>JAQPZY010001610.1:0-1292500 GCA_029931535.1 Margaritifera margaritifera | reverse complement strand
GTATTGACTCTTCCTAATTCTTTGAAATGCATTGTATTCTGTCATTAGTATTGACTGCTCCCTAATTCTTTGAAATGCATCGCATTCTGTCGTTAAGAGCGAAACCTATCAAAAATGTATGGTTAATTCATTATAAACAAAGCTCACCTAAGCTACCTTTTCGGACCCCTCATCATTTATCTCTACTGATACCTTTTTCTTGGATTTCTTCCGTTTCTTTTTTCCTTTTCTCTTCTGTTTATCTTTAAAGAAGTCGAACTTGTTTTCAGACTTGTCCTCAATGACCCCCGTTAAGACCAGCCTGCGCAGGCGCTCTCTTTCCGCTTCCTCTCTGGCATGTTCTTTCCTGTCCATTGCTGTCTGCAAATGAGTTCCAGTATCAGAAAGTCTAATATCCTTTTCAGTTTTCATTTTAATTTTTCACTTTGATTGTACGGCAAGTTGAAAAAAAAAAACAAAAAAAAACAACATCCAAACTTTTACCACACATAGTTGTTATTTACTAGTGTAAAAATGACACGTAACAAATATCGTACATGCATATATATATATAATATATATATATATATATATATATATATATATATATATATATATATATATATATATATATTGATATATATATATATGTATGCACACATACATACATAGGATATATGGTGTATAAGACATCAGGGGTAAAGAGAATGACATTTAGGAGCACAAAAATGTGAGAAATATTGGGGGAAAAATGAGACAAAACTTTAGACCGAGAAAGCGCAAACAAACAGAGAAAATGAAAAAGTGTTACCACACGTAAAGTAGGCTGAAGGAAGACGGAAAATTCTCTTTTTGTTTATGGCAAGAGCTATTATAAACTTACATAGATTGTAATTTCTGCCATAAATAAATCCAAGCTTAGTAAAATGTGTACAGATTTAATCCAGTGGTAAACATTATATTTTAATTCAGTAACGCATTATTTATGGCCAAGCAACAGACAGGCCTTTTAACGTCTCTACGTATCATGCACAATCAATGATCTCCTGGACTACAGCTGTAAAGATAACCAACTTACCGTTATATTTTATTGGAATGCAACAATTAAGAAATATTAATTCTTATCTACCCCTCTATGAACAGAATGTGCTTAGTATCTGCTTTTTTAATTTTCCATTGGCCATAATATACTCCCATGGACAACTTTACTCGAAGTTATAAAATAGAGTTCTCCTTTCCACGGATATTTTTAAAACCTGTATTATAAGATAACGAACCAAGCAAGACTAGGAAAAATGTTGTTTCATGTTTGGAAATCTCCGTCAACTAACAAACTCAAATTCGAAAAACGAATATTAATCTGTATTTCCTAACTGAAAAAAAAATATAAACGAAACAAAAATAAAAACTTTTAAACGCTACATTCGGTACGGCGGTAAGGAATCTTCGAAAATACATTCTAAAGCATTAGATTCAATTTCCAGACCATCCTTCCAGCATATTCGTAGAAACTCTCTCTCTCTCTCTCTCTCTCTCTCATTTCTGTAATACGTTGTAAAACATGTTTTTTGGCCGTTAGTTGCGATATTTGTTCGCAAAACTGTCTTGTCAGTCTTGCTTGTAATTTTTCCCTACTATTGATTTTATGCTACGTTTTTGTCCGTAGTAGATAGTAAGAGACGAAAATGAAGAATCTGACACAAAAATGTATCGGCTCCACAAAACAAAAAGAGAAATTACGTGTGTGTGTGTGTGTGCGGGGGGTGAATAACATATGGGGGGCACCATAATCTTTTCAGTGCTTAGGGCTTCTAAAGGTCTTAATCCAGCCCTGTTGATGGCCCATACTTGGAAAATATTAGATTTTAAGGAAACAAGATACAACTCGTTTGATATTATTGTTCGGGGCGGGGGCGGGGGGGGGGGGCCTGGGAAGTTGTTTTAATGCTGAATATTTTTCTTCTCTTTTCTTCCACGATATTTTTAAGTAATATGATGAAGTGAATTCGTTTTTTTTAACAGAGCAAAGCTAGAGTAATTTTTTTTCAAGGTTTGATGAGGACCGAAAATTGTATTTTAAAAAATCCCAGCGGCCTCCCCCCCCCCCCAACCTCCCTTGCGAAAATTAATTAAAAGTCCAATACAAGATTTGATTGCATCTGCTACTAACTTATACTGTTAAATATATTAACCACATGTGTAACGTTTGAGATCGGACTAAATGTTCTAACCTCGTACTCGTGCCGTAGTTTGGTGGACAGTTTCTCGAAATAACGGCGGTCATTCAATCGGATTACATCAGATCCCATCAGACCCTGAAGCCTCTGCCGGACTCGGAGCGTCGACAGGGAACTAATAGGGGAAATAATAATAATAATAATAATAATAATAATAATAATAATAATAATAATAATAATAATAATAATAATAATAATAATAATAATAATAACAACAATACGTAGTAGTAGTACTTAATATATTGACAGAACTTGACCGTAGTGAAAAGTAAAATAGCACTCTCTTTGCCCATCCGTAAATAAATAAATACATCGAGAAATTTTGAGAAACCTCCAGTTCTGCTAATATATTACTAGTCTAAAAACTACTGGACCCGTCAGGCTTGAGCATTTGACAACTATTACAAAATTACTAGACCAGTCAGATTGTAAAGGCAATTGCTAGTGCAACACACAAGCCCGCTGGTGTTGATATATAACAACACTTAAACAAAAATCGATACTCGCTGGCACGGCAAGACTAGGCGAATATTATCCTAAAAAAAAATTAATATATCAATATTCACTGGCACGGTAATACTAGGGGGATACTGTCTTACAAATATAGATATTTACTGTTTATCCCTATTATCATTACTATTTGGAATCTTATTATTATAAATAGGGATGGCAAAATCACCAAAACATGATTAATGAACATGCAGAGGATGTGTACCAAAGGTACAATTAGCGGAGCAGCTGCTGTGCCCTGAGCGCAATGCAGCCAACACAAAATATCAGTATACAGGTACAGCTTATATAAATTAGTTTTACAGTGCTAGTACTTTAGCCCGCATGGTCTAGGCGTATCGCGCTGGATAACATATAGAAAGGTCCGCGGCTCGATTTTGCCAGAGGTGACAACGTTTCTATATAAGTGAGAACCACCTCGTTGTATATGGAGCATTTTACATAATACAAAGCAGATCAATATTAAAATTTGCTCCGCGATCAAAATAAATACAAGCTCAACGATTAAGGAATTATTTAAAATGTACTTAAAAATACAAGGAATTAGTGTCAAAGTTCTTTAATGAATGCATGAAGCACCCTAAGAGGTCAAAAAGACTCCATATATAGGTGGTATTGTGTGGGGTTCATGTACAGTACCTGCGTAGCACAACTGAAAAAAGACAGGTTAATACAAGTGAGCCCTGTGATGAAGCGCTCTAGGATGTCAAAAAGACTGAATGGAGGAGCTAAATTCGAGTCGGACTTACGGTCAAAAACCGCGTGACACAATAGCAACAAAAACAGAATAAGGCCCAAACAGAATTAATAACTCACGGAGAACAAAACCCGATTAAGGTGCATAGCTAAAAATCATATGAAAATGTCCTCCCACTAGCGTGATGATAATTGGTGCAGATTAGATATAAGTCAAACCAATGACAGAATTTATAGAAAATAAGGTGGACATCTTGCTGAAAATTATAATAAAGTTAAAGGTAAAATGTTAAAGACACAATCACATACAAAATAGTTTAACATATATTAAAATATTTCCAGTTTAAGGTACAGTTTTGTCGAATTTTAGGAAGTAAAGTTTGCAATTAAATACCATTAAATGCATGTTTTAAACACATATAATTGGTCATTTTGTTTTTAAAAAAAACGTGAAATAGCAGTTTAATTACAATCTTGAATAGCATCCACCAACCCTGCGAGGAAAACACATCTGAGTTTCAGTAAAGACTAATAGAGCTATCGTTCTTATCACTGTTTATTTCAACTGGTAATAATGTCTCCTAATGTCAACTTAATGCCAGAACATCAGTTGCAAATGGAAACTTACACTTTTACATACTGGGTTAAATAATTTCTATTCAAGTGCATACAAATGTCTGCCTGTCTCTTTTTGTTAATTGGAACAATTCAGTGATACACACGGGAAGATGCTGACCCCATTATTGCAAAAACAGATCATTGTAAAAGATTGTATTTTGGCCCTAATGGCGTCACGCACAATCGGTATGCCGGAATTAAACGAAAAGTCCCGATTCAGACGTGGGTAAAGTACTTTGTAATAAAAAAGCATGTTTTATTGGTTTTATCGTTCTACGAATCACACCATATCATGGAAACTAAAATATTAAAGCCCAAGAAGCTCATATAATACAAGTTGTATATACACTGGACCTTTAAATAAATTAGAATAAATATTTCCATACTGTATTCACTTGTACCAAAGCAAGTGAGAAAAAATTACATTTAACCATATCTGAAGATGATCATAATTCGAAACATTCGGCACTTTGGTTCTGTAAAAGCTCAGTTAACCCCATTATCAGACTTATATACGCCATTCCAGAATATATATATATATATATATATATATATATATATATATATATATATATATATATATAATATATATATATATATATATATATATATATATATATATATATATATATATATATCGAATAGCGGTGACATAGATAATGTCATTGAACTTTTATTCGACATTTTGTATACCATATTTTTTCATGAAATATAAATGAAAGTACAGAATTGGTGTTTGATCGGATTTATATTCGACAATGTGCATAGATCGATATCTACCTCTCAGAAGAAGCTCATGCACTGTTTTGCCTGAATGTGTTAAGAACAAAAACCCTTGCATTAATGTGAAAAACAAAGACGGTAGGAGTTTCATTCATGCTGTTGAATTTGTGTTAAACGCATCAATTTACTAATATTATGTTGGTAGACTACCAAAATAAAATGTAAATTTATACAGTTTATTAGTTTTGTAGATGTCCATTAAAAACAGACGACATTTGAAAACTTGAAAATGAACTTGATATATTCGTAAATGTATATGAAATACTGCTAGGGGAGACGGAATAACTGAGAAAAAAACTACATCAAACAGGTTAGAATAACTGAGGGACAGACAGACAGACAAAGAGAAAGAAAGACATGTTGACATCCTAGCCATATTTCAATGCGGTGGAAAAAAAACTTGTGTTAACGTGAAAAACAAAGATGGAACGTGTTTCTTTTATGCAGTTGAATTTGTGTCAAAGATAGACCTTCAGAATACATTTTAAATAGATACAGACATTGCTTTGATAGGCGTTCTGAAAACATATGGGACAGTTTGGCAATTTACAAACTGAATTAGATATATACGAAAATATGTATGATATATTGGAAGGAGATGATAGCAGAACTGATAAATACTACATCAAACCGGCTACACTAATCATGAAACGAGAGACACAGATATGTTGACATTTTAACCATATTTCAACGTGTCGGTCCTAATGACAATTAGGTATAATAACATTGGAATAAACAACTTTTCAAGATTATTATCATCACAAATAAACAAAAACAAACTGGCCGACAAAAGCATATCTGTTTAAAATGCTTGATTTTTGTTTAAAAAAATTTAATTTTTTTTATCTTTCTTCTATGCACCAGAACAAATATAAAATGAACATTTTGCAATGTAGATACTACGATAGATATTATACTTCAGAAGGTTCAATTGTAAAATTAAAAAGGTATCAACATCTACATATGTTAGTTATTGTGATTTTGAAAGTATTATCGTACCAGAGACACAAATGTGCAAAGAAGAAAAGTATGTCCCTTCGGCACACAGACACATTGTGTCCGGAGATGTCTGCCGGAGGCAGATCACCTAGGGTGTTGAAACATCTTGGACAATCAAAATACTCAAACCCATTCGATAAGGGTTCCTTTCCTATGCTAAATTAATCCACAAGAGATATAAACCAATAGTTTAAAGAGGAAAAGCTTGTATGTTAGGATGCTTTAGGTAAGATTCCAATACCAGTGTGCGTACAACTAAGACCAAAAAAAATCTTTTTTAAAACCCTCTGGTATTCACAGACGAAAATGAAAAACATTTTAATTCAACTCATACCTGTTACATTTGTAAGAAAAACATAATTAAAGATACGTTTCAATACCACGATCACTTAACAGGTAACTATAGTTATCCAACGGATAACGAATATAATTTGAATTAGAAACACCCAACATGCATTCCTTTGTTCATACATAATTTGTATGGTCATTTTTTCAATAAAAGACTGCTTAAAATAGATAAACATGAACTGGTAAAAATCACCGAACTACGATATATATATATATATATATATATATATATATATATATATATATATATTAAAATCACCAATGATTTCATAGTTGGTAGGTCCATGCACTAAGGAGAGAAGAAATAATAGTTAAAAGGACAATCAGGTTTGTAGACAGCTATAACTCATGGGACAATCTAATTAACAGCTCGCCAAAACTTTAAGTGATGAAAATTTACAGAAACTTTGAAACAGTTTACAAATATGCAGTCTAAATATTGAGGAAATACATTTACCAATATAAATACAAGAATATGTTTGTAAGGTTTAATGAAACAGATATACCACCCAAAGAAACATTTTATCCCAGTTTGCAAGATTCAAACATATCAAAGTACAATTACCAGTATGTATATGATGCCATGGAACATTTTAACCTTCAAACACTTTGAAATCTTCCCGAATACTACGGAAAGAACGGTGCTATGTGACAATTTGTTCAGATATTTAGAACTGTCTGTGTGAAAAATCACAAAAGAGACCCAGCTCATTATTGCACTGCTCCCGGATTTGCACAAGATGCAAGTTTACAAACATCATGTGTAGAAATTGAACCGTTAACAGACTATGTCGCGTTTCTGATGAGTGGAATACGTGGAGAAATTAGCATCCTAACACATAGATTCGCCATAGAGAACCATGAATACTAAAAAGACAAAGATGGTAAGATAGAAATGATGTTGAGTACGAAAGATCACAAGCCAATACATACCAGGGAAAAAAACAAAGAACTTTTCAACTGATGAGCACTTCAAAGTGACAGTGGATGCATATTATAAGTGAATTTGGAGATTCCATGACACCTGTATGACAATTCAAAGATTAACCATTCAATCAAGATAAATTATTTTCAGCTGAAAATTATTTATCATAGTTACAGAAAAAAGTGATCGATGATTACAAGGATACAAAACAAGCTGTACTAAAACTGTTATGTACTTTGAAAAGCAATGGGAAATATGTCTTTAACTACAAAAATCAGAAGCTTTGCATTAAGTGCTGTCTTGTTTGATCAACAACCATGGGTAAAATCAGAAAAAAGATAACAACGATTTAGAAATAAAAGACTTTTTTCCAATCGACGAACAACATTTTATTCGATAAACAAATGAAAAATATCAGAAAGAGAATATAGTAAACATATGTACAAAAGAAGCTATATTTTTCGAATGCAAAATAAAATTATATCATACGCCTCGAGAACAATTGTTAACAATGATTTAGAGTTAGTCAGTTTGAAAAACAAAATAATCAAATTAGCAAAATCAATTTACGGTGGATTTACTGTTTTAGATTTAAGAAAATGGTTCATGCATGAATTCATTTACAACAAGAAGAAAAAGAAATACTGTGAAAGTATGAACCTACTTTTGACTGGTACCGAGTCATACATCTATGTTGAGACAGAAAATGTTTACAATGACATGAAGAATGACATAATGAATAAATAACTTCCTGGACTTTTCCAACACGAGTTCAACGGTATACCTACTACAGAGTCTTGTGGGTTATGGTAAAAACTTTATTCATTCACGATGCGCAAAGACGAAACGAAAATCTTTAAAGGAATCAATAAATGTGTAATTAAATAAACTTTTAGATTCGGAATATACAAAAAGGGCATATATTTAGTGAGAAGGAAAATTGCCATGAAATGCATTTACTTAGCTTATACAACCATGAGATTTTAACATCAAAAGGATTAACATATCATTGTCTGTGCATGATGACAAGGTAAACACTATATAACGGGCATGTAAGTATCCTATAATTATGTACCTTACGTGCAATATTTGTAGAATGCAAAGCCAAATGGACATTCAAGCCTCAATAAAAGATTGTTTTATTTTGTTTTGTTTTTTGTTTTTTATGTTTTGTTTTGTTTGAGAGTTTCTACGATTTGTACTTTCATCTTGTATGGAATAACATTATTTGCTTCAAGGATGGTTTCCATTCATTTTGTGTCGTTGGTGTAGAAGACAATTAAAACATCCGTATTGTCTCTAAAAACCTCTCACCGTCACCAATACAGATATTGGAAAATGTCTACCACTGAAAGCTAGTTTAGTTAGGTTAGTTGCTTCCTTTTTTATATCATCAAGATCTCCAGTATCGTCAGTTAGAAACAAAATATTAGTTCCAAGGTAAGCATCAACCATTAACCCTAACCACTTATCTAATTTGTCCTCAGGATATATCACGATCACTTTTTCATCCTTGAGTACCCACTCCTGTTGTTAAGTCTTGTTAAGCATAAAAGACGGACAGAAAATAACGATGCAATCGAAAAGGTTTCTATATTCAGTATCTATCAGATTCAGTGCAAAAATAGTTCCTTACAATAGTCACTCCACAAAATATCATGTTATGAGGTTTACATAATCAAATCTTTTCCCGTTGTTTCAAATAAATAGTAATACAGCTTTTATCAATTGTGAAATAAGATTGCAGAGCAAACATGCCTAAAGCATAATTGATTTAAGCTGATTGTTTAAATGTTCGCCTATGCATTGAAAACAAGATAAATGTATATTTACAGATGGATAGTTTGTTGCGTATTAAACAATTTATGTTAACTTCTGTGCAATCTGTAATGGTGTGTTCTCAAGATGCAACAACTGTAAGTACAATAATTGTTAATAATTATCCTGCTAATTTGTGCGTGATTGTGTTGCTCGTCGAATAAATGCTTTAGTGGCTTCTGCAAACTGTTGTATCAATTGGAAAACCTGAGAATAAAATATATTTGGCAGACCTTTTTCTATAGTCACTGAGATTTTTTTATATTGCTAAGTAGTACACCTTTCTCAAATAACGTTCTCTCTTTCTGCACAGTATCCATACATCCTTTAGACTTATTGTAAGTGAACCAAATATGAGGCTACTCAAGTTATATTAGATGCTATGTCAATCATTCTCTCCCTAGTGATGTAGTTATAAAAGTACGCAACTTTATATATATATATATATATATATATATATATGTCATGAACTAATTGCGCAATTGGTCCTAAAGGAATGGTATCCTACTGTAAATAAACATTTTCCAGTCCGTAGTCTTGGTTTCCACCTTCTATCACTTCAGATACTTTTATATTGCATTTTAAATCTTGTGGAAGAGCACAATGATACAGTGGTCAATGATATATTAGTATCTGCAAATCTAAATTTATTCTGAACGTTTAACGGAACACAGCAAATTGGATAGCTTCAGTATCAATATTTTGTGTGTTACCTGTTCCTGATAGTAACTTGTTCAATGTATCATTCGTGATACCTCTTTGAATTCTATTTATTACTACCGAATCAGATTACCATACTTTTTGGAATATCATGAAAATGCACATCTGCGGGCACGAGGATGTAGAATAGGCCTGATACAATCTCTGCATCTAGTAAGAGGCGACTAATGAAGAATGGGGTGCGGTAGCTTATTTGTTAGCTAGCCGAACTCGCGACCTAAATGGTGCAGGTGCGATTCCTATAACTGGGTCAGCCTGGGTCGGCTACCGTTATGCGTCCTTAGGCAAGGCACTTTACTCCAACTGCCCCGGCACTCTATAACTACATGTGATATTGTGCCGTAAAACACCAAACAAACCAATCATCAAACTGGTGTAGGCATTAAACTTTGAAAAGGTCGTCGCTTTCGTAGAATATAGTGATATCTTTCACAAGCATTATACCTAAATTGTTTATAACTGCTTTATTAGCATCTCCCTTCACCTTTGTATCAAACGATACGAAAAGAACTACCTGGTACAATCAATTTATTTGGGCTAAGCTTTGTTATTGCTATCTGTGACGTTTGTTCAGGTTAATGTGTATGTAATATAATGAAGTGTTTGGAATAAGATATGTAACTTCTTGTGGTTTCTTTTCCTGTCTGGAGTTATGTATTTATCGTACGCTGTAGTTTATTGTGCTTAAAAAGTACAATAAATGCTGTAAAAGCACGCGCCATTTTGTTATTTATATGACAATCATTATCACCAATCACAAATTCAATTAATATATATCCTATTTTATCTGTTCATTAAAAGGATGGTAGAAATCATTCAGCTTTGGCTGTCGTGGTTTTACAAATTTTACCTTATTTTCTGAGTGATTAGAGGCGTCGGTGCTTATGATAGATATATCAGGATAAGTAGATGCATATAGATCAATAGTATTACCTAGGTTGTTCAGGTACTGAGTCTCTCAAGTAGTTAAGTGTCAAGCCCTGATTTCATTGCACGTGTATTTTTTTCTCTGTACTTCTTCTATGGATTTTCTTTTCTTTTCTATTTCTTAACCTCCATCGGGTTCAATTAATTGAAACATATAGTTGCTTCATGTAAATTCTAGACCGTTGGCTATTGCTCCTCCAATAAAGTCTCCTGCTGCTGACATGTATTTTGCTGAAAGCAGCACATTATAGGTTTGCCTCGGCGAGCCATTTCATTATTTATTTAAGGAAAAGTCATTTTATTCATGATTTTTTTATTGGGATACTATTGCTATTTTTAATTTTGTATCCTGGGTAAATGTCTCCTTCTTTGTGTTTCCTTCAAGTTATTAAAACATTCTTCTCTTCTTCTTGTTTGACACTGTAAAGATCGTCACCACAGCTGAGATCCATCTTCGAAAGAACAGATTATTTTTAATGTCGAATGGGTAAGGAATGAGTCGGCTGTACACCTCTAATCAAACATGTATGTGCTTTTGCTACTTTTTTCTTGTTCCAAATTTCATAGACCCGTTGTAGTATTTACATTGTATTTATTGTAGCATTTTCATTGTATTTATTGTAGCATTTACATTGTATTTATTGTAGCATTTACATTGTATTTATTGTAGTATTTACATTGTATTTATTGTAGCATTTACATTGTATTTATTGTAGCATTTACATTGTATTTATTGTAGTATTTACATTGTATTCTTCGGATCTGTATTTACATTGTATTTATTGGATTTGTTTTCTTCTTGGAATCAACTTCCTATTTTTGAATGTTATCGCTTTACATTTGTTAAGTATTGTCAGTTTATTACCCAATCATGACACCGACTACATCGTAAATGCTTTATCACATTTTTCATTTGCACCATTTTGTTGTTTATTGTTGATGTTTATGATCAGCATAAATCCACATGTTGTACATAGTATAACTCCCGAATACTGTAATTAACTGTTTTTGCCACATCTGTCACATTCTAGAGTCTTGCTATATTTCAAAAACTCAAAGTTTTTGTGTTTTCTAATATTGCTCTATATGCACTTTTCTTCAGTCGGAGTCATTTCCTTAATGACATACTGTTTTCAGATGGTTCCCAACCGTTAAACAATTCATCGTATCCTTTCCGTTTCACAAGTACATACTTTTAACTGTTCATCCGTTTCACAAGTACATACTTTTAACTGTTCATCCGTTTTGTTTCAGAAATATTTTCAATGTATGTCATCTTGATTCGTCGTATACTGGTAACTATTGCCTGTAAAGCATACCCTCTATGTCCCCTCCCTTCAAATCTTCCAGTTTGTACACAACTGGATCACCTAAAAGTACTTACCAGATTTTACATCTTTCCTCAGCAAAGTTAGGAAGGTAACCCTTTGCAAAGATTGTTTTGTACTTTGAAATTGTAACTCTGTAATCAATTATAGATGGATGTGCTACAAATATATCTGTTGCCATGCAACCGAACAGGTTGATCCATGGGTTTGATTTGTTTTCTTTCTTGTTTGCTTCACCCGGACTCATGTCTATTGTATCCCTCAATTAAACGTGTCAAAAAATCAAACCATTATCTAGTTTCATCATCTACAATACTTCCACATTCTAGTCTTGAAGTTCTGTTAAACTTTTTCAGTGCGGTGCAGACGCTTTCTTGCCTGCGTAAGGCTAAAAGTAGCAAATGTTTTCCATTTGCCACCAAATCTTTAACTTTCCTGTTTTCTCTCATCAAATTTTACCTTTAGAGACTTTCGCTCTTAAAAGATTTCTCTAAAAGCATTTTGTATCTCTCTTTTTTGTTTTCACTTTTTCACCTAAGCGTCTGTGAGAAAATATATATCACTGACAAAATGTATTGGTATACATCGTTATATTTTTAATATGCTTGTATGTCAACAGTGTGTGCCTGCCACTTGTTATCCAATTGGCAAAAAAATACAGGTCCTTCTGAGGAGATTTTTTTTTTCGCTTCTTTGTGCAATGTGTGAGTAGACTGTTCAGTTATGGATTCTTTCACTTCGGTCCATTTTACTTTCTTTTATGCCATTTAATTTGTTTCCACAATTAACTAATATTTTTGCAAGCAACTAGACTTGCAGGATCGTAGCAATGATATCGAAAATACTGTTGTTTCTCAGTCATTGAAAACGAAATGAAAACACCCAGACAATACTTTATGCTTAACGAATTGTCTGTAGGTATTATCAAGTCAATATGAAGATCGATTAAAACAGGTACTTTATTTTCAACAAATTTGCAAAGTATTTTTAATCGTATCAAACATATTATTGATTTAAAATTGATGTCATATTCTGCCATTCCAATAGTTGATTCTACAACAGAAACCTCGCATCCTGACTTACCCTGTGCTGTTTTAAATAGAACTTTGTTTTCAATAAATTATATCCATTTTTGTTGAATTGTCGTAAATAACCTTGTAAAGTCTACGAGGTCTTCCAGTAGTATCATAAATTTGGCTTTATACGAATCTTCATACCTATGTCAAATACGCAAGTTATTTGTTTTTCGTTTTGTTCCATTATAAGCATTTTGATATCATGGCTAATTCTGCTTATCTCGATGTTACCATTATTAAAAATAATCCGTAAGTCTTTATCTTTTCTGAAATATTGGAAATTGCCTTTATCATTTTGAAATAAATGAATTAAAATTGTAATTCTCTTGAATGTTATTCGTCAACATAACTAACTTTGTCCACGCTTTATTCCGACCAAACTTATAAACAAATAGGAATTATCTCTTGATGATCAACTCGTGAAATATTTATATAACCTCTCTGAAAACGTTTGAATTGAATACGATGTGCCATTAATTATAATGTGGTCAAGAAATAAAATTATTATTTTGTGTTTTGAAAATTATCTGGTTGATCTAGCATTTTTTTAACTTCTTTGAAATACTCAAGTCTGAGAAGTCCAATTGACAGAAATGGAATCTGAATTGGTCGCAATTTCTCATTCTATCTATTTATTGTCGTATGGCAATAGGAAAAAAAATCGTACTATTTTAATTTTCATTATAGTCCAGTTCTGTTAATAATAATAATAATAATAATAAAAATAATAATAATAAAAATAATAATAATAAAAATAATAATAATAATATATCACACAACAATAAAATAACATTCATCATTATTATCAGCAACAATAACAACAAAATCAACTCAGAGCACATCTGTTTTCCTCTGACGGTTAGAACAATACCCCAATCATCATTTACCTCGACAATAAGCACTATGTCTGACAATGCAATGTATAATTGTGTCGGTTCTTGTATGATTATTGTGCTTTGGTTTCTTGGATGGGGGAGGGGGGGGGGTAATTATTGGTAATATCATGCCGAGGAAAGGGATCTAAGAGCCTTTCCCTATGACACACCGGGGTTTGGCGGGTATAGAACCCACTATCCTTTGATTAGGGGCCGATGTTCTAACAACTTAGCTACCGCTGCTACCGGTACGATTGTTGTGTTATACATTGGTCGCCGACATACAAGGACATCACTTCTGCGATGAAAAGATGGCCCTGTGAGAGGGATGGCCTCTGGCGAGGAGGAAAAATGGTGAAAATGTACTACTTTGTACTCCCTGTATCTATTTATATGGAGATATAAGAGCATGTGCATGCTTTGATTGCTGTATAAAAATCCAAACTGAGGGTATTATAGGAATCATTAACGATTTGCTAATTAAAGTTCAAACGTTTGCCAAGAGATGATTTTGGAACCAAAGGCAACAAGTGTAAAGTTGTGATTATTATACAAAACAGGAAGAACACTTTCGAAATTTAAGCAGATGGCAGATGTAGTAATATTACAGATTCAGACGGAAAAAATGTGAATGAATATATTGGACGTTTTCAAGGATAAAATTCATTATGAATTCAAAAGAATCATAGGTTTGTTGCGAAATGATTGAAGAACAATGGCCAATACGCTTAGGTAGCAAGTAAAGGATACAGATATGCTCTTCGATAAATGTCATGTCACATCATGAGACATAGTTGATAATATCAATGTCATGTCACATCATGAGACATAGTTGTTAATATCAATCTCATGTCACATAATGAGACATAGTTGTTAATATCAATGTCATGTCACATCATGAGACATAGTTGTTAATATCAATGTCTTGTCACATCATGAGACATAGTTGTTAATATCAATGTCATGTCACATCATGAGACATAGCTGTTAATATCAAGAGATAGATGAATAGATAGATTAGCTAAATCAGCTCCTACATTTATTTGGTCATCGGTATTACAAATATGATGTTAGTATTAATACCTTAACAAAGCATACGTCAATAGCATCCTTGCCTGCGAAACTGCTTCAATAATGAATTATTACACATCGATTGGAAACCAACCATTGATTTTATCCCAGATGTAGCATGGCAAGTAATATTAGCATTGGAAATAACTTAAATATAAAAATAAACATTGGTACTGAAACTACGACATAAAAAAATGACTGGTTTTACTTCCTCCCCAATCACATTAATATTCAGCTATCATGCCGCATATATACTGGATCTGGTCATTAAATGAAGCGAGGCTTGATTAGAAATGATTGTGAATGTGTCTATCATTGCGTATAGGACTGTGCTTATGAATTTGTAACTGGAGATATATTCGATATCTAAATCGCTACAGGGATTGTAAGAATCAAGAGATGCATTTGATGGGTTTCCATCACGGACTTATCTGAAACTACTTAATAGGCACAGTCCAATAAATAAGTAAGGAGCAATAAAATGCAATAAAATGAAATTTAAATACACAGTATTGCTATGGCAAGTGTGCAAAAGGGATGTATCCCAGAGAACACCAATTCGTGCGAAAAAAATGACGAGATAACACAAAAGGGCAAATGTGTTTTATGGCCATCGTCTCGGGGAGTTTATTCAAATCATGCACCGTCTACGAGTTCAGACAATCAATAAAACTGAACACTTCATTTATTTTCTTATCATCAGTATTACTGACAAAGATTTGATCTTTCAGGTATGAATTCTTCCCTAATAAAGCAGATTATTTTATAATATATTCCATCATCGTCATCGTCATCATCAACATAATAATCGTCGTCGTCGTCCTTAACAACGGAACTATATTCCATGTAATATTGACGGCTGCAGTCATTGTTTACTACGTGTATTTTTTATACTTGAGAACTTTTTTGTCGTCGTATAGTGTAATTTTAGCGTCTTGTGTAATTTTAGCGTCTTGTGTCTTGTTGCGTAATTTTAGCGAGTTTTTCCGTTATTTTTCCCCGACCTTTTCTGAAACTGACTGTTACAGCGTCATACTCCCACAAACGTAATGGTGTCACTTTAGTCCACTCATACTCGCTTGATTTCATAACGTAAGTTAGCGGGCAAGAAAAAAAATGAACAAAAAGAAACCACTTTAATTCTCATCATGAGTGAAAGTTGTAAGAAGTAAAGTATGACACGTGATTTCCAGACGATAAACCATTTATTCAAGAAGCGTATATTAATATTTAAATCAGTGCTCAATATTTCATTAAAATTCGAGAGTTGATTTAAAAGTGTCTAATGTAAATATAGGTAGTATATTATGGCAACCGCTGAGAGTTCTCACCTATACAAAGCCCTTGCACCTCCATTAACGGAAACCTCCAATCGTGACGTTATGTAAGAAATCCATTATAAAATCATCACAGTCACAGTTTCTAGATCCTCTGTGTCAAGAATCAATACCTCTCACCTACCGACAAGACTATATCAGCGGGTTTTATTCCAGCTGAAAACAATATTAAACACCCTGTCTAAGTGGTGGCGATGAGTGCACGATGTGAACTTTTTGCATTTTCTTTTCATAAATCAATCAATAATAAAAAAACACAAAGTGATTCAAGTCTCGACTGTACAAAACGTCAACCAATCAAACCCGGTCCAATTTTTTCAATAGCAAATCTTGATATAGCTGGGGTTTTTGACATCATTCCCTTTAGTGTACGAGCATAGGTGGCATTTAAGATACCCCCCCCCTCTCTCTCTCTCTCTCTCTCTCTCTCTCTCAGGCACGCATTTGGTTTTTACAGCGATATCATAAGAGACTTTATCGCAATTTTACCCGAGTCTAACTTGGGCCTAGAATACTAGTGGATAATTTCTTTCCATATCTTCAAATAAAGCAATGAAGCTCTATATCTGGCTGGATATTACGAAAGAGAAACAAAATGTCCGACGATACGGTTAATGGTTTATGAGAATATCGGGTCAATCCTCTTTCATTCTGAGTACTAATGTGTTATGTGAAGAACTGTAGCAAAGCATTCACTTTGAGGATCGAGATTCCCTGGATGCAACTTCCACATGGTGCTTATCTGGTCAGTCAGCAATATGTTCGTGTTCAGAGAACGTGGGTTTCAATCCAAAAGGGCAATTATCGCCAAGGTTCGTGACCTAATTGAATTTATGTACAGATAGATAGACCTCCTACCAGTGGAAGCAATATCGGTATTGTTGTTTTATTTTACTAATTGTATTCTGACAAGTTCCTTAGAATAGATATATCGTTGCTCACCGATGGGTTTGCATCTGCTGTACAATGCACCAAGAATCCAAAATAAGTCAGCTCAAGATACAGCAAACATCTTGAATAAAACAGTTCTTCATTTTTATCACTTACTATTCTTTGCTTTTAAAACCAAACCAGAACAAAACAAAACAAAAAAAAAATTAAGTGTTCAACCCATGTTTTATTCGGCCTAAGAATATGGCAGTCCCAAAATATTAAATTACGCAAATTTAACAAGGAAAAAGCAACATTTAATGAGTTTTCTACTTTCGTCAAACATTTCAAACATCAAATGTCTCTTTTAAGACCTCAACAGTTATAATTTCGCTGAAATCATATGACCGTCAGACTTTTGCATGGCTATAACATAAGTGCCCTACAAAAAAAAACAAAAAAAAACGCCTTGTTCTTTTTCAAAACTGCATGAGAGCTTATCAATTTTGTATTACTTTAATACTTTGCTATTATTCGACGCAGCATCGAACGTACTTTTCTCCTGACTCAGAATAGAATACTTGTCTTTTAATTAAAGAGAAAGAAAAAAAGATTAGAAAAGCGTATTGATATCTCCAATTTTCTTCCCCCATTCTCGCATCCCGCTTACCACCCCCGTCTCAATGAAAGCCGGCCCCACCCAACCACCCAAAAACCCAAAACACCCAACCACCCAAACACCCAACCACCCAAACACTCGACGATAAAGGCTTTATAACGTAGTCAAGGGTTGTTGAGCATAACTGGCAACTTTTCTCTGTCAAGTCTTGACAGCATGACAAATCTCTCTCTTACTCTCTCTCTCTCTCTCTCTCTCTCTCTCTCTCTCTCTCTCTCTCTCTCTCTCTCAACTTATGACGTCTGTAGCAACTATAGTTCGTAAATATTACCCTTGCTAATGCAAGAAGATTAGTGCTTGGTGCATTACAAAATAGACATACGTGTTTATCATTCAATTATTTTCTAATTTTACTAAATATAATAACAGTGTTGTTATGGAATATCTATCTTACGATTTACTTCCAAATCAACATAAAAAGCATTAAGTATAACAGAAGTGAAGATTTGTATCTATATTCCAGATTCTTTCGTCTTCAGCTTCACAGAGGAACGCGGTGTTTTCACTGCGACCGTAAAATCACTATGCCTGATTCTTTGATACAAAACTATAACTCGGCATTTTAACTTGGACGGCGATGATTTAGTCACCACCGGAAAAATGATAACTCGGTCTCCAAATTAACTAACGCGGGCGAGACAAGATATTATATATATATATATGGGGGTGTATGTATGTATGTATGTATGTATGTATGTATGTATGTATGTATGTATGTATGTATGTATGTATGTATGTATGTATGTATGTGATGTTATTTATAGAAACTAGCAAATGAAAACAATTACTATTCTTGAAATTTAAAACCAATAACTATTTTAGAAGTTTTATTTAATGTTTGCTTACCTGTTATAACTAAAGTTGTTAGGATCCAAAGTATACTCCACAACATTCAATGTTTCATAATGTCTTTTACTTTTCTCCATGTCGAAATTCTTTAGAATTTCTTGAATTATTTTCCTATTTCTGCTCTGAAGACCAGAGTCTTGTCTTGTAAAGTATAATTGGTCACTCCCTCTATCGCAAACCGAAGTTAAGTTACCATTGGAAACGAAAACGCTGGCATCGAACTGGTTGTCCGGCTCTCCTACTATTTCCTTTTGCTGTTTTAGAGACATATTTTGAATATTTCACGAAGCAAACTGCAGGGATGGCGTTCTGCACGAACGCTTTGTGCAAAGTTTTGAATAGAAAATCGATAGAATTAATTCAGGAAGTACGTTCGTTTGGTTTATTCAGCCGTATCTATTCAAGGTTGGACAGATTACTGAATGTAATTAAAATCCTGCCTCGGGAAGTTAAACCAGTGCTTAATTTCATTAAAATAACGTACAAAGAATGTCAATAACTTCAACTGAATGGGTCTTCTGTCGTCTAGTTCCGGTTTTATTTGTAATCGATACAGGCGTTCGCACGTCTTCTGTCATCTAGTTCCGGTTTTATCTGTTATCGATACAGGCGTTCGCACGTCTGTAGATTTTATAGATGAGTTTATCTCCAGCAAATCCAGTTACTTCCTTAAAAGAAAATGATCTACGTTGTATATTGCGCAAAATAAATTGCATTATGGATTCCTGTAACAGAGCTGTGTTTCCGATATTTTTTTTTTCGTTCAAGGAACCATTTCCTTATCTGTGTTCAAAAAGAGAACCTAAATTTGATGGCGAAAAGAAGCTTTTCATGAACCACTTGCCAACCTTCGAGACAAATGAAGTAAAAAACGAACCAATGTGTCGGATTCGAAAAAATAATGAAGAAATAATAACTTCAAATTAGTTTCTAAATTTCTATCCCAATAAAACATTCAGTGTGAACCTTCGTGCGATATCAAAACATTGTTGAATATTACCAAACTCTTTTGATGCATGGCCTTCCTTGATTGCAGACCATAGCAGAGTATGTTCTTGACCAAACGCCGAAAATGAAGACAGAGGGGGAAAAAAAACACAAATAACATTTAGATTACCTAGTACAAAAATGTTTGATATATGTCAAAAAGAACATTGAAATGACAATAGCAAAGCGGATGGTTCAATCAAGGTAATGTGCAAACGGAGGGAAGATATAATGACAATGTTAAACCAAACAACAAACTTTGCAGACCTTTTGGACTAGTGTACAAATCTGACAAAAACAAAGGGTAATGGAAGCAAAATCACCTTAGTTGGACTTGCTTACTTGGTGTTGACAGAAAATGTATAATTCGCCATAATTTACAATGGGATAGATCATGGAATCATTTAACAATTACTTCAGAACAAGATTCCGCTATTATTTTCTTCACTATTCGGATACTGTCACAGACTAACGTTATAGTATCCTACATTACATTTAGATGCTACAACCCACAAGCAGGTTACATATATCCAACAGAGTTTAAATCTTAACCAATAAAAGCAGAGTATTTATCACAACAATAGAGAACGTCGACACAAACTGATGCACATATCAAAACACGTATCAAAACATGATCACGAAAATTTTGTACATTGACGATATATCTATTATGTTACAAGCAAAAAACAACTGAAAAAACGCTCCAAAAGCAGAGGATTTGAATAATTAAAATAGGTAAATCTTAACAGTAAATGACATAGTTTGTTCCATTTTATAAGCAATGAATGATATCTGATTTTTTTTTACAAAATGGTCATTCAGTGTAATATGTCCATTTTCATTGAAATGACATATTTTCTATTCTGATTTAACCATTAGGCCTGGAGATTTAAAAAAAAAAAAAAAAAAAAAAACATTTGTGAGGTTGAAATTGAATTTTCTATATCAGTCAATCAAAATGACGTCATAAAACTAAAATCGTTCGTAACAGTTTTCAATCGTAAAGAGCATCTTAGACTGAACCTCGTTCTTAAAGTTTATGATTATAATGTCACAGGAACATACATAATAAACTCATAAAAAACATAACATAAATATCCCATCATAAAACCCTATCTAATAAAATTCTAATCATAAGACAACAGAAGACGAAGAAGAATGTCATCTCATCCTGTAGAGTGTAGACTTTATGCCATTCCTCCCATGGGGAGAATAATCAAGGATCTCATATTTTGATCCATTTGAGGTCATCCAGTTAACAAGAAGAATTCTATAACTGAATACAGAGCACGTATTCAACGAGAGACGTTTATGTGTCTATTCAACTAGGTGTCTACCACAAACAGACAGCGTCAGTAAAATTCCTTAAATGGGCGGTAAATCACACCCAGATGAATGTCTCTTTTTCAACAAATGACACTATTTCAAGAATTATTATTTTGTACGTAATGAGTGTAGAGCAGGTCTATTTAAAACTTTCGCTATGACACTGAATAGAAAAAAAATCGCTTAATACCATCGTACGTTTTATCTCCATTCACTAACACGTGCGCTGTATGATAGCAACCGCTCTTTGTTTTGAATCCGGTAGCATTACCGTCAAAGAAAAAAAATGAGCCCGATTTAGGTATTCCTGTTGATCAATTGCCCACTTAAGATAATAGCTGTTAACATGTCACAACAAAAGAGAAGCAGTCGAAGTTTTGAAGTTAGGTTATATCTCAATCCCCCAAAATTGTTGCATCGCAGTCTAAAATAAATCAGGAATTAACATTTGATCCATTAATTCCTAATTCCAGAATTCAAAAAAGTAATAGATTAAAAAGACTGTTGAAGAGAAAGTCACCGTGCCGCATTCGTGGCCATTTTAGTTACACTACACAATATTGTACACTGCACGTAGATCTTTTAACAGTACACAAAATGCGTTTCTGCTCCAAGTGTGCAAGCACAGCATTTGGTATAACTAATGAAAGAAGAAGAAAATCTGACTTAAATTGTATGAAGTCGAATTTTCAACAGAGATAAGCACAGGAAATTGAATAGCGAATAACGTGATCCTTCCATTTCCATGAAGATAAATGCGCAAGGTAAATTGGAGTCATTTCACAGCTATTAGCTAAGTACGTGAAGTGGAATAATGGATTCAGGTTGCTAATTAAATTCATTATGATTTAACCTGTTGTGGGATACTGATATAGATATGGATCAGTCAATAATCATGACAACCTATAGAACCGGTATCTGAAAACTTGTGTACCATGAAATTCATGATCGAGACTGTTGACACGTGACTATGCCAACAAGAAAGAGAGAATTGGTTGGGATTTAAGAGAGTTCGCAGCAATAATTTGTGATTCAGATGGCATTTGTTTACACGGGTTCGAACAGCTGGAGTGAGCCTCAAATGAAGGCAGTGTCACCTAGTCAATGAAAGTAGAATGCATACATGTCAAATGTAGACGACACGTGTTGGAAGCACATTGGTACAATAATCCAGATAAGCGAGACAACACCTAAAAAGTTATAAAACGTATGTATCCATAATTCGATAGCAAATGTTACTAAAGTTTGAAAAGAGAGAACACCGGTCGCTTTGACAAAAAGTCGTTTTTGAAGAAATCAAATCGCTAACTCAGATGATATCTCAGTGAAACAGGTACCTGTGCGTCAAAACCTAGTACACCAATGGTGTGTGCAATATGCAGGTCTGGCTACGTTTAAATATTTCAAAAATAACTTTAACAATTGCCTAAAAGGTATCAGTGTGGACCCATCGAGTGCGCCCCGTCCCCACCCCACCCCCCAAAAAGCATGCATAACACACAGTTCGTGCGGCACCAGCGACGATACGGGGAAGACCTAAAATGAGTGTGACATTACAAACGGGAGGACGGACAAAGTGAATCCTTTTTACCGCCAGCTTCCCAAATTTTCAGTATGAAAACACAATCCAGAGCGGCTCGGCCTAGAGTTAAGCTCATCATCAATAAATAAAGTTTCGGAATTCATGGGAAGTCACTCTATACCTTTACATCACAGCTGTTCGCGTGCTCAGATGTGTACAGGGCGATTGTCAATCATCGGGTCGCCCACAAGCAGTAGAAAAGACAAATCAGAGTAACAACCAAGTTTCTAATAGTCTTCCATGTCCGCAATTGTTAAAATAGAAGCTATAAAATTGACAATTAGATCCCGTTTTGTTATCCAGAATGTAACATGAATCATCTCGTGAAACTCCCTGTTTCTAGTCGTATAATCCTCACACTGACTGAATGGAAAGTGACTACAACACGGTGTGCAGAGAGTGAGAGAGATATACTCACAGGTATCACACCATGTCTCAAATTATATGGTTACTTCTTAAGCACACGTCAAAATTTATTGTCTCTTATCTACAGATTTAACTGATTTTAACCCCTGATGTCGGTAAACAGTATACAAATATTATGCCAAATATGTGTTTGTGATTCTTTTAATTTATTGGTAATATGTGGTAGCAAATTCAAAGAAGAGGGGTCGCCCAGCAAGAAGAACTGGGTAAAACACTGCAAATAACGATATTATTGGTACATATTGTTTTTTCTTCTTACTTTGCAGATTTCGACGATGACAAAAATATGCAATACAGCAATTTTCTCATCCTCTTGAAGGTTGAGAAAGTCTTGTATCGAATTAAAGTCGAGTTTCATTGAGAAAGTGCCTCTGTAAAATCAGCAACAACATTTTTAAAAAAAAGAAAATATGTATAGTAAAAAGGATCAGAATATTTCCAAACCAGAATGCAATGCCATGTCAGAATATTTCCAAACCAGAATGCAATGCCAAGTGAATGTAGATCTTATGTTGACATGACCCAGACCTCAATTGATCCTTTATGATTTCAATAAATATAAAATTGTAAGGTCTTCAGTAACAAGATGTCATTATATCATAAACACGCCTTTAATGTATCATAAACACGCCTTTAATGTAAACAACTATAAATAATTATACTGTTTGGCATAGGCATATTTACACGGTGTGATTATCATATCAACAAACAACTATAATTTGTTTGGGTGAGACTTGCCATTTATCTACCAAAGGAATCGTCTCTGTAACAAGGGTCAAATACAGACATACTGACAGGCAAACATTAGACGGTGTAATATTAAATGAGGTATGATTAATTAATCGTGCCGCATTTTAAATTATATCTGTTGCAAGTATCACTTCAACTCTACGTGTAGCACACATTGAATTATTTAATTAAATAATGAACAACAGTTACAATGAACACATGGATATGTCTTTGAAGGAGAAAATTATCGACTCATGTATAGATAGTATGACGCATTTTAACATCAATTATGTACAATTCATTTGCATTTTAGGTGAAAGGCTTATAAGTAATTTGTGAAAACTTGTAGCCTATGTCTCATTTGCTGTACATATCTTAGTAAAACATGTTGAAACCAAATTAGCAAATAGCACCAGCAGTAGTTTATATTATCGTAACCAAAATAGCAAATAGCACCAGCAGTAGTTTATGGTATCGTAACCAAATTAGCAAATAGCACCAGCAGTAGTTTATGGTATTGTAACCAAATTAGCAAATAGCACCAGCAGTAGTTTATGGTATCGTAACCAAATTAGCAAATAGCACCAGCAGTAGTTTATGGTATCGTAACCAAATTAGCAAATAGCACCAGCAGTAGTTTATGGTATCGTAACCAAATTAGCAAATAGCACCAGCAGTAGTTTATGGTATTGTAACCAAATTAGCAAATAGCACCAGCAGTAGTTTATGGTATCGTAACCAAATTAGCAAATAGCACCAGCAGTAGTTTATGGTATCGTAACCAAATTAGCAAATAGCACCAGCAGTAGTTTATGGTATCGTAACCAAATTAGCAAATAGCACCAGCAGTAGTTTATGGTATCGTAACCAAATTAGCAAATAGCACCAGCAGTAGTTTATGGTATCGTAAAGAAATGTTTAAAAATTATGGAAAGTGCCTAACATGTAAATTATAAAACTCTGAACTCGAGTTTTAAATTGAGTTTCCACTATCAGCCAATCAGAAATTACCTTTCAAAAGTAACGACATTTGTGATTGGTTGAAACAAAATCTCAAGCTCAGGCTCTAACTCAAGAGCTGTATGATTTCTAGACCAGATCATCTCCCTATGAGCCTGTGTCTGTCGCGGATGTAGATTCTTAAGAATCGGAAGGCTAGAGCAGTGGCATAGCAACCACCCAAGCAAGGGAGGGAGCCCCAGAATCAAACTTTGCCGGAGGGGGATGCGTGGAGAAGAATTTCTTGTATCGCCACTGGTTTAGGCTTTTCAACCAAAGTATCCCATAAATTGTCCCTTGAAAAACTTCTTTTTACTCGAAGTGCTCATCTGTGTATGACGCGCACCAAATTGCGAACAAAGTAGGTTCAGAACTGCTGTCGCATAATGATCCGGCAGATCATGCATGGCCTGGATATAATAGAATTCTGAGCTTGAGTTTGAAACTGCGCTTTCACAATTAGCCATGCGAGCTTTCAAAAGTAACGTAAATCGTGATAGGTTGAAACAATATCTCAAGTTCAGACGCAAGCTCAATACTTGTATGATTTCCAGGCCGGGTTCTACGCTATTGGCTGTTCTTTAAAAAAAAAGAAGAAGAAGAAACAAAAAACCTTCTCAAAGTTCAACTCACCAAGAGTAAATTTTGCGACAAAGAGAAATTTTATGCGAAAAGGGGGAACATTCTATAGTATTCGCACACCCTCCCGTTTGTTTGTACCTCCCTACCGATTTAAAAAAAAAAAAAAAAAGCATCAAGGGTATAAAAACTTCATAAAACTTACTCATTCCAATCATCAATTTATAACTTCTAACCTGACTGTCGCCAGGGGTTCCCTAACACTGTCAACTTATTGGCACTTCAAACCAAAAAAAGCCGTCGATGTAAACAAGCAGACAGACTGCTCACTGTCCTTTTCTGGTTTATAGAACAGTCTATTTCAGTAAAAACTGTGTCGTCTGCGTCCAATATTTGCTATGTCTAGTTTTAATATTTCTAAAAAAAAATTGAATAAATAAAAAGGAGAAACTCTTGCATACATGTGTTCAAAGAAATGTAATTACTAACTTTACGGAATTATTGAGATTATCAAAGACGGTGAACTACATCACATATATTGCTTGAACCATAGACTCGCAAATGCAAATATGGCGACTGTGTTACTAAAGAAACTCCCGTTTGATTCGAAACGCCAACAAGTTGACAGTGTTAGGGACCCCCTGGCGACAATCAGGTTAGAAATTATAAATTGATGAATGAAATGACTAAGTTTTGTGCATTTTTATATCCTTCATGAGTTTTTTTTTTTTTTTTTTTTTTTTTTTTGTGTTGAAAATTTGGTAGGGGGATACATACAAACAGGAGAGTGTGCGAATACTATAAGTACCTTTCAAGCTATGATATGTCAGGATTAAGTGCTGACATGTGCAGACGGAGGTCGTAGTAAAGCGTATCTATCTAATATAGAATGTAATCTCTCTCTCTCTCTCTCTCTCTCTCTCTCTCTCTCTCTCTCTCTCTCTCTCTCTCTCTCTCTCATCAAATGGGCATGAACAGTTATGCCTAAGGATCAAGTGAGGCTGTCAAAGCTTGTAGTCTTGGGTTCGATTTCCGGCTCGATCTCCGAAAAACTGAGTATGCTCCGCCTACTCAATAGCATAAAGATTCCTTTAACATTTGCGTTTTTCCATTTATCAAAAATGTTTAAATAAATTGGTGACAAGAAATGTCGAATCTATGAAGATATGAAACTGTGTATACCCAACCATTAAAATGAGATTATGTAATAATCCACACATAGCTGGCTAATGGGTTCGTTCACGGTTCATTGGAATTTTGTATATGCTATAGTGGATGGGCAGATACCACCCGCGGCCCGGAACTCAAATTTTCATCGACCTCCAACTCTGATCTTACCACCGGTATAAAGCTTCGACATCTTGTTTTCCAGCGGGGAGGGAGGGGAAGGTGTGAGTAGGACGTGTGGGAGGCATGGTTTTCATAATGTGCCCTTAACCCCTAATTTGTTACCCCTAATTTTGGTAACAAATTACTTAAAATCGATTCCATTTTTAAAAATCATAATTAGCTCACAGATCATAAGTAACTCACAAACTAATTCCATCATAGTTTGTACACGTGCCATTGTCCCTTGTACATTTGTTAAATTCGAGAGCTTAGACCAACACATGTGAGAGTATGTACTCGCTCACTTATGGTGCTTTTCTTTTTTTTCTTTTTTTTTTTTTTAAATTCTCCTCTACCATACAAACCACCTAAATGCGCCACGTGTGCCTTCGAGATTATACATAATCGGTTTGCTAGAGTTTGCAGAACCATATTCACAAAATTGTTGAAGTTTAGTTTTCTAACAGAAGAGCCTTTTTTGATTATGTATTATGAGATGTGCACCGAGTCTGGTCTGTACAGAGCTGGAGCTATTAGTTCTATAACTTTTAATGGCATTGTTATCTGTCGTGTTACCATTACAGTACACAGACCAAACATGCGAACCTAGAAAATCTTAAGATGAATTTATTTTGGGGTGTATTTCGTAGAAAATGGTAATTACGTTAAACCGAGGCATTACACTGGAAGTTAAGCTTCGTCCCTTTTCTAGATCTGACAAACACCCCTATCCGTGACCACAGTGCTGGAGTACCCAATAGGCAGACTAAGCACGTGCTTAGTGCACCAGCAAAGCAGGGGCACAAAAAAAAAGAAGAAAAAAAAAAAGAAAAAAGAACAAAAAGAAGAGAAATTATGGGGGGATATTACATGGGGGGGGAGGGGGGACTATACTCTTTTCAGTGCTTAGGGCGTCTAAAGGTCTTAATCCGGCCCTGCGTGACCACTACCACCACCACCGCTGTCGGATTATATTACGAAACGGACCAGGTGTGTTTGTATATTTCCAATTATCTGAAAGATTAAACTTTATTTGAATCTCTAATTAAACAAATACTATTGACATGGGCATTAAATACTTTATCCATTGTTTGCCAGTCCTTCACAACTGGATCAATAACGACAAACTGGCGCTCATAACACAACAGTTGTAAATACTGGATGTGAGAAATAGCCCGCTACAACCAAATTAGTGATACTGATTTGCACTCGGGGAGAGAGAGAGAGAGAGAGAGAGAGAGAGAGAGAGAGAGAGAGAGAGAGAGAGAGAGAGAGAGAGAGCGAGAGAGAGAGAGAGAGAGAGAGGGGGGGGGGGGCACGGCCCAACGGTCGCATGTACAAACTAACAAACAGTCATGCACTGAATATGGACGGGGAAGAGACAGAAAGATCTCAATACACCATGCATGGTAAATTTCTGCTATCCAGTTTCCTGTTCGTGTGCCCGTGTTCAAGTATCGGCTTTTGAATAGAAGTGCTGCTTGTCAGTGAAAAAAGACTGCCCTGGGTAGGGATGGGGTAATGGAAAAAGACTGCCCTGGGTAGGGATATGGGTAATGGAAAAGACTGCCGTGGGTAGGGATACGGGTAATGGAAAACACTGCCGTGGGTAGGGATACTGGTAATGGTGGAAGCCAAACAATCTGGCTAATCTGTATAAGCTCATCTATGTCTTTCTTACCCTTCACCATCTTCCTTGTGTTCCGTCCTGAAGCGCTTAGGAGGTTTCAAACGGTTTATCGCCTCAGCCTCTTTAATCTGCTGCAAAATTACCCGGATTGGGATCCTTTTCGTGGTCACGTGACGGTGGAATCGGCCCCTTTCTGGTGGCTCCCTCCCTAGGGACTCGGCGAATCCCATAGTTCAAAATAAAGGATCACCGTACTACAATTTTATCACGTTTAACTGGTGTTCTCCATTTGTAATGAGCACGCTAGAACAATTTAAACAAAGTTTAGCAATTAATTTCTTCACTAATGAATTTAGAATTCCTCTAAAGAAATCCATGTATGTTGATTAATACAAATATAACACGTCGCATTGTTAGTTCACCTTGAAAAATTCCTTTCATTAGTCCATATATGATAAGTACACACATGTCAAACTGCCACCGTTAACAGGACGTCCCACTGAATACTACTCAAAAGTCTAGTATAAATGTTTATGAATAAATTAATAAATTCTTAACGGACAAGATCAATATATCCAAATTCAAGGTAAGACCAGTTATGACGATATTATACCAATGTAACAGGACTGCGTGTGTAAGAGCATGATATTTAATTATTTCTTCCTTGAATATCTATTCAAGCACGTCAAGATATATATTGTATTACCCGAAGATTATAACAATTTAGTGCGACACCTGCACGATGCACGCAAAGGGGGTGATCACCTTTTAACAAAGAAACAAAGGAAGTTCCAAAGAAAATCGCAAGGCGCCTTTGTGTTAATAGTTTACAAAAGAAGACGAGCTATACATAAGTTGAATAAATCTAAAGAATATGCATACACAAACTTTACTGGAATTTTAATCTTTTCGTGTTGAAGTTATATTAAACACAGACCTGAATTAAAAGACAAGTATCAAACAAAAATATTCATATAACAGTCGACCGAGCAATGCATACTCGTCTACCAATTATGGTCTTACTGATAAACGGACAAGATGCTGAATATATATGTATGTATAATCAGACAGGTTACAGAGTTGTAATTCATTCCAAGCAGGAATCGAACCTGTGCCGCGAGTAATGGCACCTATCGCCTAGCTCTCACGCACCAGCTCCCTAACCACGGCTATTCGCTCACCCCCACCCCACCCCTAAAAAAGATGCAAAATGTCCATTGTAAGGACTCGAAGTGCACGAGAAATCGATTGCTAGGCAAGCGAAATTCATCACTCAGCAATTTGTACAAACCCACTGGATTTCTATTGAGAAATGCGAGGTATATACAAATTATTTCCTGTATGTAATAAAATGTGAACATTCATACAGGTAATGAAACTTGTCGTCTATGCAAATGATACAGTCACACACGTATTTAAATTAGTCACCTATGCAGAGGATACATTTATTAAATTAATGAAACTCTTCGGCTATGCAGATGATACATTCATACAAATAATGAAACCCGTCGCCTATGCAGATGCTACATTCATACAGGTAATGAAACTTGTCGCCTATTCAAATGATACAGCTATACAAGTAATAAAATACGTCGCCAATACAAATGATACATTCAAACAGGTAATGAATCTTGTCGCCTATGCCGATGATACGCTTATCAAGATTGAATTTGAGAAAGTTTCACTAAGTATTGTTACTTGTAGAAATTGAATGTCAATTTAAGAAAATTAAAGTGATGATACTAGGTTATTACAGAAGAAATAGTTTTGGTGTTCATTTCTTTAATATACCGTATGTATATATATATATATATATATATATATATATATATATATATATATATATATATATATATATATATATATGCCTTAAACATACCATTGATTAATAATCCTATACAAGTATTCAATTAGCAGTCTTTCGTGACTTGCACACACGAATTTTGATTTGTTCACTCATACTACAGATAAACAAAATAAAGTCAAAATCAGTTCATAATAACATAAATTGTAAATTATCTGAAAGGCAAACTTTGTTCGTTGTCTAATAGCAATATTGTGACATACGTTTGGAACCCCCCCCACCCCCCCCCCCCCCCACTAACATAGCTTTGGAAGTGTTGGTAGCAGTGTTGGACTGGTCATCTGGGCAGCGGATTTTTAGGTAATGTTATAAGAAGAGGGCGCCATGATGGTGGGCCGCCTGATCTAAAGCGTTGTCCCAGTCCTTCATTGGTTGATGTAAAAAAGTTGAACATATCGTGATTCGCCCGTGTATACGCATATAATTATTGTTTCAACAGTAGACTAATACTTGTAAACTCTCTAGACCAATGATTTCTAGTTATTAGTCATTAATAAAATAAGAAAATAACGAGAAAAAAGTATTCATATTCCCCCTTTAATCTTCATTTTCTAAATTAATAAATGAATAAAACATGTTACACAATTTCATCGAAATTCCCTCCTCTCTCTCTCTCTCTCTCCCCTCTCTCTCTCTCTCCACAAGTAACACAATACGTGGAATCTATGGAGTGAGAGAAGAAAATAATTTATCTGGTTGAAAGCCTTGAACTTGAACTTACACCAAGTAAATATGAGAGGGTCGTATTGTAAATCCTTGACTAAGTCGAACACGAGAACTATATTCGGAACTTCTTTGTTCACATGACACAATATGGCGCGGAAAGGAGACAAAGTTACAATCAAAACATTGTCGGCCTTTTCTGTCGAAACATATTGTAATAAACATAGGTTATCTGTAATTTATATTTACGTCTCCGTTTATAGTTTTGTTTGATTTGGATGATTATTTGTTTGATTATGGAGAGTTGGTGTTAGGAAGATATTTCTCAAACCAAGTAATAAGCTAAATTCTAGGAGCAGACGTCATAACGTTTGGCATTGACGAGACTCTATGGTAGCACGGATTAGTTTCGTAAAATGAACCCTCTGGACCCTCCCTAATTTCTTACCATAAGGAATTCTCGTGATATTCTAATATATCAGTGTTTAGTAATTTGAGATAGGAATAATTCTTTATATTAGGTGTTTGGGTCGGATTTCGTGATGCATGGCTTAAAGTACCAATCTTCGGTTTGGAAATGCTTACTGATGAGTCATACAAATGAGAAGCCAGAAAAACCATGCAAGTGTGAAATAAGAGTTTCGTGATGTGTGGTCATTAGGTGATTAGAGGAAAATTATTTTTTAGTATTTGCGCGTTTAAGGACCCTTCAGTCAACAACAACTGTTGTCTTGAGGTCCTTGGAAATAGGGGAAACAATGGACATCAAGCCAGACTCACGTAAGTGTTTGATTCGCTCGGTAGTGAGCCCAATTCCGTGTTACAATATATAGTACACTCTGCCGGGAATAAATCTCCAGCCCCAACAGTTTGATGTGTTTTCCTACAACTACTTCCGATGTTATTTCTATACACGATGGAAACGGCCGAGCGATGTTCTGATCGAATACACAACTTTTGTAGTTAATCTTATCTCAGTTGTAAATGTAGTATACTTTTATGTGTATTTGTATATAGTATAAGTAAAACATGTAAAGTTCCGTTATTTATACGCTGATTTTAATGAAAAATGTATACATCTCGTGGTATATCAAAGATACTGCGTACATGTTATATATCCCACACGTCACTGATGATGATGATGATGATGATGATGATGATGATGATGATGATGATGATGATGATGATGATGATGATGATGATGATGATGATGATGATGATGTTGATGATGATAATGTCAATGATGACCACAATAATGGCGATGGTGACGACAAAGTCAATAATAAAAATGATGATGATGACTTATGGATGATGATGATGTTAATGATGCAAAAGATTCTTCACAAACAAATTACACTATGAACATAGCTGTAACTACTATATGCAATTTTTCCTCGGATCATATGTATATCTGTAAGGGGGGAGGGTATACAATATTTTCTCATGCAAACAGAATTATAGCTTGCTAATAATGCAGTTATAGCCCTTGAATTTGCAGTTTACTATATTGAACTTCAAATCTTTTTCATGCATAAAATGAAAGCCGTTTTTATCCGTTTATCATACATAATATAATCACGCTTGTATAGGTAATCACACAGTATACCTTGCATACAACCATTAAGACGCTATATGCAGATCAACAATACACCTGGTGTTAAGTTACCTTCTGAAAACTCCAGGTTGGATGAAATGTATGATAATACAATTTGATGTAAAGAGGTACCTGGCCTTTTATTAATACCGATATTTTGTAAACCCTTTCATACATATTATGAAAGGGTTGTCGATAATCTATTATTAGTACATCTAACACAAATTATACACACACACACACACACACACACACACACATATATATATATATATATATATATATTTATATATATATATATACATATATAAGTACTGTCCACAAGCCTTTATATTCTGTCAATCGAATGTAAAAGATTTAAACTTTACCAATTTTATACTTTATGAGACATTAGCAGATAAAGAATTAAATGTTTTGAGCAATATTCCTACTAAATAAACGTACATGTAGCTTTTTAACAATGGTATTCCAGACTATCTGTCATTGTAATTGTTGTTGTTGTTGTTGTGGTTGAATATGTTATTGTTGTTGATGATGATCCTGTTTCTGCTATTGTTGTTTTTTCTGCTGCTTCTATTTGAAGGTAGGCAGTATTTTAGATTATTAGTACTATCATTGGTAATGGTGGTGGGAGTGTTAGGAGTGGTGGCAGTGGTGGAAAAGTTAGGAGTGGTGGGAGGGGAGGGAAGAAATGGAGGAGACATAGGTGAAACATATCGAGAGCTTTCGTTTGCATTCACAATTCCTTTAAATACAAATCTATAATGTGAACCCTTGTGGCATAATCTTGGAGCAAAAGCAAAGTACGCGTAACGCATATATGCGTCTATAGTGCGGGATAAAGAAATACAATATACTTATATGTAAAACAAAATCCTACCTCGGGTTGTACGTGAAAACTATCGGTGTTGTCCGTCGCATTTTGGATGATGAACTCCATAAATACCGGTACGGTGTGAATAAGAGTTAACTTAGCAGTCATCAACACAAGTTATCCATCGGCAACCACAGCTTGTGATGCGTTAATAGAGAAAGTTATCCCTTACAAAGACTCTTTGTGCTGGGAGTTGCAACCATTACATGGACAAAGCCGTGTATTGAATGATTCGTGAGTAAATGACTTTCCCAGCAGATTAATGTTTCCTTTTTAAGAAGCTATCACCAAAACAACAATGAAAACCGTCGTGAAAACGACATGAATGCTATCGAAGACGGGTTTTCTTTCACTTACGATTTGCACATTGCCTAGCAAATATTGAATGCTAAGAAAATAAATTTTAGTATTTGTTATATCTACCGTCACTTGTCAATTGGTATACTCTTCAGTCGTTCTATAGTACACATACATATTCAATTAGGTTTCATTTATCTTTTTTTTTTTTTACGTGGGAGTACGGAATCTTTCAGCACTTATTCGATTCAATATGTGCTCAGACTAACATACAGTAGGATTAAAAACTCCCTTTTTAGTCCACTAAATATCACCTGATCCCTATTGTTTTGCAAATGGAATTCCCAGTTCACTGTAGAGCGGCAGTGGCTTGGGGATTAGCGTGCCGGATTAGCAACCGAAAGGGTCAGGAGTCAAATCCTACCATTGGATCATCCCGTGTCGACTACAGTAGTGTTTCCTTGAGCAAGGCACTTTACTCAAGATGGCTCTTGTGTTGCTGTGCCGTAAAATACCAAACCAGTCCCAGTGAACTGTAAGATCATAAGGTGGATTTGTTGATGTGGCCAGAGAAGCTCATTCATGGTAAATATTTGGTAAACCACACTGCTCCTATATTTCATCATTAACATAAGACAGAGACAAAGTGCGTGTGCTGTAGTTTATTTGAACCTTTAAGCAAAATTGTTGGAGAATTGAGAGGTTAAAGATGAATTTTATATTTGCGTATAAAAATTTGCATCATGGCCTTTTGTGACACTTTACAAAATTTGTAGTCAAGATACACGAATAAAATTTAATTCAAAAATGTATTTTATTATATACTTCAGCATGAAATATATAAACTTATTGGTGAAATAATTTCCATAATTTTTTCATTCCTGTATTTCCACATGTAAAAAATATATCCTTATATTTTCACATGTAAAACAAAATATATTATTTCCCATCATGACATGCAACGCTTGATTGATTGTGTCTTAAGAAGTTATACGTGCAGCAACAAAAACGAGCACTTTGTGAGCTAGAACAAATAAATAGAAACTGCATTATATTTCAGATATGTAAATTAATTTTGCTGAAGAAATTTGACTCCACACAGTTCGCGTCTCTTTGAAGTTATTTCCCCTTACTTCCTTGACAACAATGAGAACCCACTGTGGTGCATTCTTGAATCGGACTTGCTTTGTGCTCAGATACGATCAATAGTTTACAAAATGTCAAAAATATAATTTACTGTGACAGATTACGTCATCCCAATCCTACCGCTCTCTTAAGTCGCTGATATTTATATGATCAGCCATTGAAAGTGAGGTAAATTTACGAAAAGGGGTGGGGGTGTTGTGCTGAAGAGTGAGTTTAATCTTCTAAGCTTTAATTCTGTAGCAAGTTTGGTGTATAATGAAAAGAAAATGTTCTTTTCCTGCGTAAATACCGGACATTTCGCGACTCCTTAAAATATCATGTTTTTTGTACCACACGATGAAATATATCTGGTATTAACGTAGGTAAACAAAATATACTCTATGCATTTATATACTCTGAGTACACTGAAAACTGCATTGCCACTAAGTTTAATTCAATGCTTATATTTATGTCATTTAAACATTTTGATGCTTTAAATTGAAAATCAAGGTGAACTTATGAGTAAACAAAGAGATATATTTTCTAAGACATTATCTTTGTCACTAACTATCGTAAAATGTATACATCCGAGACAAAACTATGCCTCAGATGTATGTCGGCACAATAGTTTGCAGAATAAAATCATACATTTCGTTCAGCGGAAATTTCTCCGCAAAAAAATAAACCGTAATGAATTCGAAGCATCTCGGCTATTTCTACGATTGGATTGACTGATGGATTGACAGAAAAGTTACAAATAAAAAAAAGAAAAAAATAGCTGCATGCATTTTCAACTTCTCGGTCATTCCTTGTTTCCTAAATAACCGGGATGGTCCGAATAGCAGCTCTCGGCATCCATTCCAGATATAATCCGTATGAATGACCTTAAAGTTGCGAATGTTCGTGCGGTTAAGAGAGGTTACTGCCCGTAGCAAGCAATATCAATTGATCAATGAGAGGGTTCTTTACGTGACCAGTTAGGTATTCAACAAGGGGTCTTCTATGATGAGCACATGCAGTGACTCGAAATTAAAACTTGACTGAAATGTTTACATTGGAGAAACTTGCATGCGACATGTGTTGCTGTCTAAGGAAACTGCTATGATTATTCATAACTATCTCCCAAAGTAACTGTAATACATGATCTGATTGGATCGGTTTCTTTCAGATTCATCCAATCAAATAGCTGAGCAGTAGATTACCGTTTCAGATAGCTTCATCAGCCAAGGGCCGATTTAGAATCAAGTGGATTCACGACCCTTGACTGGCGAAGTTGTTTGTACTGATGCTAGCAAAATATTTGATCTTAATTTAAAATGGGAAAGGCAGGCAATATAAGTTGCTTTCCAACAGAACATAGTTGCAGCTAACTTCAGCCTGTCACCTATGTAAACACCTATGTAAACACAACTAGGTTTCTCGTCTGAGTGCTAATTCACCTCCACCTTGCCTTTGATCTTTGCTCAGCGCACACACTGGGAACCTCATCTGAATATCAGAAGGAACTGAATGATATCAGGTATCTCTGAAGTTTCCAATTATTTTGTCTGCAATATGTTTATTTTATCTTATGTTAATGGTATATTATATGTTAATATTATTGTGTTGACCCCAAAAGTGATGATGATATTTGGTGCATCATTGGCTGAAGCTGCTGCTGGTGATGACGACAAAAGCGATAATCTGTTGTTGACTCGAATCCGAAAGAAAGGAAGATGTTCCGATTGCTGCAGACGCAAGACAACGAGACCGAGGTACCCAGTGTGTCCTTGCGAAATTGACGTAACTCCTAATTCATCGCATTGATACAACCAGTAAAGTGCTAACGTCCTGCGAGAACCAATCAAGCAACCATTACAATATTTAATATACTTTGTGTCAAGGTCAATGAGCAGAATTTAAGAGCGTGACCCTAAACTGACATATCGCGAAATTCCACCACTGTACCACCAGCTATCATACAAGTTTGTACTTTTGTATACGTTTTAAAACGTACGACAATAAAGTCCTGCCTAGTATGCTCAAATTACTGTTCATTCGAAACTCCATTGTACTGTTGACCAAACGTAATCTATGTCTGTGTTTCGAAACACTATGTAATCACACCGGGAGTGTCAAGCTTTTTTTTTATCTCTAAGGCATCTTGGTTCACCTTTTTATAGACACCTTTATAGTTTTCAATTTATAATATGTCAGAACTAAATTGTCATTACTTTACCATCTTTGAACCAACTCGTATCAAATTCTCCTTGTAAAACTTAACATTCATTGTAATAGTTAACATTTCAGAACCAAACTTTTATACAAATCTCCTTGCTAAGAGAGTTTACCACCGCTTTGGGAATTCGTTAGATAAGTTTACAACTAGAATAACCAAACGAAACCACATTTAGTACGTTGGTGGATTGTTACAATTACAATGTCTTCGAAGGAATATTTCTTTTTTTTCCCAACAGTTGCAGGATTTTGAAAATGACAATGTTTTATGTGGCCAGCCGAACTAAAGTGATGGGCTGTTGTCCATCTTCCATCGTCTGGAGTCTGTTCCTCAGCCTTTGGCCTTTCGAGTCGTTTTAGATTTTTGCTACCCATGTATAATACCATATTTCAGCCCTCGAACTTTCAGATCATTTTAGACTTCCAGCAAACCATGAGTAATAGTATATCTGAGTATTTGGCCTTTCGAATCCTTGTAGACTTCAAGCAAGCCATCTATAATTGTATATCTCTGCCTATGGCCTTTTGGGTCATTTTTGGACTTCGAGCAAACTATGATTAATGGTACATCTGAATAGTAGGCTTTTCGAGTCCTTTTAGAGTTCGAGTTACTACGTGTAATGGCATATCTCAACCTTTGGCCTTTTGAATACCTTTCGAGTCCTTTTAGACTTCGAGCAAACCGTGTTTAATGGCATATATCAGCCATAAGCCTTTCAAAACCTCTTAGATTTCGAGTAAATCGTGTGTAATGGCAAATTTCAACAAAGGCGACGGAGAACCAATATCATTCTGATTGACGGACACCCCAGTCATTTTAGAAAATTCCATCTGATTTCGAAGAAGCTGCCTCAAATACAAACTCCTTCTGACTTCTCTGTCACGATAAGATCTAAACTGCTTTATATGAACGACGATTTGCAAGGCAATAAGATCTGAATGGTGAGGATATTGAGGGCATTTTTTACGACAGACAGGATGACATATTCAGAGTTGAAAAGATTTTGAATGCCAAGAGAATGAAAGGAGATATTAATATGTACTCATGAATTCGAAGGGATATGATGAATCGTTTAACAGTTGGGAACCAGCAGAACACTTTATTCCATTAACATAGATGGTAGAAGCGCAATATATGGATAGCGGTATCAAACAGTGCGAAAACGTTGAGTTTTTGATAGATAAAAAGTTTCTAGAATGAGACAGATGTGGTATAAATAGTGCATTAGAAAATAAGGAAGTTAAAACCTACACGTCATGAGAATTTGTATTGATCAGGAGACCAGATGGGAAAAGAAACTACGCCCAAAAACATCGTAGTTAAACGACAAAATTGTATATATTACAACGTGATAAGGCGACTTCAATATATGCAATGCCCAGCAAAGTTAATAATAGACATCATAGAGAAAATGAAAAGAGAGACATTGGAGAATGCAAAGTTGATTCAAACTACATTTTAAAAAAAGCTGAAAAAACAAACACAGCGTAAAAGACTAAACGTTGATCTACGAGATTTTCAACGAACTAAAAGGCAATGAAAATCGAATCTACTTTGATACAATCTCAGGACATTTCAAACTTCATTCAAAGAAGGTATAGGAGCGAGTCATACAATTACTCAACCAACTATGCATTTTTCCTGGATCACATTTGTACCATGAACAATATTAGCACGTCCATCAAACCTTCAGTCACAAATAATTACCACAAAATTAACTAACATCAGTTTATTTGGGAATAGTTTGCACACCATAAAGTCAAACCCAGTAGACCTTTTATAGTGTGTGGATATGCAGATTGTAAAGATCTACTTTATACAGACATTTTCAGTAGTAACTGTAATTGTGAAATTGAGCTACTTAAATAAATAGAACAAATTAGATGTACCTACAGTTATAAAATGTCACATATGTCACAGAAAAAAAGCTACTGGATGAAGTTGCAAAATGAAATACCATTTACCAGAAACGCAGAGACTGCGCAAAACATGCAAAAATAATATGGTATTATTGTGGAGGTAATACAAGATTAGAGATCTAAATAAACATAAACGTACATGCTAGTGTAGAATAAAAGTAAATAGAGGATTGATTAATTTGCACAAGAGAGGCTTATTCCGCGCAATGTGTTTATGTTTAATAATGCACATCAGATTTGTTTAGTAAAACAAACTAACCAGTACAGCACTCTACCCTTGTCCCTCAACTCAGCTTAGCTCTCCAGTGAACCAGAATAGTTCTAAATATTTTACGAGATACAAATTTACTACACTGAAACTCAATTTTTCAGACAAAAACCACTTAACATGTTTTTTAACATACAGTGTAAAGTTTGACGGTGATGAAACAATGAAACGATATAGATCACAGTGGCAGAATCAACTAAAGTGGGCAATGTAGACAACAAAATCTGGTTGCGGTATATCCCACTGGCATCCGAATGACAAAAACATACAAGAGTTAACGAAATCACTGTACAAATGTGGCGTTTATATCAAGGTGAGAAAGCTTCTGTCTGAATGTAAGATATCTCTGTCTGATGACGATGAGTTCAAATCGAATAACATTAACAATGAAATCCTTGCTGAACGAAATGTACTTTCTTCATTGTTGAGTATGATTTTTACCTCATAATTTAGATAATTTTTCACAAGCGCATTAGTGAACGAATGACTATCATAACCTGATAACTTATAAATGAATAGCGAGATTAATTTCGGGTAGCTGAAATTCAACTTAAGTCTCTATGAGCATGACCTCTTTCTCTTAAGTGATCGTGGTCTCAAACTTTATCTTTTGATAGCTTGCTCTCACGGATATAGCATGTACTTGTTGAGCTAAGACGCTTTTCATCAGCATCTGTGAATACCATATGTTTTGCATTTTTTTTTTGGTTGTAGACTAGTCTCGCTATACTATCCAGCCAGTTTTAAAGTACCTGTAAGCAGTCAGTACCATTAGCAATATTAAACTATTGACTTGTAATATTTATTAACTGAACTGACACACATACAGAAGCCTGATGGAATGTGCTTATCTGTTTTCATTGTCCATGATATACTGGGGTGATTTTTTTTTAGCATCAGTTTAATTTTGAGTGAGAAGCTCGTACACGACGAAGTATATGGCATGATGATGATTTCAAACTCGCAATAAACGACATATAGGAATTTCAGTTGATGATGATAGTTTTTGAATATGACATTTGATCCCTTTTCATACATGATATCTATAGAGTTATCTACTCTGTAATACATTCTTTTGAGATCTAATACTTTTTTCTGGTGAATTGAACAAATTCGAGCATCGTTACATATCCATTTATGCATATAATGTTTGTTAACTCGTGATATCACAAATTTGTAAAAAAAATCTGTTATGCCAACGTAATAGTACTTTTCCATTCCATGAAACATAATCACTACGTCGACATGCTAACCTTCTTCTTTTTATGTCACTCTAATCTCTCTGATGTATTTATCATCAGCTACTTCGTACATATTCACAGAGATATCTTATCCAAATTCAATGTTTGGTATACTATCAATTTTTACAGGACATTTATTTAACCAATGAATGTATCTAACCACATTGTATTTAGATGGCCTATGGGGGTTTTGTAATAAAGTTTTTAGGGCAGATTCAGTGGCGTTAAAGAAACATATATCTTCAAGAAAGTAAATAGAGGAGCTTCCTTGTGTCAATTTATAACAGTCTACGTGCAGTGTCATAACAGTCTACGTGCAGTGTCATAACAGTATACGTGCAGTGTCATAAATTCAATCCTGTCAAACATCCAACTAGTGCTTTCTCTTATTTCTTGACCAAATGGGATATGTAAAATGTAAAACAAACGTTCAGTTACACAATCCATTTCATCTTGTTCATTATGTTCATTTGTCTTGTTCTGTTGTAAATTTCCATGTATTCCATTTTTTCCTGTGCTGGTCTCTTCATAAGCCTGATAGTTAAGTCTAGCTGAACCTTTATAAGACTAACTTGATGTTTTTTTTAAAATTATGACCATTTTCATGTATTTTTCAATGTCATTTAAAATTCATACAAATCTTGATTATTAAAGCCGTAAAATCTGTACTCGTTTACATATCTCGTAATTAATCTCGAATCCATTTAATTATGATTCCGTTTTCGTTTTTCATATACATACGTCTCAAATCATTTCGTGTTGGATACGTATTAACGGAGCATTCAATTTTTTTTTCTAACTTGCTTCGGAATAGGTTGATAAAGTATAGAATTATTCATCTCTTAATTTATTAACCTAGCAAAACTGCAATTTTTTTTTCTACTACTAAATCATTAAATGTGTGTGAAAATAGATTTTTCTTTTTTTGATTTTGCCATAAAATTGTTAGTAAAATCCCCCACCCGTTAGTACCTAAAGCCTTTGCCCCTGTATGAACGAAACCAGTTACCAGCAATGTGGAAGGCTGCATTTCCTTTTGCAGCTCTGTTTCAAATGCAGGAGTGCTTTGTCCTCTCATTTAGCATAGTTTTGTTGTTGTTGTTGTTGTTGCTAGTATCACGCTTTATGCAAGCGATACATGGGACCAGCACCTTTCAAGCACATTTTTGACTGACCTGGGCTGCTTCTTTCATACACAGAGTGGCTCATTTGGCCGTTGGTTTGTTTTTCATTGTGTGACGAAGGTCTTTAAGCATGTACTTTACAAAATACCAGCACCTTCCAAGCGCCTTTTGTGGCTGACCTCGGCTGCTTCATTTAGCTCTTTTTTTAACTGATCGCACAGTGTTTTTGATCTGCTTTTTATGCGGCCAACTTTAGGCACTGAGGTGAGCTCAGTTATATATACAAAATATTTGGCGGCAATATGACTCGACCCATCAACCTTTGGTTTAGAAATCCAACAATTATACCAATGACCTATTCCTGCCTGATCTTTAGTATAAAACTGCTGTATTTTAATTATTTCTCAGCTCGCAAGTTTTGTCTGTCTGCCTGTTTTTGTTTCAGTATAAAACAGTGCTCTAGTTTTAATTTTCTTACCACAGTCACGCAAGACATTACCTGCAATATGTATTTTTGATGTACATTCTAGAAAAGAGACTATCTTAACGTATGTAGTTCCTACCCACAGACAAGTCAATTATTGATTTTCTGCTGGGCAATTACCCTGCACACATATATAGCAGTGTGGCCCAGTGCTGCGCACGCAAGTAATGTCACAGAGCGGCAACGTATTTGTTCCGAAGGGACATTATTTGCTGCTGCACATACAACGAAATATAGGTGTATGCGTAGCAGATAAGTAATTATAATGCAGTCATTTAGCTTAATTTGTCGGCCATCCACTCAAATGAATCAGAACGGATATTATACTATACATGTTCTCTCAGTACAGTGCTCAATCTTTTGTTTAGGTTGATTGATCAAAGCATTGTATTTCTCTCTACTTTTGCCTATCATTCGTTCCATCCTGTTTGAATGAATGTATATATCATTGGATTGTGCATGTTTTGTGTGTACTTGTGTTTTAGTATGGTGATGGAATTATATGTATTTTGTGGTCCTACCATGTATACACATAAATATATAATCATCAAAGCCTGCAAGGATGTGAAATTGCGTTTTTGATATTCATCAATGAAGTTGTTTCCTAAATGAACATTCTTTACAGCGTTAGTATCGAGTATTTCTATGTGCCATCTCGATTGGTGATATTTCAGTACCACAATTATATTAGTTTATCAATTCAATTTAAGCTAGTAAGTCAAGTTTCAAATATCACGTTAGTTTGGTAGTGTTTCGATAGTAAGGTACCAGAGAGTTCAGGCGCACATCTCCGACAATTTAGGAGTAAGGACAATGTGCCTGTTATGAGTGTGTTTTCTGTATGCAGTAGTTGATAGTTTGAGCCAGGAGTAAGGTTTAAATAGCACGATAATGGGTAAGCTACTTTAGGGAAAATATGGGAGTTATGGCATTTTGAACTAATCATCAATCATTTATGTTGTATTTGTGGTCCTACTATTTTAAATTAAGTGTTTCAAAACTCTCGTACTTTCCCCTCTTATAATTAGCTCCTTTATCCATTTGTCAAGTTGTTTTAGTTTTTTTACACGTACAGACTAGTTTGCCAACCAAACAGTGGCATCTTAAAGGAACAAATTGCAAGTTCTTGTTGATATTCCCAACACACTCTCAATGCAAGTTCTTGTTGATATTCCTAACACACTCTTAGACAAATGCAAGTTCTTGTTGATATTTCTAACACACTCTTAGACAAATGCAAGTTCTTGTTGATATTCCTAACACACTCTTAGACAAATGCAAGTTCTTGTTGATATTCCTAACACACTCTTAATGCAAGTTCTTGTTGATATTCCTAACACACTCTTAAACAAATGCAAGTTCTTGTTGATATTCCTAACACACTCTTAAACAAATGCAAGTTCTTGTTGATATTCCTAACTCACTCTTAGCTGTTCTTGTTGATATTCCTAACACACTCTTAGCTGCCGGTAAAACAACGACTCTTGATTTACAAATATCTTTATGTTAACCACTTAATGGTTGTACTTCACAATTCAATTACCCACTTCCGTTTATTAATTTCAACAATACCGTACCAATCGGATATACATATTCGGGTGTGTGTGCGATAGATAGATAGATAGATAGATAGATAGATAGATAGATAGATAGATAGATAGATAGATAGATAGATAGATAGATAGATAGATGGATGGATGGATGGATGGACGGACGGACGGACGGACGGATAGATAGATAGAGAGATAGATAGATAGACAGATGGGTGGGTGGACGGACTGATGGACTTACGGACAAGTAGATAGATAAATAGATAGAGAGATAGACTTACTGATCTCCTAAACGGTCAATCTCGTACGTAAGTCTTTTTGACTTTTCTCGGAATAGGCGCCTTAAGCGCGCACGTCTCATAGTTTTGGCTTTCTCCGAAGAAATAACCAAATCTGACGTGTGACCAATGACGTAAAATTTTGTTTCCTGGAAACGTTTCCGTCACTTATTTCACACGTCATAATAGCTTACATTGTATTCAATTAATATATAATACTGATTGGTTAAAATGTAAAACATAATTAAAATTACATTATTGTGAAACTATCAAGTTGATATTTTCGGGCTAGTATTTATATTTTACCACCACCAACCCCGTATCACAATTAATATTATTATTATTATTAGTAGTAGTAGTATTACTATTAGTATTAGTATTAGTCCTCTCTGCTTCGGTATGTCCTTGGGAAAGGCATTTAGTTCCCATTTCCTCGGCATGATATAACCCATAATGTGTAAAAAGTGCCGTTTATTTTATTTATTTATTTTTAAATCCTCTCTTTCACAGCTTTTTCAATGCTATTTCTGGTAACGCTTCACGTAATCATAGATCTCAAGGAACTTCCGTGAGGTACCGCTTTCTCTATTAGGTCTAACCGCTATTTCTAACATTTCTCTGTTAGGTCTAACCGCTATTCCTAGCATTTTCACACTTGGGGAGTATTACTCGTAGTGCTTCCATCACGATTAATACGATCTCAGTTTTCCTAACCTCTCTAAGTTTTGTTGTCAGGTCACTGCACTTTTCTTTTTCTTCTTCCTGTTCCTCGCATGCGGCTTGTGAGTCTCCTGGTGATATTATGTCTATGTATGTTAGAATCAATGCACTGGAACTGTGCGAAACTTTAGAGCGCAACCTGTGTTGTATCAGTGTCCAGTCCAGATATTATAACCAATCACCTAGTATTACTATATTTCTGAGGTATGTCAACTTCGTCTTCTTGTCTCCCTACGTCTGGTCACATGTATTGTATCCGTGTCCAGTCTGGATGTTGAAATCAATCCCCTGGTACTTCAATGTCTCTTGTGTAGGTCATGTTCCTCTCTTTGTCTACCAGTGCTAAGTCTGGCCTCCTGTAATGAATCAAGTGTTAAGCGCAGATGTTAGAATCAATTATCTGGTACTTCAATGTATGTGATGTAGGCGAAGTTCCTCTCCTTGTCTACTAGTACTATGCCTGACCATCTGTACTGTATCCAGTGTTCAGTGCGGATGTTAGAATCAATTCCCGTGTACTTCTATGTCTCTTGTGTCAGTCATGTTCCTCTCCTTCTCTGCCAGTACTATTTCTGGCTCCCTGTACTTTACCCTGTGTTCGGTCTGGATATTGTAATGGTACAACTTGTTCGTGCACTTAAGCCCATATTTCTTAAACAGCTACCATAGTACGGCTAAACAAAACCAAAAAGATTGGTGTACATCAGAGACGCACAGATGCACAGCATTCCCGGTTTGGTCGGACTAAGCTCTCTTTGACGCTGTTTGCCTTATGGCTTTAATTAGCTTTTGTTGGGTAATGAGAGAAACTTGTCCTGCCTAAAGGTACACGTCAGTAGAAACATTTTAGTCTGGGAATCGAAACCGGTACTCCTGCGCAGGAGTCCAGCACAGCTAGGGCTAGTTTTTCGTGTTGATTTTTGTACTCACAATGGGCTAGTTGGTTGCTGTCACTGATCAGGTAGGTGACTGAACGTATCATCCCTGCACATTCTGCACAATGGTGAGACGGTTTGATTTTATAAAGTTGCTTCATGATTTACTGTTCCTATGCTGTCACTACCAATCCTCCCTGTTTCTTTATTATTATTATTATTATTATTATTATTATTATTATTATTATTATTATTATTAATGTTGTTGTTCTTATTGCTGCTGCTGCTGTTTTATAGGACTCGCATACCAATCACCCTAAACACTGACCCGCATTGTGTAGGTTTCCCTATCTTTCGCTATGAGTCTTTTGCCAGTTTTTTTTTATGTGGATTGGAAATTTCATCCTCTATGATAGAATTCCACTTATTTGAACAATATTAAATTTCCTTCGTCTTTTACTTGTATGCGCGTGTCACGACGCTAATGGAGATTATTTAACAACCCGTCTACATTTTAAAAATAAAATTCCCAGAAATTTCAAATTGTTCCGCTAATTGAACCACCAAGCATCCGAAGTTTTGCAAAATCTCCGGAATTTTTAATTAACCTCCTGATTGTCCGATTGGATACCATATTATCACCAAAACTTCATACAGAATTGGGGCATAAGAAGTTTGTTTCAATTTCTCAAAATTATTATGATGTTAATTTGATTTATCTTACTGTGAACACGAGAAAAAAAAAAAAACAGTTTTCTTTGGTATAAAATAAAAAATGTTAGTGCACTGCTTTTTGTATACAATTTTCATAACCTCTCTCTCTCTCTCTCTCTCTCTCTCTATATATATATATATATATATATATATATATATATATATATATATATATATATGTGTGTGTGTGTGTGTGTGTGTGTGTGTGTGTGTGTGTGTGTGTGAATTCTCAGGGCATTCCTGGTGGTGACACTAATTCTTTTTATTTCTTGTTAAATCTATATATGTCGTCGTCACCGGCATCGTTGTTGTTGCTACTGCGGGAATTTATCGCACATATAGAGCCCATGATGCAAGTGGAATTAAGGTAATCAGTAATAGGAATATATTTTGTTGGTTTCCTTTTTACCTTATAAAAAATTCTTTCATTTTATCGTACAAAAGCAGTTCACTAAAGTGGTTGAGAAACACTTTAGATGAACATTTGAAATGTGGTTTTATTTCCATTACATCTAAACTGACCATCTTCTCTCACCAATGTAACAATACTCCCCCAGCTCAGTAAATTAAATTGTTTTATAGGTACTTGTGAACGGAATACGTCCTTGTGTATGTACCTATATACCTCTATATGTTTTTGTTTATATCCATATGTGACACGAAAGAAATTCAAGAAAGTCTTAAAATAAAAATTAAAAAAAAAGAATGAATTTTTTTTAACTAACTACATGCGCGTAGCTTTCTGTATCTTATCATTTGTTGTAAAATTAACAAAAATAAGCAACTTTCATAACCTTGTGTACATAAAAAAAATTGCTGGTCATATGTGGTACTTTGAGAATAAAGACTGACATTTTCACACATTCTTTATTTAGTTGCAATAATCCGATAGATGCAGATACATCAAAGAACTTTTATCTGGATTAGTTACCTAAATTTCACTGAATCCTTATCTTTGTATAGCTAAACGTTGCGAAAAGATTATATACCACTAGTCCCTATCGGAATGTCCTCGGCTATTTCTGCCAGACAAAAATATGTATCGGATGTATGTCCCCGCAGTAATTTAGAGAAAAGTCATACATTACGTTCACCCGAAACGGCTGTGCAAAATATAAATCGCAATCTATTCTGACCATCTCGGCTATTTCTACGATTGGATTGACCGTAGGATTGACCTTGAAGTTGCAAATGAAAAAAAAAAGTTCGTTGCTTTCGCATCTCTTCAGTCAATCTTTGCCTCGTAAATGGCCCATGGGGAAGCATTCTGTAAACAAATGAAAGATTATATTGTACACGTAGCCGAAGTAGATAAACAGCCACCCCGTAGAACACTAAAAAAAAAAAAAAAGGGGAGGGGGGAATACAATTGCGAAATGCAGAACACAAATTGGAAATCAAATCATCGGTAAAAGAGAAATTGTGGTCTCTTAAGTGGTGTAATGCAATCGTAAAATTATCTGACTCTTTTTAAATAAACAAATATTGATATTACCGACATTTATTTAGATTTGTATGCTATTTTCTGGCATACTGGATCCTTTAAATAGTGAAATGCTATCCTAAATCGTTTGCATTCCAAGACCGTTTCGGGCATCTTAATGGCGTAAAGTCATTTCAAATTTCCTAAATGATAAAATAAGAAAATTTCCATATAATCGAGAGTATGTAATTTTAATAATTATAATCAAGTCATTAATATTATAAGTTTTCTATGTTAATCCTCCTCGATTCATCTGCGGCGTAACGAATTCACTGGATATGTAGTTTAATTTTATTGGGTAACAAAATGATGTAATATCATTACCCGAGTAAAATAATATTGTAAATAATAAAGTTCGTGCATATCAGTTAGGATAAATTATCACTTTTAATTAAATAAGGTTTTATTTCTATAATATTGTTTTCATATATTCTCGTTGTTGCTCACATATAGGAATTCATTAGTGTTATTGAGCAATAGAATACGGAGAAACATACACACAAATTCTAGATCATATGTTTTAACCTATGTTGATGTAGTAATTTTATCTACTATACTCCATACCTCTAAATTCCTGGTTTATGAGTAGAAACTAGCGAAATGCTATAAACATTCATAGATCAACAAAATTCCAAAACTTAATTTCGTTGTGTCTCGGCATAAAGTCATTTCTTCTTAATCGCTTTGCGTGTGCTGATGGACGCGAAAAATAGCGTAATACCAATTATTTCTCTGAACGTACTTTCCAGATAAATATTGGAGCTGATGTATATTGTTACTTGACAACCTGACAATTTGATTTTGCGTTGTAAGGTTTACGATGTCGTTTCTCTACATGCGTATGTAATAGAGTTTGAACAGAATGTTATTACAAATCGTTCTAATGTTATGTCTCGTGAATAATAATGTAACACACAAAAGGTATCATGACTACGGAGCGAATCAAACAACACCGGCGTGAGTCTGGCTTGAGATCCATATTTTTCCTATTTCAGTGATCTCAAGAAAACAGTTGTTGTCAACTGAAGGTCCTTAAAAGCGCAAATACCACAAATAATTTGCCTCTAATCAACTAAAAACCACACATTCAGGAAACCCTTATTTCATACTTGCATGATTGTTCTTGCTTCATAATCGTATGAACCATCAGTAAGCTCTTCTAAGCCGGAGATAAGTACTTCACACAACGCACAACAAAACACGACCCATACACCTAACAGAAAGAATTATTCCTATCTCAAATTACTGAACACGTATACGTGAAAATATCCCGGGAATTACCTATGTTAAAACATTATTGAGGGTCAATTTTATGAAGTTAATCCGTGCTATCATAAAGTCACGTGAATACTGTACATTATGACGTCTGCTCCTAGTAATTGGCTACTTACTCGGCTTGAGAAATATCTTCCCAACATCGACTCCCCGTGATCAAGCAAATACTCACTAAAATCCCACAAAGCAACAAACGGAGACATAAATACAAAAAGCACATATCCTAGGTTTGTTACAATACATTATATATGCTTCGTGGACTATTTTGTATCTTGAAACATTTTGTGCACATCTTATGCTATTTTGATTGAGTAAATAGAATCTATTAACTGTTTATGCATCTTGTTGATACATTTAGTTAAGTTTGGTAGTATTAAACTGATAAGCCGCAACCTCTATATCTATAAAGACAAATTTGGTCAGCTGGCGACAATTTTATGCTACAAATTCTTTGTGTTCCCCAAGACAAACAGACATACGAATGTGTAACTCATATCATGAGACATACGAATGTGTAACTCCTATTATGACTTATGATTAACAAATTCCATTATTGTGATATCTTCACTAAATATATACATTTATTTCACATTGGCATTCTGACATTTAGATGTCATAATTTTCCTGAAGTGTTGTCAGAAGTCCTGAAGTGTTGTCAGAAGTCCTGAAGTGTTGTCAGAAGTCCTGAAGTGTTGTCAGAAGTCCAGGACTAAAAAACTGAATATTAAATGATAATAAAATGCATTTAGTAAACTGAAATTTTTATTTATCTATTTTTATTTTTCCTCCAGAAATGTATTACTCTCTTTCTCTTTTACACCAAAAAATAAATAATTAACAAGAATTTTAAAAAAATTAAAAATCTAGCTACACCTCTGGGAAAAAGCGACGGATCTTAGGAAAACGAACATGGTCACACATTGAAAAATGCCTTCCGATTGGATGTCGATATTGTCTCTCAAACTTTGAAAGTGAAACTCGGTTTATTGTACAAAACATCTTTTACAAGGATTTAAGTAGTATACACAGTTATCTACCCACATTTTCTCAGTTTAAATTTATGAAGCACACTGTCAAGTTTTAAAAATGTAACACTTTATTTACTTTTATAGCATATCACTCATTTTGAACTTTAATTATATATATATATATATATATATATATATATATATATATATATATAATGAAAGCTAAAAATGAGTAAATATTTCAATGTATTCAGATAAGATTCCACTATTTGTTGATGTCAATAAAGTTATAAAATCCATCCCATTTGTTTGCCTACTTTGGTATTAACTGAGCACCCCACCTCCATGTTTTATTGAAAACATTATGAACTCAGCCATCTAAATCTAGTCAAATGACATGACATTTTAGGGGCCTTGCGTAATCTCTTTGACGATTCAGACTAAAAATCAAATGACATGACATTTTAGGGGCCTTGTGTAATCTCTTTGACGATTCAGACTAAAAATCAAATGACATGACATTTTAGGGGCCTTGTGTAATCTCTTTGACGATTCAGACTAAAAATCAAATGACATGACATTTTAGGGGCCTTGTGTAATCTCTTTGACGATTCAGACTAAAAATCAAATGACATGACATTTTAGGGGCCTTGTGTAATCTCTTTGACGATTCAGACTAAAAATCAAATGACATGACATTTTAGGGGCCTTGTGTAATCTCTTTGACGATTCAGACTAAAAATCAAATGAAATGCATGTACGTTTTATTTTCACTGTTTATCTTCAAACTCAGTACGACCATAAACATTCCTTTCGTGCCGAAGACGAACGGTAAAGACGGGCAGAGAACTGATTATCTGTTCATTTAAATGTGGGAATTATCTCAAAAATTTCTCTGGAAAGTCTTACTCACTCTTAAAATCACACGGATATGTGGCCAAATTAATTTAATTAAATTTGGATTCTTTTGATTGCAGGTCTCCAGAATTTGTTCAATATACCGGACATTTCATAATGGACTGACATTTTTACCGACTATAAAAATGCCTAAATCGAAAATTAGGAGTTTCTGCCACAAGAAACGCATACTCAGACTTGACAAATAATTCTTTTAACTGAAACCCATACACGGGTATTAACCCCATCAGATACAGATTGCATGAAACCCATACACTGGTATTGACCCCACCAGATACAGATTGCATGAAACCCATACACGGGTATTGACCCCATCAGATATAGATTGCATGAAACCCATACACAGGTATTGACCTCATCAGATATAGATTGCATGAAACCCATACACTGGTATTGACCCCATCAGATATAGATTGCATGAAACCCATACACGGGTATTGACCCCATCAGATACAGATTGCATGAAACCCATACACGGGTATTTACCTCATCAGATACAGATTGCAATGCATGAAACTCATACACGGGTATTGACCCCATCAGATACACATTACATGAAACCCATACACGGTATTGACCCCATCAGATACAGATTGCATGAAACCCATACACGGATATTGACCTCATCAGATACAGATTGCATGAAACCCATACACGGGTATTGACCTCATCAGATATAGATTGAAATGCATGAAACCCATACACGGGTATTGACATCATCAGATACAGATTGCATGAAACCCATACACAGATATTGACCCCACCAGATACAGAATGCATGAAACCCATACACGGGTATTGACCTCATCATATACAGATTGCATGAAAAGCATACACGGGTATTGACCTCATCAGATATAGATTGAAATGCATGAAACCCATACACGGGTATTGACATCATCAGATACAGATTGCATGAAACCCATACACGGGTATTTACCTCATCAGATACAGATTGCATGAAACCCTTACACGGGTATTGACATCATCAGATACAGATTGCATGAAACCCATACACGGGTATTGACCCCATCAGATATAGATTGCATGAAACCCATACACGGGTATTGACCCCATCAGATACAGATTGCATGAAACCCATACACGGGTATTGACCTCATCAGATATAGATTGCATGAAACCCATACACGGGTATTGACCCCACCAGATACAGATTGCATGAAACCCATACACGGGTATGGACCCCATCAGATGTAGATTGCATGAAACCCATACACGGGTATTGACCCCATCAGATACAGATTGCATGAAACCCATACACGGGTATTGACCCCATCAGATACAGATTGAAATGCATGAAACCCATACACGGGTATTGACCCCACCAGATACAGATTGCAATGCATGAAACCCATACACGGGTATTGACCCCACCAGATACAGATTGCATGAAACCCATACACGGGTATTGACCCCATTAGATATAGATTGCATGAAACCCATACACGGGTATTGACCCCATCAGATATAGATTGCATGAAACCCATACACGGGTATTGACCCCACCAGATACAGATTGCATGAAACCCATACACGGGTATTGACCCCATCAGATATAGATTGCATGAAACCCATACACGGGTATTGACCCCATCAGATACAGATTGCATGAAACCCATACACGGGTATTGACCCCATCAGATACAGATTGAAATGCATGAAACCCATACACGGGTATTGACCCCATCAGATACAGATTGCAATGCATGAAACCCATACACGGGTATTGACCCCATCAGAAACAGATTGCAATGCAAGTAGGTGTGAAATGGTCTTGTGGATTTTGCAACTGATTAATGTAACCTCTCCCAGGACCAGGTATCAGGGAAGTAGTTCAACTGCTTCGGACGGAACAAATGTCCGATATCAGATAACAAAATTGTCGGAGCTCAGGTTGATTCATACGCAAAGGTATTTTTGACGTTATGATTACATTATTAATTAGAGTTTGAATTTCAGGTTATTTCGCAGGTTTGAAGTTGTTCCCTTGTAAACTAATTCAGCGTTGCATAGTTTACATTTCGCCTTGTTTCTTTTACAAAATGAGGCCAAGCTCGCCATGGAACTAAAGAAATATTTGAATACTAATTTTCTATTCGAATATTCGCAAAAGGCATTCTGATTCGAATGTTCGGTTATTCGTTTCAGCTCTAACTTGTTACGGAGACAGGTCATTGTTGGATATTAACTTTTTGTAAAAGCTAAACTTGTTTGGACTAATTGCGCGGGATCAGTGCGCAAAAATCGAACGGAATCTCATGTATTATTTACAAACTTCATGGAGAAAGAAGATTAGGACACCAGTTTCGTGTTTATACAGGTTTGGGATGGAGTACAATGATTTCATTTTTGCTATACACACTCGGAATGAAAACAAACTTGCAAGGTAAGAGATGAGAGGAGACTTTTCGAATCTATCTAGTGGGTGTATTTTTGTTGGCACATGAGGCCCACCTGTAGCTATGTATGTGAATTTGCAATACTGCATTCACGGATTTACGATTCAGATTCACCATTTAACTATGTCGCGTTATGTTAGAGAAAAATTTATATACATTCTGTAGACCAGACCTTCTCTATTTAAATGATTGGTCCCGAAAGGTATAGCTCGGGAACATGATGTTCGCCAAGTCCTATAAAATACCATCCATTGATTTCATAGTGTAATATTTTTCATTATGATATTTACATTTACTATAATCAGCGTCCTATCCATTATGAATCGTACTTGAACTTCTAGCTTCAAAAGTATTTACCTGTCACAATTACAGTCTGGCTAAGAATAATTGAATACCTTCATAACTTACAAAATTTCAAAGTACACCCTGCTCCCTGCTCCGTAGGCACAAAACTTTTGTAATATGGAGAATTTTAGTTGTAAACGATGTTAATGTTAAATGCATGCTATTTTTAGGAGATGGATCAGCCTAATGTACATGCTGAGCCGTAGGGATAGGGGTAGGTATTTGCATAGTATATACAGTGTATTTGACTGTAAGGAGGGGGGTGGGGAGCTGCGATATGGAGTTTGTTATTGCCACTCCTTCTAAACTACGTGAAGGATTGCCATTACACTTTACACACATATTCATTCATCCCATGGTCTAGTTGTCGCAAATGAAAATGGTGCTTCTTTTGATATCTCGTTGGTCATAAATGAAAATGCTGCTGCTCAGACAGCCAATATGGCTGCCACAATGGCCAGCTTGAAAATCATTTCACTATTTCTCCTGAAGTAATGGTAATACCAGCATGGGCTTGTCACTAAAAGACTTCTTATGATGTCTAGTTGGTTGTGAATGAAACTGTTGCTGATTTGATCTCCAATATGGCTGCCACAATGGCCATCTTGAAAGTCTTATTATGGATATTTCTCCAAGAAGGCTGGTCATATCAACATTGTGCATTCACCAAAAGACATTTTATGATATCTGGTTGGTCCTAAATGAAATGGTGTAAATCTGATATCCAATATGGCAACCATCTTAAAAATCTTGTTATTGTTATTCCTCACAAACAGAAAGTCATATAAACATGGGGTTTTCACCAGAAGATTTCTAAGTTCTTACAATGTCTTGTTGGTCCTAAATGAAAATGGTGCTGATCTGACATCCAGTATGGTAATTGTGGTGTCCATTTGACAGTCTTGTTGTTGCTACTCCTATTAAATAGAAAGTCATTTTGACATGAGGCTTTCATCAGAGTTGTTATCTCTAGATGGTTCTAAATGAAACTGATGAAAACTGACCCTCAATATGGCCACCATGGTGGCCATCTTGAAAATAGTGTTATCTCAACACCTCCAAAATGGATAGCTATCTTAACACAGGGTTTTGCACCCATAGACTTCTTATGATAAATATTTGGTCCTCAATGAAACAATGGTGCCAATTGTGTATCGAGTATGGCTGCCACAATGGCTGACTAGAAAATCTTGCTGTCTCTACTCCCCCATATTGGATGGTCATATTGACATTGGGTTTTCACCAGAAAACTTTTAATGATGTCTATTTTTCTTCCTAAATGAAAATGGTGCCAATATGACCTAAAATATGTCCAATGCAGCAGCTAATTTGAAAATCTTATCTCTGAAGAATATTAGAGATGGTTTCAATACCCAACAGTTAAAAAGAAGAAATGGTCTTATCTTAAATGCTTGTCAGTTCTTTCAACACTTGAGCATTAGTCCATTGGAGGGACTCTTGTTTAGGAATTATTTTGTAGTATTGCAATAATAATAATAATAATGTCTACATTACATATTCTTTTTAAATGTTAGTCAATTTGCTGTCAAGCTAAATACCATCGAAGTATGAATGAAACACAATTTTAGGGTAAAGACATTTTCGTTCAGATTGCATTTTTGTGGAATGTTTGGCATATAACAAAACAAGGACACAAAAAAATGTATACCCCACTTACAGGACATTTTTATGATTCACCATATATGTACATGTGCTTATTTTTTTTTCCTGCATGAGAGTTAGTGGCACACCTTAACAGCTCGTCATGTACATTAGGCTGCTCCATCTTCTAAAACAAGCATTAAGGATTTAATGTTGCACTCAAATGTTTGTACAGATGGAGGAAGGTATGGAGTGGAATTTCTAAACTATAAACGGATTGAATAATTTTCAGGTAGATTGTAATTGTATCAGGTAAATATCTTAAGAGATTGAAGGTGAGGTACAATTCATAATGGATTCAAAGCTGACTATAGTTTATGGATGTGTATACACATTCCTCCAGAAAGTAAAAATTATGATATTAGGATTTAAAAAAAGATAAATATTGAAAGTTTGTAATGCAAAGTCTAATATAATTGTACTAGTTCACCCGCCGGAGGTTGATATTTGAGTTGAAATTATTTTTAAAAATTGTTACCTGTATATAATAAATTATAAATGTTTCTATGATCGAGAAAAGGTTGTAAATTCTATCAAAACATTAGGATCCTGTGGTTCACACCTGGTCATTGAGTACCTAATTGTTTTGCATCCTATTCATTATTTAAACAGAAAAGGTGTATTTTAAAGGGGTTTTAGACTTGTTCCCATGTCTTGTAATTTATAATACACATAAGAAGTAGTTTACAATTTGAATAGACCTTCTTAGAGTTGGTTGCTGGAGATGGTAGTGAAAATATTTAATTTAATTCAACCATAGACATGTTGTCCATCAATGCTGAAATCAATTACATTGTCCAGAACTGAGCAAAATAATTGCAAAACTAAATCACACAATAAAAAGGAACAGGTGCAGTGTGAAAAAATTATGGTACATGTATTTTTTATTTATATTTACAGCTAAATAAAACTTTACAACATGCAATTTTTGTGAAAAAAAGTGTGTTTAACAACACATCGAAACGTGCAAGGGTATATAGTGCCATGGCAATGGGAATCAGGTGTCTTGCCCAGAGACACACCACTGCAGCTGACCTGGGTTGAGCAAGGCGGGATTTGAACATGCTACGTTTGGCTTGCAAGTCTGGCATACTAACCACCGAGCGACAGGGGCAAAATGACTTGTTGTATAAATATGATTGTGGGAAAAATAGTCCAGTTTATAGTCTAGAACTCTCTAGTAGAGATCAATGTTACCATAGTCTCGACTGAGATCAATTGGATTATTTTTATTGAGTCTTAAAGCAAGACCTAATGAAAATAATCAGGTAATTCTCAGTAGTGTACCAGAGCTGAAATCTTCATTTTGCCATAGAAATTATTGATTTATACACTGGGGTCTTGAATAGATTACATGACAGTATCTTTTGAATTTAGAAACAGATTATGTTGATGAAAAGATGGTACTTTGAAATCTTCCTTTCTTTCTTTCTTTCTTTTACTGCACTAGATACATCTGTTAGATGATCCTCCAAGGATAGTGAAAAATATTTCTTTCCTTTTCATTTAGCCTTTCATTTGTAACATGTAATAGTGATTTCAATTTATTTTCCTGTGTATCTTGCCAAATACTACCCGCAGGGACTTGGGGACAGGATAGTCAATTTATTTGAATTGAATTGTATGAGTTGTTTCCCTTTTCTGTTCGTAGTACATTGTACTTGGTTAAAGTAAATTGAAAGCATCAAATACTGTGTATATGCTAAGACAGATATTTAGATGGAAATTTTCATACTGACTTATATACATGTTTTTTGGTGTGAATGCCTTTTAGGGGTAAGTACTGGAGGATTATGTGTGATAAATGCACTTGCAATGCATTAGATGCTTGAAATTTACTTCAATTAAGTACAATCTACGTAGAACAGTAAAGGGAAACATTTCCTATACTTCATTTCAAAGGAGTTGACTATACCATCCACAGGTGTGTGTGAATTTTCCGACTACTGAACCAGGAGATTGTGAATATCCCAATTGATTACACGGCAGTAAAGTCAACAGTTAATGTCACAGAGAAAGGGGTAGTTATTTTAATTTTGCTCAGTGATAAAGTTTTTTGAATGGCTGTATTTTCTGTTTCTATGGTTGAATCATCATCTGATATTGCACATAATTTTTCTGCTGGGCATAGAATATCTCTAAGAAGTTGGAGGTCAAAGGTCAAGATCAGGGTCACAATAGTCAGTTGCTTTTTTAAATGTATATTTTACTAGATCTCCATAGATTATCTTTAAGTTACACTTACAGCGCTTATTGACTTAATTTTTTCTCTCTAAACATGACATTTTTTCTCTCAGAAAGTGACATACTTCAGAAGAAAGTTCCCTATATGGTGCTCTTAGGGCATCCTGAAAAAGCCGCCCCCCCCCCCCATTAAAGATCAGTACTGTTGATTTTAGACTGACTGAATAGAGCACATACCATGCTTACTGAATAGAATTCAATCATTGCCAAAGAAGTGTAAGATGATCAATTTCATTGGCTACCATAAATGTCTTATTGATTTTGATTGGCTTGGGCACCAGATGAGATTATATATCATTACCTATTGTTTATTCAAGAAAATTGAAATACTATCATTATCAGGTTGCCTTGCTGTGAGCCATCCTTATCAGGATTTGAGTTCCTAAAATCAACTGTAATGATATTTTACCTTTATTTTCTGATGCCCATTATGCGCCCTATGGGTATCATTGGCACCAATTATGCGCCCTATGGGTATCATAGAGGCCACTTTCTTGTGCTGGAGATGAAAAATGAGGGTCACTGGTGCATTTGTACAGTCTACAATGAACACTAAATGAGGGACAGACAGAGGGTATCACAATATTCCATTGTTAAAGCATGGGCATAATGATATACAATATCCTATTGTTAAAGCATGGGCATAATGATATACAATATCCCATTGTTAAAGCATGGGCATAATGATATACAATATCCCATTGTCAAAGCATGGGCATAATGATATACAATATCCCATTGTCAAAGCATGGGCATAATGATATACAATATCCCATTGTCAAAGCATGGGCATAATGATATACAATATCCCATTGTTAAAGCATGGGCATAATGATATACAATATCCCATTGTCAAAGCATGGGCATAATGATATACAATATCCCATTGTCAAAGCATGGGCATAATGATATACAATATCCCATTGTTAAAGCATGGGCATAATGATATACAATATCCCATTGTCAAAGCATGGGCATAATGATATACTATATCCCATTGTCAAAGCATGGGCATAATGATATACAATATCCCATTGTTAAAGCATGGGCATAATGATATACAATATCCCATTGTAAAAGCATGGGCATAATGATATACAATATCCCATTGTCAAAGCATGGGCATAATGATATACAATTTCACATTGTTAAAGCATGGGCATAATGATAGAAAGAATGTTACCTTGAGACTAAATAGAATACAGTATTTATTAGTCCTTATGTTCTTCTTTCTAACATTTATTTTGTTTTACACCAATCAACTGATGGAGTGGCAGGTCTAAAATGACACTTGTACTGTTTCAGTTTCGGCAGTATAGAATAAAACATAACAATTTAACTAGCTTTTTATGCCTGAATACCTTAATTTCGTCATATTTATTTATTTCTTTGATCAAAACTTGTGACTGACTCTTTTGTTACCAGAAGTTAATTATTTAACTGATTTTACTTCCAGTGTTCAATAGCTGTATTAAGTCTGGTGTACTTAATAATAAGTATTCTTTAAGGCATAGTTGGTGAAATACTTTGATTTCAAATTGAAGCAAACTGGTGAAGTACTTTGGGAACATTACTTATCATAGATTGATAACCTACTGTATGATCTTTATGAGTGTCGGGATCAAACCCAGAACTACATAGTCACAAAGCATGAATATTAAACACATAATAATTCTAACCCAACCACCTAAAACAAAAAGTCCAGAGACACTTGAAAACAATGTACATGTATTAGACCATAAGTTTTAGACGATATTTACATTAAGTTACTTTCAATTAACTACATGTAAAATAATTGGGACAGAAAGGAATGGCTAGTACTGGGCAGTAAGACTGTTTTGGTCAAGACCTGTATTTCTCAGGTCCACTTTACTACTGTTTAAATTTCTACTTTTGCAGAGGGAAATAGGAGACTGCCTTTAACATTCCAGCAAATTTGAAAAACTTGGTCAACTCAGGTGTGCAAGTAGATAGAGCTACAGCATGTCTCTGTTTCGGGAGCCAAGTGGAAAGTCACGGTTCAAAACCATGTCAGTCAATGTTAGGAGGCTCCAAGAAGCACTTAACATGAACCTGGATGTCAACGAGAAAAGAGAATTTGTCCAGGTATTGAATCAGTACCATGTGAACAGAGATATTGTCCAATATATCAAGGCCTTGAAAGGAATTTTGAACACCCCAGCAAAGAAGCAGCTCCTGCCTTTAGTTCGGAAAGTCATCCCAAAGTCTGAAATTGAGGTGTTTGATCAGTTCACAACCAAAGGTGCTAAGAAATACTCAACATTTCCTGTCAAGATCTCAAGAAAATTTGGCAGTCCAAAAGTTTCCAAGATGCCTGACTTTGTACAAACTCTTGATCAGATCCCACCTCATGATAAAATATCATCACAACAAAGTGCAGCTCCTGTAGACAATAACAGTCTTCAGAAGTCACTGAAATCAGCAAAGTCATCAAAATCATTAAAGTCAACATTCAAACCTAGAAGAAATGAGGTTAGAAGAATTCAGATCAAGCATCCAAAAGACCCAGATGCTGGGTATGGTTTCAGTATTCGTGGAGGTGCTGAGTTTGGAGTGGGAATATATGTTTCTCTGGTAGACAAAGGAGGGCTTGCAGAAATTCACGGACTCCAAGTTGGAGATCTTTTGCTGGAGGTCAATGACATTTCGTTTGACAGAATCACACATGAGGATGCTGCAAAGGTATGAAATAAAATGTAAATGTTGCACTTGTGTTGTGCCAGCCATGATTAAAAACCTCAATACTCAGAAAACATACAATGTAGCATTTGTGTTCTGCCAGTCTAACTTGTACTTCTCAACACAAAACATACAATGTAGCACTTGTGTTGTGCCAGCCATGCTTGTAATCCTTAACACTCAGAAAACATCCATGTAGCATTTGTGTTCTGCCAGTCACATTTGTACTCCTCAACACAAAACATACAATGTAGCACTTGTGTTGTGCCAGCCATGCTTGTAATCCTTAACACTCAGAAAACATACATGTAGCATTTGTGTTCTACCAGTCACACTTGTACTCCTCCACACTCAGAAAACATCCATGTACTCCCAATGCACAATACTTCAATAGTTTAATTGGAGTGTTATGCAATCATGGTGTATTCTTGGTGATTAATTAAAGTGAACATTTCTAGAGAGACCACCCCTTCTGTCAACTAAAAAATTTTTTTGGGAACAAGTTGTCTCTTTATAAAGGTCATAAGATTTTATTCAAAATAGATACATGTGTTGAGACTAAGGCTCAGGTTTCATGAACATTTTAAAAATTTCTACATTATCTCTCTTTGAGGAGATTGGAATTTTTGTACGCAGTAGATGGAGTAGTGATGATTGAAAATAACTTCACGAGTTTTTACAAATTGTAGGTGTGAAAAAATCATTTTATTTTTGAAAAAATAGTTGAGGAATTCCTCAAATAAACGAAAATCACAAAGTTTCCTTGGAGATAACATTAGACTATTGTCAAAAGAATTCCAGATATTACAAAAGTATTTTCATCCTTGCTGCTTGCTGAATATTTCGTGAAAACTTCATTGTTGCAAACCATGTGACAAGAAATATATTTAAATATCCCAAGGAAGATAATTTGAGTTTTTTTAGTGTAACTGGGGCCTGGACTTATATGACAGATGGTCTCCCAAGTTTAAGCAGTTTTCTTTCAAGTTTGAGTGGATTATAATAATAATAATAATTAATAATAATAATAATAATAATATGAAGAAGAAGAAGAAGAAAAATTATTATTATTGTAGTTCTTGTTGTGCACATAATTTTATTGAAATTTGTGTTAAAATATATGCAGTTATTATGATCTTTTAATTATACATGTACTGTAAGGTCACCATTTTCACCATTTAGAGTTAATTGAGGAGTGAGATTATTTAACAGAAAATACATTTTAGCTGACTTTAAATTTTATATTACTTTCTAGGTCAGCACAGTGGAAGAAAGATGTGTATTTGAAAATCATTCAAATACAATGTTTGTCAAATTTACACTTTTAGTGTTTAGGTAGCCCTTGAATGAATCACATTATATAATGGGATATAGTAAACAAAGATAGCAGCCCACTAACTCAGTATGCTGTGATAGTAGTAAGTAACAAAGATAGCAGCCCACTAACTCAGTATGCTGTGATAGTAGTTAGTAACAAAGATAGCAGCCCACTAACTCAGTATGCTGTGATAGTAGTAAGTAACAAAGATAGCAGCCCACTAACTCAGTATGCTGTGATAGTAGTAAGTAACAAAGATAGCAGCCCACTAACTCAGTATGCTGTGATAGTAGTAAGTAACAGAGATAGCAGCCCACTAACTCAGTATGCTGTGATAGTAGTTAGTAACAAAGATAGCAGCCCACTAACTCAGTATGCTGTGATAGTAGTAAGTAACAAAGATAGCAGCCCACTAACTCAGTATGCTGTGATAGTAGTAAGTAACAAAGATAGCAGCCCACTAACTCAGTATGCTGTGATAGTAGTAAGTAACAAAGATAGCAGCCCACTAACTCAGTATGCTGTGATAGTAGTAAGTAACAAAGATAGCAGCCCACTAACTCAGTATGCTGTGATAGTAGTAAGTAACAAAGATAGCAGCCCACTAACTCAGTATGCTGTGATAGTAGTAAGTAACAAAGATAGCAGCCCACTAACTCAGTATGCTGTGATAGTAGTAAGTAACAAATATCTGATTCCTATGAATACCTTAAGGAAAATCAATCAATAAAATTACCTGACATACCTGTGAAGAGTACAAAGATACAGGATTTTAATAATGTTTCAACCATCCATTGCATCTTTCTCTCAGCACAATATATAGAGAAAGGTTAAAACTGGAACTTAATGTATTATTTGTAAACATGAATGTTGCAGATGTAATTAAACTAATTGATCTAATCCTTCCTGCTGCCAATGCTCTTTCAATCGGGTGAGTTTTGCACCTGTTGTTACCTGAGAGACTGAAAGTGTGTGGTTTACCTGTGAGGATATGGATCAATACACAAAGCTAGGCTATTAATACTACTCCAAAGACATGTAATCCTAGTTGATTTTTTAGTGTCATAACGTATACCAAGGTCAGGCAAATGAATTATATATTTTTTTGTGTCTATCAATAATACGAATCAGTCAATCTTGTTTAGAATTTGCATACCAGTGGGACAGATTTCACTGAATTGTTCGTTTCTATCCAAGTACGACAAACCAATTTTCTCATGATATTTGTCAACAAATTTGTGAAAGTTATTTAAAAACATAATCAGAAGTTTTATCAGGCTATTTCTTTGACTGTACTGAATAATTGTATCAAATGAACATGTAAAAAAAATAAGTGTCGCCAACAAATATTGTGAAATTTAGGCTTGCAATTGGAAAGAAATGTTTATGTCAGCATATTATCATTTACATTTTTAGTATATATATATATATATATATATATGAATGTTGGTTACACTTTCATTTTAGGTTCCATAAATTTTCATTGTGTCAATGAATGTATTTTATAATACTATTGTGTAGCCAATTTTCCAATAATAATAATTTATAATAAAAACAATCACTCATACTCACCTCAACCCACTTCTTCCTTGTTATATTTGTACTTCTAGATTATTGGAACAATGTACTGTATCAAGTTTCCAGATAAAGAAGATTTTACAGGTTGATAATGCCATCAGAATTCTACTATATTTTTTTCTGTTTATATTTGTTTATATGATTATCTTTAAGATAGAGGGAAATATGTATTCATTGCCAGTTCAATATTCATATTGTTAACTTTATACACATAGGATCAGTATGGATGTATGTATGTATGTATGTATATATATATATATATATATATATATATGTATGTTATATACTTAAGTGTGAAATACAGAAACTTATTAGCGAAATAATTTTCATATTTTTTTCATTCCTATATTTTCACTTGTGAAAAATATATCCTTATATTTTCACATGTCAAAATATATGATTTCCCATCATGCCATGTGAAATTTGATTGTGTGCCCCTACAGAACTTATACCTGCAGCAACAAAAATGAGCACTTTGTGAGCTAGAACAAATAAATAGAAACTGCATTACATTTCATAATTTGGAAATTAATTTTTTCTGAAGAAATTTGACTTGACGCTGTTTGCGTCTTATGAAGTTATTTCCCCATACTTCCTTGACAACAATGATAAACCTGCTTTGATGCATTATCGTCCAACCTCCTGATTTCGTTCCTGTCCTTCAATCCTGCGCCATGTTTCTCGTGACCTAATGCGCTTGTTTCAAGATAATAATGTCATCAACTGTGTCACCAGCGTTCTTCAAGAGAGACAGCAAGTATTTAATAAATAAAATCAGACAAAATGAGATTTAAACAAGTAGTTTCATGTAATTTTAAAAAATCAGAATGAAAATCTATATTTTCACTATTGCCTTATTTGTGTCCGACATTTTGGCCCTGAATTTTGTATTATATGCTAAAGATAGGTCCGCTGATCGCATGTTGACTTTGTTTATATATCTTGAACAGAAAACCCATTTTGGGACTTTCTACAACTGGATAGCCAATATAAATATTTGGTTTTAATCATGTGGGGTTCTTATACAACGTAAGAAAAATGTACACTGGAAATGTATATTTTCACTATGGACTTTTTTGTTTCAGTATTATTTCATAATAAACATACATCAAAAGACATTGAATCTATTATTATAAAATGTGTATCCATTCACCAGTGTCTATTTTTAAATCTCTCTCTCTCTGGATTCATGTATTTATATGGTAAAGAACAAGCGAGCAGTAATGTCAGTGCACAAACTGCATATAGAAGGAACGGAAAAAAAATTCATTTTTAATTTTTTTTATTTTTTATTTAAAAAACACTGAGATGCTATAAACTAATAATATCCATACCTTGGCCTAACTGGCACATTCTGGTCATATGCCACATGACTTTTTATTCAGTGTCACGAACCATGGATGCATTTCCAGAAATAAGTAAATGCTCTGAGAAACGGTAATTCTGAACTAATGTACATGAATGCCAATTTTTTTTTAATGATGATTAAATGAAGTAGATATAGTTGAACACTTTCTATGGTTATTTGAATAGATTCTCACAATACATGTATTATAATGAACGCGTTAAAATTCACATTAAGGGCACAAAATATGGCAGTTCGAGGAATCTGAATTGGACTTGCTTTGCGGTCAGATATGATCAAATAGTTTACAAAATGTCAAAAATGTAATTTACTCCGACATATTAGGTCATCCCAATACTACTGCTCTGTTAAGTCAATGATATTTATATGATCAGTATGAAAGTGAGGTGAATTTACGAAAAGGGGTGGGGGTGTTGTGCTGAAGAGTGAGTTTAATCTTCTAAGCTTCGATTCTGGAGCAAATTTGGTATATACATGTAATAAAAAGAAAATTTTCTTTTCCTGTGTAAATACCAGATATATTTCATTGTGTGGTAAAAAAAAGATATATTTTAACTCTTGGCTTCGCCGCTCGTTAAAATATCACGTTTTTTGTACCACACGATGAAATATATCCAGTATTAAAGTAGGAAAAGATAATATCCTCTATATATTACATTTATGTTCGACACTGTTACAGTACTTTATACATGGGTGGGGGTAGATTTTCACTAGAATTTTCCCAGTGGCATAATAATATAATCCTGGGGTGAAAATTCCATATGAAAGTGTTTTATCTGTCAGATGAGGAAATAACAAGTTTATTAGTAAATTTCTAATTATGAGGATAAACCCCATTTTTAATGATTTTAAGCTCACCTGGCCATAAAGCCAAAAGAACTTATGGTATTTCCCTTCATATGTCATACATCACTGGGCAGCAATTGCTATTTTAACCAAACTTGACCTTGAGCATGCTGGCATACAGGCCTTTCAGATAGGTGCAAATGATGCCAATATGCCATCTGATATGGTTGCTGTTACTAAAAATGGAAAAGCCTAAAAAAAAATCTTCTAATAAACTACTGAAAACAATGTCATCAAATTTCACAGAAAGTATCCTGGCATAAAGTTTTAAAATTCTGCCGTTACACCATCAAATAAAGCTGCCATTAGTAAAAAGTGAAATTCTGTCCATCATCTGTCAACAGTTGCTATTTTAAAACTTTAATTAAATGACTTCTTTTCAAAAACCACTGAACATAATTTTATCACATTTGACAGAAAGCATCCTAGCATGTAGACCTTTCAAGTCTGTACAAATGATGCAGAAATTTCAGCAGAAGCATTCTGCTGACCCAGATTTCTTGGTCAACTACTCTTGCTTTTGGCTGTTAGGCAGATGTCAGTCAGGTGAGTGATCTCAGTGCCTCTTGTTCTAGAGATATATCAACATACAATCTGTTAAACCTTTTTTCAAATTTACATTGCCAACTAATCTGGCCTATGAAGTTTCAGTAAAATCCTCCCAAGAGTCTCACAGAACAAACCTACCACATTAAAACTATTTCTCGAAATAATCCCAATTTTAGCTTTTTCTAAAGCTTGCCCCAAAAAGATGAGTCGGAATAAAAAAAGTTTAAACTTTATTGCATAGCAATTATATACACTATCATGGTGGTCTCTGAGAGAAAGCAATTATATTCACTGTATCATGGTGGTCTATGAGAGAAAGCAACTATATACTCTGTATCATGGTGTCTTTGAGAGAAAGCAACTATATACACTGTATCATGGTGTCTATGAGAGACAGCAACTATATACACTATCATGGTGGTCTATGAGAGAAAGCAACTATATACACTGTATCATGGTGTCTATGAGAGAAAGCAACTATATACACTATCATGGTGGTCTATGAGAGACAGCAACTATATACACTGTATCATGGTGTCTATGAGAGAAAGCAACTATATACACTGTATCATGGTGTCTTTGAGAGAAAGCAACTATATACACTATCATGGTGTCTATGAGAGAAAGCAACTATATACACTGTATCATGGTGTCTATGAGAGAAAGCAACTATATACACTGTATCATGGTGTCTTTGAGAGAAAGCAACTATATACACTCTATCATGGTGTCTATGAGAGAAAGCAACTATATACACTGTATCATGGTGTCTTTGAGAGAAAGCAACTATGTACACTCTATCATAATGTCTATGAGAGAAAGCAACTATATACACTGTATCATGGTGTCTTTGAGAGAAAGCAGTTATATACACTGTATCATGGTGGTCTATGAGAGAAAGCAGTTATATACACTGTATCATGGTGTCTTTGAGAGAAAGCAATTATATACACTGTATCATGGTGGTCTATGAGAGAAAGCAATTAAATGCACTGTATCATTGTGGTCTATGTGAGAAAGCAAATGCCGGTATCAGGGTTGAGCAAATCCCATAGCCCAATGTCCGGGACTATTCATTTTCAAAGTTGGGAATGTCAACTTTTCCACGTCACTAGTCCCAGGGACAGGTGCTTTATTCTTATTATAAAAAAAGGTCAGGCAAGTGCTTAATTTCATGCCATAATCTTTTCATCTACCTTTATCTAGGCATTCATGCCCTCCGGGCATAATGAATTCTTGATTCTACCTGTCTATGTGCATTTATTTACATCCTGTATCGCACCTTGGTGGTCATTGATAACTGTTGCATGTGCACACATTTTATTATTGCTTGACTGCATATTGGGCTAATTAAGCAACCATATTATTGGCCAATCAAAACATGTGAAACAAAACAAAGTCGGTATGATTAATTAGCAGTGTTTTAAACGGCTGCATTGTAATGTTTACTTAAACCAGACCCTCACGAATGACTCACCCTTTGATTTTAATCCAGCAAGTAAATCCAATTTAATTAATGAAAGGCACTTTACCAACATTAGTGTCGTTTACTTTATGAACTGATTAAATGGGAGTGATGATTCTTTAATTTTTAATTGATTATGCAGAGGATTAACTTCCACGTCCAGTAATGAGTGTGATACAATTATGCTAATTAAGGAGCTGTCTCTGTTCATATTTAAAGGATAAAATGTATGTTATGATCACTTTAGAAGTAGTTGTCAAGCAAGGTGATATTTACTATTTGGATAAAATGACTTTACTAAATTATTTTCGCAAGAAAGTTAATTAGGGAAAATTTGGAGAAGGAAAATTCATGTGAAAGTTGAGGGGTAAAACGTAAGACTGCCACTGAGTGTCAGGTAACTATTTCTCCAAAGAGACATAAGCCATACTTGGTGGCAACAAAAAATGTCAAATATGACACTACTAAGAGTTCAGTGAGAGTGGCAAATTCAGGATTGAACCCAGTCAAGTCTGGTGACAGTTCTGGACCTCACAAGACCTGTGCAGCACAGTATATGCATGACACTAGCCAGCATGTGCAGAAAATCTTTAAAGTCAGAGTTGCTGACACTTCACTAGGAAAGGCCCTTTCAAAATTAAATGACCCTAGCCTGTTATATAAAACCATTTTCTGACATGAAATGTTGTGTACGCTCCAGGAGAAGAATGGTGTTGAACTTGGTGTTAATTATAAGAACAGATTCAGGGCAAGAGACATTGTTTTATCAATCAATCAAGTCTAGAGAGAAGAAGTTAGGGAAAGTCTGAATTCCAGTAAATTCCTTTCCATTCTTGCTGATGAAAGTATTGATGCTACCATATCAGAGCAAGAAATAGTGCATATAAGATACCTGGAAAACTAAAAACCTCTGATGTACCAAAATGTATAATATCAACCTATGTTTTTAAAAAATTATATCCTTTCAAGAAATAAATGTTTTACATCATTTTGTGTGTTATTTCCGTAGATTAAAGTGCATACATCTTGTCAAATCTTGACAAGTGATTTAAATTTTGGGACAAGTGAAAAGGTAGGTGGGACAAGTGAATTTTCTGAAACCATTGGTTCTTGTCCTGGACAAGAGGATGAAAACAAGTTTGCTCAGCCCTGTGTATATTGGTGATCTATGAGAGAAAGCACTTACATACACTGTATCATGGTGGTCTTTGAGAGAGGGCAAATATATGCACTGTATCATGATAGTCTATGAGACAAAGCTATTATATACATTGTATCATGATAGTCTATGAGAGAAAGCTATTATATACATTGTATCATGATAGTCTATGAGACAAAGCTATTATATACATTGTATCATGATAGTCTATGAGACAAAGCTATTATATACATTGTATCATATAGTCTATGAGACAAAGCTATTATATACATTGCATCATGATAGTCTATGAGACAAAGCTATTATATACATTGTATCGTGATAGTCTATGAGACAAAGCTATTATATACATGATAGTCTATGAGACAAAGCTATTATATACATTGTATCATGATAGTCTATGAGACAAAGCTATTATATACATTGTATCATGATAGTCTATGAGAGAAAGCTATTAAATACATGATAGTCTATGAGACAAAGCTATCCTATACATTGTATCATGATAGTCTATGAGAGAAAGCTATTATATACATTATATCATGATAGTCTATGAGACAAAGCTATTATATACATTGTATCATGATAGTCTATGAGAGAAAGCTATTATATACATTGCATCATGATAGTCTACGAGACAAAGCTATTATATGCATTGCATCATGATAGTCTACGAGACAAAGCTATTATATACATTGCATCATGATAGTCTATGAGACAAAGCTATTATATACATTGTATCATGATGGTCTACGAGACAAAGCTATTATATACATTGCATCATGATAGTCTATGAGACAAAGCTATTATATACATTGTATCATGATGGTCTATGAGACAAAGCTATTATATACATTGCATCATGATAGTCTATGAGACAAAGCTATTATATACATTGTATCATGATAGTCTATGAGACAAAGCTATTATATACATGATAGTCTATGAGAGAAAGCTATTATATACATTGTATCATGATGGTCTATGAGACAAAGCTATTATATACATGATGGTCTATGAGACAAAGCTATTATATACATGATGGTCTATGAGACAAAGCTATTATATACATTGTATCATGATGGTCTATGAGACAAAGCTATTATATACATTGTATCATGATGGTCTATGAGACAAAGCTAGTATATACATTGTATCATGATAGTCTATGAGACAAAGCTATTATATACATTGTATCATGATGGTCTATGAGACAAAGCTATTATATACATGATAGTCTATGAGAGAAAGCTATTATATACATGATAGTCTATGAGACAAAGCTATTATATACATTGCATCATGATAGTCTATGAGACAAAGCTATTATATACATTGCATCATGATGGTCAATGAGACAAAGCTATTATATACATGATAATCTATGAGAGAAAGCTATTATATACATGATAGTCTATGAGACAAAGCTATTATATACCTTGCATCATGATAGTCTATGAGACAAAGCTATTATATACATTGCATCATGATAGTCTATGAGAGAAAGCTATTATATACATTGCATCATGATAGTCTATGAGACAAAGCTATTATATACATTATATCATGATAGTCTATGAGAGAAAGCTATTATATACATTGCATCATGATAGTCTATCAGAGAAAGCTATTATATACATTGTATCATGATGCATGGTCTATAAAAGAAAGCAATTAAAAGTTTTGTCCAAAAATGATACTTAGAATATCTTTATTTGGACAGTTTTCATTAATTTATCACACAAAAAACACGAACGAAAAAAAGCAAACTGTTATTGCGCATGTACACCAAGCTCTTACACTGCATTTAGACCACTTAAAATCTATTCCATGGTGTAGGAGGAGAAGTGGTTATGAATTTTTAATCACTGACAGACAGGAAAACTGAAGGATGGATGGACAAACACATGTCAGTATGTGGATATCAAAATCCTAACATACCGTCAATTCGCATATAAGTCAATATCAACTGCAAACTCCATAGGCCCATGGGTCTATGCAGTTTGTAAGGACTAATCAATAGAACAAACAACATAGACCCTGATCTGCCAGCGCATTATGCGACGGCAGATCAGGGTCTATGTTGTTTGCATTTGGACATGGATTATACACGAGTATATACGGTACCTAAAAGTTTTTCGCATGAATTTTTGTTTGCTTTGAAAGATTTCTTACAATATAATGCTAATTTCTTATATTAAATTGGTGCTTACAGTTAAGGTGATGTTGGATATCATTTACAGGATTCAGATACTTCTCCAAATATTGCATACTATTTTGAATTTTAAAAATACTTTATTTGACTCACATACTCCTTATTTATATTACAGTATGTTTGAGTGACGACTTTATATTAATGAAACAAAATCAGTGTCCACTGTAATAAAAACACTAATTATTTGATTATTATAAAATATTTATAGCTGTGAAACTCAGCAAGATGTAAATAATGTAACATAATAAACTTGTTTATGTTTTATATCTTTTGCAATCAAAACATCACCTTGTCTTTGGACATAATTTTTCTTTGATATTGATCTGATGTGATTTTAAAAGAGGCATATGATCAGAGATATTTTCAAAGGTGATCATGGTAGCATGGGAACTTGGCCTTTATCTGGAAAAAAGTGGTTAATAAATACTTCCACAAAAGTGGGTAGATTTATGTTGCTGATTGTTTCCTACATAATTTAATTAGTATAGATAAATATTTTAAAGAAGAAATGAGGAGGATATAAAAGACATTAATAACTATAAATTTTCTAATTACATATGGAACACATAAATGAGATTGACTGTGTGTATATATATATATATATATATATATATATATATATATATATATATATATATATATATATATATATATATATTATTTTTGCTGTTAGTACTGATATTGTTTTATTTTTCTTGAGGTTTCCCTTCCCCATCACATGCCATGGTGAATTTACATCTCAGTCTTATTAGTGGAGTGCCCATTGTTTGTTATGCATTTCAAGTCCAAATAAAAAAAAAAATAAAAATGCTGCTTCTGAGGTAAGCTATGCTTTAGCTTTCTAAGTTCAAATCTTAGAATATTTGTGAATAAAACAAAAGTAAAATTCATGACCGCTCGTGAATTTCAAAATAATAAATATGTACTGCCTGATATCATGACCACTCGTGAATTTAAAAATAATAAATATGTACTGCCTGATATTTTGGTTTGACAAATTGTTTTTGTATGTGGCTGATGAGCTTGAAAGTCGTCTATGCCAAAATAACGAGTCCACCAAAGATATCCAAACAGTATACATACAATACTCTATTTATTATGCAGTATTTCTCCTATGACAAGAACAGGTTGCCCAGCCTTATACATTTTTCAAAAGAGTGAGGGTAAGACATTATTAGACAATATATCCATCAGATAAAAATGGCAATTAATTTCACATTTTCCAAATCTCATAATTGCCATTACTATAAGGAAAAGTTTGATATACCAGGTATTCAAATAAATTTGATTTGTGTATTCATTGTTCAGCTTCATAATTTTATTATGATGCTGATGAAAGCGGATATATTGACACGTTGGATGGCTTGATTGACATAACATCATAATACACATCTTATTTACAACATATACTGATTGGCAGTGATATATGTTTAGATACCTCCTAATTTAAGTCTGTAAGACAAAATATAATTAAAATGTATAAGGTAACTTAAGTTCAATGTTGTTTTGTTGATATGCAAGGTCATTTGAATTATTATTTTGTTGTCATGGGGCTTTGTCTTGTCTGTGAAGTATTAAGTAGATGTTGTATCAGATTATAGACTATATTTTTACTTGCTAATTCATTTTTCTTTATGATAAGTGGTACATGTGAGGAATTTTCCTTGGTCAGTTTTGGGGCCCAGTATTGACCCTATTACCAATCCAGAAATGATGTTTATTTTCCCCAAGTTGATCTTAAAATATTTCTTAGTTTGATCTTAAAAAAATTCCCAATTGGAGGTTAAATTGCCCAATTTGATCTTAAATTTCCCAATTTGATGTTAAAATTCCCAGTTCTGACAAAGAAAGGGAATTACTTAAATGACAATCTTCTTGAGATACATGTAACTTTATTTTAGAAAGCAAAACAGACAAAAATGATCTTACAAAGAAAAATCAATGATAGGAAACACCAGTAGTTTTTATTTTCATGTGATGGAAACTTTCTCAGTTCAGTTTGATTGTGTGCAGTTTTCCCAATTCCATAGACTCCAAACCCGATGTCAAAAGACCTTGCAAAATCAACACAATATATATGTATAATTATCACTACAGTATTATCAACACTATAGATATATATATATGTATGTATGTATGTATGTATGTATGTATATATATATATATATATATATATATATATATATATATATATATATATATATATATATATATGTGTATATATATATATCTGTATGTATGTATATATATATATATATATGTATGTATGTATGTATGTATATATATATATATATATATATATATATATATATATATATATATATATATATATATATATGTATGTATGTATGTATGTATAATTATCACCACGTACATATGTCTAATTGTCACCACAATATATAATTATAAACACAATATATTTGTATTATTATCACCACAATATATAATTATCAACACTATATATATCTATAATTATCAACAGAATATTTAATTATCAACACAGTTTTATTATCACCACAAGATATAGTTATCAACAAAAATATATATGTATAATTATCACTACAATGTATAATTATCAACACAATATATCTATAATTATCACCAAAATTTATTTTCTCCATAAAATGTATCAAAGTATTGGTTAAAGGAAAATTAAAAACAGTAAAGCTTTCATTATCTAGATACATTCTTAATAGAATTTAGTGTCAAAATATCTTCTTTTAAAATAAAAAACTTGTTTTTTGATGGCTTGTGATTAATGATTTAGAAAAAGGATCATATGTCTGTGGAACTTTCCAGGAACTCCCCACACTGTAGAAGCAGCAATATCTCGTTATGTTATGAATTAGTAATATTTATAGGTATATACTGTCATATAACCATCACCTGATTATCATGCAGATAAATAACTCCGTTATATTTTTTTAAAAACCAAAAAAACCAAACCATGAATCTCTGTGATTGCAGATCATCCGAGTATCTTGGAAGATTGAGCTGGTAGTGTGTCATGTTGGACGGATCCCGGGTTCCTATGTGGTCCACCAGATGTACAAGTGGGTTGATCCTAGGGGTAGGGTAGTCTCCCCACCCCCAGAGTTGGAGCAGATAGGGCGCCTAGAACATGGGTCCTTGGGCCCCAGGAGTGGTCTCATGCTTCTTAAAGGGGAAGATGAAAGAAAGGTAATTGTATATGACCAGCAATTGTGCTTTTTGTAATTTTTTAACTCTGGTCCATTTCAGCAAATCAGAGCTGGAGAATTGGTAACAAGTCCAAATTACTTCTGTAAATCAATTATTGTGATGTAAAGTATTCAGTAAGTTGATTAATACACAAGGTACATATGGTCAGTCTAAACATTTTACCTGTCCACTGTTCATTAATACAAAATGTACATATGGTCAGTCTAGAAAATGTACCTGTCCACTGTTGATTAATTCAAATTGTACATACGGTCAGTCTAGAAAAAGTACCTGTCCACTGTTGATTAATACAAAATGTACATACGGTCAGTCTAGAAAATGTACCTGTCCACTGTTGATTAATGCACAATGTACATATGGTCATTCTAGAAAATTTACTTGTCCAGTTTTATAATGACTTTGTAAAAATTGCATGCATCCTTACTTTGTAACATCTGAAAATGGCAGTGCAAAAACATAGAGAATTAATATGATTGATTTTGTAGATATGCTGTATTTTCATACAGAGGTATCCTTATGAATATCTATAAATGTATTTATAAAATTGAATTAAGGTATATATGTATGTGGGGGTGGGGGTGTAAACATAACACCTGAGTCATATTTTTAAAAATAATTCAGTTTATGTAAATGTTTTTCACTTACTGGTATTTGCACATTGTCTTGTCAAATAATAACCTATTTTGAGGAAATAATGATACACAACTAAATTTCATGTTGTTTCCTTTTCAGTCTATATTGTCATACATTTGATGGATCATATCATATGAGTAACATTAAAATAATGATGTAACATCTGCTTTTTTTCCTGAAAGAATTTGTGTTATGAAATCATCCTCAGTCCAGTATGAAAAAGTGTTATTTAAACTTGAAATTAAAGAGTATTTAACAATGAACACAAATGAAACTGCATATACAGCAAGAATGGAGGCTGGGAAAAACTAAAGTTCTTGAAAATTAGTTGCAACACTTGAACCGTTTCTACATTAATTTAAAGCAAAATACCATGTAATATGAACTCATTAACCAATTTATAGCTGTTTATACTATTTTCCATCTTTATGGAGCAAAATTTCCATACATAAATGCTTGTTTTACATAGACCCAACTGTGACCCAAAAGTAGGCATACTTACCTTTCATCTGCAACTCAACAAAAAGGAATGTGCTCAAATGTCATCAGGCTGTTGAAAATTCAATTTTTTTTACATTTTTATTTTATTTGATTAATTTTTATAATTGTGATCACCCGATCACAGGTCCATACAGTTACCATATTATGTAAGGAATCATGTTATAATGAAGGGAATAATAACAAAGTAGAGCCCTACAACTGTTATCAATTCAGAGCTTATGGGTGATCTTATTCATTATGCTATTTCACGAGAATGAATACCATATTTCTCTGATTATAAGTCCACCCCCAACATAAGGTCCCACATGTAATAGAATTGTGTCAGTTTATCAATTGACCAGCAGGGAGCTTTTTCAATTTCCTTTTTTGGTAGCAAGAAAATCTTAAAGAATGTAACAAGAAATTGTTTTAACAGTGTTGCAACAAGAGACTTTAACAATGTAATGTTCAAAAAAAATTCTGTTTGTGTTGCTTTATTGTCTTTCCTCAAGCCTATTCAATAGCTAACAGTAAATTTTCTGTTTGTGTTGCTGTTTCCTCAAGCCTATTCAGTAGCAAACAGTAAATTTTCTGTTTGTGTTGCTTTATTGTTTTTCCTCAAGACTATTCAATAGCAAACAGTAAATTTTATGTTTGAGTTGCTTTATTGTTTTTCCATAAGCCTATTTAATAGCAAACAGAAAATTGTCTGTTTGTCTTGCTTTTTCCTCAAACCTATTCAATAGCTAACAGTAAATTTTCTGTTTGTGTTGCTTTATTGTTTTCCTCAAGCCTATTCAATAGCAAACAGTAAATTTTCTGTTTGTGTTGCTTTTTCCTCAAGCGTATTCAATAGCGAACAGTAAATGTTCTGTTTGTGTTGCCTTTTCTTCAAGCCTATTCAATAGTAAACAGTAAATTTTCTGTTTGTGTTGCTTTATTGTTTTTCCTCAAGCCTATTCAATAGCTAACAGTAAATTTTCTGTTTGTGTTGCTTTATTGTTTTTCCTCAAGCCTATTCAATAGCTAACAGTAAATTTTCTGTTTGTGTTGCTTTATTGTTTTTCCTCAAGCCTATTCAATAGCTAACAGTAAATTTTCTGTTTGTGTTGCTTTATTGTTTTTCCTCAAGCCTATTCAATAGCAAACAGTAAATGTTCTGTTTTTGTTGCTTTTTTCTCAAGCCTATTCAATAGCAAACAGTAAATTGTCTGTTTGTGTTGCTTTTTCCTCAAGCCTATTAAATAGCAAACAGTAAATTTTCTGTTTGTATTGCTTTTTCCTCAAGCCTATTCAATAGCAAACAGTAAATTTTCAGTTTGTGTTGCTTTTTCCTCAAGCCTATTCAATAGCAAACAGTAAATGTTCTGTTTGTGTTGCTTTTTCCTCAAGCCTATTCAATAGCAAACAGTAAATGTTCTGTTTGTATTGCTTTTTCCTCAAGCCTATTCAATAGCAAACAGTAAATGTTCTGTTTGTGTTGCTTTTTCCTCAAGCCTATTAAATAGCAAACAGTAAATGTTCTGTTTGTGTTGCTTTTCCCTCAAGCCTATTCAATAGCAAACAGTAAATGTTCTGTTTGTATATCTTTTTCCTCAAGCCTATTCAATAGCAAACAGTAAATTTTCAGTTTGTGTTGCTTTTTCCTCAAGCCTATTCAATAGCAAACAGTAAATTTTCAGTTTGTGTTGCTTTTTCCTCAAGCCTATTCAATAGCAAACAGTATTCATTATAAGAAATAAAGGATGTGCTTGATGTTGCCAAACCTGTAGCTTCTGTTAGATGCTAATGTTAATACATAATTTGTTTTTAAATAAAAGATTGCTCTCCAGATAGAAAACCAATTAATCTCACCTGTAGCAATGTGCACCCTCATTAGCCAATACTCACATATGTAGCAATGTCCACCCCTCATTAGCCAATACTCCCACCTGCAGCAATGTCCAACCCTCATTAGCCAATAATCACACCTTTAGCAATGTCCAAGCATCACATATGGACAGAACCCACATGTAAATGAGGTGTGGAAATTGCTACAGGTGTGATTATTGGCTAATGGGGGGCGGGGGTGGACACTGCTACAGGTGATAATATTGGATAATGAGGGATGGACATTGCTACACATGTAATTATTTGCTAATGTGGGATGGGCATTGCTACATGTGAGATTATTGGCTAATGAGGGTTGGATTTGAGGTACTCTAAGTGTGGGTTCTATCTGTATGTGATATTTATGCGTGTTTCTCACTTGTTGAGGTATTCGGCATGTGGGATCTATCTGTATGTGATATTTATGTGTTTATCTCACTTGCTGAGGTACACTGCATGTGGGATCTATCTGTATGTGATATGTGTTTTTTCTCACTTGTTGAGGTACTCTGCATGAGGGTTCTATCTCTGTGATATTTATGTGTCTCTCACTTGTTGAGGTACTCTATGTGATATTTATGTGTGTCTCACTTGTTGAGGTACTCTGCGTGAGTTCTATCTCTATGTGATATTTATGTGTGTCTCACTTGTTGAGGTACTCTGCATGTGGGTTCTGCCTGTATGCGATACTTGTAATCTGATAATAATCCCACCCACCCACCCCATATTTTTTAAACAGTTATTAGACTGCTATTTGTTCATATCATCAGAGAGATATGTTATATTATAATGAAGGTTTCTAGATGCATCAGAGAGATATATTATATTATAATGAAGGTTTCTAGATGCATCAGAGAGATATATTATATTATAATGAAGGTTTCTAGATGCATCAGAGAGATATATTATATTATAATGAAGGTTTCTAGATGTATCAGAGAGATATGTTATATTATAATGAAGGTTTCTAGATGCATCAGAGAGATATATTATATTATAATGAAGGTTTCTAGATGTATCAGAGAGATATGTTATATCATAATGAAAGTTTCTAGATGCATCATAGAGATATATTATATTATAATGAAGGTTTCTAGATGTATCAGAGAGATATGTTATATTATAATGAAGGTTTCTAGATGCATCAGAGAGATATATTATATTATAATGAAGGTTTCTAGATGTATCAGAGAGATATGTTATATTATAATGAAGGTTTCTAGATGCATCCAGGTGAGAAAGGGCTGGGGGATGAAAAGTGGAAAAAAATACGCAGCTTTTTCAAATGGCTTCCATTTATAATCATAAAATTCATCATCTCAGAAAGGAATTGTGATTGATTGTAGTGGCCAAGGCTGCTGAACAGAATTTTAGGACATTGAACTTTTTTTTATGGTAATCGGTATTTTTAAATAATATAATATATTTTAGTCATGATGTTGATTTCTCAGTAACCATGTGATGTTGATTTCTCAGTAAAGTTTTGATCTCTTAATTCCAGGTGAATGTATCAGTGCGTGATGGACGGAGTTTGGGACTGATGATTCGTGGTGGTCGAGAGTTTGGTTTGGGGATCTACATCTCAGGTGTTGACCCACTGTCTGTGGCTGACAGTAATGGTATCAAGGTTAGAGAGATGCATCCGTATTTTTAGTAATAATGAATCCATTGTAAAGAAATGCATAATTAAAACTATATCTATCACAGTCAATAATGACAAGATTCTTAATGCATCTATCAATTTTGTAATTTATTGTCATGACCTCTAGCAAGAGATCACCTGTCCCAGGGTCTATTCTGGATCTGAAAATTTAAGGGGGAAATTCCCTGCTCTGTTTTAAAAAGAATTTACTGAATGTAGGAGGAATCTAAAATGAAGAAGTAAAAGTGGAGCTTGAAATATGATGCACAATTTTTCAACATGGTTACTGATAACTTGCTATGAGTCGAGCAATCGTACGGAATGAATAGACCCTGCTGTCCTCAAGAACCATTTGTTGTTGGCAAAATCAATAGTCTTTAAGGACAGGTTTTACGATATTAGTGATCCCAGTAGAAGGAGTATTGGCCTCCATATTGGGTTCTGAATCTTTGTCCTGTCCTGGAGCATTGCTGTCGTCCAGGATACTGATTCTCTCACTCTTTTTAGTCTCAGGTTGCATAAACTTGAAGTTCTTAACGATGTCCATTGCTGACAATTTGTGTCTTAAGGATGTCCATTGCTGACAATTTCTGTTAACTGTGGAACTCAGGATGATGTACTCAGTTCATTGATAAACTTGAAGATCTTAAGGATGTCCATTGCTGACAATTTGTGTTAAAGATCTTAAAGATGTCCATTGCTGACAATTTGTGTTAACTGTGGAACTCAAGATGATGTAATCAGTTCATTGATAAACTTAAAGTACTTAAGGATGTCCCTTGCTGACAATTTGTGTTAACTGTGGAACTCAAGGTGATGTAATCAGTTCATTGATAAACTTAAAGTTCTCAAGGATGTCCATTGCTGACAATTTGTGTTAACTGTGGAACTCAAGATGATGTAATTAGTTCATTGATAAACTTAAAGTACTTAAAAGATGTCCATTGCTAACAATTTGTGTTAACTGTTGAACTCAAGATGATGTAATCAGTTCATTGATAAACTTAAAGTACTTAAGGATGTCCCTTGCTGACAATTCGTGTTCACTGTGGAACTCAAGGTGATGTAATCAGTTCATTGATAAACTTAAAGTTCTTAAGGATGTCCATTGCTGACAATTTGTGTCAACTGTTGAACTCAAGATGATGTAATTAGTTCATTGATAAACTTAAAGTACTTAAGGATGTCCATTGCTGACAATTTGTGTTAACTGTGGAACTCAAGATGATGTAATCAGTTCATTGATAAACTTAAAGTTCTTAAGGATGTCCATTGCTGACATTTTGTGTTAACTGTGGAACTCAAGATGATGTAATCAGTTCATTGATAAACTTAAAGTTCTTAAGGATGTCCATTGCTGACAATTTGTGTTAACTGTTGAACTCAAGATGAAGTAATCAGTTCATTGATAAACTTAAAGTTTTTAAGGATATCCATTGCTGTCAATTTGTGTTACCTGTGGAACTCAAGATGATGTAATCAGTTCATTGTTATGACAGCAATATGATGTCATTCATTAAAGCTACAGTAGTATGGTACTAGTAACTATGCAAATGGACCTCATTATGATGTAATAATGACATTGTTCTGATATTAAATTATGAATAGGAAAGTTAAATATAAACATACTAAAGTAATTATCTTATTGTAAGGGAGTCATGGTAGCTCACTAAAGCATCAGACTTGTAATCCAAGGGTCACAGATTTAATACCTGCCCAGGCCTGCCTGGTTTGGCTGCCTCAGTGCCCTTTGAAGGGACTTAGCTTGTATTCACCTTGATAATGCCAATAATGTGTTGAATGTGCTGTTATAAACCAACCAACCTTTCAGGTGTAAGAAAACAAGTAAGGAGTTTTATATATACACCAAACCTGGTAAAACTATCCTGAATTTATGATCTGTAAAGTGACTCCACTGTTTTTCTGCATCACATTACAGTACTGTCATGTTCTTAAATAGTAATTTAGCAGGAAAACCTTTACATTTCTTGATATATAAGTGGGAGGAATAAAAGCTACAATTACTTAAAATTTTTAAGACTTCTAAATAATACAAACAAAATTATTTTAATTATATGTGGTGCTAGGGTACCATTTAATATATATGTTTTATGTATATGTGGTGACAGTGTACCATTTCCTATATGTTTTATGTATATGTGGTGACAGGATACCATTTCCTATATGTTTTATGTATATGTGGTGACTGTACCATTTCCTATATGTTTTATGTATATGTGGTGACAGGATACCTTTTCCTATATGTTTTATGTATATGTGGTGACAGGATACCATTTCCTATATGTTTTATTTGTATGTGGTGACAGTGTACCATTTCCTATATGTTTTATGTATATATGTGGTGACATTGTACCATTTCCTATATGTTTTATGTATATGTGGTGACAAGATACCATTTCCTATATGTTTTATGTATATGTGGTGACAGGATACCATTTCCTATATGTTTTATGTATATGTGGTGACAGGATACCTTTTCCTATATGTTTTATGTATATGTGGTGACAGGATACCATTTCCTATATGTTTTATTTGTATGTGGTGACAGTGTACCATTTCCTATATGTTTTATGTATATATGTGGTGACATTGTACCATTTCCTATATGTTTTATGTATATGTGGTGACAAGATACCATTTCCTATATGTTTTATGTATATGTGGTGACAGGATACCATTTCCTATATGTTTTATGTATATGTGGTGACAGGATACCATTTCCTATATGTTTTATGTGTATATGTGGTGACAGGATACCATTTACTATATGTTTTATGTGTATGTGGTGACAGGATACCATTTCCTATATGTTTTATGTATAAATGTGGTGACAGTGTACCATTTCCTATATGTTTTATGTATATATGTGGTGACAGTGTACCATTTTCTATATGTTTTATGTATATTTCATGATAGTGTACCATTTCCTATATGTTTTATGTTATGTGGTGACAGGATACCATTTCCTATATGTTTTATGTATATGTGGTAACATGATACCATTTCCTATATGTTTTGTGTATATGTGGTGACAGGATACCATTTCCTATATGTTTTATGTGTATGTGGTGACAGGATACCATTTCCTATATTTTGTATGTATATGTGGTGACAGTGTACCATTTCCTATATGTTTTATGTATATGTGGTGACAGTGTACCATTTTCTATGTTTTATGTGTATGTGGTGACAGGATACCATTTCCTATATGTTTTATGTATATGTGGTGACAGTGTACCATTTCCTATATGTTTTATGTATATGTGGTGACAGGATACCATTTCCTATATGTTTTATGTGTGTGTGGTGACAGGATACCATTTCCTTTTTTTATGTATATGTGGTGACAGTGTACCATTTCCTATATGTTTTATGTATATGTGGTGACAGTGTACCATTTTCTATGTTTTATGTGTATGTGGTGACAGGATACCATTTCCTATATGTTTTATGTATATGTGGTGACAGTGTACCATTTCCTATATGTTTTATGTATATGTGGTGACAGTGTACCATTTTCTATATGTTTTATGTGTATGTGGTGACAGGATACCATTTCCTATATGTTTTATGTGTATGTGGTGACAGGATACCATTTCCTAAATGTTTTATGTATATGTGGTGACAGGGTACCATTTCCTATATGTTTTATGTATATGTGGTGACAATGTACCATTTTCTATATGTTTTATGTGTATGTGGTGACAGGATACCATTTCCTATATGTTTTATGTATATCTGGTGACACTGTACCATTTCCTATATGTTTTATGTGTATGTGGCGACAGGATACCTTTTCCTATATGTTTTATGTGTATGTGGTGACAGGATACCATTTCCTATATGTTTTAATTATATGTGGTGCCAGGGTACCATTTCCTATATGTTTTATGTGTATGTGGTGACATTGTACCATTTCCTATATGTTTTATGTATATGTGGTGACAGTGTACCATTTCCTATGTGCTTTATGTGTATGTGGTGACAGGATACCCTTTCCTATATGTTTTATGTATATGTGGTGACAGGATACCATTTTCTATATGTTTTATGTATATGTGGTGACAGGATACCATTTCCTATATGTTTCTATCTAGTTATTCTTATCTGGACAGACAATTTTGTAAAGAATCTAGTGAAATAAAATGCACAGTAACCTAAGAAATATTTCTGTATATTTCTGTTTTGCTTGGATTTTTAATAATGCAAAATTATTATTTTTTACAAAGATTTAAATAGTCTGACATTTCAACAGCAATCATCCCTGAAGCCGGTCTCTCGCTTTCCAATCAGAGGTGGTGTAATGCATTTTGAAAAGAGTCATATTTTTTTTTTTACAAATCTTTAGCCACTTAAAACAAATTTGTATATACTCCATTGAGAAGATGCATTGTTAAGTTTTGTATACTTGAAAGCATAATTCATAGTTTAATGTCAGTATTGTTCAGTACACACAAAGAGGATTGATCAAACTACATTCATGCTGGTGAAGAGTGATGTTGGATGTAGTTCCATAACATATACTGGTGTAATTCTGGCAATTCTTGTACTTGGTGCTAATTTCACTTAGTGTATACAGACCCAAAATTAGGGTCCTCGTGGCCACTTAGTGGATAACCTTGTGTATTTGCTTCCATCTTCAAAGGCCTCACAGCATGTAATAATAAATCTATCACAGGTTAATACCCAGATGATGATGGAGCACAGACCTGACTTCACCTGTAACGCCTAGATGTTACACTTTGAAGTGGGTTGTAATTAGGTGACAACTACACCAGCATGAGTGCAAGATGGTCAGTACCCTCTGTGTGTACTGTAGCAAAAGTTTATGTATTCAGACATCTCCATATACAGGACAATTGCTTTTAAAGGACAACATGTATGAAAACCTTTCTTAATTTCCTTTGCACACTTAATCATTATAGAAAGGATCACAAAGGTAAAATTTGTATGGTCTCTTGAGTGCCCATAATAGACAGGTTTTTTGGTATGTATACTGAGTACTGCAATAACACCACCATTTCTAAGGTAGATCATAGGGCATGAGAACTAAATTTTTAAGTGGAGCAGTTTGTTCAGGGTGATAGGGAGAATTTGTTAAAGTGAATGGAGTATCAAATTTGCATTCATATTGTAAAATGAAAGAAGGGTGGTAATGGAAGCCACAGTCACCTTGGTTTGGCACCCATGACTTATTGCATTCTTTATTCCAGGTTTTGATCAGTGGTTAATTCATTACAGGTGGGAGACCAGATTCTTGATGTGAATGGTCAGAGTTTTCTTGACATCACACATGCTGAGGCTGTCCGCATTCTAAAAAATACCAGCCGCATGATGATCATGCTCAAGGATGTTGGGAAACTGCCCTTTGCGAGGACAACCATCGATCAGACCAACTGGCTTGACAAAAATCCTGTTTCAAGGTCAAGGCTGGGTAGCAGGTTAGACACTATAAACAAATCATAGACCATTTTCAGCAAATGGTGTAGGTTCCCATAAAGCAGTTAGGCAGTGTGATCTGTTGGCTCATGTTTTAGACTTAGTCTGAACCTTCTCATTGTCCTTAAAAATTGCAGGCTTCAAATTCAAAAAGTACACTGATCGGTATATGCAACAAAGTATTTAGAAATGTTACAATGTTGTTAAAGCACATGACTACAATGTTACAGTTTTGTAAATTTAGAGGGTTTTGAAGCCCCATGAAACTTGGTAAATATTATTATTATGACAAAGATGCACATGTTGTCAAATCATTTTACTTCTGCAATTTTATTTTAGAGTTAATGTCTTTTTGTCTTGTAGCTTACTGCAGTGTGTAACACAATCTTGTTAGTGACACTAGTTCCACAGTTTTTGATGGATTGCCGTGAAACTTGGTAATTATTATGGTCAGTGTCTAAAGATGCCCCAGTTGACACTAGTTCCGCAGTTTTTGATTGATTGCCGTGAAACTTGGTAATTATTATGGTCGGCACCTAAAGATGCTCCAATTGACACTAGTTCCGCAGTTTTTGATGGATTGCCATGACATTTGGTAATTATTATGGTCGGCGCCTAAAGATGCCCCAATTGACACTAGTTCTGCAGTTTTCGATGGATTGCCGTGAAACTTGGTAATTATTATGGTCAGCGCCTAAGGATGCCCCAGTTGACACTAGTTCCGCAGTTTTTGATGGATTGCCATGAAACTTAGTAATTATTGTGGTCGGCACATAAAGATGCCCCAGTTGACAAGAGACTTTGCACCCACAATTTTTTTTATAGTTATTGTCATTTTTTTTTTTTTTAGCTTAATGCAGTGTATGACACAACTCATTAGTGCAACTAGTCCTGCAGTCTGTGTTGCAGATTTTAAGTTAATTACAGTGTGGCCCTATTTCCATCTTGCATCTTGTGTATGTGCGTTGTGCTTCCATCAACAATTGTTGTTTTAAACTTCTTCTCCAAAACCACTTTACCAATTTTGACCAAATTTGGCACAAAGCGTCCTAGCATGAAGGTTTCCAAATTTGTACAAATGATACTGAAAGCCAGAAATGTATAGGCTTTCTTCCTAACCCCAAAGCATTCACAAAGTTTGATAACTATAGATGGTAGGGAACTATAGTTGTTGTGTGGAACAAAATTAGTAACACGTGGACAGACAGAGAGGCAACATTATAATATAATGGATTCCACCTTATATCAGGTATATAAAAATTGCTGTAAAAGCTTGAAAATCTAATTTCATGTGTTTCCCTCAAGATGTTTGCATAATTGTGCTAACAAGATTTATATGAACGAGTTCAGAAAGGCATAAAAATGTGAAAAAATTGCTGAAATGGCCTAACAATCTAATCCAGTCATCTACATAATATTGCAAATATGCCTATCAAATTTCATATGGATATGATGAGTGGTTTGGGGGCAAGATCTTCAGGTATGTCATGTGCCAGTAGATCACATATTTGTTTGTGATAATCAATTTAATAGAAGAGCATATACCCTGATACTGGCACATTATGTTATGAGATATCTGATCTACTGGCACATTATGTTATGAGATATCTGATCTACTGGCACATTATGTTATGAGATATCTGATCTACTGGTGCATTAGTTTATGAGATATCTGATCTACTGGCACATTATGTTATGAGATATCTGATATACTGGCACATTATGTTATGAGATATCTGATATACTGGCACTTTATGTTATGAGATATCTGATATACTGGCACATTATGTATGAGACATCTGATCTACTGGTACATTATGTTATGAGATATCTGATCTACTGGCACATTATGTTATGAGATATCTGATCTACTGGCACATTATGTTATGAGATATCTGATCTACTGGCACATTATGTTTTGAGATATCTGATCTACTGGCACATTATGTTATGAGATATCTGATCTACTGGCACATTATGTTATGAGATATCTGATCTACTGGCACATTATGTTATGAGATATCTGATCTACTGGCACATTATGTTATGAGATATCAAGATCTACTGGCACATTTTGTTTTGTGATATCTAGATCTATGTTTACAATTATGTGCATGTTTTGTACAGGTAAATGTATATTTATTCCTTCATCCTTAATACACACATATAAGAATGATCTTTACTGGCAAGTCCACAAAGTTTTTCATTTTGGTTCAGTATTTGTATTCCACAATAAATTCTAATGTAATAATATCAGAGTTTTGTTGGGTTTATTTTGGTCCATTTCCAGGAATGCAGTAAAATATCATAATATTATGCACATATCCAACATCGGTATATGGGCAAACTTTATGAGAAGGGAAGTTCTCAAAATGTCTTGTTGGCTTGAAAAGCATCCACGTCTTCATCGTCAATATCCGAGTAAAAAAATAACAATTAACTAGTTATCATCTGCTCAGTTCATTCAATGTAAACAAGATCACGATCTACACTGCCTAAAATATTAATTTCCACCACAAAATTGTCTATATTTTCATCAAAATTGGCATCCACATCACTGCCGCTTCAGTACTGTCTGCCATTTTGATCTCCACATGTTAAAATTCAGTTTGGAAATAAAATTTTCTACTAACCAGTTATCAGCATCTGTGTTCATTTCGTTGAAGTAAAGATCACGATCTACACTGCCTAAAACATCAATTTTTGCCACAAAATTGTCTATATTTTCATCAAAATCGGCATCCACATCACTGCTATAACTTGCTGCTTCAGCAATGTACACCATGTTGATCTCCACATGTTAAAACTCGTGTTTGAAATCAAATTTTCAAATAACCAGTTATCAATCAGCTCTGTTCATTTTAAAGAAGTTAAGATAATGATCCCCTCTGCCTAAAATGTCAATTTTCCACATGAAATGGTCTTTGTTTTCAACTAATTCAGCAAGCATGTAACGGCCATCACTTCCCTCCTAAGTATATGACTGCCATTTTTTTATCTCTGCACGTTAAAACTAGATTTTTAAATCAAATTTTTACCAGTTTTGGGGGTCTTTTAAACTCATTCTGTTAATGCATTTGTGTACATTCTAGCTTTATCTCCTTCTTTTCAAAAGAGTACACATAAAATGATGCCATATTTTATGGTTAAATCCACACTTCCGTGAAGTGGTAGACGGAATGTAGTGAACATACAACTGGAATCGTATCCCATTGGAAAAGGGTTAATGCTGTATTTATAGTAAGAAGCAAGTGAAAACTCAAGTACATAACATTCCTGCTTATTTTCAGATACAGCTCTAACAGTCGAAGGGGATCAGAAACTTCAAAGGTAAATGTAGAGATGATCTTACCAGATTAAATATGAAATGGCATAACCATCACATTCTCCCTCCCTCCCTCTCTCTTTCTCACTTTCAGCACTCACACAAAACAGACACATTGTCAATTTAAAGACGAACTAAGGATCTTATTATATCTGCATTTTTGCAAACATATTACGATAGGTTATGTCCATCTGTCTGTGCATTCATCCATCTCTCTGACCACCTGTCATTATTATTGTTGGAACCCGAACTCCATATAGACTGAGGAAGATTGATTATATTTGGTATAATGTTTTAGAGGATGACTAGATGACAATGAAGGTTTTGAATTCTCGATGAATCCCTCTGGGTATGAGGGGATAGGGGTCAAAGGTCACATTTTCGTAAGTGAAATAGACACTTTCTTGTAACTTGAACTCCATCTATACTGATGAAGTTATTGTGATCATATTTTGTATATTTTGTATGATGTATTGGGAAAAAGAGTACCGTATTTTGGTGTGTATAACACGCAGTTTTTTCACCTAATTTTAGTATCTTAAGTCGGGGGTGTGCGTTTTATACAAGAACTAAAAAAAAAAAGGGATTTGATGCAATAGATTTAACTCTATCAACTAGACGAACCTTTAAAGGGCCCTTTTAAGGGCCAACCATAAAATCGGAAAGATCCAGTTTCAATATTGCCGCTTTTTCATTCACTATCCAAAATGATCGACTGTTGTTGCACTATGAAAACGCAGCGAAATACCGGTAGTCACGATTTTAAAATGTATTATATCACATGCACATTATATGGCAGAACTACGTTTTTTCCACTCATTTTGGGTCGAAAATCGGGGTGCGTGTTATACATCGGTGCACGTTATACACACCAAAATACGGTAGTTGATAGTGAAGGTTTCAAAGCCTCAGTGCAGCCCTTTGGGTTTGGGGGTGGGGTTGAGGGCAAAAATAACAAAGCATGGATATCTGAAATGGCTTCCATCTCAAGTTTTGCCTTTTTATTGAGATAACATATTTTCTTTTTGTTTTCGGAGGTAAAACTTTCTGTGCAAAATAATTTTTCATGGCCTGTAATTTTGGGACATTATTTTAAAAGAATTTTATCTATACACTTATATTTTCTGACACAATTTTAATTCTCCAGCAATAAGGCAAGAAAGACAGACTAATACTATTTTTGGCTTGCTCATTATTGGAAATAACCTCAACAAGTTAGAGTAAAATTGTTGAGAATTGGGAGAACCTCACTTGACTATTCATTAGATTGCTGACACTGATATAACAAGTACAATTTGTTTAAAGTATATTATGTGTAAATCTCAGTAGTAATAAAATATATATCAGCCTTTATTAAAAGAGAAAACCTTTAAAGCCAAAGTCTTCATCATGAACATTTTATTTAATATCTCAGTTTTGGATAATATTAAAACCTGCACCTGGTCATCAGTACCAGTCCCATATCTAGATAATACCTACACCTGGTCATCAGTACCAGTCCCATATCTAGATAAAACCTACACCTGGTCATCAGTACCAGTCCCATATCTAGATAAAACCTACACCTGGTCATCAGTACCAGTCCCATATCTAGATAATACCTACACCTGGTCATCAGTACCAGTCCCATATCTAGATAATACCTACACCTGGTCATCAGTACCAGTCCCATATCTAGATAATACCTACACCTGGTCATCAGTACCAGTCCCATATCTAGATAAAACCTACACCTGGTCATCAGTACCAGTCCCACATCTAGATAATACCTACACCTGGTCATCAGTACCAGTCCCATGTCTAGATAATACCTATACCTGGTCATCAGTACCAGTCCCATATCTAGATAAAACCCACACCTGGTCATCAGTACCAGTCCCATGTCTAGATAATACCTACACCTGGTCATCAGTACCAGTCCCATGTCTAGATAATACCTACACCTGGTCATCAGTACCAGTCCCATGTCTAGATAATACCTACACCTGGTCATCAGTACCAGTCCCATGTCTAGATAAAACCCACACCTGGTCATCAGTACCAGTCCCATGTCTAGATAATACCTACACCTGGTCATCAGTACCAGTCCCATGTCTAGATAAACCTACACCTGGTCATCAGTACCAGTCCCATGTCTAGATAATACCTGCACCTGGTCATCAGTACCAGTCCCATATCTAGATAATACCTACACCTGGTCATCAGTACCAGTCCCATGTCTAGATAATACCTGCACCTGGTCATCAGTACCAGTCCCATATCTAGATAATACCTACACCTGGTCATCAGTACCAGTCCCATATCTAGATAATACCTACACCTGGTCATCAGTACCAGTCCCATATCTAGATAATACCTACACCTGGTCATCAGTACCAGTCCCATATCTAGATAAAACCTACACCTGGTCATCAGTACCAGTCCCATATCTAGATAATACCTACACCTGGTCATCAGTACCAGTCCCATGTCTAGATAAAACCTACACCTGGTCATCAGTACCAGTCCCATGTCTAGATAATACCTACACCTGGTCATCAGTACCAGTCCCATGTCTAGATAAAACCTACACCTGGTCATCAGTACCAGTCCCATGTCTAGATAATACCTACACCTGGTCATCAGTACCAGTCCCACATCTAGATAATACCTACACCTGGTCATCAGTACCAGTCCCATGTCTAGATAATACCTACACCTGGTCATCAATACCAGTCCCATATCTAGATAATACCTACACCTGGTCATCAGTACCAGTCCCATGTCTAGATAATACCTACACCTGGTCATCAGTACCAGTCCCATATCTAGATAAAACCCACACCTGGTCATCAGTACCAGTCCCATGTCTAGATAATACCTACACCTGGTCATCAGTACCAGTCCCACATCTAGATAATATCTACACCTGGTCATCAGTACCAGTCCCATATCTAGATAAAACCTACACCTGGTCATCAGTACCAGTCCCATATCTAGATAATACCTACACCTGGTCATCAGTACCAGTCCCATATCTAGATAATACCTACACCTGGTCATCAGTACCAGTCCCACGTCTAGATAATACCTACACCTGGTCATCAGTACCAGTCCCATGTCTAGATAATACCTGCACCTGGTCATCAGTACCAGTCCCATATCTAGATAATACCTACACCTGGTCATCAGTACCAGTCCCATATCTAGATAATACCTACACCTGGTCATCAGTACCAGTCCCACGTCTAGATAATACCTACACCTGGTCATCAGTACCAGTCCCATGTCTAGATAATACCTACACCTGGTCATCAGTACCAGTCCCATATCTAGATAATACCTACACCTGGTCATCAGTACCAGTCCCATGTCTAGATAATACCTGCACCTGGTCATCAGTACCAGTCCCATATCTAGATAATACCTGGACCTGGTCATCAGTACGAGTCCCATATCTAGATAATACCTTTTTTTCATAAATAATAAAGCAGATGATGTTTTATGAGTTTTATATTTTATTATGAATTCATAATTATTGGAATATAATTAAATTTGGGATAGTCTTATATACTGTAGGTTTTGATCCCATACTGCATAGAACATGATTGGTTCATTTGTTCTCTTAGTAATAATTAGAACTGAGCTTCTGCTCTCTCAATGATACGATTGCTTTTATCCCTTTACCTCATTATAAGCGTCTGTTGCTGTGTAAGCTGTCAATATGTCATGTGCCCAAGCCACACAGTGCAGTGCGCTATAAATAGAACACCTGTTACCTAATTGACTCTGTGTGCATAGACCTGCCTGTGAAATTTATACCAGTGTAGTATATGTTGAGTTCAACATAAATTTGAACCCTTTTACCTTTTTTGTACATACCTGTTATCTATAGATAGGTTTAGAAGTAAAAGAATTTGATCTATATTGTTGTATCATAATTTTTCACTGAAGAATTTTGTATATCAGTAAAATCTTGATAGAACTCGCCTACTGTCAAGTCAGTGATACTGTGTGGTCAACTGTATCTGACCTTTCTCAACCTCTAAATTTGCCAATTTATTGTTTCCATCTGTATCAATAAGTCATCCAAATTTGATAAATTATCAAAAATCAGTGTTGCCTACATCAATATCAGAACCTAGATCTTATTGAAGCCTTTGTAGTCATAATTTTAATAATCCAAACTCAAAAAAGTGGTGAACGGAATCCGCGGCCTCCATTTTGGAGAGTAGAGAATCCGAATTAGTTACTTTAAAAAGCAGATTATGACTATATCTTAAATAGCAACCACGTGATGTGACGCAATGGTCATTTACCTCGATGCCTGTAGTTTCTAATATGGGGTTTCCCTGAAGGTGTCGCTATGAAAACCAGCTAAAAATAGCTGATGTTTCCTGTAGGCGTTGAAACACACTTCCATGCAGATGGTGCACATGCATCCAAACACGCTTGTATGAAAATCTGATGGAGGTGTCCAATAGCGCTTCCATGAGAATGGGGTAGAGGTGTCCAAAAGTGCTTATTTGAGGTAAAGGGTTAATTAGATGTATTAAAAATTACAATTCAACATATCATATCTGTTTTCTTCATTTTTTTAAAAACAAATTCATTTACAAATTCAGAGACCAGCCTGAGTCTCTGAGACAAACTTGGAGACCAGTCCAAGTTATATTTATGCAAATTTTCATGGATAGTAGATGATTGATGTTAGGAGATTGAAACAAGGTGGATTTTTAGCTTCATGTGTGTTTTTATTATTCTTGCATTTTGTTGTGGACTGAAATAAATTAAACAAAACTGGACATTTTTATGGTGTGAAAATACATGTAGAATGTTTTCATTCTTTAATTTACACATAAAGTTTTAATCATTACTTTGATGAGTGAATTAAGGGGTACATTGGTGATTTGGTTGCTTTTGCTTGAATTGTTTGTTCATTTGTTGTCAGATACTATATTAAATATGTTTTCCAACAGCAAAAATAATTTTTTTTTGCCATCCGAAAACAAACAGAATTTATGGTACATATAATAATGTATCACCTGCATTACCAGATAATAAAATCACCAGATTGGCAGGTAGTGAGATTACCAGAACATAATTACCAGATTTACAGCTAGTGAGATTACCAGATGGTGATTACCAAGATTACCAAATAGTGTTATCTCTTTTCCAGCCATTATCTTATTATCACCATTAAGATCTTTAATGTTAAGAGTTTTGGAAGTCATGTACAGGGTCAGAGAGGGTCAGAGTACAGGGTCAGAGTACAGGGTCAGAGTACAGGGTCAGAGTACAGGGTCAGAGTACAGGGTCAGAGTACAGGGTCAGAGTTTTGGAAGTCATGTACAGGGTCAGAGAGATCTTGTGCCAGCCCAGGAGATTAAGTTTGTTTTGAATGGTGTCGTGAAAGGTGCCTGGTGCTGCATCAAGAAAGGTATTAATTCAGATGAGTTCACTAGTGGACTGAGAGAACTCCTTTTACATGGGCTTCATTAATTGTATCCCATTTTTTTCCCCCATTAATGTGGACAGTATGCATTCAATTCACCCTAAAAGGGTCCTGGCTCTCGTCATGTTAAAACTGCCACCATGGTGTTAAAATGGATTTCCCTTGAAGGGGTGCGCAGGCCCCAACCATCTAGCTGATGTTTTGGTCAATAACTATTTCAATAATTTGTCTTGAACATTTTGTTTAGTTTTAATATGTTCTTTGTCTTTAGAGATCTTTTATTTATTTTTACAGAAGCTTTTTTTGTGGGGGATGTTGGGGTTGGTGTTTTGTGGTACAGCAACACAAGTAGGTTATTTAGTGTCAGGGTAATTGGAGTAAAGTGCCTTGCCCAAGGACACATCATGGTAGCTGATCCAGGCTGGTCCGATGGTAGGATTCAAACCTGCACCCTTTCGGTCATGAATCAAGCACATTAACCACTGAGCCACCGTTGCTCTAATACAGAAGTACTTATGATTGTAAATTGCAAGATGGATGACAGTAGCCCATGATCGATCAAGGACTGTCACCCTCGCAGGAATATATTGACTTGTGGCCATACTTTATAAGTGTCACAAATTTACATTGCAAAAGCCTTGAACATTCTGGGGTGAATGGAATATGACCACGAATGAAAAATTATCATAAAACCTTTTTATGTTTATAGAAAAGTTTTATGAATACACTGTGTTGTCAAGCTCCAGTGATCCAATTATAAACATTGATATATATTTCTGAGCTCAATATTTTCAATTGTATGGGTTGCATCTAACAGTATACCAATAAGTAATCACGTATCTTCAAATCATAATCAGTATGGTTTGAGGTTATCCAATTCCAGCTCTAGTTTATGTTCATTTTAAAGCTTTTTGTTATATCTGTAATATTCATGTGAAATGTCATTTTTATTCATGTGAAATGTCATTTTTTCTCCTCTCCAGTCGAGTTTCATCAAAGGTGCTGGCTCACAGCTGATGCTGTCCACCACAGTAAGACCCAAGTGGGACATGCTTGAAGAACAGGCCAAACATTTCCTGAACACAACAGAACAAAGTAGACTGCGACACTACCTCAGACAATACCAGGAGGGTCACATCATGGTGAATGGGCTTGTAGAGGCCTTGCTGGAACTTCTCAACACACAGGCAAAGGTGACACCCCAGACTGTTATAATACTTCTCAACACAAGACAAATGTGTGACACCTCTGACTGGTATAATACTTCTCAACACAAAGACAAAGTTGTGACATCTCTGACTGGTATGATATGTCTCAACACAAAGACAAAGGTGTGACACCTCTGACTGATATAATACTTCTCAACACACTGGCAATTGTGTGACACCTCTGACTGGTATAATACTTCTCAACACAAAGGCAAATGAGTGACACCTCTGACTGTTATAATACTTCTCAACACACGGGCAAATGTGTGACACCTTTGACTGGTATAATGCTTCTCAACACACAGGCAAAGGTGACACCTCTGACTGTTACAATAGTTCTGAACACACAGACAAAGGTGTGACACCTCTGACTGTTACAGTACTCCTCAACACAAAGACAAAGGTGACACTTCTGACTTTTGGAATACTTCCCAACACACAGGCAAAGGTGTGACACCTATGATTGTAACAGTACGTCTCAACACACAAAGGTGTGACACTTCTGACTGTTAGAATAATTATCAACACACAGGCAAAGGTGTGACACCTCTGACTGTTACAGTACTTCTCAACACACAGACAAAGGTGACACTTCTGACTGTTATAATACTGCTCAACACACAGGCAAAGGTGTGACACCTCTGACTGTTATAATACTTTTCAGCACACATACAAAGGTGACACCTCTGACTGTTACAGTATTTCTTAACACAGAGAAAAAGGTGACATGTCTGACTGTTGAATACTTCCTAACACACAAACGTGTGACACCTCTGACTGTTATAATACTTCTCAACACAAAGACAAAGGTGACACCTTTGACTGTTATAATACTTCAAACTGTAATTACTGAGATTCATTTTAAACTGTAGATCATGATATGTTTTCAAGCAGAAATTGTTCACAAATTTAGCATGGTAACTAAATTACCAGGAAGTTTGGTCTTGTTAATGGCAGCATATATATACAAAATGAGTTTTGCCATTTAATCAAATCCTGAACTTTTTATTAGCAAAAATGCTAAATTTACAGAATCATTGAACATTTTTATGACAAAGTATTATAATTTGAAAAAGGGTATATCCTGGCTTTATCCTCTTATCTGCATTATCAGCATTACAAAGCAAGATGAAAAATGGTCGTCCATCAAATATGTTACTCAGTCATATTAATGTTAATAATTAAGTTATGCTACATCCCAAATCCAGCCCACCCAGAAAGATGACAGTTTGTCTTTTATATCTATATACAACATAGACTATAAAATAATATCTATGGGAAGTAATTCTTCCAAGCTATAATTAATCCTCTTATGGCCACTAGGTGGCTACCCTTGTACTGGATGTTCTTTGGTTTAAGCTTACAATACAAGCAACATAATACCTGTATAACTTCAGCTCATGTTTTAAGGATCTTACATGTGTTATCTTTATGTCTTATTTTACATACATTTTACAGAATGTTAACATCTTTTCTTCTTATATTTTATCTTGTTGTACTTAATTTTTTTTGTTTTTGGAAGGATTTAATTTTCTAAAGGTTTCTGCAGTTCATATTTCCACTTTTCGAACTTAATCCTATGTTGGCACTGCATAGCCACTTTTGTGTTGAGGTGCCGTAAAACACTACTACATACATATGTATACCTCCATAAATCTGTAGCATTTCTCTGAAAATATCAATTGTCCACCTGCAGAGTTGATATTGTTGAATTGAATTATCTTTGCTTTAGGTATTGATAACTTTTTTTTTGTTTTTCATGGGTAATTTTGCTTAATTATCCATCATTGAGCTGTTTGCATTCTGTTGTAACATTGATATATAGTGGGTACTGTTGAATTTCTTTACATTTTCATAAGTTACAGCTTTGGTGGTTTAATTTGTTTACAGTTTGCACTTTTTTATAGTTCTTTTCATTTCTTGGTTGTTTTTCATTGTTATTACATCAGCACAGTGGTGACTAGATGAAAATTCAGGTTTCCAAAGGACACTCACAAAATCTGCCTCAGGTGTTCTAAATGTACTAAATCTAAACCTTGCAGTGCCAGTGCAAGTTGGTCAGAAGGGTCTTGGTCAACGGTTCTGCAAAAGCAATTGGAAGTTGGGGAAAATGCTTGACATTGAAATGTTGAAGTTCTGAGCCTTCATTCCAACACAGAGTCAGTTGCCATTATAATGGGTGATGCTCCTTAGGCACCTCCCTCTCGTAAAATTTCTTAGATTTTGCCATTGGCAACTTTCATTTTTGGATAAATGGAGCAGGAAGAATAGAATACTATTGGTTCAAATGTATTGCCACCTTCTATTTTACTGATCTAATCACAGATGACATGACTGATTCAAGAGACCACAAAGCAGATGTTGGCTCAGGGGATTTTCTTTCTCACATATCATCCTGCTTTTCTACATGGAGGTAATTGGAGAACTTCCTCTTTCTTTTGGCAGCTCAATGGGCATGATTCACACATCATGCTAGAGCATGACACCAGTGCCTACAAGTATCAGTGCATGGGGTTTTCTACTGATGCTGCCAGAGTTATTCACCCTCCACACCAGCTTTGTATGCTGTCTTCAACCATCTTAGCTCTTTACCAATCTGTCCAGCTAGCCAACTGGCCACCCATTACTACTTTTGATCAGATGTTGGTTGTAACAGTGAGTCAGGTTGCAGACCAAGTGAATGTTCTGTCATCAATGACCATTTGGTTGGTCCATGCATACGGCCCCCCACCTGCGGCCCTGTTGGCTCCTCAACAATTCAAGTTCTACTGGTTGCATATCCATCAGTTCAGATGACAAGTCCACTTTTGATCTCTTATCCTGTGGACATATACCAGAACATGCCCTTTGATGACATGTTACTTCTACTCTTCTACCTGTTATGAGCCCCCCCCCCCCCCCCGTTACTATGGGATCTTATCTGGCTAAGTACCTACGACAGCTGTCTTTGAATCGGGCATACTGAGTCATGGCACAGATGATGAAGTTGACCATCCCTCTTTCTGTCTGTTCCCAGAATCTCTTTTGGGGCCTCAGGTGTCTGAGTGATCTAAGGTGCTCGCCTTTACAGATTACTGTCATCTCACTTATGTCCGTGTGTGTTCGAATTTTGGCTCAGCCAATGTTTGTATGTGTGAAAGCTTGCCAGTAACTTCCCGTGGGTCGGTGGTTCTTCCCAGGGTTTTACCAGGTTCTGACTCAACGTAATATACAGGCCACCATGTGCTGAAAAATATATAGGCTATCATGTGCTGAAAAATAGTGTTATTCCCACCAAACCAAACCAAACCCACAATCTCTTAAGATCAATGAGATTACTGATCATATGTCGGACAAGATTCGGGACCCTGGTTACTCCAAAACCTTGTCAGAAAGCTAGCTGGCAGCATCATTCTCTGCCTGCTGGTTCAGAACTCACTCAGGCACCTATAATGTAGAAGATTCAAGTTTGGACAAAGACTTGTGGTAGTAATTATGTTTGCCCCACTTTTCTACAAAATAGACCATTTAATGTTTCAGGCAGCATCAAAGTTGGTGAGAAATATTGTAGCGACCTTGTATTTGTTTGACTTGGCTTCAGTTACTATCTTCAGACTTGCAGAGAAAGCAGGTAATGATCATGCTTGGGAGTCAACATGCCACATCGCAAAAGTTGTTGACAGTGCAGATCATGACACAGCAGCAAATGCCCTAACTGCCTCATGTAACCTTGATTTAGTGAGATAGGTTTAATTCGCTTGTCTTTACTCAAGGTGCCATGATTGTCACCTTTCTGTTTTCTCTGCTGTTCAGAGGCCATATCAAGGACATGTGGAAGCAGGTTTGCACAAGAATTTTCTCTTTAGTTTGCCTTGACCTTTCATTCTTTTTTTTGACCGTGTCATTCTCAGCCCCAAAGGTGTGACAACAGTTGCCAGAAAGACAAATGGACAAGTTCCAATCAATGGCAATCATTTTGCCCTCACCAGCAATCTTGATGGAAACGATCATCACAGTACCAAAAGCAGTCAAAAAAAAGAGGAGACGATGTCCATTTTCTTCTCCCATGAGCCTTAGAATGAACAACAGTGACTCTGCTACTGCCGCCCTCCAATAATATCCCTGTAGAAGCCAGGCTGCTTTATTTTCGTAAGGCTTGGATCAACCTATTTCTGAACTGAGAATGACTATAGGCAGGAGTCCATCTTGAGACCCTCCAACTTACAGTCTGTACAAACACCAGCACACATGGTTGGGGTGCCCATCTTTTGCCTTACTTCACTACAATCTGTGGCACCTGGGGCCTGCAGGGGAGGGCTCTTCACATAATATCTTGGAAATAAATGCCATAATTAATGCCTTTCATTCCTATCAGAATCTCCTCAGCAGGAAGGTTTCCCTCATTATGTCCAACATTTCTGTAGTCATCTATTACCTCTGTTGACAACAGGGGGTCAGATCACCAGATCTTGGTGTTCTGATCTCGATGTATCTGTTGACTTTGAGTGTTCACACCACCTGTAAATTTTCCATTGGATCTGTGCTTTTTGGGGTCAGTCTTTTTGAAACCAAACTGTCCACCTTTGTCATTGGTACCAAACCCAGAAGCCTGGGAAGTGGATGCTTTGTCATTCATTTGGGTTGGAATTTGGGGATATACCTTGCCTCCAACTGCCTTTTATTGGGAGAGTGGTTTTAAACTTCACATGAGGATCCATGCTACAATGTCCTCTACAGGGGGACCAAGGTTGAGGTTGGATGCTCATGCTCATTTCCTCCTTCTCGTACCTATTCTAATATTAATGCAGTTGGGTAAAGTATTTAACAGAGAAAGGACATTGTATCATAAATTATGTTTCTCCAAGAATACTTAATCACATTACGAGTAGGCCCTCCAACACCTTCCAACAAATGCTAGTATCCTCATTGATGTATTGCTGAAGCTTAAACTGAAGAACATTTGGTATATGTGTAGCCATCTAGAGTTGACACTGGAGGGGGGAATTATAATAGTATCTTGGAAGAGTTACTTCCCATAGATACTATTTTTATAGTCTGTATGGTGTATAAACGTCAAAGACAAATTTTATCGTCTTTCTGTGAGGGCTGAATTCAGGAGGTTGCAGAAGCTAATTTCTAATGTTAAATTAAAATGTTATCAGGTATGAATTCTCAGCGAATCATAATTTTTTTTTATAAATCCCTTTCACCACTAACTGTACATTAACCATTACTATGAGACATCCTTAGTGAGCTTACCAGTATTCTGAAATTTGAAATCAATTGCCTGATGATAGTCAGATACAAATTTGATGAGCAATAAATTGCTGGTTGTAGCAGCAGTAGAAATAGAAATAGTCTTCATCTTTCTCTGCTTCCATCCATCCATCTGCCTTGTGAATGCTCTAGCATCAACATTTAATTTTTAGATTTGAACCAAATTTGCTGTGAAACTTCATCTTTACAATAGCTTAGATTATTATTCAATGAGCACATTCAGTGCATATTTTTATAAAGTTATAGCTTAGATTATTATTCAATGAGCATATTCGGTGCATATTTTTATAAAGTTATAGCTTAGATTATTATTCAATGAGCACATTCGGTGCATATTTTTATAAAGTTATAGCTTAGATTATTATTCAATGAGCACATTCGGTGCTTATTTTTATAAAGTTATAGCTTAAATTATTATTCAATGAGCACATTCGGTGCATATTTTTATAAAGTTATAGCTTAGATTATTATTCAATGAGCACATTCGGTTCATATTTTTATAAAATTATAGCGAATTAATCTTCTTAGTATAGATAACCATTGCCGATGAACACCTCGTGAATGCTCTAGCTTTCACATTTAATTTTAGATTTCAGCCTGATTTGCCTTTCAGGCTTCATCTTAACAAGGGCTTGTAAGAATATAATTATGGGCATATTCCTAGAGTTATGGCCCTTGATTGACTTTAAGCAAAAGTCATTGCTAATGCACAACCTGGTTAACACTATAGTGTCAACATATGTTATAAAATTTTGACCACATTGGCTGTGAAGCTTTATCACAAAAAAGAGCTTGGATGAGTTGGATGATGAGCATGTTCTGCACGTTTCTTAGAGTTTTGACCCTTGATCATATTAGCATTGGCATTGGTAATGCACAACCTTGGGAAAAATCTAGCTTACATATTTATTGTTAGATTTCAGCCAAATTGGCTGTTAAGTATGATCTTAGCAAGAGCTCAGACAAGTTCAATAATGAGCATGATCTGCATATAATTCTTAGAATTATGATTATTGATTGCTATAGCATTACATTGTTAATTGTCTGTGAAGCTTCATCTCAACAAGAGAATCTGGACAGTTCAAGCTTCCCAGGGACCTTAATAATTAGTTTGACAGATGGGTTGTTTCAGTCATAGTTTGAATATCTTTTAACATCTTCGCAGTCTTGACAGTTACATCAGGAGACCATGTAAAGATGTACACCATCCATTTAATATACACTCACGTTATGATTCTAATTCACACTTTGGGTTTTTACCAGTGGGGACATTAGCCATACATGAGTAACAGATTGTTGTTGTTATTCTTGTTATTATCTACTGTGGCAAGTTATAAATATTAGCGTCAGCATGATGTACATTCAGTATATAGAAATGTACTGTTTAACATCTTTTTATCATACACTAAGGGGAGGGTATCAATAGGCTGGACCAGCAGCCCGATCCTCCCAACAATGAACATTTTTTTAAATAAATTAAATCTGTTTCTGCTGATGTCTATACAAGAGAGAGCATCTGGATACTTTTAGACCTCATGGGCATGTGTGCAATGGGATACATACAGAGTCTCTCCTCCTGTTATTGTTAATTATTACAGATAGATGTTGTATATATAATATGCCTTAGCCAAATGGCCCTCCAGCAAGCAAAAAACACAAAGAATCTGTATCAATACCATAACAATTAATATGTGACTTACTCCATTAGAGAATCTTTTAATTACAATAGATTTTCATTTATTTACTTAAAAATTCTTCCTCAAACTTTCTTTAATAAGAATGTATATATTATTAACATTTCAACTTTAAAACTAAGTGCAGCATAATAAGTACTGATTATCATCATCTGCAATATGTATATAGGGTATAACAGCACAGTAGTACAATACTGCAATATGTATATATAGTATACATATCATCCGTACAATACTGCAATATGTATGTAGGGTATAACAGCACATCAGTACAATACTGCAATATGTATGTAGGGTATAACAGCACATCAGTACAATACTGCAATATGTATGTAGGGTATAACAGCACATCAGTACAATACTGCAATATGTATGTAGGGTATAACAGCACATCAGTACAATACTGCAATATGTATGTAGGGTATAACAGCACATCAGTACAATACTGCACTATGTATAGGGTATATCAGCACATCAGTACAATACTGCAATATGTATGTAGAGTATAACAGCACATCAGTACAATACTGCAATATGTATATAGGGTATAACAGCACATCAGTACAATACTGCAATATGTATGTAGAGTATAACAGCACATCAGTACAATACTGCAATATGTATGTAGGGTATAACAGCACATCAGTACAATACTGCAATATGTATGTAGGGTCTAACAGCACATCAGTACAATACTGCAATATGTATGTAGGGTATAACAGCACATCATTACAATACTGCAATATGTATGTAGGGTATAACAGCACATCAGTACAATACTGCAATATGTATGTAGGGTATAACAGCACATCAGTACAATACTGCAATATGTATATAGGGTATAACAGCACATCAGTACAATACTGCAATATGTATATAGGGTATAACAGCACATCAGTACAATACTGCAATATGTATATAGAGTATAACAGCACATCAGTACAATACTGCAATATGTATATAGAGTATAACAGCACATCAGTACAATACTGCAATATGTATGTAGGGTATAACAGCACATCAGTACAATACTGCAATATGTATATATAGTATACATATCAGTACAATACTGCAATATGTATGTAGGGTATAACAGCACATCAGTACAATACTGCAATATGTATGTAGGGTATAACAGCACATCAGTACAATACTGCAATATGTATATATATTATACATATTATCAGTACAATACTGCAATATGTATGTAGGGTATAACAGCACATCAGTACAATACTGCAATATGTATATAGGGTATAACAGCACATCAGTACAATACTGCAATATGTATGTTGGGTATAACAGCACATCAGTACAATACTGCAATATGTATATAGGGTATAACAGCACATCAGTACAATACTGCAATATGTATGTAGGGTATAACAGCACATCAGTACAATACTGCAATATGTATGTAGGGTATAACAGCACATCAGTACAATACTGCAATATGTATGTAGGGTATAACAGCACATCAATACAATACTGCAATATGTATATAGGGTATAACAGCACATCAGTACAATACTGCAATATGTATATAGGGTATAACAGCACATTAGTACAATACTGCAATATGTATATAGAGTATAAGAGCACATCAGTACAATACTACAATATGTATGTAGGGTATAACAGCACATCAGTACAATACTGCAATATGTATGTAGGGTATAACAGCACATCAGTACAATACTGCAATATATATGTAGGGTATAACAGCACATCAGTACAATACTGCAATATGTATATATAGTATACATATCAGTACAATACTGCAATATGTATGTAGGGTATAACAGCACATCAGTACAATACTGCAATATGTATGTAGGGTATAACAGCACATCAGTACAATACTGCAGTATGTATATAGGGTATAACAGCACATCAGTACAATACTGCAATATGTATATATAGTATACATATCATCAGTACAATACTGCAATATGTATGTATGGTATAACAGCACATCATTACAATACTGCAATATGTATGTAGGGTCTAACAGCACATCAGTACAATACTGCAATATGTATGTAGGGTATAACAGCACATCATTACAATACTGCAATATGTATGTAGGGTATAACAGCACATCAGTATAATACTGCAATATGTATGTAGGGTATAACAGCACATCAGTACAATACTGCAATATGTATATAGGGTATAACAGCACATCAGTACAATACTGCAATATGTATATAGGGTATAACAGCACATCAGTACAATACTGCAATATGTATATAGAGTATAACAGCACATCAGTACAATACTGCAATATGTATGTAGGGTATAACAGCACATCAGTACAATACTGCAATATATATGTAGGGTATAACAGCAAATCAGTACAATACTGCAATATGTATATAGAGTATAACAGCACATCAGTACAATACTGCAATATGTATATAGGGTATAACAGCACATCACAACAACATAGTTTCTGAAGTCTACAATTAGGTACCCAGGGAATGAATGACTTGTTAATTCTGTGTTTTCCATAATGAGATGGATCTCAAGAGAGGCCCCCCCCCTGATCTGAGTCCTCAAAATCATCATCTAATTGGCACAGGTATAGATTTGAATTTCCAAATTTTAGTTGAACAGAATTCAGATTTTGTTTGCATCATCATGTTAATTGTTCAGTTTTCTCTGGCATAGGGTTCAGATATAAGTTGTTGCATTTAGCTTATTTTCTCTGTCGCTGTTGTATATACAGTCATGTAACTTTATTTATCATGGAGGGTACTGCTCATCATAGGCAAAAGGTAGTCACAGTGACCTACTTTCTTTGCCCCAATGACTTTGCTTGGTATTTAGAATATGGTTTAGCAGAGCAGGAAAGACCTAGCAGTATGCTGAATTCATGTGTTATGTCTTCAGACACTATAACATGTGAAGAATATGATGTCTTTATCTTTTTATATCTCCACCTCAAACCTCTATAGTAAAGAGTATAGTCATCACCTGAAGATGTGCATATCATCAACATGTTCCCACAATTTTTATGAGACATTGAACATTTTTCAGGGTTCATATGCTTTCTTTAAAACCTTGAAAGTACTGGCTTATAGCTTTTTTAATTCAATGCCTTGAAATCTTTGAAAATGTTCATTTTAATTTAAAACGTCTTGAAAATCATTTTTGCTCCCTCAAAAATTATTTTGGACCGTTTGTTGTCATATGGTTCCTGTAATATTGGCATGATTGGTTAATTGACAATCTTGCTTTGTTGTGTTGCCGATCTCTTGTGTTGAAGCTTTATTGTTTTGTATCACTTGTCATTCTGTATATGATTTTCTATTTTACTGTCTCTATTTGAGGTCATGCAAAATTACTTTTAAGGCCCTGGAAAGTCCTGGAAAAGTCCTTGAATTTCACTTGAGTGGGAAACATGCAAACTCTGTTTTTTTATTTCAGCTGAAGGCTGTAGATGACAAAATCTTGTGAATGCAACTAGTTTCATATTTTTTAATGGATTTCCAGAACTTGGTAGATATTATGGTGATCATCATCTGTAAATGCTCATATTGACAAATCACTTTGCTGTGACAGTTTTTTTTTAGAGTTATTGCCCTTTATGTCCAATAGCTTAGTGTAGTGTAGGACAATTTTTACATATTATGGTCATCACTTGTAAATGGTCATATTGACAAATCACTTTGTTGCCACAGTTGTTTTTAAAGTTATTGCTCTTTTTGTAATGTTGTTTAGTGCAGTGTAAGACACAATTTTAACATATTATGGTCATCATCTGAAGATGCACATATTGACAAGTCTTTTGTGCTTCCATGATTTTTGTAAGAGTTATTGTCCTTTTTGACTTGCAGTTGAATGCAATATATGACAAAATTTTATGAATGCAACTGCTTTTGCAGTTTTTAGTGGATTACTGTGAAACTTTGTATATATTATAGTCATCATCAGAAGATATCCGTGTTGACCAATCCTAGTACTCGTGCTATTTTCCGAAGAGTTATGCCTTTTTTTTAGGCTAAGATGTATTTCGTCCCTCAATTAGTTTTTGGCATGGTGTCTATATTCTGTTATTAAGAATAGTTTGTTTTTGTAATAACAAATCAGTTTCCATAATTAGCTCTTCTGGTCTTTTGACCTTGAAAGGACAGTCAGAATATGTAATGGCACATACATTTTAATCCAAGAGGAAATAATTGGCCAGAGTGGTTACCTCCCTTGATATAGTTAGACATCTTCTGCATATCACTTAAAACAATACAGAATCATTTCAGTAGAAAATGCTCATGAAAAGTAATTGCTTAGAAATTTTTGCAAAATGTGTTTTTTAATGCATATTTTAATGAATTTTGCATTAACTCATTAACCCAGGGAGATTTTTTTTCATTTTTGCTTGAAATGGGGGTAGGCAACGCATTTTTGGGGTTACTTCTGAATGCAGCAAAACACATCTGCTTAAGAAAGTTTCTCGTTTAGTCGGATGCTTAGGTGTATCAGAAACATTGTTTTTGATTGTCTATTATGCTCGCACATGTGCAGAAAAGTAAAAGTTGGACTTTTTTTTTTTTTTTTTTTTTTTTTCGTATTGGACCCTTGATTTTTGTGTCCTGGCCTCTTTTCACTCCAAATCTCAAACTTCTCCTACATTTTGCAAAGGTTCATCTGTCTGTGTGCAGTTCAGATGAGTCTGGTTTAGATCTAAGGCCAAAAAGTCTAAAATCCAGACACAAACTCTGATTCCAAAACTGGGAATTTTCGACCTAAAACAAAACAGGTCTCAAAAAATGCATTTTTTTCGCTGTACTTTTTAATGCCAGTAGAAAGTTGACATTATATGGTATCATTGTAGAGCTACATCTGTCTACTTTCCTGCAAATCCATCCACTTTAGTGTATCTTAAATGATGTTGATGTTACAGAGCTTGGAAGTAGGTTACAAACTCATGACGCGTAAACATGGCGCTAGGGGTAAATGAGTTAAGAGATAGAGAGAAGAAAAGACTTTATAATTAAGATTACCTCTGTTTAGAGGCATGTTGGTATTTATGATCATAGTGTTTAGGGGGATGTTGGTATTTATGATCATAGTGTTTAGAGGGATGGTGGTATTTATGATCATAGTGTTTAGAGGGATGTTGGTATTTATGATCATAATGTTTAGAGAGATGGTGGTATTGATCATAGTGTTTAGAGGGATGTTGGTATTTATGATCATAGTGTTTAGAGGGATGGTGGTATTGATCATAGTGTTTAGAGGGATGTTGGTATTTATGATCATAGTGTTTAGAGGGATGTTGGTATTTATGATAGTGTTTAGAGGGATGTTGGTATTTATGATCATAGTGTTTAGAGGGATGTTGGTATTTATGATAGTGTTTAGATGGATGTTGGTATTTATCATAGTGTTTAGAGGGATGTTGGTATTTATGATCATAGTGTTTAGAGGGATGTTGGTATTTATGATCATAGTGTTTAGAGGGATGTTGGTATTTATGATCATAGTGTTTAGAGGGATGTTGGTATTTATGATCATGGTGTTTAGAGGGATGTTGGTAATTATGATCATAGTGTTTAGAGGGATGTTGGTATTTATGATCATAGTGTTTAGAGGGATGTTGGTAATTATGGTCATAGTGTTTAGAGGGATGTTGGTATTGATCATAGTGTTTAGAGGGATGTTGGTAAATATGATCATAGTGTTTAGAGGGATGTTGGTAATTATGATCATAGTGTTTAGAGGGATGTTGGTATTTATCATAGTGTTTAGAGGGATGTTGGTATTGATAGTGTTTAGAGGTATGTTGGTATTGATCATAGTGTTTAGAGGGATGTTGGTAATTATGATCATAGTGTTTAGAGAGATGTTGGTATTGATCATAGTGTTTAGAGGGATGTTGGTATTTATGATGATAGTGTTTAGAGGGATGTTGGTAATTATGATCATAGTGTTTAGAGGGATGGTGGTATTGATCATAGTGTTTAGAGGGATGTTGGTATTTATGATCATGGTGTTTAGAGGGATGTTGGTAATTATGATCATAGTGTTTAGAGGGATGTTGGTATTTATGATCATAGATATGGAACATGATTATCATTATTATGTTTAGCACCTTGATCGTGTTTAGTGTATTACCTATATCTTTCAAATCATATTTATTCTCAATACTTTGATTTTGACTATAGATTTATCTCCATCATCAGGTAGGGGTTGGACACAGGACATGCAGCAGTATATTTACGTGAGCAAATTGCTTAACATTCCTTTAGCTTTAACATTTTATTTTCCGAGACATTGAAGATTTTCATAGGTTTGAAATTAAATTTTGACTGAAACTTTGTAAACTTAGTTATTTAAATGGTGCCTTTGTCTTAATACAGAGGACACTGATAGCAGAAGTGAGGACAATAGTGCATGCACAAGACCTTGAAAAATTTGACAGCCTCAATTCAAAAAGGAAGGTAAGTATTTTAGTGTAAGGTCTATGAGGGTGAGATTCATGGGAAGGAGAGAAGGAAGTGTGATTGTTTTCATTCAGAATCACAGATTTTTTTTTGTTACAGCAATAATGTTAGTACATTTACACCTCTCTATAGTGAAAGGAAAATTCTTTATTGAGGAATTTAAAGTCTAGAATTATGATTGAGACACAAATGAATTTAAAATGTGTTTTCACTGCAAGGGAACCAAGGAATTTTTAGCTTGGCTGTCCAAAAGGCTAAGTGAGCTTAAGTTATAGCCCTGCATCTGTTGTGTGTTTTCTGTTGTTCTTCATTCCATAACAATTGCATATTACTACTCCGGAGCCCATATTTCTGATCCAATTTTGATAAAACTTGAAATATTAGTTATATCATCAGATCTCAGACTAGTTCAATAATGAGGAAGATCTATGCATATTAATGAGGTGATTTTGCATTTTGATTAGCTGGGCTTGCCACCACTCTGGCAAACAAATTTCTAGTCCAATTTAGATCAAACTTGGAATACTTATATCATCAAGATCCATGCATGGTAATCATGCATCTGTTTAGCTGAGCTTGCCACCACTCTGGCAAACAAATTTCTAGTCCAATTTAGATCAAACTTGGAATACTTATATCATCAAGATCCATGCATGGTAATCATGCATCTGTTTAGCTGGGCTTGCCACCACTCTGGCAAACAAATTTCTAGTCCAATTTAGATCAAACTTGGAATACTTATATCATCAAGATCCATGCATAGGTAATCATGCATCTGTTTAGCTGAGCTGTATATGACTCTGGAATACATTTATTTCTGATCTGATTTTGATCAAACTTGGAATATATGTTTATATCTTTAAGATCTTGGACGAGGTTGATAGTATGCAAGTTTCATGGTGGTATGGATAGGTTTGATAATGAGTGAGGTCCACTCCTATTAATCAAGAAATCTTGCATCTGATTGGCTGAGCTTTTTACCTGTCCAGAAGCCATATTTCTGATCTTTTTTTTATTAAACTTGGAATACAGGCTTATATTATCAAGAGCTCAGATGAATTTGATATTGAGCAAGATTCATACATTTTAATGAAGTGATGTTGCCTCTGATTGGCTGAGCTGTTTATCACTCCGGGGGCCATATTTCTGATCCAGGCAACTGAAACTTGGCATATAGGCTTATATCAATAAGATCTTGCATATGGTAGAAAATGAGCGAGATCATGCATAATAATGAGATCTTGCATCTGATTTGCTGAGCTTGTTACCACTTCAGAAGCTATATTTCTAATCTGATCATTGTCAAACATGGAATAGAGGCTTATATCAGCAAGATCTTGCAAATATTTGGTAGTGAGCTTGAGCCATGCGTATTAATAATGTCATCTTGCATCTGATTGGCTGAGCTTGTGACACTTTAGAGACTGTATCTGAGTTGGTTTTGTTCAAGCTTGGTAAATAGGCTTATATTAGGGAGATGTTGGATGAGTACAGTTATGACCCGAGTACATATATATTAATGACATGATCATGCATCATGTCAACACTAGCAGCTTTGCTTCTGATTCAATTTTTATCAAATTTGACAGATAGGTTTATATCATGAAGATGTCAAATGAGTATAATTATGAGCAAGATTTGCGCATACTAATGAGGTGATCTTGCGTCTTTACAACTCAAGAGTATATTTCTGACCTATTTCTGATAAAACTTGGTAAATTGGCTAATATAATCAATATGTAGGGCAAGTTTTGTTATGAGTGAGACTAATGCATATTAAAGTGGTGATCTTGCATCAAATTGGCCATGTTCTTTTTACCACTTGAGAGAATAATTTTGATTGGACTTTGATCAAACTTTGTAAATAGGCTTATATCATCAAGATGTTGGATGAATTTGATTATGAGCAAGATCTATGCATATTTATGATGTAATCTTGTATCTGATTGGCAGAGCTTGTTAGCACTCTGGAGACCAAATTCCAATCTGATTATGCTCCAGTTTGTTAAGTCAGTTTTATCATCATGGTCACCAATAAGTGAGATCTGCACATGTTGCTGATGGGATTTGCATCTGATTGGCTGAGCTTGTTAATTGCTGATGGGATTTGCATCTGATTGGCTGAGCTTGTTAATTGCTGATGGGATTTGCATCTGATTGGCTGAGCTTGTTAATTGCTGATGGGATTTGCATCTGATTGGCTGAGCTTGTTAATTGCTGATGGGATTTGCATCTGATTGGCTGAGCTTGTTACCACTCTTGAGAAGATATTTTTTATCTGATTTCCATAAAACTTGGTAATAAGTTGGATGAGTTCAATTATGAGTGAGGCCTATGCATATTAATTATGCCTGTATCCTTGGAAACAGTTTTTATCAGACTATAGTAAAATAGGTAAAATTGACATGATATAAATGTTGTAAGATAGCTTACATAGTGCTGTGTTCTTACATTATTACATAAGCCTGCTTAGTGAAATGGTCAACTGTAAAGTCATATAAGCCACATGGGTGATATTTTTTCTGCTGGTATAGTATTATACCATAATACTTTGTTAGTTATTATGGTATATTTTTATTCATTTGTTATGTGCCCACCATTTGGTGGAGTGTATTGTATGCTATGACCCTATCTATCCATCTGACCATTAATTTGTCCTTTTCTGCATGATAGCTTCAGTTCTACAGCTCATACCTCCCTCAAACTTTGTGGATAGCTTGCACTTAGATAAGGAAGGAGCCTATTGATTTTGGGATCAAAGGTCAAGGTCACTGTGATTGAAAGAAGAATAACAGTTTCTGCACAATAACTCTTGTTTTCCCACCATCTACATTTACTAAACTTTGTGGATGGCTTGCATTTGGGGTAAGGAAGGAGCCTGTCAATCTTGGGGTCAAAAAGTCAAGGCCAAGGTCACTGTGATTGAAAGAAGCATTAATAGTTTCCACATAATGATATCAGTTCTTACATCACAGACCATGACCAGACTTTGTGAATAGTTTGCACTTAGTTTAAGGAATAAGCCTTTTGAATTGGAGGTCAAAAGATCAAAGGTCAGGGTCACTAACTGAAAGAAGAAAAATGGTTTCTACACAATGACATAAGTTTTACACCACAATTCTCCACCAAGCTTTGTGAATAGCATTCACTTGGGGTAAAGAAGATGCCTATCAATTTGGGTGTCAAAAGGTCAAAGGTCACAGTCACTGTGACTGAAAAAAAAGAAAAATGGTTTCTGCAAAAAATTCTTGAATATGTACCTTCACTACAGTTTGTGGATGACTTGCACATTGGATAAGAAAGAAGCCTATTGATTTGGGGGTCAAAAAGTTAAAGATCAGGGTCTTCTGACAGATTTTATTGTGTACTGTGAATTCACTACTTTTTGTGGGGCACCAGTTTTGGTGGATTTCATGGTTGCCACAAACCACAAATTTAAAGACTTAACAAGCAGTAATTCTTCCAATAGGACCCCATCCACAATCCACAAATTTATGTACTGCCAATTTTTTTTCTTCATATCTGTGAAAATTGATGCCTATGAAAATAAATAAATTCCTAGTATTTTACCTCTAACCACCACCTAGGTACTACAAAGAAACAACCACAAAACAAGACTCCTCATGTAGATAGGTATCAGATGGGTTATCTTTAATTTGTACCATTTTGGGTGAATTTCCATGCAGTGTATCAAGAGGAGATAGAATTATGGACAGTCTGTAGGATGGATGGATGGACAGATGGAAGGAAGGAAAATATAATGATATTCCCTGCTGAAGCATGGTCATAATAACCCATTATACAGTATTGAAAAACAAAATATTGAAGACCAATTGTAGTTTCTTTCATTACAGGGCAGTGTGAAACAGCAGTACCTACCTGACACATACTCACATTACTCATTTGGTGGTGAATCTCGGTCATCACAGAAAAAGTCACAACCTGGCATTAACAAGGTATATCTGCTATCTCACCCCTTCCTCACTGTTGTACCGTGAGCATGGAATTATGGGTTTCCTGCAATTTCAGGCCCATTGCTCCAAAATCTGGAAACCACCCATGTACCCCTTGTGTGCACCTTTTTTTTTACCATTTTCTAATGTGAACTTATTTGTCACTTGGACATTTTTTTAGTCCCCCAGGTTTGGGGGACAGGAAGACACATTGTCCATAGCTCACTGAATCCTAGATGCAACACTGCTTCCCTAATTTCATAGAAAACCATTTTTCCTTGCTGTTTTCTTTGGTACCTATGTAACCTTCATTTTGAATGACCTGTGTATATATGGACCAGAAGGTGAACATGGGTTGAGTACCAAAAGTCACTGAGATCTAAATGACCTGTTATTATACACATCTAGAAAATTAGGTTAGCCTCTAAGTTGAGTACTAATTGTCACATATGACCAGTAAACTTGAAGGATAGATACAACTCGAGTAAAATGGATGTCACAAGGATAGACTGAGCAGGGATTGGATTAGTAAGAGAGATGAAGATCTGTTATCAGAGTAATAGATATATTTACAAAATATAAAAATAAATAAATTCAGACCTACTCTATCATGAGCAGTAGTTGCCCACACCTAGCTACACAATGAGATTCAGATGCATCAAATTTTGAACTGGTGGATGATTTCAACTAGTCAAAACATTTTTTTTACTAATAATCTACAGATACACTTAATATTGATACTCTAATGATACACAAGAATTTCAAATGAAGTATTGAAAAGTTTTCTACATACTGTTTCCGAATTTATCTTCTCTTACAATGAAATGGCTATACATTGCCTGTTCAACAATATGAAATTATCTCGTACACATAACAAATGTAACATTATTCTTTTCATATGAAATTATTCTGTTCACATTACTTGTATAAAACTGATGTTCACATAACAGACATGAAATTATGCTGTTCACATTACAGACAAAATTATGAAATTATGCTGTTCACATAACAGACATGAAATAGTGGAATTATGCTGTTCACATAACAGACATGAAATTGTGGAATTATGCTGTTCACATAACAGACATGAAATTGTGGAATTATGCTGTTCACATAACAGACATGAAATTGTGGAATTATGCTGTTCACATAACAGACATGAAATTGTGGAATTATGCTGTTCACATAACGTACATGAAATTGTGGAATTATGCTGTTCACATAACATACATGAAATTGTGGAATTATGCTGTTTACATAACATACATGAAATTGTGGAATTATGCTGTTCACATAACAGATATGAAATTGTGGAATTATGCTGTTCACATAACAGATATGAAATTGTGGAATTATGCTGTTCACATAACATACATGAAATTGTGGAATTATGCTGTTCACATAACAGACATGAAATTGTGGAATTATGCTGTTAACATAACAGACATGAAATTGTGGAATTATGATGTTAACATAACAGACGTGAAATTGTGTAATTATGCTGTTCACATAATAGACATGAAATTGTGGAATTATGCTGTTCACATAACAGACATGAAATTGTGGAATTATGCTGTTCACATAACAGACATGAAAATGCCCAATTGCACAATAGGGCCAAAAGTCAAGGGATGAATCCAAATATGGCATTCCATCCTGTCTAATGAAGAAAGCTGAGTCTTAACATCCATGCAGATGAATGCTGGAGCATCATCAAAATGTTGACCCATCAGACCACATGGACTGGGTTGAACATGGCTTTCACACAGCCAACACACAACTTATTTGGTTACACAACCATCATTTCTGGACCAAGCACCCTGTAATCAGCTGAAATAGCACTGAACTGTGTAATATCTGAAGTAGAAGATTCTAGTGCATTATGGTACAAATACCACTAAACATTGTATGTATGCATTCTCAAAAAAAGACTTAGTTTCAACAAGAAAAACTATTCTTTGTCCAAAATGACTGTGTGATACATGATAACTGTGTTCATAAGTGAATCTTTCTACAACAAGAATAAATTATACAAGATTACAAGAAGCTTAAGTCTGTTTACCTCATTTACTATATACAACATTCATAATTCATAACAACTTGTCACTTTACAAAAAAATAGGACTGTAAACTGAAAACATACACTATTAAATCTTATAGCATTGTGTTGTGTGACATTTGACTGACATAATGGAAATATAGGACAAAACCTGAATTATCCAGCACAGCAAAATACTCAGACACAGATTAAAGAAAGAAAGAGGAATATATACGATTATTACATACCTCTAGAGCTTAAAGATGTAAATTGTTGTCATGGATTATTACATACCTCTAGAGCTGAAAGATGTTAATTGTTGTCATGGAGACAAGGCATCACACTATGTCCTTATAATGGAAAATGCAAAACTTATACATTACTCAAACCATGGATAAAAAGAGTGAGGTAGTTGAGACAACTTGCACATGCTACAGAAAGTTAGTCAGCTGAGTGAATAAAGCTGTTGTAAATATGTTGTGATAGTTTGATAGAACCTTGGCATACACAATTGGTAATGTTGTATGCATAATTGCAAAGTGAGCAACAGGACCCATACTATATTCACATTAAAATACTGTACAGTGGCAACTTTTTGCACACTATTCCATGACAATGTGTCATGCACTAAAACTGTGTTGTTGACTTACTGTATATACTCGCTTATAAGTCGATGTTTTATACGGAAAATTTGATTCATGCAGAGTTGGGGTTGTCTGTAGAGTGACATACAAACATTTTTATAAATCTAGGGGTAATATTGGAATCTCTAGATGTTTGGAGTATGTGCAAATACTGTCAATTCAAATATTTGTACGTTTTCATGCCACTATTCCCATCCAGAAATGCACTGTTTATCCGTTTCACTACAGTATTCATTACATAATACTTGCATGTACATTTATTTGGATTTTAATAATTTGAAAATATTAAATTAAATATTACCCATGAAAGTGTTGACTTTACATTCATTGTTTATTTGTTAGACATATGGGATATTGTGAATCAGATTATTCTGGGATACTATTTTTATACCGGTATGTGACCTATAATAAAATTAATGGATTTATCAAATTAATGGATTTAAAATGTCAAGCATTATGCATTTCTATGGATTTTATTACATGAAGATGGATAAAATGTAAGTTGGCAATTTATTTGTGACATATTTCACTCAATAATATAATTGCATTTTTTTTACACTGGTTTTGTCTATATTTTTCCTATCTATCTATTTATCTGTCGATCCAGTTTGGCTTGTTTATTTTTATGAAGTGCAACTCCAACTCACTGACAACATGTCACCCCCTTACAGACGGATATGATTTGCAAAGTACACTTTGACTTATATGAGGGTCAAAGAGAAATTAGCTTTTTACAGCCCTATAAAGGCGGTGGGGGGGGGGGCGTCTTACAGTTGAGTCAACTTGTAATCAAATATATACAGTACTTTGCAGTAGTAGGCAGAGAAGAAGGAAGTTAAATATTGGTGTTCTCTATTTCAGATATCCACTGCTGAGCATACAGCATCCTCATCCTTCTTGAAACCAAAAAAGGTAGTTATATTATGGGATAACACTTGACCTATCTTTAAGGTTACCACTCAATGAATAACCGACTTTTGTTTCCTCTGACCAGTAAACAGCTGAGAATAAAGATCCAGTTCAACTTAGACCTATATTTCAAGAGGTCTGTGTGATTTCCTGGTCTTATGGGCAATCCTAACTCTATTGCTGGGACTGGAGATGGAACACAGATAAAGCTCTATTGCTGAGAGAATGAGCACAAATGCAAACTTCAGTTTAATTTGCTAACACGTCTATGAAGTAGAGAAGAGTTATTGTAACTACCTGTTCTGTTGGCATCAGCATCCACACAATAAAAGCATATACATATGTATAGCCTTACTGCAACTCAACTATTCTTTCTTCCTAAGTCCTAGGCAACAGTTTGGGGTGGGTTTCATAGCACATATACCCCTGGGAAGGGGACTAAGAAGGCAAACTTTGTATATACATGTACATTAGCTGTACATTCGTGGTTAAGTTTTGTGTTTAGCTCAGGTTGTTTGCACACTATATACATACTGTTATATCTGGAAGCGTGAAACTTGGTGATGCATCTTGCTGAGTATTACACCCTAAATGCAAAGATAGGTTGCTGTGACTCATATTTCATGCTTGACAGACTTGGGTTAAATTTTGTGTTTTAACTTTATTTCTCAAGCTTTGTTCATGCTAGAATCATCAGTTTTATGGCAAAAAAACATTAGAAAAAGGGCCAACGTTTTGTAGTCAAGATCATTTTAGTCAGAATTTATTTTCTGCATGATAATTAATGCTTACAATGGTTACTGGAGACTAATAAAAACTTCACTGAGGTGAGCTGTATTATTGTTTATTACACTCAGGTTTCATTTATTGTCAAGCCCACATTATTGGAAACACATGACATAGCAATCACTTTTCTACCACTGGTGTCTTTGTCAACAGTTTGTGAAGGTTTTGGTTTAGGTTTTTTATTGCATATATTTCCTAAACCCCTTAATAGACTCTCATCATACTTGGGATGAGTCAAGATCGCAGCTCAGTATTTCATGTTTTCCATCACACTTTCCATTCCACCCTATAATGCTTGAGCTATCTGAGATTAAGGCATGAAACTTGGTACACTTTTATATCATCATTAGAAGGTGTGATGCATACCACATTGGGGATCATAGCTTCAAGATCAAGGTAATAGCTTAATATATTATGTTTTCTGTCACACTTTTCATTTCGATCTATAAGTTCAGAGCTGTTAGAGATTAAAGGATGAAACTTGGTATACTTACATATCATCTACAGAATGTGTGTTATATACCACATTGAGTTCCTATCTTTAAGGGCAAGGTCACAAGTCAGTATGTTAAGTTTTTCATCACAATTTTCCTTCCACTGTATATATTTAGAGCCTTTTCAGTGTTAGGGATGTATCTTGGTATACTTATACATTATCAGTAGAAGATGTCTCCTGTACCTAATTGGAGGTTCTGTCTTCAAGGCCATGGGTCAATATTTTAAAGTTTTCCTTTGTACTTTTTTCCCTTTATGTAACATTAGAGCCATTTGATATTTAGAGATGAGAGTTTGTACAATTGTCATGTACCACATTGTTGTCCTATCTTCAGCGTCAAGGTCACAGGCCAATATTTTAGATTTCAGGTACATTTTTCCTTCTGGTCTAGAACTCATGACCTGTTTAAGGTAAATGAAATAAATTTGGTATCCATATATATTGTCACCAGGAGACATGTTGCATTCCACCTTTGTGGTCCTAGTTTTAAGGTCAAGGTCACAAGTATATTTTCCTGGTTGCTTTTGTTTCAACTTTATATCCTAAGAGCTCTTTGAGGTTCAGGGATAAACAATGGTAAACTATCTTTCTCTGTTTGATTGCATCTCATGAATGACAGCCAAGGTTTTATCTTTATGTTAAAGGTCAAGGTCATTGATCAATTTTCTCCCCTTTTCTGCAGTTTTACTATTATGCCCTTTGAGATAAAGATATGAAACTAGGTTACTTTCCATGTCTTCATAGTAACTCTACAGCTCTGTCACAACCATATTTCATCACTGTAAACATTTGGTGACCTCATCTTCACTTATTTCCCATTTACATATAGAGATCGGTAGTTATTATTATTTATTATAAGGTTTGCAAGAATCACTTGAATGGACCTCGAAGATTATGAAAATTAATGTTGGCAAACAAATTTAGCTTTGCAGGCAATTGTTTTAGAACTTAAATTGCTGTTTGTTTCAACTCTTTCTCCACACATACAAATGCATCTGGATGCCCCTATCTCATTTTAATACAAGCATGTTTTGAATCCTCTTCTGCATTATAGTGTAAGATTGTTTGGATGCCCATTTATAGCTTATACAAAGATTTGAAAAGCCCTTGGTAAACAATGCCATGTGCATGATCAGTTCATAGAACCACCTGATGGGAATATCCCCTTGAATTAAACATGCTTTCTGGAAGTTTTTGTGATGTCATTGCACATGTTAGTGCATTAAATGAATCCTAAACAACCATAGATAAGAGGACATCAGGTAGAATCATGGAATCCAGACTGTCAGATAGATTGTTGAGGATTTAATTTATATCAAGACCTTGTCAGTAATCACAAAAACTTTCATAAATAAAAAAGAACAAAACAAACCTGAATAGCCTACACATCTACACATGAGTGACACTTGAATGCCAAATTTTAAGTCCAGCATTGGGATGAATCTATTTATAGCACACCAACCTCAGACTCGCTGCTTGATGTAACAATTAGAGAAGAATGTTGCTATAATTTTTGGAAAGAAACAATAAGTACTGAATATTAAATTTGAAAGCTTTAATTATGCATATATCAGTGTGCAGTTTTTCCCATCCTGCCATATTGGGAGTGTGCAGTTTTTCCCATCCTCTCATATTGGGATATTGTCAACTGGTGGCATAATATTCTTTTGATAACACATTGTACAGTGTAGCAAAAGACAAGTATACTGAGCTGTAGTTCAGTGGCAGGTACTATGAGGTAAAGGATTAATGAAACTCTAGTAAGAAAAGGTCATTAAAAATTAAGATTTTCTATGTACAAGATTTCAAGAACTTATTGTTAGACTTGGCCAAAAATTAACATCATAACATTTTTTCCTTGCAAAACTTTGTAAAGATAATGTGAATGGACTGTCAATAGCTGATCATTAATAGTTAGAGCTTTTTTTTCTTACCACAATGCATTGTATGTAATTTGTTGTAAACTGTTAGTAAAATCTCAGACCTTCCAACACTTACGATCTGACTATAAATCTTCCTGAAATGACCCATAAATTGTGGACTTAAAATATAATAGCAAAAATTATGAAAATACAATCATTGCGATCCAATCCAGATACTGGCTTGAATGTGTTTGATTTGGATCAAGGTTTCGTATTAGATTCAGTGGAGTTCATCAGGGAACCACTCTAACTTTACAGTAGTACCTCAGATGCTTTAAACTGCCCATATTTTTCATGCAAAATGCCTGCATTATCAAGCTGTTGCTTACGTAGCATTTTCTAAAAATGGCATTCAATGAACGAAAACACGTTGCACATAAAACAGACAATAAGCCTCTAAAAAGTTCAAACAATCAGCACATAACTATGAAGAGGAATATTCAGATGCTTGGGAAAAAAAAGCAGGAAAGGCAACATGTATGTTTATTGGACATCATGTGTTGATTTGAGTATGTCTCGTGGTGGAAGAGATGATAGTCGTTGCCACGTGAAATTCAAAATAAACTAAGAATGATGTCATTTAGGGAGAACAAGCAAGAAGTCTTTGAGCTCCATGGAGTTTGGGACTGCAGTTTCTGAAACTGTACGTAATTTAATTAAGGTCAAAGTGTACTTTACAAACTTTTTAGTTGAACATAATGTTTGCCTTCACTGCATAAGCCTCAGATCACACTTCTGAATTGTTTAAATGCATGTTTTCCAAGTGGACAATAGCAGTACATAATATTGTGTTATACCTTACTGAAAATTGGTCTAACTTTTACGGAAAAATATCAACTGCCTTACTGAGAAAGTCTTGTTAGGTTTGGCAGGTCTGATATCTTTCCTATGGACTGTCTGAGCACACAGAACCACATGACATGACCCTCAGAAACCTGAACAGGTCCCTGCATGTATGCTGACTACCGGTAGCCCATTTTTAACACCCCTGTGAAATTCAGTGGATGGCTGTGTAAATTCTGCCATTTGCTGCATACCAATTACAGGAGAAATTTTGCAAGCACCTGCTGGAGCAATCATACTTTACTACTGATAAAAAATAAAATTGCACTTTAAGGATGATTGATTGTAAAATTTTGGCACATTTAACTTTTTTACAAATTTATATTTGTACATAGCAAAGGGTCCAAGCAATCGTTGAATATCTGTGTTCAAGCAAGGGCTATTTCAAAGAAGAGCATGGGAAAAAGTACTCTGTCATTAATTGTCCATAAAGTAATAGATGACAGAGTATTTACAAATTCATCAAGTTTGCACAGGTTGAAGATCATAGACTTCTTTTATAAAATATTCAAAGAAAGGTGTATGTTGGTGAGTGAATCTTTTCAGTATGACACAGTTATTGAGATCACATCAGTTTTCTGCAACAGAAAACGTGTGGTCAATTTACAACAGGTTGTAACTGCTAAAGATTTCCCATACTTTTCACTGGCTTTATACTTTTTTTTCCACAGGACTATATTTTTTCACAAATCTTGCATACACAAAACTTTATATAGTGAACCGTAGACACAAATCTTGTACACCCAAAACCATCTAGTCAGTTATAGTCAAAAACCATGTCTTCACAGAACTTTTCTATAATCAACTATAATCACAAATCTTCCTTACAAAAAATCATTATATAGTCAACTGTAGTCTCAAATCTTACATGCACAAAAAATTATATAATCTTTCATATACAAAACTTTATATAATAAACTTTAGTCACAAATCTTGCATGCACAAAAGCTTACATAGTCAACTATAGTCACAAATCTTACCTGTATCAGCTTTATAGTTTGAACCTTGAGATAATGATTTACATAAGTGCAAAGCAAGTAGTTTAATCTCTGCATTTAGTGTAAGAAAAAGTCTTGTGTTTAACATTTGTCAAAGTAGTTTGTACACTTTTTACTGGTCTCTGTAAGGCCAGATAGGTATATTGTATTGAGGTTTCAATTACATAATTATGATGTATATGTGGATTTGCATGCTTGTGTACATGTGTGTTTGCATGCTTGTGTACATGTGTGTTTGCATGCTTGTGTATATGTGTGTTATATTAAACATTGGCTGGACCTTTTGTTTAAAGTTCAAGTCTGCATTACTAGTGATGTTATCAATAAGAAACATAATGGTGATGGAATGCTTCTAAATATGTTGAGTGTAATTACTCACCAACTAGGTTACTGTGACCCAGATCTCACACTTCATAGGGGTTTTAGATTTCTTTTGGTCAAAATTAATATCTTTATTACTTTTTTTCTTCTAAAGTATCTCCTTAATATCTGTGTACATTTTTGGATATTTTTCTGTAATAACAGGTTGTGACAGACGGGGACTTGGAGGCCCTGAGGCTAGCCATAGAACAGATAGAAGGGGATCCAGAACACCTGCCAGACAGTTTACCTCAGGTTTGGTAACATACACAAAAATGTTGTCTGCTTTCTGGCATAATAAATATAAATTTAGACCCCAAAAGGTTATAATTTTGATGATGTTAATCAGTATTAGCAAGTCATTAGTTCATTTTCATTGCAGGCCTTTTTAAAAAAAGTAAATGAGGAATATTGTAATCACCACCATTTACTTGTCAGCAAGTAGACCTGTAATATCACTGTATGGAGGAAATGAGAAATAATGTAATTGCCACCTTTTACATGTCAGTATGTTGACTTCTAATTATATCACTGTATGGAGGAAATGAGGAATAATGTAATCACCACCATTTACATGTCAGCATGTTGACCTGTAATTTTATTACTGTATGGAGGAAAATGAGGAATAATGTAATCACCACCATTTACATGTCAGCATGTTGACCTGTAATTGTATTACTGTATGGAGGAAAATGAAGAATAATGTAATCACCACCATTTACATGTCAGTATGTTGACCTGTAATTATATTACTGTATGGAGGAAAATGAGGAATAATGTAATCAACACCATTTACATGTCAGTATGTTGACCTGTAATATCACTATATGAAGGAAAATAAGGGTTACTGGCTGTGTTCTGGATAAACTTTTATGGTACTGTATCACTTTTCAGACAGTTGCAGCTACAATGTTACATGTGTTTGTGTTTAAGGTTTTGAAACTCATATAAAATATAGGATTATAGCACTTTTTACCATTGAGACATCTTAATATTGAACACTTTAAATTTAAATCATTTCTGATCAACATTTTATTATCCCCACACTTTTTTAACAAGTGTTGGGGATATTGTCCATCTGTAACCACAACTCCTCTTAAACCACCAGGTAAAATTTCACAAGACTTTGTAGTTATCTTACCCTTGGGTAACCATTTGCAAGAGTGGTGTCATCCTTGGCTTCCAACCCTGGGGTCCCTGGGAAAGGGTAACCATCAGCAAGAGTGGTGTCATCCTTGGCTTCACTCCTGGGGTCCGTTGGAGAGGGTAACCATCTGCAAGAGAGGTGTCATTCTTGACTTCCACTTCTAGGGTCATTGGGAGATTGTAACCATCTGAAAAATGGGTGTCATCCTTGGCTTCCACTCCTTGGGTCCTTGGGAGATAGTTAATGGTCAGACGTACTAAAAATTACAATTGCAATGACATTTTTTAATATGATATGACCAAACTAAATATATACAGTCACAAAAGAAAGACACACCATATATGTGACAAATTTTGCTCTATGACCCCTGGGTTGCTGTTAGGGAGTGGGAGTCAGTACTGTGTGTGTGTGTGTATGAGTTGTGGAATATGCAGCAGTAAGCATGTGAACTTGTAAATTTGTGATGGCATGCCATTGCAGTTGCTTTTGTTTCATTTTTGACAGAAGCTGAATGAATAGTTTGTATTTAATACATGACTAATGAAGATAACCATAAAATTATTTTAGTTTAAAGTGTTAATAGACCATGTTCTCATAAGAAAAAGAGGTACTTAGATACATTAGAAGGATGTTTCCGATACATTAGAAGGATGTTTCCGATACATTAGAATTATGTTTCCAGTGGAATATTTGTTACTATTTATTTATCTTGATAATACATAAATGTGGCTACTCATGACAAAGTTAAAAGGCAGATGGTTAAAGATAACTTAAACTGGATTCACCAAGAATTTGTTCCAAAAAAAGCTCAAAAAGAATAATCCGATATAATTTATAAAACAAACCAATTTGCATGATATCATTTAATTTCTCTATAACTGACATACAAAAATATGGAATTTACAAAAGAAATAAGGACTGTTTCACAAAAATCTATATTTTTTGCTACCTTTGTAGGAATTTTAAAAAATTACAATAATGTCAGTAACTTTACACATTTAAGAAACTTTATTGGCGCTTAAAAGCCTTCCAATATTAAAATAATATGTTCACCATTAAATAGAAATGAATAGTGAATGACAAAATCAATTGGGGGCCCCAGGTGGCCGAATGGTCTAAGTCGCTCATCTTTACCGATCACTGCTGACATCTTACCTCTGTCCGTGTGGGTTTGAGTCTCAACGTGGATATGTGAGAAAGCTTGCCAGTTGCTTCCCATGGGTTGGTGGTTCTACCCGGTGTCTTCCCGGGTTCTTCCTCCACCAGATATACTGACTGCCATGTATAGCCTATGATATGTGCTGAAAAATGGCAACAACAACAACAACAACAACAACAACAACAAAATAAATTGCCTTAGCTTAAGATTGTCTCACTGTAAGACTAGTACACTGGGTTTTGACTTATAAGCAGATTGACTTACGAGCAAGTACATGTATGTGCAGTAATGCATTGTATCTGATTAATAATAGCCGAGTTCAATTTTATACCTATTTTTAGGTAATACTAGCTTTCTTATTCAGAAAAATAATTCAAAATCTCTAGTTTTTTGTTCTCCAATTATCACTTCAACCTCACACTGCTTTTATGTACACTCTTTCAGGATAGTTCTGTACTTCCAGTCACAAGAATTTCACCACCATCACCAGCACATACATCTTCACATCGGAGATCTAAACCACCCAGAGGCTTGCATCATTCAGCTTCAACTGAGAGATTGTCACCATTATCTGTTGAAATTCATACATCAAGCCCATCACTTCTGCAGCCTTTTGTTTCCCAGAAGTCATTGCAACCTAGTTTCCACCAGTCCATGGATGACATCAGGTGATCTAATACAGAGAATTTATCATAAAATCGGGAAATTTAGATGAAATTCAGACTTTATTTTTTTATGCCAATTGTGTAAGTTCTGAAAACCTGATATGCCAAGTAATCAGTACATCTTAGGTGGTGGTACCAGGAAGCCCTCACTTTTACGCTAAAAAAATTATAGACACTGCATAAAGCATAAAATCAGCCAGTCCAGTAATACAGGTTTTTAGATTTGAACACTTTTTTACTTAAATTTTAGAGACTGAATTCAAAGGTGTATTTCATATGTTGTATATCAAGCTATAACTTTTAGTTCCAAAGCATGGGGGCTTTTACATATTAATGTTAGGATCATCACATAATGTGAAATTTCAGTTTCTAATTTGTCACCTTGTTAGCATGGTCAGCTTTTTCCCTACCTCTGACGTGTGTATCTGCTGCATATATGTGTCATGCATCCAATGATTGATAAACCTGCTTATGAACAAGCAGTACTAACCACCATAGAGGATATATTCACTTGTAGGTTATGCACACAAGACATTAGTGATGGATAGATCCATTCTGTATGTTAATATTACAAATAATCGCATTCGTCAGTAATGTGCAGTACAAGGACATTTAACCAATCAAAATGGAGTTACCATGATGATTCTTTGCCAGAAGGATGTCCTATACTAAATATGGTTACTAATGTAAGGTTTTCTGGAATTTTACCATGTGATTGTTGATACATGTGGTTGTTGTTGATAGTGGAGACAATGGTTTTTGCTAGTGAGTTGGAATCCTAGTTTTCTGTTTTTCAGAAGATGAAATTCATGATATTGACATAGTATTGGCAGTGATATTGACATTTCATCTTTATCATTCTGTTGGAAATTGAGACAGAATCAGACAATAAAGGCAGTGCAGAGTAGACAAAGAGCCATGTGCCCCACATGTCACTGAATTCACTGAAAGCTTTTGTCTTACTTTCATTTTTGATGAGAAAAAAAATAGATTTCTTCTTGAAATATTTCCCCTGGCATTAATTGAAAGAATTGTGGCTGATACTAACATTTATGTAGCAAAATGTATGGAAGAGAAGCCCAATGCTAATTGGCAACTCACAACATTGGAATAAATGCTGGCCTTTCTAAGCATAGATCTAGTAATGTCAATCTTGGCTCTTCTAACATGTGCCTTAGCTTGGCGATGTACATGGCTATTCCAGATACTCAATATCCCAAAAATTATGACCAGATTACATTTTGAAAAGCTGTCCAAGTATTTGTGTACACATTTGCCCTTCAACTTTGTATTAAAAAAATGACAGACAAATATTAGTATTTCAGTGTGTTTGTGTTCAATTCACATGAATTAGATTTTCATACCAATCATATGGAAGTCAGAGGGAGATAAAAATCACACAGACAGGAGGCAGCTATAGGTTTTATATGTGCATGGTGTCAGTATACCAGATCAGTCAATTATATGGAAAATAAATTAAAAAACTTGGCCCATATCCCAAAGTCATCAGCAGATCTCCCCATCCAGGCTCCCGAGCCTTTGGAACTGAAGGCATGGACACTAGTTACCATAGCCTCACATGTCAATTCTTTTTTCAGCTGCCACATTCAGTCTTTTGAAGGAGAATTATTTTCTCCAACTGCATTGCAGAGATTGTTAGAGACTGTAGTCAGGACATAGAGACACATTCTGTCAATGCTCATGGCACTGTTTGCAGCACTGATTCACCTTGATAGGGATGCTGCCTTGGAGACATCGAAGGTCTTGCCAGAACACAGCAAAAGCCTTTTGCAAGCCACCCCATCTTGATATAAAGACATTATTCAGACGGTTAATCCCTACAGATGTGCCTGGGAATGTAGTCTATAGACCCCTCCCCTTTCCCAAAGGCGGGATTGGCCAATCATTTCTAGATGGTCCTTTCCTCAATAAGGGAGCGTTATCAGCTTTGGTTCTGGGACCCTCCACCTCTTTCAAGGACCCCCATTTTGTTCCACCAGTATCAGCTGGTATCATTATGGGAAGAGGTGTACACCATTCTCAGGAAGGGTGCAGTAGATAGGGTGAAGATCATACAGAGTCTGGGATTTTATTACTGGACCTTCTTAGTTTCAAAGAGAGGGGTAAAGTTTTGACTTGTCATCAGTCTTTTCCCTTTGAACAAATTCTTTCTGGAAGAGCAGTTCAAGATGGAGACAACATCCTCAGTCAGGAATGCCATCAGACCAAACAACTGGGCATCCTTCAAAGATTTCCAGGATGCTTATCTTCACATCCCCATCTTTCCGGCCCACATGAAATTCCCATGGTTTTGTGTGGGACAGGGGAGCTTTAAATTTTGGGCTTTTCCTTTCAGCCTAGCTTCCACTCCCAGAGCCATCACCAGGGTGATGGGTGTAATTGCGGTTTATTTAAGGGCCTTCGGAGTTTTCATCCTCCAGTACTTTGAAGACTTGTTGATGCACAACGTCCTAAGATGTGCCCTTCTGGGGGATAGATCTCTCTTTTGGGAGATGGTAAATTATCTAGGCCTAATCCCCAATCAGAAGAAGTTGGATCTGATCCCTTCTCAGAATTTCATTTAAATGATGATGATGATTATAACCCATTAAGGAACAGTCTGTGTTCCTCCCGACAGAATCTCACAAATAACTTGTTGTTTGAGCATGACTGGATGAAAAGACTTTGTTGTCTGCTCATCTCTACCTTTCTGTCCAGGGAATTCTGAATGTGGCAGCAGATTTAGTTACCCTGGGAAGGCTTCATATGCAGCCCCTCCAGTTCCTGCTTCAGGCAAACTGGAGACCTCACAATGACCAGTCTGCTTGGATCCCCTTAGGATCCAAATTTGATCACCATCTGACTTAGTGGAAAAATCAGACAGTTTATTATCTGAATTCCTTTTCACATTCTGAAACCTCACTCCTTCCTTTACACTTATGTCTCAGATTCAGGCTGGGGTCTCGCCTAGAGGCTGAGGGAGTATTCTTGTAGGGCCTATGGTCATTGGAAGAATCTATTTTTCACTTCAACATCTAGAAATACAAGCTGTTTTTCTAGCACTTCAAGGGTTCATCAACCACATAAGACGTCTCTGCATTATGGTTGTTGTGGACAACACATCGGTCAAGGCATATCTCAAACATCAAGGGGACACTCAAGCCTGCTACATTCTGGGCAGGAGGAATGTTCTGGCAGATAACTTGGCCAGACAGTGGCAAGCAGCCCTCGTGGAATGCTCCCTTCATCCGTTGGTAGCAGAGATACTTTTTCATCTGTGGGGAAGCCAATGTTCACAATGAGGTTAAATAAAACTCCCTCTTTAATGTCTCTCATGTGCCAGACCAGAGGGTATGGGCAGTGGACATCTTCAGTCTGGGGTGGGCTCATCTGTATGTCTGCATTTCCACCTTTCCAAATAATCCCTCGAGGTTCTTCACAGAGTCAGGACTTCCAAGTCCCAGGGAATTAACACAGAGGAGGGATCTGCTGTTGCAGCACAGAGGGTCCTTTGTGTATAGCACTCCTCAAATTCTCCCCCTTCACACCTGGCTCATATAAAAAAATAAATGGAACAGAATCCAAAAGGAAATTACAGAATGTACAAATATAAATATAAATCCATTTAATTATAATCTAATTCAATTTATGAAAAGTGGAATCTGTTCGATTTGACAAATACATTACAACTGAAGGTATAAATTCTCAAACCTTCCACTTTGTTTTCTCACTATTTTTGTACTGTATGTACACAATGGACCTAGTTGGAGCATGTTCTTACAAAATTGTCTGTTTATTATGTCCATATATACATGTAGCTTATTATCAATGCATTTTTTATATAATTATTATCATTATTGTGTGTGCAACTATGTACATGTACTCTGTATGTGAATATTCATATAACAGAGGGCCACAAGGAGGATTAGTTCCATGCAACTAATTGTGTCACCCTCTTTAAATAAAGTCATTATTATTATTATTATTATCAGCCAGGACCAGTTTTTGAGCAATGTTGCCAAATGCATGATTTAAGCTAGATGGCAATTGACATGATGCCAGGTGGAGAATTTTCTGTAATTGGTGCAGTAGGAAATGTGTTGATTCTCTCTGCTCCCCTTTAACTGCAGGTGGCAGATTTTTTTTCTTTTTCTTTTCGACAGAAAAGATTGCTCAGTATCCACTAAAAAGATCTATAGAGAAGTCCCCATTGATTCTCTTAACTACATTATCAGTCTCTCACTGAGAGAGAGATCTCTTTCATGAAAATCAAAGCCCATGCGGTCATGGCTATTTTACATCTTGAGCCTTTTTGAATCATTTCTCTATGGATGATGTCATGAAAGCTGCCTTCTGATGATCTTGCTCCACTTTCACATCATTTTATTCTCAATCAGTGTCACTCCAGACTGAGGGTATTTATGCATTCGGCCCAAATTGTATCAGCCCAAGCCATCCTCCAGTTGGCAGTAGAACATTGAACTGACAACCATGGCAAGTTCACTTGACTGCTCATCTTAGACCATAAGCCTCCCACTGGGCTGACAAATTCAGCAACACAATAATATCAGGTGATGTATTACTGCTATTAAAATGTTGTGTGGGGGGGGGGTAAACTTATTTTAACATTGTAATACTTAATTACCTGCTATAATTGCCCAATTCTCTCCTCCCTACCTGATCTGATGTCCTTCATTCTCGATCCAAGTCAAAGAAGGATGATATTCTGATTATCGAAAGTGGTCTGATGTATCAGATTGGGATCATGTTTTTTGTTCTTTACCTCCAATTACTGATTGGTGAAGAGAATAATGTCCTTGGACTTGGGACTAGTACCAAGAAAAATATAGCAGCACAGTATTAGCAGGTAAGAATTACATAATTAAAATTAGTTTTACCCACCATAAACTACATTTTTTACATATGTTGTTTATTTGCCACATACATGTATTTTGAATATGGCGAAGCTTTGATAATCCAGATTCATTCATCCAAATATCTTGCCATCCGAACAACAATTTTTGGAAACCTATTACTTCAGGTATTGTCTACAGCAATATGTTGATCCAGATTCTCTGTTAATCAGTAAGAAGTTGCTTTGGTTTGGTATCCAGATTCTCTGTTAATCAGTAAGAAGTTGCTTTGGTTTGGTATCTTATCTGTTAATCAGTAAGAAGTTACTTTGGTTTGGTATCTTATCTGTTAATCAGTAAGAAGTTGCTTTGGTTTGGTATCTTATCTGTTAATCAGTAAGAAGTTGCTTTGGTTTGGTATCTTATCTGTTAATCAGTAAGAAGTTACTTTTGTTTGGTATCTTATCTGTTAATCAGTAAGAAGTTGCTTTGGTTTGGTATCTTATCTGTTAATCAGTAAGAAGTTGCTTTGGTTTGGTATCTTATCTGTTAATCAGTAAGAAGTTACTTTGGTTTGGTATCTTATCTGTTAATCAGTAAGAAGTTGCTTTGGTTTGGTATATTATCTGTTAATCAGTAAGAAGTTACTTTGGTTTGGTATCTTATCTGTTAATCAGTAAGAAGTTGCTTTGGTTTGGTATCTTATCTGTTAATCAGTAAGAAGTTACTTTGGTTTGGTATCTTATCTGTTAATCAGTAAGAAGTTGCTTTGGTTTGGTATCTTATCTGTTAATCAGTAAGAAGTTACTTTGGTTTGGTATCTTATCTGTTAATCAGTAAGAAGTTACTTTGGTTTGGTATCTTATCTGTTAATCAGTAAGAAGTTGCTTTGGTTTGGTATCTTATCTGTTAATCAGTAAGAAGTTGCTTTGGTTTGGTATCTTATCTGTTAATCAGTAAGAAGTTACTTTGGTTTGGTATCTTATCTGTTAATCAGTAAGAAGTTGCTTTGGTTTGGTATCTTATCTGTTAATCAGTAAGAAGTTGCTTTGGTTTGGTATCTTATCTGTTAATCAGTCAGAAGTTGCTTTGGTTTGGTATCTTATCTGTTAATCAGTAAGAAGTTGCTTTGGTATGGTATCTTATCTGTTAATCAGTAAGAAGTTGCTTTGGTTTGGTATCTTATCTGTTAATCAGTCAGAAGTTGCTTTGGTTTGGTATCTTATCTGTTAATCAGTAAGAAGTTGCTTTGGTTTGGTATCTTATCTGTTAATCAGTAAGAAGTTGCTTTGGTTTGGTATCCTATCTGTTAATCAGTAAGAAGTTGCTTTGGTTTGGTATCTTATCTGTTAATCAGTAAGAAGTTGCTTTGGTTTGGTATCTTATCTGTTAATCAGTAAGAAGTTGCTTTGGTTTGGTATCTTATCTGTTAATCAGTAAGAAGTTGCTTTAGTTTGGTATCTTATCTGTTAATCAGTAAGAAGTTACTTTGGTTTGGTATCCAGATTCTCTGTTAATCATTAAGAAGTTGCTTTGGTTTGGTATCCAGATTCTCTGTTAATCAGTAAGAAGTTGCTTTGGTTTGGTATCCAGATTCTCTGTTAATCATTAAGAAGTTGCTTTGGTTTGGTATCCAGATTCTCTGTTAATCATTAAGAAGTTGCTTTGGTTTGGTATCCAGGTTCTCTGTTAATCAGTAAGAAGTTGCTTTGGTTTGGTATCTTATCTGTTAATCAGTAAGAAGTTGCTTTGGTTTGGTATCTTATCTGTTAATCAGTAAGAAGTTGCTTTGGTTTGGTATCTTATCTGTTAATCAGTAAAAAGTTGCTTTGGTTTGGTATCTTATCTGTTAATCAGTAAGAAGTTGCTTTGGTTTGGTATCTTATCTGTTAATCAGTAAGAAGTTACTTTGGTTTGGTATCTTATCTGTTAATCAGTAAGAAGTTGCTTTGGTTTGGTATCCAGATTCTCTGTTAATCATTAAGAAGTTGCTATGGTTTGGTATCCAGATTCTCTGTTAATCAGTAAGAAGTTGCTTTGGTTTGGTATCCAGATTCTCTGTTAATCATTAAGAAGTTGCTTTGGTTTGGTATCCAGATTCTCTGTTAATCATTAAGAAGTTGCTTTGGTTTGGTATCCAGGTTCTCTGTTAATCAGTAAGAAGTTGCTTTGGTTTGGTATCTTATCTGTTAATCAGTAAGAAGTTGCTTTGGTTTGGTATCTTATCTGTTAATCAGTAAGAAGTTGCTTTGGTTTGGTATCTTATCTGTTAATCAGTAAGAAGTTGCTTTGGTTTGGTATCTTATCTGTTAATCAGTAAGAAGTTGCTTTGGTTTGGTATCTTATCTGTTAATCAGTAAGAAGTTGCTTTGGTTTGGTATCTTATTGTTAATCAGTAAGAAGTTGCTTTGGTTTGGTATCTTATCTGTTAATCAGTAAGAAGTTGCTTTGGTTTGGTATCCAGATTCTCTGTTAATCATTAAGAAGTTGCTATGGTTTGGTATCCAGATTCTCTGTTAATCAGTAAGAAGTTGCTTTGGTTTGGTATCCAGATTCTCTGTTAATCATTAAGAAGTTGCTTTGGTTTGGTATCCAGATTCTCTGTTAATCATTAAGAAGTTGCTTTGGTTTGGTATCCAGGTTCTCTGTTAATCAGTAAGAAGTTGCTTTGGTTTGGTATCTTATCTGTTAATCAGTAAGAAGTTGCTTTGGTTTGGTATCTTATCTGTTAATCAGTAAGAAGTTGCTTTGGTTTGGTATCTTATCTGTTAATCAGTAAGAAGTTGCTTTGGTTTGGTATCTTATCTGTTAATCAGTAAGAAGTTACTTTGGTTTGGTATCTTATCTGTTAATCAGTAAGAAGTTGCTTTGGTTTGGTATCTTATCTGTTAATCAGTAAGAAGTTACTTTGGTTTGGTATCTTATCTGTTAATCAGTAAGAAGTTACTTTGGTTTGGTATCTTATCTGTTAATCAGTAAGAAGTTGCTTTGGTTTTATTGTCTTATGGAACAGCAACACATGTAGGATATTTAGTGCCAAGGCAAGTTGAGTACAGAGCCTTGCTCAAGGACACACCACAGTAGCCAACCTGAAAAGGATTCAAACAAAAGTGCCTGGATTAATGGGGCTTTGCTATATATGATTCTGCCAAGAAAAAATTGTTTATATTACATCTTGAATTTCCAGTTACTGAGATTAAATAATTGCAAATTTCACTAAGATTTTGTAACAAGCATTCGATTAATTAAATTCATCGGAAAGTTAATTGTAGATTGTTGGTTTGAAATCTCCAAAGTGACATATTAGCATACACATGGAAATATATAATAAAAATAATAATAATAATAATAATAATGATAATAATAATAATGATAATAATAATACTTTATTTATAGAAGGTGACTATTCTCCCTTGAGACCCACTTAAGACGAAGGTACAACACTGTACATCATACAAGAATAATAGTAATTACTATTTAGTTTGACATGTCTTTAGTATTATAAGTACTAAATCTATTATAATCTATAACTAACACATACATACTCATGATATCTCTTCTTGAATACTGTAATATTTTCTGCAAAGTTTACATGCAGTGGAAGCTTATTCCACAGAACTGTAACAGAGTATTGGAAGCTTTTCTTAAATTTGCTGCATGGTTCCTGGATTCTCCTGATGACATACTAACTTGTGAATTCATTCGCCCTCTTGTGTGCTTTTATTTGTAAACAGTGATTAAAATATAGTTGTATTATCTATTTCTTGAATTTTGTTATTTTTTTTATAACAACTTGTAATTATTAGAATTGAACTTCATATTTTACAGGATTCATGAAGTCTTGAAGCTTGAAAATCATTTACACACTGCATGAAAGGCCTTCATGAATACTGGAAAATAAAAGGCCTTCATGAATACTGGAAAATAAAAGGCCTTCATGAATACTGGAAAATAAAAGGCCTTCATGAATACTGGAAAATAAAAAGGTCTTCATGAATACTGGAAAATAAAAGGCCTTCATGAATACTGGAAAATATCAAGTTCAATTCTTTTAGAGCAGTAAAATTGTTGTCATATATAAACTAGAAACATAAATAATGAGATATATCATATGCCAGTAATTGCATGGTAATGTATGGTCATCCTTTACAACATGCCTATTTGTAGCTTTTACTTTCATGCATCATTAGGTATGATTAATGGACATAAAATGCATCATACAACTACACACAGTGTTACCTGCCTTACTTAACTTTTCTATATAAAGGACACCTGGCCCCACCATCATAAAACTTGATTTGACTCCAGATCTTACTCAAAATCAAAAGGCTGCATTTTTCTATTTCAGGTAGGATTTATAAGCCTTGAGTAATATTCGTTACTCAAACTGTTGAATAAAATTTTATGATGGAGGATACTGACCCTAAATTCTCAAGACTTCTTGAGCAATAATTTCAAACTCCAGCTCTCAAATCAGATATGGTTCTTGGAGTATTGGCAAGTCCATGAAATTCAGCTTGGTAGTAAAGGAACCAGAGTTAAGAAATTCCTGCAAGTACAGAGAGTCTAACTTAATTCTAAACAATACAGGGACTCCTCTTAAAACACAACAATTAGAAACCTCTTTCCTTGTTTCCTATTGAAAGTCAACCTCAATATAAAGGCCACTTGTTGATAATGGACACAATTGTATTGTCTTGTGAATAACCTTTATAGACATGGTTCACTGTAATAGGAATGACTTTAATGAGAACTAATTTTATTGTTCATTTCTGATGCAGACATTGGTGGAGACTCACCAGACAAACTGAAATAGTGCTGTCTATATAAAACTGTTATTCATGGGAACCATAGAATGGGGGAGCTTTATTGAGAGATTGTCAAATAAGGATGTGTTTTCTAGGTCATAGAGTATTTAATGATTTCAGTAACATTATTATTGGTTCTCATGAGTCCAGAACATAATAAAGTGATTTTTAAAACTTTTTTAGTAGCAATGATCAAGAATTTACCACTATACTGAAGGGACTTTTTGGTGAGGGACTACCACCATATTTCAAAGACATATTCTTTTTCTCAGGTCAGTAAGTTCACAGAGCAGCTACAAGCCATCCCATCATTTCCATCACAGATCACTAGTGGATGTTCGATCACCTGGCCATCAAAATCACTCGCCCCTTTATGACATTGAATCATCTTATCTTGAACATCACATGGTGTCTGAAGATATGCCACGCACAATTCATCCGCATCACAAGTCACCAGAAGATAGACTTAAATCACATCATCGGAGTACAAAATCTGTTACCGATATTCGACCCTCAACATCATATGAGCTTTACTCCACATCAAAACCTGTCCACATCACTGAGTACAGACCATCAACTACTGAGCAGATAGTGGTAGCCCAGGTCCATAGTGTATCCAAGGTAAGGCCACAATGTAGATAAACCAGCATCCTAACAAACATTATAGTTGCACTGTTTTTACGTAAATACAGTAAATCTTTTGTTTTTTGGGCTTTTGAGACAGGAATTTGTTTTGGCTCCCTTTATTTCTTGCCAGCCTGAGAGATAAGATGACATTGAAAATTCCACCAAAATACAAATGGCTGCTGCTATTTTTGTGTGTAGAATTATGGAATCCAGACTATCAGAAAGATTCTTGAGGATTCAATTTATCATAAGACCTTGTCAGTAGTCATGAAAAACGGTTTTACAAACCGAAAAAAACAAAAAACAAGGTCAAATAGCCTGTAGAGCAATGACAATGAACACCAATATTTAACAATGACAATGAACACCAATATTTAGCAATGACAACGAACACCAATATTTAGCAATGACAACGAACACCAATATTTAGCAATGACAACGAACACCAATATTTAGCAATGACAACGAACACCAATATTTAAGCCCACCTTTTAGTAGAATCTGTTTATAGAGCCTAACCTGTGACTCACTGTTTGATGTACATTAGTAAGCATCACTGCTTGATGTACATTAGTAAGCAAGAATGTTGATGTTTTTCATTTTATACCAGTAAGCAAGAATGAAAGAAAGGGAAGTCAGCTGGGGTAGAAATGGATAGTCAGCTGGGGTAGACAACATTTTATACTAGTAAGCAAGAATGAAAGAAAGGGACGTCAGCTGGGGTAGACAATATACCAGCAGAACTTGTTCAAGCAGGAGGGACCTCCATGATAGATGTCCTCACAACAATCTGCAACAAAATCTGGCAAACAGGAGAATGGTCCACCCCATAGATCCAGTCTCTGATCATCACCCTTCCTCAGAAAGGGAATCTGCAGCTGTGCCAGAACTACCAAACAATCAGTCTCATCAGTCACCCAAGCAGGGTTATGCTTAAGATCATCCTCAACAGACTGAAACCGCAAGCAGAGCACATCATTGCTGAAGAACAGGCAGATTTCAGAGCAGGATGCAGCACTATAGAACAGATCTTCAATTTTAGAATCCTCTGTGAAAAGTATCTGCAGCATCAACAGCAGTATCATGTCTTCATTGACTTCAAGAAGGCTTTTGACAAGGTATGGCATGCAGCCTTGTGGGCCACCATGCGGATATACAACATAAATGCAAAACTAATCGGCACCATTGAAAACCTGTATGACAAGGCCACTTGCACAGTTCTCGTCAATGGCAACATAGGAGATTGGTTCAGAACCACAGTTGGAGTCAGACAGGGATGCCTTCTCTCACCAACTCTCTTCAACATCTACCTGGAAAGGATCATGTCCAATGCCTTGGAAGACCATGAGTGCAGTGTCAGTGTTGGAGGCAGAACAATCGCCAACCTGCGCTTCGCTGATGATATCGATGGCTTAGCTGGAGATGAACAAGAACTGGAAACCTTTGTGAACCATCTCAACCAAGCATCACTAAGGTATGGGATGGAGATCAGCTCTGAAAAGACCAAGCTAATGACAAACAACCCAAGTGGTATCCAAAAGGAAATAAGAGTGAATGGACAGAAGCTGGGCATAGTGACAAACTTCAAGTACCTATGTGCTATTGGCTCTGATGAAGGTTCAAAACCTGATGTTTCTTTCCAGGATTGCGCAGACAACAACTGCACTGGCTAGGCTGAAGCCTATTTGGAAGGACAGCAACATCTCGATTGGGTCCAAGATCAAGCTTATGCACTCCCTCGTCATGTCCATATTCCTGTATGCATGTGAGAGATGGACCCTGACTGCAAAACTAGAGAGAAGAATCCATGCCTTAGAGATGAGATGTTATCGAAGGATCCTGGAAATCTCATACTTAGACCACGTCTCTATTGAGGAGGTGCGCATTAGAATCCAAGGTGCAATTGGACCTTATGAAGATCTGCTCACTGCCATAAAGAAACGCAAACTAAGATGGTATGGTCACGTCTCACACTCATCTGGCCTGTCAAAGACAATCTTACAGGGCACAGTGAGAGGAAAGAGAAATCGAGGCAGACAGAAGAAGAGATGGGAAGATAATATCAAAGAGTGGACAGGCATGGACTTTGCAAAGTCCCAAAGAGCAGTGGAGAACGGGGCAAAATGGAGAGAGATTGTCGCAAAGTCATCAGTGGCGTCAATATGACCAGTCAGGTTACGGGAGAAATGAAAAATAATGAAAGCAAGAATGTTGATGTTTTTCATTTTATACTTTAGAAAGAAACAACAAGCATGAAATGCATATGTATATATCAGTTTCCATTTGTTTGCAGCATTGCAGTATTGGGATACTTTCAGCTGGTAGCATGTTGTTTTGTTGATAGTACATAATGTGAACATGTGCATGTTATTTTTACATCATGCATTGATGTATTTTTTTAGAGTTATGCCCCTTTTTTGGGGTTAAATGTATGTACCATATACAATAATTCTTGTCTTTATAACTTGTACTACTGTAGTATCATTTATTTTTGTGGGTCTCAATTTTTGTGGTTTTGTAAAACAAGACATTTTCGTGGGTACTTAAGTTTGTGGTTTTGCCTGTCATAGTTTGCATATTTGTAGGTATTTAATTTCGTGGATTAACCTCTACAAATACCCTAAATAAAGAATATATATTTAAAAAAAACTATGACAACTACAAACAACAACTGCTTCAATGGTTAAAACAATACTACCATCTGTATGAGCCCAATCAAGCACCTGTCAAGATCAATCAAACACCTGTCAAGATCAATCAAACACCTGTCAAGATTAATCACTTACACTCAGCATCAGAGGGAGCTGACACAGCCAACAACACTAAGTTAATTGGTTATTAAAATACAAGTGTATGATTTCTTCCTTGAAACACTATCCATAAAGTTGCACCATCAATTACTTTCTGATGATCATGCATTAACACTGAAGTGGTAAAATTCAACTTAGATCCCCGTCGGTTTGGATAATGTCAACATTCCACATGTGAACCAAACCCATGACCTATAGCTGCTCCTTGGCTCAATGCAGTTAGCAAGCACTGTCAGCATTTGATGTGTTCAGAACCCATCAAAGTGTGAAGATGCTAACTAAATTGAAAAACAATGGAATCACTCCTTTGTTTGAGCCTGCCTCAAGAACGAACCAGCTTCAGCCACTAGACTTTACTTAGAACCTCATTAATCAAACTGATTCATGCTGAATGGATAATTGTGGCTCATGCAAAATGTGTGAAAGATTGGACTTGATTATCCATGGCTTTGAGAATGCTGGACTTGTTTAATTCAACAATTTCAGGATTATTTACCCGACAAACACTTGTGTGCACCAGCCGACTTGGTTGACATGATGTTGATTCGGTGGTTTTGTCTGAAAATCAGTGAAGTGTGAGCTTCAGTACTCCGTGGCAATTAGTGTGTATATACACAGTGTTTCATTAGTAATTGTACTTCAAGCAATGGTTCTGATATTTTACAGTCATGTTGTTCATTGGGATTAAGCATGTATGGATAAAATGAGACATGCTTTCACTGGGATTTAAATTTTTTGACAACAGTTTCACTTGAATGAAGAATCTGTTTGATTAAGTATTATCTAATTTTCATTTATAGTATCATTTCTTATTCTTTACTTCATTTTCAGTAATAACAGTGTTTGAATACCTTATGCTTTTTCTCGTTTCTCACTATCCTTACTTATCTCACAACATATCAATTTAAGGCAGTGAGTGGAAATTAAAGCAACCAGATACCATATAGATATGTGTGCATTGAAACAATATAAAATGATTTATAATTTTTTTTATAAAGGGTTAAAATAAAACAAACGTGTAAAAGCTAATATTTTTACCAGATGACAGAAGTGACATTGATTTATCAATTAGCTTTGTTGATCTCTAGAAATGAAACACAGTAAAAAAAATGAAGGGGTTGGGGGTGGGGGGCTTCTCTATCATATATAACTAATTTTTCATTGAGTCTTTAAATTTTTGATTCAGGGCAACAATGAAATCCACAAAAATTAGTACCCCACAAAAATTAGTGATACTACAGTATATATGATAATTCTTGCGTTTATAACTTGTACTGTATATGATAATTCTTGTGTTTATAACTTGTCCTACATCTTTTTGATGAATTGTCCTGAAACTTGGCAGACATAATTGACTGTAGGTGAACATGTGGTTTTGTCATCGGGCTCAGATGAGTATTTTCCAGAGGTACGTTCCTTTGTAAGTTGTGTCAGATATGTTACGCTATACAGTACATGATAACTATGGTATGTAATAAGAAGTGTGTGCAACTAGTTCATCAGCTTTGGAACTTGGTAGACATTATTGACATCAAGGGAACATGTGCATATCATGATGCCATCATACCCAGATGAGGTGTTCCAGAGTTATGCCCCTTTTGGTATTAAATGTATATACTGTATATGATAATTCTTGTGCGCGCAACTAGTCACACAGCTTTTGATGAATTGCCATAAAACTTGTGTATACTATAATTTGTGCTGTTAATGCCACTCCAGGGTACTAGATGCACTAGTCATTATGCAGTGTTTCCAGTGGCACTAGTTTTTTCCTACTTTTCCTACTTTTTCCTTCTGTTTTGTAAGACTTCATGTTTTTCCATACTTTTTCCAAAATCCTTGACTGTATGTCACTGACCATATTTCAGAACAATGTGGAATGGCTTAATGTTTTGATTTTTGGGCACAATTTTCATCTGTTTATATTTTATATTGTAAGTAATTTTTCATTGTTTATTTCAAACTTACCTTATTACTATGGATTTCAAAGTTCTAATGGTTCTTGCTGGACTTTTTTCCCAAAAATTTGAATGACAGGCAGACAATTCTGTCCCCAAAAATTAGAATGGCAGCCAGACATTTCTGTCCCCCAAAATTAGAATGGCAGCCAGACATTTCTGTCCCCCCAAAATTAGAATGGCAGCCAGACAATTCTGTCCCCCAAAAATTAGAATGGCAGCCAGACATTTCTGTCCCCCAAAAATTAGAATGGCAGCCAGACATTTCTGTCCCCCCAAAATTAGAATGGCAGCCAGACATTTCTGTCCCCCAAAAAATAGAATGGCAGCCAGACATTTATGTCCCCCAAAAATTAGACTGGCAGCCAGACATTTCTGTCCCCCAAAATTAGAATGGCAGCCAGACATTTCTGTCCCCCAAAAATTAGACTGGCAGCCAGACATTTCTGTCCCCCAAAAATTAGCATGGCAGCCAGACATTTCTGAAATTTAATGTAAAGACGTTGAAAGGAGGTACAAAAAGTTGTAATAAATAAGAAAAAACATTGATATACTTAATGATTAAATGTACTGGTAAATGTGTCATTATGGTTGTGAATTTGCTGTTCCTTGAACTTTTGTGTTGCCTTTCACGCTTCACTAGTTTTCTCTCAAATTATTTATTTACAAAAATGACTTTATTCTTTCTGAAAACTATACTGCAGAATTTGACCAAACAGAATTTTATACCGCTCTACTGTTTTTAATAATTGTTTGCTAATGTTATGTATGATGTTTATATAATATTATAAATATTTTAGGAAATTATAAATGTTTCTTGACTTTAATATTTGCTCAAACTTGAATGTTATGTATCAGTTTTACATGTTTAGCTATTGTCCTTGAATTAGGTTGTTTACTTAGTATTTGAGTTCAAAGACGGTTTTATTCAATTTGAGGTCAGGGTTGACTTTGTTTACAGATAAAACAAGAATTTCCTTTAGAGTTGTGTGTAAGAATCACATACACCATATAATATTCTAAAACATTATGTCATGTGACCTATCTTTATATATACCATGTTTAGTGGACAGTTTTCAGTTTTGACCTTAACATCAGTCTTTAAAGAGTCATTACAGTTGTGAAAAAATCATTCCAAATTCAGAGAGAGGAATTATTTAAAATATTCATTGGATTATAAAAGTGCTCATAGACTTTTGGATTTTGGATTTTGAATTGATGATTTTGGGAGTTATGTGAACTTATTCAAAGATATTCAGGACTACTTCATTTTGGCACATCAGCACATTAAAGACTACTGGCACATCGGGACATTAAAGACTTGGCACATCAGCACATTCAAGGATACAGTAATTCACTTGGAACATTCTATATTTAGGACTTGTGATTAAAACACTTAGGATTATTGGATTATCTGGATCACGTTACTGTAAGTGTCTTTTGATTTTAATTTGAATTATCTAGAAATAAATTGCTTGTTGATTTTTACTTGATTTGTTGGTTTCACTTTCTTTCTGTTACATTTTTTTTAGACCATAGAGTTGTAACACTAATTTAGAACAAGCAGACTTGCTACCTCAAAAATATGTAACACCTAATTGGCACGCATTTCCAGTCAAGTTCTACAGTAAAGCTTAATTATTAGAGCATTTCCTGAATCAAGTATTGGAAGATGATAATAAAATTTGTTTTAGCTAGTGTCATTTTTGTTTTTAATTAGGGCCATTGCATCATATATTTTTGTTTTTAATTAGGGCCATTGCATCATATATTTTTGTTTTTAATTAGGGCCATTGCATCTTTTTTTTGTTTTTAATTAGGGCTATTGCTTCATATATTTTTGTTTTTAATTAGGGCCATTGAATCATATATTTTTGTTTTTAATTAGGGCTATTGCTTCATATATTTTTGTTTTTAATTAGGGCCATTGCTTCATATATTTTTGTTTTTAATTAGGGCCATTGCTTCATATATTTTTGTTTTTAATTAGGGCCATGGCTTCGTATATTTTGTTCTTTTGTTCTTTTATGTGCTGACACACTATATAGTTAAAAAGCACTGGGGCAGTTGTTGAATTAAAGGATTGTGTTCAGTCCAGGAGATCATCTTTCTCACCTCTTTAATGTATTGTACTTTGTGGCTACAGAGTGTTTAAACAATTGGAAAAATACAATGACCAAACAAATGCATGGGATACTAGTGGTCATCAGTTGTGTCAGTTTGGGTCAGCAAATGGTCATTGGAGCTCATCTGTCAGTCATGTCCAGCAAAATATGGACATTTTGGTATCTCGTCATTTTTCAGAAACAGACCTGGTCCATTAAATAGATATTAAGTAATAGGACAAGTGAATTACATATAGGACCATTAGCTTTTTAAAGCTACAGGACCTGCTGGCCAGTAGGAGTTTTGGGTCTGTTTCGCACACTGGATGTATGCCCCTTTCTATTTTTACCTATTCTGAAAGTTTTTAAAATACATGCATCCTGTCCCATTTATTGCTCTGTTTTATTTGTACCACTCTTTTACACAGAAAGGGGACACCATCATCTGTATTCTTTGGACATATTTCTTGTTTTAAGGTACATACAGTTAGAAGAAAGAAAAACAAAAACAAAATTACTTCGTAATGCAAAAAATGTTTGCACAGATAGCTTATAACATTGCAGTTGACCATCAATATTCAGCCCTGTTAGTTTGCAGCCAATTTCTTGCATGATTATGTGATAAAAAGTTATGGAGCACAGCATGGTTTGTAAATCTCCAAAACTTTTGTCAGACAATACCTACCAATTACAATTACACCATTTTTTTAATGATACTACAGTTTTTTATATGAGTGTGTTACTACTGTATATACTCGCGTATAAGACGGGTCCAAATGCAAACAAAAAAGACCCTGATCAGCCATCGCATAATATAATGCGCTGGCAGATCAGGGTCTATGTTGTTTGTTCTACTGATTAGTCCCTACAAACTGCATAGACCCAGATCTACCTGCGCAGTATGCAATGGCAGATCTGGATCTATGTAGTTTGCAGTTGGTATCGGATTATTCGTGAGTATGTACTGTACATTGACAGAAATTCAGGGTTTATAGTGAAACAAATTCTTTAAATTGAAAGAAATATAGTTAAAGCTAACAAGGTGTATATCCTTAATGGTCCAAGATTAGACAAACAATAATGGTATTTCAAATACACAACTTTGATTGACAGAAATACCTGCAGGCAGCATCAGCACCTTTTAACAGTCCCCAGGCCAGTGATGACAGCGGTGTGGAAGTCAACGGCAGTGGAGGATATGAGACACACCTTCCTCTTGATAGGTATGTGACCCTCTTTTTACGAAGTTGAAATCTTACCAAAGTAAAAAAACAGTGATAATCACAAATATGCATAATACTATATTCTATTCTATTCATTATGACATTGTTACTATTATGCAGCATGTAGACATATTAACTCTACTGATCATTTTTGTAGTGACTCCTTCTTTTCTGCATCATGCCCATATTTTTAAAACTCATTTGTTCATGTCAAAATCAAAGTTGCAGCTGTTACAAGGAACATTGAACACTACAGCATTAAAAAGGTTTTGACCATCTGACTGTGAAGTTTAATTTTCATTGTGATGGGTACCTGTTTTCCCACCAAGCAACCCCCAGCAAATGGCTGACCATCCTGTTTTCCCACCAAACAACCCCCAGAAAATGGCTGACTAATTCAAAATATTAATGGTCATGTAAGTTCACTTTTCAGTTACCGTACAATTTGGGTACTTACAGATGCAAGAGTACTGATTCCATCTTGGAAACTTTGGCATCCATTTCAGTTAAAATATTTGAGTGTGCAGATGTATATTATTTGTGAGAAAACAATTTTGAACATTCTGTTATATGTGAATAATTATGCTTTATCAAGAAAGAGGATACTTTGCACAGTTCTGTTTAAGTAATTTCTTGTACTTTTTATTTTCAGTTCTTACATAATGTTAATTTCCATGTAAATATGATTGCACAAGTTCAGCAAAATGATCATAATTCCAGGGACTATTCTAGAAAATTTGGGGGTTAGAAATTCCCTCCTTAATTTGAGAAAAGGGGTTAATATGTTTTAAATCAGGTGGAGATTTAACGAAGTAAACAATGTAAGGCTTGTTACAATGATGTGTGATTTTCTCATATTTGGTTCATTTTTCAGCTTTATGTTTAGAAATTAGCATGAATTGTGCAATCACTCATCCTAGAATAGACCCTGCATTCGTGGGCATAACTTGTTCTCATAAGGCAATGCCATTGTTTAGAATTGACTACGTGACTTTAGATCCATTTCTTTCCTTTATCAAGCAAATCTGCATTGAGCTGTAGGATGTTGCTATGCCAAATTCAGTAATAGAAACAGAAATACAATGTGGGTTTTCCACCTTTTATCTAAATTGATGGAGATTCATTAGCAAGTTAATTGTGTTCTCAGGGTGTTTTTGTTCCAGACCAGTGTTCTATTTGGCCTGCACAGAAATATTGGATATATCAGTTTTCCATATTTTGGTTCTTGGCAGTTGCAATCCCCGATTAAGTTTGATGTCTGATTTCTAGGTATTATGGGACATTTGTATATTTCAGTAACAAAAGGTAATTTTTTTAACACGTGCATATTAATCTGTAGATTTTCTGAAAATTTATAAAGGCTTTTATTTGTCATGCAGAGTTGACATAATATGTACAGATGTTTTTTTTTCTGTAAATAAATGAAAGAAGGATCAAATTATAAAAGCTCTTATATGCTCCTTATTCAGGTCTTTCCAAGGGAACTTTTCTTTCAGGAGGAAAAGGTTTGATTCAGTATAAAATCACTAAATATATTTCATGTTTATCCTCAGTTTTAACTTGCATCACACAAAATATCACACAGACACCATGGCATGTATTTCATTAGTGTCTCACTTTAAACATTTTAGTTGTATGACATTAGGTTGTCTCACTTGTGTGAAAACAGCTTTAGTTATATTACATTAGAGTTGTCTTTAGTGTGGACACATTTTTAGTTGTATTATATTAGGATTGTCTGACTAGTGTGAAAACAGCTTCCATTGTATTACATTTGGATTGTATTACTAGTGTGAAAACAGTTTTGGGTTTATTTCATATTTATTGTGTCACTAGTTTCAAAATAGTTTTGTATTACATTAGGATTGTCTCATGAGTGTGAATACAAATTGTATTGCATTAGGATCATCTTAGTAGCAAGAAAACAGTATTTGAATTGTATTACATTTGAATTGTCTCACTTCAGTGAAAACAGTTTTGTGTTACATCAGGGTTGTCTTATTAGTGTGAATACACATTGTATTGTATTAGGATTTTCTCAATAGCATGAAAACAATATTATTTTAATTGTATTATGTTAGGATTGTCTAACTAGTGTGAAAGCAGTTTTAGGTGTATTACATTAGGATTGTCTATCTGGTGTAAAAACGGACTTTGGTTTATTACATTAGGGTTTTGTCTGATGTGTAAACAGTTTTAGGAATATTACATTAGGATTGTCAAATAGGTGTCAACACAGGTTTTGGTGTATTAAATTAGGATTGTCTAACTGGTATGAAAACAGTTTTAGGCATATTACATTAGGAATGTCTAACTTGTGTAAAAACATGTTTTGATGTATTAAATTAGGATTGTGTAACTGGTGTGAAAACAGTTTTAGGCATATTATGTTAGGATTATATCACAAGTGCATAAAAAAGTGCAATCATATTACATTGAGATACACAATCAAAAAGTTTTCTTAGGGTAATTTTTGTGCCCCTGTATTTAATCTGGGTTTATACATATGTGCATACCTGTGCACTAGTGTACTGGCCTTAAATATACACATTAATGTTAGATTTATAACGTTTATTTATTCTACAAAAAATTACATCTGCAGTCACCCTCACTCCCTTACCAAGTGTGATAATACAAGAATTTGCATGTATACTGTAGCATGTGAATTGTGTTGAAAATAGTTATCCTCGAACAGCCATATTTCGTGACCTTAACGTGAATTTTAACGCGTTCGTTATAATATTGTGAGAATCTATTCAAATAACCATAGAAAGTGTTCAACTAAATCTATTTCATTTAATCATCATTATACAATTTTTGGTATTCATGTACATTAGTTTAGAATTACTGTTTTTCCGAGGGTGTGTAAGTTTACTTTTTTCCGGGAGTGCATCCATGGTTCATGACACTGACTAAAAGGTCACATGGCATATGACCAGAATGTTCCAGTTATGCCAAGGTATGGATATTATTAGTTTATAGCGTCTCCATGTTTTTGAAATTAAAAAAATTAAATTTAAAAATATTTTTTTTCCCCCCATAATTCCATATGCAGTTTGTGCACTTACATTACTGCTTGCTTGTTCTTTACCATATAAATAGATGAATCAATAGAATGATAGAGAGAGACAGAGTGAGTGAGAAATTTAAAAATAAACACTGGTGAATGGATACACATTTTATTATAATAGATTAAATGTCTTTTGATGTAGGATATATGTTTATTATGAAATAATACTGATACAAAAAAGTCCATAGTGAATATACATTTCCAGTGTACATTTTTCTTATGTTGTATAAGAACCCCACATGATTAAAACCAAATATTTACATCCCGTTGTATAAATTCCCAAAGTGGGTTTTCCTGTCCAAGATATGTGCACAAAGCCATCACATGATCGGCGGACCTATCTTTAGCATATAATAGAAAATTCAATGCCAAAATATCTGACACATATAAGGCATTAGTGAAAATATAGATTTTCATTATGATTTTTTTAAATTACATGAAATTACCTATTTGAATCTCATTTTGTCTGATTTTACTTCTAAAATACTTCCTGTCACTTTTGAAGAACGCTTGTGAGACAGTTGATGTCATTATCTCGAAACAAGTGCATTAGGTATGCGAGAAACATGGTGCACGATTGAAGGACTCTCACGAATTCAGGCTGTTTGATGATATTATATCATATTTAGCAGTTAATAGTTATTATATCATATGCAGCAGTTAATACAAGAGAGTCACATTATATTTATCTTTTAATGTTCTTTTCTGTATGCTCTTTGTAACTTATAATAATGAATCAACACTTCACCTGCCATTATAACCAAATTTTGCTTTCTAAGTGGTGAAGAGATTGAAAGGTCAGAGGTCATTTAGAGTAAAACTGTCCTTCAGAAGGGATTTTGGCAGTTGCATGCTGAAGTCAAATTTTAGGTATGTTGTGTAAAAGTTTACTTCTGCTAAAATTTGACATCTTGCTTATTTTTATGCTCTTTGGACGTTATGTATTTTTTACTCTGAATGACCTCTGACCTTCTGCAAAAGGACTTTACTCATATCACTCCTAGAAAGTCTTGATCAGTGTATTAGTTTCAAAGAACAAACAGTCTTGATCAGTGTATTAGTTTCAAAGAACAAACTGATGTGATATTTGTCATGCACTACTAAACTGGTACTGTTCATATGGAATAGTGCAACAAATGTCCCTGTAATTTAAAATAGTTAAATTGTATTTAGAATATATTAATATTTACTGATACTGTTAGAGAATGGTTGACCAGGAAAGAAATTTTCATCTCTTTATCTGTTATGTTAATCTTGTCCAATACTGTATGATAAGGAAGACAGCTTTTGTTAAATCATTGCTTACTGCTCAGTTTGTAAAATCATTGCTCACTCAGCTTGCAATGATGAGATCATTACAGTTTGCATTCATTGATCTGACCTCACTTGATACCTAAGTGTATTGTAATGCTGTGAACTTGGGGAAAGATTGAACATTAAATGACATGGTTGCAGCTTCTGTGTCTTATTAGATATTGAAAGAGAAAAATGCTTGTACAATTTTAATAATGGCAATACCAGTCCTGTGAATGAAAATTCTAAAATCAATGAAAAGTGTAAGAGTCATTTCAAAATCATTAGTGATTTACAGCCTGCCATATATTGTTTCTGTACTGATGTAATCCCAATAACTGTTTCATACTTAAAACTTCACTTACCATATGCACTTTTCTTTGTGTTTGTGGTAAGAGGAGTCTGTGATCTTCAACCTTTGCAAATTTGATGAATTTTTAAATATTCATTCAGCCATTATTTTATAGACAATTAGTGACAGGGTGTTTTTTCCATACTTTTCTATGTAACGATAGTTGGAGATATATATTCAACTGTAAGTAGTACAAGTAAATGCATAGCAACCTATACATTTCTAAGTAATTTGGATTGCCTTGGACTTGTAGCTATGTACAAATATCAGTTTATCCAAAAGTCAAATACTCCAACAAGGGATTGATTACAAAGGTATCACTACACTAATTGGGTCAATCAGCTGTTATTGAATCCTGTTGTAGTCCCAAAGAAAATCATAAATATTTTTTTCTCTGACTTTTCTTGGAGATTTGCTAGCCAATAAAGAATTTTACATGCAATAAATAGAAAGCAGCAATAAAATCTAAATAGGAAAAAATGTTTTTGAGTTCAGACTCTTGGCATTTGTGTAGGATGACAAAGTAAATGGTTGTGATTCGGCCGATTCAGGAAAGGTCACTTGTACTAAAATTACCAGTCATTTAATTTAAATCCAACTATTTTTAGAAAATGCAACTCATCGTATTCTGATTTTTTTTTGTTATATCCAGGTTAGTATCTAACATAAATAAGATGGTCCTGGTGCATCTGAACTTGTATTCAATGCACTGGATTTCATCAAAAATGTAGAACAATTAAGGAAAAATATAATGAACTTAATTAGTGTAGTAATACCACAAAGACACTACTTCGCTGGACTTTTTGATTGTCTACAGCGATGCCAGCCATTCTCGATTTATGGAATTATTGCACATTTGTTTGGTGAAAGTTACACATTCTGAATTATATTGGATGGAATTCTAGAAAATAAACATTTTGGGGGAAAAAAGTTAGAACAGGAGTCTTCTGTGTGGATGCAGGTAGGGAGATAAGCAGTTCAACAACAATTCAATAGACTGGTATATAGAATATAGTTTCTGAATGTAACAAAAAACAGGCATTAAAAAGATGGCTGATTCTCACATCCAGTGATCTTGATATTTGATTACAGACTCGGTAGGGAGCTGCCCTAATCAAATGCAATTCAACTTTGAAGTTGATAAAACCTGGTTGTGGTAAGAAAAGTAGACTTATCATGTGGAACCCAGAATGACAATTTTAGTTCCTGTGACCTTGACCTTTGACCACTGGGCTAGAGAATAAATGGGGAGATGCTTCTGCCCAGGTGTAGACTACCTATGAAATTTGATTAAAATTGGATCCGGGGAACTTTGCTTATCATACAAAAACCAAAAACATTACAATGTTGGCTCTGGTGACCTTGATCATTCACCTCTCAACCTCAGAATCTTTAAGGAGCTGACCTTGCCCAAGTATAGTCTATCTATGAAATATTATAAAAATAAGGTCAAGAGGACTTAACTTATAATGCAGAAAGGAAAGTCACATGTTCAGCTCCATTAACCTTGACCTTGGACCTAGCAGTATAACATTTGATAGGCTTCTTTCTCTAGCCATTAGTAAGCTACATAAAGACTTGAGCAAACATGACCACAGCAAAATAAAGTTATGTTGTGGAACCACCTTGTCAATGGACAGACAGACAGGCAGTCAGACATACAGACATAGCTATCACTGGAATTGGAGGAATGATTTGTTCTTATTGAAGTACAGTTGTTCTTGACTACATAAGGTATGGATTATTGGTTCATAGGAAGTTGTGATATGATTGTTTATCAGTTTGTTACATATAACAAATGTGATATCCATTCTAGACAGGCTGCCTGAAAATGTGATTTATGTAGCCTAAATTCTCCAAAATTGATGCTAGGACTCATGATAAGCATGTTCATAAGTTGGTATCTCTGTATCTGGTTTGATAAAGTGTTCTTGGTTATGAGACTTCAAAATATATCAGTTGTCTGGATAACTAATAGGTTAGTGGTCCCCAACGTGGTGCCCACGGGCGTCATGGCACCCGGCAAGGTTTTTTTTTAAAATTTTAAAAATGGGCCAAGTTAATTGGTTGGTGCCTGCCACTCTCTCATAAATTCACAAATGTGCCTGTAGGGACAAAAAGGTTGGGGACCCCTGTAATAGATGATTTCCAAAATGCAAAGAATTGCATTCCCTATCTGACTCTTCTGTTAGCTTTGGTTACAAATTTTTGGTTAGATTTGAGACTTGCGTATAGGTAGGAATGAGTCTGTTTTATGCAAGGGACAGGCATATTGTTCTCCTGACTAACATAGTAATAAATGATTTTATTTTTAAAATTGTGTGTAGTTTATTTGTCTCACTCTGCAGCTGGTTGAAGACACATATCTCACCATCTCCATTAATGATCAAAGACCACATGAAAAGAACGAGCTTATATTAATTTGAAATTCTGATTACTCTATACATTTTAGAAAGGCATTTTAAAAATATTTTTTTGTCTATTAAAAAACTCTTAAGTCTGCTCCACCCCCACCCCCTTTCTGATCTTCCGGAATTGCCAATAATATTATGTTAGGGCAACTGCTAAGTAGTGTGTGAAACTTGCAATAAAAACTTGCAAGCGCAAAGGACCAGTAACTTAAAAATGCTACTGGTCCTGTCCATAACTAACTGGTCCTACATTTCATCACAAAAGACAAAATGTAGTAAATGATTCAATGGTAAATACAGCTATACATGAATATCAGCCTTTAGCATGATGATTTAGATATTGAAACATGGAAAATAAAGATAAACACAAAATAAGATATTTATCTCACATAGTCAAATTTATGAAATTTTTTTGAATTCTGCTTAATATGGCCACTGTTTACTGCTCAGGACAATAATGCTTACTGTCCAGCTGATCCAGATCCAAACATAACTCATCTAGAGACTGGACATCAGAATCTGTTGCTTACATTGATGACCAGTCTGAATCATAGTCAGAATAAGAATCAGGATCCTCATCCATTGACTTGACAGTATCAGAATAGACCCAGCCTCCAAAGATGAGGCTCTGGTGTCCAAATTACAGCTACACATAAAATTAGGTCTGCCACTGCTGGAACTGGATCAAATGTGTCCACATCAGCAGATTGCAGCTGAGCAGTTAACAGCATTGTCATGGTCTTAGCATGCATCCTGTTTCAATATTCCTAGTGAATTCTGTAACCCAACTATTTTTAAAACATCGCTTTTATTTGATAGTGTCACACTCCTTTTGAATAGTTCTGTTTTCCTTGGCTGTGTTTGGTTTTTACCCTCTGGTGGCTTCGAGGCATCCAAATACATGTACCTCCACATGATCACATTGGGAATCGGAAGTAGCATGTGTCATCAGACATCGCATAGATGATAATAATACTTTATTTTCAGTTGGTACAACTCATTTAGCCAAATTCTTAGCTAATCTCACATGAGGCTCTCAGGAGCATACAACATTCTATACATGTAAGCAATATTTATAAAGAAGGAAAGAATGAACATATTAAATTACAGATTAATATCACACAAATAGTTCACATAAGACTTGCAATGTTTATACATCTGCATCAATGTAACATGATTGTAGCTGATTTATGCATATGCATCAGTGTAACATGTTTGTAGCTGATTTATACATATGCATCAGTGTAACATGTTTGTAGCTGATTTATACATATGCATCAGTGTAACATGATTGTAGCTGATTTATACATATGCATCAGTGTAACATGATTGTAGCTGATTTATACATCTGCATCAATGTAACATGATTGTAGCCGATTTGTACATATGCATCAGTGTAACATGATTGTAGCTGATTTATACATATGCATCAGTGTAACATGTTTGTAGCTGATTTATACATATGCATCAATGTAACATGATTGTAGCTGATTTATACATCTGCATCAGTGTAACATGATTGTAGCTGATTTATACATATGCATCAGTGTAACATGATTGTAGCTGATTTATACATCTGCATCAATGTAACATGTTTGTAGCTGATTTATACATATGCATCAGTGTAACATGATTGTAGCTGATTTATACATATGCATCAGTGTAACATGATTGCAGCTGATTTATACATATGCATAAGTGTAACATGATTGCAGCTGATTTATACATATGCATCAGTGTAACATGATGGTAGCTGATTTATACATATGCATCAGTGTAACATGATTGCAGCTGATTTATACATATGCATCAGTGTAACATGATTGCAGCTGATTTGTACATCTGCATCAGTGTAACATGATTGTAGCTGATTTGTGCATATGCATCAGTGTAACATGATTGCAGCTGATTTGTGCATCTGCATCAATGTAACATGATTGTAGCTGATTTGTGCATATGCATCAGTGTAACATGATTGTAGCTGATTTATGCATATGCATCAGTGTAACATGATTGTAGCTGATTTATACATATGCATCAGTGTAACATGATTGTAGCTGATTTATACATATGCATCAGTGTAACATGATTGTAGCTGATTTATACATCTGCATCAATGTAACATGTTTGTAGCTGATTTATACATCTGCATCAGTGTAACATGATTGTAGCTGATTTATACATATGCATCAGTGTAACATGATTGTAGCTGATTTATACATCTGCATCAATGTAACATGTTTGTAGCTGATTTATACATATGCATCAGTGTAACATGATTGTAGCTGATTTATACATATGCATCAGTGTAACATGATTGCAGCTGATTTATACATATGCATAAGTGTAACATGATTGCAGCTGATTTATACATATGCATCAGTGTAACATGATTGTAGCTGATTTATACATATGCATCAGTGTAACATGATTGCAGCTGATTTGTACATATGCATCAGTGTAACATGATTGCAGCTGATTTGTACATCTGCATCAGTGTAACATGATTGTAGCTGATTTGTGCATATGCATCAGTGTAACATGATTGTAGCTGATTTGTGCATCTGCATCAATGTAACATGATTGTAGCTGATTTGTGCATATGCATCAGTGTAACATGATTGTAGCTGATTTATGCATATGCATCAGTGTAACATGATTGTAGCTGATTTATACATATGCATCAGTGTAACATGATTGTAGCTGATTTATACATATGCATCAGTGTAACATGATTGTAGCTGATTTATACATATGCATCAGTGTAACATGATTGTAGCTGATTTATACATATGCATCAGTGTAACATGATTGTAGCTGATTTATACATATGCATCAGTGTAACATGATTGTAGCTGATTTATACATATGCATCAGTGTAACATGATTGTAGCTGATTTATGCATAAGAACAAAGAAGGAACTGTTGGAATATCTGGTGAGAGACATTATATTTTTAGGTAGTTGAAATAGCCTGATTTAAACATGGCAACACTATCAGCCTGCTTTAGTTCAAGTGGTAGCCGATTTAATTCTGAAGATCCTGTATATGTAAAAGTCTTTTTCAATCTTCAAGTAGTTTTAAACACATTTTGATGCTGATCTTAAAGATTACATAGAGGCAGTATTGCTGGCTTTGACAAGCATATCATTCAGGTAAAGAGGTGTTAAATTATGAAGGGTTTTGTAAACAATAATACATCTATGATATGAAATTCTTTTGTCAAAAGGGAGCCAGTTTAAAGACTTAAACATGTCAGCATATGGTGTCATTAGATCAACATCTAGTATAATTCTAGCTGCATGCTTTTGAAGTATGATTATACAATTAATATTAGTTTGTGTGCATGAGCCCCATATTGTGCAACAGTAGTCCATAATAGGTAATATGTAAGTTGAATAAGATAGTTTCCTTGCATGCATTGGTAGATATTTCTTCAGTCTTTGCAGTAGTGTTTGTTTGGAGGCTATTATGTTACAGACATGATCTATGTGATGATTCCAAGATAGTTTATCATCAACATATGCTCGAACTTATGGCATTCTATATTAGATATTCATCATTTACAGACAGTCAGATGTGGTTTTGCATGGAAAATCTGTTTCATGTTCCTACTAGTATTGCAGCGGTTTTGGTATTTATATACATTCCATTGTCTTGACACCATTTACTGATATGATTAAGATCATGCTGCAGCTGTTCTTGGATTGTGTTGCTGTTTTGACCCGATGTGTGGAATGTTGCATCATCTGCATACATATATCAATTTCAGTGTTTTCTGTATACAATGGCAGGTCATTAATGTATAACAGAGAAATAAAAAAGGTCCTAGGATTGAGCCCTGACGCACACCATATTTTATATGACCAGGACTTGATAAAGTACTGTTTTGTTGCACTTGCTGGGTTCTGTTAAGATAAGATTGGATCCAGGAAATGGTTTTTGCACTGAAATTGTAATAAACTAGTTTTCTAATAAGTATGTTATGGTCAACAAAGTCAGATGCCTTCTTTAGATCTATAAAGATTGATCCTGTTGTCTTCAAGCCATTTATCAATTATCTTTATTAGCACAGTCTGACATGAGTGGTTTCATCGAACACCTGATTGGTGTTGATGTAGGAGGTCATTTGTTTGTAAGAAAGTACTGATTTGTTTTGCAACATGTTTCTCAGTAATTTTGGAAATGGTCGGTAGGACAGAAATAGGTCTGTAATTTTCTGGAAGATCATTCTCATTGTCCTTATGTAATGGTGTTAATGCAGAAGAGTTTTTAACTGGAGTTACAAGTGTCTATTGAACGCAGACTACACGGGAGTTATTTATCTTCTCATCTCACCCAAATTTGTGAGTGAGCATCAGAAACAATTCCCGTTATTTGTTTGTCACATGGTTTCTATTATTTCTTTTAATATCATTAAATATACAATTTGTAGATTAAATTTACTCAATACACCTAAAAATCCAACTGGTCAGATGGACTGCTACTAACTTTCTGCCCCAGTCCACTGTGAAATTAGCTGGCATTGGTCTGGCTGGCTATCAGCAATTTCGCACAAAGCATCAAAATTACTTGTAATCTCATAAACAAATTAGATAAGAATTATATGCAGTGAAAATATAAACATTTACAATAATATCCATTGATAATAACTCTCCTACCAGTAATCGAAAGCATAGATTTAATAGAAAAGATAGGAAACTAAGCAGCATGTGTGATTTAACTATTGTAATGCTAGCAGCACTACTTACAGTTGTTGTTACTAAGCTGTCATTACTGCCCAGGAAAAGACTTTGAGATCACAGGGATATTGTCCAAGGGAAGTAAATTCAGAATTGTTTATTATCCAGATGCTGTCTGGATGAGTCTGGATAATTGATGTTTAATTTGCAGTGCTTGCTGTTCATGGTTGTCATTACATCGCGTATCATGATGGAGCATTCATTTTATAGTTAGAGTCTCAAAATTCATACGGAACTGTGTCCAGTAAAAATTAAAAAAGCAGAGTATTGTATCAATAATATTACCTTTATACCTAGATTCCTTAATCCTGACACTGATCTTTGACTTAGGGAATACATTTTTAGAAAGAGTAACCATTACCTGTTCTTTCCAGATGATAAACCATTGCTAGATGATAAGCCCATCCCTCACATTTACAGAATTAGTTAAAGTTTCCTCATGAAATCCTTGTCCAATAATATATATATTCCAGCTTTGGAACAAATTTACTATTCAGTTTGCCTGGCCAGTTTATAGGTAGTCCCCCTGGCCAGCTTATAGATAGTCCCTCTGGCCAGCTTATAGGTAGTCCCCCTGGGCAGCTTGTAGTCAGTCTGCCTGGCCAGCTTTTAGGTAGTCCCCCTAACCAGCTTATAAGTAGTCCTCCTGGCCAGCTTATAGGTAGTCCCCCTAACCAGCTTATAGGTAGTCACTCTGGCCAGCTTATAGGTAGTCCCCCTGGGCACCTTGTAGTCAGTCTGCCTGGTCAGCTTTTAGGTAGTCCCCCTAACCAGCTTATAAGTAGTCCTCCTGGCCAGCTTATAGGTAGTCCCCCTAACCAGCTTATAGGTAGTCCCTCTGGCCAGCTTATAGGTAGTCCCCCTGGGCAGCTTGTAGTCAGTATGCCTGGCCAGCTTTTAGGTAGTCCCCCTAACCAGCTTATAAGTAGTCCCCCTAACCAGCTTATAGATAGTCCCCCTGGGCAGCTTGTAGTCAGTCTTCTTGGCCAGCTTATGATGGGGAAAAGACTGTGCTTCATATACCATTAGTCACTGTTATGTCATCTAATTCATGGTTTAGTACATGTATTAAATTTGACTGTAGAAAATAAGTGCAAACAGGCCTTCCAGTATTTTTTGTGGCAAAGTAAGCGCATACACATCTAATGGTAAAAGAAAGTCCAAAGCATACAATTTGCTATTCTGTTGATTGTTTTGTTCTTAACTGGTTAGTACAGCTATTTATTGTTCTGATTTGTGTGCTGCATTTTTCTTTTTTGGAGTAGAAATTTTTATGTTATATGCTTTTAAATCTGGTTGGTAAGTATAAATATTGTTACGACTCTATGGTCTAAGAAAAATGTAACAGAAAGAAAGTGAAACCAACAAATCAAGTAAAAAATCAACAAGCAATTTATTACTAGATAATTAAAATGAAAAATCAAAAAGTCACTTACAGTAATGTGTTTTGAAATCCTAATAATCCAATAAGAATGATTGTTCTAATCACAAGTCCTAAATATAGAATGTTCCGAATTCACAGCTGTGTCCTTGAATGTTATGATGTGCAAATGGTCTCCAAAATCCTGATGTACTAGAAATCTTGATGTGCTGATGTCAAAATGAAGTATTCCAAAATTTCTGAATAAGTTCAGTTAAATTCCAAAATCATCAATTAAAAATCCAAAATCCAAAAGTTTATGAGCACTGTTATAATCCAATGAATATTTAAAATAATTCCTCTCTTAGAATTTGGAATGAATTTTCACAACTGTAATAGCTCTTTACAAGACTGATGGTAATGTTAAAACTGAAAAAATGTCCACCAAACATGGTATATATAAAGATTGGTCACATGACAGAATGTTCTAGAACATGTGTCATCTTAATGGAATTTTACTTGTAAACAAAATTCAACCTTGACCTTCAAATTGAGAAAACATTATATTGATCAAAACAACCTAATTCAAGGACACTAGTTAAACATGTTTTTCCTGATAACATTAAGATTTAAGCAAATATTAAAGTGAAGAAACATTTATAATTTCCTAAAATATTTATAATATTATATAAACATCATACATAACACCTCCCCTCATAAAGAAAAAGAAAGATTTATATAATAAAGCTTTCTTTTGAATATACATCTAATACTACAATAACCAAAATTACATAAGAACATGTTTTATGATACTGGACTTAATTACATCAAGCAATATTAGATTTCTATGCACGTGAGAGTGCATCTGCAATCACATTGTTTTTTCCCCTGATGTGTTTAATGTCAATGTTATATTCCTGCAATATCAAACTCCATCTCAACAATCTCCGATTTTTATCTTTCATTTTGTTGATGAAAGTAAGGGGATTGTGATCACTGTACACAATAATTGGAGAAAGAGCTGAGGTAACATACACTTCAAAATGCTGTAAAGCCAATATCAAAGCCAAACATTCCTACTCAATTGTGGAATAATTTTTCTGGTGCTTGTTTAGTTTTTTAGAAAAATGACACACAGGGTGATCCACACCACTTTTGTCTTCCTGAATCAATACTCCACCAACCCCTACATCACTTGCATCAACAGATAATTTAAATGATTGGCTGAAATTTGGTGCAGAAAGAACTGGTGCATTCTTAAGCATGGCCTTTAACTTGTCAAAAGATTCCTGACACTTGTCAGACCAATAAAATTTGGCTTTCTTACTCAATAAACTTGTCAAAGGTTCAGCAATTTTGGAAAAATTGGAACAAAATTTCCGATAATATCCAGCCATACCTAGAAATCGCATCAGTTGCTTTTTACAAATTGGAACTTGAAATTCAGAGATAGCTTTGACCTTAGCTTCTATAGGTTTAACTTGACCTTGTCCCACAATATGTCCTAAAAATGTGACACAAGCATGGCAAAACTCACTTTTGCTCAAATTAATTGTCAGATTCGCATCGCTGAGTCGATCGAAGAATTTTCAAATGGTTTCCAAATGATCTTCCCATGTGTTGTTGTAGATAATGACGTCATCGATATAAGCGTCACAATTATCAAGACCAAATGTTATCATGTTCATCAGACGTTGAAACGTTGCAGGTGAATTTTTCATTCCAAACGGCATGACTTTATATTGATAAAGTCCATCTGGAGTTACAAATACTGAAATTTCTTTTGCCCTTTCCGTCAGTGGAATTTGCCAGAATCCTTTTAAAAGGTCAAACTTGGTGACATATTCCGCATTTCCAATTTTATCAATGCAATCGTCCATTCTTGGGATTGGAAATGAATCAGTTTTGGTGACACTGTTGACTTTTCTATAGTCAGTACACATACGGAATGTATTATCTGGCTTGGGAACAAGAATACATGGTGAACTCCAGTTACTTTTACTTGATTCTATGAAATCATTCTCCAGTAAATACTGAATTTCTTTCTTCAGATAGTTCTGTTTGAGAGGATTCATCCTTTAAGGATGCTGTTTCACAGGCGCAGAATCTACAATGTCAACGTCATGATAAATTTTACTTGTTCGTGTTGGAACATCAGGAAACAAGTGCTCATAGTCATGTAATAGCTGTTTTAGTTCATTTCTTTCCTGTTGTTGTAGATGTGAAAGTTTCTGGTCTAGGTTGTTCAATATTTCTGAATTCCGAAGATTGGTTATACCAGAGTCACTATAGTCTGATTGTATTCCATCGTTGATATCTTCACTGTGTGGGACAGGTACAACTAAATTAACTGAATAATTAGCTGGGCTATCTCTGTCAAAATATTCCTTTAACATATTTATATGACAAAGTTGTTTCTGTTTCCGTCTCCCAGGAGTGTTAATGATATAATTTAAGTCATTTACTTTCTTTTCAACGGTATAAGGACCATAAAATTTAGCCTGAAGATGATTCTGAGGTATGGGAAAGAGAGCCAGAACTTTGTCACCAGGTTTAAAACTCCTTTCCTGTGAATTTCTGTCATACCTTAAATTCATTTTTGACTGGGTAGTGTGAAGATTAGTTCTTGCTACTTCACAGGCCTTTGACAACTTGTATTTGAAATCAGAGACATAATCAAGAAGATTAATCTTTGAATCTTCATTTGAAAGAAGTTTCTCTTTCAATAATTTCAATGGTCCATGGACAGTATGACCAAAAACTAGTTCAAAGGGACTAAAACCCAACGACTCTTGAACTGATTCCCTAACAGCAAACAACAACAAATGAACACCCTCATCTCAATCCTTTTCTGTATCAAAGCAATATGATCGAATCATATTCTTCAAAGTTTGATGAAATCTTTCCAAAGCACCTTGACTTTCAGGGTGATAGGCAGAAGATTTAAACTGTTGGATGCCTAATTCATGCATAACTTGTTGGAAAATTCCAGACATAAAATTTGATCCTTGATCTGACTGGACAGATTTGGGAAGGCCAACAAGTGTAAAAAACTTCACCAAAGCTTTCACAATAGTTTTAGTTTTTATATTTCTCAGAGAAATTGCTTCTGGAAATCTTGTAGATGCACACATGATGGTCAACAAGTATTGGTTGCCTGACTTGGTTTTAGGTAAAGGACCAACACAGTCTACTATTATTCTACTAAATGGTTCATCAAATGTAGGAATAGGTTGCAGATGAGCCTTAGGTATCTTCTGATTGGGTTTTCCTACCATTTGACAAGTGTGACAAGATCTGCAGTATTTAGAAACATCACTTTTGAGTTTCGGCCAATAAAAATGATTCAGGATCTTGTGATAAGTCTTACGGACTCCTAAATGACCAGCCAAAGGAGTTTCATGGGCTAAATTAAGAATTTCCTGTCGATATGACTTAGGAACAACAATTTGATAGCTCACTGACCACTCGTCACCAGCGGGTACATCAGGTGGTCTCCATTTCCTCATAAGGACCCCATTTTTCACAAAGTAACACACTGGAACTTGTGTGGCTTCAGTTTCACTAATAGCCCTCTGAAACAAACAAGATATCACGGGATCTTGCTCCTGTTCAACGACAAGGGATTGTCGTTTGTCATCCTGATTAGAACAAAGAGAATGAGTTGCCAAAAGAGGATCACTGTGATCAATACCATTTGATTGATCAATACCTGAGGAAAAAGTGACCTCATCAAAAGACTGACCAATACATGTGTCAGCTAAAGGAATAATATCCTGATCAACATCAATCTCAAGAGCTCTTTTTGCCATAGCTCTAGTAACTGCACAAGCAGGGTACAAATCAGGGATTTCAGTTTTGACAGGATCAACTTTCTGATCCAAACAAGGCTTGTCAGTTACAAGTGGATTAACCACAACCTTATCTCCAGCTAGGTCATTGCCTAGTAATAAATGAACACCCTCTATGGGTAAAGAAGTCACTGCCCCAACAGTCACAGGTCCAGAAACTAAGTCTGATGCCAAATTTACACAATGAAGAGGAACATTTACAAAGCTGCACTCTACTCCCTGAACAAGAACACTTTCACTTGAAGAAGACTCCTCAGACAAAGGCAAAGTACCTGATAATAAAAGACTCTGAGAAGCTCCAGTGTCCCTTAATATTTTAATTGGGATAGGTTTGGCAGAATCACCAATAAGTGATATAGAGCCTTCTGACATGAATGGTTCATAAGCCTCCAAAATAGAATCAGACTGGGGTTTGTTTGACCCAACAAATGTATTGCTTTCAATACAAGACCGTGACCTTGACCTCGTAGAAATAAGAGCATTTGGAAAAGCTCTGTCTTTTCTCTGTTGCTTATTTTTCAACTTGAAGCAATCAGAAATAACGTGCCCTTTCTTTTTACAATAAGTGCACGTAGGAAGAGATAAGGATTTCTGATCACTCTTATCAGATGTTTGATTCCTAACAGTTGTGCTGTTGTGAAATTTGGAAGTACTCGAATGAGATTGAAATGGTTTTTTACCAGAAAACTGCTGAGAGGACGACTTATTGCCAAATGAAATTTTGTGAGTCAAGGAATAATCATCAGCCATACGAGCAGCATTTTCCAAAGTTTCCACATTCTGCTCATCAAGATAGGTTTTAACATCACTATGGATGCACCTCTTGAACTCTTCAATTAATACGAGCTGTCTGAGGTTATCATAAGCTTGATCAACTTTCTTGGCTGAGCACCACCTATCAAATAGTTGTTCTTTATCCCTTGCAAATTCGACATGAGTTTGTCCAGTTTCTTTTCTACAATTCCTAAACCTTTGTCGATATGCCTCTGGTACCAACTCATAAGCTTTCAAGATGTACTCCTTAACCACATCATAATCAGTGCTTTGTTGTACTGACAGTGAAGTGTAGACTTCACGAGCTTTGCCAATAAGTACACTTTGTAATAACAAAGTCCAATGCTCTCTGGGCCATTTCAAGTTTTCAACTATTTTCTCGAAATGAAGAAAGTATTTATCTACTTCTTTTTCCTGAAAAGGGGGTACTAACCTAATATATCTAGTAACATCAAAACCTGAACTTGTGTTTAAAGGAGTGGAGTGTGCTCTGTTTGCCAGTTCTAATTCTCTTAACTTAAATTGCATTTCCCTTTCTTCTCTTTGCATCTGCATCTGTCTCTCCTCTGTCTCTCTCTCCCTCTCCATCTGCCTCTCTTCTTTCTGCATTTGTATCTGCCTCTCTTCTTTCTCTCTCTCCATCTGTATCTGCCTCTCTTCTTTCTCTCTCTCCATCTGCCTCTCTTCTTTTTCTCTCTCTCTCTGAATCTGAAGCTTTGCTAACTCTAAATCCATCTGGTTCTTTAACTCTAATTCCCTTAATTTCCTGTCAGAACCAGATACAGGCTTTCTCTTCAAACTTAAAGCACTACTATCAAAATTTCCCTTTCCTACTAAATACTGAATTAAAATAATCTTTATCTCCTGTTTTGTCAATGATACTTTTGCCTCAGATAGACTGTATTTTCTGGCAAGCTCGAGCAACTCATCCTTTCTCATGCACTCTAACCCCTCCTGGGTAGGTTTTGAAATGAAATTCTGAACATTAGATGCCATTGTAAATGCTTGTTGGAATCACACACAAAAAATTTCTCTATTAAAATCTTTGCCAAAGACAAAAAAAAAATTCCAAGACAAAATCAATATGAATTTTAAAGATAAATTTAATATCTCTAATATGCTTTAAAGAAATTCAGATCGCGGACGAGCCCCCAATTTCTGTTATGACTCTATGGTCTAAGAAAAATGTAACAGAAAGAAAGTGAAACCAACAAATCAAGCAAAAAATCAACAAGCGATTTATTACTAGATAATTAAAATGAAAAATCAAAAAGTCACTTACAGTAATGTGTTTTGAAATCCTAATAATCCAATAAGAATGATTGTTCTAATCACAAGTCCTAAATATAGAATGTTCCGAATTCACGACTGTGTCCTTGAATGTTATGATGTGCTAATGGTCTCCAAAATCCTGATGTACTAGAAATCTTGATGTGCTGATGTCAAAATGAAGTATTCCAAAATCTCTGAATAAGTTCAGTTAAATTCCAAAATCCAAAATCCAAAAGTTTATGAGCACTGTTATAATCCAATGAATATTTAAAATAATTCCTCTCTTAGAATTTGGAATGAATTTTCACAACTGTAATAGCTCTTTACAAGACTGATGGTAATGGCAAAACTGAAAAAATGTCCACCAAACATGGTATATATAAAGATTGGTCACATGACAGAATATTCTAGAACATGTGTCATCTTAATGGAATTTTACTTGTAAACAAAATTCAACCTTGACCTTCAAATTGAGAAAACATTATATTGATCAAAACAACCTAATTCAAGGACACTAGTTAAACATGTTTTTCCTGATAACATTAAGATTTAAGCAAATATTAAAGTGAAGAAACATTTATAATTTCCTAAAATATTTATAATATTATATAAACATCATACATAACAATATCAAAACTTCAAAAAATGTAGCATTATGGAACAATTCATTATTGTTATATAAGTACATATAAAAATAAGCACATGTGACCCTTGGCTGATTTTAAATATATATATATATAAATTGAGTCCAACTGCAAACAACATAGATTCTGATCTCTCATTGCATAATGCGCTGGCAGATCAGGGTCTATATTATTTGTTCATTGGTTTATTCTTAACAAACTGCATAGACCCTGATCTGCCAGTGCATTATGTGATGGCAAATCTGAGTCTATGCAGTTTGCAGTTGGACTTAACTTGTAAGTGAGTATATATGGTAATTGTATATGGTTATTATCCAAATTTTACAGTATTTGTAAAAATAAATACATGAGCAAATAATCAATTAATGCAAGGATAATTGACAACAGTTTGACTTTAAAATCAGCAACATGTTGATAAAGGTTTTGATTTTCCCTCTCAGGGTAACAATATCACGGGACAGACCAGTTGATATTGGAGAGGAACTGGAACGGAGATCATATGTGGAGCCCATCTCTCCCTACACAGGAGAAGCGGAGATATTTGAAATTGCAAGCCCAGTGGAGGTAGGTGACAGTGATGAAGATGACACAGACTCAGAAATAATGGCCACTCCACTGCAGCTGATATTTGATGGCCACACATTGGAGGTGAGTAGATTGTGTCAATGTCCATTGTCTGGCTGCATCAGCAGTAATATTTGACATATAATATTGTCAGGAAAATCTCACAGAATATTGGGAAATATCACAGTCTTATTCTGTGAGTGTAATTTTTCATGGAAAAAAAAATTCCTCAGATAAACTTTTTCCTAGTTACATTTGTAAATATTGACAGTAAATTGATTGACATACAGCCAATCAGTCTCTGTTAATCCTAATAACCATGCCTTGTTAATGTTTTCATAACAAGTTGCAGCACAAGTACAGTATTTTTCTCATGATAAGCCCTAGAGAAGGGGGGGGGGGGGGGTCCCACCTCATAATGTTTTTTTTTTTTTGGTAAAGAGGTAGGTGGGCAGATGAAAATATAAAACTTTATAAAATAATAAAAAATATCTGTCAGCTTGTTGTAAATGAGAAGTATATAGGTCTGTCATCAAGCATGAGCTTTATTTTATCATAGGATAATTAGAGGTAATGCCTTAGTAATCTGTAAATTAATGAATCAAGGATTGATTGGGTTGGTATTATGTGTATACACCTTGCACTTAACACTTCAAACAGCTGAACTCAAATAATACCTTATTAACATTTCTAATTAGTTTAAAGGGAAAAATCCAGAACACATTGTGACAATTACTTGAATTTTAGAGAATATTTGGCTAGAATTCACAGACTTATTTCTGGAAAATGTCACATGCATGCATCAGTCTTTGTGTTTAATTTTGTGATATTAGGGGAAATGAAAAGGTCAGCCTTGCCATCTTTTGTTGCTGGGGACCTATTTTACCTTTTAATACATTGTATAATAAAAAAGGGTCCAGGCTCCAGTTTATGCTGCTAGAGACCTATGTTACCTTTTGATACATTGTATAATAAATAAGGGTCCAGGCCTCAGTTTATGCTGCTAGGGATCTATTTTACCTTTTGATACATTGTACATGTGTAATAGATAAGGATCCAAGCCCCAGTTGTAACAAAATTCTCAAAATTTCTTCGCATACAGAGATTTTACATTTACTTTTTTATGATACAGGCAACATGAATAATTTTGTCAGAGGTAGATATACTATAAAGGGTGCAAAAGCACTTTTTAGTTTGAAAATTCAAGTCATGGAAACATTTTTATTCATGAAGAAAGAGTTGCATTAGTGCAAGACTCTGTTAAGGAAAATTCTGGTGTTATGACTATTAATTTTTGATGCCTGCTGAATGTTCTCTGAAAAAATCAATAAGCAGTAAGAAAGATACTCAAACCCTCAACTTGAAAGCATCTTCCGAAGCAGCTTTTATTTTACATGTTGAAAAATCCATATAAGATATATACCTACTTTGCATGAATTAGCGACACTATCGGTAAACTTTAGTATTTTACATAACAAGTCCTGCTCTGATTAAAAATCATATCTGTGTCATGAAAATATTGTAAGCTCAGAAACAAAATGCTGGAAATCCAGTTTGAAATGCTGGAGGTTGATTGGAGGATTCGCTAAAACAAAAGTCAACCACCAATGGGCTCCTTTAGCAACAATAAAAGTAAATTGTAAAACATATTTCCATAAGAGGTAACAGTTTCCAAGACAGGACATGAATGGAGATGTTTCTTATATAAAGTCCATCCATTTTGAAGCTGGACAGTCAACAAATTATTAGCCAGTAATGGACATAATGTTTCATATAACAGTCTTTGCTACAGTGTATGAAGTACTGGAGATTTGTCTCCCATGCAGGAGTGATGGAGATTGGTCAGAATAGTGAAAAAATGCTGGAGACTTCAGCAGATGTTGTTACATATACATGTAATATTATACATTTTGAGAAGCCCGGCATCATGCAAATTAAACTAGTTTATTCAGTGTGCACTTTGATAGTTATTTAAAGTCGCTACTATCGTAACCTGTGTATAACGGCACCCTACTGTAAAGAGCATAGACCCAGATCTGCAGTTGCATTATGGACCAGCAGATCAGTGTCATATGCTATAGTACTCATAAATCAAAATAAACAGCATAGACCCACATCTGACTTTATTATGATCCAGCAGATCTTGGTCAGCCTACACAGCAATTTAAGCGCACAAGTTAGCAGGAGGCTTGGTAATTCATGGGATTGATACTCATGCAGGCCAGTCTTCAAGGTCAGTTGCCTTGATGTGTCCTTGAGAAATGTACTAAGCTCCCATTTCCTCAGCATGATATAGCCATTTATGTGCTGAAAGTGCCATTAAAAAGCAAGTGACCAACCATAAGTTTGCCATACAATTACAACACAAAAGGACTGTATTGAATAAGGGCAGACATTTCCCCCCCCCCCCCTCATTTTTTAAATGAAAAATAAATATTGATAAATTGTGTGACTAGGGTCTTTGTTGTTCACTTAAGTCCTAAAGGGAACTAGAGTTACCTCAATTACTAGTCAATGCAAATCCATGGTGTTGTGGGGGTGGGGGAGTGGAATAGCAATAAAAGGTATATCAGTGTTAAACGGCACCTTGCTACTAAAATGGATTCTGTTTTACATTTTTGGAACTTTAAATTGGCACCATATAGCCATTTTTGTGCTGAGATGCCATTAAATGCTAATACATACTTTTTGCTGCTATTCTACTCCCCCACCCCACTTCCTCCTTTGCACTCACCCCCAAACTGCAGACCGAGACATACCACAAAATCTAAAAAATATATCCCATACATGAATTGTCTTTATCTTATGACTGCATATATTATATTTAATCAGAAATATTTTAAAATGTCATTGTAATTAAACTTTTTTTAAATTTGACTTTTTACCACCGTTCCAAAATACCCCAGGGTTGAGAGCCAAGATTGAGACCCCTCTCTCAGATGGATACCATAGGAGCAGGATGAAAACAAAATTTCATGAATTTTCACCTGCCAGTTTAGCAGTTTTATACATTTGACCTTTGACACACTCCTGGGGACCCAGAAGCAAGAACCAAGAATGATACCCTTCTTGCAGATTATTACCACAGGGGCAAGATAATGACAAAATTTCATTAATTTATGTCTGGTACTTGTGAATATAAATGTATTCACTGATTGTATGTTGATCTGAATTATTCCTTAACAGGCATATTTACTTACTAATGTAACAAATACAGGCATACTTACCACTGTAGCAAATACAGGCATACTTACCACTGTAGCAAATACAGGCATACTTACCACTGTAGCAAATACAGGCATACTTACCACTGTAATAAATACAGGCATACTTACCACTGTAATAAATACAGGCATACTTACCACTGTAGCAAATACAGGCATACTTACCACTGTAATAAATACAGGCATACTTACCACTGTAGCAAATACAGGCATACTTACCACTGTAATAAATACAGGCATACTTACCACTGTAGCAAATACAGGCATACTTACCACTGTAATAAATACAGGCATACTTACCACTGTAATAAATACAGGCATACTTACCACTGTAGCAAATACAGGCATACTTACCACTGTGGCAAATACAGGCATACTTACCACTGTAATAAATACAGGCATACTTACCACTGTAGCAAATACAGGCATACTTACCACTGTAGCAAATACAGGCATACTTACCACTGTAATAAATACAGGCATACTTACCACTTTAGCAAATACAGGCATACTTACCACTGTAGCAAATACAGGCATACTTACCACTGTAGCAAATACAGGCATACTTACCACTGTAGCAAATACAGGCATACTTACCACTGTAATAAATACAGGTATATTTACTTAATACTGTAACAAATACAGGCATATTTACTTACTAATGTAACAAATACAGGCATATTTACTAGTGTAACAAATACAGGTATATTTACTTACTAATGTAACAAATACAGGCATACTTACCACTGTAGCAAATACAGGCATACTTACTACTGTAATAAATACAGGTATATTTACTTACTATTGTAACAAATACAGGCATATTTACTAGTGTAACAAATACAGGTATATTTACTTTTTACTATAACAAATACAGGCATACTTACTATAACAAATACAGGTATATTTACTTACTATTGTAACAAATACAGGTATATTTACTTACTACTGTAACAAGTACAGGTATATTTACTTACTACTGTAACAAATTTAGGTATAGTTACTTACTACTGTAACAAATTCAGGTATTTTTACTTACTACTGTAACAAATACAGGTATTTTTACTTACTACTGTAACAAATACAGGTATATTTACTACTATTGTAACAAATACAGGTTATTTATGTTTCTTGCACATGAAGATGTTTTTCAATTAAAATGATGCACGATTGAGCTCCTAGTTACCAAGTATTCCATTGATAAATTATATATAGCAATAATTATCAATAATATTTATTCCTAGTACCTCATACCATGACCTATTAATACACTGATATGTTTAGTGCCTCATACCATCAACCTATTAATACACTGATATGTTTAGTGGCTGATTCCATTGACCTATTAATACACTGATATGTTTAGTGCCTGATTCCATTGACCTATTAATACACTGATATGTTTAGTGCCTGATTCCATTGACCTAATAATACACTGATATGTTTAGTGCCAGATTCCATTAACCTAATAAGACACTGATATGTTTAGTGCCTGATTCCATTGACCTAATAATACACTGATATGTTTAGTGCCTGATTCCATTGACCTAATAATACACTGATATGTTTAGTGCCTGATTCCATTGACCTAATAATACACTGATATGTTTAGTGCCAGATTCCATTGACCTAATAATACACTGATATGTTTAGTGCCTCATACCATTGACCTAATAATAATAATACACTGATATGTTTAGTGCCTCATACCATTGACCTAATAATACACTGATATGTTTAGTGCCTCATACCATTGACCTAATAATAATAATACACTGATATGTTTAGTGCCTCATACCATTGACCTAATAATACACTGATATGTTTAGTGCCTCATACCATTGACCTATTAATACACTGATATGCCTACACCAAGTGTGTCAAGCCAACTTAAACAAAAAATTTTGTTTGCCATCCCAATAATTGAGACACACAGTTGTTTGTCACATTGTGTTGTATTTGTATTTTCCTAATTATTTACAAGAATTTTAGCAATAGAAACCACTGACAATCTTCATACAGAGCTTAGGCATAAAATATACATATGAACAGAATGTTTGATTTATTAGGGTGGATAAAGTATATGTTTACACCATTACTTAGAATAGCTTTCTTCTTGTTGAGAAAGTCATTCGGACACACACACACACCCCCCGAATATATTACTGGGTAAGCTTGGGTACTTTGCTATGAGGGCAATGTCAGAAAGGTTAGCAATCTTAGCCCCACTTGGGTCTCTTGTCTTATTGCTTGAAACCCTATCTGCCACGGTCTCCTGAATTTACGCACTAGATCAAGCATCTGTAGAAAGTTAAAAAGTTGAGGTAAATACAGTAAGGAGGCAAAATTATTACCAGATGATGTGCATTGAAGTAGCACTTTTTAAAGAACTAGGTTATTCAATTCCTTTTCAAAATTAATATTACAGTCATTTTCAGGTATACTGAACTAAATGGAGGCATCAAGCAAAATTGAATGAAATCCAATAGAACAATACTAAATGAAAATAAATAAAATTATGTCATGATTAGTGGCCATCATCTTACATGTAAATAGTAATTACATCAAGGCAAGCAGTAATTACATCAAGGCATGCAGTAATTACATCAAGTTTTATAGTTTTAGATAGTGTTAGCTTTATATAGTGTGTATACTTTCAATTGCATCTACTAGCTTGAAACTGTTGCCATGGTAATCAAAGGAATGTGTGAGCTGACACAGTGGATTCATTAAAATACCTGTCTCTAGAGTCTTGTTGTTATTTGACATTCTACCTGGGAAATTACCTGCGGAGAATTGTTAATAGAAGACATATGACTCTCATTATGTTGAAAGCTGTTAATTACAGACATATACATGTAGTGTGTATATCATAAACAAAGAAAAAGCATGAAATGGCAGCTATAACAGTGGATTTACAGATGTCTATTCAGTGAGATATTTGTTCAGAGAATATTTCAGTTCCAGAAAGGATAAGGAATCACATATACCAAATTTCTTTTTTGTCATAATTCATTGTTTTTATCCTCCAGGCACCAATTAGATGCTAATTTTATTGTTATATATGAAACTTGGTCATATCACTAATTTGGAGAACTACATTTTGGAAGTGCACAGGATTATGGAAATGGTGAATGACTGGAGATGTTTATTTATCGCAAACCAGTTTGAAATGAACAATACGACAATTTCAAGCCTTCTTTGTTGTATTGATACAGAGATAAATAAAATAAGAGAACATTTGTTTTGCCTTATATAAATTGAAGTACATAATGTACCTATGAGATAAACAGTCAGAATAGAATACTTGCCATTAATCATGTCAGGCTGTTGGTAATGAAGTAAAGCCAAATAATTTTGCATAATGGATGGAGTTTTGGAGCTCAAGCCATTCAAAATTCCTCGTCCTCAAGTCTACACGCATGACGAGTTGGCCATCATGCAGAAGTCAAAAAAGGTATCCACAATAAAAATGCTAAAGCCTTGTATGGTGATGATATTGTACAAGTTGATAAGACTTAGGCACTGACCACATAAGTGGTTCCTCACTACACCAGTCTCATTTCAGTGCACCCAGATAACTTGCAGACCCACTTATAATGCAGGGGCATGTGTAGGTCCCATTTTTTCTTATAGAAAGTACAAGAGGAATATGTCCATACTTGCTGAATGTGAATAAAATCATTTTCAAAATTTGTAAATGAAACCTTGATACATCACTTGTTTATCACCAAAAATGATGTTTAGTGCCAGAAAATTTGGAATCAATATCATGAAATTTGCAACTTTTAATAAGAAATAATATATTTTGATACATTTCCTTTGTATACATCATAAATAACAATATATGGTGAAATATCAGTCAATAAAATGTTTGCAATGCCTACTGGTGACAAAACTTTAAGTAAATACCAGTTAAATATAGTGCTAGGTCAAAAGTGATTAGCCACCTGAGTAAGAAAAATCAACATCATTTAGCAAAATATTTCAGATGGTCACTGCATGGATAAGAATGATTCTGCAAGCTTCAGATTGTATGTGTGCACTAATGAACATCTTGACTGTAGTCTGAAATTGGAAATTTGTAGCAAGTGCTATTTATAGACTTCCCAGGTGATGCAAACAAAACATATGGTGCCTTACAGTAAAGAATGGACAAATGGTCAGAAGCAGATGACAGTTCAGTTAGTAGAGAAAGATTTTAGTGGTAGAAAAAGCATCTGAAATAACTGGAATATCATGTTTTACAATTTGTCAAAGTTTGATAAGTTTTCACAGAAGGGGGTTCATAGAGATAAAAAAATAAGTGAGAGACCAAATATCATAAGCAAAAGGGTGATCATGTACTTTTTTGTCTTGTTCATCATGTTTTTTACAATCATAGACAATCTTTGCGTTGCTTGATCATAGCTTATAATGAGTCTGTCAGTGTTCATGTTTCTGAAAGAAATGTCAATGGAAGATTAAAGTATTTCAAATTCAGGAGATGAACTCTAAGGAAGCAAGCTAAAATTTCTAAGCAGAATCATGCAATATATTTTATGGTTAAAAGAGATATAACTGGGCAGTTGAAAACTTGAAGTCAAAAGTAAATTTTAGCAATGAAACTAAAGTTGTTTTGGACAAATATCAAAAGTTTATGTTTGGAAAAAACCCGATGAAGAATGGCAACCAGAATGTTTAGATCTGCACAGTGCACACTTACCATTCAAGAATGTTTCGGCCATGTTTTAGGGGCTGCATTACTTGCAATGGTGTTGGAAATCTGACCCCAACGAAGGGAAAAATTTAATCTAACAAGTGCATTAGCATCTTTAATGAAAAAGTGTGGACAGATACTGCAAGAGATTTTACTAATGGGAATGAACCTTCCAGGAAGATAATTGTCTGGTCCATATTTACAATAGGACAAAACATTGGAAAATGAAAAAACAACGAATCCTTACCCTTGCAATCACAGACCTTGGACCTCAATATTATTGAAAATATATGGCAAATAATTTAATCCAAGCTTGTAAAAATTAGGGGCAAACGATACACCTGTGCCGCGTATCGATACGATTCATGATACACAGCCTACGATATGATACATTATCGATTCTCAGTTTAAAGAATAAGAAGGCAAACGACTAATAATTATTCATGACTGCTGAAGATTAAAGCAACTTATATAGGGTAGATATCGTTTTGTATCGATTCTTCACCTCTTGTATCGATACGTGTATCGATATGGCAATGCAAATCCTACCTGTGTAAGAGCTAGTCATCAAGGTCGTGTCAAGTCAACTCATTTAAATTTTGGGCAGTCAAACACTTTTAACTATTATAATTATATAAGTAACATTGTTAAAGTCTCGAACATTAATCGGTATTGAACGTTAATATGTAGTTTATCCTAATCATTCACAAATGTGATCAAATGAAATGCATACTCGGTGAATGTAAAGCTTAGTTTGATAGATAAGGTTCATTATGAAGAAACAAGATCCAAAGTTTGTAGTGAACTTAAAATTCCAAATTTGCACTGAGTGGTATGCTCAGGGATGTGCCAAATTTTAGCTTTTACTTGCAATGAAATCACAGCTTCAGTATTTTACTGATAGAACAGGAAAAAAATCGAGTTTTGACGCTGTTGTTTGTCAAAGTAAATGTGAATGGAATAGTAATACTGTATATAATGTACCCCATTATAGGGTGTCTCAGTATAAACCTGTCTATCTTATAAGGTAAGAATGGTCATAGATAGCATCACAGGATGTAATAGCAATATATAATGTAGCCCATTATAGGGTGTCTCAGTATAACACTGTCCATCTTATAAACCAGGTATGGTCATAGATACCATTACAGGATGTAATAGCAATACTGTATATAATGTACTCCATTATAGGGTGTATCAGGATAACACTGTCCATCTTATAACCTGCCTTATAAGATGTTCATAGATACCATCACAGGATGTAATAGCAGTATTATGTATAATGTATTCCAGTATAAGGTTACCTCGCCTATAACATGGTACACTATTATGGCTGATTTTAACACCTATAACATGGTACACTTTTATGACCGATTTTAACACCTATAACATGGTACACTTTTATGGCCGATTTTAACACCTATAGCATGGTACACTATTTTGGCTGATTTTAACACCTATAACATGGTACACTTTTATGGCCGATTTTAACACCTATAACATGGTACACTATATTGGCTGATTTTAACACCTATAACATGGTACACTATATTGGCTGATTTTAACACCTATAACATGGTACACTATATTGGCTGATTTTAACACCTATAACATGGTACACTATTATGGCTGATTTTAACACCTATAACATGGTACACTTTTATGGCCGATTTTAACACCTATAACATGGTACACTATTATGGCTGATTTTAACACCTATAACATGGTACACTTTTATGGCTGATTTTAAACACTATAACATGGTACACTATTATGGCTGATTTGAAAAGTGTTTTAATGAGTTTGAACTGTAATCTTCAGAAGGGGCCTAGGATTGTCCTTAAAGCCAGAATATTTGTGTGCCCTGTTAAGGGTAAAAAAATATCACACTTTATTGTTTCTGCAGATTTTTCAGGAGTGGATAATGTTGCCTGCTATATGGTGTAGCTTGTGAATCAGTTTGAATTGAATTGATTGCAGTATTTTTCCCACAATAAGACCAGAGTGATATCATAATATATTTGTGAAAAAGTTTAGCGTTGGTGATCTTTTTTTCAGACCAAGATATCCTAAAAAAGTGCATTGATTCCTTAGAGTCACTATAAGGTACCTCAGTATAGTACCGTCTTTAATACAACATGGGTATGGGCATGGAAACATGGATGTGGGCATGGAAACATGGGTATGGGCATGGAATCATGGATATGGGCATGGAAACATGGATGTGGGCATGGAATCATGAGTATGGGCATGGAATCATGGATATGGGCATGGAAACATGGATGTGGGCATGGAATCATGGATGTGGGCATTAAACATGGATATGGGCATGGAAACATGGATATGGGCATGAAAACATGTATATGGGCATGGAAACATGGGTATGGGCATGGAATCATGGGTATGGGTATGGAAACATGGATATGGGCATGGAAACATGGATATGGGCAGGGATCTCATTTTTGGAAAGAATGTAGTATTGACACTGAAACTATGAGGTTAGTCAGATTTTGTAAACATTGGGAGTGGTGGGTGGGAATGGGTTTATCATAGGATTAATACAGTATCATATTTCTTACTTCCCAGGAGTCACAGAAGATAGAGGCAGCCAAGAAGAAATATGGGGATGTCAACTTTGAGATTGTTTATATTTACAAGACAAAACCGACCCTGGGGATGGCTATTGAAGGTGGGGCCAACACCCGGCAGCCCCTGCCCAGAGTTATCAATATTCAGGTAAAACTAGTCGGATGGGAAATAATAAAAACACTTTATTTTAATGCCCATACCATATATATGGAGGAGGCAAATAGTGCTACTGGTGTCTGTCCTGTCGTGTCCTGTCCCAGCCATAATTAATTTTGCTTCCACTGAATAAATTTGAAGGAACTCATGAATTGAAACCAGATTTGGTATGAGGCTGTATATTAAGAAGATGTACGCTAGGTTTGCAACAAAATTGTACAGAATTGTGGCCCATGTTTGACATGGAACTTTGTCATTCAGTTGCTTCATAATGGTGGGGCATCTATGTCATCTGGTTTTAATTAAATTGATAATACCTTCTTTGCTTTGTCTTTGGTATTCACTGGAAATTGTTGTACAGCTGTACTGCATTCTGTGATTACATACTCTTCTCTGAATGTAGCAGCAAACATCTTTACAGAGCTAACCATGAATTATCACTATTCTTGCACAATCATTCACCAAATGTACACATTTTCTATATTTGGTTTGGTGCTTAACGACACAGCAACACATGTAGGATATTTAGTGTCGAGGTAATTGGAGTAAAGTGCCTTGCCCAAGGACACACCATGGTAGCTGACCCAGGCTGGTCCAATGGAAGGATTCAAACTTGCATGCTTTCGGTCAAGAGTCCAGCACGCTAACCACTGAGCCACCGTGGCTCTAATATCAGTAAATAATAACATCAGATGAATAATATGGCAAAGTATATATTTAATGCATTTCATAGCCAAATGAAGAAGTGAGAGAACACAAGTCTGTCAATTAAACTTATAGATATACAGAATCTGAAAGGGGTAATTTTACCATTAAATCAAAATGGAATGCAGAGTTAATGAAGAATAAATACAAATGGAATGAAGAATGAATATAAACAGAATACAGACTGAATGCAAATGATATGCAAAATGAATACACACAATTATGAAAGCATTTTGATGAAAATAGAGAATGCTCTATCCATTTGGATTCGAGTCTCAACTCAACCAATGTAGTTATGTGAGAAAGTTTGCCAGTAGCTTCACGTGGGTTGATTGTTCTTCCTGGTGTGTTCCCGGGTTCTTCATCCACCAAATATACTGGCCGCTGTGTATAGCCTATCATGTGCTGAAAAATGGCATTAAACTCCACAAAACCAATCAAAATGCTGAATGGTGAATGCTAAATAATACTGGAATGAAACATGAATGCATTTAAAAATCAATTATTTTTTAGCTTCCACTAAATTTCCATGGTTGAAAGTCTTTTGCATGATAATTCAGGATCAGATTCTTTACAGGGACATATTTTTACCCCTTGCGAGTCATGATATTGTTCTTTTTGTGGCTCACATAAAAAACAACAACTGCCATTGATGTGATGACATCATCACCAGTAGTGGTATCTGCACAGTCTAATTAAATGAAGTGAAACAACAAATAAAATTTGCAGACGAATACTCTACAACTATACAACTATAATTTTACACTTATTGCAGTTGTGGTTATATTTTAATTTTGCGACTATTTAAATTCAGTGCTGTCTTTGCATATATGCATTTGCTATTTTTTTAAAGCACACTTTTAATACAATATACGAAAACCAGACTAAGTTCTCTTGCTTTAACACACTTGAAAACAGAAACATGACTTCAATAAATGCATTTTCATTTCATTCCAATTGAGTAAAAATGAAAGGAAAATATGATTGGAAGTGATCAATGTAATGTGCATATGTGGTAAAATTACCCATTTCAAGGTCTTTAAGTAAGCAAGAACTATTTCATTATCTTTCATTGTATAAAGGTGACAGTCTGTAAATGTATAAAGATGGTAGTCTGTAATACAGAAGTTAGATGAAGTTGAGCAAGCTGTAAAAATCCTTTATAAAACTGAACTCATTTGCGTTCATTCTTTTATTCCACAGCCAGGAGGTTCAGCCTATGAGTCAGGTGGCCCAAAAGTGGGTCACATAATCCTGGAAGTGAATGGTCAGACCTTGGTTGCCCTGGAACATATTGAGGCAGCTAAAACCATTGCAGAAGCATTCAAAAATAAATCAGAAAACCAGATGGAGCTACTTGTCACAGACTCCAACATCGTCCTGACAGAGCCAGAAACTGCTAATATTCTGATGAACACGTAGTACATATTTTAGTTATACCATAAATTATAACACGTAGTACATATTTTAGTTATACCATAAATTATAACACGTAGTACATATTTTAGTTATACCATAAATTATAACACGTAGTACATATTTTAGTTATACCATAAATTATAACACGTAGTACATATTTTAGTTATACCATAAATTACAACACGTAGTACATTTTTAGTTATACCATAAATTACAACACAAGTTCAGGGTCTTCTATATTTCTCTCAAATTTTAACTCGCAGTAAATTTGGATAATTTGTGGCTTATTCAAATTGCAGACCAATTTAGGGGCATTAATAAGTATTAATTTGCCAGATCAATTAGATACAAACTCATGACTAAGTAAACACAAGTACTTGTTATTCTTCTGTTTAATGTAATGTGGATTCATATCATGGGGTAAATTTTGGTACTTTTGTGACAGATTACATTTTTGTTGGTACCTAAATTCATAAATTGGGGAAGAGGGGTCCCATTGTTTCTACAAAAGGATATTTGGTTTTCAATTCCTGTGTCCTAATAACAGAAAAATTAATTTTGCAAGGTATGGTCTTCTGGATCAAATTATCACTAATAAAAATTCTCTGAGATTTTTCCTCCAACTTGAAAGATCGCAGGTATGCTGTTTGGTCCCAAGTTTGATCTCTAGTTTCGGTGTGTGCAGAGGTGCATTGTCACCACTCCAAACCAGTGTTCGCTTCCAGGTTCAATTATTGCCAGGACACATTAGCTCTAAATGCCAATCTTTGACCTTTGTTATTTGTATAGGATTCTAGATCACTCAGATCAGAAAGTTTCCAACAGCAATTGTATCTTTACACACTACCAAGAACCACACAGCTATGTTCTTCGGTACCATGTTATTCTACCATATTATAGCATATCCATGGTAAGAAGACATAATGAGTTTGAATTTATTGGCCATTCAGCAAATAAATAAACTGATGAGTCTAGATGTGTAATTAAGCTGAATTTTGTTTTTTCATAACCCATGCAGTTTTCACATTTTTCCAAGGGCAATAACTCTGCCCAACCTCCTCTTCATACAGTGGATATGTTAAGAAATGTTTGGAGAACTTGGCTGTGCAGTTTCTTGATTATGTGGCTTATTTTAATGATTCTATCGTATCAGAAACTTCCAGATCAGAACAATCTGGAATCTGTGCAATTTTGTAACATCATGGACTTTAGCACTAACGTTGAGCGTCCAAAAACAGAGCTTAGTGGTTAGCACTAAGATGCCCTTAGTTAGCATGCATTTACCATATATACTTGCTTATAAGTTGGGTCCAACTGTTGACTGCATAAACCCAGATCTGCCATTGCATAATAATACTATACAATTTTGTAACATCATAGACCATGCACTAACATTCAGTATCCAAAATAGAAAGGTTAAAGATTGCTGTTTAGCTCTAAGACAATCCTCAGCTAGAACATGGTAATTGGCTACCTGTCAAAGATCAGTGGCTGCATTCAAGTTCTAGTTATCTCCACCTCCAAGACCACTTTATGCCACCTTCTAAGCTTTTAAGTACATGTGGTACAAGTCATTAGAACTTTTTGTAAAATCAACATAAAATACTGACAGTTTAAACCTTGAAATCTTTAATTAATCTGCTTAATGATTGCAACAAAGAAAGGCATTTGGATTTCAAGATCATTACCAGATAAAATACATTTTAACTTAGGTTGTACAAAATCAAGTACTATTGAACATTAAAAGTTAAATGTCATATATTTCTCACTATTTGTCACTGTAACCATCTTTTTTTCACGAAAAGATATTCACAGAAGGCATATTTCTATTACATTATTATGTATATATTCTAGTCATATGAAATCATTAAATTATTTAAAAAAAGGTACATGATCTACAATGTACAAAACAAAGATGCGTTACCATGTACCACTATGAATTGATAAAGTTAACATGTGTGAAATGTACAGTACACACAATGTGGATTGTCACCCATGCTATGTGCTAGTAAAGAGTGATGTTGAGCATAGTTCATTGACATATTCTGTTGCGGTTCAGGCAGTAGTTGTACTGCACTCAACAAGTGCTGTTTCCTCTTTACATAACAGATCTGGCCAATTAGTGAATTGCTTGTGTATTTGACTCTATCTTCAAAATCCTGAAGAAAGATGTTAGGTCTGTCATAAATCTACCATAGGCTAATATCTATACAAAATTGGAGAACATCCCTGGGTTCACTTGTAACACCTTGATGTTACACTGTGAAGTGGAGTGTAATTAGGTGACAAATATACCAGCAGAAGTAAAAGACGGTCAATACACTCTGTGTGTACCTAAGAGTTGAAAATGTCCTCAGCTAGGCCTTGTATCTTTGAGACCTGACAGTTTTGTTACTGTATTTGCTTACATATAATATGAGCTCAACTGCAAACAGTAAAAACCCAAATCTGAATTTGTATAATGCACTGTCATGTCAGAAGATCAAAATACAATGGTCCCTCGCCATAAGGCACCTCAGTATAATGCACTGGCAGATCAGAGTACATTAGTCTCCACTGTAAGGTACCTCTGTGTAATATAATGGCAGATCAGAGTACATTGGTCTACAATTACAGGGTACCTCAGTATAATGCACTGGCATATCAGAGTACATGAGTTCCCACTGTAAGGTACCTCAGTATAATATAATGGCAGATCAGAGTACATTGGTCGCCAATTACAGGGTACCTCAGTATAATGCACTGGCAGATCAGAATACATTAGTCCCCACTGTAAGGTACCTCAGTATAATATAATGGCAGATCAGAGTACATTGGTCTACCATTACAGGGTACCTCAGTATAATGCACTGGCATATCAGAGTACATTGCATCCCACACTGTAAGGTAGCTTAGTGTAATGCACTGGTAGATCAATGTAAAGTGGTTCCTCACTGTAAGATACCTTAGTATAATGCAATGTCAGATCAAAGCACGGTGGGCTCTTACTGTAAGGTATTTGTGTATAATGCATGGGCATAACAGAGTGAAGAGGTCCCCAATATAAGATACTTTGGTATAATGCACTGGTAGATCATACTGGTCCATCATCATAAGGCATCTCTGTATAATGCACTGGCAGGCCAGAATACATTGCTCCCCCTCTGTAAGATAACTCAGTATAATGCACTGGGAGATCAAAGTACATTGTTCCCCCACTGTAAGATACTTCAGTATAATGCACTGACAGATCAGAGTACAGTACTCCCCCACTGTAAGATACTTCAGTATAATGCACTGACAGATCAGAGTACATTAGTCCACCACTGTAAGATACTTTAGTATAATGCACTGACAGATCAGAGTACAGGGGTCCATCATTATTAATTACCTCAGTGTGATACACTGGTAGATCAGAGTACAGTGGTCCATCATTATAAGGTACCTCAGTATGATAGAGTCTATCTTATTCATTCTATGTCTAATTTCATATATATAGAGTAAACCCTGATCTGTTGGTGTGTACTCAACTCCAACTTCTGTATAATTTCTAGACAATCAAAGTTAAGGTGTGCACCTCAGTTTGAAGATAACTAGCTTGCTTCAGATTATATGTTTAATAGAATTATCATATCTTCGTTGTAAATAATCAGCATACAAAACTTTAGAAGAGTTTTACTGGGCATTAAGATGCTTTAAGAAAGTGGGACCTGGGTCTTTACTGCATGCAGTTTTATGCATATTGTACAAAGGTAAATACAGTGTTTCTTCATATTGTACAAAGATAAATACAGTGTTTCTACATATTGTACAAAGGTAAATACAGTGTTTCTACATATTGTACAAAGGTAAATACAGTGTTTCTACATATTGTACAAAGATAAATACAGTGTTTCTACATATTGTACAAAGGTAAATACAGTGTTTCTACATATTGTACAAAGGTAAATACAGTGTTTCTTAATATGTACATTTTTATACAATTGGTATGAATACTTACTCTTTGGATATTGTACAGTTTTATTTATATTCGTATTTTCCGTAATAACAAAATGTTCAATTCCTTAGGTACCTAAACTTTGCAAAATTCTGACATGAAAAAGTTGTATATGCATTTCAAGTCTTGAAATCACTTAACACATCTTGTTTTTTCATTTGTCATCTTTTTGTAGCATTTCTTACTAATGTTTGTGGATACATGATCATGTTTGTTAGATATGCTCTTGATATGATGTATTTTTATATTGTGATAAAAATGTACCGTCCATGTTATGTGCAATATTTTACTTGTTTATTTTTATGTTTTGCTGCTATTCAAAACTGTAAAATGGCATGTAGAGGCATAGAATTTTAAAAAGTTGTGCAATATCTTTCAAAACCCACTCTTTCTTTCATTTTTTAATTAACATGAAAAAGTAATATACATTTCATAATTTGATTGTACAAGGATGAAGTCAGTATTTTGGGATTTTTTTATTTTGGGGTTTTTTAGTCATAAAGTCTGCTAAATGTTGAGATCGTGGTCTAAATTCAGTATAGTACTATTATTTTGTAGTTTAAGATTATTATTTGTAATTGTATTAATATTAATATTGATAATTTGTATCTTATAACATAGTGTTCCTTCTTTATAATGCCATAAGTTACTTTATACTGAGGTATGTCCCAGCAAGACTGTCATTAAGGTGAATACAAACAAGAAAATATGGCATTTTAATAATTTGAAGCCACATCATCATTGGTTCTCTTTGACCAATACTACAGTTAAGTGAAATAAATTCTGTAGCAGTAATAAAACAAAACTGAATAAATGTAATGGGATCCCTGACAATATCTACATTATAGGATGGGCAGCAGTATACTGAGGGGCATTATAGAGAGTGACCATTGTATTGTGGTTGTTATTATCATTTTATATTTTATGATGTAGATCTGAATATTTACATATTATAAATTTGTCTTACAAAAATATGTTGAATTGTATTTGTTGTACGTTTTATATATATTTATTTAATGTCTTTCAGGTGTATTTATTTTATAGCATAAATTTGGGAGTCATGATAGCTCGATTTCTTGGGTTCAGTACATGCCCAGGTCAGCCCAGGTTGGATGCCTCAATATGTCCTTGGGAAAGGCACTTTGCTTCCATTTCCTCTGCACGATATAGCCAATAATGTGTTAAAAGTGTCGTTGAAAAAGAGAAACACACAATTATAGCTAAATTTTCCTGATCACAATAAATTATTATATCTTAAAATAAATGATGTCTAACTTTATTCATTTGTAGTCCTAGAAGCATAACTATTTTACCTACTTTAGAAAAGAAACCTAAATTTAAAAGAAAATTCCATTTCTTTCTGTAGTAGAACAGTGATAAAATAATGATTGATTGATCCATTGAATGGTATTTAATGGTATATCAAGACATGAAAGGTTATATCATGCCATAACTAATAGAATATATGTTGGTGCTGGCACTGAGACAAGGGAAGTACATTTGAGAGTGTTTAAATTATTTGAGATTTAGCAAGGTTCTATGCTGATCAGAACAACAATAATGTAATTCTGAGACTGGGATTTCCTTATCTTGGTGCCAACATCCCACATTTATTATTTTTTTCACCCATTTGTTTTTATAAGTGTATAGAGAAAAAAATAATTTAGTTTCATTCCCTCACGTCATTGACTTGCTTTATTTTTGCAAACACCCATGTCTGGCATTATGGTGTCATTAAAGTGCATAACCGTAGATCATGATAGCATGAAATCATTACATGATGACCCGAGACAACCAGACTGAGACAAGAAAAGTAATGGTGGAAAATTCATGCGATCTCTATCACATGGGTGAGAAATTTGGATTACAGTGCCTTGCCCAGAGACATAATGTGGAAGTCAACCTAGTCTAGTCTTGGCCAGATTGAAACCAACACCCTTCTAGTCAAAAGTTTGGCATGCTAACCATTGTGCAAAGGACCATTTAAATAATTTAAAAGCAAAAGTGTACTCTGGTATCCCCCTTTTGTTTCTTCTATCATTACTTCTGTCATAATCCTATGACACAATGTGGAATGCATATAACTGGGTATTAAATGTATACTTTAGTTCGAGAACAGTATGTGACATAGAACTGCAGTCAACATACTGGTAGTTCATGATGAAATTCATGTAGAGATTACAATTTTCAGTTTGTGGGACCATTTCAGACATAATTGGTAAAATAGCCAAATTTACCTCAATAAAATAAACAAACAAAATAAATATGTGCAGAATTAGGGTGCAAATAATTATAAGGGATGTTTTTTCAAAAAATAAATAAATAAGTGCATAATAGGATCAGTCTTTTTTCCAAAGTTAGCAGTTTCTTCAAGCCATTCCTATACAGCAGTTGTTTCTAACAAACCTCACTTTCATACATTACAATTTGAGCAATGTTTTCCATTTGATGAATGATCTTTTAATGAAATGTAATTAATGTCAAGTTACTATTTGTAAAATTTAATTAAAAATATTTAAATCATGGGTTTTGATGCAACATTTTTCCCAGTTACACATAATGAAGACTCTGGTTGAGTGTGTTTCCAAGATTTTTTACACATTGAGGACTCTAGTTGAGTGTGTTTCCAGAATTTACACATGTATGGTTCTAGTAGAGTGGGTTTCCAAGATTTTTACACATTGAAGGCTGTAATTGAGTGTGTTTCCAGGATTTACACAGTGAAGGCTTTAGGTGTTTCCAGGATTTACACACAATGAAGACTTTAGTGTTTCCAGGATTTACACACAATGAAGACTTGAGTGTGTTTCCAGGACTTGCACACAATGAAGACTTGAGTGTGTTTCCAGGATTTACACACAATGAAGACTTTAGTGTGTTTCCAGGACTTGCACACAATGAAGACTTGAGTGTGTTTCCAGGACTTGCACACAATGAAGGGTCTAGTTGAGTTAGTTTCGTGTTGAGATGCTAAAATATTGTAGCACAAGACCCCACTTGCATAAAACTTCTCAACTTTAAGTAAAAATTCAACTAAAACTTGGAAACCTCATCATTCAAACAAATTTGCAATAAGCATCTCATGAAATTGGCTAGTCATTCCAAATTAGAATATGAACTGACTCTTTTGATGTACATGTATCAAGATTCTTTAGAGCGGCAAAATTGTGACTATATCAGTGAGATGATATCGGATTTTTTTGTTTCTTTTTTTAAACAAGTAGTAATGTGACATTTGTTGTGTTTCACTGGAAGATCAATGCTCAGATTGTGAAGTATTAATGAAGGTGAGGCCTGATTAAAGTAGTATTCACTTGCCTCCACAGATTAGTATCAATATTTTCATTTATCCCACATCTATTTGATTTGTTTTATTATGGCATGTATACTTCGTGATATTGCATAGTGGCAGGAGGAAATGGAGCAAATGCATTATTGTTAAATATCCATTACGAGATGATATTAAAATTTCTTCTTTCAACAATTTATTTGGTCGCCTAAGCTTTTTTTATTAACCTTACCAAGGACATACTGACTGTACTTAACAGTGTTATTAACCTTATCTGTCTATCCATCACACATTTATCATGCCTCGGAATGTTATACATTATGGGATATAGCTATTGCTATGTCTGTCTATCCATCACACATTTATCATGCCTCGGAATGTTATACATTATGGGATATAGCTATTGCTATGTCTGTCTATCCATCACACATTTATCATGCCTCGGAATGTTATACATTATGGGATATAGCTATTGCTATGTCTGTCTATCCATCACACATTTATCATGCCTCGGAATGTTATACATTATGGGATATAGCTATTGCTATGTCTGTCTGTCCATCACACATTTATCATGCCTCGGAATGTTATACATTATGGGATATAGCTATTGCTATGTCTGTCTATCCATCACACATTTATCATGCCTCGGAATGTTATACATTATGGGATATAGCTATTGCTATGTCTGTCTGTCTGTCTGTCCATAAACGTTTCACTTACAGAACATAACTCTTAAACCTTTCATGATATTTTAACCAACCTTAGTACACGTCAAACAAGATACATGGAACCTCGGTGCCTTTTGATAGATTTTTTGCATTTAATATTTTTTCTGTTATCATGGAAACAAAGTGTAGCCTATATACTATATAAATTGAGAGTACTGGATCATATGGTATGAGTAAAAGTAGTATAAAGAGCCCATGTGGGCCTGAGATGGATCAACTGGCTGACATTTGACTAACAGCCAAGTGCAGAGTAGATGGCCAAGAAATCTGGTTGATTAGGATGCCAAGTTCTGTATAAATCTCTTCCAGTTCTGTTAATAACTTATTATGAAAGGAATTTTTGCACATATTCTTTATTTTCAGTTAACTTGGCCATAAGGCCAACTGAGCTTATGGTATGACCCTGTGTCTGTCGTTATGTGTCATGCATCTGTCAACAGTTGCTAGTTGAAACTTCTTCACAAAAAACACTGACCAATTATGACCAAGTTTGGCAAAGAGAATCCTCGAATGAAAGGCTTTAAATTTATTCAAATTATGGTGATATATAATCAATTTTTCTACTGTTACTAAAAATAGAAAACAAAATTTTGATATCTTCACAAAACTGCTTAACAGAATTTGATCCAATTGGACAGAAAGAATTCTGGCGGGGAGACATTTCAATTTGATATATGCATTGTTGATCGATCTTCATGGTTATTTAATATAGAAAAAATGTCAGTTGTCCATCAACAGTTGCTGTTTTCAACTTCTTCTCAAAACCAGTTTCAACCACGCTTGATATAGATCATCCTGGCATAAAAGCCATTCAGATTTGTACAATTTATGCAGATCTGTGATATGGATCATCCTGGCATAAAAGCCATTCAGGTTTGTACAATTTATGCAGATCTGTGATATAGATCATCCTGGCATAAAAGCCATTCCGGTTTGTACAATTTATGCAGATCTGTGATATAGATCATCCTGGCATAAAAGCCATTCATATTTGTACAATTTATCTGTGATCAGATATGGCCTCATGCTAAATATGGAAACTTGTAAACTTCTCAGAAACTGCTCAGATGAAATCAAACAAATTTGACAGAAGCGTTCTGGTAATAAAGGCTTTCAAATTTACACAAATGCATAAAATAAGGTGGCCATTACTAAAAGTGAAAAATTCTTTAAAGGACTAATCTCAAAAACAACAAGACAGAATTTCACCAAGCATTACAGAAAGTATTCTGGCATGAAGTGATTTTTAGTTCATGCAAACGATGCTAGTCTGCCATCAGATTTGGCTGCTGTTACTAAGAATAGATAAACCTTTAATCATTTCTTCTAATAAAAAATTGCTTTAATGACTTTGATAAAATTATGAGAAAGTGTCCTTGCTTGAATGCATTTAAGATTTACACAAATGATACATACTGTTCTGCTATCAAATATGGCTGCCATCACTAAAAGTAGAAAAACATTGACACAACTTTAAAAAAAAAAAAACGATGAACAGAATTTGACCAACTTCGACACAAAGCGTTTTGGCATATGGGTCTTTCAGTTTTAGACAAATGATGCTATGTGCAAATAAATATGGATGAAGATACAGAAACTAGAGAAACTTTGAAACATTCATTTTCATAGCATATGCAATCAACAGCATTCGAAGCATTCTTGTCCAATATCGGAAGGCCTTTATGCCAGGATGCCGTATGTCCGAGTTTGTCAATTTTGTTGAGCTGCTTTTCAACATAAATTTTTCTGTTGTTAGTAATGGTGGCCAAATTTGATGATGGATCAGCATCACTTTGTACAAATTATAAAGCCTTTTATACTAGGGTTGACCAAATTCTGTTGAGTGGCTATGGAAATTTTTTTTAGTAACAGTAGCCACATTCTGTTGAGTAGTTATGGAAAAAAATATTTAGTAACAGCAGCCACATTTTATGGCAGGTCGGGATCACTTAAGCAAACTTAAAAACTCTTCCAGAAAGAAATGCTTTTTGTCTTATTTTGGTAAAGTTCAGCTATGTTTGAAAACAAAGCATTTTTCTATTTTTAGTAATGTAAACCATGTTTGATGGTGGAGGGGCATCATTTATACATCAAGGATGCATTGTCCAGCTTGGTCAAATTCTTTGGAACAATTTATGAAAATAACTTGTTTAAAGGTTTTGAAAGGTTTTTCTTTTTTACTAATGGTGGCCATATTTGATGGTGGATTGGCATCAATTGTACAAAATTTAAACATCTTCATACCAGGATGCTTCCTTTCAAATTTGGTCAAATTCTTGAGTGTTTTTTTTTTTATAAAGAAGTCATTTTAAGGTTTTCTAATTTTAGTAATGGTGACCATATTTGACGGTGAATTGGCACAATTTGTACAAATTTGAAAACTCATCATGTCTGTGTGCTTTCAATAAAATTTGACCAAACTTCTGTTTAGCAGCTTTTAAGAAAAAGTTGTTTGAAAAGATTTTTAAAAAATGTACAGCAGTCCCATCGGAGTTGGTTCAGCAAGGACACTGTGACTAAAATAAGAGCCAGAGTGTAATCAAGAATTACATTGCTCACCTCAGTGAAGCTTGTAGTAGTCTTTAGTAGCCATTGTCAACATTAACTATTATGCTACAAATAAATTTTGACTAAAGTAATCTTGACAAAGAAATTTTGGTTGCTTTTCAAACTCAAGTTTTTTTTTTTTTTTTAAATTTATTATCTTTACATGTCAACTTGTAATCAGTACTGTATAGCCAGTAGTGCCAACATATCGTTAAACCATATATATTCATACTGTGACGGCGAATAAAAGACATAAAACGAAAAAAGGTACATTCTCGTCTATTATATCAAAGTAGTGCTACTATAATGAGTTGATAAAAACCAGAGATTTATGTTGTTTTTGTATTTTAAAAGAATTCATTATTCTTAAAATCGGCTTACAAAGTTGTTATTACTGTCCACACTTAGGATCCAGATTTTACTGGGTGAAAGTCACAGACCTTGGAGTGACAGCCAGCAGTACACAGTTCATGCACTAGTACCTACCTTGATTAACCACTACAGTTGAGGTCGCACATGAAAAGCATCTAATTGCTATACTCATTTAGATGTACAATACACAGTTAACCTGTTAAGGGTAACCTATTATAATATGCAATGTATAGTCATATATATAGTCTACCATTAAATAAATATTTCCTACTTCACTACACTAGTCATAAAGGGCTGTATAATGCAATGTATAGTCATATATATAGTCTACCATTAAATAAATATTTCCTACTTCACTACACTAGTCATAAAGGGCTGTATATAGCATGGAAAAATATATGTGGTGAGCTAAACTTGAATACTTAACCTATGTTAGAAAAGCGTAAAATACAGGTCACAGTCACCTTTGGTTGTAAGGGTGTAATACTAATAGAGGTATCCAGTTATAAAGTTTCATGATTCTAACAAAAAGCAGCACACAATAAGTGACATTTAAACAAAATTTCAACAAAGTCACTGATGAATTAAATATATGTCACAGAGACCTCTTTTTGAAGTAAGGATGTAGCACTTTTCAAGAAACATCCTGGGGCCAAGTTTCACAATTCCAAAATATGACAGTATGTATACATGAAGTAAAAAAACCTGTGGTCATGAGCTCGACCCAAAAACCTGACATGAACCAGTAAAATGTGAAATGTCACATCGACCTTTTGTTGTATGGGTGTACTACTAATGGAGATGCAAACAATCATCTGGTTTTTTCTTGGACAGACAAGCTCGAGACTGAACCGTAGTCATTGAATTGTGAAATCTGTGTTACAGTGACCTACTTTTGTTCACAAGGGTGTAGTACTCATAAAGATACATTTTCTTGCCTATTTTCATGATTCTAGGTATAACAGTAGGTTTCAAGTGTACAAAAACTATTTTTGTTTCAAGCTTAACACAAAAACTTAACCTAAGCCAGTAAAATGTGAGATGTAGGTCACAGTGACCTTCATTTGTTGTAAGGGTGTGATACTAAGAGATACATACAATCTAGTTCATTGAATCTAGCATGAACAGAGCTTGTGCAGTAAATTTAAAACAAAAATTCAATCAGTTAAGTGTAAAATATGGGTCACGGTGATCTAATTTTGTATACAGTGTGCAAAAAATAATTGAAAAAAACTTTTAAGAATGTAGAACTAAAGTACATGTGTACAAAGTTAGGGGGTGGGTGTTTTTAAACCCAATCCAACATGTTGCCTAGGACCTATGAAGAAAAAATAGTTGAGATGCAGTGAGGCTGTACGTATGTATATAATTTTATGTGTGGACACTTACGGTAGTATATTAATTCTCTACTTCGTAGAGGCAAGCTTAAAATGGTTTATAATAATTTAGTTCTTGGCAACATACCTTGACCAAAGTTAGTGGAGGGCTTGCACCATGCCCTACCATGCCTACATAAAATATTAAAAAATAGGAAAGTGTATAATGTGCTACCCACTGTACTTGTCTATTTTTATAAATCACATGGCAGTCATATTTGATGGAAGATTGGCATCATTTATATGAATTTGAAAACCCTTCATGTCTGGATGATTTAAAATTTGACCAAATTTCTTGTAGTAGTTTCTGAGAAGGAATCATTTATATGTTGGTCCATTTGTAGCAATTGCAGAATCTATATTGGATTTTTGATGCGTTTCAGTTTTTCAATTTTGAAAGGCCTTCATGCTAGGATGATTTCTGTCATATTTGGTCAAATTCTATTGAGCAGTTTCTCCCAAGTTTTTTCTATTTTTAGCAATGGTAGCCATAATTCATGGCAGATTGGCATCATCTGAACAGATCTGAAAGTCCTCTATGCAGTTTTGAAGTTGTCAATACCATAAGCTCACATGGCATTATGACCAAATTTTGTGAGTGCTTGACCATAGAGTACTTTCATTAGGAGTCATGATATTAGTCTGATAAATCATCCCCACAAATATGTGTTGATACTGATGGACGATTTGTTGGTCTTATGTCACCTGTTCATTAAAATGTGCAGTTTTGCTGCGTACAGATCTTTCTGGAACATGCCCGCGCACAGTTTAGACACGAGTATTTGGTAACAGCCATATGTAGCACGAAATTCAAAATGGCCACAGGACATAGGGTTGTGTTATTCCACATGGATTTACAAGTTGTCAGACATAGGATTTGATCTGGAAATATTCTGTACACATCACGAAAAGGACCCTTCAACTAACGGTAGCTCAAGAGATGCGAGAAATGCAGGTAAGTGTCTAAAATGTACACCGATATGTTGTGGGCAGATTTGTCTGCAAACGATTCCTCGATTTTTTGAATAGGTGAAATCAAACCCACAAATAGTTCATCAGTATCAACACAGATTTGGGGGTCTGATTTATCAGACTATCTTTACATAAGTGGGGCACCAGGGGTATACATGTATGTAGACCATCATTTGCTTCATGTCTAGGTCATTTTCTAAATGATGGGCACTCATGTTCCATGAACAAATTTTTGTAGGATTTTCAGTAAACGTTTAACATCTGGCTTTGTCTATGTACTTTATTTCTCTCTTTTCATGTTTTTATTTTTACACAAGTATTATTCATTCATGTTTTTATTTTTACACAAGTATTATTCATTCATGTTTTTATTTTTACACAAGTATTATTCATTGGAGGTATTTTGTAATTAAGAAATGTATTACAACTATTGCATCCAAATCTATGTGTTGTAAAGATGAACTCTACAAAGAATTTTGAAAATAAATGATCTGTACCCACTTCATCTGTTGGTCTCTTCAATATACTCTGGCAATTTTTTAAATTTTGTGAGACAGTTTTTTCAGAATGGTTTATTGCAAAATGAAACAAAAGCCAACTTTGTTTATATTTCTGCACCTTCAACTTGTCCAAAAATATCACATAAGAAAATAACATTTGTATTAAATGAATTTTTTTTAAAATATGAGGTAAAAATGCGTAAGTTACAAATTTTGAATATGTATATAATGCCAGTTGAAAATGACCAATGTTTTTTCTTCTGGATACTGTAAATCACACACTTTTAGAAATTTAACGAGGAAACATGATTCTTGAGCAGACGAGTTGGTTTGGTACTGGCTACCCCTCTGGTCACTATAACCAGTACTGGGATCTGCTGTGATGATGGAATATCCATGGCTGGTCCAGTTGGGCCACCATACCATATGCTGTTACGATTTGTTCTGATTGTGGCAAAGGGGGTGATGGAGTTGCTGTAACTGCATGAAATGCCAGTGATGGCAGAGACTTCCAAATTTTCTTCTGAATGGATATTCTTTCCATGTTCAGACATTAGAAAATTGGCAATGAGGCGGCATCAGCAGCAATACTGATCATGTCCACATCCTTTTGCATGCATTTCTATGCATCTCCTTCATCCAGATCAATGCTTGACTGTGATGATTACTCATCTTTCCTCATACCATTGTGAGCACACACTACATGTATGGTTGGAACTGCACTCAGAACAGTTAATACAGGTGATTAATTGTATAGATACCAGTACTTAGATAAAGACAGGTGAAATCAGTCAAGCTTATTGCAGAATTTATCGTGATGTGGATCCTATTACATGATATAACTGATCATTTATTTTACATTTACTGATATAACTTAGATAAGGGTTTAGTAATGAGTTTATTTTACTATAGACCATCATGCAGACAATTAAAGAAAAATGAACTGCTTGTGACAAGCCAATGTTGTTAAATGTAAAATGTGTTAAAAATTCAGTATTTACCCAAGTTTTGCTTTACAGCACATTTGTATGGGATAATTTATCGATTTCTTTTCTGCAATTGATAACTTCAACAATGCATAGAATATTGCCATATTCATAAACTCTTCACATGTGCAAGCAGTAATTATCTGTAATCATGAATATTGTTAAGTCCATTACAGTTATGCAACAAGAGGATGGTCAGTTGAAAGTGACCCGAAGTTGTGATAGTTGTTAGAGTTTGGATTTTATTTTGATATATTTGGATTCATCGCAGTCTAACGGAGTATCTTGATAAACTTTTGAGTTTACATAACAAATCATTTGTAGTTATCTTACTGTTGTGCTAAATTAGTAGGTTTTCCAGGTACTGTAGCTTCTGCATGTTTTTGGATGAAAAAAAATGTACTGTCCGAAACACAAATATTTAATTCAGTGTCCCAAAACAAATAAATGAAAAATCGAAGCCCAACTGATACTAGTATTCAAAAGAATCACTGCTAGTGTCTTGCTGAAAGAACATGTAACTCCAAGTTCAGAGTGGTAGTGTGACTGGCACTAAGTGCTGACAACTAAAGATGCATATTTCACAACCTCACTTGGTGGCAGATTTCAAAGTTTACAATAGCTGCTATCACCTCTTGTTTCTGCAGAGTCTGGCACTGCTCAGCCTGACTGAAAACCATTCATACTCTTGTAAAATAACTTTTACCAATATAAACAAGGAGTAGATCTCAACTGTGTTGGTTGTGAGAAACTTACAGATAGTTTTGCCGCTAAGTGTAATAGTAGGGCATCCAGGTCTGAGGTATGGTTCACGACTTCCAAAAATGAAAAATGAATCGTTTGTTCTGTGATTTTTTTTTATTAACTGTCCAAAAATGAACTTGGTAGCAATAGTTCATTGGTAGGCCAATGCAACAGTGATGGATCGGTTGCAATTTTGTGAGATCACAACTATATTCTTCATGGTAACTTTAGTAGCTCTATCTGCTTGAATGTTTGAAATTAATTAGTCACATCTTTAAAACTGCTCAGTGGATTTGAATAAAATTTGGTATATATTTTCAGTCTCTTTTTGGCACATTCATTCAATGCACATATGAAAATAAGAATTCATTTTCCTATAAGATGGTGCCACTTACAAAAAGTAAGAAAACTGAAGTGAACAAGATTAGTCTGTGAAGAAAAGGTACGAAATGGCCAAAGTGGATTGGTATTTGTGAAGTGTCATAAGATGAACAGGCACAAGCAGAAGTAGCAACTATTGTCTGATTAACAGGTTTTGGCACCGAGTCCTTTATCGAGGGGGAGACCCCTCCAGTCTGATATCTTCCAAGGCAAGTATATGACTATTTAGCACTTTTGTTCTAGTGTTGCTAAAATAAGCCAATATATTTGGTGAACATTGTTTTTAGCTGGGGAGGGGGGGGGGGCTGGATTTGGTAGGTAGTCGATCACTTCAAATGTATTATGATTGCGGAAATATTTTTTTTTACTCCCCCTCCCCTACTACACACACACACACACAAAAGTAGAACCTGTCTTGAGAGACCACTGCTACAAAGGACCACGTCTTGAGATCATATTCTCAATGCACATATTTACTGAATATATATTGTTATGACCTGTCATGAGAGACCACCTGTCTTGACAGACCATGAGTTCTTGGCAGCATAGGTCTCTCACAACAAGTTCTATTGTACCATCGAAAATAAATTAATTTGCAGTAATTGACAAATACTGTCGGGGCATATATAATTAATATAGTGTCTATTGCATAATTTTATTATGAATATACAAGATAAAATTCAAGCTTGGTCTTCAATCCCATCTTCTTTCCTCTTTTGCTTGCCTCTCATTATGGCCTCTTTAAACAGCCTAAGATACAAATGAACAGCTACAGGTGTATCATCATTTCCTGGGATCGGATAAGTGATGAGTCTAGGGTCACAATTTGAATCTACTATCCCTACAGTTGGAACCAACATTTTTGCAAAATCAGTGACAGCACGATGCTGCTCAAATACATTATTTAAAGTGTTGATAAATATTCCCAAATCTGGGAGACGCATCTTCATTTCATATTGCTGCTCTGCGTTTGTAAAGGTTCCACCATACCAGTAACGACAATGAGCATACTCGCCACATTCGTGTGCAGTTTTCTCCACATACGGCATCATCTGTCGATATCTACTCACAAATAATACAACCCCTCCTCTGTACACTACATGAGCTGTAAAGTTCAATGCATCACCTAAATGGGGCAACGTTTTCTCAAGATCAAAAATGTCCATCCCAAGTCGCGAGCCAAACAAATAGGGTGTCATGTAGGGATGTCGACAACCAGCATCATGGCCAAAATGAACCCGTGCATTGAAAAGGTCACGTGTAGTCACTAGATTTCTGACTTTGAAAAAATCATGATCTTTCAGAGACTTGGCTAGTTTGTCCTCAACTTTCTCAGCATCTGAAACAAAATAAAAGTAGTCTCAGTTTACTGTTATTTTAATGTTTGTGGATTATGGATTGCTACAGACCATGAATCTCAAGATCCAATGAACAATATATCTGTGAAGACAATATGAACCTCTCTACACCAGGGGAATATTCACAAATTTACAGTGTTTCTTCCATGTTACAGTGTTTCTTCCATGTTACAGTGTTTCTTCCATGTTACAGTGTTTCTTCCATGTTACAGTGTAAGTACAAAGGACCTGCCTCAGATATGTCAAAAAGTAGGGAGTGGGCTGATTATAAAAAGTATCAATAGCAAATATTTGCAAAAGTTTTGTAAAAATAGGGCTGAGCTTATGATCTCGCATGGGATTAACATCATGTAAATAGGGAAAGTTGACCAAGAATGTCATTGTTTTCCAAAAACATGTAACTGATATCCATGAAAATAACATAATTCACTTTTTTCATTAATGTTCAAATTTATTAGTGTAATAACATCATGTTATAAATATGATATATCACTGACTAGCAATTTGTGTCATGACATCATGCCATAAATACATGTATCGTATATCACTGTGACTGGCAATTTGTGTCAAAAGATTGTGCCATAAATATGACACATCACTATGACCGTGGCAATTTGTGTCTTGACATGCAATAAATATGACATATCCCAGTGACTGTCGCAGATTTATGTCATGATGTGCCATAAATGATTTATCACTGTACAGTGGCAATTTGTATCATGACATCGTGCCATAAATATCATGTACCACTGACTGTGACAATTTGTATCATGACATTATGCCATAAATATGATATATCACTGTCACTGTGGCAATTTGAGACATGAGATCATTGTTAGGTTCTATTTCCGCAATGGTACATAAAGCACAGTGAAACCCCTCAACACGGACCCTTAATGACCATGGAAGCGCTGTATTATCTAACTGTGATTGATGCTATTTGCTAGTATAAATGATCAAAAGAACATTTCTTTTTTGTTTTTTAATTAAATACACAGACTTTATTAACAAGGCCAGTGGCCTCACTTTAGATGCATTGCCGACGGAGACCAACAAAACAGTATTCTAAAAGTCAGATTTATTCAATTGATTTTCAAATGAGAAAAATCATTACATACATGTATTTAAGTAGCTATGACTCATCTGTATGTTGACTTACATGTCAAGATGTCAGAACAAGCAGCTAAGCATTGTAGGATTGAACTATCCTTACAGGATAAAATTAGTCATATCAAAGAGTATGAATCTGTGCCAAAACCTACACTGAAGAAATATGGGGAAAATTTTGGCATAGGAACATTATGAATTATACGTAGTATTTAAATACTATGGATAATCATTCATAATTCTAATTAACTTATAGTAAAGCTATAAAAGTATCTCATTTCTTAAATGTTTCTTGAGAGAAGGATTATATTCATTTCTATGTTGAAGAACTGTCAGTATGTATATGGGTTAAAAGCATATCAGCACAATCCAGGCTATAATGTGCTGAGTAAATCTGGGTATCTTAAAAAAGACATACACAACAAAGATTAAGGCAAAAAAGGTAAATCCAAAAAATTCAAGTTAAAGTTTTGATATAAATCACGATCTTAAAAAGTCCAAGCTATAACATCATCACTGTATACATCATAGGGCAAAAAAAGTTGCCTCCATTAGTTTCCTCTTACGACATGCTGGCACAAATGGCCTATTCTACATCACTGAGTCTGAAGGGGGGGGGGGGGGGTCTATCTTGTATAAATTCCACAACTGGCCTATTCTACATCACTGAGTCTGAAGGGGGTGTGTCTATCTTGTATCAATTCCACAACTGGCCTATTCTACATCACTGAGTCTGAAGGGGGTGTGTCTATCTTGTATCAATTCCACAACTGGCCTATTGAACATCACTGAGTCTGAAGGGGGGGGGGGTGTCTATCTTGTGTCAATTCCACATATTTTATGCTTATTTAATGTAGGATTCATACATAAAGATGTTTGTCAGCTTTTAATTCCCAAAAAGAACGTATGCTAAATGTCATTATTGGAAGTACTTCACTTAATTAAAATGACTATTATTTTTTTCAAAGAAAGGCCCTTTCAATCTACAAAAGTTTCCTTACTGGAAATGGTGCCTCTTGATCACACCTCTGTAAAATATTCCATGCTAGAAAACTCTAGATAGATAAACAGAATCACAACAAAAAAGTGCAATTCAATTTCAATGAACAATAGTATCTTAGAGAAGGGAAACATTTTAAGCTTGAAATGCATAAATAGTCACCTTGAATCATAGCTTGAGCTGGAGCAGGAACATGGACTTTGGCTGATACCTGCTTTACATCTCCAGTGATACATCGCCGAATTTTTGAAATATCTGTATTAATAAATAAATATATAAATAAGTAAGTAAAGAATGAATGATCTTGTACCACTGCTGGTACATGCAAAAACCATGCAATAAATGGTTTTTGCTGCTGTATTATTTCAACCAAAGATATTCACAGTTACTTTGATTAACAGCAATGCCAGGGCCTGCATGCTGAGCCCATGATCTATGCATGCTGTAAAATATGTGGCCTTGACCCAAAAAGTGTAAAGGTTATGCAAGTGTACTGTACAATGAGTAGCCTTGCCTTACAACGATTCATCCAAAGTTTGAGCAGAATCTATCATTGGAGTTTAGAAAATATAAAATGAAAAACATGAACCTACACCCTAGTGCAAATCTTCTATGCATTTGACCTTGACCCCATTACATAATTTTATTTAATTAGCTTAAATAATTCCATTTTAAATAAATAAATGTACCAAGATACTGAAGAAGATATGACAATATTCCATTCACTTTTTTTGTTTCATCTTTGTGCAACACAGTATACTACATTCACATTTTTCTTATTAAACAAATTTTAACTGCACTGCAGGTTTAGGACCAAAACAGCAAATAAATGATCCTCTGAGACAATATGCCTAGTGAATGTTGAACTTTACAAGTTCGGTGTTCCATGGGTTGCCATGACCCTGGTAAGGGCTCAAAATTGCAGCTAGCAAATTTGCTAGTGGAAATTGAAAATGCCTGATTTTTGCTAGCTGAAAATATTAAAACTATCAAAATGCTGCTAGTATTGAAAAAAGTTCATTTGGAGCCCTGCCTGGTACTAATATTAGTACTTTGCAACAGTCAACCTTTAACTGAAACTGCAGTTAGATTAGACTAACATTCAGTCTCTACCACTCATTAAGCATAACAAATACATGGACCAAACTGCCTAGGTAAATTCATGACATCAGTGCACCAGATGTTTCCTTCAAATTAGCTATGCTCAAGCATCATGGTGGGGTGGGGGATAACTCTAAACAGCTTTTCAAAAATAACATTGGACCTGGTTTTGCTAGACAGATCTATTTTTGCACCATACTTTGTACTTACATGATCACTTCTTGCATGGAATTATGGGTATTTAAGCAAAGGAAATACCCCAAATCTTGCATATCTGACCTTATTCTAATTTTAGCACGCATTTTGAGGTGAATAACGGAAAGATGAAGTGTCCAAATTGCATTTGATCCTCTTATTCTGCAAAATACGCACTCAACACATACATTTTTAGAAAGAGTAACATTTGAAACCTTTATTAAGACAGTTTTCACAATTTTAACTGATGCGCCATGCCTGAAATTGAGTTTTGAATTAAGTGGGTCAGGCTTGTCATCCAAACCTGAAAGATGCATTGCCAACATGGTGGAAGTAGCTATAGACGTCATTTTTACAGGCTTGAAAATATGTTACACTGCAAAAGTATGTAAACTTTTGGACCAAAATCAGCCGACAATATAACTATTTCATAACTTTTCAATCACCTGATATGTGATTTTAATAGAACTGATAGCCAAATTAATACCGTAATCACAGTAAGTCTTGGGACACGAAAAAATAATAATTTTTTTTCGTGTCCCAAGACTTGTATGCCAGTAAAATATATAAAATTTTCGGTGTCCCAAAACTTGTAAACACAAAACAATGTAAAGACAAAATTCGTCAATAAACTGTTATAAACTATGTTATGTATGATGTTTATATAATATTATAAATATTTTAGGAAATTATAAATGTTTCTTCACTTTAATATTTGCTTAAATCTTAATGTTATCAGGAAAAACATGTTTAACTAGTGTCCTTGAATTAGGTTGTTTTGATCAATATGTTTTCTCAATTTGAAGGTCAAGGTTGAATTTTGTTTACAAGTAAAATTCCATTAAGATGACACATGTTCTAGAACATTCTGTCATGTGACCAATCTTTATATATGCCATGTTTGGTGGACATTTGTTCAGTTTTGACATTACCATCAATCTTGTAAAGAGCTATTACAGTTGTGAAAATTCATTCCAAATTCTAAGAGAGGAATTATTTTAAATATTCATTGGATTATAACAGTGCTCATAAACTTTTGGATTTTGGATTTTTAATTGATGATTTTGGAATTTAAGTGAACTTATTCAGAGATTTTGGAATACTTCATTTTGACATCAGCACATCAAGATTTCTAGTACATCAGGACTTTGGAGACCATTAGCACATCATAACATTCAAGGACACAGCCGTGAATTCGGAACATTCTTTATTTAGGACTTGTGATTAGAACAATCATTCTTATTGGATTATTAGGATTTCAAAACACATTACTGTAAGTGACTTTTTGATTTTTCATTTTAATTATCTAGTAATAAATTGCTTGTTGATTTTTACTTGATTTGTTGGTTTCACTTTCTTTCTGTTACATTTTTCTTAGACCATAGAGTCGTAACAACTACTATGATTGTTTTATGTTATTATTTTGCATGTGCATATTTTCCGATTTATCCAACATGATTTAAAATAAAGGTAAATAAAGACTTCATAATTCACGGGCTGCTTACATTTAACGGGAGACCTGAACTATAGTGTACAGTACTTACACAGCGCAAATCGTACTTGGCGTCACTTATATCCTTGTTTATTCCCAAAAATATTTGATGCAGATTTTGTTTTATTCATCATTTTTACCAAATCGCATTCTTCCAGATTACATTTCAGCTACACGTTCATTGCTGTTTCATTTATTTGGATTCACGCGCTCAACAGTTGATGTTTTTCAGAAGTATAAGCGATCATACAAAAATGATGTAATATATATGAAAAGGTACGCGTGTTTATTTATATAAAGCACATAACCAGCATAAATTCAAATAACTGTCATATATTCATGAAAGAATGATCATAATATATGTTAAAATTCTGAATATAGATCAGTTAAGAGCATCATTGATCCATTTTAGTTTTGTGTCTCGGCTTCACAAAATGATAATTTTCCACGCATTATTCATTCCATTTTTGATTTTGGCAAGATGGTTGTTTTGGCGTCTCCTTTGTTTATAATTGGCGGATTTGTCTTTTGTTTTCTGATAGCAATCCAGGCCAGTTAATTGTTAAATCCCTGAAATTGGCTTGAGTAAAGAGGAATTTTGTCCGGCGGCAATGCCGGTACTTTGATGTGTGATCGGCTTCTACAGCGTAATATTAGCACGATTACCGTAGTTGAGTAAACAGGAACTTATTTAAGGTCGCTTACATCAAAGCAAACTGCCACGGAGTTTTTATTTTAAAAGCATTATTTCTTAAACTTCTTTATCGTATTTTAAAGATATTATTTAAGTTTAGTGCAGTGGTGCCTATGATTCGAATCAAATGTATGTACTTCATTCATCACATGTAAAATCTTCAATGTACACGTGGTGACGCCATGATGTAAACATGCGTACAATAAATGCTAGAGTTGAAATAAACACTATTTTCGTTGTTCTCATCCTGGTATCACATTGTAATGAATGAGGTATTTCCATTTTCAAAGAACAAAACTCCCCAATAATTACAGGTGACTTTCGACAATTTTAATCCAATAATGCATAAACTGACAATAGTAAACTAGAGCACAATAGGGAGAAGTTATTGTTGAATGGGTATAACATACCGCTAATGCTCAATTCTTGTCATCGTCTGATTAAATTATACATATTTTAATTTGATAGAAATAATAAGAAAACAGAGAAAATTCAATATATTTATTGACTCTTCAAACAAATTATAATAATTTATAATATTTCCATGTAATAATTCATAATGAGAGTCTCTTAACAACCACGAAGTCCTGTTTATTTTACATGAGGTTACGATAGATAAAATACGCCGATCGATCAGTAGAAAAAAAAAATGTTTTAGGTGTCCCAAGACTTATAGTACATGAAAAAATTGCTTTAACTTCGTGTCCCAACTTTTATAGGTCATAAAAAAATTACTTTTGAAAATAATTAAGGGTGTCCCAAGACTTACCGTGATTACGGTAGTTATAAACTTCTGGTATGTTCCTATAGTTTTGTAAACGGATTTACCCCTGTGCCATCTTGGGGATGTGTTAAATATTTTCTTGACTTTGAATTTACTACTGTGTTTGCACGTACAAGGATGAATGAAATTGTACAAAATGAATAGTAACATGCATTTAAATTCTTTGATTTGGCTGGATTATGGTTTAATTCTTTAGTAAATCAAAGCGAGGTGAATTCTAATGTACAACCAGGGACAATTTACCCCATATTACCGTACATTGGAAAACAATGGAGATAAATGTTTTCAGTCCTTTTTTATCCACTTATAAGGATTACAGTATACACATCGTGGATTATGGACTGCCAACTTAATCCGGTGGATGTGGACATGGGCATGGGATTAAGTGTCCACTACGAGTAGGGAATGTCCATTCAGTCTGGTGGATTTCCCCCAAGTCTCATTGAAATTCACTCAATCTTGTGGAAATCTGTCACGGATTTTATTTCAGCAGTTGTGGGTTTTATGGCACCCCTCACTGATTTTATTGTATTCGCTCCATGAGTCAACACACTAAATAAACAACTTCAATGTTTCAAAATTAACGCTTACTGTTGAATGAAAATGTTTCTTTTTGTCACAAAATCAAACACTATAAAACTAAGAAGATATTAGTTTGTGAAAAGCGAAGTCAGCCACTATGATTGTTAGCAATGGTCAGTCAGGAATTTGTCGAGTTTCGATGTTATTATTTAGCACCGATGTTTCAAAAAAACCCATTAACTTCGGAATGAATATGTTTTTTGTTGTTTGTGGAAAAACAAATTTTGGAATTGTAATATGAACTGAGAAACGCAATCAGATTGAGTTGTGATATTTTTGCGCAAAACTGGTTTTTTGTGGTATATAAAACAAACCAAATATCATTTTTATTCTCCCCATTAATCTTTCAATGCAGTGCATATAATACAAGTCTATATCAGAAGCACATAACTATGACATGTTTATGAAAGCTCTATTACACTGCAGGCTTTTTTATTTTTTTTAAATGCATCTTTCTTTTGTAATAAAATGTGTTTGTCATATATTAAAAGAAAGAGATTATGCATATTAACTTTTGATCCATGTTACCCAGAGCTTTTATCGTTAACTCAGAAACATGCATTGATCATTAGAGAGTATGCTTTTTGGAAATGTGGTGCGATTATCATCATTTTGAAATCTGTATACCGACAAAATTTAGAAATAAAATTTTCATACTGCTCTTTATTCAGTAAATAAGTAAATTGTCGCTAAAAAGAATTAAAATAATTATTTGGGTTATGAACCTCCTATTAGTATGCTTTTCTTATTTTCTAATTAGGCCACACACAAAAATATGTGTTTCCTATAGCACTGGTTTTAAAATTAGGGTAGGCAGGTAGTTTTTTTTTTTTTTTAAACATTATATATAAATCAAATAATATTTCAAGTGCTTCAAAGTACTGGGCAAAACCAGCTCAATTAGATGCAAAAGTCAATTTCAGCAATGTGATTTTTTGGAGGGGTGGGGGTGGGGAAAAAGTTTTAGTGTCGGCAATGAGAAACAAGGACGGTTGGCCGACTGGAAACACACATATTTTTTTTTCTTGGCTTTATCTATAGTCGAATCTTGTCATAATTAACATATACCAACTTAAAGCTTCATAAATGTAAAAGATTGAAAGTCAAAAAAGCCAGCATTACTGCAATAATGAAACTGAACATAGTTACAATATTCGCAACAACCTTTGAATTAATATGAACGGTTCAAAATAAACAGGAAATAATTGGGATTCACGACCTTTGAAGCCAAAACCTCTTCGACCTCCAGCTCAGAGTAGATAAAGATGTTCTACCAGGGATACCTGTTTAAAGTCATTAAAAATATGAAGCCACATATTAATAGCAATCAGTGCAATTAGAGATAAATTTAATAGCCTTGGCAAACATGTGGCTTAGCAATTTCAGGTGATATACAAGGCATTATTGATAGATATGATGCGTTCAGCTTATGCATAATACAGTACAGGTTAAACAAGGGGAAAATAAAGCATGATAAGAAACAAGTGCACTTAAATAAAGCTAAAACCAAACCAACATACAAACTGGAGGCTATTTATTGTACAGTAAATACAATCATATCTATTGCAGATACCCATTTCACAACTAAGTTTGCATAATAGTAGGCATTTTGGTTGAATTGCAAAAGATGATGATGATATGATGGATGTCCTGGAGAAATTAACTGCTTCTGCAATATGAAGAAAAAAAAACATTCCACCCCCCCCCCCCTGTGCACATACTAACTGGTCTGACCCTTTCTTCTATGCTGTGTACATGTATATCTTCAGGCAGTTAACCATGGATTATTATTGCTTTTAATTCAACTTCGGAGCCCAAAGTTTGTTCATGTGACTTGAAGCTTAGTTTTGGTTCCCAAATATTCAGTGCCATTTGGGCGATTATGGACTTAATTTCAGTAACTTCACATTGTTGGCCTAACTGCTAAACCCTGTATAAATACGCATTTGTGACAAAATGTTTTATTTGTATTCACATCAACTTCTTAAAAAGGATAAATGGGTCAAAATGTAACAAATTACTAGCTAAACTGATAAAGAATATTCACCTGATATTCGGGAAAAGTTTGCAGTATTTGTCATGTGCACTGAAAGAATGAACTGTACCAAATGAAGTTGTATCTGCATCAACTGAAAATAATGCATACACGTTTAACTCCTATGGAAAATATTTAAGTCATTATGCTTCTTCATCATTTGCAACCGTCCATTTGGTACTATTAAACTTGTCAGATTACCAAACCAGCAATCCTAAGGATATTTTTTAAGCTGTTGGTTACAGAATGCAGCATCACGTGCTTCACAGAGTCTGTGTAAAAACAGTAGGACTACGGTAAAAGTAAACACGTCTAATTCCTGAGAAAATGTGTCACATGGACATGTATATTTGGGTCACAAGTACTAAACAGAGGCTGGACTAGTAGAGGTTGTATTTTGGATAGTGCTGTCTATATTTCAATGTGTGGGAACATGGCAATCAAGATGAATATTTTCTCAAAATGGCAACCTCATTACACCTGGTACTTTCTCTGCTATCATGTGTAAAAAGCCGACATTATTACATCCAAATGTATTCATGTTGAGAGGTCAACTGTCCATTTTTGGTGTATATGACATTGGGGATTTTCCACAACATATTCGGCAGAAATAAACAACAACAGAATGTTTCAAAACGCTGAAAAACTCAGAAATCGAACATATATGCTCACCTACGCCTGCTATTTAAATACTTTTTAGATCTTTATACAAGATAAAATGTGTGAGAATATTTGCGTAAAACCCCAGAATTATGTCTTTTTGAAAGGTCACCCATGACAGCAAGAACCATAACTCTTCCTGGCATGTGGCTAAGTAAAAAATGTAAACAATGACAACAGTACAACATAAACTGGGTTCAAAAACACATGACATCTTCATTTTATGAAAAAGCAGACATTTATACCAAGGAATCAGATTATACAAACGTCATTATACTAAATTTATTACAAATTTTAGTACAACTTTTATTGTGTAATATATTTTCGAGGTTAAACTTGACATATGTGCCTGAGAATTACTGAGATATTATCATTGTAATGCCATCTACTCTAGGCAAGATTCTTATCTACAGACACTAGTATTCAAATTAAAATTGACATATTTAGTATAGGCAATTAAGAGGTAAAAGTTAAACCATTTTACAGAATTTGGAAGAAATGTAAAGCAATTCATGTAATTTTTTGTGAATATCAATTTAAATATTGTCATAATGAAGAACAAAAAATTGATCTAAAGTGTTTCTTTATTTAAAAAACATAATCATAAATATTTCTTGAGAACCAACTCAATGCCAGTTCCTTCTGTCTGATTCCACATTTTAACACTTGTCTCTACTTCATGAACTGTCTAATATTGTGCAAAATAATAGTAAGAATTATTTTTTTTGGTCATTGATTGTATTTTAAAGCAGGGCTGAGCAAATATTGTTTTCATCTACTTGTCCAGGACAAGTGGCTTCAGAAAATTCACTTCTCCCAAAGTGGTAATCACGTGCCAAGATTTGATGAGATGTATGCACTTAATTCATAGAAAGTACAAACAAAATAATATACAACATAATTATTCCTTAAAAGAATTTAATTTTTCAAAAACACTAGTTGATATACATTTGGCTCCTTTAGGTATTTATGTTTTAGCTGCTGGATTTGAAAAAAAAATGTATATGTACATGTCTGCCACCTGCACCAGCACTAAGCCAGCTGTGTCTGGGTTAAAGTCCTCAAGCTCTGGTCCATTTGCTGAAATGTTCAGGGCCCCGGGTGACTGAGTGGTCTAAGGCGCTCGCCTTTACAGATCACTGACATCTCACCTCTGTCCTCGTGGATTCAAGTCTCGGGCTCGGCCAACGTGGGTATGTGAGAAAGCTTGCCAGTAGCTTCCCGTGGGTCGGTGGTTCTTCCCGGGGTTTTATCGGGTTCTTCCTCCACCAAATATACTGGTCGCCATGTATAGCCTATCATGTGCTGAAAAATGGCATTAAACCCATAACAACCTGAAATGTTCATTAGAATTTGTAAACTCTCTTGGTTTAAGGAATTCCCAAACTCAGTAGCAGTCTTACGTTTTATCCCTCCACTTTCAAAAAAAATGTTCCTTCTCTGAATCGTCCTTATTACCTTCCTTGCGAAAATAATTTAGCAAACTCATTTTATCCACAGAGTAAATATCAGCTTGCTTGACAACTACTTCTAAAGTGATCATAACATACATTTTCTCTTTTAAAATACGAACAGAGACAGCTCATTAATTAGCGTAATTGTTTAGCTTCAAACGCAATATCGCACGTGGAAATTAATCCTCTGTATTATCAATGAAAAATTAAAGAATAATTACTGTCATTTAATCAGTACATAAAGCAAACCAAAACTGATGTCGGTAAAGTACCTTTCATTAATTTAATTACAATGACTCGCAGGATTAAAATCAGAGTGAGCCGCTCGTGAGGGTCTGGTTTGAGTAAACACAATGCAGCAAAGCCGCTTAAAACACTGGTAATTAATCATACTGGCTTTGTTTTGGTTGACGTGTTTTGATTGTCCAATAATTTGGTCGCTTAAGCCCAATATGCAGTCAAGCGGTAACAGAACGTGCGCATATGCGACAGTTATTATTGACCACTTGTAGGTGTTATACAGGATGTAAATGTATACATGGAGTGGGGTAGAATCAAGTATTCAGTACGTCCGGAGGGCATGGATGAGCAAATAAAGATAGATATAGCGATTAAAGCATGAAAATAAGGACTTGCCTGACTTTTTTAAAATAGGAAAAAAGCACTTGTCCCAGACTAGCGACTTGGAAAATTTTACTTGCCCGACTTGGAAAATGAACAGTCCGGGACGTCGGGCTATGGGATTTGCTAAGCCCTGTAGAGATATGAAAATTGAACAAAAATATCCTAGAACTAAATTTTAAAATGGCAATTATAACACTGTAATGAATATGTATGCACTAAGAGCAACAAATAATTTCAAATTGTGTATGACTCAAGAATATGGTATTTCATGCAAAACTGTTTGGGAGGAGGGGGGGGGCGCTTGATAAAACAGGCTTCAGAAATACCTGGAACATATAAAAAGTCAATTTATTCCTAAAGCTGAATGTTCACAAAAGATTTCTATATAACCATATGTAAGAAATTTGCAAATTTCAGCATGAAATAACACGAGGTCAAAAATTTGCAACAAGTGACCAAAGACCAATATTTAAAATGGTGGATGGTGTATGTGTGCTTCCTGTGAATTTATTTCAAAAGATATCATAAAGATGGGTTCATCTTTGCATTCTGCACACTCAAATTATGCAGAAAACATTCCATTTTAAGAGAAACTTTTAATTTCAACTTGTGTATATCTCAAAAATATGGTATTTCATGCAAAAATGTTAGGGGGTGCTTGGTAAAAAAGCACAGAAAGGCTTCAAAAGTACCTGGAACATATAAAAAGTAAATTTATTCTTAAAGCTGAATGTTCGCAAAACATTTCTATATAACCATATGTAGGAAATATGCAAATTTCAGCATGAAATAGCACAAGGTCAAGAATTTGCAAAAGTGACCAAGGACCAATATTAAAAATGGTGGATGGTGTATGTGTTTGAATTCCTGTGAAATTATTTAAAAAGATATCATAAAGATGAGTTTATTTTTGAATTCTGCACACTCAAATTATGCAGAAAACATTCCATTTTCACATATTCTATAATTCTGACAAAATCATCCCCCATTGCTATTGTGCCAGAAACAGTGTTAAAGGATTAAGTTCACACCATTTATTTAGTTTAAGGTATTATAAAAAAATATTTTCATTTTGAACATGTGTGAAAATTCCCTTTTTCTGACAAGAAAACCGCTGATAGTCAAATTTTGGAAATTATGAATCCGTGCTTACCTTATTTTAGATAATGATACCCCAATAAATCTTATAAAGTATTGATTACTCGCTGAAAATGCACTCTACAAAATACCTTGAAACTGCATAATTTACTGAAAAGAAAACTGATGGGCAAGGAACCTCTGTATGGTTAGTTCATATAAAATGGATCAAGGAACGTTTCTAAAATTTTCAAGAAGTAGAGAACATAGTGCTGATTTTAAGAAAAGTGTGGAAAAGTTGGGGGGCCAATTAAAAAGTTGGGAAAGGTAGGTAAAGTAGGGCCACTTGAAAGCCCCCATAAGCCTAATTTCCACGGTTACTGCAGGTACAAACGAAAATAGGTGACCCTTTTTTAAAACATGTACTCCGAGAATTAAAGTGTAAAATAGCACATTCCATTGCTGGTACCAAATGCAAGTAAAATATATAACATAATAAACATTTCTTAATGTTCAAAAGTGAAAAATGCAACAACGAAAACCTTTAAAATTCAATTTTCTCCCTCTCCGACTCATTGAGGTCACCAATCGGGAAGCCATTGCCGACAATGGAAAGCTAAGTTACGACTCAGTTAACTGGAACCGTACCATGTGCAATATACTTCATAAACCCGGAATTAGTTCTACACTGTCCTCGCATACAGTTGAAATTCTGAACATTTTAATTTTTCCTAGAATATTTTTCCGCAGTTAAGCCCTTATATGCAATTAATATGAGAAATGACGCAATCAGATTTTTTTTTATTAAAGAGATAAAAGCATCACAAAAGTGCGAACATAATTACAAGAAAATAATAATGCTTGTCCTAAACTAAAAATGGTACCATCTAATATGGCCGTCTTACAACTCTTGTTATCATTACTCCTCCCGAACTGATGGCCCTGTCGACGTGAGAAAGTTCTTGGTAAAAGAAGAAAAAGAAACAGAGGAAGAACTCGTTCTAGCAAAGAACTTTAAAGCAAGACAAGCAGAACAAATATCAGAAGAATCCATTCCAGTGAAGAAATTTTTAAAAAAAGTATGAGAGAAAGAAAGAAACATAACAGAAACAAAGATAGTAAAAACAAAATAGAAGTATAAAAAAATGGACTTTTGTGATGTGTTTTGAAAATATACACAAAAATGTAAATGACTCGATGTCTTGATTGTTTTGTTCTTTTTTTTAAAGTATGGATAAGATATTCAAACACACTTTACTTTGTTTATAAGAGGATAATAGTGAAGTTATAGGGGGATAGGTAAGTTAGTTTTATTTACAAGGAATTTAATTTTTCTTTTATACCACCTCTTTTACATCCTACACTGTGTAAGTCACTAGATGAGTGGGTGCTGGTCACTCCAAACGGCATGTTGAATAGTAAGTATGGGGTATGGATAGGGGTGCTGGTAACATTACATTTCCCGTTTGACCCATACATGTTACAACATGGAGTCATAATGTTAAGTTCTCGCTTGACCATATAGAGGCCCTCAAATGTTAAACTAATGGATATTTTCAACACTACGTTTCCCCTTAGAGTCCCTAAAAATATTTTCTAGCCTCAGTGTTAAATTCCCGCCAGGGGTCATACAGGCCCACGATGTTAAACATATGGAGATGTTTAAGACTACATTTCCCCTTGTCCCTATAAGTCCTAAAAATGGCGGCCTATTCTCATGTCCCCAGAGGGTCTCAACAGGCTTGTGTTAAAACCCCATTGTCTACAGCCAGTCCCATAATGTTAAACCTATGGACTAACGAATCTACTTAGCATTTCGGGCTTTGGCAATATTGGAAGTTGAGCCAGTTTGTTTTAGCAACAAAGCTGGTCCCACAGCTTTAAAATTGTTGTATTTTACTCTTCTTCTGTGTGTGTGGGTGGGGGTGGGGGTGGGGTGGGGGGTAAATTGTAAACTCAAAAGCCAGAATAATAATAAAAAAATAATAATAATAATAATAATAATAATAATAATAATAATAATAATAATAATAATAATAAACAATAGCAAGTGGCTCAGATTTCTCCATATACAGTGTATAACTACTTTTAATGGCTTGATGGGTTTCTTTTATTTTGCAACATACAGACTATCTTACCTACATCCATGAAACTTGCTGAGGGGGTGCATCTTGATATGCACTACACTCTTATTACAATATAGGTCTCTGTGACCCATATCAATTCAAAAATGTGAGATTACAAGGATCAAATTCGATAGTGTGTGGACAATATTGTGTGTATTTTCTTCATCAACGCAGTCTTGGATTCCCATTAGAACATGTACTTAATTGTTTTGGAAGTGATTTCTCTATAAAAAATGAAAAAGAAAATAGAAAAGTGGCTTTGTGAACATTATGGCTATCTACTTTTGTTTAGCACAGACGTAGTGTCTATCGATGTAAAAATGACATTGTACCAGACCATTGGAAGTCTAGTTTTATTCCACAACGTTGTCACCCATGTAAATACGTTCATATTTAATGTTGTATATTTGTACATGAAAAGGAAGGGGCTACCCTTAACCATATTTCTTCATTTGTTTGTTGATGTTTAAGTTAGAGAGGCTTATTGCAAAATGTAGGAAAATGAAATGGTGCTAAATAGCTCTCTCTCTCTCTCTCTCTCTCTCTCTCTCTCTCTCTCTCTCTCTCTCTCTCTCTCTCTCTCTCTCTCTCTCTCTCTGGGTTTGGCATATCAACAAAAAAATTCTGTAAAATGTGCAACTAATTCGGCTCTGCACTTTTCAAATTAAGCTTGACTGTTTTAAAAAAAACACAAACAGAAAAATGTCACAATCTTATACAAAATCTTAGATACAACGCCAAATTCTAACTTAGTTTAACAATGTGACAAATCTAACTCTGGTCTCAATATCTCCCAGGTCAAATGTCATTGATCGGAACGATAAATAATATCACTCTCGCCAAACAGCCACATTTTCACTCAGCTTATGAAATCTAGGACGACCAATGTAACATTAGGTAATCAGAAGTCAGTCCGTGTTTACAGTTGTCAAATTGTGCCGTTTGTCACCAAAACTGAAAAATCCAATCTGGCTGACTTGACACTAAATATTTTTGCAACAAAACTTCCTGCCAATAGAAAAACAGAATTTTTAAAAATCATTGCCTACCATACAGATCAAATTATGACTTCGTCTGATACTTAAAAATGGAGTTGACTAATTTCTATGCATTTCTCTCTCTCTCTCTCTCAATATTTTTGGTTGCAATCTTTGTTACTCTCTCTCTCTCTCTCTCAATATTTGGTTTGGCACACAAAAATTCTGTAAGATGCACAACTTAGGTTCTGCCGTATTCAAATTCAGTTTTGCTGTTTTAAAAAAAAAACACAAACATAAATAAAATGTCATAATTTTACAAGAAAATCTTAGCTTCACGCCATATTCTAACTTAGGTTAACAATATGACGAATGTAATTCTGGTCTCAGTAGCTCATAGGTCATATTTCATTCACCGTAAGACAAACAAAAAATAAATTTGTGCTCACCTTATGTAAAGTGCAAGTGAATTGATAAAACCGAAAAGCAGTATTACAAACAAAATTATAAACCCCACTTGACTACAATACAGGATTAACAACAACGGATATGTTTGTTTATGGATTGTCAAAAGTAAGTCAGTTCCATGTTCTTCAGTGTGTGTGTGTGTGTGTGTGTGTGTGTGTGTGTTTCTTCTCTTCTCCATCCTTTCAATATAAAGTGCGTATGTATTCCGACTTTTGTATTTTCTTTCACTCGACTGGTAAAGTTATAGGGATTCTAAGGGTAGTAATGAATGAAAGTTTTGTTTAAAAGGGAATGGAGGGATATGGGCTTTTCTTTGTTTATAAGGAGATAATAGGGTGGTAAGCGGATAGGGAAGTTGTTTTATTTATAAAGAATTTCAGTTCTATTTCTTATACCCTTTCTTTTATATCCTATCCTGCTTGGTCAGGAGTGGAGTTGGTGTTGGTCACTACAAACGGTGTCTTGATGATATAGTGGTGGTGGTGGTGGTGGTGGGGGGGGGGGGGGGTATACCATATTAAATAGTAGATCACTAGGTGTTAGATAGGTGATGAAGTTCAACATTACATTTCCAGTTAGACCCCTTGCAGCGATTTCCATGTTAAATTTCCGTTAGACCACAGACAGCTTCATAATGTTAAACCTATGGACGTTTCTAACATTACGTTTTCCCTTGTCGTCATATACACCCATTTAATGTTACACCTATGGACGTTTTGAACATTACATTTCCCGTTAGAGACCAGACAGACCCACCATGTTAAACTCCCGTTAGAGACCAGAGAATCCCCACCATGTTAAATTGCCCTTATGCCCATAGAGACCTATACGTGTTCAACTTATGAACATTTTAACATTACATTTCCCATTAGAGACCAGACAGACCCACCATGTTAAACTCCCGTTAGAGACCAGAGAGCCCTCATGTTAAATTCCCGTTAGAGACCAGAGAGTCCCCACCATGTTAAATTGCCCTTATGCCCATAGAGATCTATACGTGTTCAACTTATGGACATTTTAACATTACATTTCCCGTTAGAGACCAGATAGACCCATAATGTTACGATGTTACATTTCTTGCCAGTAGAATCACATCATGTTAATCCTATGGAAATTTTGTAACAAAGGGTTTCCCACCTTGACGCAATAAAAATCCTCAAAATGGCGGCCTAATGTTAATTTCCCGTACACCCCAGAGTGACATGGTTGTAATAGTGGCCTAATGTTAATTTCCATAGACCCCTAGAGTGGCACTATACTAATGCAATGGCAATTTTTGTTTTACACTTATCCGGAGAACGTGTTAACTCAAACATACGAGAGAATATATATATATATATATATATATATATATATAGAGAGAGAGAGAGAGAGAGAGAGAGAGAGAGAGAGAGAGAGAGAGAGAGAGGTGTACACAGAATGCAAGTAAATAGGAATATTGGGAATTTAATTAATCAGTCAATCATACGCTTAAGTCAACGAGAGCATAAACTATGATACACACGTCTCACTCACTTGTTTATGGTTAGTTAACAAGAACATTGCATTTCTCCCTATTTACGGTTTTCATTATTTCTATCCTGTTTCGAACATGTCCTTCATTTTCATTTACAAATTTTGTGTGTATACTTGACTTTGTATGCTGGTGGATTTTTCTGCATTTTACAGTCCGAACATATATTCACGTAAATGTGTAATCGTAAAGCTATGCAATGATGTAAAAAATACTCTGTTGATTTCCCCCTATCAATTTCTTTCCTAAATGAATAGTCTTTACATCGTTATTATCGGGTATTTCTCCATTCCATCTCGTTTGGCGATTTTTTTTAATTACCACATTTGTATCATGTTATCAATTTCTTTAAATGCAGTAGTATAATTTCAATATCCCAATAGTATTTGTGTGTTTCAGTTGTAAGGTATAGGCCACCTCACAGAAAAGAAGAGTACATTAGTAAGAAAAGTCCTCTAGTAGTAAGGTGTAGGACAGTATGTTTTTGTTTTTGTGTAGTGGCAAAAAAGGTGGTCAAAGGATAAACTATTTCTCATTTTATGGTCCGGAACTTCCATTAGCCAGCTACTAAAAGTAGTGATACAAATGTGAAGTCATGTATGATTGGCTGAAAAAAAACACACACACACACACACACACACACACACACACACACACACACACACACACACACACACACATGCACAAAAGCTCAGTCAAGACTTCTGATGTTTTTGGGTTTCCAAGCCAGATTACACTGGCTCTTGAAATATAAATGCGCTGTCTGTAAGAGCCAGGTATACTATCAATAGATATAAATTCCAGATTTCATATGTAAATATTAATCGTGTTTGTTTGTTTGTTTGTTATCTTTTCTTTTCTTTATTTATTTTTCTTTTTCTTTTCTGTGTTTGTGTGTTTTTTGTTTTGCATCCTAAATTCTACGGTGAAACTTTGAAATTTCATGTTGATTTTTTGTGTCCGTTTCGTTTTAATGCTGACATTGTGGACTGATAAATATTGTCTTGCTATGTAATTTGTTAGTCTCTCCGTATTTTCAGCTTTTCTAAGTAACTTTGCGAGGCTTTAAACATTTAAGTACATTTTAAAGATAATTTAATTATAAAATTTGTAGTAAATTGAATATACAAAAGAAAAGAAGCAAGTGTCAGTTTGTTTCCCCTTTTTTAAATGTTCAACTATAACATTCTATTAACATATTGGTATTCAATATTTTGTTGTGATTTGTTTTAGAAAGTTATATTGCTATTACATGATATTGATATAGTTTTCATGCTCCTAATTAGTGTTGAATTTGTATGGGCATATTAAACTAAGTACGCTCTATTGTTAACAATAAGCACTCTGGAGACATGGTTGAACCACGGACCCATGCAGGCCAATCATGTTCGATGGCGATCAAGACTTAAAATGAAGAGTCTTCAACATAAGTATTTATTAGATAAATCTGAAACGTTAAAAAAAAATGAAAAAAAAAAAAAAAAAATACGACAGCCCAGTTACGTTGGAGGGGCTAAGTCCCACTCCCAGATTCGTGAGTGCATTTTTATGAGGGAAAAAATGAGCCAATCTAAATTTTGAATAGAGCTTCCCAGAAATATTACGGTTTAAGCTTATATTAGATTTTACCCATGCAACATAAAAATCCGTTATCAGCAGTTTAAATGCATCACACCAACACACAAAATAACAGATGTCTTTCTTGCTGCCTCGTTTGCTATTTGATAGATGACATTTCTGTGGGTTTATATTCAAAAGTAAATAAATACATGTGATTTTAAAAATATTTTATAAACTTTCTAGCTGTTAGGCCATTTATGTCATTTTACAAGGAAGGAAAGTCTTTTAGTGCATTTAAGTCGACCGGTTTTTGGCTTTAAGTTGTCCGTTTCTGAGAATTAAAGCTTGATATTGGGTGCATAATTATACTGGCCTTAATTCTTGTGTGACGTCATGGCAAACATGGCGACCTCCATGATCACGAAGTGTCTACGTCCAGGAACTAAATCGTTCCGAGAATTTTGTGCCCTTGCGCAAGTATGGATATTTTCTAACTTAAAATCGTATGATATGCAATAGATTTTTAGCAAAACAAAAACGAACATTTCCATGATGTACTTACAGTAGAGAAGCAGAAGACCTTCACAATGTCACCCCCCCCCCCCCTTCTTGTTTGGGGGCGCTCTACAGATAATACATGATTCTGAGAGAGTGGCAGGTGTAAGATGAGGTAGTTTGCATTTGCAACATGCACAATGGAGAGAATGTTGGCATACCTCTATGTTACTTTCATGTACTGTGGCTGAAATTTCTTTACATATTGTACTTGTGGAAACTGGACATGATCTAAGCACACAGCAGACAAAATGGCCGCTCTAAAGTACTCGAAAAATCAGCCTGAATTAGTCAAAAGTGCACTATTTTCAGGAGTTATTAAAATAGGGAAACAAATTTTGCCAGAGCAGACAATACCAGCCTCTAAAAGTACTATGAATAAATTACAAAATATCTAAAAAGTAAAAAAAGTTATCAACTCTTTTTTTTAAAATTTACCTTTGAAGTCCAGGAAGTGAAAATGACCAAGCGGAGCTAGCAGTTTTTTGAGAGGTGCACATCTTAAGTAAGACCAAGCTGTATACTCTATAACCCAAATTTCACCCATCAATCATACACCAAAATAAAGGGAATTCAAAGTTCTTTTAACAATGCCTAAGATATACAAAGTCTTTTTTAAATAGCCCGGACAGCCAGTGAGGAAACCCTGGGTAATTCTTTTCTTTAAAAATCTAACCCTTTGGAAAGTACGAAACTGGAGAGCGCCACCTTAAAACAAATATGAAAATTTGTGCAATTGCTTTTCTCTTTCTCATATAATTATGTATGCATTTCTCAACAAAATGGTATATTAACATTGATGTTATGTATAAAAATAAGCTAATTATGCCTATTTTGCTCTTGCTTACACAATATGCCTTGTGGCAGTACTTTGTGTGCAATGACCTCAATTATGGGGAAATTAGAAGTCTTAGAACATAGGAGTGAAGTCAACTTAAATTTAAAACTGTTGTATTAAGTCTATGAAAAATATAGCAAAAATGTTTCTTTTCATTCGGTTGTAATAAAATTCTGGAAAATAATGATGATAAAGCAGATTCGCTTTCTTCCATATACTAGTGTTAGAAGAATTAGTAAACTTTGTACCCTTTGACCTTTGACCTCTGTGAACATGAACCCTTCCATCCCTATTCAGTCTGTAAATTTTATTAGTGACATCTCATGAAATATTGTGGCAAGTTTCATGTTCCTGTTTTTTACCTAAAACATTGGTTGCTATTGTTGAGAAAATGCAAGGTGTAGTTTTAAAATAGCCCACTTTTCATCATTTGGGGGGGGGGGGCGGCTAAGCTTGTGTGGAACATTGCTACAAATGAATAATGTTCTGTGGGAAAATACATGACAATTATTCAAAAGGACTGTTTATATGCTTGCGGCTTAAATGTTTCAGCTATACAACCAAAATTAAATCATATAATAATAATGCATATGTTGTCTTCATGGGGGGGCTCTACAGATAATACATGCTTCTGAGAGATTGACAGGTGTAAGATGAAGTATTTTGCATTTGCAACATGCACAATGGAGAGAATGTTGGCATACCTCTATGTTACTTTCATGTACTTTGGCTGAAATTTCTTTACATATTGTACTTGTGGAAACTGGACATGATCTAAGCACACAGCAGACAAAATGGCCGCTCTAAAGTACTCGAAAAATCAGCCTGAATTAGTCAAAAGTGCACTATTTTCAGGAGTTATTAAAAAAGGGAAACAAATTTTGCCAGAGCAGACAATACCAGCCTCTAAAAGTACTATGAATAAATTACAAAATATCTAAAAAGTAAAAAAAGTTATCAACTCTTTTTTTTAAAATTTACCTTTGAAGTCCAGGAAGTGAAAATGACCAAGCGGAGCTAGCAGTTTTTTGAGAGGTGCACATCTTAAGTAAGACCAAGCTGTATACTCTATAACCCAAATTTCACCCATCAATCATACACCAAAATAAAGGGAATTCAAAGTTCTTTTAACAATGCCTAAGATATACAAGGTCTTTTTTAAATAGCCCGGACAGCCAGTGAGGAAACCCTGGGTAATTCTTTTTCTTTAAAAATCTAACCCTTTGGAAAGTACGAAACTGGAGAGCGCAACCTTAGTTACAATCCGTCGGGGCTGTATTAGCCGGGGATCAGTTCTTGTCGCATATAAATTGTCGCCATAGAGCCAATATCTCGATAATGTTTCAAAATTTTACTTCGTGTCAATAACTTCAAAATTACCTGTGCAAAATAACCTTTGTGAACAAAACCCAATGTTATTCTTATTATAAGTCTTATTGATCCAAGTGTATTCAAGTAACACCGTTTACTAAAGTGCAACCTTTAAGCTAGCATTTACTTCAGCAGGGGGTAATGAATCAAGAAATTTCCCAGGGTGATTATGTTCAGCATATAATTTACACTGGTTGGGAGTATAGCTTAGTAATAAAATGTTTAACGTTGAGCCTGATATGCATGATGGGGTGGGGGGGGAGTGAGTTGATGTCATACTACCTGAACAAGTGGTGCCATGTAGCTTGTTGCAAGATCAGTCAATCAATGCCAAGTTGGTTGAACTAAGGGTTTATTTTCTCTAAAGAAACAAATATAGCTAATTACATTGACCAGGCATGATCAGACATATTCATTTTGTTAAAGAAAATGTTTTTTTTTGTAGACACTACTGCCATATTTGTTTACAGTGGTGGGGAGTTTTCAGACTCAGATCGGAGATTTTGTGGTTAACAGCGATAAAAAAATCTGATAGCCTGATGCCCAGGACCCCTCTAAATCTAGATTGGGCCCCTCATGTTCTAAGTGAATCCAGACTCTCCAAAAAAGAGTGTTATCTAATTTGCCTGAAAGAAACCTTGAGCCCACCAATGAAATACTGCATTTTTAATTTAAAGATCATCTGTTTAACTAAATCAAAAGCTATGAACTTTGTGCATACAAAGCGAAGCACATGACCTATGTATTTCTGTTCTCTGTATTTCATTGGTTACCCATAATTAGCACTTGGGGTGAAATGATACACCTGTGCTGCATATTGATACAATTCATGATACACAGCCTACAATACATATATCAACTTGATGGTCTTTTCATCTTTAGAAGGTCTCTCAGTGGTAGGGTGGTGCCCTTGTATGTGATTTTAACATATTGGTTATATTTCCTGTATGCAGATTACAGACAGACATAGACTTAGCATCTGTTCATATGACATTCTCATCCATGAAAAGATAACAAAAATACTTCCAAACAGACTACCTAGTTAGTCAGTGACTTTAATTCAACTTTTTAGGACATTTCAGGCTGCTCCATTTGAGTGGATGAAAGACTCATCTGGGCCACCACGCCCTTTGTTTTGCACTGCATGAATGCTTTAAAAACATCTTATTACCAATTTCATATCTTCACGTAAACTTGGAAGACATTATGGTTATCTTCAAAACAGAAGAAATAGTGCAATTTCCTCGTGCAAGGAAAATCTCATTTAGAACAAGCCTGTGTGTAGGAGCAGAGATGACTAATAACCAAATCTATCACATTGTACTTCCTCCAGATGCAAAACAACTGCTGCGGCCACAGGCACTCGTTTTTGTTAGTGAAAAAGGAAAACTATTGACAATACCTACTCCCCTTTTATAACAAATTAAAGAATTTACACAAGGGGACAAACTTGTGCATTTTGAAATCTGTCCCCTCGCTGATTCTGTGCTAATTTTATTTATCCTGTTGTCACATTCAGTCACTGATTACATATATCGACATAAAAAGAGACATTCCAAACATGTTCCTCATGTACGAGTTAAGTACTTTACAGATCATTTAATAACCACTTTTGCATGAAGTTTCTCTGTTGCTGTGTGTCTACTTGGATCGAATTTGGATGCCAAAACTTCTGGTGTGTTACACAGAGAATCAGCTACATTAAGTTCTGATTGGTGGTTATTGTTTACCCTGGACTGGAACAAACAATAACCACCAATCAGAATTGAATGTAACATATTTCAATGCATGACACACCAGAAGTGTTGCTTTCAAATTCGATCCAAGTAGACAAGATATGAAGCCACAGAAAAGCTTCACATAAATGTGGTCATTAAATGATGAATAAAGTTCTTCATGATACATGGGAACAAATCTGGAATGTCTACTTAATGCTGAACATGCTGACGTGATAAAATAATTATCATGGAATCGGCGAAAGGGGGGGGGCAGATTTTGAACCTCGTCACCTTGTGTTAATTTGTAGAAGGTGAGTGGGTGTTGTCAATAGTTTTGTCTTTTTTTACTGACAAAAATGAGTGCCTGTGCCTGCGATGGCTGCCTCAAATGAATTCTCAATTTAGAGAAAAAATATTCAAACAACTAATAATTATTCATGACTACTGAATAAGGTAAGTGTCGTTTTGTGTAGATTCCTCACCTCTTGTATCGATATCTATATCGATATTGCAAAAGTATTGATGCATCAAGATATCAATGAATCTTGTCACCCCTAATTAGCACTCGCTTGTACAGCTTGAATAATAATTAGCTGTTCCTTGCTCACACGGACATAGTAATGCATCACAGGTTAAATATATCGAGCAGTACCTATGCAATTGTTTTTGACAATTAAGCTAAGCTTTGGGAATTAGTGACTTAAAAGCCCGTGATACAATCTTTTTCACCCTAAATGAACAGAGATCATTACATCATATTTTAATCCATTTAGTTCAAAGAGTTGATATCGGCAGATTCTATTGATATGGAGTGAGTGTTTTCTGTAATTGTGCACATCCACAATACAATCACATGAACTAATGAAAAAACTTGAAGCTACTGTTTTTACTAATACAAAAAAAAATCAATGTCCCTCTGACTTCATTTCTGTTTTCAACTTTGATTAAGAAACATGGAGATATTTGCAGTGTTCTGAAAATGAAACTACTTCAGGGTCCCTGATTCCTACAGATCGTGATGAAATGCACAGAATGTACATCAGCCCGAATGCAGAGCTGAAGGCATACAGTTGGAGATTTCAAGAGCAGAGGTGTATGCCATAATTACTGTGATTTCATTCATTTTTGTGGGGTACCAGTTTTCATAGATTTGGTTGTTGCCCCAAATAAATTTTAAGACCCAAGGAAAAATTAGCCACATATGATGAAGACCCCCCCCCCCATTTTATTCATGTGTTTCATTCCTAGATATCAACAAAGCTATTTGTTAAATAAACATCATTTCTGTGATCTGGTAATAAAATATTAGATTTTACATGTTTTTTTTATACCCTTTAAAAAAAAGAATTATGAAGCATTTTATATTATTCCTATGTGCACGTATCTCTACAGTATCCTATAGCTGTAATTTCCACTCACTGCCTTAAATTGATATGTTGTGATATAAGTAAGGATAGAGACAAATGAGGAAAGGCATAAGATATTCAAACACTATTATTACTGAAAATGAAAGAAAGAATAATAAATGATACTAGTATATGAAAATTAGATTTAATACCTATTCAGATCAATTCTTCATTCAAGTGAAACTGTAGTCAGCAAATCTAAATTCTCATGAAAGCACATCTCATTTTATCCATGCATGCTTAATCCCAATAAACAACATGATTGTAAAATACTAGAACTATTACTTGAAGCATAATTACTAATTAAACACAATTTATTTATATACTCTAATTACAGCAGAGTATTGAAGTTCACTCTTCACTGATTTTTGGACAAAACCACTGAATTAACATGTGTCAATCAAGCCTGCTGGTACACATGAATGTTTGTCAGATAAATAATTCTCAAATTGTTGGTTTGAACAATTCCAGCATTCTCAAAGCCATGGATAATTAGGTCCGATAGTTCACACATTTTCACATTAGCCACAATTATCCATACACCATGAATCAGCTTGATTGATGATTTGCGCTCATATTGGTGGTAGTGTTGTTGTAACCATTGGAGCCACTGCTGTTTGTTATCCGCATAATTTTGTTCGTTTGTATTCTTTATTTCGGGTATTTGTAGAGGTTAATGCACAAAATTAAATACCTAAATATATGCAAACTTTGACAAGCAAAACCACAAATTTAAGTACCCACAAGAATGTCTTTTTGTACAAAACCATGCAAATGAATGACACTACAGTATTCAGAATTCACCACCTGAGCGTGCAGAAATTGTGACATTGTTGGAAATCTCATTAGTTGTGAGCCCCTCTTCAGCAGAATGTGATAGAGGGTTCAGTTTCATCAACAATATCAAAAGTACAAGGAACCAACCATTAAAGTTGTACAGAGAGGGAGGGTGAGTACAAAAAATACTACAAATATGGCCTGGCTGGGCAAGTGAATTTTAAGTCAGGGTAAGTGCATTTTTTAAAGTCACTTGCTTTCTGGCTGTGTCTGGAAAAAAAAATTCTTTGAGCACTGGAGAAATTGGACAATGGTTGTCATCAGGACCTGGAGGTAAACATTGCTCTGTGTGAAATATTTGAGATGTGAATAAACAAATTTTAGTCTAAATGTTATTTCCAGATATTTTCACTCATGCTTCTTTTTCTGGGTCAGTGTGTGTTCTTCACCATAAGTAGAAAAGTCACATCAGATACTCCCACTACAAGTTTCCTTTATTATTAAAAGAGTGCATATTCAGCTGGAGCTTCTCTGCAGTCTGTTGGATATAATTAGCAATAAAGACCTGCTCTGTGCCAGGCAATACCTTTCTGAAGGTATAAATAATCTCCAAATATTTTACAAGTAAATAGATAGTCTGTAGACGGAAACTTTTGTAGCAGTGCTTGTTAATAAGTCACCCCTAATTTTATTTTAGATGCAGTCTGGGGAAATCTTGTTTCGGGTAGGGCTGCATTGGTATAGCAATAAAACAGTACAGATTGATATTACATGCTGATATGATAACTGTTAATCATTCTTAATTGTATATGGGTTGAATAAGAAATTTTAAACTTCCAAGAAAGCGCTTGACATATCATGAAAGTGGAATAAATCAATAAAACTGGTTTTCAATTTATAATTTCTAACCTGATTGTCGTCAGGGGGTCCCTAACACTGTCAACTTAATGGCGTTTGAAACCAAACGGAAGCTGTCAATGTAAACAAGCAGACAGACTGCTCACTGTTCTTTTCTGGTTTCTAGAACAGTATTTCAGTAAAAACTGTTGTCATCTGCTTCCAATATTTGCAATGTCTAGTTTTATTATTTCTTTCATACATGTGTTCAAAGAGATGTAACTCCTAAATTTATGTAATTATTCAGAGCTTATTGAAGACGGTAAACTACATCACATCTGTTGCCTGAAAACATAGACTCGCCCATGCAATTATGGCGACCGTGTCATTAAAGAAACTCCCATTTGGTTTGAAACACCAATAAGTTGACAGTGCTAGGGACACCCTGGTGACCATCAGGTTAGAAATTATGAATTGATGAATGAAATGACTAAGTTTTGTGTATTTTTATAGCCTTGATGCTTTTTGTTTTTAAAAATGGTAGGAGGTACAAACAAATGGGAAGGTAAGCAAATACTATAATATTTACAGACAAAAGAATCCCATACCGCTCATTTCAATGATCCTTTGAAGACATGATATATGACATAGGTGTCAATGTTATGTTTTTGCATTTAGTTCAGTGTCTCTGACACTGCTGCATGCACACTCATATAAAGGGGACTGCAGATGTGTACACCAAGTGCTTGTGCTATATATAAATGCGAATGCAGATGTGTACAGCAAGTGCTTGTGCTATACATAAAGGGGACTTCAGAGGTGTACAGCAAGTGCTTGTGCTATATATAAATGTGAATGCAGAGGTGTACAGCAAGTGCTTGTGCTATACATAAAGGGGACTTTAGAAGTGTACAGCAAGTGCTTGTGCTATACATAAAGGGGACTTCAGATGTGTACACCAAGTGCTTGTGCTATATATAAATGCGAATGCAGAAGTGTACACAAAGTGCTTGTGCTATATATAAAGGGGACTGCAGAGGTGTACAGTAAGCACTTTTACTACATAAATATATAAAGGGGACTTCAGAGGTGTACAGTAAGCATTTGTACTACATAAATATATAAATGGGAATGCAGAGGTGTACTGCAAGTGCTTGTGCTATATTTAAAAGGTTTCTGTATGTGTTTTTTTAGTGGAGTATGTGGGAGTTTCATATCTGTGAAGTAAAAGGAAACAAAAATTAGACTAGTTTGAAATCTGAAAGCTACAGAAATTAGTAGCAGTTAATACCATAAATACATGTTTTCAGTATATACATAGACTTTATTTTTATTGGTCAATATTATCTCAATTACAGCATTGCCATTAGAAAACATTTGATACTGTTACGACTCTATGGTCTAGAAAAATGTAACAGAAAGAAAGTGAAACCAACAACTCAAGTAAAAATCAACAAGCAATTTATTTCTAGATAATTAAGATGAAAAATCAAAAAGACACTTACAGTAATGTGTATTAAAATCCAAATAATCCAATAAGAATTAGTGTTCTAATCACAAGTCTTAAATATAGAATGTTCCGAATTCACGACTGTATCCTTGAATGTTATGATGTGCCAATGGTCTTCAAAGTCCTGATGTACTAGTAGTCTTTAATGTGCTGATGTCAATAGGAAGTACTCCAAAATATCTCTGAATAAGTTCACATAAATTCCAAAATCATCAATTCAAAATCCAAAATCCAAAAGTCTATGAGCACTGTTATAATCCAATGAATATTTCAATAATTCCTCTCTTAGAATTTGGAATGACTTTCCACAACTGTAATAGCTCTTTACAAGACTGATAGTAATGTCGAAACTGAAAAACTGTCCACTAAACATGGTATATATAAAGATTGGTCACATGACAGAATATTCTAGAATAATAAATGTATGTGTGTCCATTGACAGGTAACTCCTAAGGTATTTCCAGTTTTATTTGTAAACAAAATCAACCTTGACCTCAAATTGAGAAAACATTTTGTTGATCAAAACTATCCTTTAGCTCAAATCTGAAGTAAACAATCTAATTCAAGGACACTAGTTAAACCTGTTTTTTTCTGATAACAACATTAAGATTTAAGCAAATATTAAAGTCAAGAAACATTTATAATTTCCTAAAATATCTATAATATTATATAAACATCATACATAACAATACATTCATAAATTTAATATGTGCTATGTAAAAAGTTTTATTGTGAAATGGATGGTTGGTATGCTGAACATATACATTATTTGTTTTGCAGTTCAAGAAGAGTCATGTCAATGAACGACAGTTTCATAATACTGGTGCAGGATCAGGTCAGGTATGTATCAACCAGGAAACAGCAGACATTTTCTGATCAGGTGTGAAAAATGAATCAAATAATTTATCAAATATTTTTATTTCAAATTTTTGGGATAATAAATAATTTTAATCGTGTAGGCAAATTAAATGAAAATTTAAAAATCTCTGTTTTATAGTAAGGAGTATCTTGAAAATTTCACAGCATTTTCAGACTTTAAAAACTGATGTTTTAGCGTACTCTTAATCCAGTAAATTATAGAACCAATTCTTTTCAAGGTTCTTGCATCAATGGCCATTTCTAGAAATTCTTTGTTTGCAGTTCTTTTACTGACCCATAAAACTGCTGTGATTGACTTTCCCCCACCACACATCCAGGCCCACCACACATCCAGGGAACTTTTCTTTTTTTTCGTAATTGATGATGTTGAATATTTAAAATTGTTTTTAATCACATACCTACCCATTTCTAAAATTTCTGGGTTGGAGGAAATAGCAAATAAAATATTTTGTAAGGTTCGCTTTACAGTGGTACGGAATTATATGGCCACCCATTATGCATCAGGATGGTAGCCTTATAAGAGGGGTGGTCTTTCTAGATGGAGATCACAGATATGTGAGTAATAATTGCTTATAAAGTTCAGAAGGAGTTACTAACTTTCAAATATTTACTATGTTTAAAATTTAAAATCACATGCATGTTATGGAATCAGTGTTATAAACTTTATATTACCTGGTAATTTTATTAAAAATAATTATGAATAATCATCCATTGTGGAGCAAAACCATTTGAAGACCTTTCACTAAAATCTGGCTGTAACTATCAGTCTCTGTGTATTCCATTTTCCCACTGCTGCAGAATCTATAACTGACAATTATTGTTTGAATCCTTTTGACATTAAATTTCTCAGCAATGATCATAGGACTCTCCCTCCTTTTGTATAGTTAAATTGCTTTTTCTTTTCCTTCTAAACTACGAATGTTTGACGACATCTTGCACTTTTTGTAACAACTTATTCCTTCCTTGGCAACTATACCAGTGTCAAACTAATTTGTTGCTATTGCACAAAATGCTCTGTGTTTACAAAGGAAGTGAGCTTGTGACATGATCGACTGGTTATAGTCTGGTATCCTGTTTCATTATACATTTTGTAATCTATGAGAGAGAAGTTATGATGACTGACATGCCACTTTTATTTTATGGTGACGAGACATCACGCTGACTTAGTTGAACAATACTGTACTTCTCAGCTGTTATCTTTTGGCTGTCATCTTGATAATTATTGGCGGTAATAATAGCCAGTAATTATCAAAGTGACTAATAACAGCCAGTAATTATCAAAGTGACTAAGGAACACAGCAGTAAGGATAATCAGATTACTTACCATTTTGTATGGATTAAAGTTAGATACTTTATTGGCATGTTGGAATATATGTCAGTGTGTTGACTTTAGAAACCAACAAATATTTATGAGATTTCATCTATAAACTGCAATATGTATCTGTTCTTGAGGGGGTAAATTTTGCCAGTTTTTGCACTAATATGCTTGCCACTGGCCATATTTGAGGGGTGGCCTTTCAAGAGGGTTACTTTTGAACATTAACTCCTTAGTGCCAAGGGTTTATGGCCATAAAAAGCAAGTGGCCACTGGTCAGGGGAATGCTAAAATGCTAAAGAGGGGAACCATGATTGTATATAATACAAAGTGAGACAAAATACTTTTCAAATTATAAAACAGTATCAGCTATAATCAAAAGTTTTTTTAAAACAAAGAAAACTTTGAAATCTTTGTAAACTTTGCCTGGGTAATGAAACATTTTGTGCAAGTTGAATCATTGTTATCAAGTTGTTGAGATGATTGCCACAATTAACTCTTTTGGAGAGCCAGATTATGTACAGATAATTTGTTGTGTGGTTAATACGGTGTTTCCCCCAGAAAAGAAAAATGGGAATGGTAATTATTCTCCAAAAAGGGCACTCTAAACTAAAAAAAAGGACACTAAAAATCCATTTATCATTCTCATCTGCTGTGTTCCTTCGTCATCGTTAATTGTTGTAGTTTTGCTTCTGTTAATAATAATAATAATAATAATATTATTATTATTATTATTATTATTATTAACAAGAACAATGACAAAAATTTACAATGAAATAAGGTGCCCTTTTGAGAATGATATACATGTTTGATGTGCCCTTAATACATTGTATTGTTTTATTAAAATTAGGAAATTATAAGAGTAGATGACTTGCAAAGTTAAAAAATATCCTATGTTTCATGTGTATTCCGCACAAAAAGTTGCAGAAGTAAAATAGGATTATCCTTGATAGGTCTTACTCAGTATTCTTTTTTTTTTTCTTCATCTTTCCTTAGCAGAAGATACATGTGGCAGTAATGCTTTGAAAGGAAATTGAATGCATGCTTAGGTACAGGCACAAATTGAAAATCTTAACAATAGAAATAATTATCATTAATTACATTGACTATTTTGGAGGGCAGATCTGTGTGTTTACTTGTTCATTAGATGTACCTTTATAAAAGAATGCTATAACCAGTCAGTAGCATTTAGTATACTCTTTGATATCATCCTTTGGAGAATGTAGTCTACTGCTAAATCAGCAATAGGGATTTCCTATTTGACTTTTAGTTTAATTTGGAGCAATAAACTACATGAATGTTGTTGAATTATTAACTAACAACAATTGAAATTGGTCAGAAACTTTTTGAGAACAACACTAGGGTCAGGTTCAGTGCAGTGCTATCCCACATTAATTATCATAACTTATTGGATATTAAAATGGAAAAAATCAGCATGTCATATAGAATAAGCAAAATTGACCATACTCAAGATGTGTGGAGAATGAAAAATCAGCATGTCATATAGAATAAACAAAATTGACCATACTCAAGATGGATTACTTCATCTCTTGGACCCTCAGTTTTCTCATCTTGGACCTTAATTTCTTAATACTCAGAGCTCTCAGTAAGTCTGTAACATCAAGAAATCAAGACCCTCATTCTCCACAAAAAGGGGTGGGGGGTCTTGTTAGGAAAATTGGGAGTCCACATGAGAATAGAACAAGTCCATTAATTGGTGTAAAATTATTTTAGAAAAACCAATAACATTTTATTATTGTAAATCTTATTGACTCTATTTATTAGTATCTTTGTATTTTAATAAAATTTTCATTTCTTCACTCTTTGAACACAAAAATTCATTATTTTTGTCCATGTATCTTTCTTTCCAAGTAAGGATTTTCTCATACTTCCTGTTAGGGAAAATGTAAGTTTTTATTTGCAACATTTGATTGGTCAGTTTTAATTTGACTTTAAATTCCAGCTAATCAGATCTATGGATTTTTCAGTAAAGATCTATTTTGGTAAAATCCAGGTTAGGGTCTTAAAAGTCAGATGCATGCTGAGAATTCTAGTGGTAATTTATAGTAAATAATATTTGTTACCCTGTCTCAAAGTCTAAAATTAAAGCATTTAATTTCAGGCAATAACGGACCCTATTGTAAAGCCAGTGGGCCGTCAGGTGGTCACCCTCATTCCGGGAGATGGAGTAGGCCCAGAACTGATGGCCAGTGTACAGGAGGTGTACAAGGCAGCAATGGTCCCCATAGATTTTGAGGAAATATTTGTCAGGTGGGTGGATATTACAGCATCTTCTTTGTTAAGACCAGGGGCCCTAATTCATAAATTTGCTGAAAAGTGGGTGGATAGGTGGCAGGGTTTATCTTTGGTTAAAACCTGCTTTATTTGTAATTTGCTATTTGTGTGATGAACTGATAATTGAACATGGGTTTCTCATAGGAAATTTAAGGTAGTTAAAACAGAATTCGATCAGGCCCTTAAGTCATAAAATGTTCAAGTACAAAAATCAAAGTCAGGCTTTTACATGCCAAAATAATTCTCACTTGGCTTTATGAATGGCCATGACCAAGCAGCAACTCATAACAGCCATGATCCAACAGTTACTCATAACAACCTTGATCAAGCAGTTACTCATAACTGTTGTAATCTGGCAGTTACTTATGAAAGCCATGATCTAGCAGTTACTCATAACTGTTGTAATCTGGCAGTTACTTATGAAAGCCATGATCTAGCAGTTACTCATAACTGTTGTAATCTGGCAGTTACTTATGAAAGCCATGATCTAGCAGTTACTCATAACTGTTGTAATCTGGCAGTTACTTATGAAAGCCATGATCTAGCAGTTACTCATAACTGTTGTAATCTGGCAGTTACTTATGAAAGCCATGATCTAGCAGTTACTCATAACTGTTGTAATCTGGCAGTTACTTATGAAAGCCATGATCTAGCAGTTACTCATAACTGTTGTAATCTGGCAGTTACTTATGAAAGCCATGATCTAGCAGTTACTCATAACTGTTGTAATCTGGCAGTTACTTATGAAAGCCATGATCTAGCAGTTACTCATAACTGTTGTAATCTGGCAGTTACTTATGAAAGCCATGATCTAGCAGTTACTCATAACTGTTGTAATCTGGCAGTTACTTATGAAAGCCATGATCTAGCAGTTACTCATAACTGTTGTAATCTGGCAGTTACTTATGAAAGCCATGATCTAGCAGTTACTCATAACTGTTGTAATCTGGCAGTTACTTATGAAAGCCATGATCTAGCAGTTACTCATAACTGTTGTAATCTGGCAGTTACTTATGAAAGCCGTGATCTAGCAGTTACTTAAAGCATCCGTGATCCAGCAGTCACTCCTAACAGCCATTATCTGGCAGTTACTTGTAACAGTCAAGATATAGCAGTTACTCCTAACAGCCATTATCTGGCAATTACTTGTAACAGTCAAGATATAGCAGTTACTCCTAACAGCTATGATCCAGCAGTTACTCATAGCAGCTATGATCCAGCAGTTAATCATAACAGCTTATAACAGCCATGATTTAGCAGTTTCTCATAACAGTCATGATCCAGAATTTACTCATACAGCCATTATATGGCAGTTACTTGTAATAGTATTCTCAACTGTGATGATACAGCAGTTACTCATAACAGCCATGATCCAGCAGTTACACATAATTTAGCAGTTACTCATAACGGCCATGATCTAGCAGTTACTCATAAAAACTATGATCCAGCAGTTACTCATAATGGCCATGATCTAGCAGTTACTCATAAAAACCATGATCCAGCAGTTACTCATAACAAGCATGATCTAGCAGTTAATCATAACAGCCATTATCTGGCAATTACTTGTAACAGTCACAATCTAGCAGTTACTCCTACCAGCTGTGATTTAGCAGCCATGATCATAACAGCCATGAATTAGCAGTTACTCCGAACAGCCATGATCTAGCAGTTACTCATAACAGCCATAATCCAGCAGCTATTCATAACAGCCAATGTTATCGGTGGAATTCTAGCTTTACTTGCTGTAAACCTAGTTAGATATTTTAAGAGGTTCAAATTTAGAGTCCAAGGCCAAATTGTGTGGACAGACAGAATATAGCAAGGCCTTGTTATTATGTATAGAGAAAAAGTCTCATGATATTGCTCTAGAAAAGACTAACAGTGTTGCATTTAAAAGTTCCATATATTTTTTATACATCTATATATAAATGAATTTTGATGGTCCATTCTTTCCTTTATCCAAATCTATTTATCTGTGGTTTTGTCTCTCCATCTGCCATTCCAGTCATTCATTTATTTAAATGCTTGTTATTTTCTAGTGAGGTTCATTCTGTCCAGAGTGCTAGTCTGCAGACTTTGGTTGAGTCATTCAAGCGGAACGGCGTGGGTATCAAGGGGATCATCAGCACTCCGCATCACCTGAAGGGAGAACTGCAGACCTTTAACATGCTAATGAGGTAACCAAAGGAGCCTGGCAACAGAAGAGAACATTTGCTTAACATGATTTTTCAGAATCATCTAATGGAACTAACAGATTCTGTTTGAATTATTATTTAGTATAACATTGATAAACAAGTTGAATAAAGTTGTACAGTGGTACAGGATGCTTACAACAATAGTCTTATTTTTACAACTCGGCTCTTTCATAAATATTATGTTTAAGGAAAATGAGGTTAACAACAGGTTGACAGTGAGTAAATAGAGGCCCTTACATCAGTGATCATTTCAGATTAAATTTATGAAACAAATTCAGTAATTTCTATGAGCCTTGGTGAGCAAAGATTGATAATTACTCATTGAGTTTTTACAAATTTCATTTCAAATGAGCACTCGTGTACAGTTCTTTTTATCCATTGATTTTCATTAGCTGTACAGGTCATAGACCAGAAGAGCTTATGGGATGGCCTGTTGTCCAACGTTTGATATATGTTAGCACAAGTTTGTTATCACTACTCCTAAACTACTTGGAGGATTGCCATGAAACTTTACACACACATTCATCCTTAGTTGGTCCTAGATGAAAATGGTGCTGCTCAGTTTTTTGTGAAGAGTTATAAATTTAGATGTTAAACATTGTCTAATTGTATCTCTTGGTTCCTCATAGGTTAAAGACAATTGACAGTAACAAAATGTACAGCTTTTTGTAACAAAATATGAACCTGTGAAGTGGACAAGTCTATAAATTAATGTATATAATTTAAGAGACAATGTGAGGTGACCGAGTCTGTAAGTTAATGTATATAATGTGATAGACAGTGTGAGGTGGACAGTTCTGTAAGTTATTGCATATAATGTAAGTGGGAATGTGAGGATGACAAATCTATAAGTTATTGTATATAATGTGATAGTGTGAGGTGGACAAGTCTAGAAATTAATGTATATTATGTACTAGGCAGTGTGAGGTGGACAAGTCTATATGTTAATGTATATAATGTAATAAACAATGTGAGGTGGACAAGTCTATAAGTAAATGTATATAATGTAAGAAACAATGTGTGGTGGACAAGTCTATAATGTAATATATATTAGACATTGTGAGATGGAAAGTCTAAGTTAATGTATATAATTGAATAGACAATATGAGGTGGACAAGTCTGCAAGTTAATATATATAAAATAAAAGACTGAGGTGGACAAGTCTATAAGTAAATGTATATAATGTGATAGTGTAAGGTGGACAAGTCTATATGCTAATGTATATAATGTGATGGACAGTGTAAGGTGGACAAGACTGGAAGTTAATGTATATAATGTAATAGACAATGTGAGGTGGACGAGTCTGGAAGTTAATGTATATAACGCGACAGACAGTGTGAGGTGGACAAGTCTATACGTTAATGTATATGATGTAATAGACCAGAGGTTCTCAAACTGTTGTCCGCAGACCACTGGTGGTCTGCGAGCTCCATTCATATCCTATATGAAACATTGTATTTAATAGTCAAGTGGTCTGTGAACAAAAAAAGTTTGAGAACCACTGTAATAGACAATGTGAGGTGGACTAGTCTATAAGTTAATGTATATAATGTAATAAACATTATGAGGTGGACAAGTCTGTAAGTTACTGTATATAATGTAAGAGACTTGTGAGGTGACAGGTCTATAAGTTAATGCATATAATGTAAGAGACATTGTGAGGTGGAAAAGTCTAAGTTAATGTATATAATGTAAGAGACATTGTGAGGTGGACGAGTCTGTAAGTTTATGTATATAATGCAAGAGACATTGTGAGGTGGACGAGTCTGTAAGTTGATGTATATAATGCAATAGACAAAGCAGATAATTATGAATAAGATTTTTATTAGCTATTTATACGGTTTTATCTTCCAGGAAAGAGTTAGATCTGTTTGCTAATATGGTGCACATAAAGAGTTTGCCTGGTTTTAAAACACGCCACGACAACCTGGACTTTGTCATCATACGAGAGCAGATAGAGGGCGAGTACAGTGCACTTGAGCATGAGGTATAATTGCTTTGGTAATGATTCAACTCAAATAAACAAGAGCTAGTTTTTGATATTTAGAAAGGGCACATCCTGTCAATGTTGTTTTTATTGCAGTGATGATATAATGTGCTGAAAAATTGAGAATTTTTCATGGGGTACCAATTTTCATATATTTTCAGCTGCTAATTTAAAGATCCAATTAGCAATGATCCCAGTATGGAAATAATAGTACTGCTTCCACAATCCAGGAAATTATGATATTCACAAAACAATGAAAATTGCTACTCATGAAGTAAATAATTCACAGTAAATTCGTGTATTCTGAAGAGACTGGACCCCTCTGTGATACAACTTTACTCAAAATCTTACTCAAAATATTCTAACCAATCAAAAGGTTGCATTTGGACATTTGGAGTAACATTTCTAAATATGAAGTACCATTTATTATATGTAACATTATGTAAAATTGTATGATTGAGGGGCCTGATTAGTTTTCCTAAGACAGTGTCAATATGACCCAACTTAAATGCTTCTGAATTCAATGCTGCCAGTATTTCTTAGATTTTTTTTTTTTTAACATGCTTTAAGAAATTCATCTAATCATGGGTTTTTAATAGACCTTAGATATCATGCTGATAATGAAATGACACAAAGTCTAATAAATGAATATTATTCCTTTCAGTTGAAGTTGTTGATGTTGTTTACACTCTCTTAAAGCCTTATATATCTGTGTGTTGTGTGTGTACATATGTTTTGCTCTGTGTATGTGCATGTGTGTGTATGTATTATTCAGCTTTAGACAACTCTTTTGCTATAATGGTTTTCCATAGATTTTATTCTTCAGTTCATCGAATATGCTTCATACTTTCAAAAGGATTCCATTCTGTTTGCAACCCATACCCAAATGATGGAAATTTTAAAGAAAATATTCATTCTTGCTCCGCTTGCCCACAATTATCAGTTACCATCATTTGGAGGATTTTCAATGGTTTTGTATAAGAATGACTCATATAGAGTTTTCCCCATGCTAAATCCTGTTAAATTTGTGTATAAATCTTGCATTGATTAGTAAAATGGTGACCTGCATGCTTAAATAATTATACTCTAATGTATTTGTTCCTCTTTTTGATTTCTTTTTAAATTAAATACTTTTTTAAAATCAAAAACGTTGAGTGTTTTTCAGAACATTCTAGTTTGATCCATTTTTCCTAATGTTTTGGAGATTTTTTTACTTATCGTAAATTACTGTCAATTCACTATTTTCATTGGGTACCAATTTTTGTGCATTTCAATGTTGCTACAGACCATGGGTTTAAAGGCACCATGAACAATTATTTATCTGCAAACAATAGGACTTATTTCATTAATAATGAATTAAAGTACCAAGAAAAACACCATTTTTTTTTGCAAATCCATGAAAATTAATACCCACAAAATAAATGAATCCACATTATAATCTGCTAACATCATTACATTTTTGTGCAAACTTCGTAAATGCAGGATATTCATGACATAAAAGTTCTTTTAGAAAGTGAAGTCTTGAATATAGACTTTTGCATCATACTGTGAACACATTTTTTTGGAAAATTGTCTCCTCACTAAATTTACAAAAGTTTTTAAGCTTATGAAAATGTTAAGATTTAAGATATTTGTAATTTCCTACATTTTATAGAGTGTGCAAAGAGTAATTTCTTACATTTAATGAGTTTCAGAGGGTGAATTGCTTACATTTCTAGAGTGTCAGTGGAGCAATTGCTTACATTTATTGAATGTCAGTGGAGTAATTGCTTACATTTATAGTGTACAAGAAAATAATTGCTCACATCAATAGTGTCCAAGGAGTCATTGTTTATGTTTATAGAGTGTCCAAGGAGTAATTGTTTACATTTATAGAATGTCAGTGGAGTTATAGCTTATATTTATTGTGTTAGAGGAATGATTGCTTATATTTATAGAGTGTCAAAGGAGTAATTGCTTACATTTATAGAGTGTCAAAGGAGTAATTGAGTGTTTGAAAATCATCACCCGAGTCAGGTCAGAGAGGATAGCCAAGTTTGCCTTTGACTATGCACTGAGACATAAGAGGAAGAAAGTGACAGCTGTGCATAAAGCAAATATTATGTAAGTTACAATAAATTATAAATTGATCCATATAGTATCTCTTCCATGATAAGGCCAGCCTAATTAATTTGTAAAAAAGTATATCTTGGCTTATAATCAAGCACCATGATAAGACCAGGGGCCTGCCTAATTAATTTGTAAAAAAGTATATCTTGGCTTATAATCAAACACCATGATAAGACCAGGGGCCTGCCTAATTAATTTGTAAAAAAGTTTATCTTGGGTTATAATCAAGCAAAGATATTCTCAGTAAATATTTGTCAAAACTTTGTAAAAATGGTGGGTACATTTATCAAGCATAGGCTTATCATAAAAAAAATATGGCAATTTTCTTTTTTTTTGCTTCATTTGGTTCCTGTGTGGATGGGACAGAGATACTCTGACTGGTGTATATTTCCAGTAATAGATCACTATAAAAATTTATCAGTGCTGAATGGAATTGTCATATACTTGTGGGGCAAGGAAAGAAAATTTGAAATAAATGAAGATTGGATAAAATTTTAGTCCAGTAAAATAGGGTTGTTTTAAAAGGATTTATCATTGAATACAGTGATCGGCACAATAAAACCCTTCAGTACACTGCTGCCATTATCATGCAGATATTGTCATGGATTCCATTAAATTGGTCACATTTTTGGTACCATTGCTACTTAGTTTATTTCATATTAATTTTAGTTCTTGGCTCATTAGATGTGATTTCATAATATTCTGTTTTTGTGTTTTAATCGACTTGTTGTAACACCCCTCAGTATAAGGTTCCCTTACTTATAACATGAGTCACTTTGATGGCATTATAATGAGGGCACACTATTACTTTTTAGTATGAATTCCTGTATATTGTTTTGTTGTTCACTGCAGTCTCATGACTAAGGCTGCAACGTTTACCAAAATTTGTAAATGAATACATGGTAAACAGTAACCGAAATGATGCCATTTAAGAGAAACAATTAGAAACTCAACCTTTCCCCTATCTGCAGAGTAGGCTTACAGCTGATGGCTATTAATATATATACTCGTATCTCACTCAACTTGGGGTTGTTTCATTTACTGTGTCATCTACCTTTTATTGTGAAAGGATTCAGTCTTTAAGACATGTCTTTGTTGAATATATCTGACAGTTTAGGTTAAACATCATTAGGATTGTCATCAGATTGTTTCGTACTGCTGCATATTTGTTCTGGATTAAAAAAATTGATAATGCAACTGGATGTACTGTCCTGGATATTCTTGTATGATGCTTTCATAGGATCTACAATGACTACAATAAACTGAAGTGGTTTATAAAGTTGAAACAGTTTCTTTTTTATAATTTGTTACTCATCAAAGGTTCTGTTTACAAAGTTGTTTTTCAAAGGTGAATAGTTTACAGAATTTTTGGTCAACAGGATCAGTAATCTACCTGATGTGTAATGTTGTATAATATGCAGTACAACCAATTCTCATCAGCTTCGACTTTTTCCTAGTGATGCCCAGTTTGATGTGAAAATCATCAGTACTTTAGGAAACAAAAGTAACAGAAAAATCATATTATGTGGAAATATATCTCTTAATTGGAATGGGTCAGGTCCTGCATCACTAACTGTGATGGGCATGTTCGTTTACATGGTTACCCATTTGTGTAAAAGTTTACAGGTCGTAAACTAAATTAAGCCATTTACATATGTAAATGTTGCAGCCTACCTCGTGACATCATCCCGTCCGTAGGATTAATGAGTAGATGGGCACCTTTACAGTTCTTGTTAATATATTCATAGGATAAAAATTTCTTTGTGTATTCTAGGAAGCTTGGAGATGGTTTATTTCTGAAGTGTTGTGAAGAAGTGGCAAAACTGTATCCAAAGATTAAATATGAGACCATGATCATTGACAACTGCTGTATGCAGGTAAAGGGTTCAATACACAAAACTGCTGTATGCAGGTAAATGGTTCAATACACAAAACTGCTGTATGCAGGTAGAAGGTTCAATTCACACAACTGCTGTATGCAGGTAGAGGGTTCAATACACAAAACTGCTGTATGCAGGTAGAGGGGTCAATACACAAAACTGCTGTATGCAGGTAGAGGGTTCAATACACAAAACTGCTATATGCAGGTAAAGGGTTCAATACACAAAACTGCTGTATGCAGGTAGAGGGTTCAATACACAAAACTGCTGTATGCAGGTAAAGGGTTCAATGCACACAACTGCTGTATGCAGGTAAAGGGTTAAATACACAAAACATTGATAAAAATGATGTAATACATGAAACATGCCAGACAAGAAAGTTGTACACAAAACATTGATAAAAATGATGTAATACATGAAACATGCCAGACAAGAAAGTTGTACACAAAACATTTATAAAAATGATGTAATACATGAAACATGCCAGACACGAAAGTTGTACACAAAACATTGATAAAAATGATGTAATACATGAAACATGCCAGACAAGAAAGTTGTACACAAAACATTGATAAAAATGATGTAATACATGAAACATGCCAGACAAGAAAGTTGTACACAAAATATTGATAAAAATGATGTAATACATGAAACATGCTTGACAAGAAAGTTGTACACAAAATATAGATAAAAATGATGTAATACATAAACATGCTTGATGTAATCCATCAGTCTCCTGCAAATAGCATGCAACCAAGCAATACTGAAAACATATAATACACAAAACATTGTTCTGAAGTTAGCACATATATGAAGCAAAATATATTACAGGCTCAGTGATGAAAACTTTTCAAATTTTAGTGGAAATAAATCTTATTTTTAATTTCAAATTATGCCATTATGATCACTTCTATCAGATTCTGTTTTTCTGGTTGGATCAAATTTTTATATAGGCAAACTTTATATAGGCGAATTAAGGTCACTGAAGCCCTTATAATGTCTGATCATAATTTTTTGGTTAAAGCCTACCTAAGTGCTTATATCACAAAAGCAATTCAATAAGAGCAATATGAGCCTTTTCTGTTGATGATGCTACAATTAAACAATTCAATAAGTGCAATATGAGCCTTTTCTATTGATGATGCTACAATTAAACAATTCAATAAGTGCAATATGAGTCTTTTTCTATTGATGATGCTACAATTAAACAATTCAATAAGTGCAATATGAGCCTTTTCTGTTGATGATGCTACAATTGAAAAGCAATGGAATACTGCCCAGTCAGAAATCATATCAGTATAGAAAACTAATTCACATGAGAAAGTTGAAGAAAGATGTCAAAATATATGACTGACGAGGATTAAACCTCTACAAAAAAGTGACGTGTTATGAAAATTCCAAACAGGATGCGCAAGGCATTGATATTGGATGAATACCATGCCTTTACAGCTTTTCCATGATGGAAGCATATTACATGTCAAGAAAGTTGCAGGAAGCACGTTTCAACCAAAGAGTACTTCAGATCTGTGAGTTTTAGTGCTGAAAACAAATGATTGGATACAATTCAGAGTATTCCTGTTTTTATTAATATTCCGATTTTATAATGCTGACATTTGTATTTCACATCAGTATGCATTGGCATCTCTGCATGGTTAAAAAGCATGATATAATTAAAACACATATGAAAGATTGCAACACACAATGCATTGCTTCAAAGCATGCATTCTACACATGGATAGTATGTTATACACAAACACAGCTAAAAGCATGCATCAGAAAAAAGATACAAGACACACAAAATGAAAAAAACACAGAAAAGTATTAAATAAACATAACTTAGATGAAAAGCATGTGAAAAAACAAACATTAAAAGCACACAGTGTGCAAAAATGGCTTAAAAGCATCACATCTTTGCCAAGGCTACTTTTTATGTTGTTTCAAAAAAATGCTACTAATGCAGAAAAGCAGCTGCCTCTGTTGATGTAGAATCTACTTTTGGTTCATGCTGTCATGTCATTTAGGAAGGGTTTCAAAATTTGTTCATAATCCTTGTTATATAATTAAATTAATTAGTAAATATCAATTTTTTAATTAGGGCTCTTCCAGTAAAACTAACTTGGGACCCAGGGAAAGCACTCTTATTGTGGAGTAGACACCCATAGATACAGTTTAGAATTTTGTATTATTTTCATATGAACTCTGAGAGTAATAACAGTACCTGGAATATATTTTTTTAAAAACTGCCTTCCCTGGGTACCTAGTATGTTAAAATGGAACAGCCCTTAGTTTTAAAAAGAGATTACATGGAAACTGCACACATGCCTTGAAATTGAGATTTGCTACTGCATAGTCCATAATATTGAAAACCAATCCCGAGTAAGTAGTCCATAATATTGAAACTGACCCAGAGTAAATAGTGCACAATATTAAAACCAATCCAGAGTAAATAGTCCATAATATTGAAACCGACTCAGAGTAAATAGTCCATAATATTGAAATTGACCCAGAGTAAATAGTACATAATATTGAAACTGACCCAGAGTAAATAGTGCATAATATTGAAATTTACCCAGAGTAAATAGTGCATAATATTGAAATTGACCCGGTGTAAATAGTGCATAATAATGAAATTGACTTAGAGTTAATAGTGCATAACATTGAAAACTAATTCAGAGTATTTTTTAATAGTGCATAATATTGAAAACTGATCCAGAGTAAATAGTGCATAATATTGAAAACTGATTCAGAGTAAATAGTGCATAATATTGAAATTTACCCAGAGTAAGTAGTGCATAATATTGAAAACTGATCCAGAGTAAACAGTGCATACTATTGAAAACTGATCCAGAGTAAATAGTGTATAATATTCAAATATAATCCAGAGTAAATAGTGCTTAATATTGAAAATTAATTCAGAGTAAATTGTGCATAATATTGAAAACTGATCCAGAGTAAATAGTGCATAATATTGAAACTGATCCAGAGTAAATAGTGCATAATATTGAAATTGACCCAAAGTAAATAGTGCATAATATTGAAAACTGATTCAGAGTAAATAGTGCATAATAATGAAAACTGATCCAGAGTAAATAGTGCATAATATTGAAAACTGATCCAGAGTAAATAGTGCATAATATTGAAATCTGATCCAGAGTAAATAGTACATAATATTGAAACTGATCCAGAGTAAATAGTGCATAATATTGAAAACTGATTCAGAGTAAATAGTGCATAATATTGAAAACTGATCCAGAGTCAATAGTGCTTACTATTGAAAACTGATCCAGAGTAAATAGTGCACAGTGTTGAAATCTGATCCAGAGTAAATAGTGCATAATTTTGAAATTGACCCAGAGTAAATAGTGCATAATATTGAAAACTGATCCAGAGTAAATAGTGCATAATGTTGAAAAGTGATCCAGAGTAAAAGCCCAATGTTGAGAAATTTATAATATTGTTATAACATGATAAAATATACTGATAACTTGCCCTAGTGAAAGTTGGCCTAGTTAAGGTACACTTTAACTTCAATAAACCGTGTGCTGACAGTACATGCCTCTTTTCAAAACGTGTTCCATTTCAGCTGGTATCCAAGCCACATCAGTTTGATGTGATGGTGATGCCAAATCTTTATGGCAACATTGTGGACAACTTGGCAGCAGGGTTGGTTGGAGGTGCTGGTGTTGTTCCAGGGGAGAGTTGCAGTAATGATGTAGCTGTGTTTGAACAGGTACTTAAATACTTTCAGATAAATGTGACTTTTCATTATTCCTCACCTTTAAATCATAGAGGAGATATTGGTAACACTTAGCTGTTGGTGATGTTGTTATTGTTGCTGTGTGTGATGGAAGCTTCAACATTCAGTTGGAAAGCTCACTTTAATTTTAATATAGTCACTGTGAGTAGAAAAAAACAAACAAAAACAAACCCAGACAAATATTAGAATGACTTCTCAAAAACTACAGAGCAGAATTTGACTAACAACATAGTCATTTAGAATATGGGTACATGAAAAAGTACTTAGAACTTGTTGCTATATCAACAAATCATCAGTAAATGAATCAGAATTATTGCTGCACAAGTTAGAAAAATATTGCTGTTGTATACATATTTTGTTCACGTTTGATTTGGAAAAGAGATAAATTGTTTAAAGTTGTTAACAGGAGCAATATTAATTGCAGATACATAAAAAAAGCTAAAACCTATGGGCAGATCTACTGCATAATTGTTTTAAATGTGATTCCAATTTTTTGTTACTTTTGATCTTTCTTTGATTTCAGTGTTATAATTTCCTGCTGCTGCCATGAAGTAATTATTCACTGTGATATTTTCAGGGATGTTTTATTTTAAGAAAGAATGAGTTCTCAGAAATATGGAACAAAAAGTGAAATTAACCTGCATCAGAGTACTTTCAGTTCCTTGAAAAATGTATTGGTTCCTATTCCTCTGTTCTTGTCTGCTTTGTTTGTTTTGTTGTCTACTTTAAAGGAAATTATATGCCTGAAAAAGGTACAAAAAATTCTGAAAGTTTAAATAGATTAATCAGATTGTAAATTAAAAAATATGCTGTCAGATGGAAAAAAGTCATGTTCCTGTTTTATATTTAAATTGTGTGTTGGTTACCTGCCAAAGCCTTATTTTTGACACAAACATATCAAATTCGTTGAAATCATTGTGCCAGTTTTAAAAAGTGTATCCTTGCTGAATCATCGCAAAAAGTGCAGTTTACTACTGCTTGCTAAAGAAAGAAGAAAACCATGAGTTTTTTTAGTTGAGGTGATGTGAGACAGGAATGGCATTCCGTTAATTCCGTCCTCCTTTGTCAATAATTTAGTCTGTTCAATAGGCATGTAGTGAAATGAGAAATATACGGATCAGAATTTCTTACAATGTGAAAGAAAGTTGATAAAAACACCATGATCAGAGGTAAAGAAAGTTGATAAAAACACCATGATCAGAGGTAAAGAAAGTTGATAAAAACACCATGATCAAAGGTAATTTTGTCACTTTGTGGATTTTATCCTTTGCTTAGTTCTTTCAAAGCAGTTTTTTTTTGTGCTTCAAAAATGATTCTTCAAAATAAATGTAAACTTCATTTATTGAAAAATTATCTAGAAATGAAGTACATTGAATGACATGTAGAATGAATATCAAAGCTGAATTAGATCTGATGCATTAATAGTAAGAAAAATATTCAAATTTTCAATATGAGTTTAATTTTTATTTTTGTGTTTCAAAACTAAACTTTCCAAGAGTGGAGAGAGGGTTAAGTCTGTTGATATGTCTGGTCAGTACAAGTGGATTTTGCCTAGTCGTCTTGGTGCAAGTAGAAATTGTTGGATATCAACAAAATTTTTGGCATGCAGCTTTATGTTGATCAGACCTTGAATTATTTTGATTTCCAACATTTCATGCCATTATTTACATGAGTTATGGCCCCTAATCACCAGTCCCCCTAAACTTTGGTTTCTGCAGCATAACTTTGCCAAGAATTGTCAGATTTCAACCATATTTGCTGTGTGCCTTATATTGATGAGATCTCAGATGATGTTAATTGCACAAGAGCAATCTATGATTGTAAGTAAATGTTAGGTGAAACTTTAAATGTTTGAACTCTTGCATCATTTTTATGTAGAGTTATTGGTCATTATAGTTGCATATACATGGTAGCTCATTTGGTTGAGCAGTGGACTCATAATCAAAGGGTAGTTGGTCCAATACCTGCCCAGGCCAGCTTGGATTGGCTGCCATTGAGTGTTCTTAGGAAAGGCACTTAGTTTCCATTTCTTTGGCATGATATTGCCAGTAATGTTTTGAAAGTGCTGTTAACAAACAAAAAAAAGCAACGACCACCATTTGTTTCCACAAAGTTGTTCTGTTTAAATCTCAGCTGAGCAAATTCTAACAAGCAGGGTCTTTTTGATGCATCCTAGGTTAATATACAAATTCCGGCAAGCAGGATCTTTGTGATACACCCATGGAAAATAAAAAATTCTAGCAGCACGGTCTTTGTGATACACCCATGGTAAATAGCAAATTCTAGCAAACAGGGTCTTTCTGATACACCCATGGAAAATAGCAAATTCTAGCAAGCAGGGTCTTTGTGATACACCCATGGTTAAATTCAAGCAGGTGGGGTCTTTGTGATACACCCATGGTTAAATTCAAGCAAGCAGGGTCTTTGTGATACACCCATGGGTAATAGCAAATTCCAGCAAGCAGGATCTTTGTGATACTCCCATGGAAAATAGCAAATTCTAGCAAACAGGGTCTTTGTGATACACCCATGGAAAATAGCAAATTCTAGCAAACAGGGTCTTTGTGATACACCCATGGTTAATAGCAAATTCAAGCAAGCAGGATCTTTGTGATACACCCATGGACAATAGCAAATTCAAGCAAGCGGGGTCTTTGTGATACATCCATTTTTAATAGCAAATTCAAGCAAACAGGGTCTTTGTGAAACATCCATGGTTAATAGCAAATTCTTGAAAGTAGGATCTTTGTGATACACCCATGGTTAATAGCTCAACTTGTTACAAAAATTCCCCAACAACTGAATTTATTTTCTGCATTCATTGCTGACACAGTTCAGTCACAGAAAGCTCATCCATGTTGATACTCATTTTTCACAATAGTTCCTTCTTGAATATTCTTAAATGATATTTATTCTATTGATCGTATCTTTTTTTTATAATTGTAGCATGTTTTTCTGAGAAATCTCCTCATGTTCACTTTTTTTATGATCTTAGCAAGCAGGAGTAACATCCAGCACTTTGTCCCTTGATGATAAATCTCATGTCCACTTTCATGATCTTACCAAGCAGGAGTAACATCTAGTACCTTATGTCCACTTTCATGATCTTACCAAGCAGGTGTAACATCCATTACTTTGTCCCTTGATGAGAAATCACCTCATGTCCATTTTCGTGATCTTATCAAGCAAGTGTAACATCCAGTACCTTGTCCCTTGATGAGAAATCTCCTCATGTCCATTTTCATGATCTTACCAAGCAGGTGTAACATCCAGTACTTTGTCCCTTGATGAGAAATCACCTCATGTCCATTTTCATGATCTTAGCAAGCAGGAGTAACATCCAGTACCTTGTCCCTTGATGAGAAATCTCCTCATGTCCACTTTCATGATCTTAGCAAATCCAGTTTCTCCTAACGTCCACTTTCATGATCTTAGTAAGCAGCAGTAACATCCAGTACTTTGACCTTTGTTGAGTAACATCCAGTTCTTTGTCCCTTGATGAGAATTGTTGAATATTCTGACAATTGATTCTTAACAATTTTGACCTGCTGTAAATTAATGCAACATATAGAATTTCATACTGAAATTAGCACCTAAGAAATATGAAGATATTGGGCTTCTGATTTCTACATCCAGCCTGTTATTATGTGTCTTTAATATCCACTGAACCTGAGTTTTCCTATTTCATAACAGGAACCACAGTGACTCAGTGGTCAGCATGCCCTACTTGCGACCAGAAGGATTTGAATTCTGATTCAGCCCAGACCTTGCCAGGTCAATCACCATGGTATGTCTCAAGGCAGGGCACTTTACTCTGATATAACCTCACATGTGCTGTTAAACACCAATCAGTCAATCACACTCTGTAAGCTTCCTCTGACTTTTACCAGCAGTTTTGATGATTAGGTCTGCTTTATATATCAAACTCAGCTCATGACATCTTTGTCTCAATGATTTCTCCATGTTATTTCATTGCCTTGTTTTTTCATCAGAGCTATAAGTCATACTGCTGTCTTACTTTTGGTTTTACATATGATATATCCATGTTATTTGACTCAAAATCTGACAAGCAAACCATAGTAATGCAATCATTACATAGACAATAGAGCTCTGCATTGCATTGTAACTCTGGTTGAGACTCAAGAACTGCAGCTGTTGAAACATCACTTGATTGGTCATTGTTTAATGGCACATCAACATGTGAAAGATTATTTCATGCTGAGGCAAAAAGAGTTAGTGTCTTGCCCAGAGACACACCACAGTGGCTGACTTGGTTGGATCTGGGCAGGATTCGAACCCACACCAGTCTAGTTGTGAGTCCCACATGTTAACCTCTGGTCCACTATGACTCCAGATACACAAATCATGAAGAAGGTATAGCTGGTAATTAACTGTTGAATAGAGTGGGTGACCACTTTCATGTGTTCCCTGTCAGGCAGTCTTGCAGCATTGTGGAGCTAAGACATCCATGACTGATTGTGTGACTTGGTGATCACTTTTACAGGGGAGGAAACGAATTGAAATAATCAGATGGGTCTGGAATTACTGGTTGTAATCCATACTAGCAGGGTAGTCTTTGTTGCAAAACATAGGAATACTGAAGAATAAAGTTGGTTTCATAGATTTTATCTCTCATTCGTATGCATATGTAATATAGCTTGACCATGTGAAAAAGTCATGTGAGATAACATATAACCCATACGAGTGCACCAGATGACCTGAAATCGACCATCCAGTTGCAGGATGTCCATTTCATTGGCAACAATTTTCAGTCTATCCACCATTATGAATGTAGCCTTATTCCTGCCTCAAAATTTGAACCCTCAGGTGGCATATCCCTATCCCACAGCAATATATCTGATTATTCAAAGGGGCCCCAGGTGGCCGAGTGGTAAAAAGCACCTCACCTGTACCGATCACTGCCATCTACCCTCTGTCTGCGTGGGTTCGAGTCTCTGGCTCAGCCAATGTGGGTAAATGTGAGAAAGCTTGCCAGTAGCTTCCCGTAGGTCAGTGGTTCTTACCGGGCTTTTCCTGGGTTCTTCCTCCACCAGTTATCTTGGCTGCCATGTGTAACCTATAATGTGCTGAAAAATGGCGTTAAACCTACAACAACTTGATTATTCAATTCTTGCAGTGGGAATAATTAATAAATTAATTCTTATAGTGGGATTAATCCTTTAAGCAGCAAGATGGTCACAGTGCGGTTTGGTTGTTAGGCAGGGTTATATTGTATTCTTGACCGTATACTTGTTGTTTCTATTTTAAGGGAGCACGTCATGCTTATGCAGAGGCTGTAGGCAAGAACATTGCTAATCCCACTGGAGTGCTCCTGAGTAGCTGTAACCTACTTAGACACATTCACCTTGACTACCATTGCAAACTGATACAGGATGCTTTATTCAAAGTCATAAAAGATGGCAAGGTAAGATATCTGCATTTAAGGAAGAAGAAAGCTTGATTTGTGCCATTTTTGCCATCTGTCTGCTTTGGAAAGTTCACATGAATTCAGTAATTAAGCAATAAATCTATTTTTTTCATCAAATGCGCAGGTTAACATTTGTTGTTTTTTTTTAAATTTCTCCATTAGGCTCAAACGGTTGAAAATTCTGACTTATCATGCGATTAATCATTTATATATAAGGGCTATTCCAGAAATAATGGTATGGGGGGGTCGGAAGGCACAGTCTATTTTCACCCTAAAGGCATAAATATAATTAATATCAAGCCCAACCTTGGATGAAATATATATTTATTCAAGCACCACCAAGCATGAAATTTATTTGTAAAAATTCAACCAAGCATGAATGCATATTATTAAGATAAAAGGCAGTCCCTAAGACGGCTTGTTTTCATGAAACTTTCATGATCTGGGGTGTAGTATACAGTGTTTGTTTACTCCCCTGAGACAATAAATTTGTTTGAGCCTCCATAGTCCGAGTATCCACTGACCCTCCACACCCCATTTTAGACATTCAGACATTTATGTTCGGGTGTGGGGGTCAAAACGCATTGCCTATCAAAAAGTTGGAATTTGCCGACACCACGCAGTGTCAGCGTAGGGTGGCCGCTTACTAGTGTGCCTAGCAAACTTAAAGAACTTTACATCAAGCCGTACCTGCATCAGATCAATAGGAGGAGGATTTATTTTCTCCGAAATTATGAGTATAACATTCGATATGTGTTGAATGCACTGACAAACAAGACAAAACTACAGCATTGATAAAATTTTACCTGGTACTCGCCCTTTGCATTGCTAGTCACGTGACTACCCAAATCTCGCAACCTACATGTCCATGACATCAGTGGTCCAGTAGTCATGTGATAACAACAATAACCTCCTTTCCAGTGTTGTTGTACAAAAAAAATCGAAAATATTAAATGAAAGTCACATAATGTTTGGAAAAAAACGAACGGAAATGTAATTCTCAACATATTTATTCTGAGAACAACTACCAGAAACCTGTCACTGTCACGGCAGCCTGGAGAAAGCTAGACTCATCAAGCAGAGAGCACATGTCAACGATATTTTTGTTGGTATCACGTGACTACCGTGTTGACATGTGCTCTCTGCTTGCTGAATCTGGTTTTCTCCAGTTGGCTGTGATATAGACAGGTTTCTGGCCATTGTTTTAACTTCCAACCTTAATCTAGCTCCATCCTTAATACCAAATAATCCTTAGCATGACACTGTGTGTTTTAGTTCACAAGGATACAAGGCCAAATGTCTTTGAACTTTTGTTTGTTTCTGACTTGTATTGTCCATTGTCATTCAGTATTTCATTCATCAACATTTGCTATTTTCAACTTCTTATCAAACACTACTGAATAAAATTTCCAGAAATTTGACAAGTTGCAAACTGGAATGAAGGCCTTTTAGTTTTGTACATTGTGAAATATCAGTTTAGACAAAAATTAAGGATAAATGAAAACCTCAGGATGCGGTATATTTTCTTTCTTTGTACAGTATTTTTGCATTTCCTGCATAGTGACTTTTTCTGAATGTCGATTACAGCACACACCAGAAATGATTGATAAACATGCTGGTGTTGCTGTTCAGTTGCAACTTTTTAGGCCCCAGAAGGTCAAGTGGTCTAAGGTGCTTGCCTTTACAGATCACTCATATCTCACCTCTGTTCACATGGGTTTTATTATCAGTTTGACCAGCATGGCTATGTGAGAAAGCTTGCCAGCAGCTTCCAGTGGGTCAGTCGTTCTTCCTGGGGTCTTCCCGGGTTCTTCTTCCACCAAACATACTGGCCACCATGTATAGCCTATCATGTGCTGTAAAATGGCATTAAACCCCACAAAACCAAACCAATCAGCTGCAAAATTATCAGATTACTTCTGTTAGAGTTGAATGTTTGAAATTGGAGTATCCCATTAGATAATGGAAAGTTTGCAACCTTGGTGCTTCATTTGGCCAGTCTCCTTTTGGCCAGATTGGAAAGCAATCCCGGCTTATCAATTGCAGGGCTCAAACTTTGGTCAGAAAAATGGAAGAAGTTGCTCCTCCCTCCAGATACAAAAGGGAGAAATGAGAAAGTTTAAGGCAGAAATGAGGGATAAGTGAATTGTAAATACAATTTTTCTTTACAAATGTATATTTATTGATTAAAAATATCACTAAGGGAAGTATTTACAGTGGTAAAAAAAGAAATATTTTTGCACAGTTTACAACAGAATGCTCCACCAAGTTTAAAAATGAAAGGTTACAGTGCTGTACATTTATTTTATAATGACATGTTAAAAGAATGACAGTCTTTTAGGTAAGGTCTGTTCCTGATAATGGTGAAAAACTGAAGTAATCAAAGCAATATCTAAACATACCTTGTGAAGAATTGTTAAAAGCAATATTTTTACAAGATCTTTGCAAAAAATATTAAAATTTATTTATTTACTTGCCTGTAAGCTATTACTCCATAATTTCTTATGTGCACAATTCCAGACCCATTTACACTGTTGATTCTAAGTAAGAAATATAGTTGCTGTATTGGGAATGCCTTTCATTTTACTCTATAGACAGCTTTATACATGTCTGGTTTTTCCCATGGGTATTTTAGCACCTTGTCTTTTGGAATAAAACAATTAAATTCAGTAGTAATCTACTTAAATTAATCCTATTCCATCAAATCAGTTTGCCTCATAAAATGACACGTGCAATGCATTTGTTGATTATGTAATAGGGTAAGCTGGTAATTGCATTTTTCAGCACAGCTTTAAATGAGATCAATTACAGATGCTGACAAGAAAGTCTGTGTGTGACATATAGGTCCTAGCTATGAATTTACTACATAATAATATACTAGGCTATGTTCACTTATGGATTAAAACCTAGACGAGGTGCTTCAGGAATTCATGATCTCGGATCAATGAGAAACTGTTGTAGGGAGTAAGAGGGGTACAGCTCCAAGCAGTGTTTTATTTTGGGGTGGGGGTGCATCATCTCCAAATCAGTGGGTGATGTAGAAAGCACTCAGATCATTAAAAAGTTTACTTCTCAGCCCCAAAAGTTATTATAGCTGATCTTTTGCTGGTTAGTTTGCGCCCTGGATTGATTATAGATGTCTGTTTGCCCATATGGTGACTCGGATTGGGGTATGCATTTATGTAATTTCCTCTGACATTATTGCCTGTAGAGTCACATAAGTTGGTATTTAGGTATGTCATGTGGAGTACTAGACCTTTCAGTGAAAATTAGGCAATAGTGACCTGTATTTCACAGTCCAGTGATTTTGGTTAACATTGAGCTCATTTTCTCATACTCTGTTACCTATGGAGTCATATAACTTAGTAAGTAATTGCATCATAAGGAGTACTACCGCTATCAGTGAAAAGTAGGTCAATGTGACCTACATTTCATGGTCCAGTGATTTAGGTCAACCTTTGCATTTAGCTCAGTTTCTCTTGGTTAGGGTGTGGCTTTAGGTAATTTTCTCAGACACTAGTACTTGTAGAGTCACGTCAGTTGATATTTATTATCATGTGGAGTCAATACTACACCCTTTATTACATATTAGGCTACTGTGACGTATATTTCATGGTCTACTGATATTGGTTAGCCTTTGTATTTCACAAATTTTTTCAGGTGTTATTGGCTGTTGAGTAACATAACTTGGTATGAAATTGTGTCATGAGGACTACTACATTCATCAGTGAAAACTAGGTTGCTGTGAATTACATTTCACAGTACAGTGATTTGGGTTAACTTTTGTCTTCTTGGGTACTGTTGCTTACAGAGCCGGATAACATTGTTTGCAATTTGGTCATACCACCATTGCAACATCAACAGCACAGCTTAAAAAAGTAGAATTTTATAGTTCAATCTTATTCCTCTGTACGTTTGTCGTGTGAAATACAGCCAGAGTTATCCAGCTTGCTCCAAATGTTTTGTCATTATAAACTTAGAAACTGCTTGTATTTGGGATATGTAAAATTGGCCTTCTTGCAGTCATTATTTGTTTTCAGAATTAGAACATAGCATACAATCTAAATGATAAGCCCATACTTTTTTTTTTTAAGTTAGTTAAAGTTGTATGAGCTTATTTTGTCCTGAATGTTTGCTGCAGGTGCTTCTTGAGTTGGTCCTCTTTGTCTTCCAAAATACCCTTCTGTCCTTAGCTCATTAGCATCATTACAACCAAAACATAAATAGATACAATTTGGCAAGCATATTTCTACGTTTATGTACATGACCTGATTAGCTATTCAGGCCATTATAGGAATGTTTCAATATTTTACATATTTTGAACATTTTGGATTTTATTGATGAGAATTTTGTGAGCATGATCAAACAAAAACCACTTAAGGCGGATAATAAAATAAGGTAGGCATGCTTGTTTGCATATGTAGATGACCTGACTGGATTTGTCTTGCCATATGTAGATGACCTGACTGGATTTGTCTTGCCATATGTAAATGACCTGACTGGATTTATCTTTGTCTTGCCATATGTAAATGACCTGACTGGATTTGTCTTGCCATATGTAAATGACCTGACTGGATTTATCTTTGTCTTGCCATATGTAGATGACCTGACTGGATTTGTCTTGCTATATGTAAATGACCTGACTGGATTTGTCTTTGTCTTGCCATATGTAAATGACCTGACTGGATTTGTCTTGCCATATGTAAATGACCTGACTGGATTTGTCTTGCCACCACAGGAATTTTTCAAAATTGTTCAAGTTTTTGAAAGTTTTTTTTCTGCATTGGGGAGATGCATATTTTACAAAAACAAATCTAGTTTTGATATACACTGATTGATAGTTATATGCATCATGATACAACTAGTTTGTCCAGTTTCAGTATTAATGCTTGTTGGGCAGTTGGGCAGATTTAACAACATATTACATACACTCAGATGGTTAATAAAAGAATGATGGTAAGAAGGTAAAGATTGAGTCAGACTATGGTTATTAGAAACATAATCCTGCTAATCAGTAAATATGGAAGAAAGTAACTGTTAAATGAGCAAATTGTATGTCTAAAACTTCTTGTCTTTTGCAACATAATATGCTGTTTTTATGCTCCTCCATAACATACTGGTACATCCTTTCATCACATCTTGGTTAGGTTTTGTGTTTATGTCACTTTTCATGCACTTTGGTGGGATATAGATGTTCATTAACACATTTGAAGCTTTGTACAGAAGTACCGGAAGGTCCATGCATGCTTATATTCTCATATATGCAATTTTAATAGCATATGCAGTTACTATCCTGATTTGAAACTAAAATATGAAAGGCCTTAGCTGAAAAATGTCCTCTTTGCATTTCAGGTGCGAACAAAGGACATGGGAGGCTATGCCACAACTATGGAGTTCACAAGTGCAGTGATTGAGAATCTGTAGACATAAATGTTCATATTCTCTGTTATCACTAATTTTTAACTCGGATGTTTATGTGCGAGAGTTATTACTAAAAAATAATCATCTTTGCAAATGAAACTGAGATTTGCTTGATATTGCTATGAGACATTCTTCAGCAAGAGTCTTATGCAGAACAATTCTTACAACATATTAAAATTGCATAACTACAATAATTTCTTTGTTGAAAATTTTACAAATAAATTTTGCACAAGGTATCAAAGTATTCTTTAATTTTCTTTCTTGCAGAACAAATATAGCATGCAAAATTTAATGTGTAAATCATACAATTTTTAAACTTTAAAGCACTAGTAGTTAAACGTAGACATTTTTTTTTTTTTTTTAAAATTTGTTATGTGAAATGTTATCATAAATGGAAACTTGAGAACACTAATTTAAAGAAAAATTGTAGTATGCAAGTATTTTTGATGTGTAAAGGTAAGAAAGTTGACATAATTATTGTCATTTATGTGTAAAGGTAAGAAATTGACATAATTATTATCATTTATGTGTCACTCTTGTATAGCAATGTAGTATTGTGCAATTAATTTTACCTCATGTCCATATCACAAACCTTTTGTTCAAATTATTTCTTCTTTCCCTGTAATGTATCATTTCTTGTATTATTTCTACCTTGTCAAATTACCTTACATAGAATGTAAATTTAGTGTTAAATAGTGTTTTTCCGATTTGCATTGTGAATCATTGCCTTTACTTGGTCAGTAAGGAAGGCCAATGGACAGATTTCTTTGCTGGAGAAAGATTTCTATAGAAACTAGCCAAACGTTTTCAGATGCTAAATTTTACTTATGTTTTTAAAGGGACTTTATAAGTTACATAGATTTGCATGAATAGTCCTTTTATGGGAAAGTTGTAATTTGGAATATTTCAGATTTTTGGGTTAACTTAATGGAATATAAGTTGATATCATACAACTTTAAAGTTGGACAGAAATAAATCTTGCATGAAATGTTCTTGTATTTTAAGAATGTATATGGAACAACTTAAGTACAGTCTAATGTGTGTTTGAATTTATAATGCTGCAGTCCATCAGTCAGGAAGTAAGCTTAAAATTCTGTAATCATGTCTAGATGCTGTATTTTGTGGATTTTTTGCACTTTCTATCAAATTTGGTACAACAAAACTTCACTATTCCATAAAAGATCTGTTTTTATTTCATATATATTGTACATTGAAAGACTATTATATAATTGTTATTTATTGAATAAATTTGAATCCCAGAACTTGAGGCCATCTTCATTTTGCTTTCTGTACCAAGTATTTCCTTCATTGTGGAAATTAAACCAAGTCAGAGTCTTAATTAGTCAGACTTAAAACAAATATTGCTTGATTTAAATTTAATGAAGGATTTATTTTGTCTTTAGATCTGACCCTTCTTTCACAAACATAAGTCTTTATGGTGGTCCCCTCTTGAATGGCCCCCTGACCATTGGCCACCTACTTATATGGCCACAATCCCTTGGCACCGACGAGTTTGTGTTCAAAAGTACCCCTCAAGGATGGCCACCCCACAAACGCAACAAGTGGCCGACATTTTAGTGCAAAAACAGTCAAATTTACCCCTCATGAGCTGCCACATAATGGTTGTTAACAGATTGAAAACTCGCCAATATTTGTCAATTTCTCAACTCAATACATTGACATTTGTTCCAAAATGCCGATAAAGTAACTTTAATCCAAACAAAGAGGTAAATAATCTGATTATCCTTACTGCTTACTGTGTTCCTTAGATGTTAGCTTTTGTCACTTTGATAATTACTGGCTATTATTACTACCGATAATTATTAAGATGACAAAAGCTAACCACTGAGAAGCACAGTATTGTTCAGCTCAAGTCACCATGACATCCAGTCGCCAGATAGTAAAATGGTATGATAGCCTTTCTGGTTTCCATTTCATAGATTATGAAATTTACTTAACTGGGTACATGACTGGAGAAGAATGAATAAAAAAAAGTCGATCATGTGACAAGCTCACTTCCTTTGTAAACACTCTGCATTTCGTGTGCTAACTTCATATTAACCATGAAGGAGTAAGTTGTTGCAAAATGTCAGACATTCTCAGTTTAGAATGAAAAGTGAAAGCAATTAGACTAAACGAATAGAGGGAGAGTCCTTTGATCACTAATGAGAAATTTGATGTCAGAAAGATTCAAATAAACATCAATATACATTCAACTGCACTGAGTGGGAAGACGGAATCGACAGACGTACAGGGATAGTTACAACCAAATGTTTGTGCCCAGATTTTACTGACAAGGTGGTTTTGCACCACGATTGATGATTATTCATATTTTTTTAAAAAATAACATTGATATTAGTTTTATCACATTAAGTCTATAACCAGATAATATTCCTGTGATTTTTAAATGAAAATATTAAACTTGTATAAATTAGTTACACCTTTCATACTATATATGTAATTATTACTCACATCTGTGTGTTCCCCCTCTAGAAAGGCCAACCCTCTTATAAGGCCACTTTCCTGCTGCCGAAGGGGTGGCCTTATAAGTGTGTGTGTGTGTGGGGGGGGGGGGGGGCACTGTACTTGAAATACAAAATTCTGATTTAGATTCTAAGAAAAGATTTGAGATCATCTGATTTTACTATTCCATTGTGAGGCCAATGAAGTCAAGCTTATCAAATGACATTGTGTTGTATTATTCAGAGTAAACAGATGAGGTAGGTAGATAAACCAACAGGTTTATTTGACAGACAAATTATATATGTAGAAAGAGGCTTTTTACAAAGAATCGTTGTGTGCATGTTCACCAGTTTTAGGAATTCACCTTCTACAATATATTTGAATTTAGGTGAAAATGATATTCATGTATGTATGTATGTACGTATTTATGTATGCATGCATGTATGTATGCATGCATGTATGTATGTATGTATGTATGTATGTATGTATGTATGTATGTATGTATGTACATATTTATGTATGAATGTATGTATGTATGTATGTATGTATGTATGTATGTATGTATGTATGTACATATTTATGTATGAATGTATGTATGTATGTATGTATGTATGTATTTATGTATGTATGTATGTATGTACATATTTATGTATGTATGTATGTATGTATGTATGTATTTATGTATGTATGTACATATTTATGTATGTATTTATGTATGTATGTATGTATGTATGTATGTATGTATGTATGTATGTATATGTCAGAATATTTGACAAGCAGACAATTTTTTCAGGTATTTATATTTATTTTATTTATTACAATTATCACAGTAGTTATAAATAACAATGAGTATCTGCCATATCAATTATAAAGCCAGTCATTTGTGTAGCAATCAATTTTCTTTCTTGTATCACAAATTTTCTTATCATATTTCTAATCTGTTCCTGACCCTAAACCAGGAATGTTTCTTTTTTGTTGTTGTTATTTTCTTTTATTAATATTTGTCTGTGTTGTGTTGTAAAGGATGTTAAATTGGAACAATTTCTTTTATGATACACTGTGAATTTATTTGTTTTCCTGGGTATCAATTTTTATACTTTGCAACTTGTTTGGTACTAAATTCATGGATTTGGGAAGGTATTTTATTGTTTCCACATGAGGATCATGGGAAGGGGTTTTATTGTTTCCACATAAGGACCATGCAAAGGGGTTTTATTGTTTCCACATATGAAGACTGCTTTTCATTGCAGAAGGGTTGGCCTCAAAATAAATGGACCATATTAGTCTTTTCAAAAGCAGATGATAATAGTGGTTACAGAGGTCCCATGAAATAGCAAAAATCTCTATAACATGTCAGGATGTATTGAACATGAAATGTTGATCCCTTAATACTGATACTTGTGTATTAAACACTTATAATGAATGCTTCAACATGCCTGTATTGATTCCTGTATGACACATGCTTCAACATACCTGTGTTGATTCCTGTATGACACATATACAATTAATAGTAGCATAGATCAAGATTCTGCCATTGCATAATGTATAGTAACAGTTTCATGAGGGGGGGGGGGGTAAAAGGGGGTAATTTAGAGGGCTAGGGATTATTAGTTACATAGTTTCTTAGTAACCCATTATGAAATGTACAAAACTTATTGGGCAAGGTGTTTGCCATTACATACCAGGACAATAATGAGCCATGCATTACATTTATCACTCTAATCACCCTAACATTTCTTGGCACATTATTTCCAATCATTTTTATGTGGAAACATAGCCAAAAAGCAATTTCATTACAAAATGATGTCATTTGTGATGTATGTCAGACTGACGTGTTTTTTTTCCAACAGATCAGGTATGGTCTCGTACTAAGTTTTCACAAGACTTACTTTCACCAATAAAAATGCAGGTAACCAGTGTGGAGAGGTGGAGTAATATTGAAATTTTTATGAAATTGTTGGGAATTGGTGGTTTTTCCAAGCCAAGCAATTTAAAGATTTACACCAAGCCAGTCAAGATATAGAACTGTTCAGGTACACAAGCTGCAAACATTAACTGCTATATGGCAGGTAAAACATGTATTTCAACAGGTTAAAGCTATATTAAGATGACTAATATAGTCTGATCATGTGACAACTACCATCTAGTCATGTGATCAATGTGACAACCAGTTTTTGACCTTCCATCAATTTATAAATCACAACTAATTACATGATCACAAATACTGTGTATGGTGCAGTTAGTATTATAAACTATATCTCTTGGAAACAAAATGACAAAATGTATCATTTTGAGCACATATAAACATCTTATCTAATACTAGTATGACAAAGAAAATAGCCTTGAACTATCTAATCAGAAATTAAGAGATGATACAGAATGAAAGGTACTCTACAAGACTTGCTCTTATGGAATAGAGAGAATCTTACACGAAGGTTCATTTCAAATTAAATTAATGTGAAATGATTTCTATCTATTGCAAGTCTTGGAAAGCAAAATATTGAAAAATTTGAAGTAAAATTTTTTGGATGGACTGGGCAGTGAGCTGAAATACTGTGCATCAGATCTAATGCTGTTCTAATTAACTGATTTGAAATGACCAATAAGTATATTATAGTTTATGTGATGACTGGTCAAAGTTCAGTTCTGCACCATTCACACTGTTTTGGTTTTTTTTCAACAAAAGCCCATGTTCTGACAAGATATATAAAGACATAAATTGATCATCAATTGATTAACAGAAAATGGTGATTGATTATGAAGTTTTATCCAGTTCCCAACATTATCCAGATCCAATGGCTTGAAGACAGACAGAATTTGAAGGCTGGTATGATATTTGGTAGGGATCCACAACACTTGGGGTTTGATTAAGACAGATAGAATTTGAAGGCTGGCATGATATTTGGTAGGGATCCACAACACTTGGGATTTGATTAAGACAGATAGATTTGAAGGCTGGCATGATATTTGGTAGGGATCCACAACACTTGGGATTTGATTAAGACAGATAGAATTTGAAGGCTGGCATGATATTTGGTAGGGATCCACAACACTTGGGGTTTGATTAAGACAGATAGAATTTGAAGGCTGGCATGATATTTGGTAGGGATCCACAACACTTGGGATTTGATTAAGACAGATAGAATTTGAAGGCTGGCATGATATTTGGTAGGGATCCACAACACTTGGGATTTGATTAAGACAGATAGAATTTGAAGGCTGGCATGATATTTGGTAGGGATCCACAACACTTGGGATTTGATTAAGACAGATAGAATTTGAAGGCTGGCATGATATTTGGTAGGGATCCACAACACTTGGGATTTGATTAAGACAGAATTTGAAGGCTGGCATGATATTTGGTAGGGATCCACAACACTTGGGGTTTGACTAAAACAGAATTTGAAGGCTGGCATGATATTTGGTAGGGATCCACAACACTTGGGGTTTGATTAAGACATATAATTTGAAGGCTGGCATGATGTTTGGTAGGGATCCACAACACTTGGGGTTTGATTAAGCAGGGCACCCACTGTATAATGTAAACATCAGACATGGTTAATTCTCCCTTTATATAATATATGTATATATAAAACTCTGTAAAATTCTACCAACAATTTAAATAATTAAGCTGTGATAATGTTGCTGTATATAATTTACTGATTTCTACAAGAACAAATTGAACATAAAGCTATTACTCTATAAAATACACGACTATTACAAGCACAAAAATGTATCCAACAAAAATATAAAACATAAAAACAAATGAGCAAAATTTCTAAAGTAGCTACACTGGGGTATTTGTTTATTCAGGAATGGTAGCCATCCTTAACACATAATGAATCTATTAATCTTTTTATAACAATACTTTCGATGGTCCAAAATATAAAGGCAATATACTGAAAAATACTGATATTGACATTTATCCGGCACTTTTTGAAGGTGAAAGACAAAATTTTTAAAATTTATTTATATTAAAGCAAGTTTTAGTTTGAATTACAAAATAAATGTACTGGGTAAGTAACACTTTACCAAACTATCACATTCGTGTACAATTTTGATAAATAAGGTTAAAATTTGAGTCCTATCATACATGTTGTTGCTAGATTGGCACAAAATTTTCAGTTGCTAAGTGAAATATAATCTTTTTTTATTTCCATGTCATAAACAACACCTCATAAATTAAGAACATGTACTTTGAAGAGTGCATTTCTCATCATTGAAAATTTACTTCATGGCAACAGTGCTTTTGAGATCTGTCTAACTGAGACCTTTTCAACAGGTCGAATATGGACAAAATGAACAAGAGATACAAAATATAACCATGTGTTCATTCTTTAATCTACAACCTGCTTTCACTTTCATTTGTCTTAACTGAAGCATATACCAGATTGAAAAATGATTTCCCACTTGAAAAATGTGCTTGAAGTCGGATTTTAATTTAATTTCAAATCTTATGACTCAAACAGTGACAGATGCAACATAACAGTTGACAAGAAAGAATTTTTATAGAGTGTACTTTTCATTTAATTTCTTTGAAAACTGCAATGAAATCAATTTGTGCCATCCACATCACTTCTGTATCAAATGGGTTCTGAGCACCCTGCAAAACTTTCCAAAACTGTTAGATGGCAGTCAATAGGTAATGACACAAGCCCCAACTGAAATATCAAAATCAATGCAACTGATACACATGTACAATGTAAAATTTAATCTGATTTCAGAAGATAGGAAAATCAATCAATACTATTAAAGCAATCTTCATTTACTTTTTTGAAGAGAATGTTCAAAATGGTGATTAGATGCAGTTATAAATTGTACAAGGCTTGACAAAACAAATGAGGTCTTGTTGGTAAAACCCAACCCAACTGCCATTGAAACAAATTTGTAATTTCATGAGTGATCTCTTCAGTCACATTTTGTAACAAGGTACCATATAAATACTGTATATACTCATGTGTAAGTCAGATCCAACTGCAAACTGCATAGATCCAGATCTGCTGTCACATAACGTGCCGGCAAATCTGCGTCTATGCAGTTTGTAAGCAGTATTCAATAGAACAAACAACACAGACCCTGATCTGCTGGTGCATTATGCGATGGCAGATCAGGGTCTATACTGTTTGCAGTTGGACCTGATAATTTAGCAAGTATATACATTAATGAAAAGGAAGTTTGATGACATAAAAGTGATCAATTTACTTATATGGATTCAACATCTGTGTTTTCAGAAACTTCAATCTGGTTTCATTCTATAGTTTTTTCATCTACTTGCATGAAACTTCAAAAGAAAAACAAAAAATTTCAACATGGTGGAATCCAAAGAAATGTTAAAATCCTCCATGGTGTATATACCTATTTTAACTTCATGCAAGGTGGGTCTTTAAAATAGTCTTCTGACCCCCATCCCCACATTTATTTCTGGAATAGCCCTAATGTATGGAGGTAAGTTTCCCTTGATCATTAGTTCTGGGACTCAAGCATTGGTCTTGTGACCTAGTCATAAGATGAAGAAAAAAAAAAACAATCATACCTACGATTTGCAAAAAAACCCCACACAATCTACATTCTCCTATGCCCAAAAATGTAAATCTGAAAATGATATAACACTGGCAACCTACAATTACAGTTAAATAAAATATAGCTTTGTATTTTTGCACTCCAAAATTTATTTCAACAATACTGACAACTTATTAGTTAAAAAAAGTACAACACTGAAATGAATTTTAATTTCTACAATAAATAAATTATATCTTTCGCAGGTCACAAAAAAGTAATCATTTTGTTTATCATAAGAAGTTCTATTTTTTTCTGAGAGCCCTGTGTTTTTTTATGAAATTCTATTTGTTTAACATCTTGATATCTTGAAAGATTAAATATGACTAGGCCTGATTTTGAGTCCTTATAAATTAGGTCACAACTGTCTGATGTTTTCCCATTCGTCCCTGGTATGTTAATGCATTGGCCTCCCAGCGTGTTAGGCCATGAGCTATGATAGGGTGTACTGAGCTTCCTAAGGCAACAGGAGTCATCTGTGGAAGGGGATAGAAAGCCTGGACAGTTTCCTGTCGTGCTCGCTGTTGTGCTATGCGAGATTTAGCTTCTATGAGCCGCTCATTCGCTTCTGTCAGCATGCGTGTATCTAAAGCTGCTCGTGCCATGGCCGATTCTGTTTGTCGCATCAATTTTCTGTGCTCCATGTATTTTTTGACAACCTCTTGTTGCTCACCTTCTGTGACTTTCATCGATTTAACTAAATCTGTTTTCGTTTGGACAGTATCATCACATTTTGCTTGGCGATCATGTCGCATCAGAGCATTAGATACAGAAGTGTGCTGGGTACTGAATTCTGTGATGAAAGTAAAATCTTCTCTATACGATTTGGTCAAGTCATGAGATTTGCTTCTAAATTCTTGCTTATGATCAATGTAGTTTAATCTCTGCATTTCTCGCTTTTCAAGAGCATCCAGCATTTTTGCTCTTGAAACATCTCGTTGTTTCAGAGTGTGGTTACGCTTTTCCTCATTAAACAACTTAATTCTCTCTTTGGCTCGATCTCTTTCCTCTCGCAAGTTCATGATATATTCCATCTTAGCTGCAGTCCTTTCAGCTTTCTCCCGATCTTTATATGCTTGGTGCACAGCATACAGACATGAGAGTCCCATAGTGCCATGAATACGATTAAAAATTCTTTGATCAGAAGACATAAATTTCCTGGGGGGGAGTTTTGGTCGCTGAACATCCTGCAAACGACGATGATGGTCATTTTCAGCATCACGGACAAGCCGCCCCGCTTCCTGCTTGGTCAGGATCATTTCAGCAATTGGGTCAATGTAGGAAATAGTGGGTTTGAAGCCCTTCAGCCTGTACTGAGTAATTGGTGCTTCCTCATCCTCGCTAGGTTTTTCATCTGGTTCTGGAGTTGGAACCGAGTCCACAACGGGACCAAAGAACTGACTCACACTCTTGACCTTCCGCACAGGTTTCTCCTTCTTTTTCTTCTTCCTTTTCTTGATATCAATAGCACTCTCTGTATTTTCTTTGGACAATGAGGGATAAAATGTTTCTACGGCTATTTGTGCATGGAGCAGACTGGAAAATGGACCTGTCTCTAGTTTTGCCAGATTGATCAACAGGTTTTTCTTCTTTCTCGGGATGCCATCAGCAGTAAGTTCCATTGGAGAAGTGGTTTCATGTTCATCAAACATTCCTTCCAATGGCGTTGGTAAGGGACCCAAATAAGCCTGAAAGAAAGCAGTGTATTTATGTTAAGCAGACTTTGTCATCATTTGTTGAGGATATTGTGAAACTAAATTGTCAACCAAGGTTGACACATCTTATTCAAACAAAAGGTATAAGATTAGAAAATAATGCATACATCTTTCACCTCTTTTAGAACAAAAATTGAAAAATTAAGAAAGAATGCAACAAGAGGCACAAGTGCACCTGATACTGCTCACCTCAGCTTGTGAATGAAAATTCACACGTATTAAAACTGCAGAGGGGAAAAGCTAGGTGCACATAGTTGCTACATTGTCTATTACAGTTGGTATCATTTATCTTGTATATATATATATATATATATATATATATATATATATACATAGAGACATATATAGATATATATATATATATATATATATATATATATATATATATATACATACACACACACACACACACACACATACATACATACATACATACATACATATATGTAGTCACTTTCTTGGCATAGAAAGGACAAAATAATTTATACAACCAGCATTCCCTTGGATCTCTCCATGCCCCGCCCCTGGGGACTATGCCCTGGTACATAACTTAAAAACTGCTCATAGCTCCACCCTTAAAGTACATAAACTTAATTGGCATTATAAAGGGTCTGTCATTAACATACATCCCCAAGCGTCCTCCCCTAAAGTAATAACTTGGAAACCATTGAGATCCCCACCTAATGGAGCTGCAGTGAATATGGTATTGGACACATGACCAGAAGGTTGCAGGTTCAATTCCCATCATCTGATCAGCCTGAAGCCTCATAAATGTGTGAACCTTGCTCATAATCAAACTAATCTGAGATCTTGATGATACAAGCTTACATACCTAATCTGAGATCTTGATGATACAAGCTTACATACATAATCTGAGATCTTGATGATACAAGCTTACATACCTAATCTGAGATCTTGATGATACAAGCTTACATACCTAATCTGAGATCTTGATGATACAAGCTTACATACCTAATCTGAGATCTTGATGATACAAGCTTACATACCTAATCTGAGATCTTGATGATACAAGCTTGCATACCTAATCTGATAAAAATATCTGATCTGAAATAAGGTATCTAGAGTGTTCAGAAGTTCAACTAATCAGAAGATACACAATCACCTCATTGATATGCATGGATGTCACTCATAATCCAATTAATTTGAGATTTTGATGATAAAAGCTTACATATAAAATCTGATCAGAAAAAAGATATATTCTCAAGAGTGTTCACAAGATGTTGCTCTTAATCGAATCCAACCAAGATCTCGATGATATAGGTAGTTACGTACCAAATCGGGTCAAAATCTGATCACAAATATGGTCTCAAACATGTTCACAAGTTCGGCCAATCTGATGCAAGATCACCTCATTATTATACATAGATCTTGCTTATATTTAAAGTTTTCCTAGATAGTGATGATACAAACCTATATTCCAAGTTTGATCAAAACTGGATCAAAAGCATAACCTCCAGAGTGGTAACAAGAAAATGTTGACAAATGGATGGATGGACAATGGACAACAGATACCTGTCCATGCCATAAGCTCACTAGGCTTTATGGCCAGGTAAGCTAAAAATGGGTCCAAAGAGTATTTCTTTTATTGACCGCATGAAATGAATTATGGAAAGTAAGAGTATCTTAGCCAAAACTGTAATAACCAAAAGCCAAACATTTAATTTGATGCTATAGCAACATATGAAAACTCATTGCAAATATGTATGTGCACACTCACTTACTAGTCCACTTGCTTCTAAGGCAAAAAAACATTAAGTCTTCACATAAAACTGACATAGAAAAATAATGGCTATACAATTGTAATATTTTTAGTACTTCTTTTTATTTAGGCAAATTATTGATATAAAATTTCCCTAAACTGGGTCCTCTGTAACCTGGACTCCTCCGCAGACGGGCTACATTTTAATCCCAAACAAGCCCCTATGTAGTCTGGGCTCCCTGCAGATTTCAGTTGCAATTGAGCCCCTCTGGGTTCCTTTGCAAACAGGCCACATTTCAGATGCAACAGGGCCCCTCTGTATTCTGGGCTCCTTTGCAGACAGGCTACATTTCAGTCCTCATATGGCCTCTCTGTAACCTGGGCTCCTCTGTAGATAGGCCACATTTCAGTTGCAATAGGGCAGGTCTAACACTAATAAAACTTTTGCATACTGGTAACGTCTATAATACAGACAAAATTTGTGTTCCCAACGGTTTTCAATATAATATGCCAAATAGGACAGTGCTTTTAATTCAAGAAGGGCTTTTCTTTTTGATGTATTATTCCAAGCAGATTCCTTGTTTTCAACTTATCTATCCATTAACTTTCTCTAAGCAGTCTATATGCCTGCGTGGCAGTCCAAAATGTGCAATTTTCAGTAACTTTTCTTAATGTGGAATTTAGCTATTTTGTTTAAATAACTGCTGGTCCAAAATCCAACAGATTTTTGAAAATCAATATAAAACACTGGGTAAAGAAGATATTACTGGTTTTGCTTAAGTCTACACCTTCACTATATTTAAATACTTCTAGTACATCAAACAAAAGGTTATATTAGTCAACTTTGAAATCATCATCATCACTGTCCTTGTTATTGCTGACATCATCATCATTACATTGCAAATTGAACAATCTATCTTTCCATCTGCAGGAAAGCTGAGTTGTAGGCATCTCTAAACTTGTTTAATTATGCCAACATTGGAAAGTGAATAATCCATCAATAATTTTAAAAAGGCCCTACTTCTTAGTAGCATATTGACCTTCTGAGCATTTAAGAATTTCTAAATTTGATTAAAAATTAAATGAAAAAAACTCTCAAACATATGCACAAAGAAAACATGATCTGAATATACCATCACCAGAACCACCACCTTTTTTTAGATTAACACTTTGATGAAAAATTGTGATTAAATGAGAAACCAAAATCCATGATGACAAAATCCAAAGCAATGGTAACTGATGTCATTAGAATAAACTGAATTTGAAACAAGTACAAAGTGTACACTTTGCATGCATGAGTACCTGTGGGTACAATTACAGCCAGTACAAAATGTTCCCTATACAATGTAAATGACCATGGACATGCAGGTATCTCTGAAACTGACAGTTGTAGGTTTGAACACAAACTGAGATAAAGTTCTTATAAAAGCCTTCTCTTAACAAGAGTTATTTACAGATGACATATCCCTGTAGTTCCCTGCTTATGTAATGACTCCTACTCAAAGTATCCTAACAGATGACATATCCCTGTAGTTCCCTGCTTATGTAAAGACTCCTACTCAAAGTATCCTATAGTCCACTATCCTCGATATTTATACTACTTAATATGCTACATTTTGTTTCCATGGTAACAAAAATATTAACTGTAGAACATTTTAAGTAGCAATGGGCACCTCTATGTAACTTGCATGACCTGTGTACCAAGTATGGTTAAAATTCTTTGGGAGTTATGCTCTGGAAATGAAAATGTTCATAGACAGACAGACAGACAGACAGATGGATATAGCAATTATATTCCACCATATTATATACAAAGGGGATAAAATATAATTCCAAGATCAACAACAACAAGAACAAGAACAATAAAGCAACAAAAAACAACAACTCTCAGTACTCTTAAACCCATAGGGCCACAGGTCCAAGAAAAAAAAAACTGATGCAAGTAACTAGTTATTTTAAGATGATCAACAGGGAGATAAATGTTGATGTTATGAAACAGATTCTCTGCATATTAAGTAAAATTTGGATTAGTGAGTGAAAATATAATGCTCTTCATGCTGTCTCAAATGTGGAGACTAGCTGACTGATCTTTATGCTGTTTCAAACTATGAGACTAGATGACAACTCATCATGTTGCTTCAAATTAGGAGACTAGCTTAATGTTCTGCATGATGTCTGAAACTAGAAGACTAGATGACAACTCTTCATCTCATCTCAGACTAGGAAACTTGCTTAATGCTCTTCATGCTGCCTCAAACTAGAAGACTAGCTGACAACTCTTCATCCCATCTCAAAATAGGAGACTAGCTTAATGCTCTTCATGCTGTCTGAAACTAGAATACTAGATGACAACTTTTCATCCTATCTCAAACTAGAAGACTAGCTGACAACTCTTCATCCTGTCTCAAACTAGAAGACTAGCTTAATGCTCTTCATCCTATCTCAAACTAGAATACTAGCTGACAACTCTTCATCCTATCTCAAACTAGAAGACTAGATGACAACTCTTCATCCTGTCTCAAACTAGAAGACTAGCTGACAACTCTTCATCCTATCTCAAACTAGAAGACTAGCTGACAACTCTTCATCCTGTCTCAAACTAGAAGACTAGCTTAATGCTCTTTATCCTGTCTCAAACTAGAAGACTAGCTGACAACTCTTCATCCTATCTCAAACTAGAAGACTAGATGACAACTCTTCATCCTGTCTCAAACTAGAATACTAGCTGACAACTCTTCATCCTATCTCAAACTAGAAGACTAGCTGACAACTCTTCATCCTGTCTCAAACTAGAAGACTAGCTTAATGCTCTTCATCCTGTCTCAAACTAGAAGACTAGCTGACAACTCTTCATCCTATCTCAAACTAGAAGACTAGATGACAACTCTTCATCCTGTCTCAAACTAGAAGACTAGCTGACAACTCTTCATTCTGTCTCAAATTAGGAGACTAGCTGACAACTATTCATCCCATCTCAAACTAGAAGACTAGATGACAACTCTTCATTATATCTCAAACTAGGAGACTTGCTTAATGATCTTCATGCTGTCTCAAACTAGGAGACTAGCTGACAACTCTTCATCCTATCTCAAACTAGAAGACTAGATGACAACTCTTCATCCTATCTCAAACTAGGAGACTAGCTGACAACTCTTCATCCTATCTCAAACTAGACGACTATATGACAACTCTTCATCCTATCTCAAACTAGGAGACTTGCTTAATGTTTTTCACGCTGTCTCAAACTAGGAGGCAAGCTGACTGCTTTTCATGCTGTCTCAAACTAGGAGGCAAGCTGACTGCTTTTCATGCTGTCTCAAACTAGGAGGCAAGCTGACTACTTTTCATGTTGTCTCAAACTAGGAGGCAAGCTGACTGCTTTTCATGCTGTCTCAAACTAGAAGACAAGCTTACTCTACAGTTTGATTTCTTGATAAATTTGGCTGCTATCCTATTCAATCATTTGATCAGTCCATATCGAGTTTGTGACTACAGACCTTAATGCTCCCATAACAGTTGGAAATTCTATGATAAACAGGACATAGTATGTAAATGGAAAAGATAACCATAATAATAGCTTGTTAATCTTGATCTTTAACATTTAGCAAGAGGAGTGGATTCAAATGTAGTCACCAGTCTATATATAAGAAAGAGGAGTGGATTCAAATGTAGTCACCAGTCTATATATAAGAAAGAGGAGTGGATTCAAATGTAGTCACCAGTCTATATATAAGAAAGAGGAGTGGATTCAAATGTAGTCACCAGTCTATATATAAGAAAGAGGAGTGGATTCAAATGTAATCACCAGTCTATATATAAGAAAGAGGAGTGGATTCAAATGTAGTCACCAGTCTATATATAAGAAAGAGGAGTGGATTCAAATGTAGTCACCAGTCTATATATAAGAAAGAGGAGTGGATTCAAATGTAATCACCAGTCTATATATAAGAAAGGCATCTGATGCAAAACTAAGTATTGACATTGATGTACCAAACATTTTAAAGTTTCATTCCACACATTTAGTTTTGTTTTGTTTATACACATGTTATTGCTATAAAATAATATGTCTGCAAATGGACAAAAATATATAACAAATCCTCTCCCAGTTTTGCTGATCAGGTCATTTAAAAGATAGGGATATATGTGACCTTGACCTTGGAGGCAATCAATTTAAATGTTCACATACCACAAAATTATTTGTGGTAAATTCTTCCCATTTTCTGTCGTTATCACTAAACTGATTTAAATTACTGGATTTAATGGATCTGCAATTTATAGACTTAAAGGACAAATTTTCAGCTAGAATTTAAAACCTGCCATCTTGATGCATATAAAACAAACTCACAAAAACAGAAAACAATTAAGCTTTGCAAGTAAACTGAAGCAGTACGCAGCTGGTATTTAGCACATGTATTCAAACTCACCTCCTCTTGATTGTTTTTACTTTCATTAAGTGGCTACAAAATTACATGAATATTAAATAAAAAATTAAATAAAAGACCTGAATCTTTGCTTCATGCTGAAAGAAAAAAAAATGTATTCTGAAATTCTGTTGATTAATCAGATCTGAATGAAAGCTCTCCTGGGGCCTGGCCCCATAGCCTAGAAACTGTCTAAGCATAAAATCTGAACTTGTGCACAAATACAAACATTTTTGAACATCTGTAACTTTTCTCTCAATCAGATTAGAATCATAAACATTTTTTAAGCTTTAACCTATTGTTTGTAACTCTACATACACATGAAATTTAAATGATAAAACTTTACACACATGAAAATTTAAATGATAAAATTCTACACACATATGAAATGTAAATGATAAAACTCTATATACATATGAAATGTAAATGATAAAACTCTACACACACATACAATTTGAATGATAAAACTCTATCCACACATGAAATTTGAATGATAAAACTCTACACACATGTGAAATGTAAATGATAAAACTCTACACACACATACAATTTGAATGATAAAACTATACACGCATATGAAATTTAAATAAGAAAACTCTATTGAATGCAGCCAATAAGTTTTAATGATAAAACTCTATCCACAAATGAAACTTGAATGATAAAATTCTACCCATGCAAGAAATGTAAATGGTGAAAGTTTACACACATGAAATTTGAATGATGAAATACACATGAAATTTGAATGATGAAATACACATGAAATATGAATGATAAAACTCGACACACATGAAATTTGAATGATGAAATACACATGAAATTTGAATGATAAAACTCAACACACATGAAATTTGAATGATGAAATACACATGAAATTTGAATGATAAAACTCAACACACACAAGAAATTTGAATAATAAATCTAACCATACACATGAAATTTGAATGATAAAACTCAACACACACAAGAAATTTGAATAATAAATCTAACCATACACATGAAATTTGATGATAAAACTCTACACACACATGAAATTTGAATGATAAAACTCTGCACAGACATGAAATTTGAATGATAAAACTCTACACAGACATGAAATTTGAATGATAAAACTCTACACACACATGAAATTTGAATGATAAAACTCTACACACACATGAAATTTGAATGATAAAACTACACACACATGAAATTTGAATGATAAAACTCTACACACACATGAAATTTGAATGATAAAACTCTACACACACAAGAAATTTGAATGATACTGAAAGACTTTCAGTATGATTTATATATTTTGGAGTTTTTCTTAATCTTAGTTCAATTTTTGTGCTCACTGCCAGTTTCACGACTACAGGGTCATGACAATGCAGTGATCTCACACTAGCTTTACATCTTGGCAATTCCGGATCAGGCTGCCTATCATATACAATGATCATCTAACAATGAACATTACCGGATCAGGCTGCCTATCATATACAATGATCATCTAACAATGAACATTACAGACCCAGATCTTCCACACCTGGACCTATGATGGCAGATGCCGGACTACGATGTTCATGGTTGAATGGGCATAATACAGTGCCCCATCACTATAATGCTGTTGATAGTAGCCATAAATGTGTAACATCTTATAGGTAAGGCTGCTTCACATTGAAGAATGTTATACATTATTATCAAATAATAAAATGGCATCCATGACCATACCCACCTAATAAAAGGGATCACCTTATAGTGAAGGAGTACTATACTAATAAAACCAACAAGGTATGCTTCATAGTGAGGGTGTACTGTACTAATAAAACCAACAAGGTATGCTTTATAGTGAGGGTGTACTGTACTAATAAAACCAACAAGGTATGCTTTATAGTGAGGGTGTACTGTACTAATAAAACCAACAAGGTATGCTTTATAGTGAGGATGTACTGTACTAATAAAACCAACAAGGTATGCTTTATAGTGAGGGTGTACTGTACTAATAAAAACAACAAGGTATGCTTTATAGTGAGGGTGTACTGTACTAATAAAAACAACAAGGTATGCTTCATAGTGAGGGTGTACTATACTAATAAAACCAACAAGGTATGCTTCATAGTGAGGGTGTACTATACTAATAAAACCAACAAGTATGCTTTATAGTGAGGGTGTACTGTACTAATAAAACCAACAAGATATGCTTTATAGTGAGGGTGTACTGTACTAATAAAAACAAGGTATGCTTTATAGTCGGGGAGTACTGTACCAATAAAACGAACAAGGTATGCTTTATAGTGAGGGAGTACTGTACTAATAAAAACAACAAGGTATGCTTTATAGTGAGGGAGTACTGTACTAATAAAAAACAACAAGGTATGCATTATAGTGAGGGAGTACTGTACTAATAAAAACAATAAGGTATGCTTTATAGTGAGGGTGTACTGTACTAATAAAACCAACAAGGTATGCTTTATAGTGAGGGAGTACTGTACTAATAAAAAACAACAATGTATGCAAAAATACTACTCCTTAGTATACAGTAGTGAAATATTAAGTACCACAATTTGAAATCTATACTTCTGAAAAATATGATGTCAGGAAAAAAATCACAAATGTGTGAAAGAATATATACCAGGCCTGTAGTCACAAAAAAATGGAGAAAGTCTACTAAATAAATCTTACCCCAGATTTCTTGTTATTGACCTAGAAATGTGTACACATTTATTAGACTTAAATCTATCACATACAATTTAAATTTGGTTCTTGTAAATGTTAACTTTCATTTACAATGAATATTGGATGTGTCTTATATCATGTGTGTATCTGTCCTATTTTAATTCTTCATCAATAATTTCAAGTTGATTGTGCTTTTACATTACTATAATGACTCCCCTCCCCCAATCCTACCAACCCTGACAATGTCAAATATTAATATTTTAGTTTTAATGACACAAAAGGACAGAACACATTTTTGGGAATGTACACTGTCCTTGACAGGAAACTGAAAAGTATATGCTCTTCATCTGTTGTTTTGAGCAACATGGTGAAAATCCAAGCATATTTTAGCGAGCAAAACTTGTGGTGGGGCATGCTATAAATATTATGATAGATCCTTTCTTTTACCAAATCAATGTATAATAAACTACACTTTGATGAAGTACAAGAAAAGTGTGCTTAGTGCATCTTCAAACTACTTTTTTAACAAATCATACTTAGCATGTACTGTGTATAAAGCAATTAAACAGCAAATCTATACTACTAGAAGTCTATTACTAGGGGAACTGTGCCATCCCCTCCATTACCCCTAGCCATGGCACTGTACTCCATTACACACTGTACTCCAATACACACTGTACTCCATTACACACTGTCCTCCATTATATACTGTACTCAATTACTCACTGTACTCCAGTACACACTGCACTCCATTACACACTGTACTCCATTACTAGGGGAACTGTGCCATCCCCTCCATTACCCCTAGCTATGGCACATTACACACTAATGAGCATATTATATTCTTTGAGACAAAGGAGTGCAATTGCTAAAAAAGACCATGTGTCATTGCATTGCAGGCTGGGGTAAATTTACTAGATGGGACACCTATTCATGGACTTTTCATTTCCCATGGTGCATTTGATGACCCAATCGAGACAGCAGGGTTGTGTCTATTTTAGCTACAAATGCCCAGCTAGGTGAACCTTACCTAGTGAATGATCTTATAATTTCAGTGGAACTGTTACTTATCAGATTTCATGTACAAATCTGATATGGTATATATGGTGTGCCGTATATACTCACTTATAAGTAGGATCCAACTGCAAAGTGCACAGACCCATATCTACCATCAAATAATGTGCCAGCAGATCTGGGTCTATGCATTCTGTTAGGAGTAATCAGTAGAACAAACAACATGGACCCTGATCTGCCAGTGTATTATGCGACTACAGACAAGGATCTATGTTGTTTGCAGTTGAACTTGACTATGCTTACGTAATAGAAATTTGTCAGTCAAGAGGAACCCAGATTAAGACAAATCTGAAAGTACTTTGATTCTAGGGGTCCTGGGTGGCCGAGTGGTCTAAGGCGCTCGCCTTTACAGATCACTGACATCGCACATCTGTCCGCATGGGTTGGAGTCTTAGGCTCGGCCAACGTGGGTATGTGAGAAAGCTTGCCAGTAGTTTCCTGTGGGTCGGCTGTTCTTCCCGGGGTTTTCTCTGGTTCTTCCTCCACCAAATATACTGGCCGCCATGTATAGCCTATCATGTGCTGAAAAATGGCGTTAAACCCATACCAACCAACCAACCAACTTTGATTCTAGCTTTATTCTAATTAAATATATGGACTGTCATAATTTTGCAACTTTGTGCTTCAGCTTTTTGCTGCAAAAGTTTAGAAAATACTCTGTCAGGTTACTCGAAGCCACTAAACTCTTAAGGGCAGTAACAAATACCACTCAACTAGGTTATCATCCCTGATGGTTTGTACTAAAACATGCCCAGGTTTGTTGTTGAGTGTCGATTATTGTTAGAGTACAGTGCTGTGGATGACTATTGAAAGGTGGCACACTTCCTGTATTAATGGACTTCTGATACTTCAAAATCTCCAGAATCCTTTTTTTGTGCTGCTCATCCATCAAATACAAATTGGCCATATCATTCACTTCTGTTAAATGTTCTCTCATGTAATGAAGATCAATATATAACCATTATTTACTCTCAGATTGCCCTTTAAATGCAGCTCTCCCTCACTTAATGTAATAGTTGGGGTCCATAACTACAGACCACATTAAGTATGGAACCCTGTCATAGTGAGAAGAGCAAGAACTGCACATGCACTGAACCATTTACAGCGAGAATGATGAAAATTTGTAAAATAATAATACTTAAAAAGGAATTCTGTTTTCTTTTGACCCATATTTTCATATTTTTGATACACTAATTCAATTACGATGGTTTAATTTTGGTCATGGGGTTGATAGCAGTACTGTGTTATATCCAGAATTGTGTTATAACAAAGCATGTTATAATGTGGGAGAACTGTATTTATATTTAAAATGTCATAACAATTTAGGTTTCTGTGGTTCATTTTTACATTTTATATTCTTGTAAATTTCCTCCATATGGTAAATGGATTACCACTATCCTTGCACCCATAAGAATTGTATGTAATAACCTAGTGTTCCCCCAAATTTTAAGGTTGTACTAGGTAAAAAATGTATCATATACTTTACAGACAAAATTATGGCAGTGTACGGTAATCAATCTTATAAAATAAAATAATGCATTTGTTCACAACATTCAATCATCAATGAATTGGATTATTCAGCACACTAATTATTAAAACTGAAGAAATTGTGTATATCTTTGGAATTAATATGCAATTAAAAGTGTATTTAAATAAAACCATATTCACTTAAAATGGTATAAAGTTTTGTGACAGATAAATATCTGTTGTTGAATGTTGCAATTTTGTGTAATGCCTAACAAAATGGAAAGAAAAAAAATGACACACCTCTCCACCAGGGATATGTCTGTTATAGGATGTGGCCTCACTAGGAACTGTAGAATCAGGCCGACGGTTCTTCATATATGTGTCATAATCTACAGTGACACCATCAGTAACACTGATGTCATGCTCATGGGGAGTTTGCCCAAATGCAGGGGAGGAGCTGGGTGGGGGTGGGACCAAATCTGAATGTAGGACTGGCAACCGGGTTCTTGATCTGGTTTTGCCTACAGACAGTTCAAGTCTAAAATAAAACAAAAAGAGATGTAGTCTAATCAAATTAATGAAACACATAACATTGCAATTAAATATGGTGGATTAATGCAATTATAAAATTACCAGATTAATGAAATTATAGGATTAACAGATTTGATATATGAATAACAACATGAAGGCCCTGACCTACAAATTGTTACTAGTTTTTAAGAAATTGCAGCTGCTGATGATATCACCCTTGCTACTGCAAGTATACTACCCTCAGCAACATGACCATTATGTCTCACTTTCCAGTAATAAATAAATTGTCACTAATCACAATCAGCAGTATTTTCTCCACCTTTACAAAAAAAGTGACCCTTAAGTTCCCCTGGGTCAAGTTTATGGGGCCCTTCTCACTTTTTGGGAGCAGTGCCTATTATTTCATCATTAAATATAAACTTATTATTTGCATATTACATTACCTTTTTAATGAATATTTACTTTAAATTACTGCAATAATTTCATATTAGTATTTCTCTTTGATACTAATTTATTGTGAATTTTTTTTCCCATGTTCTTAAAAGAATTTCTTCACATAAGAATTGAAATAACATAGTGTCTACACACAACTACATCATGGGTTTTTCATTTAAATTGCTGCATAAGTTGAAAAAAAAAGAAGAGATCTATTTAATTTTTGTCATTTTTAAGCCACTCTTTTCATCTGATTCCATAAGCAGTTTAGCATTATGACAATTCCATTTTCTTGTTTTCTTTATGCTTGATTGCTTAAGCTGATCAGTATGAAGCTTTCAGCATGGCCTGAGTAATAAAATCAAGTCTTGACCTACTTAATGATAAGAATACAGAGCAATAGTTTGCAAATGAAACAGATGGATATCTTTGTTCTTCTGCTTCTGTGACACATTGCCAATGTTTATGTGTACACTTTTTTGACACATTGCCAATATTTATATGTACACTTTTGTGACACATTGCCAATGTTTGTGTACACTTTTGTGACACATTGCCAATATTTATGTTGACACTTTTGCAACACATTGCCAATGTTTATGTGTACACTTTTTTGACACATTGCCAATATTCATGTATACACTTTTGCAACACATTGCCAATATGTATGTGTACACTTCTGTGACACATTTGTGACATGTTTCCAATGTTTATGTGTACACTTTTGAATTTTACGGTGCAGTCTGGAGAAAACACTGAATGTTTATGGTATTAAAAGCAAAGGTTGACCAAAATAAGTCACACTAACAAGAAAATCACTGGCATCAGACCAAATTAAGTCACACTAACAAGAAAATCACTGGCATCAGACCAAATTAAGTCACACTAACAAGAAAATCACTGGCACCAGACCAAAAATAAGTCACACTAACAAGAAAATCACTGGCATCAGACCAAAATAAGTCACACTAACAAGAAAATCACTGGCATCAGACCAAATTAAGTCACACTAACAAGAAAATCACTGGCATCAGACCAAATTAAGTCACACTAACAAGAAAATCACTGGCACCAGACCAAAATAAGTCACACTAACAAGAAAATCACTGGCACCAGACCAAATTAAGTCACACTAACAAGAAAATCACTGGCATCAGACCAAATTAAGTCACACTAACAAGAAAATCACTGGCATCAGACCAAATTAAGTCACACTAACAAGAAAATCACTGGCATCAGACAAAAATAAGTCACACTAACAAGAAAATCACTGGCATCAGACCAAAAATAAGTCACACTAACAAGAAAATCACTGGCATCAGACCAAATTAAGTCACACTAACAAGAAAATCACTGGCACCAGACCAAAAATAAGTCACACTAACAAGAAAATCACTGGCATCAGACCAAATTAAGTCACACTAACAAGAAAATCACTGGCACCAGACCAAAATAAGTCACACTAACAAGAAAATCACTGGCATCAGACCAAATTAAGTCACACTAACAAGAAAATCACTGGCATCAGACCAAATTAAGTCACACTAACAAGAAAATCACTGGCATCAGACCAAATTAAGTCACACTAACAAGAAAATCACTGGCACCAGACCAAAATAAGTCACACTAACAAGAAAATCACTGGCATCAGACCAAATTAAGTCACACTAACAAGAAAATCACTGGCACCAGACCAAAAATAAGTCACACTAACAAGAAAATCACTGACATCAGACCAAAATAAGTCACACTAACAAGAAAATCACTGGCACCAGACCAAAATAAGTCATACTAACAAGAAAATCACTGACACCAGACCAAAATAAGTCACACTAACAAGAAAATCACTGACACCAGATCTACACATATTATAGTATGTTATACAAGATGCTATAGCTTGCAAAACTTGAGTGAATTGAAAAACGAAAGTTTAACAATCAACAGCCACAAAGATCTCAAGTAAAGAACTGTATGAAGGGAATGAAAATGTCAAATAAACCATTTTCAGATGTAATCAGTGGACACACTGGTGTTATATATAGTTATAAATGGTGTAAATGGTGTACAATATAGTGGAATTTAAGTACAATTTATGTTAAAATTTTGGAGAATATTTTTAAAATCCCTCACTAAAAACAGAAGAAAGATTTTATATAAGTGATATTTCTGAACATTTTGTCTCAGTATAGCTTGTTTAAAAAGTCAAACTTTACTTGAACTTTCTTGGAGCAATTGCCAGCTGGTCCTCCACACCATTAAATTGATTATCATACGTAAAATCATCTACTCAAATAAAGCCTTTAGTATATACTTACTGATATCAGGCACCATTAGTATATACTTACTGATATCAGGCACCATTAGTATATACTTACTGATATCAGGCACCATTAGTATATACTTACTGATATCAGGCACCATTAGTATATACTTACTGATATCAGGCACCATTAGTATATACTTACTGATATCAGGCACCATTAGTATATACTTACTGATATCAGGCACCATTAGTATATACTTACTGATATCAGGCACCATTAGTATATACTTACTGATATCAGGCACCATTAGTATATACTTACTGATATCAGGCACCATTAGTATATACTTACTGATATCAGGCACCATTAGTATATACTTACTGATATCAGGCACCATTAGTATATACTTATTGATATCAGGCACCATTAGTATATACTTACTGATATCAGGCACCATTAGTATATACTTACTGATATCAGGCACCATTAGTATATACTTACTGATATCAGGCACCATTAGTATATACTTACTGATATCAGGCACCATTAGTATATACTTATTGATATCAGGCACCATTAGTATATACTTACTGATATCAGGCACCATTAGTATATACTTACTGATATCAGGCACCATTAGTATATACTTACTGATATCAGGCACCATTAGTATATACTTACTGATATCAGGCACCATTAGTATATACTTATTGATATCAGGCACCATTAGTATATACTTACTGATATCAGGCACCATTAGTATATACTTACTGATATCAGGCACCATTAGTATATACTTATTGATATCAGGCACCATTAGTATATACTTACTGATATCAGGCACCATTAGTATATACTTACTGATATCAGGCACCATTAGTATATACTTACTGATATCAGGCACCATTAGTATATACTTACTGATATCAGGCACCATTAGTATATACTTATTGATATCAGGCACCATTAGAACATAAACAGAAATAGATAATAATTCATTCCTTTTGTAAGTCTAGCCTTGGACTACAGCATTTGTGGCATAAACAATGCAATAAATTGTGCTTCTGTTGAATGTAGAGCAGTACTCTAAGAATTATGTCATTAACCTGGGACATGCAAAGAACAGGTGCCATCTATACTTGCATAGAATCCTGGTCCAAATGCAAACAACATAGACCCTGATCTGCTGGCGCATTATGTGCTGGCAGATCAGGGTCTATGTTGTTCGTTCTACTGATTAGTCTTTACAAACTGCATAGACCCAGATCTGCCGGTGCATTATGCGACGGCAGATCTGGGTCTATGCAGTCTGCAGTTGGTATTAGGTTATATGCGAGTACATACGGTAGATATATTTCCAGCAAAAAGGGGAAAGGTAAACAAGTTTACCAATTTAGTACATGGCAATAAGGTACCTCACACTTATGTGTGAAGGATGCCTTTTAGGAATCCAGGCCTATGGTATGAAAAACACTGCTAGTACAGTAAATAAAATTTGAATTTATATTATGCAGAATATTGGCAGGATGATATTTGTTTCATCGGTCAATGATTCATTTATCTCTTCCGTTTTTGTATTCTTCTTTCTTAGATTCAAACCCATAACTTTTTTGGTCACAAGTCCAGCACACTGACCAATTAGCCACTGTGGTTCCTGCCTCCATTAGTTGCCTTTTTGTGATATGCAGGAGGGCACACAGGACCTATTCTATATCTCAGAACATGCAGGCAGTTATCCATATGATGAACTATGCTCCATCTATGCATTATCACATCAAATTCACAGGGAGTTATTTGTATGATGAACTATGCTCCATCTATTCATTATCACATCAGGAGTTATTTGTATGATGAACTATGCTGCACCTATTCATTATCACATCAGATCTACAGGGAGTTATTTGTATGATGAACTATGCTCCATCTATTCATTCTTACATCAGATCTACAGGGAGTTATTTGTACGATAAACTATGCTCCATCTATTCATTATCACATCAGGAGTTATTTGTATGATGAACTATGCTCCATTCATTATCACAGAAAATACACAGGGAGTTATTTGTATGATAAACTATGCTCCATCTATTCATTATCATATCAAATCCACAGGGAGTTATTTGTATGATGTACTATGCTCCACCTATTCATTATCACAGCAAATCCACAGGGAGTTATTTGTATGATGTACTATGCTCCACCTATTCATTATCACATCAAATCCACAGGGAGTTATTTGTATGATGAACTATGCTCCATTCATTATCACATCAATTCTGTAAATATTTCTCTGTGAAAATGATAATATATGTCGAAACCACTGCTGAATAATGCTAAAACAATCTTGTTGAACATGAATAAAAATTGGAAAAGGTTATGGCAATATGAATGCTATATAGGACATGTAATAAGGGCACAAATGGCCAGTTGTAAGAGTTCAGTCAGCAAAAGACTTGGACCAAAAAGCAATACAGGGGTGATTGCATAATGGCTGTCATATGGCTCAAATTCTGATTTGTCAGTGCTTCAATGGGATCATGAATAAGGAGTAATTGACTGACAGTAAATAAGTCAGTTAAGCGAGTACACAAAAAAGTCAAAAGAAACTTACACGGATAAACATTTTCTCATCAAGAAATGTAAAATATGAATATTGTTTCACAACGACTATAATTTTGACATATTTGTGACATACAATTATTTCAGAATAATTAATCATCATAATTGTATCACAGGCTTTTTCATAAAACTGTTCACCATTATTGTATAACAGACTTTTTCATGAAACTGATCATCATAATTGTATCACAAGCTTTATTGTGCAAACATTTTTGAAAACTAAGCTTCTTATGAAATGCACATAAATTTTGGGCGTGCTAAAAGTTTGGGCTTTAGGATATTCCTAAATGATGCATAGCAGCTCACTTCAGTTATAAGAAGTAAACATATTCAGATATGGTGTTACTACCGTTTCCTGGTGAGGTATCCCCTGGCATATCTCTGTAAAATAAGAACGGGGGAGTAGTGGGCCATGATGTTATTAACACGACTCTCGATGGCTCGAAGCAGTTCCATATCTTCGGAAAATGTGTAATCCTGAAGAAAAAGTAAATAACCAATTACAAGGATCATGCTAAAATATACAATGACTTTATTTAATACCATACAACACATAATTTGAAAGTTTTAATTACAGCTGCAATTTTAATGCAGCGCAATGTTTATTATTCAGCAGCAAATTCTCTAGATTCTTTACTCATCTGAACTAATGAAGTGTCCTTGACACCCAGATTTTACTGTGTATCATAATTTGTCAAACTAACTGATCATAACCGCTTTGTCAATTTTTAAGAAAAACTTTATTTAATAATGAGCCAAGTTTGTTTTGAAAAGAAAAGCTCCCAATTGCCCAATTTTAATAAAGCAATTACTAGGTTTCCCAACAGATCAAAACTGTATATATTAGTAACTAATTGTTCACTGGACAAACTAGTTATCCACCTGAAGCCACGTCTCACTTAAAGTTTCAATGATCCTCACTTCCATTTTTTACAATAAACTTTGGGGAATTAAAAGTTTCCATACAAATGTAAATATATAATATTCAAAAGTAACAACATTTTCTTAGAGACAATCAAGGACTGACATGATGACTCCAAAATTTGTTACTAATTGCAGTATCTCATTTGGTCATTAAAATTTTTTGCAATTTGTTTTTGCATAGATACCAGTAAGACAAAATTAGAGATGACCCTGAAAGCTTTAAAACTATGTTTTTCCTCTCATTATAAGCTATTTAAAATCATAAATTTGGGGATATGACCTAAAACTCTGAATGAACTAACAAAAACATATGCAATTTTGATATAAATTACACTTAATACATTCCTAAATTACACTAAATACACTCCTAAATTACACTAAATACACTCCTAAACTACACCCAGTATGCTCCTAAATTACACCTAATACACTCTTCTGTTGACATCAATATTAAAATGTTCAGACTCAAAAGAAGTGGGCTCCAATTATTACCACCATCCAACAGAGCTTGTCTGTAGTTAGAATCCCTGCATCCTGGACCTCAAGTTTCTGGTTCTGGTTCCAATTTCACCAACATAAATCTTAATGTTAAGTCTAGATTTATGACACTGATTGGTCAAATTTAAGTTTGACTTAAATTTCAGCCAACCAGACTGCTAAATTCTGGACTTAAGTTTAAGTCAAAGGTTTTGTTCAGACATGGACTCTCAATCAGTTTCAAAATGGGTTCTAGTTTTCTACATGCTGGACTGGTCAATTTTTTTTTATAAACATGGCCCTGGACTTCCAGTTCCAAAATCCAACAAAGATCTATGACCCAGTGTAAAAATAAATCCCACCTAAATGTATCACTTCTTCACTTACATTTGGAGTATTGCTGTGGAGTTTAATTCTGAGATTTGGATTTTTTGCCACAAATTTTCCTCCAAATACTGCATCTTCTATGATCTCTTCATCAGAGATAACATGAAAATCCAGTGCTCTAAGACTCCAAATGCTGTTCACCACATGGTGGCGATAATTCCTCTTCAGGCCAAGAGGTGTGTCATACATCGTAAGAATGACAAGGCGGGGGCACATTGCCAAGCTCTGCAAATTCTCGTATTTTCCAATTGGGTTGTCATGAAGATGCAGAAACCTGAGATGCCTCAGACCTGACCAAAAGGCAATACCAGGAACTGTGGTTATCTAGAGGAAAAAAAAAATTGTCTTTATAAAACATGTATCCACCCCACTTTAGTCAAATAAAACAAATATGCCCCCACTGCATGCTCAAAAATATGCAAATCCAAAGTGTTGAATAATTTTTAAAGAATGGTAATTTAACTGCTTTAGTGGCATGAAAATGTAATAAAATAATCTATGCATAGAAGCAAGTCTGCAAAATATCATTTGTTTATGTCACACTGGTAGATACAGATCTGTGATCTCTCTTGTGCACCTGTACCTCTATTTGGTGTACTTGTACACATACTTATATGATCATATGGTCCAAGATCTAATTAGGTCATAGTCATCATTCTGACACTTGGATTAATTTAACAAAATCTGATGCAATGGACTTCATCAGGTAAACAGAAGTAAACTGTATGTGAAGATTTTCAGTTGTTACGAAGTTAAAAACTACTTCCAGTGGTGGTGGGCAAATGATGGAACAGGTTTTTTGCTTTAGGGATTTAGTCCTGCAAGCCCTATCTAGAATCCCTGATGTGTTATTGATATTCCTTATTAGTGTATAACCATTTAATCTTGCATCATTGATCTGATATTTGATAAAGGTGTCCAACTCATATTTCAATATCACACAGCCAGACCTGAAATATTTACTTTTTTTCACTGACATCTGTGTATCAATATTCTTTAATGCATTGAATCAAACATAAATCCCTACTTGATTTTAATTCCATTTATACTGTATGACTAAATATTTTTAAAAGTGCAAATGAGAGTTATGTAATAAATACAAAATCATATATGTGCTTTGTTCCAAATCAGCGAAAAGGACTTGATTGATATGGAGTATGAATGTGTCTGGGCTAACAGCCTTGATGTACCATTATGTCTTATCAATCTGGATCTTTCTGCCAACTCGAGTCAAAATACGTACACAGTTTTGTGTATGTATAGCACTTTTCAAAAAGTGGGGAGTAACAACCACGTTTTTGCACACTTCTAAGGGTCAGGTACAGTCTCTCTCTGGGGTCAAAGAGAAACCCTGTGTGACAAGTTATAAATTACAGAAGATGCATGATGAATTCAATGTGATGTCATATGCTCACATAGCTTGATAGCTGGCTATGTAGCCACCTTAAACCTATCAGCTAGTCTACTCAGCCATCAAATTAGGTCCTATTGATAATTATCACATAGCTACTGACCTATTTACCTAATTGAGTGTTGTAAAATAGATACAGGTATACAGTGAACACATTATATACATCCATGACAACTACAAACAGAACACATTATAATCCATGACAACTACAAATAGAAATAAAATAACAAATTAAGATTTGATGTGAAAAAGAAAACATTGCATATTAAATAAAAGGTTCTAATACATTAAAATGTCAATAACTGTAAAAATGCAACTCTCCATCAATAAGTTCAGTTAGTATTTTGTGACAAAGTATTTTGTAGCAAGTCAAGCTGGGAAAATAGACTCAGATAGTTCAAGTGGTAGAGTACCCAGCCAGTGTTAAGGGTGTCTCCAGGGTTCAGTCCTAGTCTGGCCACAAATCGGCCACCTTATTAAGAAAAACGTGTCTCAGAGGACACATTTATACAATATACACATGTTCACAAAGGACACCTTTCAGATCCTCTGTGTTAATCCATATAGAATTGTAATTTGTATTAAGAATACTGTCTTATGTTGACAGAAGACAAAATTTCCTACCTATGTCTTTATTCTCACTGCATGTAATAATTTATTTTTTTAATTAAAAAGTAAACTTTTTTTATAGAAGACTGTACAATGCACACATATGTAAACTTGTTCATTCTATGTTTTTGGTGTAAAACAGACTAAGTTCGTTGATGTACATTTACATTTACAAGAGTATAACTCTGTATTCCAAACTATTACAAGAATATAACTCTGTATTCCAAACTATTACTAGAGTATAACTGTATTCCAAACTATTACAAGAGTATAACTGTATTCCAAACTATTACAAGAGTATAACTCTGTATTCCAAACTATTACTAGAGTATAAATCTGTATTCCAAACTATTACTAGAGTATAACTGTATTCCAAACTATTACAAGAGTATAACTCTGTATTCCAAACTATTACAAGAGTATAACTCTGTATTCCAAACTATTACAAGAGTATAACTCTGTATTCCAAACTATTACAAGAGTATAACTCTGTATTCCAAACTATTACAAGAGTATAACTGTATTCCAAACTATTACAAGAGTATAACTCTGTATTCCAAACTATTACTAGAGTATAAATCTGTATTCCAAACTATTACTAGAGTATAACTGTATTCCAAACTATTACAAGAGTATAACTCTGTATTCCAAACTATTACAAGAGTATAACTCTGTATTCCAAACTATTACAAGAGTATAACTCTGTATTCCAAACTATTACTAGAGTATAACTCAGTATTCCAAACTATTACAAGAGTATAACTCTGTATTCCAAACTATTACAAGAGTATAACTCTGTATTCCAAACTATTACAAGAGTATAACTCTGTATTCCAAACTATTACAAGAGTATAACTCTGTATTCCAAACTATTACAAGAGTATAACTCTGTATTCCAAACTATTACAAGAGTATAACTCTGTATTCCAAACTATTACAAGAGTATAACTCTGTATTCCAAACTATTACTAGAGTATAACTCTGTATTCCAAACTATTACAAGAGTATAACTCTGTATTCAAAACTATTACAAGAGTATAACTCTGTATTCCAAACTATTACAAGAGTATAACTCTGTATTCCAAACTATTACAAGAGTATAACTCTGTATTCCAAACTATTACAAGAGTATAACTCTGTATTCCAAACTATTACTAGAGTATAACTCAGTATTCCAAACTATTACAAGAGTATAACTCTGTATTCCAAATTATTACAAGAGTATCACTCTGTATTCCAAACTATTACTAGAGTATAACTCTGTATTCCAAATTATTACAAGAGTATAACTCTGTATTCCAAACTATTACTAGAGTATAACTCTGTATTCCAAATTATTACATGAGTATAACTGTATTCAAAACTATTACATGAGTATAACTCTGTATTCCAAATTATTACATGAGTATAACTCTCTATTCCAAACTGTTACTAGAGTATAACTCTGTATTCCAAACTATTACAAGAGTATAACTCTGTATTCCAAATTATTACATGAGTATAACTCTGTATTCCAAAGTATTACAAGAGTATAAATCTGTATTCCAAATTATTACATGAGTATAACTCTGTATTCCAAACTATTACAAGAGTATAACTCTGTATTCCAAATTATTACATGAGTATAGCTGTATTCAAAACTATTACAAGAGTATAACTCTGCATTCCAAACTATTACATGAGTATAACTCTCTATTCCAAACTATTACATGAGTATAACTCTGTATTCCAAACTATTACATGAGTATAACTCTCTATTCCAAACTATTACATGAGTATAACTCTGTATTCCAAACTATTACTAGAGTATAACTCTGCATTCCAAACTATTACAAGAGTATAACTCTGTATTCCAAACTATTACAAGAGTATAACTCTGTATTCCAAATTATTACATGAGTATAACTCTGTATTCCAAACTATTACAAGAGTATAACTGTATTCCAAACTATTACAAGAGTATAACTCTGTATTCCAAACTATTACAAGAGTATAACTCTGTATTCCAAACTATTACAAGAGTATAACTGTATTCCAAACTATTACAAGAGTATAACTCTGTATTCCAAACTATTACAAGAGTATAACTCTGTATTCCAAACTATTACTAGAGTATAACTCAGTATTCCAAACTATTACAAGAGTATAACTCTGTATTCCAAATTATTACAAGAGTATCACTCTGTATTCCAAACTATTACTAGAGTATAACTCTGTATTCCAAATTATTACAAGAGTATAACTCTGTATTCCAAACTATTACTAGAGTATAACTCTGTATTCCAAATTATTACATGAGTATAACTGTATTCAAAACTATTACATGAGTATAACTCTGTATTCCAAATTATTACATGAGTATAACTCTCTATTCCAAACTGTTACTAGAGTATAACTCTGTATTCCAAACTATTACAAGAGTATAACTCTGTATTCCAAATTATTACATGAGTATAACTCTGTATTCCAAAGTATTACAAGAGTATAAATCTGTATTCCAAATTATTACATGAGTATAACTCTGTATTCCAAACTATTACAAGAGTATAACTCTGTATTCCAAATTATTACATGAGTATAGCTGTATTCAAAACTATTACAAGAGTATAACTCTGCATTCCAAACTATTACATGAGTATAACTCTCTATTCCAAACTATTACATGAGTATAACTCTGTATTCCAAACTATTACATGAGTATAACTCTCTATTCCAAACTATTACATGAGTATAACTCTGTATTCCAAACTATTACTAGAGTATAACTCTGCATTCCAAACTATTACAAGAGTATAACTCTGTATTCCAAACTATTACAAGAGTATAACTCTGTATTCCAAATTATTACATGAGTATAACTCTGTATTCCAAACTATTACAAGAGTATAACTGTATTCCAAACTATTACAAGAGTATAACTCTGTATTCCAAACTATTACAAGAGTATAACTCTGTATTCCAAACTATTACAAGAGTATAACTGTATTCCAAACTATTACAAGAGTATAACTCTGTATTCCAAACTATTACAAGAGTATAACTCTGTATTCCAAACTATTACTAGAGTATAACTGTATTCCAAACTATTACAAGAGTATAACTCTGTATTCCAAACTATTACAAGAGTATAACTCTGTATTCCAAACTATTACTAGAGTATAACTCTGTATTCCAAACTATTACAAGAGTATAACTCTGTATTCCAAACTATTACAAGAGTATAACTCTGTATTCCAAACTATTACAAGAGTATAACTCTGTATTCCAAACTATTACAAGAGTATAACTCTGTATTCCAAACTATTACAAGAGTATAACTCTGTATTCCAAACTATTACAAGAGTATAACTGTATTCCAAACTATTACAAGAGTATAACTCTGTATTCCAAACTATTACTAGAGTATAAATCTGTATTCCAAACTATTACTAGAGTATAACTGTATTCCAAACTATTACAAGAGTATAACTCTGTATTCCAAACTATTACAAGAGTATAACTCTGTATTCCAAACTATTACTAGAGTATAACTCAGTATTCCAAACTATTACAAGAGTATAACTCTGTATTCCAAACTATTACAAGAGTATAACTCTGTATTCCAAACTATTACAAGAGTATAACTCTGTATTCCAAACTATTACAAGAGTATAACTCTGTATTCCAAACTATTACAAGAGTATAACTCTGTATTCCAAACTATTACAAGAGTATAACTCTGTATTCCAAACTATTACAAGAGTATAACTCTGTATTCCAAACTATTACTAGAGTATAACTCTGTATTCCAAACTATTACAAGAGTATAACTCTGTATTCCAAACTATTACAAGAGTATAACTCTGTATTCCAAACTATTACAAGAGTATAACTCTGTATTCCAAACTATTACAAGAGTATAACTCTGTATTCCAAACTATTACAAGAGTATAACTCTGTATTCCAAACTATTACTAGAGTATAACTCAGTATTCCAAACTATTACAAGAGTATAACTCTGTATTCCAAATTATTACAAGAGTATCACTCTGTATTCCAAACTATTACTAGAGTATAACTCTGTATTCCAAATTATTACAAGAGTATAACTCTGTATTCCAAACTATTACTAGAGTATAACTCTGTATTCCAAATTATTACATGAGTATAACTGTATTCAAAACTATTACATGAGTATAACTCTGTATTCCAAATTATTACATGAGTATAACTCTCTATTCCAAACTGTTACTAGAGTATAACTCTGTATTCCAAACTATTACAAGAGTATAACTCTGTATTCCAAATTATTACATGAGTATAAACTCTGTATTCCAAAGTATTACAAGAGTATAAATCTGTATTCCAAATTATTACATGAGTATAACTCTGTATTCCAAACTATTACAAGAGTATAACTCTGTATTCCAAATTATTACATGAGTATAGCTGTATTCAAAACTATTACAAGAGTATAACTCTGCATTCCAAACTATTACATGAGTATAACTCTCTATTCCAAACTATTACATGAGTATAACTCTGTATTCCAAACTATTACATGAGTATAACTCTCTATTCCAAACTATTACATGAGTATAACTCTGTATTCCAAACTATTACTAGAGTATAACTCTGCATTCCAAACTATTACAAGAGTATAACTCTGTATTCCAAACTATTACAAGAGTATAACTCTGTATTCCAAATTATTACATGAGTATAACTCTGTATTCCAAACTATTACAAGAGTATAACTGTATTCCAAACTATTACAAGAGTATAACTCTGTATTCCAAACTATTACAAGAGTATAACTCTGTATTCCAAACTATTACAAGAGTATAACTGTATTCCAAACTATTACAAGAGTATAACTCTGTATTCCAAACTATTACAAGAGTATAACTCTGTATTCCAAACTATTACTAGAGTATAACTGTATTCCAAACTATTACAAGAGTATAACTCTGTATTCCAAACTATTACAAGAGTATAACTCTGTATTCCAAACTATTACTAGAGTATAACTCTGTATTCCAAACTATTACAAGAGTATAACTCTGTATTCCAAACTATTACAAGAGTATAACTCTGTATTCCAAATTATTACATGAGTATAACTGTATTCAAAACTATTACATGAGTATAACTCTGTATTCAAAACTATTACAAGAGTATAACTCTGTATTCCAAACTATTACAAGAGTATAACTCTGTATTCCAAACTATTACAAGAGTATAACTCTGTATTCCAAACTATTACTAGAGTATAACTCTGTATTCCAAATTATTACAAGAGTATAACTCTGTATTCCAAATTATTACATGAGTATAACTGTATTCAAAACTATTACATGAGTATAACTCTGTATTCAAAACTATTACATGAGTATAACTCTGCATTCCAAACTATTACAAGAGTATAACTCTGTATTCCAAATTATTACAAGAGTATAACTCTGTATTCCAAACTATCTGGGATATTGTCAGAGACACAAGAGCTTATTTAAGTTTAAAGTACATTTTGGGAACTTCATATAGACAACCACATATTAAAGGACTTTATACCTGGTATCTCAACTGTCTCTTGTAGACAGGTTTTACTGTCCATTAAATGGAGGGAGGATAGACCTTATGGAGGAAATATAAGTGTGTCTATTCCCATTCACAGTCTAACTGTAAATTCCTTGGTACCTTTCAAGCCATGTACACTATATCTTTCATGTACATGTAGGTGTTTGCATTTCTTTTTCATCAGTTGTAATTGTACCAAGATGCAAAGAGGGACATATCTTAAGGTTAAAATGATATGTTTTACAGTATATACCTTAAAGTAGTGACCATCACTATGAACTTAGATAGAACAATACATGCATTGAATGTATTAATGTCTCTAACCTGTGGGACTTATTGTGTATTGTTATCTATCCAGGTGTTTCAAAGATATAATCTAACCATAGGCAACTTGATCATGTCCTAATTTGAATAGATCAGGTATTTCTCCACAGATAATTATTATACATTAAATACCTATACTTAACCTGCTCAGGTGACTCTGACTACAGGTAATATCAGGTATGAATACATACCATATTACAGTCAACTCTCATCACAACAACCATTTTGTCCTAGTAACAAATACAGCTGTATGTGTCATTGCAAAGCTAATGGCTTTAATTGAAAAGGGTTATCATATTTGTGCTCTATCATGGTCGAAACAGCATGCATTAATGAAAAAAAAATGAGTCACAAATATATATCTATACTTGATCCAATATATTATGCAATTATTTTTAAAAATCTTGTATATACCACAATCTGACATATTAGCAGAAAAAAGAAATTCCCAAGCAATGATAATGTCACTGTAGACAACGAAATATAAAGGAAATATGCACGTTCATTACTGGGAAATTTTAAATGTCAGAGTCAGAAGCTAAATATTTCTATCGAACACATCTGTTCCCGTCAAGTTTCTGTCACAACCTGAATATTTCATTGTAATGCACATTGGTGTACTGAGAGATGACTGTACACCAAATGAGTTAGCATGCATGGTATAACTTCATATTAGTGTTAATGTTCCATTGTAATGTACATGTATGTTGGTGTACTGAGAGATGACTGTATTCCAAATGAGTTTGCATGCATGGTATAACTTCATATTAGTGTTAATGTTCCATTGTAATGTACATGTATGTTGGTGTACTGAGAGATGACTGTATTCCAAATGAGTTAGCATGCATGGTATAACTTCATATTAGTGTTAATGTTCCATTGTAATGTACATGTATGTTGGTGTACTGAGAGATGACTGTATTCCAAATGAGTTTGCATGCATGGTATAACTTCATATTAGTGTTAATGTTCCATTGTAATGTATATTGGTGTACTGAGAAATGACTGTACACCAAATGAGTTAGCATGCATGTTATAACTTCATATTAGTGTTAATGTTCCATTGCAATGTATGTTGTTGTACTGAGAGATGACTGTATACCAAAATGAGTCAACATGCATGGTAAAACTATATCCATGTTAATATTCCATTGTAATGTATGTTGTTGTACCAAGTGATAACTGTAGACCAGCATGATTATGAGTTAGCATGCATGGTATAACTTCATATTAGTGTTAATGATTATGAGTTAGCATGCATGGTATAACTTTGTCTGTGTTAATTATGCCAAGTTTAGTCCCAGTATTATATTGAATTAAAATGTGTTCTTCAAAATCTTAGTTCTAATTTTTTTTTAATGTGATGAAAATAAATGCTTTGAATCATGTGTTTGCTAAGTGAAATTACAGAAGGTACATATTTTTATTTTGTGATTTCTTAAGGAAGCACAAAACTAGGTTGACATATAATTATATTTTGGACAAATGTAAAGCTTGCATTTTGATAAATTGACCTAATTTTCAATCATCTTTTCAAACTGAGTTCATGACACAATCCATTCAATCCCAGAACTAAACCAATTTATTTACATTCAGATGACCAACTAGTGTAGTCAAAAGATACTTTGCATCTCTGACTTTGATTTCAAGCATAATTCCCATATAAGGCTTTGTGATTGCTTCCAAAGTAAGTTGGTTTTCTATTTTAAAAAAGTTTTGTTACAAAAAACTCCAAACAATACAGATGTTTGTTGTGTCTTCAGGGTCCGTTTTTTATATTAGTATTTCATTTTCAGACATGAAAAATTTCAGCTAATTAAACAGCTTTTTTGGTTAAGAAACACTTGAACAGTTTTGCTTCAGTATACTCAGGTTTTAGGCTATTGTTATGTAGTATTTGACTTTTTCTCTAATCACTTGATTTCATTTGTAAATTTTTCATATTCAATCTGGTACATAAAACATAGCTGAATTCAAAATTCAAAACATTTCTTAAAGCTAAGCCATTAAGCTGTTTGACCATTTATCTCTGGAGAGGGAGTGGAACATAGGCTTTTTTCCTTCAAGCCAGATTATTTTTTTGCTCACCACGAGTGACAAAACATTTTAAAAACTAAATAAAATACAACATATGGACACAGAACTATACACATTTTCTTCCCTGCCACTTAGTGACTCTGGAAAAGTGACTTGTTCTGACATATTTATCTTGTACCATTTTTCGTCTGCACAATTTTCCTACTTTTCCAGTGTTTAATCTCTATAATATTGTTGAAGGACAAGATTTGTAATTCTATAGGTACTCTTTATTATTAGGTACTTGATCATGTACTGTTGTAATTCTATAGGTACTCTTTACTATTAGGTACTTGATCATGTACTGTTGTAATTCTATAGGTACTCTTTACTATTAGGTACTTGATCATGTACTGTTGTAATTCTATAGGTACTCTTTACTATTAGGTACTTGATCATGTACTTTTGTAATTCTATAGGTACTCTTTACTATTAGGTACTTGATCATGTACTGTTGTAATTCTATAGGTACTCTTTACTATTAGGTACTTGATCATGTACTGTTGTAATTCTATAGGTACTCTTTACTATTAGGTACTTGATCATGTACTGTTGTAATTCTATAGGTACTCTTTACTATTAGGTACTTCATCATGTACTGTTGTAATTCTATAGGTACTCTTTACTATTAGGTACTTCATCATGTACTGTTGTAATTCTATAGGTACTCTTTACTATTAGGTACTTGATCATGTAATGTTGTAATTCTATAGGTACTCTTTACTATTTGGTACTTTATCATGTACTGTTGTAATTCTATAGGTACTCTTAACTACTAGGTACTTGATCATGTAATGTTGTAATTCTATAGGTACTCTTTACTATTTGGTACTTGATCATGTAATGTTGTAATTCTATAGGTACTCTTTACTATTTGGTACTTGATCATGTACTGTTGCAATTATATAGGTACTCTACTATTAGGTACTTGATCATGTACTATTGTAATTATATAGGTACTCTACTATTAGGTACTTGATCATGTACTGTTGTAATTATATAGGTACTCTACTATTAGGTACTTGATATCATGTACTGTTGTAATTATATAGGTACTCTTTACTATTTGGTACTTGATCATGTACTGTTGTAATCATATAGGTACTCTTTACTATTTGGTACTTGATCATGTACTGTTGTAATTATATAGGTACTCTACTATTGTGTACTTGATCATGTACTGTTGTAATTACATGTATATAGGTACTCTTTACTATTAGGTACTTCATCATGTACTGTTGTAATTATATAGGTACTCTTTACTATTAGGTACTTGATCACGTACTGTAATGCTGCTATGTTTATTATGTGTAATGTGCTGTCATATATATACCGCTCCCTCACTATACAGCCCTCTGTTATAACATGGTTCTTGTTATAAGGCAAGGTACCATATAACCAGTATTTAATTGATGTGCCATTAAACCCTAATACATCTGTTAGAAGGCAAGGCACCATATAACCAGTATTTAATTGATGTGCCATTAAACCCTAATACATATGTTAGAAGGCAAAGCACCATATAACCAGTACTTAATTGATGTGCCATTAAACCCTAATACATCTAAAACATGTCATGAGGCAAATATGGTTAGGGATTTCATTATGTAGAAGCAAAATTGTATGTATCATGTAATTCATTATAAGGCAATCTCACTATAAGATACTATCCTGTACTACTCCCATGGAAAGCATTATAATGAGGGATTACTGTATCATGTATTTCATTACAATGCAATCTCACTATAAGCTGATATCTTCTATGACTCCCATGGACATCATTATAATGAGGGAGTACTGTATCATGTACTTCATTATGAGGTAGTCACACTATAAAGCAGTATACTCAATAGCTCCTATGGACAGTAGTAATGAATGAGTACTGAAACATGCACTGCATTATGAGGTAGTCACACTATAAAGCAGTATACTCAATGGCTCCCATGGACAGTAGTAATGAATGAGTACTGAAACATGCCCTGCATTATGAGGTAGTCACACTATAAAGGAGTATACTCAATAGCTCCCATGGACAGTAGTAATGAATGAGTACTGAAACATGCACTGCATTATGAGGTAGTCACACTATAAAGCAGTATACTCAATGGCTCCCATGGACAGTAGTAATGAATGAGTACTGAAACATGCACTGCATTATGAGGTAGTCACATTATAAAGCAGTATACTCAATGGCTCCCATGGACAGCGTTATGATGGGGAACTGTATATGTAATATATGTTGCTACAATAACCAACTTGTTCATTTACTGCTCTGATTACCAGCTTGTTAGAATAACTGCTCATTTTTGTTCTTCAAATTATCAAGCATAAAACAAAGTTTCATATCATCAATGCCAGTTTCCTTGGAAAATAGGAGAGAGCACCCACCATTCTAAAAGGATACTTAATTTTGCCTGAATATACAGAGAAAATACATATTAAGCTACAATTATTTTCAATTTTATTACATATAATCAAGCTGATTTTAATTTACTTCTAAAAATAACCTTAGGCCTCTAAACCAGCTAAAACTTGATGTATTTTTTGTAGTTATGCATGAATCACATATTAAAAACCAAATAAGATGTATTTGTAGTTATGCATGAATCACATATTAAAAACCAAATAAGATGTATTTGTAGTTATGCATGAATCACATATTAAAAACCAAATAAGATGTATTTGTAGTTATGCATGAATCACATATTAAAAACCAAATAAGATGTATTTGTAGTTATGCATGAATCACATATTAAAAACCAAATAAGATCTATTTGTAGTTATGCATGAATCACATATTAAAAACCAAATAAGATGTATTTGTAGTTATGCATGAATCACATATTAAAAACCAAATAAGATGTATTTGTAGTTACGCATGAATCACATATTAAAAACCAAATAAGATGTATTTGTAGTTACGCATGAATCACATATTAAAAACCAAATAAGATGTATTTGTAGTTACGCATGAATCACATATTAAAAACCAAATAAGATGTATTTGTAGTTATGCATGAATCACATATTAAAAACCAAATAAGATGTATTTGTAGTTACGCATGAATCACATATTAAAAACCAAAGAAGATGTATTTGTAGTTATGCATGAATCACATATTAAAAACCAAATAAGATGTATTTGTAGTTACGCATGAATCACATATTAAAAACCAAATAAGATGAGACATATTGACGCTCAGGTTTAGCAAAATAACTTTTCTAGCAAAGGGGCAGCAGGCAAATTTTATATAAAAAAAATCACAAGCCCCAAGCAGACAAAATGGTTGATGCATGTTTAATAGAATTAATGCTTTATGTATTGAGTGAACAATAAATATCTGTGATACATTTAGTTAACCTACACTGTAAATGTACTTATCACAACCTGATCAATTCTTCAAAAAATTGTATATCTGGATCAAGATATGATAAGATTTTGTATGGCTGAAACACAAGTAGCAATTGATTGCAATTTGATTCCAATGTATACAGATTGCTGATATTATGAGATAAGATTGACGATTGCAGATTGCAGATGTGTGGGGTACCTGTGGAATTGCATCGTCACCAGGTCATGCCATTGAGTTATTCCCTCCCAGAATTAAGCATTTAAAGTGGCAACACTGGGTTTGGACTGAAAACAAACCAAGACAAAAAAAAAGAAAAAGACAAAACCCCTGGGACATTTTATTAAAACCTTATACTAGAATTCATATTTGATTACAAAATGGTTTCTTGTGTTCTTGTTGTTGTTGTTGTTATGGGTTTAACGCCATTTTTCAGCACATGATAGGCTATACATGGCGGCCAGTATATTTGGTGGAGGAAGAACCCGGAAAACCCCCTGGAAGAACCACCGACCCATGGGAAGCAACTGGCAAGCTTTCTCAGATACCCACTTTTTCCGAGCCCGAGTCTCGAATCCACGTGGACAGAGGTGAGATGTCAGTGATCTGTAAAGGCAAGTGCCTTAGATCACTCGGCCACCCGGGACCCCTTCTTGTGTTCTTGTATTTCAACTTCACACAACTATAAACTCTTCTGGTTATGTGCAAACTCTTGCAAAAAAAATCCTTTTCACTTATTGCTTTCTTTTGGGCTCAATGATTTGAATGGGGTTGTGTGTTTGGAACAGAGAAGTAAAGAAAAAGTAAACAAGAGGCCCTAATGAGCTTGAGTTCACTCATCTGGCAACATTTGCCTAACAGTCAAATGCAAGAGCAGTTGGTAAAGAAATCTCATTTAGTATGATGCCTACTGTTAAAATTTCTTCCAACTGAACAAGAGGCCCTAATGGGTCTGATATTACTCACCTGGCTTACATTTACCTAACAGTCAACGGCAAGAGCAGTTCATCAAGAAATATCAGTTAGTAGGATGCCTACAATTAAAACTTCTTCAAATTCTAATGATTGGTTATGAAAACAGTTGTTTGAAGGTTTCTCTATTTTTATATTTTTATCCATATTCAACAACAGATCAGCATCAATTGTAAAAAATGGAATGCCTTTATGCCAGTATGATTCTGCTGAACAACTTTTTTAAAAAAAAGAGCCATTAAAGATTTTTCTAATTTTAGTAATGGTGCCATATTGGATAGCAAATAAGCATCATTTGCAGAAATTTAAAAGGGCTTATGCCAGAATGCATTTGCTCAAATTTGGTGGAATTATTTTGAGTGACTTTTGAGAAGTAGTTCTTTAAAGTTTTTATTTTTTTATTTTTAGTAACAGTAGCCATATTTAGTATGTGGATTGGTATAATTTGAACAAAAAGTTCTTTATACCAACAAAAAACTTTTCTGTTCAATTTGGTAAAATTCTGTCAAGCAGATTTCACTGAGATGTCATTTAAATTTTTTATGATTAGTAGTAGTACAGACTTGGAAAAGCTCACCTGATCAGGCCCAGCTTTCATGAAACTTCTCAACCTTGAGTACATACTTTTTTTGACTCACTTTTTGATCAGCTGTCATTTGGAAATTCAAAACAACTGTCCATAAATTTGCTGGTCATACAATTTTATGAAGATCAAAATTTAGGTCATGTAGACGGGTATGCACTCAAATTGCGATGTTTTGTGAAAGGTGGGGTGGGGTGGGGGGTCACCGATGTAGGAAAATAGTTTTGAGAACACCCATCAAATAGTGCTCCTATGGACTCTCTGCTTTCATTGGCTATCACTAATTAGGCAGATAAAACAATATCTACTTCCATGGGAATTAATAGGTCCATATTTCAGTAAATAAAATCTCTTTTAAATGTTTTTTTAAAATGTCATCCACTTTTTAGGAGGGTTATGCAGGTTAGTAATTCAGCAACCAAGAAGACAAGTCCATATACAAGTCAAAGAGGTCACAATTACTTACAGAATTAGGTCAAAATTCTGGTTCAATGGCTTCTGATTCAACACAAGTCAGTCGTGATGATTGTAAATACTTCATTATGAAATCACAGGAAAAATTTGAATATGAATCAAATCCAGGCTATGAATATTCATTTCAGCACTAATTATATGTCATTAAATTTTGCAAATATAGCCAACTAAACATGTTAGCAACAAAATAATTCCATATTTCCATGAGAAACTGACAATAATACTGTAATTAATTAAAAAAAAAAAATCCATGAGTAACTGATAATAAAACTAACTAATCAACAACAAATTTCCATGAGAAACTGACAATAATACTGCAACTAATCAGCAACAAATTTCCATGAGAAACTGACAATAATACTATAATTAATCATGTCTGGAAAAAATATTTTAACAAATTTAGTTTCCTTGCCCGATTCATTAAAATTTTGTTCTTGTTAAAATTCTGTGTTGTACAATAAAGTCATTGTTTAAATGATGCAGAATACAGGGATTCCTCTAATTCACTATTCACAAAGGCAATAAAAAAGTGTATTGCCTTATAGGCAAGTTCAGCTCATTTTGGTTATAGTGAATGTAAGGCTGTAATAATGGGCATACATAAAGGAAACTCATAATTTAATTTTTATTAAAAGAATCTTTTCTATAGAATACAAAAAGTCAAGAACAAAATTTCAGAATTCAATCTAGGCTTCATTTTTGCACCTATGCACAAAACATTTATTGATGGCCAATTCAAACATGATGGATGCATCCACATGGCAAAAATGCAGGATTATTTGTGCTAACAAGATTGTCATACAATGCTTTCAGACAGACAGACAGACATGATGATTGCTCTATACCCCCTGTATAAAGGTGTTGGCATTAAAATAGAAATCCCACAAAATAATTGGCCGATCATAGTCTAACCCGGTCCCCTTAAAAAATATTAAAGGACCATTGACCTCATATTTCTCATCAGTCCAATATTGAACCCTGACAATTTTAAAGATTCAGAAATTAAGTTCACAGAAATTTTAAAAAATAAAATCCCTTCATAAAGTTTAATTTTTACATCTAAAATTACTAGTCTTATGGTCAAGTGGCTTTTGTATAGTAATTACTTGTCCCATGGTCAAGGGGCTTTTGTAAAGTAATTGACATGCCGTGAAACCAAGTGCAAAGTATATATGTTTTGATATCAATATGTTCCTTAAAAGGAATAAAAAAACTGAAACAAATCTGATTTGATTTTTCCTTGTCCTTTTTTCTTCCTTGTCACAGACCATATATGGCACATAAGTGTTAAAGTTACTTAGCTGGTATGTCAGTTTTCAAAGAAAATCTTGTTGTCTTACAAAACTTTTTGAAACTGTCAAGTGAGCAACCCAAAATCAAACCCTTCTCTGGGCTAATGGTATAATTCCAGGACATCAATACCGATATTATATTGGTGTTAAATAAGAGACCATGTGATTCCAGGATAATTATACCCATGTTATAAAAAGAAACATGTGATTCCATGACAATTATATAGGTGTTAAGTAAGAGACCATATGATTCCAGGATAATTATACCCATGTTATAAAATGGATGCGATTCCAGGACTATAATATCTGTGTTCTAAAGGGACTATGTGATTCCAGGTCCAAAATATCCCTGTTATAAAAGGGTCCACATGATTCCAGGACAACACGACCAGTGTTATAACAGGAACCATGTGATTCTGTGTTATAAAAGAGGCCATGTAACTCCAGGACTATAATACCTGTGTTACAGAAAAGAATCATGTGATTCAAGGAAAATAATATAAATGTTATAAAAGGATACAAATAATTCTAAGACAACAATACCTGTGTTATAACAGGGACCATGTGATAATTAAACCCTTGTTATAAAATGGACCATGTAACTCCAGGATTTTAATACCTGTTATAAAAAGGAAACATGTGATTCCAGGATGATAATACCCATGATGTTACAATAGGTACAATGAAATTCCAGAAAAATTATACCTGTATTATAAAAGGGATTAAGTGATTCCAAGACAATAATACCCATGTTACAAAAGGGACCATGAGATTCCAGGTCAATTTTACCAGTGTCATGAAAGGGACCATGTGATTCCAGGACAATTATACCAGTGTCATGAAAGGGACCATGAGATTCCAGGACAATTATACCCATGCTATAACGAGACAATATGACTACAGGGCTATAATATCCATATTATAAAAGGAACCATGTGATTCCAGGATAATTATACCACTGTCATAAAAGTGACCATGTGATTCCAGGATAATTATACCACTGTCATAAAAGTGACCATGTGATTCCATAACTATAATACCCATATTATATAAGGGACCATATGATTCCAAGACAATTATACCTGTGTTATAAAAAGAACCATGTTATTCCAGCACAATTAGACCATTTTATATAAGGGACCATGTTCTTCCATGACAATTATACCCATGTTATAAAAGAAACCATGTGATTCTAGGACAATAATATCCGCGTTAAAAAAGTGACCATGTTACACAAATGACAAAAATATCAAAGACTGACCCACTCTAGCGATTGCGACAAGTGTATAAGTCAAAAATATGAAAATGATATGGAAAAGGTACAGAGTTTTGATTCATACCTGGTTTCCATGGAGATCCAGTTTAACTAGTTGTCTACAAGCAGCAAGTCCATCAAATTTTGTGATAAAATTGTTACTAAGAATACAAATCTTCAAATTTACACATAAGTTTATGTCTCCTATTTTTCGTAAATGGACACCACACAACTTCACCATAAGTAATTGGCTAACATCCTTGATCTTTGGGCCAGTCATTACTGCACATGACTGTAGCAGATAGTGCTGGCTTGGTGTCCGAAGCATGCCATGTGCCTCAGCTTGCTGTATGACTTCATCCTCACGCAGTTTGTTGTATCGCTCAAGGGTGGACAGGCTGCTCCCCTCCTTCTGCAGCCCATCGTTGAGACGCTGGAATTTTGACCAATCAGGGAAGCTGACCATGGTGATAGTTCTTCCCTAACAGCCAGCCTCAGGAATTTGTCTTTTATAACTTATTTAAGAACACATGTCATTGAGTTTGTTGCATTCCTTTGCAAACATTATCAAATCATGTCAACTCTGAAAGAAAAAAAAGATACACATGAATAAAAAATTAGTCTCTTTCACAGGTAAATTTAGTGCATAAAAAATTCATTTATTCAATTGCCATAAATACTTTATTAATTTTTTTGTGACTATTGATTTTTGTGGTTTTGCAGGACAGAATGTAAGTTCTGGGTCTTTTTTTGGTTTTAAAAAAATGAACAGAGTTAGCATCATGTCATTTAAATTCTTAAGTTAACAATCTTTTTTTAATTTAAAGACATGCTATTATGTTCCAGCTAATTTTAATATTAATGTTACACTGTCAGCCCTGTGTTGTCTCAGTGGTTAGCATGTTGGACTCATGACCGAAAGGGTGCTGGTTCGTATCCTACCATCAGACCAGCCTGGGTCAGCTATCATGGTGTGTCTTGGGCCAGGCACTTTACTCCAATTGCCTCGGCACTAAATAACCTACTTGTGTTGCTGTGCCATAAAGCACCAAAAGCCAAAACACTGTCAGTCACATTATACATATATGCAGAGGTGCAAAGCAAGCACAATACCACAGTGTGTGTTATCCAGGCCCCATTTTTTTTATATGTAAACTAATTGCCTTTTCATTAAAATAATTTAATTTCTTCAAATATGATCTCAAACTCATAAAATTATTTCTGAACACTTTTTGAAATTAAAAGCATATAAATACATAAAAATGTGTATTTCAGTAATCAATTAATCAATTAAGTGTAAATCTCTGTATAAGACTAATTCCTGTCTTACTCAATTGTGCCCTCTGTTATAATTGATATAATATGACTGCTATTATACTGTACCATAATGTAATATATATATATATATATATATATATATATATATATATATATATATATATATATATATATATATATATATATATATATATATATCACTACTATAAAAATACTGTTTATGTGGATGTGACTTTTAGACCATACAGACCAACCAAGTGTTTTTCAGATACATAACTTATTCTGTACCAATAAATCAGTTATTCGGACAAATCCCAATGAACCTGGATAATATTTGTTTTACAATATTAGCTTTAATTTGGTCTGTACTAACTCCAATAAATAATCCTGAAATACATTACTGAACTGACTTAAACATGCAATTATTTCTAACACAGCCAGCCATATTAATACAAAAAACAAAATTCAACTCAAGAGTTATTTCAAGGTTCACCATTTGTATAACAGACAAAATAATATATGTACATACCCTTGAATTTTGGATCACATCAAAGTTTCTGTTTCTCAGTTTATGTATTTGGTCGATAAATGCCAGACAGTTAGTCAGTAAACAGTTCCTGATCCTCTGATAAGATCAAGTAGTATAACACCCAGTTTTAGAAGTAATATTGATCAATCAGTGAACCAGTTAGTGTTGTCGATGATATTAAGAGCGGTTACTAGCGTGTCTAACCCAGCCCTCTGGCATGGCTATCAAATAATTGCCACTTATAGGCTGGCATCAGTTCAACTCAGATTTAACTGTCAAATATTTTCTGCTGTCTGATTGTCCCACATACAGCCAAACCACTGTTTGTAGCAACTGCTGTCTGATTTGTCTATTCAACCAGGAATCTTTTAAATGCAATTAACTGCAAAAGAATGCATAGTATTCAGTTTTATAAAGTGTCTCACAACAGTTATTAGTTCTTTCTTTAATAGCAAAGAAAGGATGTTTTTTCTCCTCCCCCCTCGCCCAATTTGTCAGGATTCTCTGGTAAATAACAACTATATAAATGAACTGATGTGAAAAAAAATTTTCTTCATTGATCTTAGTTGTGAAAAGATATGGTAATACTAATGTTAAAACATTTTCATGGTAATTCCATATTTGCTTTGATATAATTTTCATGATAATTCCATATGCTTTGATATCATTTTCATGATAATTCCATATGCTTTGATATCATTTTCATGATAATTCCATATGCTTTGATATCATTTTCATAATTCCATATGTTTTGATATCATTTTCATGGTAACTCCATATGCTATGATATCATTTTCATGATAATTCAATATGCTTTGATAACAGTTTCATGATAATTCCATATGCTTTGATACTATTTTCATAATAATTCCATATGCTTTGATATCATTTTCATGATAATTCCATATGCTTTGATATCATTTTCATGATAATTCCATATGCTTTGATATCATTTTCATGATAATTCCATGTTTTGATATCATTTTCATGATAATTCCATATGCTTTGATATCATTTTCATGATAATTCCATATGCTTTGATATCATTTTCATAATAATTCCATATGCTTTGATATCATTTTCATGATAATTCCATATGCTTTGATATAATTTTCATGATAATTCCATATGCTTTGATATCATTTTCATGATAATTCCATATGTTTTGATATCATTTTCATGGTAACTCCATATGCTTTGATATCATTTTCATGGTAACTCCATATGCTTTGATATCATTTTCATGATAATTCAATATGCTTTGATATCATTTTCATGGTAACTCCATATGCTTTGATATAATTTTCATGATAATTCAATATGCTTTGATATCATTTTCATGGTAACTCCATATGCTTTGATATAATTTTCATGATAATTCCATATGCTTTGATATCATTTTCATGATAATTCCATATGTTTTGATATCATTTTCATGGTAACTCCATATGCTTTGATATCATTTTCATGATAATTCAATATGCTTTGATAACAGTTTCATGATAATTCCATATGCTTTGATACTATTTTCATAATAATTCCATATGCTTTGATACTATTTTCATAATAATTCCATATGCTTTGATACTATTTTCATAATAATTCCATATGCTTTGATACTATTTTCATAATAATTCCATATGCTTTGATACTATTTTCATAATAATTCCATATGCTTTGATACTATTTTCATAATAATTCCATATGCTTTGATACTATTTTCATAATAATTCCATATGCTTTGATACTATTTTCATAATAATTCCATATGCTTTGATATCTTTTTTTGACGAAACATTGCAAAGAAGATTCATATTTAGATGCTTATTAAGAGATTTCAAGAGAACATATAATTTTCAAAGACCTGTAGAAGATGATGGCATGTAACATTTAAACATCAGACTGAGAAAAAAATGTTTATCTTTTATAAATTGATACAGTATTGGATGTGAAGAAATGTTAAAAATTAAATTTTAATTACAAATTATTTATACAACAAAATTATAGGGGAAGATTTAAAAGAATGTATATGAGTAAATGTTAGCAAATGTGACATAACATTTACAGTTCAAACTAAAGTAAACTATTTATTATTTACTGCAAAATTTTTATAAAAGTAATATAGTACCAAAGTATAAAAGTGCACAAATGTGATTTTCTTGAATTTTACCACAAATTATTACATTATTTCTTTTTAAATTTATTTGTCAGAAATGTAAATTTTGTGGATTAATATACAACGTATGTACCACACAGTCAGGGTATATTTTTATAATACATTTAAAATGATGTTTTATGTACAGACAATTGTTTCTATACAAATGATGAAAATATTTGGAAATCATGCAAAGATATAAATTTATAAATGAAAATAAAAAAACAATTAAAAATTGACATTACATGAAACTTACAGCAAACAAACTTAAGTACTGAAGGACTGTTGTTTTTAGAAGAAAAAGAAAAATTATGTAAACGGTATTAAAAGACCCCATTGTATTAAAATAAAATCTCATAGGCTGGTTGTACTTTCACTTTATACTGTATTTTAATGATTTATATTTTATCTATATCTTTCATTTTATATACATTTTGCAGAATTTTAAAATTTTTACATTTTATCTTGTAGTTTTTCATGTTCACATTTATTCATAAGGGTTTATCTTTCTAAAGATTTTTGTGCAATCCTTAATTTTTACATTGTTCAGAACCTAACTTTTAACAGGCACCACAGAGCCATTATTGTGGTGATGTGCCATCAAAGTCTATTAAATACATATTATTTGTTATTTGTGGGTTTTTATTACATGTACATACCCTTCCAAATTACATGTAAATAATATACCTACCTAGGCTACATACTGTACCTTGTATGATATGTACACAGTCCCATATTAAACCTACAAGTTGCAAGTCCTTTCAAATCATTTTTATCAATTACATATATAGCCAGTCATTTTTCCTGGCATCATCATGGCAACTTTCATTCTTAAAAGGCTTCACTTCTTTTCTTTCCACTTTTATTATGAACTCCACTTATGAATTATTCAACATACACATTCAATGAAAGTTACTGAAAGCCTCAAACCTAATGAGAAGTATGTGTATTTATTTTCTCCATTGTGTGTGATCTCCATATTTTTGAAAGATGCCTGATTACAGGCTATTCTGTTGTAATGGACTAAAGAGTAAATAGTGTGATCAATAGTATGACTGTGTTCTGTAACATGAGATCCTCAACTACATTTTATTCAATTCAAGCTATTAAAGACGTGTGATTTCTCATAAGAGATTGATAAATCATCCAGAGTATGATAAGCCAAGTTGTTAGAAGAAGGAAAAACTAATAGTGTTCTACTCTTTAACATTACTCTGACCTGGAGAATAGACTATATATAATACCATCTGCTCCATGCAAAAGTGAAATTGAGTGATACTACAATACACAAATGACTTTAAGTAATAATACATAATAGTGATTCAAATAATGTGAATAACTAAGTACAGTATTTATAATTTGTCTAGACTGAAAAGAGCTTGACAATTTTATCTGACTTGAGAGAATTTTAAGTTAGACCATATCTTCCAGTAAATTTCACATGGCAATTATTAGTACAAAATTATACACTTCAATCCTATAATAAAAACAACCACATACTGGTAATCAACAAGTGCAACCATATCAAATTTTCCATCGATACATGTAACAAGAATAGAACAGAACTGAATTGAAAAAAAAAATTAAAAATTACTTTCTACATTAAAACAATGAGACATAAATTTTGTCTTAATAATTGGTTGTCTGGATAAGTGACAGTTTCATACAGAATAAGCAACTGTATACATGTAATGGTGGGATAATATGTAGGTCCATTATAAAGATAAGGAACTCTGGAGACTATAGTGGTGTCCACAAACTGATGTGCTACTGTAGTCGGTCCATTGCACACATACTATCAGAAAAACATGCTATTCAGTTCTTGAAAATATTATTCCCATATTCAAGTACTTTTAAATATGGTTGTGGCTGCCAGTACTTTCCAAAATGTCATCTAGTAATTGAAAATTTCTACAGGTAATCAGTGTTTTCTCCAAGAGGTGATGGCCCAAATCCCCATTAAATCTAATGCCCCCCCCCCCCCCCACCTTTAAAAATAAGCGAGCACATGACAGTCTTGCACATATGATTTACCTTGAGCCATATCAATGAAACCAATATAATTCATTAGTATTAACAAAGCTCAATTTCATTATTTAAGTCCTTGACTTCTGGATCAACTGCCATAATCAAGTGCTTACCAAGTGACTTTTCTGCAATGAGATACTTTCACCGATTATCTGGTTATTAAAAGAGTTTTTCAAACTGCACTTGCTAAGGATGCACAATTGCAGACATGTGGTTTAAGCATACAGTGGTAACGTCTTTGCTGTTTCATGTGGTTCTAACTCATTTGACACAGTGCCATTGTCATAACACATGATCTCTGCTGTTTCATGTGGTTCTAACTCATTTGACACAGTGCCATTGTCATAACACATTATCTCTGCTGTTTCATGTGGTTCTAACTCATATGACACAGTGTCATTGTCATAACACATGATCTCTGCTGTTTCATGTGGTTCTAACTCATATGACACAGTGCCATTGTCATAACACATTATCTCTGCTGTTTCATGTGGTTCTAACTCATATGACACAGTGTCATTGTCATAACACATGATCTCTGCTGTTTCATGTGGTTCTAACTCATATGACACAGTGCCATTGTCATAACACATTATCTCTGTTGTTTTATGTGGTTCTAACTCATATGACACAGTGCCATTGTCATAACACATTATCTCTGCTGTTTCATGTGGTTCTAACTCATATGGCACAGTGCCATTGTCATAACACATCCAACTCATATGACACAGTGCCATTGTCATAACACATGATCTCTGCTGTTTCATGTGGTTCTAACTCATATGACACAGTGCCATTGTCATAACACATGATCTCTGCTGTTTCATGTGGTTCTACCTCATATGACACAGTGCCATTGTCATAACACATGATCTCGGCTGTTTCATGTGGTTCTAACTCATATGACACAGTGCCATTGTCATAACACATGATCTCTGCTGTTGTACTAGATAATGAAGATAAACAACTGTAAATTTGATCTTTATTCATTAAAAGTTATTATCACACACGTTTGTTCGAAGTATTATAAGGGGTCTATTCATTCTGCTCTCATGTTAAAATTGCCACCACCCCCTATAAAAACTGAAAATCCCCTTTTATGAAATGCTAGAGGGCAATTCCATCTTTGTGAAAATCCTGGAGAAATCACATGGTAATGCAAAGAAGGTAAATACTGATATGGTGGGCTGTGGAAATGATGTGAACAATATAGTATTGTCCCAAATTAGCCAGGGCAGGGTGATGCTGCCTGTCAGGACATTTTAAGGTCAGTATTACAGTATAAAGTCTTTTCTGTTGGCAACCTCTTTATAAGAGATGGAATTTTTTTTACAACTCCACTAGTGCATTTAAAGAAAATATATGCACTGCAAGTAAAAAAAATAGTGTTAAATGATGCCAAGTGAATGCCCAAATATGTGCAGACATAAAATGCCACCATATACTATATACTGTATAGTTGAAACATGACAGCCCCATGCACTTTGGGCATGAACCTATGAATAGTTCAAACATGACAGCCCCATGCACTTTGGGCATGAACCTATGAATAGTTCAAACATGACAGCCCCATGCACGTTGGGCAAGGTGCAGTGCAGTCTTAATTGACACAGGTTAGGGACAACACTGATCATGTTTCCATTACTGCCAAAGATACAAAAATATTCCAAATGATTTCATGATATACATGTTTATTAAGTCTTAATGTACATGTGATTTAATGAAAGTAATGAGGTAAACTGGCCATACATGTATGTAATAATAATGCTTTTAGCTTAAGCATGTTATAGTTGGTAGGAAAAGCTGAAGAGAGTAAAGTTTGACTTTTATTATTTCAATAATGAATAGACTTTAAGTACAATTGATTGACATTGTCTAGTTATTTAATGGCTGTGTATGTTCCTTCTTATGCTTCTACTAATGGCTATCAAAATGTTGATGACAATATTTAAATAAAAATCATTTAGCTAAGATAGGTTTGCTTTAATTTAACTTCAACTGTGACAATTTTCATGGCATGTACTTCAGAACCAAACTGTTTTCTGCAGATACAATGTTTCTACTGACTTCTGAAACTGAAGTATTTAATTTCTTTTCTCAACATTATTATCAATGGTTATGGACCATAGCAATATTCAGACGATATTTATAAGGTCCAAATTATAGATGTATAAGCCACTAGTCTGACCATGTGTGAACGGTCTGACTCTTTTTCACTCTTTGACAGGCCAAGAAACAAAAAATTTTTCGAGCAAAATATAGCAGACGACAGAAAGGTATGGAAATAATATAAGGTAGGTAAAAAAAAAATACTCATACTCACTGCAGCCTGAATGTCATCAACAAATGAGTTATAATCAATTTGTGTTTGTTATTTTTTTACCTTGGGTTAGTTATGTTGATATGGAATAAGTTTCTAATTGTCAATGTGGACTTCTGACACTGAACACCAGAAAGGACACATTCAAAAGAAAATAATAAAATGATTTCCTACAAAAACCTGGAAATCATCTGATAATGACAGACAGGGGAATGAAAATGACAATGCAGAGACCCAGACAAACAACAATGAATTAAAATCATAAAAACTGATATATTAATGCCAAGTAAACAACATGCAAAAGTAATGGAAAAGGTTTCGAAAAATTATGAAAAATCTGTCCAATTAATAATGAACGAATACAATAAAAAAGTTAAGAAAAACTCCAATAATTGAAAAATGCAGTTTTGTAACAGTACATATTCCTGAAATTGATAGATCAGTGACTTACCCAGATTATATTGTGCAGTAGATGAAGTTGTTGCCAAAATGAGAAACTTTTCAAGTTGTCATGCCAACAGTGGAGTATGCATATGATATGGGTGGTACAGAAATACTTGAAAAAGTATTGGACACCAGTGATTGACATACCAACACAATGTCTTTGACAACTGCAGCTAAAATCACTAGTTTTCTAAAACTAATTGCAAAACTAAGTTATATAAATGCATGAAGGCAAACTTCCATGTAGCAGTAAATGCCATCAAGTTACAGAGTGAAATAACACCATTAATGATGAGATATGCTACATTTGCTTTTTGGAAGATCAGGTATTTGATACTCCTTATAAAATAACAAAATGGAGCAAATATAAAAAGTGGATAGTAGTTCCATTTGTGCAGAATGAGGATCCAATCCATTTGTGCAGAATGAGGATCCAATCCATTTGTGCAGAATGAGGATCCAATCCTATTCTGCTGTAACAGTGTAGAAACTGATTCAAATGTACATCTCAGTATCTAAATTAATTCAAACCCATGTAATCTATTTTGAAATTGAAGAAAAAAAACAACTTATAAATATATGTTGTTTTTCACTAGATTACTGTACATACATATACATATCTATTAATAGTTCTTTCTTTTTTCAATGTATTTAGTTGCTAAAACATGCCATGATTCAGTAAAGTTTGGAAAGTTTCCTGACCAGCAAAGGAATTACAATTGCTAACAAAAAATAAAAACATTGTGATGATTACCAATTTGGGTGATGGATTAAAAACAATAAAACACATGAACATACTGGGTGATGGATTACAACAAATAAATGTTTTTATTTGATAGTTTAATGTATTATACTATACTCATTTATATTAGATCATACAGTCTGTATGTATATGGTCTAACTATAGGAGTACCAGTATATATGCATATGGTCTAACTATAGGAGTACTGGTATATATGCATATGGTCTAACTATAGGAGTACCAGTATATATGCATGTGATCTAACTATAGGAGTACCAGTATATATGCATATGGTCAAACTATAGGAGTACCGGTATATATGCATATGGTCTAACTATAGGAGAACCGGTATATATGCATATGGTCTAACTATAGGAGTACCGGTATATATGCATATGGTCTAACTATAGGAGAACCGGTATATATGCATATGGTCTAAATATAGGATTACCGGTATATACGCATATGGTGGGGACCATATGCGCATGATCTGAATACTTGTATCGTCCGGAAAATGTAAATTTGTAAAACTATTTACTTACGGAATTAGGTTACCAGAACAAGCAAGATAAATAGCACAGCTACACTCATCATTACAGTAGAACCTGTCTTAAAAGACCACACCTTCTGCCAAAATATTATGGTCTCTTAAGACAGGCGGTCTCTCATAACAAGTTGTAACACTATATGAGCAATAAATCTGGTGCATTAAGAATCTCTCAAGACAGGTGGTCTCTCATAGCAGTGGTCTTTCAAGACAGGTTTGACTGTGCTAAATTCAAACAAATTATTCTGAATTTTGATTGTCTGAACAGGTCATATGCATTCAACAGAAATACAGCATATTGGTTTCCTCACCGGGATTTCAGCTCTAAAATACAACATATTGTGTTGAAAGGGATATTTTTAGATCATAGTAGGAAAGTAATAAAATAATAACAGGCATTTGTTTCACTCAATATCATTTTTCATACTCAATATCATACTCAATATCATTTTTCATAGCTCAAATAAACACTGTACTGAACTCAAATGCCCTTAATTGTATAATAATGATAATATTGAGCAAACTTTGCTATGTGTGTATTGGTATGTGTGTGTATTGTTATGTTTTTTTAAACTATAATCCTAATTTTCCTATCACAGAGACAGCAACAACTGTGTCTTCAGTTGACCAAGAATAACTGTTATAACATTCATACATATTATATGGGATGACTACAGTTCATCAGGTGCAGCCTACAAATAGTATGTAAATAAAGTAGCATCATCACTTGGTGATTTTGTGTTTGAACAAAAATAAACTGTTTTTATGTAACTGCTGCCCACAAACCACAAACCTCCATTTACGCAAAGGAAGATATCAAATGGATGAGAAAATACCCGCTAAAGCGCATTTCAACCCATTTATAAACTGGAGTTATTGGTTTTGATGCACTTTTCACCTCTTCATCAATATACTCCATTCAGATTGATACCCCTCATTTCATTTGAAAGTTATTTCTGTGAAGAGTGCATATACAATTTCAATGACATCCCCTCATACTCTTCCATGCATGCTTACACCAGACATACCCCCTGTCGGAAAGTCTTTGTATTATGACACATATTTTAACACACTTCCCATGACTCTACTTCTACTGTGACAGTGTTGTACATATGATATGCATGAAAATATATATTGCAGAGCAGCATCAGAAGCACATGGAAAACATACAGTTATGGGGAAAATCACATGAAGAAACAGGGTTCTCAATAGAGTTCAAAACTGAAGAGTCATTTGACCCATGACCTCATAATCTCAAGAGTCACAATGAAAATCTCAAGAGTCAAAACTGACATCTCAATAGTCATTAGTTTTTGACAGTCATGAGCTCATCACTTTGATTGTTCATTATTTGTGGAGCAAACTGATGTTTAAGATTTCTTGTCTCATGTTGAATAAAGAGAAACACTCATACAGTATTTTGTAAGAAACAGAAAAGCAGACACTGAGACACACATGGTCATTACTGAGTTTTGTATGTGTTTCTCTTTCTCATTACCTATGCCTGTGTGTATATTTGGCATTTTAAACACACACAAAAAAAGGATTATTTTATACTTTATTAAATTGTTACTCCTCAACATATTCTATTTTAAACTCCTCAAATCATTTTAAATTCAAAAATATACCCATACAACTATGAAAGTTATATATGAATCAGATATCTAATTTCTATATCATAACCAATTCAATCTGATCATCAAAATACTAACACGAATAAGGCATATCCATTTTTATCAAGGATGAACATCACACAACTGGTGATTTTGTATACTCTGAAGTCATCTGTCAACAGAACATGTCAGTTAATCATTTCCTCTTATTTTGACTCTTTACAAACTTAGCATCAACCCTCTCTGCATCAAAGTTTTCAACAGATTGACCTTATGATTCAACAGTTCACAAATACATCTAATATAACAAAATTATTTCATTTCATTATTCAATCTTGAGTAATTCCAAAGCACGAAATAAATCACTGAGTATAACGTCCGGTAAATTCTTAATGAAGGATACATTAATTAAAACACCTGAAATTTTAAAACATTGAAGCAAATTAATTGCCAGTAAAACACAATTCAAGTTTCTCCACCTACCTTTGACAACTGCCTTTGCAAGCCACAATATTTTCTAGTTTTGTCTAACTGATTATAATGATGGACAATCAAACAAATTGCTGATATTTGACAAAACGTTAATCTAAATCAAGTCATAATTGATTCCGTCTTCCTTTAACTATCATTAACATCAAAGATAATCTCAAAACAATCTAATCTTGATTCAATTATGAACACCTAAGCATGACAGCAGTGACCTGTTAGCTCCACCCTGTTCATATTGATTTACATATGTGCGATATTGTTTGCTGATAAGGTGTAAGCAGTAGCCTAGTAAATGTTGATCACTGGTGCATAGTGCTCTCAGTAGGAAATTATGTCAGAGGCATATCAAGGGTAATTAAGACTGATGCTCTGGCCAAAATCAATGTGCATCATAAAAATGCACAGGTTGGAATTTCCATGAGTCAGAAATGGGTTACATGTAAATTCCAAGCGTCAAAACTGGAAGGTAAGGGTCTATTGAAAACATGAAAAACTCAACATAGCATTCTAAAAGTCTTCTTTTTTTTGATCATAATTTTTATTTCAAATGCTAGAAGAAACAAACTGAGAAAAATCATAATAGTATTATAAGAAAATGATTAACTTGTCAGCAAAACTATTAGATTTAGCGTATTAACTACTTTAACAAAATGAATGAATAATGTGGGTATGAATAACAGCAATATCTTGAATGTACCGCTTTGGAACTTAAAAACTTACTGGCATTCTTCAAAATTAATTTCCTTTGAAGTGCAAATCATCTGGGACAAAATACATGAAGCTACAGGACAAAAGGTTTTATTTTGAATATCTTATCATTCTTTCCACTATCTACAAATTAAGAAAATTAAGAATAAGTTAAATACTAAGGTAAAGATAAGACAAATATCAAGATTCAGTTATGCAATCTCACAGAAATGACTAATACTTTGATATAAATTAGAAACAAAGGTTAAGGACACTGATTCAGCTATAAAATATATAGTATGTTTCTTCTAGAAAATATGTACAAATTATAATAACAAAAAGCTACTATGAATCAGTGACAACAGCTCTACATGAAATTTATAACATAGTATACCATTCTATACAGTGTTGTTGATGCAGTTATCCACTGTGAGTCACATTGCTATCATGTGTTGTGTAGCTGACTCAATACCTATTATGGTGGGAAGTTGGTTTGTAGGGAGTTTTTTAAGGACTTACTGATTGGAAAAAAAAGAGAATTAGTCAAATGGGCTTTTTCATGATATGTATCTTGTTTCAATTCACAACTAATAATGACAGGATTTTTAACAAAAGTTTCTGTCCATATGAAACAGTGTTGACCAGTTTATTAAATGTGATCATAACGTCTTTGAGAGATGTGTTCTCTTGAGAACTGGGAGTTTATGAAACTTTGCATAAAAGTTGCCATTCAGAATCAGTAAGGTACTTAATTGGTACATGGAGCCAAGGTTTGAAATGTCTTCCTTATGGTGGTGTAAGTTACGAGTGACTAAGTGCACAGTTAGTATAGGAAAATGAGAACAGAGTCATAAAGGGGTCGGATTGTGAACTGCAAGAGTTAGTTACCTTATTTTAATTGGGAGCAGGGAGGGTGTTATCATTAGTTTTCCCCCCCCCCCCCCCCCTTCTGACTTATAGAATCAAGTGCCCGTGGACGATACCATAATATTTAATATCATCTACTTTTTTTTATTCAACTGAATACTTTCTACCTCTCTGCTCCTTGATCTTTTTTCTTCATGAGCTCTACCCACACCTTACCATCGCAATTGGTGTAATTGTCAACAATGACAGCAGTTATGTACTGAGTAGATGTTGTAAAAGACTGATGGGCCGAAGGTAAACATAAAGTTTTCACTGGTTCATTGATCATGTTTTTTCCGTCTCTGGTTTTAGAAGATTTTTTTTTTTCAAAGAGCAGTGTAGAACTGTGTTAGGTTATGCCATGTTTTGTCACACGATGCAGGGATTATCGTTTCTTTTATCAAAATTACCTTCTCAAAGGGCAAATCCGTTTCCCAGAATGTCAACTTCAAACAAGGTGTTAACCGCCATTTATACACGTTGCCACAAACAACAATGAAGTTTTACTGCTCGTCCGACAGGAATCTTAAAAAATTATTTCGTGCAAAATATTCGTAAAGCAGTCCAAATCGTTATCATTTAGAAGCTTATATTATATTACTTAATTTCCTAGTCTTTCTTGTCACCCAGTCAGAAAATGGCAGCTTACTGGCGTTCGATACCGTTAAAAAGTTCGGAATTACGGTTAGATAGGACACTTGTGTGTGGTCAGTCATTCAGGTAATGGCAAGGCATATATTATGTCATTAAACCTTGGTTTTTAAACAGTACCTTTCATGTAAGAAGATAGATTGCAATAAAAAAAAAAAAAATGAAGCACCTGCATGTGCTGTCCTGAGACTCCTAGAGTTTTTAAATAACGGTTATTATTTCCTCGGAATCTAAATGGCCGCCAGCTGATTGACGTTCTGGAAGCACATGACTTGTAGACTTCACGCGGCTGTGTGCCTTTGTTTGCCAACGATGACGAGGGTATCCCCCAATAGTCCTACAATGTGGGACGTCGACCCAGATATTTATGATAGGACACGTCGCTATCATATATATATCAGGGTTCACGTCTTACACTGTAGGACTTTAGTGTAAATTTTAATGCCTGCACTATTAAAATCACTATTGAAGGCATTCAACTATATCTGTTTAGGTTATTAATTGTTTTTTTTTAAAAAAAGGTTTAACATCCATTTAAATCATTTGCAAGTTATCGTTTTTCTGAGAGTGTCCATGCTTGTTTATTTTTGGAAGTTCATCCTTGGTTCTTGTCCTTGACATAAAGGCCACTTGACATAAGAGTGGAATGTGCTAATAGACCAAGTCATAGAAATCAGTTGTTTATTTTGACTCTGTATTTTTATTATTTGCAACTGTAAGATATTTTATTTTCTTTCAAAAGCACATTCAGTTCCAATAAAAATTTGTTTATAAATAATAATGATATAAATATTTTGAAGCTGCACTAATTTCTGCTAGGTGTTGCATCTTTCATATTAATACTTCCATTCTGCAAAGTGAATGAGGGGTGCAGAGATTTTCCATAGATTCCAGCGCAAAAATGGTTGCCATTTCAGAGAGGGTCTTTTGATGCATGGGTTTGTTCCAGTAGGTGGCCAGATCAAATACATGTCATAGTGCTTGTATTGTAACTGGAGCATCCCCACACTTATCAACTCATTTAACATGGATGCAATAAATATTTTTCTCATAGACTGTTAAAACATGGTGTAGTCCAAACAAGCCTAGCTTTTCCAAGTTATTATTTGCAGATAGAATGTATAGCTGATTTCATTTAAGTATGTCATGTTTATTACTAAAAAGTGTATTATAAACATAATTGTCTTGAAAAAATGCTGGTACCATCAATGAAATAAATATCTAGTTCAAAAACATTAATGACAAACTAGAAGGATTTGGTTCATTTTCAAAGACAAAGGTGTAAGCAGATAAAAGATAAATGAGTCAGTCACACACTCAAACGAGACAGACATTTTTTTTTATTAGTTGAGTGCAAGAGTGTTATCATAATGAAGTACTGTTATAGGTAGACCCATTAGACTGAAGTCACCAGAAGATGATTTACATCAAAAGTAAACGGGATGGTGAACAAGCTGGAAATTTATCCCTGGTTTAGCAAAATCTAAATATTGACAGACAAGGACTAAACACTGAAGGCCTTTGATGCTGGGATGCTCACTACATAGAGCCTTCTGTAGAATGTTGGCTGCACCATTTGCCACATGGAACCTGTTACTGCACAATCATTAATTATTCTTGATTGTGGGCAGAAACTTTTTAAAGTGATAGAAGAAATAATGTGTAATTTGAGGTACATTTTATCCCTGGATCAGCTAAAATACTGCATAGAATGAAGAATATTGAAGATCGTGCAGTAACCAGTTCTATGAGGCAACTGGTGCCAAACATCTAAATATATTTAATAATCTTTGATTGCATAGATTCATGAAGTGCAGTGATTGACATTTTTTCATTCAAAATCATAATGAGCACACACAACAAAGACTGATTCAATGTGTCAAATATGATGGTCTTTCATAAGGGAAACAAACAGTGGTGTGTTACATTATCAAAAACTGACCTATATAGTCATTAGCATAATGCATCATATAAAATCAGAGTATTTTATGTTGACACATAACTAGTATTAATTAGTGTTAATTGTTTAGTGCACACTGAGAATTTCATTACCAATGGTTGAAAAATGTTTAAGTTATGATGATTTGAATTTGTATATGATAAATAGTCATGTAGTAGCAGTCAGAAAGGTGACAGATATAAGACCAGAAAGTCCATTAAGCTGCTAGTGTGCCTGTCAATCACATGATGCTCACACCTTTGCCAGTGATAGTATTGGTTTGTGGTCCATAGGTATTGGCATGGGTTTGAGTGACATGGCAATAAGAGTGACATGGCAATAAGAGTGACATGGCAATAAGAGTGACATATTGCATCAGGGCTGAGCAAATTTTTTTTCATCCACTAGTCCAGGACAGGTGGTTTCAGAAAATTCACTGGTCCCACCTTACTTTTCACTTGTCCGATCCTACTCTTCACTTGTCCCACCTTACTTTTCACTTCTCCCAAAATGGTAATCACTTGCCGATATTTGATGAGATGTATGTACTTAATCCATAGAAAAAACAAACAAAATAATATACATAATTATTTCTTAAAGATTTAATTTTTCAAAAACATTGGTTTGTTATACATTTGGCTTCTTCAGGTTTATGTATATATGTTTTAGCTGATGGATTTGAAAAAATGTCCATGTATATGTCTTCCACCTGCACCAGCAGTTGATAGCTGTGTCTGGGTTAAAGTCCTCAAGCTCTGGTCCATTTGCGGAAATGTTCATTAGCATTTGTAAACTCTTCTAAAGTGATCATAACATACATTTTCTCTTTTAAATATGAACAGAGACAGCTCATTAATTAGCGTAATTGTTTAGCTTCAAACGCAATATCGCATGTGGAAGTAAATCTTCTGTATAATAAATTAAAAATAAAGAATCATTACTGTCATTTAATCAGTTCATGAAGGAAACTAACACTGATGTCGGTAAAGTACCTTTCATTAATTTAATTACACTGACTCACTGGATTAAAACCATAGTGAGCCACTCATGAGGATCTGGCTTGAGTAAACACAAGGCAACAAAGCCGCTTAAAACACTGCTAACTGATCGTACTGGCTTTCTTTTGTTTGACGTGTTTTGATTTGCCGATAATTTGGTTGCTTAGCCCAATATGCAGTCAAGCGGTAACAATGTGCGCATATGCGACAATTATCACTGACCACATTTATGTGTTATACAAGATGTAAATGTATACATGAAGAGGGGTAGAATCAAGTATTCAGTACACCCGGAGGTCATGATTGGCCAAATAAAGGTAGATATAGTGATTAAAGCACAAAAATAGGGACTTCCCCGACTTTTTTAAAAAGCACTTGTCCTGGACTAGTGACTTGGAAAATTTTACTTGCCTGACTTTGAAAAGGAATAGTCTGGGATGTCGGGCTATGGGATTTGCTCAGCCCTGCAAATGGACCTTTACTTTCTTGCAGCCTTCTCATTAAAAACCAGCTGCCAGTTAAAATACTGTCTACTTTTCCAGCAGGGCTGGCTACTTTTACAACATTAAAATATTTGTTATATTGTCACATTGACTTAACCTTGTACTTTTAATCTTGAGCTGTCTACTTCAAAAGATATTGAGGGGGCTGTATTTGTATAACATGTAAGGTAGTTTTGCATTACACTCTTGATCTGATGTTTATGCAATCTACTTTTATCACATTGTCTGTATATATACAATAATTTATAAACAATAAATAAACTACCATTCTGTAGCATTGTTTTGAGGTAAGAGGTTGAGAGATATTAGTGATTATCTTGCTGTCCATACAATTTTTTTTTTTTTATCAAAGTGTATTGCAAAAATTTGAGATGATTTTCCCTATGACTCTGTTAAGTATGATAACAGTGTACATAAAATGGTTGGTCTTTATAAGCATTTAATTACCTCTGATGTATGGATCAGAAGATAAAAAGTATATTCATATAAATAGTATTCAGTACAATGGTCTGTTGGAAGACTGCAATATCCAGAGTGCTTAAAAAATGAAGTTAGAGAGACATTGGAAGGTATGGTTTGAGACATGAAATAGTAAATCAGAATAACACAGTTTTAGTCTTTTCAAGGATAGTTAAAAGCAGATTTAGGAAGGGGAGGTCTTGCTAACAAATATGCTCTCATTTCTTGAGGACATAATTGTAGTATGAATGAAGACATACCCCAATATGACAGTGATGAGGAGACATAACTGTAGTATAAATAAAAAAACATACCTAATTATGACAGTTATGGGGATGTAACTGTAGTATGAATATGAATTAAGGCATACACATTGTTAAGAGTGATGAGGGTGTAATTGAAGCATGAATGAAGACATACCCCAATATGAGAGTGATGAGAACTTAACTGTAGTATGAATGAAAACATACCTCAATATGACAATGATGAGGATGTAACTGTATTATGAATGATGACCTACCCAATTATGACAGTGATGAGGATGTAGCTGTAGTATGAATGAAGGCATACCCCATTATGACAATGATGAGGATGTAACTGTAGTATGAATGAAGACCTACCCCATTATGACAATGATGAGGATGTAACTGTATTATGAATGAAGACCTACCCCATTACGACAGTTATGAGGACTTAACTGTAGTATGAATGAAGGCATACCCCATTATGACAGTGATAAGGATGTAACTGTAGTATGAATGAAGACATACCCCAATATGACAATGATGAGGATGTAACTGTATTATGAATGAAGGCATACCCCATTGTGACAGTGATAAGGATGTAACTGTAGTATGAATGAAGACATACCCCAATATGACAATGATATATAATAGAGAAAGAAATTTGTAACTAAAGATTGAATTTATCATTATCTTGATTAATGTTTTAAGTTACAATGGGAAAATGTCTCCAGAGTAGATGTTATGTAAATGCATTAAGGAATTGATGTACAGAATTTGCTTATTTTCAGGTGGAAGGAAACTCAGACAGGGGAATGGACAGGGGTACTTGGAGGGTTAGTGTGGACATTAAAGCAAACAGCTACTGAGCTTATTTTCAGAACACATCATTCCCCCAGTGTTCCTTGTGTCAAGCAAGAACAGGCAGTCACTCCAGGTTCTAATTACGTGGAATAATATCTTTGAGAAACCCAAATAAGAAACACATAACTCTTTTCAAATGTAAACTTTAATTCATACGTCATATTTTCAAAAAAGTTAATAACTTATGAATTTTATTTTGTTATCAGCCAGTCTTTCTGAAAGATATGTTGATTTTCACTCTTAGAGGCAAGTGCCAGAATATGAATTGTTTACAACAAATTAAATTTAGTTTTAGCAATACATTTTTAGCTGCACTGGTCATAGACCAGAAGAGCTTATGGGATGGTCTGTTGTCCATTGTCTGTTGTCCAAGCACAAGCTTGTTATAGCCACTTATCTGAAACTACTTGGAGGATTGTCATGCAACTTAACACATACATTCATCCCATGGTCTAGTTGGTCATAGATGAAAATGGAGCTGCTCAGACATCCAATATGGCTTCCACAGTGACCATCTTACAAATCTTGCTATCGCTACTCCTTCTGAATGGATGGTCATATCAACATGGGGTTTTCACTAAAAGACATCTTATGATGTCTGGTTAGTCCTAAATGAGAATGGTGCCAATCTGACATCCAGTATGGCTGCCATGGAAGCCATCTTGAAAATATTGTTCTCACTACTCCTCCTGATTGGATGTTCCTATCAAGATGGGGTTTTCAAAGAAAGACTTCTTATGATGTCTAGTTGATCCTGTATGAAAATGGTGCCGATATGATTTGAAATATGGCTGCCATGGAAGCCATCTTGAAAATATTGTTGTCACTACTTCTCCTGAATGGATGGTCATATCAACATGGAGTTTTCACTAAAAGACTTCTTATGATGTCTAGTTAGTCCTAAATGAAAATGGAGCTGATCTGTGGTACATTATGGTCATCATGCCAGCCATTTTGAAAATCTTGTTATTGCTACTTCTCTTACATGGATGGTCACATCAACATGGTGTTTTCACTAAATGACTTCCTATGATATCTAGTTGGTCCTAAATAAAAATGGTGCCAATCTGAAGTCCAATATGGCCGCATGGTAGCCATCTTGAAAATCTTCTTATCACAACTCCTCCTGAACAGAAAGTTATATTAACGTGGGGTTTTCACCAAAAGACTTCTTATGATGTCCAGTTGGTTTTAAATGAATAAGGTGCCGATCTGACATCCAATATGGCCACCACAGTGCTGCCATCTTGAAAATCTTGTTATCATTACTCCTCCTGAATGGATGGTCATATCAACATGAGGTTTTCAGTGAAAAACTTCTTATGATGTCTACTTGGTCCTAAATGAAAATGGTGCCAACCTGATGTCCAATATGGCCGCCACAGCAGCCATCTAGAAAATCTTTTTATCGCTACTCTTCCTGAACGGAAAGTCACATGCACATGGGGTTTTCACCAAAAGACTTCTTATGATGTCTACTTGGTCCTTATAAAAATGTTGCTGATCTGGGGTCTAATATGGCTGCCACAGTGGCCAGCTTGAAAATCTTGTTATCACTGCTTCTCCTGAATGAATGGTCATAGCATCATGGGGTTTTCACTAAAAGACTTCTTAAAATGTTTTGTTGATCTTTAATTAAAATGGTGCTGATCTGACGTCCAGTATGTGGTTATCTTGATGATCTTGTTTTATCTAATCCTTTTAAAGGGAAAGTCATTTTGACATGGGGTTTTCATCAGAAGAGTTCTTAGGGTGTCTGCTTAGTCCTAAGTGAAAATGACTAACCCTCAACATGGCCACCATGGTGGCTATCTTGAAAATATTGTTATCTCTACTCCCAAATGGATGGCTATATCAAAATGGGGTTTTCACCAGTAGACTTCTTATGATATCTAGTTGGTCCTAAATGAAAATTGTGCCAGTCTGACATCCAATATGGCTGCCATGACAGCTATCATGAAAATCTTCCTGTCACTACTCCCCCAGAATGGATGATCATTATGACATGGGATTTTACCAAAAGACTTCTTTGTACTAAATGAAAATGGTGCCAATCTGATATACAATATGTCCACCACAGGAGCTGATTTGAAAATCTTGTTATTGCTGAAGAATATCAGAGATGGTTTAAACATTCAGCCATTAATAGGAAGAAATGGTCTTATCTTGAATTCCTGGTAATTCTTTTTGTCCAGTAGAGTGTCGGTCCCTTCAAGGGACTCTTGTTGAAAATGATGAATTTCTTTTTTTGATCAGTATATTTTTCTGTCTTGATATGGACTCTTTCTTTTTTTAAACTGGGCTTAATAGAATCTATGTTTGCATGGTTACTGAGACTAGGAAATCTGAGTCATGGGATAATAATATTTGTCTTTATGATGTATAATGTCTCAACTAGCATTTCCTTGTTTCTGTGTGAACCTTTACATCAATTATTTACTCGACCAATTTATTCTTCAAAGAGATAAGACAAATGCATTATTCAATACAAATTCTATGATATCATTGACTTGCTGTAATTTCAAACATAAAAGTTAGCATTGAACATTATAGTGACATCATTGAAATGATTCTCACCATATTTTATGACATCATCACAGTGATTTCTGATGCAAATTGCAGGTAGGTATTTGGGCAAAGGCATATTTTTTATTTTTTTTATTTCAAGCAAAATTTTTATATGCAAGCATGACAAATGGGATATTTGATAAATTTGGTGATATCACATGTGAGCCTTGTTGCAGGGTCTTTTGCGAAGAAGCAGTGATTGTGGATTATTGTCTGTGAAAAAATACTCATGATACCATATTTCAAATTAAAGTTGGCAGTATGCCTACCTCCCCCAACCCCCACCTCTATTTAAATCATTTTAGATTTTGTTTCACAAATAAAGAGGCATGTGGAAAGCATGGTAATTTACTATTGCCCTCAGTCAAAGTTTTCCAAGAAATTATTTGTTTGAGTTATGTGTCCCCCATGACATCTGATCATGAAAATGGCAGAGGTGGATTTATATGTTGTGCAATCACCCCCATTTTCCAGTTAAAATTGTACAGTTTACAGTGAAAAAAGCAATTTGGCCAAAGAAATTGCCTGTTCTCAAAATTGAACCATCCTAGATACAATTCTAGAGCTTCACATGCATAAATACATCTTAAAGGTTTAATCTTCATTTAGCAAATTTTGTATTGCTTTGTAGAGCAATATGTGTAAATTAAAAATTCAATACTGAGGTGCAATTTACTTCCACTTACAGAAATTAAATGCAAAAACTAATGAATAGTTCAATTGTCCAAAATTATAGACTGCATTACCTCCCTTGACTTAGACTTGATTTGGTGGTCTGTGTGATGTCATTCTAGAATGGAGTAAATATCCATTACTGTAGAAGTGTATTGATGGAACATTCATTAAAAATATAATAGTTGTTATGTCACAACTTGTGATTAAAAACTGCAGTTTTCTTTTTTTGCAATTTCTAGAGGAAGAAAGGTGCAGAAAATATTTAGTGATTTAAAAACTGTGTCCAGCTGGGAAGTATCATTGCAAGTACTGCCCATTTAAAATTTATTTTCTAAGCATATTTAAAGTGATCAGATCATTTAAACTTTTAAAGAGGATTTAGACATTGGCTACAACTTCTGTGTCACCTATACTTCGAGATGGTATCAAGGAAAATGATGCGAGAAGAAAGAAAGAGCTAGAGGAACATTGAGAAATAAAGGAATTAAAACTAAATAATTTTGTTTTTCTCCTAAATTTTACTTTACCAATTCACTAAGATGAAATAAATGCAGCAAGTATAAAATAAAACATGGTGAAATATTATGGTGTGAGATACAAGGTAACATTTAAAGGAGGGTTGCCCTTATTATAATTGGCAATACACAAGTGGGTAAAAGAAAATAGTAGACAACCTCTGTTTCAAAAGCTAAATTGTAAACTAACATGTAACTACTAGTGCATCCTTAAGCCAATCTTACACAAATTCATTGGAATGCACTGTATTTATGTAATTCGTCACAACAATTTAATCATTATGGGTGTTTTCTTTTTTCTTTTTTTTAGCCATTGATAACTATATTGACTGTAGTCGTGGTATTAGTTGTTACAATTCTTAAATTTCTACAGAATCACTCCACAGCCTCTCAGGAGTCACTTATGCTATAATCTCCACATAAGCTATAATCTCCACTTAAGCTAGTTATATGTTCCCCTGATATGTCACTTTCACACACATATAGGGGGATGGTAATGCTTGAGCCTACTTTAGTGATGATTTCCAGGCATACAGGATTCAAAAGTATGCCTAAACAGAACTCTCCATATTTGAACTTTTAAAGAAAACTCTATATGAACTCCTAATTTTTTTTTTTTTTAAGCGTCCTATTCCTATTTGTTTTGCAGAACCTTTGATCCATAAGGGTACTCCTGGAAAGAACTTTACAAAAAAGAAAGTACATCCATCTATTGGATGTGGAGCTGAGGACTTCAAAAAGTGTGACCCTGTGACAATTAAATCAGAAATTGCTGACTTGGCAGTTTATTCATCACACCCTGAAGATTCTGAGCGTTCTATACTGGAGGACTATTTTCAGTTGCATGTGGATTTGGGTCAGCTCTACCAGACCTGGGCACGAGCAGATCCAAACTTTGAGCAAACATCACAGAAATTTTCAGGCATTCGGATCCTGAGACAGGAGCCTGTAGAATGTCTATTTTCCTTTATCTGCTCTTCAAACAACAACATCAGTCGTATAACTGCCATGGTCAACAAACTTTGCTCTTATTATGGGAAAAAGATTGCCGAGGTTGAGGGCATGCCTTATTTTTCCTTTCCCTCTGTGTCAGCACTGGCAGATGACTCTGTGGAGAGGACTTTGCGCGAGTTGGGTTTTGGTTACCGTGCCAAGTTCATCAGTCAGACAGCGCAGTACATTATGACCAATCACAGCGAGAACTGGCTGTTATCACTCAGGGACATGGATTATGACAAAGCCAAAGGTCTTTTGATGAAGCTTCCTGGGGTGGGAGGAAAGGTAAAAAATAAAATTTTGAATTTTTGATAATTGCCCTGTATTTTATGTAAATGATCCATTTACTTTGAATTCATTATTTGTAGGTTATCAATTTTGTGACTTTCGTGGGCAAACCAGACCACAAATTCGAAGTCATATCAAATTATGAACCTAGACGATATTCAAAGTGTGTCACCCACTCCACCACAACCCGAATATACCATGGTAAAACATCACTTGTTTGTTTTATTACCATTAAAAAAATTTCATGAACTTGAAATCTCTATACCAATGTAATGTCTTTATCTCTTGCTATAGTAATAAATGCAAAAATTACTCATAGTTTGCATCCTTGTTTATTTCCCAAAGCACATGTTATATCCATTTATAATAACAAATACTGAATAAAACTTTATCCAGTCCAATCAAATCTGGAAACATCCAAGAAACATAGATGTATTAAAGTTCAAGAAAATAAAATGTAAATCACAGTTTGCGCCTTTTTTTTAAGCACGTGTATTCTTGAATAATGGTACTCCCTACTCCCATGAAACTATCCAACACTGTGTATGGATTATGAAAGTACTGTATTATCTACTGTAGGACACTATTCCATACTGAATCGATAGAGTAATGTGAAAGCAATTACTTTGACTGATTTACATTAGTCATTTCATGAATAATAAGTTTTAATGCTCTTTTTATTATGTTGATCATGTACTATTTACTATTCCACTGAGCAAACAGAATACAAGAACAGATCATCTTGATTCATATAACAAATTGCTGACTAAGCACTCAGCAGATCAATTCTACTTTCTCAAAATCCATTTTAATTGCCTCTGTCCAAAGTGACTCTTTGTCATGTGTCGAGATAATCCACTTTGTGTTAATTGACACATGGGTACATGTTTCAGGTTGATAGAAACTGTGTCTGGTAGTACATTTCCACTGTCCTCCCATTCATATAAGTTGCAGTCACCAAGCCTGAATACCACTCGTGAAAGCGTGATTTGAGTTTCTTCTTGAGGAATTTGTTGACATAAATATGGCAGGTGCTGCTTACACCATATATGCAACTGGCACAATGGTACAATGCCATTTTTCTCCTTCAAATACATTACCTGAGCACATTACATTAGTGATGACTTTCTCTGCTACTTCCGAATCCAGTCCTCCCAGAGAGATGAAAAACATCTTTCTGTCTATATATTATATAGACAAAGGGAAGCAACTTTTGTATGTAAACTCCCACTTCTACCCACTTGGTGGCCACTGTTATACCCAGATCTAGCAGTTTTTACTTTCGCTGTCATGCTATTAAGATGTCCTCCATAGAATCCATTTAATCTTTCTCACCTCCTCAATTCAACACATTAACAGAAGTGGAGAACCGAAAGGGAGGGAGTGCAATGCACGGTCTCCTATTTTGGCACGATCCTGTTAGAGAACATAAATGAGAAGGGATGTTTGTCACCAGAGAATTTGCAGTGGTGGTTCTCAACAACAAGTTTTTTTTTCTTCTCCTGGCCAAGCAGATTATAGGTGGTCATATGCCCCTGCTTTCACAGGCATGGATGGGAGAGAGAGGAACACAGTTTCTCATTCCCCAGGCCTTCCATTAATCATCAGTGATACACCGTCACCCACACCCTCTGGTGACCCACCTGAGGCGCCAGACTACTCCCTTTTCGTCAGATTTGGACCAACCATTCTTGGAAAATGATGAGTGATCCAAACTGTCAGAGGGCCTCTGGATTTTGTTATCCGAACCCCTTCACTTTCGTCGTCCTATCTTCATGAGGAACTCACAAGCAAGCGCATGAAGGGGGATGTTTTTACACAAGAAAATCTAGTTTTCTGCTTGTAAAGAGTGGTGTAGATAGTACAAAAACCACACACACAGGGCTTCTACTCCAGAACATTTCTGGTTACGAAGTTCAGTGGCAATTGAGACCTATGTAAAAGGATGAAGCAAGGCTGGGATTGGATTTAGTGAAGACACTGAAAGCAGTATAGTGAATTAGATGTTTATTTATAATGTAGTTGAATGATGAATGAATCTGACACCATACTCGTGCGATAGAGTCCAACAATGGATTTAACAGAATGATGCCCACCGAGTTCAACAACTGATATAAGGAAATTATATGATTGCAAAATGGAACTAATCAGAACATGTAACTTCAATGAGTAATCAAACAAGAATAAATTTATGGAACTTCTAAACAAATATGATTGATATATGGATCTATCACCATTGATGATCAATGTATGGAATTTATACACAAATATGGACAAAGTATGATTCTATCACCAAGGGTGATCAAAATATAGGATTTATACACACATTTGAACAATGTATGATTCTATCATCAAGGGTGATCAAAGTACAGAATTTGTACAAAAATATGAAGAATGTACGTTTCATCCACAAGTAGGTTCTAGGTATAATTGATTTTCGCTCATATAGCAATATTGAATTATTGATTTCACTCATATAGTGATATTGAATGATATTGATTAAAAAATGGAACATATGTATCTCGTAGAATCCAGTTGACGATCATGATGTATTTCTGGTTCCACAGCTCTCAACGCATGGTCAAGGAGCCACCATGCATGGCACGCCTCTCCCAGTCTGCTGAAGGATTCCTCAAGAGCCTCCTTATTCCATACAGACCTGTTGGTCATGAAGCTTTGGTCCCCAATAATATACATTACACATGTGTGCTCATGAATTTGCTTTGTTACACATTAAATAATTCATCAGAACTACGGTACGAGATTATTATTATAATAACCATGTGCATACATGAATATATGTCCTATAAGAATAATCTCACTGAATTATAAGAACTCATACATTACCCAACATTTAATGCATGCAACAAAAAATTCAATTCAATTTGTTGGTTCAGTTATAAAAATGGCTAACTTGAAACAGACTATACTCTATCAGATAGCATGGCATTATGTGACATTGGTTTGACTCTCTGTACAATTTAGAATAAATTCTGAAACATCCAATATATAAAACAATTCTATCACATAAAATGGATAGCAAGAATGAATACAATTTTATATTTCACATACTCTACAGCTGAAGATTGCTTCCATAAAGTGGACAGCTTCCTGACAAAACTCGTGTTGTGATTGTACATCGAGAATTCATTCTGTAAGTACCCTGGCTGTGGTGAAATGTGCAGCCAGAGAACTCGAGGTAATCGGGTTTCTTACTGTAGGCAGTTTGCTCATGCAGCATAGGATGAACCGAACTCAGTATTTTGAAATAGCTAAGGCCGAAAAATAAACCACCCTCAGGTAACACTGTGCATGGGAAAACAAAACCCGGAGTACATTTATATTTTTATATATATATACCGTATTTTCCGCCCTATAAGTCGCTCCTGCGTATAAGTCGCGGGAGGAGGAAATCCAGATAATTTTGGAAAATTCAACAGATAAGTCGCTCCTGCGTATAAATCGCTCCTGCGCACTTACCGTAATCACGTCTTTGACACCGCCGGCCATTGCATGCGACTTGGTAATTTCCAACTTCGTGTAAGAAATATTATACAATTGTTTAAGAGTTATATAAAAGTCAGTATTACAATAGAAATAGAAAATAAAAGCAAATAAGATTTATAAGTAATATTTATTAAGTAAATAATAGCGCCACTGTTATTTGTTTACGTTGTCGCTAATCCGCGTCAGAAAAACCGTCAAAATCTTCGTCTTCCGTATCACTGTTGAATATCTGATAAATGTGTTCAGGAATTTCACCGCTGTCTTCTTCGATTTCACTGTCGTCTTCTTCACCAATTTTCTGAATGATTTTGGCTTTTTCAAAACCCGCCACAATCGTTCGCACAGTGACAGCCTTCCAAGCAGTATCTACCCATTCTGCTACTGATGTCGACGCATAAATCGAAAGCACCAACTTGGTCCACCGCTAAAATCGTTAATCTCGCTCTCCTTCGCCATTGACTTTGCCTTGAGTCGTATTTGAACTGTTGAAAGTCCATGACCTGCAGCACGCTGTTCCACAATCCATTTTCGTAGATTCTCCTCGAGAACTGGCCAACTTGCTTTGCCACTACGATTGGCCTTCTTGGTTTTTTTGGTTGACCTTAACTTGTCTTCTTTTTTACGCCAGTCACGCACAATCTTCTCGCTTACGTTGAATTTTCTTTCTGCTGCACGATTTCCGTTTTCTTTCGCAAATGCTACGACGTTTAACTTAAATTCTGCATCATAACTTTTTCTAGTTGTTGGTGCCATGATAAATGGCACGAATTTAATTTAAAACAAAACTGTATTGACTTACGCTAATATAACAATTTTAAATCATACAACGTTATTGTGAAACTATATTTTCTTAATGCTCCATTGTATGAACGGTACGTATTTATATATCGGTCATTTCCACAACCCAAGCGAACTTCAAAGGCACTTTATACGCTACAGTGATTTTAATAAATTAACGAAGCCATTGCGAATTCACCTAACAATTGAAACTGTTCGCCAGCCTTCCAGTTATTTTTATTAATTACCGGTACTTTGAAGTTCTCTCCATGAAGCCAGTCTTGGCTTAATCCAGAGTTTAAAACTAGAGCAATCATCAGAGGAATTATTCATGCTATGGTTTTTTTTTTATAACAAGCCATTGCGAAACCAACCGAAAAAATGATTGTGTGTTTTTATAAACTACTATTGAAGTAAATTATGAAGCGCTACCAGAGGTCTCGGAAACGCTTTACAGTGACATAATTCGTTGTTTAAAATAACAAAATAACCCCAGTTCTGCATGCTTTATTTATTTGAGTACCGGTACATCAAAAGAACATGACGCAATAGCTGGGCGGCAAGTTCAAAGGACTTTGACTAGCAGCTTGGGTGGGAAAATGTGCTGAAATTTATAACGACTGAATTTAGAGACAGGTTTCGGAAACGCTTTACAGTGACATAATTCGTTGTTTAAAATAACAAAATAACCCCAGTTCTGCATGCTGTATTATTTGAGTACATCACAAGAACATGACGCAATAGCTGGGCGGCAAGTTCAAAGGACTTTGACTAGCAGCTTGGGTGGGAAAATGTGCTGAAATTTACAACGACTGAATTTAGAGACAGAAAGATTCTAAGATGTACATGCCGAATAATAAAGGAAATACAATGGCAATCGTTATTTCAATATTTTTTTTATTTATTAATAACAACAAATTTTAACACATATATAACTAAATATTATTTGATTATTTAATTTGATAATCTTATAGTCTAATACTTACGTGTACCGTATGTAAGTTTCCAGCAATTGGCTTGCCGGTATACCGGTAGATGCATTTCGCTAAAGCACAGCATCACTGCGCATCAGTCACAGTCGTTAAAAAAATTTATTTATCGTATAAGTCGCTCCTGCATATAAGTCGCACACGTCATTTTTAAGAAAAAAAACGAATAAAAGTAGCGACTTATACCCCGGAAAATACGGTATATATATATATATAATGGATAACTATTTTATTACACACAATTCCATGACAACCTGCGATAGAGATGCGACGAGTACGTGATAATTCTTGACATGTCCGATGTGGACTTCCATATACTGATTCATAGGGCCCCAATCTAAGCCCTTTGGCCTTCACTAAAAGTTCAGGACACCTGCTGCAGAGATGGTGACATTCCTGCATGACACACCAGAAAAACATTCGGTATGTTTGCTTTTTGGTTCACAACATGAACAATCTTACTTCCCTCATTGTGTGGTGGATAATCAACATAGAGAAGTCGGACCTTGTCCCTTCTCAACTTTTTGGTCCATCTAGGTATGGAACCTTTTAACACATATCAGTTTGGTGTCTTCCTCCCAAATTGATCGAAAGAATCATTAATGTGTTGGAGAAGGAATCAACCAAAATGTTGAAGTTGGACCTTCAATAAGACACTAGACCAAATCATATCCCAGTTCATGACATCCTCCATGGAGAAGGCGGCATTCCAGGACGAAATACTACAAAACCATTCAGTAAGTATGGTTTTTGGTTCACGACATGAACAACCTTACTTCCCTCATTCGTAGTTCAGGGTGGATAATCAATGTAGAGAAGTCGGACCTTATCCTTTCTCAACATTTTGTCCATCTAGATATGAAACTCTTAACACATGTTCACTTGGCATCTTTCTCCCAAACACATCGAAAGTATAGCTCATGTGTCGGAGAAAGCATCAGACAAGACATTTTTTAGGTGAGGAAGTTTCTTACATCTCCTTAGCCTACTCAATGTGGGGGTGGACCTGGCACAATGCCAGTTTACTACTGGACCTGCATTTACTACTCGACCTGCAATGGTTAGTGGCATGTGGAATCTTGAAGAGAAGGCTCTTCATATCAATCTTTTGGAAACTAAAGCCATTCTCAATGCCTTCCACACATGGGTGGAACATATCCATGGAAACATGGTCCTGATAATGTTGGACAATTTGGTTGTGGTGACACGCCTCTGCAAGGGGAGAACAACCACCAGACCTTTGCTTCACGGTAGGGGAATACCTTCATGGGTACTCCCAATATCAGTTAATATTCAAGTCCAACACATTCCTGGCCAGCTCAGTGTCCTGGCCAACTCATTATCAAGGGAGGACAACTGCTTCATACAGAGTTGTCCCTCCAGGACCTTCCATCGGGTCTGTGCCCCCTTTGGGCTGTCCAATGCTTTACATTTCTTTTTCATTTTTACTCGACCCCAGAAGTATGGGCTGTACATGCTCTTTTAATCAGCTGGAAGGTAGTGTGGGCATACATCTTCCCTCCATCAGTTTTGATTATTAAGATAATTAAGAAGTGAGGGGCACTGAGTGCAATAGCTCTGATTGCCCCACTAAGATGAAACACCCTGGATCAACAATCTGCTCGATTTAGTGACAGATGTACCCAGATAAGTCATAGTGACCTCCACTACACTCAAGCAGTCGAGATCGCCACTAATCAATCCATGTACAAAGAAACTCTTCCTTCACTCCTGGCTGCTTTCAAGGATGTCCTAATCAAAAAGGAGTTTGGAGCTTTAATCATGGAGAGAATTGCAACAGCTGAAGATCCTCCACTTTGAGGACTTACAAGAGGAAATAGTGTAGTTGTCAGTGACTGGTGTCACATCAGTGATGTCACACCACTCTCAGCACCAATTCCCCATCGCCAAACTTCTTTCTCTTTCTCTTTCAAGACAAGAAGTTAGCCCCTATCACAATGAAGGAATATTGTTCCATGATCTCAGGCACATTCAGACTTCATGGAAGAGATGATTTTGGCCACAAAAAGGTAATCTCCGACTTGCGGTCGATTTTGACATGGTCAAACTTATCTCAGTTTGAACCTCGATATCTCCCACCCCACCCCCACTGAAGTAGCTATCATAGCTGTTGAGAGAAACAAAGCTGCAGGACCCTGTATGTACCCTCACATGTTACCAAAGATGCAGACAATATCTGCATCAACTGTAAAAGACTATTCATACTGCTGAAGGCAGGAATGCAAGACATAACCCCACAAGCACTGGCCGCTTGGCTAAAGGGATTATTAAATCGGTGTACTCTGAACTCTCACAGGATCAGGTCAGGGCAGATCAAATCCTATAGCCGATGTCCTGGACTGTTCATTTTCGAAGTCTGACAAGTAAAATTTTGCAAGATGCTAGTCCAGGACAAGTGCTTATTTCCTATTTTAAAACAAGTCTGGCAAGTGCTAATTTTCATATTTTAATCACTTTGTCTACCTCTATTTGGCCATTTATTCATTCACATCCTGTGATACTACAGTAAGTGGTCGTTGATAACTGTCGCATGTGTGCATGTTCTATTACTGCTTGAATGCATATTGGGCTAAGCGACCGAATTACCAGCCAATCAAAACACTTAAAACAAAACAAATCTGGTATGATTATTTAGCAGTGTTTTAAATGGCTTTGTTATATTGTGTTTACTCAACCCACTCACGAGTGGATCACCCTTTGATTTCAATCCAGTGAGTCAATGCAATTAAATTAATAAAAGGCACTTGACCGACATTAGTTTCGGTTTCCTTTATGAACTGATTTAATGATAGTAATGATTCTTCAATTGTTAATTGATTATACAGAGGATCAGCTTCCATGTGCAATATTCCATTTAATGTGAAGCAATTATGCAAGTTAAGGAGCTGTCTGTGTTTATATTTAAACCACAAAATGTATGTTGTGACAACTTAAGAAGTAGTTTGTGAGCGAGGTAATCTTTACCACATGGATAAAACTAGTTTACTTAATTATTTTCATGAGGAAGGTTATAGGGAAAATTTCGGAGAAGGAACATTTACATGAAAGTGGAGGGATAAAACTTAAGGCTGTCACTGACATGGATGTAACTATTTATCCAAAGAGACATAAGCTAGACTCTGTGGCAGCAACACATGTCAAATTCAGGATTGAACCAATCAAGTCTCATTACAACTCTGGACCTCATAAGGCCTGTGCACCACAGTGTATGCATGACACTAGCCAGCATGTGCAGAAAATCCCTGAAGTTAGAGTTGTTGACAATTCACTAGGAAAGGACATTTTAAAACTAAATATGAATTAATTGAAAAAAAATGACAGCTCTCTTTATTACAGCCTACACTCTACCCTGTAATGGAAAGCCATTGTCTGATATGGAAATGCTGTGTGCACTTCAGAAGAATGATGTTGAACTAGTTGTTAAATACAAGAACAGACTCGGGTCATGAGACTTTTGTTCTGTCATTTGATCAAGTCTTGAGAGAAGATGTTAGGGAAAATCTTAATTCCAGTAAATTTCTTTCTATTCTTGCTGATGTAGTACTGATGCTGATGAATTGGAGCAAGAAATAGTGTGTACAAGATGCCTTGAGAATCAAAACCTGAAAAATTAACCTCTTTGAGGAAACAAAGGATTAAAGTGCATACATCTCATTGAATCTAGGCAAGTTATTAAAATTTGGGTCAAGTGAAAAGGTAGATGGGACAAGTGAATTTTCTGCAACCACTTGTCCTAGACATATTGATGAAAAAAATTTGATCAGCCCAGCAATGAAGATTTGAGCTCACAAAATATGAGTGACTTACATCAGCCTGACCTTGAAAATAATATCTTAATTCGGAAAATAGCGGAGTCAGCTGACTGGCATGCCCAGTCTGCTGTAGCTGCCATTTGCGGGACATGGTCTCACTAAGGAGAGAACTTAATCTCATTTGATTAGTGGGTAGCTGCACAGACAGTGACCACTCCATTCATGAAAGAACAACCTTAGATTCAGACATGAATTTGCCACTTTCACTAGATATGCCTGGGAAACTTTTGATGATGAGACAATAATCCAGTGCAGAATCTGACAGGGACCTCCCTCACACATGTATAAACAAATTGCCTCACATTGTGCTAAACTAACAATAGGAGAAGTTCATCCTTTTAGTAGAGCAATCATGCTCCTACTGGGTGACACAGGTAGAGGTAAGATGCTCAGCATTTTCCTCTCTTACCTATTCTCCTAATGTAATGCATGCAGGTAATGTATTTGATGGAGAAAGCAGATTTTTTAGTAAATTATGTTTCTTCAATAATACTTGCCTGATCACATTACAAATAATCCCTCCCACCCTTCCCCACAATGCGAACATCCTTCGAGGTTTTGCTCAAGTAAAAACTGGTTACATCTTGTTATAATGGTGACCACCTAGTGGGTTGAAAGGGGAGTTAACCTGTAAGAGTTTCTTCCCTTTTGCTATATAATATATAGACAGAAAGACATTTTTTGTCTTTCCAGGAGGGCTGAATTTGGAGGTAGCTGAGAAAGTTATCCCTAATGTAATGTGATCAGGTAAGTATTATTGGAGAAACATAATATACTAAAAAAATATTCTTTCTTTAAAAGAAACAGCAGCATCTTCCCTTGAAATTAAATTTGTGCATACTAATAGTTTTATAGTGTTAAGTTTTGTGACAACAAGAAACAATTTCATTCAGCAGTCAATGTTTATTTTGAAACAGTGCTAAAAATAGCATCAAAGCATGGCATGACTCAAGGTAGGAAGGTAATGTTTAGCGGCTAACTTCAAATTGAGAATGTCACTCCTCAGCTGGTGCCTGAAAGATTCATGAAAAAAGTGATGAAAAAAATAACTTTTTTAATGAAAATTACTTTGTTAATGACATAAACAGCTGTTGATAGAGCTCAGCTATCAATACAGTGTAGACAAATTCCACACATTTAAAACTTGTCACGCTCAAATAATCAAGGTCATTTTCAGAGATAAGCTACAGCAGAACATTTTCTAGCTATGCTTGCATATCTTTTTTTTATTATGTCAATATATGGTGCCACACTATTCTTATTGAATAAAGTTTAGAAAGAATTATGACATACCGGTAGATGTCATTTTATCCCTTGTACTTCATTCATGTACACTATAAATAGTACAGTGTTCATTTGTAATCGTTGTTGGTTGTAACTATTAGTCTTAATGTTTTTTTTCATTTTCAAAACTTATTATTGCTTCATGTGTCTCTGACATTTATTTAGTTTGGTAAATTTAATTAAGTTGTTTGCTTGATAATAACTTATTTCAAATCTTATTTAAAGTTGAATGCAGTAAGTGTTAACTATCTTCCATGAACATCATTTGTGATAAGATGGGGGTTTTAATTTTTTATTTGTATACTGCTTTAAATAATTTGTTCAAAGGGGGTGTGAGAAATAGTATGGAAATTAAAGGAAAACTATGACAAAAATTATAACCCGTACAACAAGCACTTTTATCATATAACATTTATTGAAAAAGAACATGAGAGGTACTGCCTGATGAAGAATGTACATTTCTTCATTTTTATATGCTAGCATATAGTTGTTATAAAATAAATACTGCTATTTTCCAGTTGCTGCCAATACTTCATAAGAATCCAAGATGTAACATTCTGACACCAAATATATTTATACGATTCCGAAACACAGTTACATGTACATGTAATCAAACAACAGGGATGTATGTTGTAGCTAGGCAATTTGTCTGATGTATGTTCTGACATGTGTCAGGGGCAGGGGATACCCATGAAATTTAAAACATAATATTTTGTTTATGTGTATTTGCTAAATACCACAAGATATGTTACTGCTGTATAGTTTTGATATGTAAAGGGATGAAATAGAAACCTGATGTGCTCAGGATTACAACATAGGGGTTTCTCCCATCTGTTTGTTTAGTGTCTTGACTCATGGGATGAATGCAATAAAATCAGTGAGGCATGCCATAAAACCCGCAATCCATGGACATGGACATCTACTACTACTTGGCTTAGTGGACATCACTAGATGTAGTGGACACTTAATCCATTGCCCACTGTGTTCACATCCATTGTATTGAGTAGGCAATCTGCAATCTGTAATGTTTCTACTGTAGTTGCAAATTTAATATGATATGAGTATATTGTAGTGATGCGACAGCTTGTAGTTGCAAATCAAGGTACAGTAGGAGTATATCAAAGCATTGCCTCACCTCATAGTTACAAGTAGGATACAGTATGGTACATGATAGCATTGGGATGGCCAATATTTGCAACTCAGAGACAGTAGGGTATGTCATACCATTGGAATGACTCATATTTGCAATTCAGTTACATTTGGGGTACATCATGTCATTGGTGTGGTTGAAAAACAGGCAAAACTTTGTAATGCTGTTTTAATCAAAACATGCAAAATGAACTATCCCTTTCTGATAATCTAAGAACCACTGTAAGAAATTAGTGATCTTGCCCAGTCCGGAATACATTATGATTTGTTATTTGTTTTAATATGTCCAGCAATATGAATAGTTTATTGTAGAGTTCAGTATGGACATGGTAATAAGACTTTAACTATTAATGCTAATTGTACACAAGAGAATACAATGGCAACCTTTTAGCAATTCAACTTTCCTAAATTTTAAGGTCCATTTTTCTTAAGTACCTTCATTAAATGGCCTAGTTAGAATCCAAAGAATATTCATTTGATTGGAGTATTATTATTTTCCAACAAAATTCAAGGAAGAATGTCACAATCATAACACTGATGATGAATATTTCAGATATTTTCATTTGAAAGACTTTGAATTTTTAGAAGTGAGAACTCATATTTTTTGCCATGTATTAGCGTGCTGGTGTACACACATTGTATTGATTTATTGTTTGCATTTGTGCCTCTAGAGCTGCTACTGATGTACATAACACTATATCATGTAATATCCAGGTGTTACAGGTGTAGCCAGGCTCAGACTACACTGTACTATGGGTTGTTAGACTTGATTGATTTACAACCCAATGAATTACAACTTGCCTCAAGTCCTTTACAAAATAATCAACAAATTGACCAGTTGGGTAATTAACACTAGGTGATTGTACTACAAGTTCCAGAATTCCACTTGCATGTCACTGAAACACCCTACACAAGCACATATGTAACATGTGAATCCATTTTGTTTGTACTGTAGCCATATATCTATACATGTATAAGTAACTATTGTGAATGAATCGGGGACATTTCGCCCCATGGACGTTTCGGCCCAAGACATTTTGCCCCACTTCATTGGTCATTTCGCCCCACTTCAATGGTAATTTTGCCCCACTTCAATAGACATTTCGCCCCACTTCAATGGACATTTCGCCCCACTTAAAAAAAAAAGAATGGACATTTCGCCTCACTTGAATGGTTGTTTTGGACCATGACATCGTTTAATAAATAATTATGTTCGTTGAAAACGGTGTTCTTTTGAAATTATAATTATGTTTGAAACAAGTCTTTTCTCCATGTATCATGATGAAGAGTATAGAAAATAAGAGATAGTAAGACAAGTTATCCTCATATCAGAATAAGATAGTAATAATGATAATAATTCTAAGAAGAAGAAGATGAAGAAGAATAGGCTTATACTTAGACTATTTGACAGACCATTTCAATTTGTTCGATTTACATTCGGCCTGTCATTATATCTGACAATATTTTCCCCTTTTTCTTCGTTTATGTACTAAGACTGATCAGAAAATGAATCTATCGTTTACAGTGATCATTATTTTCTATACTGCAATATTTTTATTTTCGCAGTTATGAAAACTGATGAAAGTCCTTTTTTGGTGATGGTCATTTGCAAAAAAGGAGTTCAATGTTTTTTTCTTTGTTTGATTTACAATTCTGATATTATTGTTTAAAATAAGTCCAGAAGAGTTCAAAGGCATAATCTTTTATTCAAGAAAGAAACAAATGGCATGTACTTGGTGTGTAATAGTAGTAGTAAATTGCCGCCAGTGCAGCACCGCTCTAGGATAGAATGCGGTCAAACAAAGGTCATGCATTCCAGAGCGCACCGTCGGTGTGATGAAATGTGATCAAACAAAGACCACACATTGCGCTTTTGATGGAATGGGGTTAAACAAAGATCACACTAGGTAAACTATCGTCATTGTAAGTGGCCATATAGAGGGATGAATGAATCCTAGATATTTTATATCAACATGTTAATTAAGTTCATTCACATGTGAAGAGACGTTGCTATAGAGAATACCTATTAGTGAATTATACTAGATACCAGAACAGAGAAAGTTTCTTGTATACTTAATGAGAAATATTCACAAATTAAGATCATGCAAGGTAAACTACTTGTACCACTGTTTGGAAGGATATGATGTACATTACCATTTCTTTTTATTGCCTGTTAGATTTTTGGGACTAAATCAAAACCATACAAGGTAAACTTGTCTACCATCAAAGAGAATCCAACATCAAAGTGTACCTGTCATCTGATTTTATTTATCCATAGGTGTATTTATTTTTTATTTAAAATTAATTGATCAATATGTGTACAAATTAATATGTAGACATCGTTTAATTTCAGCATATGCAATGTTTGGCTGTTTCTGATTGAAAATCTCTAAATGGTCACTTAAATTTAAAATGTAAGACTTTATTAAGAGTATAATACTGCACATTCAGATAAAACTTTTAATATCAAAACGAAGATAAAATCACACGTCAAACGTACCCCCTTCCTAATTTTGAATTCAATCTAAAGAAAAAAGATCATGGTCAAAGTTCTATGCATATTATTACATCCCTTAAAAAAATTAACAAAAGTAAAATGTGACTTGAGAACTAATCTACTCAACAAATAAAACACACACACACACACACACACACACACACACACACACACACACACATCCCAAATTTTGAATTCAGTCTAAAGAAAAAAGATCATGGTTGAAGTTCTATGCATATTATCATACCCTGAAGAAATTGTCAAACGTAAAATGTGACTTGAAAACTAATCTACTCAAATATAGAGAAACATACACACACACACACACCACACACACAGTCCTAAACAAATCTACTTAAATAAAAAGAACTTGAAGATACAAACACACAAATGCACACATATATCTAATTTTGATTTCAATGTAAAGAAAAATCCAATCAAAATTATATGCACATTATTATCCTCTGAATATATGATCACAAAACGTAAAACTTGTTTTAAAATGTATCTACTTATATAAAAGGAAAAGACGCACGCAGACAAATACACGCACATCCCTAATTTTGATTTCAATCTAGAAAAAAGATCACGATCAAAGTTATAAACATATTATTATTACCTCCCTTAAAAAAATTACCAAAAGTAAAATGTGACTTAAAAACTAATCTACTCAAATTTTAAAAATCACACACACACACCTACCTAATTGTGATTTCCTAGGTATAGAAAAAATCAGAATCCAATTTATATGCATAATACCTTTTAATCTTTTTAAAGAATTATACCTTTTGAATATAATCATAAACAGTGAACATGTGACTCAGAAACAAATCTACTTAAATAAAAAGAAATTTAAGATAAAAAATAAAGGAAAAAAAAAACAATCAAAATTATATGTATATTATTATATTCTGAGTATATGATCACAAAATGTCAAACTTCAGTTTTTAATTGTATCTACTAACATAAAAGAAAAAGACATACGCAGACAAACACACACACACACACATCCCAAATTTTGAATTCAATCTAAAGAAAAAAGATCATGGTTGAAGTTCTGTGCATAGTATCATACCCTAAAGAAATTATCAAACGTAAAATGTGACATGAAAACTAATCTACTGAAATTTTAAACAATCACACACACACACACACACACCTAATTTTCATTTCCTAGTTTCAAACAACATAGCACAGTCATTGTCTACTCCTAGCTTGAAACCCTCCATAACACCTCCAGCATTAGATGAAACAGCATATGAGCAGATTACACCACCTACAAAGATGCGAAATTGCCAACCTCTTGCGGACGACTATTATTCTTTCTATTAAATTAGCAATACCTTTTTATCTTTTTATAGAAGTGTAATCATTAATTATTATCAAAAATGTGTCACTTATCTTTCTAATCGAGATAACAGTACTTTTTATCTTTAGAAAGTGTATTCTTAATTCTCAGCAAAAACTTATCTTTAATACTATTTCTAATACTCACCGTAATACAATGCGTTAATAAGCAATTAAACGATATATGTGTTAACATACTTATAGAAATAAATTATATATGTTATCACTATCTGCTTTGAATTTATAATTGTTATTGAATATATTGATGTTTTCATAGATAATTCAATTTTGTTTTCTGCTTTCTTTATACTTTTTCTATCACATGTAAAAACACACACATATATATACATACACACGTGTATTTTGTAATGACAAGTAAAGGGAGAGAACAGAAAATGAAATATAATTCAGTTTATCACTGCTACATGTTCAATCATAATAACAAACTTAAATCATGAAAGAAAGAAAAGATACAAGCAAAGAGATATTAAACGAAAAAAGATAAAGTTGTAATATAAATTTTATTTCACACATTAAATAAACAAGATACATACTCATACACTTACATTGTCTCTTTCTTTTGATTTAATTTTGTAATGTCCATAGGCTAAACTTTCAATACCATCATCTAGCAAATATCGTTTATCATCAAAGCAGGAAAGACCAGTTTTAACTATTTTTTCACAAAACAGTTGATGAGAATGACTTCTAATTAAGCACATGCTGGAGCGTACTTTAGATTCAGTAAGGTGTTGGTGCTGAATTTCAAAAACAAAACTTCAAGGAAATGCCGGGTGCTTACGTGAGAGGGTTTCTCAACCAGCGACACGTTTTTTAATCTCGCTTACAGAAGTCTCAGAATAATTCAAGATGACAACTAGTATGAGCAAAGATCAAACAAAATGCCGCTTAACTACATGCACTTTGATATGAAGGGTAAACATATTTGTTGGGAATGATAGTTAAGAAATGTAGAAATGTACACTGAATGTGGGGTGAAATGTCTTGGGCCGAAACGTCCATTGAAGTGGGGCGAAATGTCTTAGGCCGAAACGTCCATGGGGCGAAACGTCCAGGTACGTCCATAAAGTGGGGCGAAATGTCTTGGGCCGAAATGTCCATGGGGTGAAACGTCTCGGTACCTTGTTAATGAACCATGTGCCTGTACTTATTTTTACATGTAAATTATGTACTGCACACATGTTTATATTGAAATAATCCTAGTGTATTACAGGTCGCTGACTGTGTGTGTCTGTTCTCACTGGACAAAACTGGTGCCATCCCCGTAGACACACATGTATGGCAGATTGCTGCCAGGGACTATATGCCAAAGCTCAGACAAGCCAAGTCACTGACTGACAGGTTGTACCAGGAAATAGGTAAACATATGTGCGAAGAATGTAGATGGCTACTTTTGTCATGATAAAAGTTCTTAAGGTAGAAGTATACTCATAAATAAGTGACTGGTTTTGTGGCAGGTTTTATGTCATCAATTGAAAAGGCAAACATGCCTTTTGTACCTTAAAATAGTGTACAGATTACTTACAGAACCAAATAGTAGTATGAAATACAGTTGTTCCCCTGTTACAAGGTCACATGGCCAAACAACAAAAATAATATATTTTAACCATTTTGTCCCCCTATTGAGAGGCCACTACTTTCATCTCATCTGAGTCAAAAGCCCATTTAAATTATCTCATCCAGGTCAAAATCCCATTGAAATCCTCTCATCCAGGTCAAAATCCCAATGAAATCCGCATTCAAGTCAAAATCCCATTGAAATCATCTCATCTAGGTCAAAATCTCATTGAAATCATCTCATTCAGGTCAAAATTTCATTGAAATCATCTCATCCAGGTCAAAATCTCATTGAAATCATCTCATCCAGGTCAAATTCCCATTGAAATCATCTCATCCAGGTCAAAATCCCATAGAAATCATCTCATCCAGGTCAAAATCCCATTGAAATCATCTCATCTAGGTCAAAATCCCATGGAAATCATCTCATCCAGGTTAAAATCTCATTGAATTCATTGCATCCAGGTCAAAATTCCGTGAAATCATCTCATCCAGGTCAAAATCTCATTGAAATCATCTCATCCAGGTCAAAATCCTACCTTAAAAGAGACTGTTTTTATGATCTGCAGGCTATAAGAATGGCTAAAATTATTTTTTGTGTAGTTTTTAAAATGGATGTATCAGCTGTTTTTTTTTTTATTAGATTGTCACCAGACTTGGAACATATACATGTATTGACAAGATGTATTATGTACAATTGAAAAATCACCAGATTAGAGATAACCACACTTACTAATTAGGGCTGTTCCATTTAAACATACATGGTACCCAGGGAAGGGAGTATGACAGGGTACTCCGATTACTCAAAGAGTTAATATGAAAATTATACATATTTCTAAATTGCATCTATTGGTAACTGCTCCACGTTAAATGTGCCTTCCCTGGATCCCATGTAAGTTTTACTAGAACAGTCTTTGATAAAGTTTTTTTTTTTTTTTTAAATAACAAATTTTCTTGTGAGAGTTTTACTACTTTATTAGAGTAATATTTTGGCTCATAGTGAAAATTTAAAAAAAATTGGTTGAGGAACATATTGGTGTTAAAAAAACTTGAATTAGGTACAGGTTTCAATGTCATAAAATAAGTGTTAGATCTTGGACAATGTTTTCCCAAAATCTCATTTTAAGTTGCCCATGCTACTTAATTTTGAAACACCATGTAAATTGAATTTGTTAACCAATTTATATCTATTTATACTATTTTTCATCTTTATGGAACAAAAATTCCACACACCAACACTTGTTTACATAGATGCAACTGGCAAGAAAGTAGTTATATTTACCATTTGTATGCCATTAAGCAAAACTCATTTGCTTTGTATAACATCACGCTTATATTAAATGGCTAGCATATAGTTGTCATAAAATAAATACTGCTATTTTCCAGTTGCTGCCAGTATTTCATAAGAATCCAAGATGTAAGATTCTGACACCAAACATATTTATACGATTCCGAAACTTTTTATGACTTGTATCATGAATTTGGTCAACCTATGTACTTTCCTTGCAACATCAAACATGCTCGGAAACTTATGAGATTGGCATAAAATGTATCCAATTTTTGGAATGTAACACTTAAGACACAAGTGTCTAAATATGTCTAAACATGGCAAAGAATAATTTGATAATTTTTATTATTTACTTCATTATGAAGATTTCTTCACAATTTCAAATGTATATAGTTATGCTTTCTCAGTCAATTGAAAGCCAGTGACCACTCTCTAATGGAACAGTTGCTATAAAACTTGGAAATGTCCTTATCATTTTGCATGAAAATGTTCTATTTTAAACTGTATTTGATGAAGGAAATTGTCAGAATGTTACATTATGCATTTATTGCCCTAGTTAGGGGAGATCTGTTCACCCAAGGCAAGTCATGTTCCACGAATTGAAGCCGCTGATCGAAAATGGACAAATCTTCATATATCCCACAAACACAATGTTTTATTCCCCCGACACATAACATTCTGTGCTCAAATCATTGACACTGTTACTTTTATGATGTTTAATAATATGGGTTGTCGGTATATGAAAGGCCCCAGCTAATAGGTAAACCAAAACTTCAAGCCCATAAAGAGCTGTCAGTTGTTGCTTAACAAATTATGAATGTTAGTTTTTATGACTACAGTCCTTGTTTACATTTGAAATTATTAAAATAAACCATTTCCACATTATAAGAAAAATGAATATTTTCATCCATTTGATCTTATTTGGATTCTTAAATGTACTTATATGCTGCTTGCAAACTGATTTCTGCAGTAAGTTACTTCTTGACCCAAGCCAACATGTGGTACCATGTTGCTTGTAATTGATCACTCAAAATTTGTGTACACCATTTAGCCATGAAAGTAATAATAATTTTTGGGGCAAAATTTTAATTTTTTGTATGGAGATATTTTTTCTTGCTAAAATGAAAAATTTAAGGTACTAAGGAAAAATATTTGTACACCTACAACAATAATTAATAAAATGGTGTATGAAAAATTACAGACATTACTGTGTGATAGTAAAATGTTTTAGGCTACGTTGATCTGTTGCATACAAGCTGTATCAGAAATTAGTGTAACAGACTGGTTTGTGAACTGAGCTGCCCTGCTATTACAACAGACAGTGAACAGTGTATGTAAAACCATTACATACATTCAGCTTTTAATTACATTTTCACAAAACCAGATAAATAGCTGAAATGGTTGCCTAAATTTGCCAAAAGGTGTGATAATTTTTATGCCTCCACAGCATGAAGTGGGGTCATTTTGATTTGGTCATGTCTGTGCATCCATCCATCTTTACATTGTCATTCCATTCAGGAAAGTTTGAAAGCACAAATTGCACAAAAGCTACCCAACAAAGACAAATTTAACAGGCAAAATTTATAGCATATGTAGATGACATAGGTAGACTTTCAGACAATTACAAATCTGTTATAATTTTTTTTTTACACATTTTGGAACTTTTGGGATTAAGATCTTTGTTATGAAAACTTTGTTAGCATGATTAACCAAATTTCACTTGATGTAGACCAATTCACTTGAGGTAGACCAATTCACTTGAGGTAGACCAATTCAGTTTAGTTGGCTTGTTTATATGCATAGATTACCTGGTTAGATTTTCATACCACTGAGGAAATATTTAACATTTTTTAACGTTTTTGAAATTTAGGGATTAAGACAGTTTTTTTTTTTCTTCAGTTGGGGCATACATCATGTACATGTTTCAGTGGGGGCATACATCATGTACATGCTTCAGTGAGGGCATACATCATGTACATGTTTCAGTGGGGGCATACATCATGTACATGTTTCACAAACACAGATCTAATAACTCAAACAGTTTGCATATGAACCAGATTCAGTGCATGGTTAGTCGACATGTATGATGACATTTTTAATTCAAAAAGAAACCCAGTTTGCCCTTTAGTAGGTTTCATTACAAAAGCATTTGTATCATTTCTTCTTTTCCAGCTTGCATGTAACATGAATTTTCATTCCAGGAGACCATTTCCGCTCTTTGTGGGGAGAGTATGCTGGCTGGACACATTCTGTAAGTAATGGTGGAAAACTGTTACACTAAAATCTAAATTATAGATTTATTGATGAGTAAAGAAATGGAAAGAATTGAAAATATTTCTCAATTTAAACTTATCACGATTTAAAATTGTTGTAATTTGTGATATGAAATTTAGGGAAGAGTGTAATGCTATTATATGTTTCCTCTTGCACAGAAATTTTAAATTGGTCATTGCTAGACAAGAAAATAAATTTACACAAACAGAAATTCATCTCCCATATAAAATTTGTGTTTGGAAAATTGGGTGGTGGTGGTCGGTTTAGTCATTTATATTGAAATTGTTGCAAATTGTTGTATTTGTTTGCAAATTGTTTTTGAAGGATTTTTTTTGCTGTAAAACTTGGTACATATTATGGTGATCATATGAGGATATATGTATTGACAAATCACTTTGCTCCTGCACATTTTTCAGAGTTATTAGCTTTTTTTCTTACAGTTGCATGTAGTGTATGACAGGATCTTGTGAATGCAATTAGTCTCAGATTTAAATGGATGGCTATGAAACTTAAAATATGTTATGGTCATCATCTGAATTTGTGCATTATGTCAAATCATCGTTGTCCAGCAATATTTATAAGAGTTATTGCCAATTTTTACTTGGAGTTTGATGAAGTGGATGACACAATACTGTGTACACAACTAGTCTCACAGTTTTCAATGGATCACCATGAAACTTTGTACATGTTATTGTTATCATATAAAGATGTGCATATCGACAAATTACTATACTCCTGCAATTTTGTTTGTTAGAGTTATTGCCCCTTTTGTCTTGCAGCTGAATGCTGTGTGTGACAAAATTGTATGAACACAACTGGCTTCACAGCTTTGTATGGATTGCTAAACTTAGTACATATTATGTTAATGATCAAAAGATATATATGTTGACCAATCATTGTACTCATACTATTTTTGGAAGAGTTACACATATTTTTTACTGTAGGTTCAGCTCCATTATGGTGGTAGGGGTGAGGCGGCATCAAATTCAAATAAACAAATTGCTTATCATTTCTTTTGTTACTTTCCTATTTTCCTTTCCAATTTTCTTCCAACACTTCCATATCACTGATTTTCTATTTTTTTGTTGCAAAATTTTGTTGTAGTTTTTTAAAACTGAGATTTGGGGAAGATTGTGGCACTATCATGGATCGGTACTCTTACACTGAAACTTCTCAGTAAAATATATTACAACTGGTTATATAAGATCTCAATCAAAGCATCCTTGACCTTTTCCATGAAGATGCTTTGGACATGTTGATGAGGTAGACATATTGAACTCATTCATGAGAATTAACCTATCATGTGACAGGATCACATGAAGAAAATAAACTAAAGTATTTATTCATTAAAAAGATTCAACAGTTTTACATGTAGTTTCGGTTAACAATATATTTCTTAACTTAAACATGTTTAATTGACCCGTTATATTAGTCCATATACATTGGGAAAACAGATTGTAGGCTGAATACGACTTTTTTGTGCTGTTTTGTTTTCGCTAACCTGGTCATAAGGCCAAATAAGCCTGTGGTATTGTGCTGTGTCTCTTGTGCATTGTTGACCCATCAACACTTATTTTGAACTTCTCAGAAACCACTGGACCAATTTAGACCAAATATGGCAGACAGCAGCCTGGCCAGAAGGGCTTTCAAATTCATACATCTGATATGGCCACCGTGACTAAAAATAGAAAAACATTTAAAAGACTATATCTCAAAAGCTTCTAAACAGAATTTGATTTAATTTGACAAAAAACATTCTGGTATGAAGACCTTTTAAATTTTCAAATGATGCTGATCTATCTTCAGCTACGGCCACAGTTACTAAAAATAGACTAGCCCATCTGCAATTGCTATTTTCAACTATTTCTCAAAATCCTTCAGACCAGTTTCAGCTAAACTTCCCACAGAGCATCCTGGCATAAAGGCCTCTCAGATTTGTACAGATGATGCCAATCTACCATCAAAAAGGGTCACATTACTAAAATTAGATAAACATTTAAATAACTTTTTCTCCAAAACTGCTGAACAGAATTTGACTACACCTGACAGAAAGCATCATGATGCCAATCCACCATCAAATATAGCCACCATTACTAAAAAAAGAAAAGAGTTCAAGCAACTACTTTTCAAAAACTGCTCAGCAAAATTAATAAAATTTAAAAGAGAGCAATCTGGTATTAAAAGCTTTCATATTTTTTTTATAAATGATGCCAATTCACCATCAAATATGGCCGCTATTATTAAAAATGAAAAATTATTTAAACGACTTCTAAAATATACACAACAGAATTTGATTAAATTTTACAGAAAGCATTCTGGTATGAAGGGCTTTTAATTTTGTAGATTATGCCAGTCTGCCATCAAATATGGCTACTGTTACTAAAAATAGATAAACCTTTAATAACTTCTAAAAAAATGCTTAACAGACTTTGATCAGATTTGGCAGAAAGTGTCCTCTATCGTTAACACATTGCAGATTTTTACAAATGATGTGGTTCTGTCTTCAGATATGACTACTATTACTCAAAATAGAAAGACATTTACAACTGATGCTGATGTGCCATCAAATATGGATGAAAATACAAAAAAAGAGAAACCTTGAAACAGTTGTTTTCATAAATGTATGCAATCAACATCATTGGAAGAAATTTTAACAGAAAGCATCATACTGAAAAAGATTTCTTGGCCAACTGCTCATGCATTTTTGCTATGAGACAAATGTCAAAAGGTGAGTGATCTCAAGCCCACATGGGCCTCCTGTTTTTTGACCAAATTGCGCCTCTTGTTAGCTCATCTGACCATAAGGCCAAGTGAGCCTATTGTATCGCCCTGCATCAGTTGAGCATTGTTCTTCATGCATAGTGCATCTGTCAACAATTGATATATCAAATGTTTTCCCAAAAACCACTGGACCAATTTTGGCCAAATTTGGCAGAGATCATCCTGTCATGAATGGGTTTTTAAATATAAAATCCTTCAAACAACTGCTTCTCCAAAACCACTTAATAGAATTTGACCAAAGTTGACAGAAAGCATCCTGGCATGAAGACCTTTTAATTTTATGCAAATGATGCTGATGTGTCTTTAAATGTGTCCACCATTACCAAAAAAAAAATCATATCATTGCATGACTTTATTTTCATTTGACAGAGAGCATTTTGACTTAGAGGGTTTAAATGATGATGATCTGCCATCAAATTTGGCTGCTGATGCCAAAAATATCAAATATTTAAATGAATTCTGAAGAAAAATTGCTCAACACAATTTGACCAAACTTTACCACAAGCATCCTGGCATAATAGACCTTGATGCCAATCCACCATCAAATCTAAATGTGTTCAAATCAAATCTAAAATGATGCCAATCCACCATCAAATCTAAATGTGTTCAAATCAAATCTAAAATGATGCCAATCCACCATCAAATCTAAATGTGTTCAAAACAAAATTGTATTATCATTATCTGGAAGGGCAGTTGTCATGTTTAATATTGAAATACATGCTCTCCAATTTACTCTGTTAATGCATATCATATACACTTTGTGCTTTTATACTTAATGTATCCCGAGGGCCTCAGGGGAGAATAGTATATTATATTGAGATACCCTCATAAAATAAAGTGTTTATTATTATTATTACTATTATTATTAAAAATATGGCCACTGTTACTATAGACAGACATTTTCTTAAATGATTTGTCAAAAGACACTTAACAGAATTTTCCCAGATTTTGCAGAAAGTATTTTGGCCTGAAGGCATTTAACTTTTTTGCAGATGATGTCGGTCTGCCATCAGATATAGCTGCTGTTACTAAAATAGAAAAATATGTATTAACCTCTTCAGAAAAATCCCATCACAGACTTTGATCAAATTTGGCAGAAAGTGTCCTAATTTGAACAACTTTCAAATTTATACAAATGATGCTGTTCCACCATCAGATATGGCTGCCATTACTAAAAGTATAAAACATTCACACAAGTTTATTTTAAAAAGAGCTGAAGAGGATTTGACCAGCTTTTGACACAAGCATCCTGGCATAGAACCTTTCAGTATTGGACAAATGATGCTGATGTACCATCTAATATAGATGAAGATACAAAAACTTGAGAAACTTTGTTTTGTAACATATGCAATCAACAGCATTGAAAGAAATTTCAAGAGTAGCATCCTGCTGACCAAGATTTCTTGGGCAACTGCTCTTGAGATCTCAGGCCTACTTGGGCCTCTTGTTTATTTTCCCCCAGAATGGGGAAATCAATCTGCCTTATCCATCTAAGTTTTTTTCTGGTTTGACAGAAAAGGCCAGTGTTGTTCTGACTGATAAGACCTAAGGAAGAGTTATATGCAAAGTTGAAAATACTACCAAGTACCAGCTATCCACAGCAGACACTCTTTTATGTCTGATGGTCTGTTCCACTACTTTTTTATTGGGTCATCTGCTGAAATATTGATAATATTAATGAATTGATTATGTTACTGGCTTAGGTCTACATGCTGTATACTCTCTTTGTATGCAGATATTTACCATACCCAAAGTTAATCAATTTCTGGATGAAAATAGAAATGATCTACCAAAATTGACATATTTTACATGCCTATTTTTTGTCATTTTAATTCATCTAGCTCTTCCATGTATATATTTAAAATACATATATATAAATTTTTACTTGTCCCCTAAGCCTGAAAATACATGTAAAAAGCATAATCAATCAACTTCAGTTGCATTTATATAAAAATTCTAGCAGTAAAAATAATCCATTATATGGTAGGTTAAGTCATACATATATAGTTACAAGGATTTCTCCTGGCCCTGTAGGGAGAATTCCTGGCCCTGTAGGGAGAATCCCTGGCCCTGTAGGAAGAATCCCTGGCTCTCAAAAGTGTGTGAAAATCAGATTGGAACTCTCCATGTTTTGAAAAGTGTTATATGAATATCATTGGAACATTTGATAGGACTCTCAATGTTGTATAAATATCATTTGAACTCTTGATAGGATTCTCAATGTTATATAAATATCATTGGACTCTTGATAGGACTTTCAGTGTTATATAAATGTCATTGGAACTCTTGATACGATTCTCAGTGTTATATAAATATCATTGAACTCTTGATAGGGCTTTCAGTGCTGTATAAATATCATTGGTACTCCTGATAGGACTCTCCATGTTATATAAATGTCATTCGAACTCTTCATACGACTCTCAGTGTTTTATACAAATCATTGGAACTCTTGATAGGACTCTCAGTGTTATATAAATGTCATTGTAACTCTTGATAGGACTCTCAGTGCTATATAAATATCATTGGACTCGTGATACAACTCTCAGTGTTATATAAATATCATTGGAACTCTTGATACGACTCTCAGTGTTATATGAATATCATTGGAACTCTTGATACGACTCAGTGTTATATAAAATATCATTGGACTCTTGATAGGACACACAGTGTTGTATAAATATCATTGGACTCTTGATAGGGCTCTCAGTGCTATATAAATATCATTGGAACTCTTGAGAGGACTCTCAGTGCTAAATCGAGAGAACAATTCTGAATTATGCTGTTTGAATCACAAGATCTTTTGTTCTCAAAACTGTGTGATTATAATGATCAAGCTAAGTTAAAAATGCTTTGAGTGTCTGTAACTTTGATTGGATCCAAGCTAGACTCATAAAACTTTCATTTTTCTTTCAATTGCATCTCCTCTCCTCAACTACCAAATTTCACTGAGTGAGCTAGATCTACTCAACTGCACCTCCTCTCCTCGACTACCAGATTTCACTGAGAGAGCTAGATCTAATCAACTGCACCTTCTCTCCCTGACTACCAAATTTCACTGAGAGAGCTAGATCTACTCAACTGGACCTCCTCTCCTTGACTACCAAATTTCACTGAGAGCTAGATCGACTCAACTGCACCTCCTCTCCTCGACAGCCAAATTTTACTGAGTGAGCTAGATCTACTCAAGTATCATATTAGCTTTTGAGCTTTAGATTGAACTATGTGCTAAAAAAAATTCAAGAATATGGGGCCTGGACTTAAGAATTCAGTAATTTGATTGGTTGAAATTTAAGTCTGACTTGAAATTGACCAATCAAATGTCTTAAGTCTAAACTTAAGACTTCTGTTCATGAAATTGGGACTTTGATTGACAAAAAGTTGAAGCAGAATTGAATTCATATCTTGAATGAATTTATTGTGTTCACATCAACTTGCAGCAATTTCTGATGAAATGATCCTGACATTTTCTTCCCCTTTATCCCACCACTCATACCCCTCTAAAATCCTCATAAGGGTGTGGGCTGAAAATGCAAAGATTGGCATTCACATCTGTTGATTCCCTACATATGATCCAAAAGTTTGAAATCTTGCATGTAATAAACAGTGTAGGAAAGATTGTGCAAACACACACAGACACATGTGCGCACCTTTATGCAGTGTCACATTGTTCCCAAGCATTGATTGGATGCAAAGAAATATAATCGTTGATGTTTGTAATTTAATAACAAATCATGAAAACTACTGCAGAAACAATTAAAATCAAGTACAAACAAGTTATTATCATTCATAAAACATCTGCTGCAATTTGTGTTACTTCTCACATTGTTTATGTGCAATATATACATTTTTCAACACCAGCTAAAATGTCCAAGAACCAGAATACTTAAGTCTTATTATACCTACGAATTTTAAAGCATAATGTGTTTGGGATATTTTGATTCCCACTGTCTGTCCATAAATCTCTCTATCAGTTTATTACTACATCTTCTAAATCGATGGCTGGAAATTCACTAAACTATTTAGTTATTTTACAGTTTGAAATGCCTGGGCTTCTGTTTAAACAAAGATGTTGATCCCTACCGGTTGTAGAGTATGTAATTGGTGTATCCAATAAAGTTCTCTGTCTTTCCGATTAATGTTGCTACTAGAGAGCTCTGGATCAGATTAGATAATTTCTGTTATCTGATACTGAACACAATTAATGTTGTGGTCCAGTTGGTTCAAGTATTTAGACACTTGGGTCTCCTTCTTATTACGGATGTCCCTTAAGTGTTCTTTTATTCTGACTTGGAATTCCCTTTTGGTCTCACCTACATATTATTTGCTACTGGACCCCTAAATCAAATTGATAAGGATATGGATACAATTCGTGCTCCACTCCTTTTACATCCTACTCTATGGGATATTTAAAAAACCACCGAAATCAACTCAAATGAAGGCTACTCTTTTGAGGACATAATTAATCCTGCATTGAATTGGAACATTTTGCCAGTCAAGACATTTGCACCTGATTTGTCCATTTTCTCTCGAGAAAAGATTCAGGAAATAAATTCCTCATTCAAGGACCTATTGGACGATGTTACAGTTTACCCTTTCATCAACCATGTCGACAATCTAATGATTCCACCAGGATTGGTATTACACAAACAATATGATACCCCAGCAAACACAAAAACAACCACGAACCTATATAATACCATGGCGGTTTTATGTCTTGCAATCCAAACATTAACTGTGTTTATTCACAATATACAGGATAAATAGTCCCTGTAATTACAAAATAAATATTTCAAAAGAGTTTTCTAGCCACTTCATTATTTACCCCTATTTTTACATAAAAACTTATTTTGGTTCTTATGTTTAACCTCCACTTAAGTTTACCCCGGCTGCACGAAATAAAACTGTCATTCAAAACCCGGCTGCATCAAACATTAATGCAATCTGAGGAATAGCACACCCACGGCAACAATAGGGTATGACAAGCCACGCCAGTGGTAAGGGATATATAAACTCCACACCGACAAGGTATGGTGATCAGTTGAAAAAATGAATTAACAAGACCAATTCCCTCTGATGAGTTACAAAGATAAATGAAACCGGTCAGGGACAGGGGGTGACTAGACCACCCCAGCAGATGGGAGGGAATGCCTCCACATCCTATCAGGCAGTACCTTCTTATTTAGTTATTTTACCTCTATAATGACCCGATACAAGAGGAGAATTATTATTGGCTGCCCTCACAGGGGTCTCTTAGAGGGATCAAAGTTCTGATTTACAGAATTTTCAATTACAATGACATTTTCAAATATTTTGTTACCAGACTTCATTAATGCAGCAATAGCAAGAAGATGCATCATATAAGTGATGGATTTTCACATTATGACCCCAGTTCACTGTTGGGATGGGGGTGGGGGAGCTGAGTACTGGGGAAGTGGAAAGAGGTAGATTTGGAATATGTAGTAAAAGTGTGTGGATTTACAATAGTGAGCATATGCATTTGTTCAGATTTAACATGCAGTTGAAGCATTTTTTTAAAGAACTTAGAAAATTGGATCATTTTGGATCAAAAGAAGACTTTAGAGATGTCCTCGGGAGAATAGTTTCATATGAATTGAGTTGGCTTCTATAAGTAAAGCATTATTATTTGTATTATTATTATTATTATTCAGGTATATACTTTCTTAATAGTTTTTATTTTTATATTTTGTATATCCTTTCTCTTCCAGGTCCTTTTCACAGCAGATCTGCGACAGTTTCAAAAAAAAAATGACAAGGTGACTATAGCAAAATAATAAGGATTTTTTTTGTTACAGGCAATATCACGAAAATTAATTCAATAACTCCTTTCAGATTGGCTGATGACTATTTATGCATGGTAAGTCATACTTCATATAAATACATCTACAGCTACTTCTATGACTCAACATGTCAAATCCGTGCTGATAATTTCCAATTACTCTCCTTGATATCAAGGTCAAGCAAGGTCATTTTTGGCCTAATCAAGTTCTCTTCTCCACATTGCTTACCAGCGGGTGATACCTGATCCAAATCCAATAAGAAAATATTTAATTACTTATATGCAATATTTTTAAACATTTGCAAAAAGCATGATGTATATCCAGTTAAAATGTTGAGAGAAATGCTGGGATTGACAAATGTTGATATAAAATGAATTGGAAATAAATACAAAAATAAATAAATGAATAAATGTTTACTTAAAACACATTGTGTATTACTTGGATGTATGAAGCCAAAAATAGCGGAAACAGTTGTCATCATCAAAATCATCTTCATCGATGACCTCAAGTTCAAGGTCAACCATCTTGGATTTTTGTACTACAGTAAGCTCTAACTTTAAAAAAATATAAAAGTATCATGACAAAACATTTCCCATGACTCAGAAAAGTTTAATAAGCAGTTTAGTTCAACCATGGGTCCAAGATCAATGATCACGATTCATGTTTTGATCTGTTATGACATGTGAATACTGCCAGAAACAAGTATGAATGGACTTTAATCAAATCAGTTTTTGGGGTTTTATCTCATAACTAATCTCAAAGAGTGTAATAAAGTGATATTAATTAAAAAAATGTGATGGGTTCAGAAATAAATCCAAAAAACAAACCTTTTCTTTACAAGGTTATTTACAATTTGCACTATATACTCTCCTCTACCCTTGTGTTACATTAGAGAAGAAATTTCGCCAATTCTTTGTAGAACCTAGAAGCTGGTAGTTAGAACCTAACTACCAGATCAGAGAGAGAAACCTTCAATTAATCCTTTCACACTGAAAGCTAGAAACCTTCAATTTATCCTTTCACACAGAAAGCTAGAAAGCCCTCTCCCTTTCAAGTCTGTGATGCTAATTTAAAAATTTAACTTTTTGGCACGTAGCTCAGGAAGTATGACCTAATTATTGAATAAGTTGTCTTGGAAACACTTAAATCAACGTAGACTGAAAAACAGATTAATATTTTTGTACAAAGGTTTGAAAAAAAAGCATAAATACCCTGCTATAATTTCATAGAACTAAACAGAACCAGTAGACATCAGTAGACATCAGCCTGAATATACCTTTTGATACCTTATGAATGGTCTGATGGTTATAAAAAAATGCTTAATATCAATCATAAAAATGTCAGATGGTTACACAGAGCAAAACAACTGGGTCATCATACAGATGGTGGGTCATCTTACAGATGGTTACACATAACAAAATAATTGGGTCATCTTACAGATGGTTACACATAACAAAATAATTGGGTCATCTTACAGATGGTTACACATAACAAAATAATTGGGTCATCTTACAAATGGTTACACATAACAAAATAATTGGGTCATCTTACAGATGGTTTCACATAATCAAACAACTGGGTCATCTTAAAGATGGTTACACATGATCAAATAAGTGGGTCATCTTACAGATGGTTACACATGGTCAAATAATTGCATCTGACAGATGTTTACACATGATCAAATAATTGGGTCATCTTACAGATGGTTACACATGATGAAATAATTGGTTCATCTTACAGATAGCTACACATGGTCAAATAATTGCATCTTACAGATGGTTACACATCAAAAAAATAATGGGGTCATCTTTTTGTTGACAACAGCCTAAAATGGTCATGACATATTACCAATATAACAAAAAATAAATTCATACTTGTGGCTCGTAAGAAAACTAAAATATTGCATACCTGTAATATGGAATTACTTTTTATAAAAGCTAATCCAGCTTCATATTGATTATTGCAGTATGGTTTGGAGAACTTGTTCTGAGGCAAATTTAATGAAGATTTTCAGATTCTAAACACAAAACGCCTGGATAAGTATATTATAATTATAAATGATGCATTTCGTTGCAAGGAATCGGTCAATACACCAACTCTATACTCATTTACTGTTAGAAATTTCGAAATTCTGAAATCAAACATAAAACTATTCAAGAACAGTTTTCATTACTCTGTTTCACTACTTTGGAACTGCATTTCAAAGCAGATCAAACAGGCCCCTTCCGTTAATACATTTTAAAACAATGTCATTAAATGGATGAAATAATAATTTATATATGTAGTTAAACCCTGCTGCTTGCCTAATATATTTTAGTGTAGTCTGTGTAGGTGTGTTTGCATGTAAATACTTAATTTGCCAGAAAGAGAGTATAAATGAGTATATTGTGACTTTATATGAGCGATAATACTTTGTGTAAATTATATATATGGTATAGGACCTCATGGGAGATTAGTTGTATACAACTAATTGAGTTATCCTTTATTAATAAAGCCATTATTATTATTATTATTATTATTTTTGGAATCAATATCCACCGTCATACCTAGGTTTTTAAACTATAATGCTTACGAGTACATTAATGCAAACAAATAGTAATAATAGATTTTAGTATGCCTTGGCATGTGGACACATCAGGACTATCTAAAACAAGTTCAGTACTTTGCTACCATGTCCACAGATTCATGGTATAATGTCATGACTTGAATTTTTGTTGTTCTACACTCAACCTGTGAACACATTAACTCAAACATAATTGATTTTGACAAAACTTGATATGTTGGTGTTCCTCAAGAATATCTCAAACGACTTGAGTACTCAGCAGTAAAAAAAGTAATATAAGAAGTTAAATGTACTCATTATTGTTTCTACAGATTATTCTCAGCCAGAAGAGTATCATTCCCTTTTAGGGACTCCTTTTTTCTGAATGACTGTTTATTGTCATTAATGAAAATAACTGGATATAAAAAAATAATTAAATTTTTTATCTGCGGATTATTTATGTGATAATGAAAATTATTATTTTTTAAAAATATCAAAGCGGTTTAATAATCTGACGCTCTTCTATTCAGTCACCTGTTTTTGAATAGAGGTAAAACATTTCTTAGTTTACGGTCCAACTTGAATTTTTAAATATTTTGGCAGCTTTAAAAAATGTCCTTGGTGTCCACAAATTTATGTACTGTTCAAAATTATGAAACATTTTGAAAATATGGTGTCCAGAAAATGTAATCATCCAAATCTTTACATTATAACTGTACACATATTTTAGTCATTAGAATGAATTCATCTTTATTAATTCAAAATTAATTGTACATGCTCTTGCAGTTTATATCAGGTACTTTCTAAAACTGATGGTCTAGTACATGCAGTTTTGTCTTTAATAATGACTTCCATGACCAAAATACTGGAAAACAAGTGGAACTGTGGTGACTCAGTGGTTAGTGAGCCAGATTTGTGATCAGAAGGGTGTGAATTTAAATCCAGCCCAGATCAATCTCCATCAGCTACTATGATGTGGTGCTGTGGAAGGCACATCACTTTAGTTGCTTTGTCACTATAACCTTTCATGTGCAGGTGTGCTTTTAAACACCAAGCAAACAAAAACAAAAAGAACACAAGTGTTACCACTGTTCTACCCTCTCTTCCCCATTTAATTAGCTTCAAAGGCAGGACAAAATGTGTATTGCAAACTTATTGTTGTTTTCTGCATAGAAAGATCAGCTGTCCACAACAATCACTCATAACTGATCCCCTGATTAATCCTAAGTACCAGGTATGATGTGACTGTACTTCAGAAAAATCTAGTATCAAAGTAATTGAGTTTGTTTTATCTGAAAATGATAACTGTTGGTTTTTTCCCCCCAGGGTTTGCCAATAAAGAAGGAGAGACAAAAGCGAGGTAATAAATCTGCAGCTGAAACGGACTCAAAGAGTACAAAGAAAAAGAGGTAGCCATATAGATGGACATTGAAGATGAGCCAGTTTCAAATTTGTATTGAAAACACTGGGGATAACCTTAGGAAGGGATGATTGATGGATCACCAACTCTTCCCACTTGTCAGGCTTAGACATACTGCAAATTTCAAAGGCACCCGACTATAAATGGATTGGTGTGAATTGATGTGTAATCACAGTTACATTTCAAGTTTGTTGGATTTTCGGACTTTATCATCCAACAGCAGTGTAATTGTTGTTTTTATAATAAACAGCATGATTTATAACATATAGAAACTAAAAAAGTCATAACTTCAAAAGTTCTCATCAGGTTTTCATTAAATTGTCTTCATATACTTATAATTTATAGTACTTGATGTTGAATGAGAGTTTTACAAAATCATAATATGCCAATAAGCAGGCAAAACTATTTCTGTTCTTGAAATCAGTTTAGTAGCAGAGAGGGTCAGCTTTCTCCTTTGGCTTTGTCAAAGATATTGATCAGTTTCTGATTGATTGGCATGCAGGGTGATGCCAATATATTTTGTTTGCAGTAAGGGAGGCTTTTGACAGAGAGATTTGTTCTCTAGAATAATATTCCTTGTCATATTGAACACCTTAGTTTCATAAGAATTGTAAATTATAACAGTAAGTAATTTCTCTATTACAAAGCAGCATTTTTTTTTATGATCTGGAAGTAATCTATCATAGAGAACATTTCAGATAGTGGGGCATAAGGTCATTAGGCATGCTGACCTCGTTTTGTGCTTGTTTCAAGTGCCAAGGGGTACAAAATTAACTCGGGCTATCATGTGTTTGGGTACCACATGCTTAAATTAGTAAACATCCAGGATATCGGTGACCGACTAGCAGGAACAAGGGGAATTAATCTGTGAGTTACTTCCCTTTGTTTACATTATCTATAGATAGAAAGACATTTTTTTTTGGTCTTTCAGTGATGGTTGGATTTGAAGGTAGCAGAGAGTAGTTTCATAATGTTAGTTTGATTTGGTAATGTATTTGATGGAAAAATTTTGATATACTACTATATAGCCCAATTTCTACATAGAAAAAATAATTTTTGAGACTATGTTCCCTGTTTTGTCTTTGCTGGGCTTGCGGGTCAAACTGGATTGTCACCACTGATTTTCAGGCATTTTGGAAAACTCCCCCTGCATTGAAGGGAAAAAATCTTTTTGAAGGCAGTTGCAGAAGTATCACGCATACAGTGTAGACAGAGGCTCCTGTGTAATGTACATTTATGAATGAATTGAATACTACCATATGCCATGAACTCAATCCAACAAGTCTAAAGTCTGGAATATTTTTGAACAGATTCAAGAAATTTATGTATGATTAATATGAGTCTTATTAACTGCTGTTTTAAATTTTTGTTTACCCTTCAGTCAATTTGAGTGTGGCTGGGTATGCTCACACAGTGTGTGATACAATACGAGTGTGGCTGGGTATAATCACAGTGTGTGATACAATGTGAGTGTGGCTGGGTGTACTCACACAGTGTGTGATACAATATGAATATGACTGGGTATAATCACAGTGTGTGATACAGTGAGTGTAGCTGGGTGTAATCACAGCATGTGATACAATGTGAGTGTGGCTGGGTGTACTCACACAATGTGTTATATACAATATTTCGAATATTGTTTTTAGGACTTTTATTATTGTGAATTGTATTTGATAAAATCTATACTTGTTATAATTAATAAATGTGAATGCTTTCTGATATAATTTGTATTTTGTAGTAATTATTATAGTATTATGTGTTATATGAAGTAGGTGGGTAGTCCCCATGTTTTGGAGGTAATTTATTATTGAATAGCCATTTGTGCACAAATATATTCATGACCATACAAGTTTGAACATTCAATTGATAAAACAAGTAATGGATGTAGGATGTTGCATCATACATTTCCCATCACTACTCAAACTTCATACATTTCCCATCACTACTCAAACTTCATACATTTCCTATCACTGCTCAAACTTCATACAATACCCATCACTACTCAAACTTCATACAATACCTATCACTATTCAAACTGCAAACTGGATTACCCTGACAATATACCTTACAAATTGGCTGATGCAACATTGTTCAGCCCACTGCTGTAATTTCAAAACCAGTGAAAATGACAGTCCAACCTCTTGACTAGCCCACATGTTCCCAGTAAAGTTGTGCTGAGCTATATATGGTGCAGATGCAGCCACTGGACTTAGTTACTTTCAGCCCATGTATGTATGTCACTTGGCTTTTCCTAATGAATTGGTGCATTATTGAGCAATCCTCTAACGTTTAGCATATTATTAATAAAAAGAAAGCAGTTCAACTTTGTATGAACATATATATTCCATCAGAGAGAGAGAGAGAAAGAGGGGATCAGTAACCTAAACATTTCAACACTGCATTCAAGTGGGTTACTCATTAGAAGCCAAATTCCACATATATTCATAAACGCAAAGTTCTTGCAATTGATAGTGCAGATATATACAATTGTTTATGTCAGTTCAGAAAGCCAGAAATGATGTATGATATTAATATCAGGTATTTATATTATTTCAGTCAGATGATAAAGCTCAGTCTCTAGTTGAAATGAAATAAAATGAACACCCTAATGTGAAAGTAGATTACATTAATTTTAGTGCATGAAACAGTTCTTGCAAAATTTTATTTTGTTCAATAACATTTTCATTCCATCACAAATCTGCAAAAATAACTACAAATTATAAAATTTACATACAAATCTTAAAGATTGGTAAGTGATGTGAAGTTAATCAGATAGGCAGATAGAAAGAAAGATACATATTAGTAGATATGGATACCAGTATAATTATTAAATGTCTTTTTATTAATTAACGTGAAGAGTGAACAAGCACAATGAACAAGGAATAAAAATTAACATTTTATTAATTTTAACATATACAGTATTATGGAAATGAGAAGATTTTTTATAAAGGTTTAACATAATTACTATTTACTTGGAAAAAATATGTACAACAGTAATGCACACAAACATTGTAATCTTCAAAAATTAAATCTTCTGTGACCTTGAATCATATATAAGGTTATCAAGAATGCATTGAACGGTGTAATTTTTCTACAGTTGACATAATATATTTAAAATAAAATGAAGTCACCTCTATGTTACTACCAGTTATAGCCAATCTCAAAGGTGGCTTCCTGGTACAAGTTTTGCTTTACTGCAAATGTTCCATCTGCAGCTGTGTCACTGAAAACATGGGATATTATGGAGACCTTTTTTCCAAAATTTTTTCCTTTAATGTTTATTCTTGCCAAAGAACTATTTATTTTGATTAAAAAAGTGTAAACTCCCTATATCAAAGTGGAATAAAATATTTTAGTGTATCTGAAAAAAAGAACATAAGCAAAAATTGTGTTCAATTTCACATTTTATTAAAACTCGGCACAAATTCAAATTCCATCTTAAGTCTAGAAAAACTACAAGACTGCAATTTGCAAGATCTACAAGATTGGTTTAGCTAATATGAATAGATACTGGTAGATAGATGGATTAATAGACAGAGATATCAATATTAAATTAAAATAATTATGGTGAGTGAACAAGCACAATATACAAGAAATATAAATTAAAGTTTATTAAAGGGAAAGTCCAGGTTGTATTTTATTTATTACATGCAGTACTTAGGATACATGTTTAATATAATCTCCACACCAAAATGGAAAATATTTTTTATTTCTATGAAATAAATCTCTTGTAAGTATTGTATCGTCGCTGTCACTATTAGCTGCTATTAGAGACTGCACACAATGTCACAAAGTCAGTTTGTTTTTACAATTACAACATGTACATGCAGTTTCAATTCTTGAATACAGTTTTCAATGCTGAATGTAACAAACTATTTACTAACTACTCAGACATTCCTGATGCTAAAGCTAAAATAGGAACTGATGCTTTTAATTATCAGCATGGAAAGTATGATTTATCTGTTATCAAGTCATAGTTCCGGTAATTACAGTATTTTGCGAACAACTGCATCACACTTCCAGCTCATGAGACAGCAGATAAGTATCATCTTCAATATTTAGTTAAAGTATGGAATTTTGGTACCTTGTTCCCATCATGCACTGCACCAATGTGAAGCAACCAAACCAATCACTGCAGTTCAGGGTGAAGCTTCCAAACTAGCTGTTATGGGAATGATGTCACTGTGGTATGAATGATGTCACTGACTAACCAATTGGGGGACACAGATTTACTTGTTACTGGCTTATGATATTGACTTGCATATTTAGGCCAGATGCCCAAATTCCATCATGAGAACGTTGTCTCAGTTTTTTCAGTTACAAATAGGATAAGCTCTCAAAAGATTATTTTCACTAACATTTTACTTTCATTATCTAAATGTTTAGAGAACATTGTATTCAGATATAAACAACAAAACTAGCTGAGATTGGTGCATTAAGTAAGAGTTGCAGTTTCTGTCGGGCTAAAAAAAGTTGAGTTTCTTGGCAACATGTGAGCTTATGTTATTTAATGTCTAGATCATGTTTGTATTTTTCATGATTTTTTAAAAGTATGATACACATCAGTGAGAATGTATCTCTTGTGATGGGATAACTCTTCTCCTGTCTAGTTCTGGCAGAGTTATCTCTCAAATGGTGTGGAGTACATGGTTCTGTCTTCATCAAATTGTCAACCTAACATTGCTTTCTATGCAGGAAATAGAATTTAGTCTAGACGAACTCAAACAGATTTAATTGAAGTACATACGTTTTTTAATGGAATATATAAGACTGTCAGATGTATATTTCAAGAATGCTCACCTTTAAGAGAAAAGAGGACATGCTAAAAAACATTACAAAAGCAAAGTAGTAGAACTAAAGTTTTCTTTCTTGAACTGCGTTGTTGACAACTGGAACAGTTTACCCGATACTCAGATCCAAGCCAAAATTCTAGTAGTCTTTAAAAAGAAGATGAGGCCTTTAATGTGTCTACTAATCAACCAGGAATGACAGTGTGTGACATGCATGCAGAAGGAGGACAGAAAGTATATATATTTCACCAAACTCTATCATTGTGGTCTGTGGAAAAACAATTGGTACAGAGATACCTGGTGTAAGTTTCTATTGCTTAGTGTTGAGATGTCTTGGGACTGAACTAACATCACAGGAAATACTTAGTATTGGCAATATTCATGATAAAAAATATTCCTGAAGTTGTAGAAAATGAGCAACAAAATATAAAAAAATGTATTGTATTACACTCAATAATTTTAACAACATTCATTTCATTCCATCAAACAGTTATCGAGTTACATGTATATCTTCATATCTTGCAGTATTGTGTCCTTCAGCAAGATATTTCACCCTCTATGCCCAACAAAAACTGGACAAAGACACTAAACACTTTTCTCTGCAATGGACATTGCTGTGGAATGCTTCAGTTTGGATTGCTTGTTTTGTTTTGTGTTTGTTGCATTCCAAGGTCAGGAAGGCATATGCATGTAGATTATGCTCCATCTACATGAATATGCCTTCCTGTCCATGGAATGGAATAAACATGAAACAACACAAGCAATCCAGTCTAAAACATTCCACAATAATATGCATTGCATAAAAGATGTGTCCCCTACCTTACAGTCACTATCAAACTGAATTTACCTTACTGTCCATGGTATGGAATAAACATGAAACAACAAAAGCAATCCACTCCAAAGCATTCCACAACAATGTGCATTGCAAGCAACATGTGCATCCTTCAGAATACACACCATCTACATCAATACAACTTCCTGACTATGAAACAGAACAAACATGAAATAAGACCGGCAATCCAATCCAAAGCATTTCACAACAATGTCCATTGCAGAGAAAATGTGCACACTGCCAAATAGACTCAATGTACATGAATACGCCTTCCTGATAATAGAACGGAAGAAACAAGAAACAACACAAGTGATAAAACTCAAAGAAATCCACAGCAATGTACATTGCAGACAATATGTGCACACTACAGAATAGATCTACATGCATATGCCTTCCTGATCATGCAATGGACAGCTTGTGTTGTTTGATGTTGGTTCTGTTCCATGGCCATCAAGGCGTATTCGTTTAGATGGGGTCTATTAAGTACAATGCACATCTTAACTGCAAAGAACAATGTTCTGGAATGTTTTAGTTGGAACACTTTTCTTGTCTCATGTTTCTTCCATTCCACTGTCAGGAAGGCATATTCATGTAGAAGGGGGTGTTGTCGTTAGTGCGCATGTGTTCTATGCAATGGACATTGCTGTGGAATGCTTCAGTTTTGATTGCTTGTGTTGTTTTGTGTTTGTTGCATACCAAGGTCAGGAAGCCATATGCATGTATATTGGGCCCCATCTACATGAATATGCCCTCCTGTCATTGGAATGGAATAAACATGAAACAACACAAGCAATACAATCCAAAGCAATCCACAACAATATCCATTGCAAAGAAGATGTGTCCCCTACTGAACAGTCCGTATCTACATGAATATACCTTCCTGTCTGTGGTATGGAATAAACATGAAACAACACAAGCAATCCAATCCAAAGCATTCCACAAGAATGTCAGTTGCAGAGAAAATGTGTCCGAACAGGCCCATTGCATGTAAATATGCCTTCCTGATAATAGAACGGAAGAAACATGAAACAACACAAGCGATAAAACCAGAAGAATTCCACATCAATGTACATTGCAGACAATATGTGTACATTACAGTATAGACCCCATGTACAGTCAAACCTGTCCTAGCAGTTACCCGTGTTCAGCGGTCATTCTAATTTCCTCACGGCAAATTTCCAATATAAATGCCCTGTATTTAACGGTCACCTGCTTTCAGCAGTCAGGTGTTTCTTAACCAAACCATGGTTTCACCCTGCTGTAAGCGGTCACTGGAGTGTCAGCAGTGACCTCTCCAAGTGTGCAAATTAAACACTTTTTTTGTTTGATAAGCAAGGCATTGTTTAGATAAAGGTATATCATGTGACTCAATGTTTAAGTATTGACAGCATAATTCGAGCATGGTAAGTACAATAAGATATGAAATACTCAAACTCAAAGTTGTCAATATGTCGGCTTTGAAAGCAAAGCGGTTTTTGTCCTTACATGAGAGAATCAAAGCAATTCGTTTCCTGGATAGTCGACAAAGTAGTCATGTAGTTGCAGCAGAAATGAAAGTCAGGCAAACTCAGATCCAAGGGATTATTCGTAAGTGAAATATTATGGCCGATTTTGAGAACGACGTTAATCCAGAGTGTAAGAGATTATGTACAATCACACCAAATGAGTAGAGATACATGTACACTGCACTTGTGATATCCCTTATGGTTTATATGCTACTAACAATAGCCGCAGGAAGTTTCATTTCATTCCCTAATTATCAAAGATCTTGCACAAAAGCAGACTGTCTTTTGATCTCAGTGAGTTTGAACAACTGTTTAATCCATCAATTGTTTGAAGTGTGAACATCTGTTTTCATGCCTAATAATACCAGCTGGCCTAAAAAAAAGTCAGTCCTGTGTTTGACAATCACAGGCAAGCTGTCTATTAGTAATTTTATTTAAATGCCATTTCTACTGATAAGTGATGATTTAATGTACATGATGGATTAAAGTGGAACTTTTTATTTTATTATTTTATTATTTTTCCTTTTGCTAATTAGCTAAACTAAATATATATATCTTGTTAGCATACTACTACTAATAATAACAATGCTAATGCTATTCAGTGCATAGTACATGTATTTGTCATGAACCAAGTTTGAGAGCTGAACCTGCCTTCAGAGGTCACCTGTCTTCAAAGGCCACTTAATACAACTGTTCACCATGAAACAGAACAAACATGAAATAAGACAGGCAATCCAATCCAAAGCATTCCACAACAATGTCAATTGCAGAGAAAATGTGTGCACTGTAGAACAGGTTCAATGTATGCGAATATGTCTTCCTGATCAAGAATAGAATAGAAAAAACATGAAACTACACAAGCGATCCAACCCAAAGAATTCCACACCAATGTACAGTCCACATAATATATGTGGACTACAGGATAGGTCGCATGTACATGCAAACGCCTTCCTGATCATGCAATGGATTGCTTGTGTTGTTGTATCTTTGTTCCATTCCACTGTCATCAAGGCATATTTGTGTATATGGGGTCTATATAGTACTATGCACAATATTGGTGTGGAATCCATTGGTTGGATCACTCATCTTCTTTCATGTTTCTTCTGTTCCATTTTCAGGAAGGCATATTCATGTAGATGGGTGTCTATTCTGTAGTGTCCACGTCATCTCTGCAATGGACATTGCTGTGGAATGCGTTATTTTGTGTTTGTTGCATTCCAAGGTCATCAAGGCATATGCATGTATATTGGGCCCCATGTACATGAATATACCTTCCTGTCCATGGAGTAAAATAACCATGAAAGAACATGAGCAATCCAATCCAAAACATTCCACAACAATATCCATTGCAAAGATGTGTCCACGACCGAACACTCCCCATCTACATGAATATACATTCCTGTCCATGATATGGAATAAACATGAAACAACATAAGCAATCCAATCCAAAGCATTCCACAACAATGTGCATTGCAAGCAACATGTGCATACTCCAAAAATACACACCGTCTACATCAATACAACTTCCTGACTATGAAACACAACAAACATGAAGCAAGACAGGCAATCAAATCCAAAGCTTTGCACAACAATGTCAACTGCAGAGGAAATGTGCACACTGTTGATCAGGCCCAATGTATGTGAATATGCCTTCCTGACAACAGATGGGAAGAAACATGAAACAACACAAGCGATAAAACCCAAAGAATTCCACATGTACATTGCAGACAAAATGTGTACATTACAGTATAGGCCACATGGACATGCATATGCCTTCCTGACCATGCAACGGATTGCTTGAGTTGTTTCAGATTTATCCATTCAATGGTCATCAAGGCGTATTTGTATAGATGGGGTCTATTTTGTAATATGCACATCTTAACTGCAAAGAATATTGGTGTGGAATGCATTGGTCTGATCACTGGTCTTGTTTCATGTTTCTTCCGTCCCATTGTCTGGAAGACATATTCATGTAGCTGGGTGACTATTCTGTACTGCGCATGTCATCTCTACAAAGGACATTGCTGTGGAATGCTTCAGTTTGGATTGCTTGTGTTGTTTTGTGTTTGTTGCATTCCAAGGTCAGGAAGGCATATTGGGATTGGGACCCATCTAAATGTAGATTGGGCCCCATCTAAATGAATATGCCTCCCTGTCCATGGTATGGAATAAACATGAAACAACTCAGGCAATCCAATCCAAAGCATTCAGCAACAATATCAATTGCAAAGATGTGTCCATGACTGAACAGTCCCTATCTACATGAATATACATTCCTGTTCATGGTATGGATTAAACATGAGACAACATAAACAGTCCAATCCAAAGCATTCCACAACAATGTGCATTGCAAGGAAGATGTGCATACTCCAAAAATACACACCATCTACATCAATACAACTTCCTGACTATGAGACACAACAAACATGAAATAAGACAGGCAATCCAATCCAAAGCATTGCACAACAAAAAGGAAATGTGAACACTGCTGAACAGGTCCAATGTATGTGAATATGCCTTCCTGATAACAGAACAGAAGAAACATGATACAACACAAGCGATAAAACCCAAAGAATTCCACTTCAGTGTACATTGCAGACAATATGTGTGCATTACAATATGGGCCACATGGACCTACATACTCCTTCCTGACCATGCAACGGATTGCTTGTGTCTATTCAGGTTTGTTCCATTACAGAGTCATCAAGGAGTATTCATATAGATGGGGCTCATTTAGTATTATGCTCATTTTCTGATGTGCACCTCCTCCTTTGAGACGTGGTCTAAGTATGAGATTTACAGGATCCTTCGATAACATCTCATCTCTAAGACATGGATTCTTCTCACTAGTTCTGCAGTCAGGGTCCATGTTTCCCATGCATACAGGAATATGGACATGACGAGGGATTTTGATCTTGGACCCAATCGTGATGTTGCTGTCTTTACTAATAGGCTTCAGCCTAGCCAGTGCAGTTGTTGTCTTCGCAATCCTGGAAAGAACCTCAGGTTTTGAACCTTCATCAGAGTCAGTAGCACCTAGGTACTTGAAGCTTGTCAATGTGAATATGCCTTCTTGATAATAGAACAGAAGAAACATGATACAACTCAAGCGATAAAATCCAAAGAATTCCACATCAATGTACATTGCAGACAATATGTGTCAACAATATTATAGGCCCCATGTACATGCATGCACCTTCCTGACCATGGAACGGATTGCTTGTGTTGTTTCATGTTTGTTCCCTTCTATGGTCATCAAGGCCTATTCGTGTAGATTGGGGTCTTTTCAGTACTATGCCCATCTTAACTGCAAATAACTTTGGTGTAGAATGCTTTGGTTGGATCACTCATCTTGTTTCATGTTTCTCTTCTGTTCCATTGTCAGGAAGGCATATTCATGTACATGGGTGTCTTTTTTGTAGTGTGCATGTCTTCTCTGCAATGGACATTGCTATGGAATGCTTCAGTTTGGATTGCTTGGGTTGTTTTGTGTTTGTTGCATTCCAAGGTCAGGAAGGCATATTTGGGGGTGCGAGCATCTTGCTTCTAGTGGACATTGTTGTGGAATGCTTCAGATTGGATGGATTGTTTTGTTTTGGATTGCATCCGTTCCATGGTCAGAAATATGTCTTCATGTAGATGGGGCCTGTGTGGTAGTGTGCACATTTTTTCAGCAATGGATATTCTTCTGGAATGCTTTGAATTGGATTGCTGTGTTGTTTTGTGTTTCTTCCATGCCATGGTCATGAAGATTGGGTCTGTTCTATAGTGCGCACATCCTCTCTACAACGGACGTTGTTGTGCAATAATTTTGATTTGATCACTTCTGCTTTTTCATGTTTATTCCATTACAAGGAAAGGAGGGCCTATTCCTGTAGATGGCACATGTTGAGTAGTATGCACATCTTTTCGTTGCAATGGACATTGTTTGTTCTGTTCCATGGTCAGGAAGTTGTATAGATGCAGATGGGGCCTGTTCAGTAATCTTCGCATTTCGCTGCAATGGAAATTGGTGTGGACTGCTTTTGAATGGATCGCTCGTGTTCTTTCATGTTTATTCCATTCCAATGTCTGGAAGTTGTTTGCATCTAATTGCTGTCCTTTTTGGTAGTGCATGTATTTTCTCTGCAATGGATATTGCTGTGGCATGCTTTGGATTAGATCACTCGTCTTGTTTCATAGTTTAGTCCATTCCATGGCCAGGAAGGCGTATTCATGTAGATTGGGCCTGTTCTGTAGCACGCACAGCTTCTTCATAATGGACATTGTTGTGGAATGCTTTTGACTGGATTGCTTATGTTGTTTCATGTTGGGTTTTTTTATTATTGAGGAATGTGTCATCATATAGATGGGTACTGTTTGGTAGTATGCATATTTTCTAAGCAATGGACATGGAATGCTTCAGATTGAATCGCTTCTGTTATTTCATGTTTATTCCTTTAGAAGGAGAGAAGTGTGTAGTCATGTTGATGTCACCAGTTTAGTAGTACACACACCTTCTCTGCAATGCACATTGCTGTGGAATGCACTGTATTGGATTGCATGTCTTTCGTGTTTCTTTAGTTCCGTTCTCATGATGGTGTATTCATGCAGATGGGGCCTGTTCAGTAGTGCACACATTTTCTCTGCAATGGACATTGCTGTAGAATAGTTCAGAATGGATAGCTTGTGTTCTTTAGTGTTTATTCCATTCCATAGTCAATCCAATGGTTCGAATCGGATGTCATGTGGTGTTAAATATTTATTCTGTACCATGATCAGGAAGTCATATGCATGTATATGGGGTGTGCATAGTATTGGCTGCACTGAACATTGTTGTGGAATTCTTTGGGTTGGCTCACACGTTGTTTCATGTTTCTTCCATTGTATGGTCATGAAGGCGTATTCAAGTAGATATGGGGGCCTGTTCGGCAGTGCACAGATTTTCTCTGCAACGGACATTGTTGTGGAAGGCTTTGAACTGGATTGCTTGTTTTGTTTCGTTCTTGTTCTGTTTGATGGTCAGGAAGTTGTTTTCATGTAGATGGTGTTTATTCCATAGTGTGCATGTCTTATCTGCAATATTGTGGAATGCTTTGGTGTGGATTCCTTGTGTTGTTTCATATTGGTTCTGTTCGATGCTCAGGAAGGCATATGCATATTGATGGGGCCTGTTCGATTGTGCATATACTTTCACTGCCATTTACATTGCTGTGGAATGCTTTTGATTGGATGATTGGATTGCTTCTATTCTTTCATGTTCATTCCATTCCAAGAACATACTTGTGCAGATGGGGCCTACTCAGTAGTGGGCAGATTTTCTCAGCAATTGAATGCTTCAGAATGATTGCTGGTTTTCTTTCGCATTTCTTTAGTTCGATGGCCAGGAAGGCATATTCATGTAGACTATGCGTGTTCTGTAGCATGCAGATCTTCTCCACGATGGATATTATTTTCAAATGCTTCTGATTGGATCGCTTGTGTTGCTTCAGGTTTCTTTCATTCCATGGTGATGAATGCATATCCATGTTGATGGTTCCTGTTCGGAAGTATGCACATTTTCTCAGCAATGGATATTACTCTGCAATGCTTCAGATTGGATCTCATATTGTTTCATGGTTATTGCATTACAAGGAGAGAAATGTTAGTCATGCAGATGCTGCCTCTGCAGTAGTAGGCACATATTCTCTGCAATGGACATTCTTGTGGACTGCTTCTGGTTGGAGTGCTTGTATTGTTTTGTGTTTGTTCCTTTATAGGGTGAGGAAGCCATTCATGTATATGGTGCCTATACAGTATGATGCCTATCTTCTCTGCAATGGGCATTGTTCTGGAACATGTTAGATTGGATTACTTGTATTGTTTCGTGTTTCTTCCATTCTATGGTTAGAAAGGTGTCTTTATGTAGATGAGGTCTGTTTAGAAGTGTGCACATTTTCTCTGCAATGGACATTGTTGTGGAATGCTTTGGATTGGATGACTTGTCTTGTTTCGTGTTTGTTTAATGGTCAGGAAGTCATATTCACGCAGATGGTGTCTATTCTGTAGTCTTCTCTCCAATGGATATTTCTGTGGAATGCTTCAGTTTTGATCACTTGTGTTGCTTTGTGTTTGTTCCATTCCATGGTGAAAAAGGCATACAGATGCAGATGGGGCCTGTTTGGTAGTGGTGGTAGTGAACATATTTTTTCTGAAAAGGATTTTGTTGCGGAAGCCTTGAATTGGATCGCTTTGTCTTGTTTCATGTTTGTTCTACTCTGCTCAGTGGTCAGAAAGGCGCATTCATGTAGGTGGGGTCTTTTTGGGAGTGTGGACATCTTGCTTCCAGTGGACATGTTTCAGATAGGATCGATTGGATTGTTTTGCATTTCTTCCATTCCATTGTTAGAAATACGTCTTCATGTAGATGGGGCCTGTTTGGTAGTGTGCACATTTTCTCAGCAATGGGCATTCATCTGAAATGCTTCAGATTGGATCACTTCTGTGTATTTGTGTCTGTTCCATGATTGGATCAAATGTGTCTTTTTGTGTTTCTTCCATGGTCAGGATGGCATATTCATGTAGATTGCATATGTTGTGTAGTGCACACATCTTCTCCACAATGGACATTGTTGTGGAATGTTTCTGATTGGATAGCTTGTGTGTTTTGTTTATTCCGTTACAATGAGAGAGATGCATATTCACGTAGATGGCGCATGGTCAGTAGGCCGCACATCTTCTAAGCACATTTCCTCAGCAATAGACATTGTTCTGGAATCATGCCGACAGGATCAAAGGGTGAAATTAGCAACTACATTGTCTTGCCCTGCTTAAGCCAGTTCAGTCTTGTGATCACAGAGAGTATTACCGTAAATATACTAGACTAGAACCAAAATGTGAAAGAAAAAAAAAAAAAAAATTATAAAAAATAAATAAAAACAAAATAAAATAAAAATAAAGATAAAATTACATTTTTCACTAATTATTTTGCGCACGCGGGAGAGACACCCCTAACCTCGGGAGAAAAACCCTCCCGTGCAGGAGGTTCACATGTATGACTTTCCATCCTAGACTTTAGCGGTAGATTGTCTTCTGGCCTGGACAACACATTTGGCAATCTTGCTCAAACAATTTACCTGTGCAGATAGATCGGTTGAGATGACCCAAGCGTGAAGGTGAAGAATCTGAGGGTTGTTGCAAAGAAGAGAAACCCTGTGTTGTCACAGTAGGTAATGATTTGGGTTGGTTTATCAACAAGTCGAGGAGGTCAGTGAACCAAGACCGTTGAGGCCACTAAGTAGCCATCAGTACGTGTTGAGCAGTGCAAGTCCTGACCTTCTAAAGTGTGGGAACGCGTAAGCGAAGAGCTCATCCCACCTCAAGCTTAAGGTGTCCACTGACCAGGCGCTTTGGTCTTGGACTGTAAGACATGAAAGAGGAGCTTGTTGTTTCAGTTCAGCAGTGTTTAGCATTTTTGGCTAACATGTTGTTTTCCTGTGCAAGGCACTTAACATACTTTTTTGCATACTAAACAGGACTACAATGACCCACAGTAAAGTAGCTTCAATAACTACATATCTTTTCTATAAATAAGTAAACTGAATAAACCCGATATTGACTTAACACTAAAGAGAGAGAGAGAGAGAGAGAGAGAGAGAGAGAGAGAGAGAGAGAGAGAGAGAGAGAGAGAGAGAGAGAGAGAGAGAGAGAGCTTTTGGATACTAGCAATAAGATATACCTGTGCCTACAATACGATATATTATTGATACAGTTATCAACTTCAAGGTATTGTGATCTTTAGAAGGATTGTCAGTGGTAGACTTGTAATCTGTTCATATGCCATTCTCATCTTTGAAAAGATAACAAAAATACTTCCAAACGGACTATCTGCTAGTTGTCGCTGATTCTAATTCAATCTTTTACAGTCATTTCAAGCTGCTCCATTTGATTGGATACAGGACTCATCTTGGTCACCATACCCATTGTTTTGCATTGCATGAATACTTTAAAAACGTCTTACTACCAAGTTCATGTCTTCACTTAAATTTGGAAGGCATTATGGAGCTATCACCAAAACAGAAGAAATAGTGCAATTGCCTCGAGCAAGGAAAATCTTATCTAGAACAGGTCAGGCTCAAGTGCAGAAGCAGAAGACTAACAAGTGAATCCCTCACGCTGTACTTTCTGCAGATACAAACTGCTGCCACTACAGGCATTCATTTCTGTCCGTGAAAAAGTAAAACTAGTTTTTTTTAAAATCCAGTGTTGGCATGTTTAGTCATTGATAACATATATCAACCTAAAAGGCGACAGTCCAAACTTGTTACCCATGTATGATCTGGGTCCTTTACCAATCATTTAATAGGCACAAGTTGATATATGTTAGCAGTGGCTGTACATGCCAACAGAATAAAAATTAGCATTATTATGCGATGAGGGGCAGATTTCGAACCACACAAGTTATTCGTCTTGCAAGCAGTTCAAATAAACAAAGACCTCCTTAATGCATCACAGTGTAGTGTTAATCAGCAGACAACGAATAGCCTATTCTTTGGGCACAGACGCATTGCCGCTTACAATGATAGAAATTAAATGAAGCACATAAGCTACCGTTTTTGCTAGCAAGACATAAAAAGGGGCATTTTGCAATGAAAAAAGGACAATTTGTTGGAAAAGACAAGGTGGGATGATAAAAAAAATGGTTTGGCGCGAGAATAAAACAGTATGGCGCAATGTCATCCAAAAATTGTCTGTGAGAAACATTATTAAAGATTATGCTGTTGTACTGTTGATCAATATATACACAAAAACTCCTGACACGAGTATTTCTCTTCAGACAGTCCAAAAGAGCTGCTCTCCACTTGACAGCCATCTTAGAGAGGAGAAATACTCTGTATCTTCTTTGTAATTGAATTAAATCAGGGATAGAAAAATCCATTACCCAGGAGTCTGTGACAACTAAAAATTATTGCCAGGCAACCATTCATTCCAATGCTTATATTGGAGCTACAGGAATGTCATGCTGTCAGAAATTTGAGAGAGAATTTATAAATAAAATAATCTTAGAAATTGCACTGAGCCCATCAGAGTGAACCCATAAAGAAACAAGACTCATGAATGTTGGTCTATTTTCAACACACAAACAAATGGTAGAGGTTATGTTTCATAATGGGCTTTACAAACTCAAGGCCTATGGTTAAGTATTATGCTTCCTTCTTGGTCTGTTGAAGAAATGGACACTTGCTGTAGTGCATGTGATAGTTACTTCTGCTAGATAACTTTACGTAAAGGAATATGTCAATTGTAGATATTCAAACCAATCACAACTGTTGTTGTATACTATGTTTTCTTGTTTGTTAATGGTTAAGCAAAATTCCCAGATGGATACTTTTCAGTTCCCTGACAGATTAGACACAGGATTAATAGTATCAGATTAATGATAACATGAACTGTAATGATTTAGAATCAAATTCACATAAAGTATGAACAAGTATGTGGTCAGGGGTGGCCAACCACTAGAAAGGTGACATACAACATGACTGTCCGAAAAAGGGAATTGTTCAATTATATTTTATTTGCTGATCCTAATTAAATAGATTAAAAAAGTGTGTAAACTTGTCTGACACATTCCATTACCTGGACTGCTGATGAAGATTTACAAGCCTGGACTGATGAAGATTTACAAGTAATGTGAGCAATTAGGACAATATATAGATATCTTGGGGGGGGGGGGGCAACAGCGCTTAAATAATTTATCAGGCAACCTGATAAACCAAAACGTCGTTCTCTGTCTTTTTTTTCTGACATGACTGGTGGTTGAGAGAAACCGTACTAGGCAGAATTCACGTTGGACAGTCAGAGCTGTTATAAATATGAATCGTCGGGCATCTCCTTACTAATAAATGAATTTCAACTGACCTTTGTATCCATAGTATGGCAAGTATGATTTCTCTTCTATTGATCCATGACATTAAATCCTTTAGAACACTCACTTTTTAGTATAATGCCTGTCAGAACGGAACACCTGTGTATTCAGCGGCTGTTGAAAATGGATTTGAACTGCTCACACGCGTGGAAAGCAGCATCACCCAAAGGTAAGAGTAACATATCTTAACCATCTAAACAGACTTGTACTACCGGCAACTAACGCTTAGGCTGGAGCTACAGGAATGTCATGCGGTTAGAAATGTGTGATAGAAAGAGAATTTTACAAAACAAATCTTAGAAATTGCACTGAGCTGCAACACCTTAAAAAGGATAGAAATAATGCTAAATAATAATAATAATAATAATAATAATAATAATAACAGCACAGTAGTTTTAGCAGTAGTATTTTCAATGGTATTTAATAATATTTACAATGGTATTTATGAATATCAGAGAATATATACATACATATATATGCCTGTTAATACTTTATGTCGTACACGGACTAGGGAGTTTGCTGCAACTTGATTCCTTTCGTCGAGCTTTTTTTTAAGATAATATTTACATGAGCAGTGTATCTGTCCATATTCTTTACTTTTGACTCTTGAAATTTTGAAAGGCCCTAAGGTATCTTCCAGGGACAACCATGGATTTTCAAAAATGGTTCTAACCCTGTGAACTGCAATTTACTAGTACACTCATGTACTGTTGCGGAATTATGTATCATATTTAAATTATAATATAGTTTACATTTAGTTTATGACATTTGTATTATAATTCTTTAATTCAGCAGCCTACGCTATTGTATATATTGTTTACGGAATGCCACATGAGTCATTGTTTCTGTCCAAGGAAATCAATAATTATGTCGGTCAACTTAACACAACAATGGCGAGTCACGTGAGTAGTAGCGCGAGCTGATTCATGACCTGGATCCCATGTCTCTATAAGAAGTCAACATATTGTTAATTTGGAATAAGGTATTATAATTGTAGAGCGAAGGTACTTTTAGGGTGACATGTGCGACCTAGTTTCTGATTGGTTCAGTGAAAGTTGTTTACAGGAAGATGGAATTGTTTTAGTTTCAGGGTAAATTCTCTTTTACGCAGTAAGAGGCTATATTACTAGATTTTAATTACTGTTTGAACATTCTTCATAATTACCTCAGAAAGAAAAGAGAGAGGAAGATTATTTATTGTTTGTGATTCAGCTTAGTGAAATATCTTATTTTTAAATAGTACTTTTTGGATTACATACAAAAGATCAGTGAATATTACAGTACATTTAGGATTATTTAGGAATTTCTAAACTGAAAGTTATTTTTAATTCTTTCACTTTGTTTGTTTGAAATATTTTATATTTTAGGAAATTAAATTTATATTTTAGAAATTGTGAAAGCTTGTTTGAGTCTTTCTTTCTTTTGTTACATTTCTAACCCCTAGTCGTAACAGGTACTGCTTTCTTTTATTAAATGGTGTCTATGAAACATAACGATTGTACTTCAATCCCACACAGCACTGGGGTCGATCCAGATATATTGTGTGTGGGGGGGGGGAGGGGGGAGCAAACAAGTAGGAGACAGGACTGGGATGGAATCCCTGGTGGGGGCCCAGGAGGCAAAGCCACCAGATGATCCTGCATTTTACGGCTATTGGTTATGTGAACAGGCTTCATAGCATGAGTGGGTGTGTTATAACTAAATATACCGATTGTAACAAGTGGAAAATCCTACATTATTTACTTTAAAAAGCCGTCAGTGGAATGTGCAAGTACAACTTGTTTTGCGCAAAAGCTGATATTTATAAGAGCTAAAATAAACAATATATTGTATAGCATGCGCAATAGATAACGGCATAAATATAATTGTGTGATTGTATTGTAATTATCATATTGCATAAAGACCGAGCAAGACGCAATGAGCCTTATGATTTTGCTTATACATAGGGCCTTACATACACTGCATCTGGCAAATATCCTTATGCAATGTAATGTATGCTGCCATATTGGTATTCTTCCGGTCAATAGTCCCCTGACTGAGTCATCTGTAACACGATGGCTATCGAAGTTTCCATGTAGAAAGTACAGTTGTGGTCGATACTGTTCATAGTGAAGAAAAGTCCACAACATTTGTAAAATACATACTGTCAACAGAGTTATTCCTTTCTTTACATTTTACTTGCTTGTCCTCTGATGATTCCCCGCTTATAGTTCTGTAAATATTAATCTACCAAACTTTATATCTTCCGCTATTATCAGTCATTCCTTCTTAATACCCATCTAAAGATAATGAGAACTATGTTCAATTAGCTATACATCATAAATTTGCATATTTCTTCATAAATGGTATATGTATTGATTGTGCTGCAACTATGAGAACTACTGTACAGCTGTAGTTATAAGATGCATTTCCGCTAATGTGTGCATTCAGGGCTCAAAATTAGGATCTTTTTACTAACCCACAGGATCACCATAATAAAATTTGTACTGGTCCTTCTTAAATTGCACCAATCCTGCCAAAATCAAACAGAAGCCAGTTCAGTTTCTAATTCAACATTTATTATTCATTAGCGTAAACTAGAAACAATAGCAACTATATTTCACCAACGATTATACTTGCAAAAAGCTGAAAGTTCATGTTGAAGCTTCTTCAAGATGTTCTTGTTCAAAGATGCCACAATTGTCCATTAACTTTGATCTTTTGTTTTGAGAAGATAAATGGATCATTTGAGTGACATCCGATTGAGAAGATAAATGGATCATTTGAGTGACACCGATTTAGATAATTGGAACTGAACACCTCTTTATAAATAAAGATAATTGGCTGCAAGGACTAGAAATTAAAAATGGTGGGCAAAAATCAAGAGAATTGATTGCAGTGGGAACGCGTTTCTTTTGATGCTATCATATCCGCAAAAACTTGTAATTACTGATTTGAACTGATACTCTAAATAATTGGTTGCGCTTTTGGTACATAAGTTCATTATTATATATTTGATCATTTTTACGGTTACACCATGTACATCATTCTACTATTGAATGTGCGACATCGTAGAGTGGGTGTGTCAGGATCTAATTGTGAAGTATGAGAATATGTTCCCCGATTTTTTTTTATTATAACAAAATACAAGCTCATTACTCCACTTACCAGTGTTGCTTGTAAAAGGGGTTTTCTAGCCACACTCGCCTGAAAACAAATTCAGATCATGGATGGATCATGCCACATTATGCAAACTGATTCAAATAATAGAGGAGAGTCAGGATACGAGTGACTTCAACACGAAGAAAATATTGAAACAATCTGAATTGCAAAAAGCAGCAAAGGAAATAATTCATTTTGAGCAGTAACTGTGAACAAATTTTCATTAGTGGTTTATAAATACTGCATTTCAATGTAATATGTGATCTTCAAATTTCCTTTTGGTCTCTCTTGATATTTCATGTTGTAATTGTGTTGTTTGTGTATTAAAAAGAATCTTTGATGCTTTCTGTGTTTGACAACAAATGTAAACAAGTTTTAAAAGTGTGTTTTCTTTCTCCACGTCTTTCTCATGACTCTCGGGGTTTAAGATTTAGACTCTTATTCTTCAAATTTTGGGAAATTTCAGCCCAAGAATCAACAACCCTTCCGTTTCAAATCCTATGGGAAACATTGATGGTACACCGATTATCTCCATACAATCCGTTCTTGTGTTGGTGTTTGTCATCAGTACAAGGCCATACCAATCAACAAGTGTCGATTCTCAGCATCTTTTAATTAACCACAATCAATAATAGAATACCACCTCAGAGTAAATTCTTAAAGAAACAAGACTCTCAAATGTTTTTCTTTTTGTCAAAATAAAGACATGATAGCAGTTTCTTTGATCTTCAACTTGGCACTCCGAGGCCCTTTGATCTAGTAATACTTTCTTATTGGTCTGTTGAAGAAATAGGTGTTTTGATGTACAGCATGTGACAGTTGTTTCTGTTGGCTGACTTTAGCTGAAGGACAGTGGCAAGTTTAGAATAAAAACCAATCACAATAGTTTATACATACTCTATTGGAGTGTGAGGTAATTGTTCCATATAAACACAATTCCCATGTGGATAAATACGTTGACAGCTGCCCGATGGTTTAGTTACAGACAATATTATCAGATCAATGATTATGTGCCGTAATTGTATAAACTCAGACAATCATCAAATATGTATACATTTCTGGACAGGAGTGGCCAAATTGCCGGAAAGTGGACAAACCAAAAGACACAGTAAAAAAGGACACTGTTCAATGACAAGGAATATGATTGCAAAAAACGTGTTTGTTGCTTTCAGAGTTCATGGACAGTTCAGTTCACATGGGTGTAATACAGTGAAAAGGAAAATGGTGGACATATGTTATGTAGTTTGTGCATATAATTTCCTCAGCATGAAGACAGAAAATCTCCCCTATTCATTTCTTGTCCAAGGATGAAGGACTCGCCTGCCCAAATTGTCTCGGACAATTGAACAGGGGTCACACTACCAGGCAAAGTGGGCGATTAAGTTGCCAAGAAATGTTAACTTCACCCTCTTCTATTAGGAAAGTGAAAATGACTTGGCCATGTCGTTTTGTTTTTTAGATGTACACTGAATGACAGTAGTTTATGGCTTTTGAGATGCTCTCTCAACTCAGCCAAGTGTAATTGGTGTTGCATCCCCAGGCAAAATGTATCACATGTGGCCTTAGCCTTAGTAGGTGTTCATATCGTATGCACCGACATACAAACTCTTGCACTTCACATGCATGTTTTAACAAGTGATTGACCATTAACTCTTTCCCCACCAGATATTGCTGTCCAATTTCTGCAAGTTATCATTTGATGATGAAAACAAACCAAATTGTTTTGAAACATAAAAAATCTATATGTAAACAACAACTTTTGTTTTAAGAATGGAATCGGTGAAAGCACTTTCTAAATATATTTTCTGAAGATTGTAACTGCTGTGCTTGCGTTATTTCTTCATAAAATAGTTTAAAACCATAAGTGAACCTGTCATGGGGTAATAAGGGCATACATCATTGTATCTAAGAAGTACCTCTTCATTAGACTGCCTGTTTTCATAATTCATTGGGCACATAAATTAAGAAAAATATACAATTCGTAGAAAGTAGTCTAAATATTACATGATGGAAGATTTAACCTAAAAATAAAAAAAACATAGGCCAGAAATGTATGGGACAATGCTATATTGTGGAATTCGAGAAGGTCAAGGTTGTTTTCTTACATCACAAATTTTGTTGAAAATACGAAAAAAGCAGTAATGCAAATAATAGCCATCCAACACATGACATTATTACAAGTACGTAGAAAAATATTAAAACCATCAATTTGCAATCCGATCAGGGATTGTTGTAACGAAGCTAGAAAGCGAGTGGTTATAATACAAAAAAAAAAAAAATCAATTTCTAAAAATAGATGCACCCGCAATTCATGCATGGTGCCATATTTTCCATTTTTGTACATCGATGTGCGTTGATTCAGTTACTTTAATGCTTCAGTTCATCATCGATGAATAGCTAAGGAAATGTTTTATTGACAACAATTAAATTTAACTCGAAGAAATTAAACTCAAAGTTTTGATCTCAATTACTTAAGGTTTATGTGCCCTTCTTGGTCTCTACACCATGCATTTCGGCCATATCACTTCACCTGGGCACATTAGAAACTACATTATTGTAATTAATTCTAACTGATAGGAGTACCTAGATTACATCATTGTAATTACAATAAGGTATATATAGTTAATAAACTAGAACAAGCATTTAACTTTTTCTACTTCTAAAACCTTCACCAAAAAAGTCCAAAAGATTCACATTTAATTCTGAATAAACATGTCGTTAAGAATGGATGAAGAATTACATGTATGGCATCAAGACATTCATACATTTGCTTTCATTTGCACGTTAAAGGGGTCAGGGTTCTCAATAGATTTCAAAACTGAAGAGTCATTTGACCCTTGACGCCAAAATCTGGAGTCAAAATGAAAATCTCAAGAGTCCAAACTGAAATCTCAAGAGTTATTTGTTTTTAAGTTATGAGCTCGTAGCTGGGATTGTTCGATATTCGTGGAGTAAACTGATGCTTAAGATTTCCTACAACTTTAGGAGATTTATTCCCCTTCTCCTCAGAATTGTTACTAACTTTCTATTTCTTTTCAGTTTGAGGGTCGAAATGATCATGGCAGGTCATTTCTGAGACTGAGACAGAAAATAAAATATACTTATTTGAGCAAATTGTTATTCAACAATTCACAAAAACATCTAAAGTAACTAAATTATTCCATCTCGTTATTCAATCTTGAGTAATTCCAAAGCACAAAATAAATCACCGAGTGTAATATCTGGTAAATTTTTACTCAATGATACAATAATTAAAACACCAGAATTTTAAAACGTTTCACCGATTGAAGAAAATTAATTGCCAATTAAACATAATTAAAGTTTATCTACTTACCTTTGATAAAGGCTTCACGAGCCACCGTATTTTCCAACAGATTTGTCTAATTGATAACAATTTGATGGGCAATCAAACACCGATATTTGATCAAAAGTTAATCCAGTCAAGTCATAACTGATTCACTCTTCCTCTATCATAAACATCAAAGGTAATCTGAAAACAATCTAACCTTGATTCAGATATGCCCAACTAAGTGTGACATCATTGACTTGCTACCTCTGCCCAGTTCATATTGATCTTGCATAGGTGCCATATTATTGGCCGATAAGGTGTAAACAGTAGTCTAGCAAATGTTGATTACTAGCGCATATAGTCAATTTGTAATGGACAGCGCGCACTCAGTAGGAAATTATGAGGCGAATCAAGGTAATTAAGAATGATGCTCCAGCTCAAGTCAACATGCGTCCTAAAAACGCACAGGATGGAATTTCCATGCATCAGAAATGGGTCATATTTAAATTCAAAGTGTCAAAACCCAAGGGTATACGTCTTTTGAGAACCCGGGGAGTCATTTCAAACTAGTTTAGAAATATTTTCGACTGCCATTTTCACAATAATAGAAATGCCACGTTTCAAATAAAATGGTCTGTAGACATTCTGATGGTTACAGAATGATAAACCTAGAGTGTCTGAAAAAGCAAGTCACTGACATCTCGCTCTGCTTTACGCAAGGGAGCCCCGAAAATAGAGAATGGTGGCAGTCCTGTAGCCTTGCATTCTGAAAGTCATAAAAGAGACTAGCGGGCATTTAATGGTGCATTTGCCATGGTTGCAGTACAAAATTTCAACTGAATATAGCCAGGCAGGCATAGACAGATGTACAGAAAGATATATGACCAGAGATTATAAACATATTCCAAACTGTTCAGCTTGGGGATCATCATAATGTTCATCACTGATATTATTCTCATTATTACTATTACCAACAGACATGTACAATTCTGTCATTGGGCTTCTCATAAAATGCTGCTTACATCTAGTACAGGCCTCCTTACCTTCTATTAGGTTCTACTTCCCAGATTTTCACAACGGACAAAAAAGTCTTTTATTTGCAAACAGTACTTGCCGACAAACAGCTTATGTTCAATATCTGAAGGTTTTAAACAAAATCACCTTCTCACTTCCACTCAATGGATTATTGACAAGCATCGGTGAAATTTTTGATTCCGCGCATACTCCATATTGATGTACACTGCTTCAGTCTGTAGACAAATTGGTATGGAATTTATTCTTTCACAAACTCACTGCCAAGTACTTTACTGAATGAAACAGGACATCACTATTACCAAAATTTATAGCCATTTCTTCAAAATCAGAGTACCATCCCCCCACCAGTAATGAATTGTACATTACCAACAGCCTTTAAGCGTTTCCAAAGCATAAATTTAACGATCTAACAGTAAAGAAAACTTACTCTATGAAACATTCCGGTTGTCTGGCGATCAATTTTTTAGAGGATTGGGGAAGGGCACCGATTTTGACTTACCCCTCCATGCCATTGCCCTTTCAAATCCGCCCTTTTTCTTCCGTGGATGCAAGGCTAGATTAAAGGCGGAGCAAATAGAGCAGTTGCTCGAAGGCCCCCGAAATGCAAGTTATTTTAAATTTCTGGCGTTTATTTATTTAATGGGGGGGGGGGGCTTTTTAAAATTGCTCCTGGGCCTTCTACCACTTTAATCCGGTGATGCGTGGATGGGAAATGTAACTAAATAGCCTTTTAAAAAATCTACATGATATACATGTTCAAAGTGAACTGGACCTCCAATTGTTCGTCTCTGAATTGCAGAGCTTGTTGATGGAATAAATCTTACTAGGAATTCAAATTGTAAAATGCACGTGCTACATCGGTCAAGTCATGAAGATGCAATTTTGGCTAACCTAAATTTAAGATACTCATTACCACAATTTTGCATCGCCTTGCTTACGTGACAATAGATTTTAATGGCAGCATACAGTTTTAAGTCAATGTATAAATCATTTAAGATACTCACTTGTGACAAACTCTTCACAACGCCAAAACTAAGAATGACCTTCACGGACAAGTCACTTGCTTTGAGCTCAGGGCTAACATTTACGCACGAATTGATTTTATCACTAATCACTAAAATACGGACCTTCTTGGAACAGTGAAACAGAAAACTTTGGGACCGACAAATTAATTTTCGTTGGGGTAGGGCTGGGATTTTCTCTCGAGCCAGAATTTTTTTTATAATTTTTATTTTTACTGCAAGATATTTTTTCTTCCAACTATTATAATGAATATAATAGGTTGAAGAGAATAAAAACAACCCAAAGAAACTATGGCAAAAGTAGAAGTCGCTCGGTTACAGTTCTAAAACAGAAGATAATGCTAATATTGTACTGACTATTGAGGATAGCAACTGCCATTGACCCTGTGATATTGCTAATCATTTTAATACCTTCTTCATTAATGTAGCATCTACTCTCTTGGAGAAATTACCACAACCTTCAAAACATTTACAACGGTTTCAACAATTTTGGGAAATTAACATGGAGAGGCACTTGGGACCCATACGGGAAATTAACATGGGGAAGGTTTATAGACCCATACCGAAAATGAACATGGAGAGGGCACTTGTGACCTATATGGGAATTTAACATGGGGAAAGCTTATAGGCCCAAACCGGAATTTAACATGGGGGAGGTTTATAAACCCAAACGGGAAATCAACATGGAGATGGCACTTGGGGGTCAAAAGTGTTTATGGGGTCCTACGGGAATGGTAATGTTAAAATTGTTAAGGGAAAAAGTGTCGAAATGTTTATAGGGACAAAATGGAATCGTAATGTTAATACTATCCAAGCACACTCCCTGCAATTCAGTACCCTCTTTTTGATTACAATCCAAACACACACCCCTACACTCCAACAAAAAGGGTAGGAGTGTTTATACACACGATATACCCTCACACAAACATACTATACCCTCACAAAAACATTATACAATCAAATACAGGTATGCACGGGTAGGAGTGTTTTATTCACATTCTATACTTACTATACAATCTCACATAGGTAGGCACGGGTAGGAGTGTTTTATACACATTCTATACTTACATATATACTATACAATCTCACAAAAGTAGGCACGGGTAGAAGTGTTTATAGACACTACTATACCCTTACATACAAACAAAACTATCACAAGAGATGGGGCAAAGAGGCTTTACGTTTTAGATATCAATAACATGCACATCACATGCATGCAAAAACTGGCAATGATTCAAAGTTGACAACGTTGAAACGTAAGACTAGAGCTCCAATTATTCAGTACAGTGTCATTTTTGCCGTCGATGCACTACGTTTCTGAGCTACAGAAATTAGATAACCATAATGTTCTCAAAACCACTTTTCTATTGACCTTTATCCTGATTCGTGGACTATTTTTACCTTCTACTGCTAACATAGTGAACCGAAGTAGCATCATTTGAACATTCTTTCACAATAATAAAGATAAACATTAATTTCAACACAAAAGCTAGTAGTGGCTAAAGTTTACTGCCCTGCATACACGCCGTTTCGTACTCACTGACCTAGCTACGCGAATAGCATCTTTAGCTACTGTGAGCATAGCGCACACAATGAAATATTGTCAAATGAACGCAGTAGTTTTTTCCAAAACCTATGGTTTGCCTCAAACAGAGAGAAGGTTACTCCTTTCATGAGTTTCTGAAGACAAGGGTAAATTCTATGATATAAATGTTCATTGGCAATTTTGTTTTTCATTCATCAGTTTCAAAAAAGTAGTGTTATATTTCTTGTCGAATGACTGCAGTCACATTTGCTGTATGCCCCCCTCCCAAAAATTTTTTTTAAGATGTTGCATGCTTTGCTTCACACACCTTGAGACTACAAACAATGTCACAACATTCCCTAAACCGTAGAACAGTAAAAACACGTCTTGTTCTATCGACAGTCGGAAATGGACTGACTGAAAAAAGGGCATACATTTTTACATTTTTACTTAACGCATGTTTTGGCTCTAGAATGAGTGCAGAATAAAATGGGTCATACTCTAGTCATTCTTACATTGTAAAGCTGTTTGGGTTTTTGTTGTTGTTTTGTTTTTGTTTTTTTTTTCTCCTTCTGAAAACGGTAGATCTAATGTTAGAAATTTTTCTCGTGACACATTGCAGTACTAAAATAGTACTACCCATACACAAAGCTAAGATATCTGACATGCACAACTAAACTCAAGATTTTATATAATCCATGAAATTTACACATTGAAGAAAAATCGTTCTACAATTTTTAGGGTACAAGTTTTTGAAAAAGTTACAAAACTAAAGTAACATTTCACGTGATCATTGCGACTACTACCAACATTTTTGGAGAGGTATCTTAAAATGGGAACATATACCATTATGATTTCAATCTAAATCATTTTATTAGAAACTTAAATGTGTGTGTGTGTCTTTGGAAGCAGAGAGAATCGACATTACGACGGAGAGAGAGTATTTTATTCCTACTTTTAAAAATATCAAGGCACTTACGTTTTTTCTATGGTATATTTTCCTTAAGAAATTTCAAAAAAACATCCTATTTAAAAATCACATCGATTGGAAATATCCACCTTTTTTTTGGTGGGGAGGGGGTTAGAATATCACAAGATTGAATTGGAGATATAGTCTACTAAAATCCTTCTTTTGAAAACGTAGATGTAAAGTTCTCGCAAAATATTACATCCAAACATTCCATGATGTATTTTGACCTAAGACTGACACAATTTCCATTGATCACAAATTGTACGATTGGGTTGTGCGTTAGCTTTTTGTAAAGCGACTATCGGTCAGGCACAGGAAAAACACGTATAACTTTCTCACAGTGTCAATAGTAACTGAAGGCGATTCTAAGCGAACGCGGTAAGAAAATATTTTTTAGCCAATGAAAGTACTTGTAATGAGTGACGAAGTGTTTTATTATAGATTCAAGTCAGGCAAAATAATGCCTATGATCTGGCTTTTTACAATTGCAGTGCAGACAGACTAGAGTGAGTTTGCAATCATGTTAAGAATTCGTGTCCTGTTACATTTATTCTCACTACTCTAAATATTGAACTGTAACATTTATCGGCTCAAGCTTTGAAACTGACAAAAAAATGTTGTCACTTTTGAGATACACGCACATAAGTAGAGAGAGAGAAGAGCTACAATATTTAGTGGTCGTTTTTTTTCTTTAAACTAGTGAATTTAGGGACTTGTATTACTGACGGTATATTTCAACGAAGGACTGGGAAGAAGATAACCAATACAACTGCTGAGTAAAATAATTCACAATTGTTTATTGCAAGCTCAAATTTCCAATGGCTGCCCCAATAACACAATACGCCACAAAGATTTGGCAGAAAGAGACAATTTTATTTTAGGGACAGGTTCTTCACACCACACCCACAGAGGTTGTTTTTGTAATTCTTGAAGAGAGGTACTCTAAGAAGGAAAGGTAGCTACTGTGTTTAACGGCTTGATGGTTACTTCTTTTTATAGTCGATGACTTGTGACTGTACTTCAGTGGTAACAATCCCGGATCAAAGTATTCACCTTGACCCCAGAAATTCCACCACATTATGGTAGGTTGCCACGGCGACTCAGTGCAACCACAAGACTGTGACCACAAATCAATAACTGCATCTTCAAGGAAAGTAAATGAGTTTTAATTCATGATTTAGTTGATGAATGACAAGTTGTGTCAATTAATTAATAAATTTCCGATTTAAGAATTATCCTTGTTCTTTAACTCAGTTAAACACTCCAGACATCATATAAATATTTAAAGCGATGAAAATCTATTTTTAGACCTTAGCTTCATTACTTTTAAACTGTTAAATATATTTGCTGACTACTTTCTAAAAAAATGGACAGTGGTGACTCTAAGTAGAAAATAAATGCATATATTTGCGCAGTTTAATTTTTTTACAAATACCAACTCTGATAGAGATAAATAACGATCAATAAAATAAAAAGATGTCAATATTTCTAGCACTGTAATGAAACAGACAAACACCTTCAAAGAGAGATACTATATCACTAAAATAAAACATAAATATTCACTGGCGCAATAATAGTACTAGGTAACCAAAATCAATATTCACTATGGTGGTTACTATACTTGTTAATAAAAGAATTGCTTCTGTCTGTAAAAATGCAGAGTGACTCTAGTACTGTGGAAAGAAATGATATGTAAGATTTTGTATAACAATAGTTGTGACGTTTTTTACCTTTGCATTAAACTTTTGATAGAATTTCTTGTGCCAAACTATAGATAGAGAGAAAGAAAGCACAACAAATGTTTTTTGAAAAAAAAAAAAAAAGTCAACACCGTTTATTTCTGAATCATCATTGTTTTAATAAGCCTGCTAACTCAAACATTACAAACTAATGAAGAGGGGTATTAGGCTAGTCCCTTCCTCTTCGTGTACAACTGACAAATAAAACAAATGTTAAACATAAACATATTTACAAGGTTGACAACGTTGTGGAGTAAGACTAAACTTCCAGTGATCCAGTCATTTTGGTATCGAAACACACTGCATTTCTGTTTTAAAGAAAATAGATATCCATAGTTCACAAAATCACTTTTCTATTTTGTCATCGTTTCTAGAGAAATCATGTTAAAACAAGTCAGTACATGTTCTAATGGGAATCCAAGACTACGTTGATGAAGTAAATATTGTCCACACTCTGCAGAATCTGATCCTTGTAATCTCAAATTATTGAATTGAGGGGATACATTATTTCTTCTCATAAAGTCGATGATATAGTCATCCAGCGGAGGTAATCGATAGGAATTAAAATAGTCCACACTATTGTCGTTGGAAAAGTACACAACTACCCAATTAGTTCCAGGGCGGTGACTGTTGTCCGTGTTGACGACATAAGCTCGAAACGTCTTTAGGTTTTCGATAAGGAGGTTCATTTTTAAACCACACCAATGGATTCCAAGAAGCTGTGTACGAACTGTTGGTCAGAAGGTAACGAAGTTCCCAGGTATTCATTTTCAGAGGTAATGATAAGTGATTAGTTCACACTTTACTTTTTCCTTGAAAATATCTGTCAAGTAAGTCGATGAACGGGAAGTCTGGGTACTCTGTTGCAAGACAGCTTCGATGCGTTTCGTTTTCAACGAAGTCAATGGAAGCTGTGGATTCCCTCTGATGATTTATTTTCCATTGTTGTCTTGGCCAACTTTTGCGTTTATATCTCCCATTACGATCTTTATATCTCTTTTTGGACCCGATCTAGTACACCCGTCAATCTTTCATAGAAGTAATTTTTCTCATCATAAGTATCATTGTTTGTTGGGGAATAACACCGGATGACTTTAACCTTTCTGCCTTTTGAGTAGAATCTTGCAGTAATAATCCACGGTGAAACTGGTTCCCATTCTGTCATGGCTTTGGCAGTGTTTGGTGGCATCATGGTGGTCAATCCTTCCATGTAGTCATGTTCTGTGTCTTCATGACCCGAGTAGATAATGTGTTCGCCTCTGGAAAGAGTTGCCTGGCCAGATCTGCATTACTTTCTTTGTATTTTTTTTACTGGCTCTATTAAATATGTACTGATACTGAATCTGATCCTTATTTCATTACAGATGGCAGTACCATTTCTGCTATGAGTGGCTGAATGCGCTGTTGAAGGAGACTGCAACAGTGGGTTTTTTTTGCGACAGGGTACAAGTTCCATCCAGCCCCAGATAACCCCGATCTTCAGGTGCCTCAGGAACGTGATGATAAAATTGAAATGGATGAAGTGGAAGTCATTGATTTTGTGCAGTTATACACATGTAATTATTCCTTGTCACAACAAATGTTGAGACATGCAACACAAAGAGATAAACAATCTTATTCAATGGACTTCCTTGCAATGACAATATTTGCCACAGTCCTGAAGGAAATGTTTGTGTTAGCAAGTCATCATCAAATTAACTTGTCAGCTTTGAAGTGGCTTACCGTATTTTGTATCACCGATGCCAAATGTTCCAACAATAAAGACATTTGTAATGTCTGCTATTGGTCTGTCTGTTTACATCAACCTAATAGAAAAGCATTTCTAACTGTCTACTGTATTGGCATTACTGGATTTCATTAGACATGTTACATGGATTTGGAAAGGAGGAAGTTCACTGATCACTTTCTATTTATGTTTCTTACAGGATCACTAAAACAGGAGCCATGGATACTTCCACAAGAGTGAATAGGCATATATTGAACGGTTTCAGCTATCTGCCAAAGTTATTGGTTAAAAGTTGACCTTTTTAATAAGTCAGTTCTTGAATCTGTATTCATTGTTGAACTCATGTGAAGTTATTCTGATAGCTTTAAACAACTAATGAAGTAGATTTTGGAGTGTGATATATACTAAAACTTAATGGTTTTAAAATACTGATTGATCTATGTAAGATTCTATTGTAGAAATTATTTCTTTTGAAATACGGATTTGATCTATGTAAGATTCTATTGTAGAAATTATTTCTTTTGAAATACTGATATGATCTATGTAAGATTCTATTGTAGAAATTATTTCTTTTCAAATACTGATTTGATCTTAGTAAGATTCTATTGTAGAAATTATTTCTTTTGAAATACTGATTTGATCTATGTAAGATTCTATTGTAGAAATTATTTCTTTTGAAATACTGATTTAATCTATGTAAGATTCTATTGTAGAAATTATTTCTTTTGAAATACTCATTTGATCTATGTAAGATTCTATTGTAGAAATTACTTCGTTTGAAATACTGATTTGATCTATGTAAGATTCTATTGTAGAAATTATTTCTTTTGAAATACTGATTTGATCTCTGTAAGATTCTATTGTAGAAATTATTTCTTTTGAAATACTGATTTGATCTATGTAAGATTCTATTATAGAAATTATTTCTTTTGAAATACTGATTTGATCCTTTCCGGGTCATGGTATAAGTAAATATCCAAGGAGTTTTGTCAGGGGCTTATTTTCTTATTACTAATTTTAAAAGTTTAAAAGTCATACTTTTGGTAATTTGTTATTTAAAATCAGTACAAGGAACAAATTCAGACTGTTAACATTTGTGTTGTAAAATTGAAAACAGCATGAGGTATATGGAGCAGTTTTCCGGAAATATTCCATTATTCAAGTGCTATACAGGGACACTCAGTTGGTAACTTCATGAACACCTTGCATAATTATTTTAAAATGAGAAGTTTGCTCATACACAAATATACAATTGAGCATAGGTAATTTGAATGAATGGTGTGTGTTTGAGTGGACTTTTACTAAGAATATCAATTTACAATGAAAATCAAAAGAACCCTAGTAACTGCTTTTGTTATTAAAACTATGAAGTTTCTTTCTTAAATGCTTTACAGTCACAACTCAATACAAATTTTGAAAAGCAACCCAAGATTTTGTCAAAGTAAGTAAAGAGCATCTAACACTGTTAAATGCCTCTATTTTTCTTCCAACAGAACAGTAAAAAAAACAAAAAAAGCCTATGAATGTGCTTTCTATGAATCATTAGTTTACCCCACCTCCATTTCAGATTCATATACCGGCATTCCAGTATTAATAATCTGATGATATGCATGCTCATTATGTTTTCTTTTTTGAAAAATGTTATCTTGGCTATACTTCATAGGATTCGTAGGTTGACATTAATTGCATTTAAACCACAGAGTGGAAAATTGGCCCCTTTGTATGTCTTTTTTACTGTATGATGAGCCCATGCTGGATCATATGTCCATGCTCAATGATAATCCCATGCTGGATGATAAGTCCATGCTGGATGATAAGTCCATGTTGGATGATAAGTCCATGCTGGATGATAAGTTCATGTTGGATGATAAGCCCATGCTCAATGATATGCCCATACTGGATGATAAGTCCATGTTGGATGACAAGTCCATGCTGGATGATAAGTCTATGTTGGATGATAAGCCCTTGCTCAATGATATGCCCATACTGGATGATAAGTCTATGTTAGATGATAAGACAATGCTGGATGATAAGTCCATGCTCGATGATAAGTCAATGCTGGATGATAAGCCCATGTTGGGTGATAAGTCCATGCTGGATGATAAGTTCATGTTGGATGATAAGCCCTTGCTCAATGATATGCCCATGCTGGATGATAAGTCCATGTTGGATGACAAGTCCATGCTGGATGATAAGTCTATGTTGGATGACAAGTCCATGCTGGATGATAAGTCTATGTTGGATGATAAGCCCTTGCTCAATGATATGCCCATGCTGGATGATAAGTCTATGTTAGATGATAAGACAATGCTGGATGATAAGACAATGCTGGATGATAAGTCAATGCTGGATGATAAGCCCATGTTGGATGATAAGTCCATGTTGGATGATAAGCCCATGCTGGATGATAAGCCCATGCTCAATGATATGTCCATGCTGGATGATAAGTTTATACTGGATGATAAGTCCATGTTGGATGATAAATCCATGCTGGATGATAGGCCCATGCTGGACGGTAAGTCCATGCTGGATGATAAGCCCATGCTTGGATGATAAGTCTATATTGGATGATAAGCCCATGCTTGGATGACAAGTCTATGTTGGATGATAAGCCCATGCTGGATGATAAGCCCATGCTTGGATGACAAGTCTATGTTGGATGATAAGCCCATGCTGGATGACAAGTCCATGCTTGGATGATAAGTCTATATTGGATGATAAGCCCATGCTTGGATGATAAGCCCATGTTGGATGATAAGCCCATGCTGGATGATAAGCCCATGCTTGGATGACAAGTCTATATTGGATGATAAGCCCATGCTGGATGACAAGTCTATGTTGGATGATAAGTCCATGCTGGATAATAAGCCCATGTCAGATGATAAGCCCATGCTGGATGATGTGACTAATGCATGCTGGATGATATGTCTAAGGCATGCTGGATGATAAGTCCATGTCAGATGATAAGTCCATGCTTCATGATGATAAGTCAATGCTGGATGATAAGTCCATATTGGATGATAATCCCATACTGGATGATAAGTCCATGCTGGATGATAAGTCCATGCTGGATATTAAGCCCATGTTGGATGATAAGCACATGCTGGATGATATGCCTCAGGCACGCTGGATGATAAGTCCATGCTAGATGATACGTCCATGATTGATGTTATGTCCATGCTAGATGATAAGTCCATTCTTAGAGTGCAGTGGATTTCTTACAGTAGACATACAACAGATTGATCTATGTATTTCCTAAAGATTTGATCTGTTGTCAGTTCCTCTAACATAGTCTAACATAGTCTTCTGACAAGCAACACCTTTCGGTTTGTATAAATTCACAGGTGTCTGATACAATGTACAACAAGTCCGGCTTCACTGCAGTCAGCACCTCTTCTGCCAGAGATGCATATCTCAATTTGAGATAGAATCCAACTAGTTTGACACTACCGCTAGTGACATCAAACCCTGTTCCAATCCGAAGGAATTTGTGTGCCATCATCATATCTCTACAAAGCGTATGGCTTGTTGCAAAACATGAAGGTGCCAGTCAAGAGCCAAAGTGACAATTCTAGTAGAATTGTACTACTACTTTGGTATCCCTATTTTCAACATATTTTAATTGTCAAAACTATAAGCAAATGTATAATGGGATCAGGCAACAAGTTCCCATTTGGGCTTCCTGTTCTTGATCTTTTAGAGATGGCTGATTATTATAATTTGTTTTATCATAATTAGTACTGCAAGTTCTTTGAGTCAGGATACTTTATATCAAAGTGAAAGCAGTTCAAATATAGTACAAAGTATATTTGAAGCTTATCTCCATACTTTGAACAATTTATAAAATACTTGATACCAGAATGACATTTATCTTACTGTGTCAAAACTGGTTAAACAGCATATGAAAGAAAAAAAAAAGAAAAAAAGAAAACCCAACAAGTTTTGGGAAAAAAATTGGTTGAGAGAGACCATATCTGAAAATAAATAACAGTTGAAACTTAACACATCTTGATGTTTTCATACTCTGTAATATTTTATCAAATTTGCTCAAACAGTTTCATTGTTAGATGAAGTTAAAACTACCTAATAACACATTGGAGACAGATTTTCCCCCACCCGAACATCACCACCACTTCTTCAACAATCAATAAGCCAAATTCACTGAATTATTGTAGTTATTGTATACCACCAACTGCGGTGAGGTCACCAAAAGTATAGAAGTATATAATGATGAAACCAGTCACATTTGCTGCAGAGCTTTCGAGTTACTGGCAGACATGAAAAGCAATCAAGTTTCATAGCTCTATCTCTAAGGGTATTGGAGTAAAAGCACAGAAAACGGGAAAATTCACCAATGACCTTAACCTTGAATATATAACCTTGACCCTGATATGCAAGATGCCATCCAATTGAAATTTGAGTACATCATGGCTCATCCATATATAAAGCAGATACCTCGAACAGTTTCCAAGTTTTAAAGCAGAAACACTAAAATATTGACTTACTTCCTTGATCTTTAAGATGGGACAATGAATGTGACATGCAACACATTTTCTAGTGACAAGATATAAGTAGACTAAGTTTATTTCATTTACCTTAAACAGCTCTTCAGTTCCAGAGCAGAAGAAAATGTGTCCCGAAACCTAAAATGTTTACCCATGACCTTAAACCTAAGGAGATAATACTAATATAGTCTAATAATGTGTTGCACCTTCTAGTGATCATATATAATTATACCAAGTTTCATCTCTAAATGTCAAATAGTTCTAAAGTTATTTAGGGAAAAGAAAAAGTGATGGAAAACAAAATACTGACCTGTGACCCCAATGTCATAGCTCATGCATTATGGGATGTTTCATAGGCCCAATGTGGCCTCCTGCATGTCATCAGAGGTCATTAAGGGAAGCAGGAACCACACTGGCACAGTGGTTTGCATGTCAGACTTGTGACCAAAAGAATGTGTGATTGAATCCTGACAACTTATCAGCCCTGATTAGCTAGTGGTCTGTACTTGGGCAATTAGGCATTTGACTACAACTGCCCTGACATTAAATAATCTACTTGTGTTGCAGTGCCATAAAACACAAAACAGAATCTATCTTGACCTTAACTCTACACATCTCAAACAAATACATATGCAGGTATGTGATTCATATCTACTTTTTACACACCAAATTTCTACTGGTATACAAATCATTTAGTATAGTCAATACACTGTGCATATAAAAATACAATGCTATTTAACTGTTTCTATTATGTTAAAACAAAGAAACAAAAATGGGATTTATTTAGTGTGGTAAAGATTTGTCAAATTCTCAACTACCTACAGCTACAAACATAAATATGGTTAACATTAAAAAGGTCATCTCAGCAATCATTTGTTGCAAGAATTAATTCCAGACTTTATATCAGAGCCAACTCTCTCTCTCTTTGAGTCTGACATACATATTACAAGAATGATGGCATAAAACTGAATAGTCAACCAGAAATTATATCAGTAGGACTAAAGATGATTCTCTTATTTAGGACACTAGTACTCAATCATTACTGAATTTCAAATAAAAAAGGAAAACAAAAACCCCACCCAAAGGAAGTATTGAATGGTTTCTGGTAATTGTAAAAAAAATCATAAACAGATTACTCTCTTTAATGCCATTTATGTAAAAAAGAGAAAGAATGAAATAAATAAATAAAAGTATTTGCACTAATAATTATATGTATTGGTATTTAGTGGTAGATTGGCATCGTTTAAATAAAACTGAAAGTTCTTCATACCTGGATACTTTCTGCCAAATTTGGTACAATTCTGTTAAGTGGTTTCCAGTTAAAAGTCATTTAAATGTTTTCTATTTTAAGTAATGGTTACCATATTTGATGGCATTGTTTGTACAAACCTGAAACCCCTTTCTGCCAGAATGCTTTCTGCTGGTCACAATTTTGTAAAAGTTTATTGAGTGGTTCTTGAGAAGCTGTTTCAATGCCTTTATATCTTTAATAAGGGTGGCCATATTTGAAGGTGGATCGTTATCTTTTATACATGCTTGAAAAACTCCTTCAGCCCAGAATGCTTTCTATAAAATTAAGTCAGATTTTGTTGAGTAGTATTTACTACAAGAAGTCATTGCAATGGTTTTATGTTGTTAGAAACTGTGGCCATTTTTGATGGCGTATCAGCACCATTTGTATAAATCTAAAACCCAAGTTATGCCTGAATGCTTTATACCAAATTTGGTCAAAAGTGGTCCTGGGATTTTTGAGAAGTCTATAATATAAATGGTTGGCAGGGGGATGACAGATGACACACAACAGACACATGTTCATATCATAAGCTTGCTTGGCTGTAAGGCCAGGTATACCAAGTACCACTCCAGTGACGTGAGAATCGACTGTGGCAATCTGTAAAAGGATAAAAGTATGCCTATTAAATTTTGTTTGCTAGGTCACGGAATTTTTTAAAAATCAATGTAACTAGGTTTGCATTGAAAAACTCTTAGAAACAAGTAAAATACCACAAATAAAAGATCCAAACAATTATTCAATACAAATTTAATGAGGTTATCAATACATTCATAGAAACAAGCCTACCAAATTTCATTTTCCTGGGTACAATGTTTTATTCATAATTGTGCCAAAAAGAATTGATCTGAAACTTCAAAGTAAATTTTTAAAAAAAGAGGAAAATCAATCAAACAGCATGAAAATCAAGCCATTTACTGATTGAAATAATCATGCCACATTTTATATCATTATGTCAAATATATTTTTCCATAATTGAGCAAGCAAACTTCCTGTAATGAACATATGTACATACAGACAAGACGAGATCAAGACGTACCCATTGCAAGCAGTAGGGATATAAACATCTCTAATTTCCTTTCGTCATCACACAATATTCCCAAAATATGTATAGCAGAACATCATGTTTAAATGAATGAAAAGTTAACCTCAAGATCATGCATACAAATATAAACTTTTATCATGAACAAATAATAATAATACTAATACTACAACGACTACTAATAATAATAATGTTTCATTTATAGAATGTAACTCATTGTACAAACCTATTCTCCATTAAGGTCTTCTCTACAATCTACTTATGTACAATATATACATTATTTAACACTTGGTCAACCAGTTCTTCATTATTACAACTGTTTCAATCATTTGGTTACAGTACATGTGTAAAGAAATAAAAAGTTGGTTTAATTTTTCATGGCTTTCACTCGTGAAATCAAGTAACTATCATACACTGAAAACAAGCATGTTCCTGGGAGTTTATGTCCTCTTCCCCACCCACCCCATCATATAAAACACATCAGGGTGTCTATTCTTTGATCTGTACAGTATATAGCACTATGAGAAATAAACAGTCATTTATCCTATTTTCTCTATTATGAAATTTCAAATTCGACACATTTCTAGTTTTTGACAATATTTCAGACTTGTTTGTAATGTCTGTGTGCACTGAGGTGACATGGTGACATCTTTGAACTTCAGCACTCTAAGATGACTCAGACTCCTCAAGTCTAATACACCATCATGTAGTGTGATGCTATTCAGTTCCAGTGTCTCCAGGTGAGTACAGCTACTGATACTACTACACAGAGATCTACTACACTCCTCAGACATGGTCACTTGCCACAGTGTGAGGTAGGTTATATTAGTCAGACTCCTCAAGTCTAATACACCATCATGTAGTGTGATGCCCTCCAGTTCCAGTGTCTCCAGGTGAGTACAGCTACTGATACTAATACACAAAGATCTACTACACTCCTCAGACATGGTTACATGAAGCAGTGAGAGGGAGGTTATATTAGTCAGACTCCTCAAGTCTAATACACAATCATGTAGTTCGTTGAACTGCAGCGTCAGATCCTCCAGGTGAGTACAGCTACTGATACTACTACACAGAGATCTACTACACTCCTCAGACATGGTTATATTAGTCAGACTCCTCAAGTCTAATACACGATCATGTAGTGTGATGCTATTCAGTTCCAGTGTCTCCAGGTGAGTACAGCTACTGATACTACTACACAGAGATCTACTACACTCCTCAGACATGGTTACTTGCCACAGTGTGAGGTAGGTTATATTAGTCAGACTCCTCAAGTCTAATACACCATCATGTAGATTGCTGGTATGCAGACTCAGACTCTCCAGGTGAGTACAGCTACTGATACTACTACACAGAGATCTACTACACTCCTCAGACATGGTTACACGAGAAAGTCTGAGGAAGGTTATATTAGTCAGACTCCTCAAGTCTAATACACCATCATGTAGATTGCTGGTATGCAGACTCAGTCTCTTCAGGTGAGTACAGCTACTGATACTACTACACAGAGATCTACTACACTCCTCAGACATGGTTACACGAGAAAGTCTGAGGAAGGTTATATTAGTCAGACTCCTCAAGTTAAATACACCATCATGTAGTTCCATGAAATGCAGCGTCAGATTCTCCAGGTGAGTACAGCTACTGATACTACTACACAGAGATCTACTACACTCCTCAGACATGGTTACATCAGTAATTGTGAAAGAGGTTATATTAGTCAGACTCCTCAAGTCAACCAAGTCATGATGTAGCAGTGTGATTTCATTCAGATACAGAGACTTTACATAGTCTGGTCTTAGTCTTGACTTCACACATTTGTGCCATTCATCATTACAATCCACTACAATATCAGTTGTTTCAAGAACTTCTTGACTGTCCATTTCATTTAAGCATGCTCTGTACATTTCATTCAAGTTCTTTATCTGAGTGTCACAGTACCTTCCTTGTCTGCACTGTATAACAAGGGGATCCTCATCACACACCTTACATATTCTTATGAAGGCCATATGGCCTTTCTTTGCATCAAGGCCACAGATGAAAATGAAAAGGTTCTCATATCTGAGGACATCATTTAATGTTTCCAAGGATTTGAGAAAATTCTGGAATGCATCTTCATTACTGACTAAATGCATGGAAGTCAGATACTCATGAATTGATAAATGGAGGAATGTGATAGAAACATTCTTCTCTTTTGGAGAGAAAGCAGCTTGCTTTGATAGTATACCACAGTCCAAGAGGGCACCAAGTTTTAATTGAGCACTGTCCCCAAGTTGGTTCATTAGATCCTTTTCCCGCATTACAACAGATGAGCCATCTTTCTCCTGTAGTAGAAAATAATATGCTGCTTGACATGCACTTTCCAAGTACGTATCCCAAAACATCTTAATGCTTATGTCATCCTTATCTGCCAATTCAGGAGTGTACTTATTTCCTGTCTTGCTTAGGCACCTCTTTATGATACATTGAAGCATTTCCCTGTACAAGTCTTGCCGTCGTGTTGGAAGTGATTGATTCAGGCACCAAATATGTGTCAGAAACGAAAGAAGCAGGGGTATGTTTCTAAAAGAAGACAGCACATTCTGTTCTTCTGGTGATGGAAAAAGCCTTTTCAGTGTCATATTCTTGTTATATATATTAATCACCTTCTGAACAAACTCCAAGGCACTTTTCTTACTCAAACCCTGTATGTCTAGCAGCAAATCATAATGGGATGATTGTTTTAGCTTAAGCTGAGAAATCTTCCAGGGTCTCATAGCCATCAGCACAGTTATCCTTGGATGCAGTTGTCTGACTAACAAGTCAGATAAGAATAATGGAATATTATCTCCCATCTCATCGATGCCATCAAGTATAATAAAAACTTTCTCTGGTTGTTCTTCTAAGTATGTTAACAAGCGGTCTGATTTTCTTTTCAAGAAATGACTGAAAAAAACCTCAGCCAATGTGTTTCCACTGGATATTTTTGGTGTATAAATGTAAAAAAGAAGTTTGAACTGCAAGAGGATGTCTTTATCTGTAATAGCTTCAGAACTCTGTGGGTCAGATGAGTCATGCTTCTCATCTGCAGTAATTTCAGATCTGCTGGAGCTTGGTGATTGATTCTTTGCATGTGCAATAGCTTCAGGACTCTCTGAAACAGGTTGGCCTGTCTCTTGTTTATCTACCATGGCTTTTTGACTGTCTGGAATGGTTGGGTCATTTCCCTCAGTAGTTTCCCTTTGTCTGTTTGGCTCTTCTGTACACCAAGTGTTGACTATTTGTTTACAAAATGTGGACTTGCCACTTCCAGAAAGGCCTGTTAAAATGATTCTTTCATTCCTCTTCTCTACAAATATCTGTTTGTATGAAGACAGTTTCTCCTTCTGTCTGTCCCTGGAGTTGTCTTCACTATTGTTCTTAGCCGTGTTTCTTCCATCAGTTTGGTACTCTATTATTACATCCGTGTACAATTCTTGTATGGGCATCGTTTCTTCTTCATCAAAGGGGGTGTATGGGATTCTGCTCTGAGACTTATAATATGACCTTAGATCTTTCTGTATACTATCTATTTCTGTAAAAGACAAAAGAAAAAAGTTACATTAGAAAAGGAAAGATGAAGCTGACTGACATTATGTAAGTAATTCACAATATAGGAAAGATATGATTCAATAGCTATCATAAGTATAAATTCTGGGAAGATTGTGCTATATCAATTTACATTTCAGTGCCAGAATTTCTATTTTGTAATATCCCAACTGAAAGATAGAAAATTTTGCTTGCAGGAATTTTTCCTTCATTCCTCTCATATCTATAACATATGTTACTGGATTGGAACCACAACTGTTCCTTACCGGAAGTCATCTTGATCATACAAAAACTTGGCATTGCTTGTTTAAGGACACTTTTGGGATAATAAATCTTATGTGCATCGTTGAAGAATTGACAAGCGAGCAGACCGCTCTTCCATTTTCATAGTGATGGATACGTATTTCTTCCTTAAGAAGAACTTTTTTATTTGCTGTTTTGTTTGTTGACAATACATACAGGAAAGGACAGATATACACATTCTGTGCTTTGAATTGCTCAAATTGAACACAGGCCTAGAGATCTGTCTGCCAAAGTATGCTAGGAATTATGTGATCTAGCGCAAAATATCAAATTACTTTTTCGACAACTTTATATCTAATGAACTGAATCAAATTTTTCATGACATTATATTTCTTGGTTTTTATTGAAAAAAAGAAAGTTCAACAGTTTTTTAGCTGTGGTCAATATTCTAGCTTGTTGATTTAGGTCTGCACAATATTTATATCCTTTAGAAGCGAACAGAACTTTCATTAAATATGAAAGTAACTAAAGGTAACCTATGACTTCAGAGAACTATTATTCCCATAATGCCTGTAAGTAACACAAAATTATTATAATGCAGCCTAAGCATATATTATGTTAAACGAATCAACAGATATATTGCTGGTTGCAGATCCACAGTCTCCCATTAAGAACTTGTTCTAAAAAACCTGCTTTTATACCAAAGAAGACATCAACAACAACTGCTACCAATTACACAACAAAACCTAACTTCTCTATGAAACAAGAATAAAAGTTTATAACTAATTTTGGTTTGCACTATACACAAACTCTTGTAATAATAATTTGTTTATTCTGTTATAAATGGACAAATCAAGAAAAAACAACTGTAACAAAACTTACAGCAGTGGGAAAGGATAGGAGTTTAGAAAGACCAGAAACCTATTTGTTAAAAATTCCCAAAAGTAATCATTACGTGATAACAAATTTCCAATTTTAGGAATGAGTGCCCCAACATTTTATTGTTGGGACCATTGCTGAGAAAATATACATTTGGTTTGATCTTAATCTGGGATGTAAACAGACATGGATGTCCATATGGACATGCACATGGATGCCAATGTGATCACGATGTTAACTCTTCCACCAAGGCGGGCTCAACAAAAAGTGTTGGCTTAAAAAAAAGAGAGTATTAAATTTGAAAAAAACATTGTAAAAATATAAGAGATTCTGAACTGAAGTATGGTATTCATCCGGCTAAGAAATAATTTTCAAAAACCTAGATTTAAATACATTATATGGTATTGGAGATTTTTACATACAGATGAGAATATGCATGGGGTATATATGGAAAATTGCATCCCTCCTACTATATATCTTATTTAATAAATTAACATGAGTCTTAAGGGGGACCTAGAATAGGAACATTATTACCTATGTTTGGAGCTAGATGCATCTCAAGACATTCATCATGAGTCAAGGTCTGCATCTCAAGACATTCATCATGAGTTTACGTCTGCATCTCAAGACATTCATCGTGAGTCTAGGGCTGCATCTCAAGACATTCATCATGAGTCAAGGTCTGCATCTCAAGACATTCATCACGAGTCAAGGTCTGCATCTCAAGACATTCATCATGAGTCAAGGTCTGCATCTCAAGACATTCATCATGAGTCTAGGTCTGCATCTCAAGACATTCATCACGAGTCTAGGTCTGCATCTCAAGACATTCATCATGAGTCTAGGTCTGCATCTCAAGATAATCATCATGAGTCTATGTCTGCATCTCAAGACATTCATTATGAGTCTAGGTCTGCATCTCAAGATAATCATCATGAGTCAAGGTCTGCATCTCAAGACATTCATTATGAGTCTAGGTCTGCATCTCAAGATAATCATGAGTCTACGTCTGCATCTCAAGACATTCATTATGAGTCTAGGTCTGCATCTTAAGACATTCATCATGAGTCTACGTCTGCATCTCAAGACATTCATCATGAGTCTAGGTCTGCACTTCAAGACATTTATCATGAGTCTAGGTCTGCATCTCAAGACATTCATCAGGAGTCTAGGTCTGCATCTTAAGAAATTGATCATGAGTCTAGGTCTGCATCTTAAGACATTCATCATGAGTCTAGGTCTGCATCTCAAGACATTCATCATGAGTCTAGGTCTGCATATCAAGACATTCATCATGAGTCTAGGTCTGCATCTCAAGATAATCATCATGAGTCTAGGTCTGCATCTCAAGACATTCATCATGAGTCTACGTATACATCTCAAGATAATCATCAGGAGTCAAGGTCTCCATCACAAGACATTCATCATGAGTCTAGGTCTGCATCACAAGACATTCATCATGAGTCTACGTCTACATCTCAAGATAATCATCATGAGTCTAGGTCTGCATCTCAAGACATTCATCATGAGTCTAGGTCTGCATCTAAAGACATTCATTATGAGTCTAGGTCTGCATCTCAAGATAATCATCATGAGTCTAGGTCTGCATCTCAAGACATTCATCATGAGTCTAGGTCTGCATCTCAAGACATTCATTATGAGTCTAGGTCTGCATCTCAAGACATTCATCATGAGTCTAGGTCTGCATCTCAAGACATTCATCGTGAGTCAAGGTCTGCATCTCAAGACATTCATTATGAGTCTAGGTCTGCATCTCAAGACATTCATTATGAGTCTAGGTCTGCATCTTAAGACATTCATCATGAGTCTACGTCTGCATCTCAAGACATTCATCATGAGTCTAGGTCTGCATCTCAAGACATTCATCATGAGTCTAGGTCTGCATCTCAAGACATTCATCATGAGTCAAGGTCTGCATCTCAAGACATTCATTATGAGTCTAGGTCTGCATCTCAAGACATTCATCATGAGTCTAGGTCTGCATCTCAAGACATTCATCATGAGTCTAGGTCTGCATCTCAAGACATTCATCATGAGTCTAGGTCTGCACCTCAAGACATTCATCATGAGTCTAGGTCTGCATCTCAAGACATTCATCATGAGTCTAGGTCTGCATCTCAAGACATTCATCTTGCATCTAGGTCTGCATCTCAATATAATCATCATCAGTCAAGGTCTCCATCTCAAGACATTCATCATGAGTCTACGTCTGCATCTTAAGACAATCATCATGAGTCTAGGTCTGCATCTCAAGACATTCATCATGAGTCTAGGTCTGCATCTCAAGACATTCATCATGAGTCTAGGTCTGCATCTCAAGATAATCATCATGAGTCTAGGTCTGCATCTCAAGACATTCATTATGAGTCTAGGTCTGCATCTCAAGATAATCATCATGAGTCTACGCCTGCATCTCAAGACATTCATTATGAGTCTAGGTCTGCATCTCAAGATAATCACCATGAGTCTACGTCTGCATCTCAAGACATTCATTATGAGTCTAGGTCTGCATCTCAAGACATTCATCATGAGTCTAGGTCTGCATCTCAAGACATTCATCATGAGTCAAGGTCTGCATCTCAAGACATTCATTATAAGTCTAGGTCTGCATCTCAAGACTTTCAACACGAGCCTAGGTCTGCATCTTAAGACATTCATCATGAGTCTAGGTCTGCATCTCGAGACATTCATCATGAGTCTAGGTCTGCATCTTAAGACATTCATCATGAGTCTACGTCTGCATCTTAAGACAATCATCATGAGTCTAGGTCTGCATCTCAAGACATTCATCATGAGTCTAGGTCTGCATCTTAAGACATTCATCATGAGTCTAGGTCTCCATCTTAAGACATTCATCATGAGTCTAGGTCTGCATCTCAAGACATTCATCATGAGTCTAGGTCTGCATCTTAAGACATTCATCATGAGTCTACGTCTGCATCTTAAGACATTCATCATGAGTCTAGGTCTGCATCTCAAGACATTCATCATGAGTCTAGGTCTGCATCTTAAGACATTCATCATGAGTCTACGTCTGCATCTTAAGACAATCATCATGAGTCTAGGTCTGCATCTCAAGACATTCATCATGAGTCTAGGTCTGCATCTCAAGAAAATCATCATGAGTCTAGGTCTCCATCTCAAGACATTCATCATGAGTCTAGGTCTGCATCTCAAGACATTCATCTTGCATCTAGGTCTGCATCTCAAGATAATCATCATGAGTAAAGGTCTCCATCTCAAGACATTCATCATGAGTCTAGGTCTGCATCTCAAGATAATCATCATGAGTCAAGGTCTGCATCTCAAGACATTCATTATGAGTCTAGGTCTGCATATCAAGACATTAATCATGAGTCTAGGTCTGCATCTCAAGACATTCATCATGAGTCTAGGTCTGCATCTCAAGACATTCATTATGAGTCCAGGTCTCCATCTCAAGACATTCATCATGAGTCAAGGTCTGCATCTCAAGACATTCATCATGAGTCTAGGTCTGCATCTCAAGATATTCATCATGAGTCTATGTCTGCATCTCAAGACATTCATTATGAGTCTAGGTCTGCAAATCAAGACATTCATTATGAATGAAGGTCTGCAGCTCAAGACATTCATTATGAGTCTAGGTCTGCATCTCAAGACATTCATCATGAGTCTAGGTCTGCATCTCAAGACATTCATCATGAGTCTACGTCTGCATCTCAAGACATTCATCATGAGTCTAGGTCTGTATCTCAAGACATTCATCATGAGTCTAGGTCTGCATCTCAAGACATTCATCATGAGTCAAGGTCTGCATCTCAAGACATTCATCATGAGTCTAGGTCTGCATCTCAAGACATTCATCATGAGTCTAGGTCTGCATCTCAAGACATTCATTATGAGTCCAGGTCTCCATCTCAAGACATTCATCATGAGTCAAGGTCTGCATCTCAAGACATTCATCATGAGTCTAGGTCTGCATCTCAAGATATTCATCATGAGTCTATGTCTGCATCTAAAGACATTCATTATGAGTCTAGGTCTGCATATCAAGACATTCATTATGAATGAAGGTCTGCAGCTCAAGACATTCATTATGAGTCTAGGTCTGCATCTCAAGACATTCATCATGAGTCTAGGTCTGCATCTCAAGACATTCATCATGAGTCTACGTCTGCATCTCAAGACATTCATCATGAGTCTAGGTCTGTATCTCAAGACATTCATCATGAGTCTAGGTCTGAATCTCAAGACATTCATCATGAGTCTAGGTCTGTATCTCAAGACATTCATCATGAGTCTAGGTCTGCATCTCAAGACATTCATCATGAGTCTAGGTCTGTATCTTAAGACATTCATCATGAGTCAAGGTCTGCATCTCAAGATAATCATCATTAGTCAAGGTCTGCATCTCAAGACATTCATCATGAGTCTAGGTCTGCATCTCAAGACATTCATCATGAGTCTAGGTCTGCATCTCAAGACATTCATTATGAGTCCAGGTCTCCATCTCAAGACATTCATCATGAGTCAAGGTCTGCATCTCAAGACATTCATCATGAGTCTAGGTCTGCATCTCAAGATATTCATCATGAGTCTATGTCTGCATCTAAAGACATTCATTATGAGTCTAGGTCTGCATATCAAGACATTCATTATGAATGAAGGTCTGCAGCTCAAGACATTCATTATGAGTCTAGGTCTGCATCTCAAGACATTCATCATGAGTCTACGTCTGCATCTCAAGACATTCATCATGAGTCTAGGTCTGTATCTCAAGACATTCATCATGAGTCTAGGTCTGAATCTCAAGACATTCATCATGAGTCAAGGTCTGTATCTCAAGACATTCATCATGAGTCTAGGTCTGCATCTCAAGACATTCATCATGAGTCTAGGTCTGCATCTCAAGACATTCATTATGAGTCTAGGTCTGCATCTCAAGATAATCATCATTAGTCTAGGTCTGCATCTCAAGACATTCATTATGAGTCTAGGTCTGCATCTCAAGACATTCATCGTGAGTCTAGGTCTGCATCTCAAGACATTCATTGTGAGTCTAGGTCTGCATCTCAAGACATTCATCATGAGTCTAGGTCTGCATCTCAAGACATTCATCATGAGTCTAGGTCTGCATCTCAAGACATTCATTATGAGTCTAGGTCTGCATCTCAAGATAATCATCATTAGTCTAGGTCTGCATCTCAAGACATTCATCATGAGTCTAGGTCTGCATCTCAAGACATTCATCGTGAGTCTAGGTCTGCATCTCAAGACATTCATTGTGAGTCTAGGTCTGCATCTCAAGACATTCATTATGAGTCTAGGTCTGCATCTCAAGACATTCATTATGAGTCAAGGTCTGCATCTCAAGATAATCATCATGAGTCAAGGTCTCCATCTCAAGACATTCATTAAAAATTAGATCATTTTGTTTTCATAAATACTTTGGTCAATGTATATTTCAAATCTACAAATGGCTTCAGTTGTGAAAGACCTTTTCGGTTGAAATTCACTCAGAAACACATCATTATTTCCATATATTTCCATGCCTCAAAAATCACACTAACACTATGGAAGACACAAGCAAGAGATAATGTCTATATATCTTGTAAAGGTTTGCATGACTCAAATGGGATCTTTCCGAAATCACCTGAATGGAAAATTCGATTTACATATGGCAACCTTGTTTCACTCAATGAACAAAGAAAAATGACTACAGTAGCTCTTTTGCTTCATTAGCAACAGCATTATACTAGTTAGGAACTACATATACAGCATATAGAGTTTACTGTTGTTTTACATGTACTGCTGAATTGGTCCTATGCATGTACTTCTACATAGGTGCATATTTACCGGCAGTGCGCACATAGATTGTGTATAGCAGTAATGCTGCAGTGAGAATCTATAGGGCTGATGGACGTTATTTTCATGGGTACAATGTGCAAATGAGAGAAAAATAATGTTGCGTTTTATCCGGTGATCAAATCATGCAACCAGGCTGTATTGGAGAGCTATGATCATTAATCTTAACAAATAGGTATTTTTAGAACTTGCTTATTCATCATGCTAGTGTTTATTGATACATGTGGATTAATTACTGCTTGGTCTGAAATACTGATGAGATTGGTGCTGTGTGGATACATACAGCTAACTATGCTGACCTGGAACATTTAATCTGCGCTGATGGCAATATCAGGTTTCCAATAGTTTGTTATCAAATCAAATAGATTTTAATGGTTGAATGCTATTGTGGTTAATTGGAGACAAATGCAAATTAAAGGCATGCATTTTTGGCAATGGCTAATTAGAATAAAATTGTTTCATGAATCTTCCAGTTAAATGAATATTTGAAAATAGTCATTTTATGTTTGCATTTGAAAAGTTTCATAAGGGTCCAATGTGCTATTATTGTATCTGGAATTGCATGATAATGAAAGACACTAAAACATGGTGACAAATATGCATGTGTGTATGACTGTATTTATATCAGACAATTATTCTCTTTCACTTATTAAAGTAAAAAAGCCACACAATCCCCCCCCCCCCAATACGCTAATGAAGACAACTGTTAAGTTATATTTAAATATAAAGTATTGGCTGGTTTTGGATTGGATTAGTCTACACAAGGAAACTTGAGCAGTCATAAACATATTTTAATTTTTTACAAATGTTGCACTGTGATAACAGAAAGGAGATAAATAACAAGGAAAGTAAATAGAAATACTTTCTTTTAAATTGTCAGTGTTTGATAACTAAATCAACTATATAATTTTAATTTATCACCTCGGCCATTTCTAAATACACATTTCTTTTTCTAAAGACAAAGTAAACATCACATTTATTTTCATGTTTATGTCACAGAGAAAAATTCTGAGATGCAGACAGGTGCTCAAACCCAGGACTTCCCAAAATCTAGGGCGGCAATCTGATCATATAAGTCATCCGAACCATTGCACTCAATCCAATCATGTAACATACTGACACTATTGTTTCCAATCATTTTCTTTTTTATGTATATGTAATCCTCATAAATAATAATGCACTTTATCGAAAGAAAAAGATAAGGAATTTTGCACAGAAATATAGATTCTCAACATTCTTAAGAGCTGAATTGAAATGTGCTGATTTGATTGAAAGAGCATCACTTTAAAATAATTACTGAAACAATACTCTCTCATAATAATGTGATTTATGCAAGCCATAAAAACTTATTCAGTTACAAAGCCATCTTAACCTGAGGTTTGGTAGCAATGCTGCATTATAATGGGATATGTTGTACACATAACTTCATAAAAAGGGGGGTATTTAATGATGTCTGACGAAATTTTAATTAGTTTTCATCATCCAAAAACTGAAATGTGGTAAATAAAGTAACAATGCTAACTGAAGCCAGTTAAATGAGATCCATGATGATCACACATAAATTAACAGCTGCTCTATACTGAAGGGTTTTATATTGAGGAGTCACTGTATTACAAATACCCAGCACTACTTGATTCCATCATTCATCTCATTGTGTTTGTGTACTGTGAATTCAACTTGAACTAGTAGCGACGGAGCATCACAGTAGACACAAGAATTATACAATTTAATCAGCAGGGTCTTAAACAGCAGAACTTCTGTTGGAAAACCAATGTTTGGAGAATATGGGCATCCAAGAACATTAACTCTTCTAAATGATGATGTGGAATGATAGAAATCCAACTCATTCAAGACCTCATCATTATAAAGGTACATAATAAATCTGGTTGAAATGCAATATTTATTAATAGCATTATGCTATGAAAAGCAATTATAAGGCAGGAGGACAGCCAACTAGGGGCCATATGCTTCTAAATGATAATGTGGAACACTAAAATTAAACTCATTCAAGGTACCACTCATTTAAAGCTGCATGCCAAATTTGGTTGAAATACAACAAAGCTTAGTAAAGTTGTGCTGCAGAACCAAAGTCAGGAGGACAGGTAAGCAGGGGCCATAACTCCTGTAAATGATGGCACAGGATGCTTGAAATCAAACTCACTAATGATCTCATCAATCTGAAGCCCCATGCAAAATTTGGCTGAAATGCAACAAATGTCGGTGAAGTTATTTTGCAGAAACCAAAGTGAACAGGACAAGTAATCAGGGACCAGAACTCCTGTAAACGAGACAGTATACCCATTTAAGGCATATGTAAGTCAATGAGACAATGTTCATACTGAATATGTTGAATGGTTCTTGAGCTATGACATTTAGAAACAACATCACCTGAAGATATGAAATTGTCAAGGGCCATAACTCTATCCAAAGTGGTGTTGATGAGACAAAACCCATAAAAGACACATGTAGGTCTTGAGACATTGTACACACCAATCAGGATATGTTGAATGGTTCCTGGCATATTCCAGTTACAAGGATCTGCTGCAGAGGAGATTTAATATTAATGGAAAAGGGTCAATAACTCCATCAAAATTGGACCTGAATAAATGAAACCTTTTAAATGTACATTTATATATCATAGGCAATTTAACCAGCAAATGGCATCCAGTTATGTGTAACAGTAAGTATTGCAGAGCTATGCTAGTTACAGAAGTGTGGATGTATGATCAGATGGAAACATTTATAAATATAGGGCTCCTACATTTTGATATGCTGCCCTAATTATTTTCATGTGTATCATTTTTTTTCATTTTTATTGATACTTAGACTTGTGAGTTTGGGATAGGACCTTATTGGAAATTTCCAAAGCATGGTGGATAATAAAAAATAAAAAATTTGAAGACAAAATGATGCCATTTTTATCTACTTCAATACACATGAAGTGAAAACTTTCCCGCTAATATTCTCTGTTATCAGGCCACTATCTGACTTGATAAGGAGTGAAGACCTTATTTTTTTAAAAAATGTTTGCAAATAGTGAATAATGGAATTAGAAGTGACAGAAATAAAATGTATCAACCATGGTACCTGAAATGGCAATTAAAATGTCACATTTATTCAGGCCACTTATTAGGTTCAATTATTATACAAAAGTTATAGTAGTGTTGGCATGCATGCATTTCTATGTGTCTATGTGCAGGTGAGCATCTAAGTCTGAAAGAGGGAGACGGTTAGTTGGTATTTAATGGTACAGTACTTCCAGAACATTAGTGGCTACATCATGCAAAGGTTATGGGAGCTATATGCCTTTAGAGGGAGAGTGAAATTATAAATTGCCAGGCTAAAAATGTAATGACTGACCATAATTTAACTTACCCATGGAAAGAAATAGTTGATTCAGATTTCTACATATCAATTTATCCAGTTTAACTTACTATTTTCCATAATAAGACTTATGTCTTGATCAACAAACAAAATTCCTCCAAAAACCATCTTGACTGGATGGCATAAATTCATATTTGTTGCTCAACTTAAAACAGAACACAGTTTTTAATTTAAATAACAATGGTCACAAAGAAGAAAACAAAAAACAACCTGAATAGGTTTAACTTCAGTTTTGATTCATTATTTTATCATTTAAAACCAAAAATGCCATTGATACCTCGCTAATGTTAGATATCACAAATTGAATTCTGATGGCACAACAGTAACTAGACCTAGTGACTGTACTAATCCAGGGGTATTTATCAACTGATCAAGACCCTGATTCTCAATCATACATGATGTCAAATTAATTTTACATTCTTTATTATTTTGGGAAAGAAATTAGTGTATTTTCATGCCTTTTAGAAACTTAAAAATATTCTCTGAACAACTAGTTGATTGGTTGTATGGTTCAAATCACTGATTACACCACCTGCCAATCTTCATAGATAGACCATCGGTCACTGGAATTTTAATTTGTGGTTTGTAGCAAAGGACTTTGATACTTAATCACTGGAAACACATGCAAGCATTAGAAACCTCCATCAACTACAGTAGCCATTACTAAAATAGGAAACCTTGTAAATGTTTTCTTCTGAAAAACTGCTAAACATAACTAGACCAAATCTGTGAAAAATCATTCTGGCATTAATAGCTTGCAATCTAGTACCAATGATACCAATCTTCCATTAAATATGGCCATTGCCTCTCAAAAAGAACAAATCCTGAAACAAGTCTTTTTCACACAAAAAAAACCAAACAGAATTTGACAAAATTTGACAGACAGCAATATGGCATAAAGAACTTTCAAACTTTTACAAAAGTTGCCAATCCACCACTAAATATGGCCACCATTACTAAAAAAGTTAAAACATTTAAACTTTATCTCAAAAAAGTTTCTTAAATGAATTTGACCAACTATGACATTAAGTATCATGGCATAAAGGCCTTTCAGTATTGGACAAATGACCCTGATGTGCCATCAAATGAAGATACAAAATATAGTGAAACCTTGAAACAATTGTTCTCTATCATATTTGAACAACAGCATTGAAAGAATTTTTGTTATAGAAAGCATCATACTCACTCAAGGTTTCATGGCCAACAGTTCTTGGGTTTGGCTATTAGTCAGATGTCAGCCAGCCGAGTCATATCAGGCCCACTTGGCTCCATATTTTATTTTGTAGATTACATTCATTTTAACAAAAATTCACCAATCAAGGATATATTTTAAAGCTTCCATTTATCAAACAACAATTAAAGCATGAATTAAAATGTGTTTCTGTATTGCTTCACAATTTTTTCCATGACAGTTATTGAAATTCACACTGATTCTTCCTAACATAAATATCTGAACATCACACGATCACAGATCACACTGATGTTTGTATAACTGCAAACACTCCTATCAGCATTGTGGGTTGTTAAACATAGAGAATCATCTTACATGAAATGTTTCATATTTTTATACTTTTGCATCAGAAAGTATGTCCTGAATTATATACCGGGTATATATATATATAAATTAATGAACTCAATACAAAGGATTCCCAACTCAGGTTTATGACAAAGTTCAGAGATTCAAAGTTAATGGATGCTTTGCATCATTGATACATGTTCAGACATATATTCTAATTTTCACAATTCCTTTGATCTCCTCTAATCATGCCTTTTTCTTGCATACACTGAAGCTGCCTTACCAAACACCTGAGTACAAGGGCAAAAGGGCAACTGTTTATAAAAGACATTTAGAATTCCCGTTTCATAACTTCTTTATAATATTCAACCTGTATAATAAGTAAATAATGTCTTTATAGTAAGGACATCTGTCCATACAGGATATATATTGTGATCCCTTGAGTGTCCGTTATAACAGATTTTATTATATATATTGTGGTCCCTTGAGTTTGTTATAACAGATTTTATTATATATACTGTGGTCCCTTGAGTGTCCGTTATAACAGATTTTATTATCTTACATTCATTTCATCTCCACATCATCATCATCATTAGAGTTTTTAGAAATATTTCCTGCCACAGATCTGGTATTTTCACCTTCATGTCTTCAGAGAGAGACTTAATCCAGACTACCTATTCTACACGAAAGTCGTGAAGAATTCCACCCTTCTTCTCCTGGGGACAATTATAATCATAATACCAGTCTGGATAACCACAGAATAGCATTGTGACAACTTTGGCATAGGTTTGATTGTTCTTGTGGTAAATCCATACTCCAGGTGATCCAGATGCCCCTTTCTCAAATGTGCAATGAAATAGCAATCTACGAGGGTTATCGCTGCCCTTAAAGCCCTTAAAGCCCTTAAACCCCTTAAAGCCATTCACACCAACATGTCTGATACTCCATTCCTCTGCAGAAGTTTTTGTTTTATTGCTCTGCTGTTGGCAGTGAAACTTGTGTTTTCTTGATGTCAGCTCTTGAATGACCAATGAAATACAGCTGACCACATGGATCAGACAATTCTGCAAAAGTCAGGGGTGGTGGATATTCTGAGTGATTGCTGGAGTTGAGGTGCAGTATAAGCAACCTTAGTTGTTGACTGATAAGAACCAATCATATTTTGCTTTCAAATTTAATGTACATGTACTGCATTATTGTGGTTTTGTGATAACAGATAAATATAACACCTATCCATTTAAGTTGTAATTCCTTGCAACTGTGTATGTACATGTGTGTGTGTGTATGTGTACATGTTTGTGTGCAGATAATGTTTTGAAATCTATAATTTTTCACCTCATGGTTAAGTCTGGAGGTTAGGGAACATTGCCTGAACTGATGTGGTCTGTACATGTGTTTTCCTAATAATAATACTTTTTTATGCATATTATTTTACTTTTTCATGCTCTGCAACTGTATATATATACCAGCAGTTATAGGGTGGGGATCTCAACACTTTCAAAGATAAGAGTTTGTCATTTCCATCACTTATAACCATATCCCTAGGCATAAGGTCAAAATTGCAAAAGTGTCTACACCCATGGTACTATCAAGTTTCAAGCTCTAGTTATGTTTGAGAGTATAATGACATTACACAAAAATATCTGTATTCAATGTACATGTATAACAATATATGGTTTCTTCAGCATCCTAGGTATAATTACATTCAGACAAGACAAACATATATTTTAAATCTACCCTTTGCATGCCACACAAAAAAGGGGCATAATTAGGGCCGAGATCACTTAACTGGAATTTGTCTTAAAGCCAAACAAGAGCAATTGGCCAAGAAATCTGGGTCTCTGAAGGATCCTTCTGCAGAGATGTTTTGAAATGCTGTTGATTTCATATATTATGAAACAACTGTTGTAAGGTTTCTCCATTTTTCTGTATCTTCACCCATATTTGATGGCATATCAGCATCAATTGTCCAATACTGAAAGGCCTTTAATCAAGGATGCTTTCTGTAAAAGCAGCTTTTCTATAGATAACTTGTTTTTTTTTAAAAATCAATAAATAGTACTGGTGGCCATATTTGGTACTGGATGAGCATAAGTTCTATAAATTTGAAAGACCTTGAGGATCTGGCATTTTCTGTCAAATTTGGTACAATTCTGTTAAGCATTTGTTTAGAAGTTGCAAACGTCTTTTTATTTTTAGTAACAGTAGCCACATTTGATGGCATCTATACAGATAACTGACATTTTTTTTCAATAACCATTGTCCTAGTTCAGTCACCATAACTATGACCTATAAATTTCAAACCCAAATTGATAGACTTCTTCCCTAGCCTAAGTGCAAGCCATCTACAAAGTTTGGTCCAGGTCTGAGATGTAGAATATTATTGTGCAGAAACCATTTATCTTCGCTCAGTCACAGTGACCTTTTGACTCCAAAATCAATAGGTTTAGTTTCATTTGCTGGTTTTAACAGCACTTGTAACACATTACTGGCTATATCATGAAAAGGAAATGGTAGCTAAGTGCTTTTCCCCAAGGACTTTGCAGACAGCCAACCCAGGCTGGCCAAATTCAATAGACTTCTACATGTACCTTAGGCTAAATGCAAGCAATCTACAACTTTTGGTTCATATATGTCATGTACAACTGAAGTTATTGTGCTGAAAAAATCATGTGCAGATTGGTTGAGTGGTTCTGAGAAGATGTAAATAGCAATTGTTAATGGATGACACCTTGACGGACAATGTCCAGAGTGCTGACATTAATTGAAATGCAACTAATTACAACATCTGGTCAAAATTGACTTGTATATGTACAAGTCACTGTGTTCATAAGCTAAATGAAGTCCAAAAATGCAAGCAATGACCTTTGATTTGACCTAAAAAATCAGTTAGGCCTTGTTTTCAAAACTTCACAAAAGTGCGGATATGTTGGTAAGATCTGCACCATTTTATTCAGAATAATTAAATACTGAAAGAAGTTTTTAGTGAAACCCCAGGTCAATGCAAATATTCATGGATGAGGAGTTTTGAAAAAAATGATTTTTGAGATGGGCACTAGAGGTCAGATGAGCTCCATTTATTTCAGGAGCAGTTACATATTGCTATAACACACACACACACACACATATATATATATATATATATATATATATATATATATATATATATATATATATATATATATATATATATATATATATATAATAGTGTATTAGTGAAAACCCCATTTTGATAAGAACATCCATTCAGAAAAAGCATCTATATCAAGATTTTCAGGATGGCTATTAGGCAGCCATTTTGGAAGTTAGCTCAGCATCATTTGAAAATAGGAATAACTATATACTGCAAGGAAGAAATATTTTTTGTTTTTTAAATGTTGGTATGGCCATCCATTAGGGAGAAGTAGCAGTTATGAGATTTTTTCAAATTCTGAAATGTCACATTGGCAACATTTTCATTTATGACCAACATGACTAGTGAAATGTTTCAGTGAAAACCCCATGTTGGCACGATCATCCCTTCAAGAGAAGCATGATAATAAGATTTTCAAGATATCCACACATCATCAGCATGATTTTAACTTCGACGAACTAAATATCATAAAGTTTCTCAGTGGAAACCACATGTTTGCAGGACCATCTTTTTCTGTTGTGGCAATAACTTATGACACACAGGCACCATTTTCATCTAGAACTAACTAGACACAAGGCATCATACAAAATCCTTTAGTGAAAACCCCCATATATGACCATCCATTAAGGAGAGGTAGCATTAAAAAAATTCAAGATGACCACCAAGGGGTTCTTACTGCTTGCAACCAATTATATATCATCAGAAGTCTTTAAGTAGAAGCCCCATGTCTTTATGTCCATCTGATCAGGCGGAGTAGTGATAAAAAATGTTCAAGATGGTCACTATGGCAGGTATACTGGATGACAGAATGGTACCATTTTAATTTAGGACCAAATAAATATAGTGAGAAGTGTTTTAATGAAACCTCCATGTCGATTAGAGGTGAAACGATACACCTGTGCCGCGTATCGATACGATTCACGATACACAGACTACGATATGATACATTATCGATACACATATCAACTTGATGGTCTTTTCATCTTTAGAAGGTTCGTCAATAATAGGGTGGTGCCCTTGTATGTGTGTTGATATATTGGTTATATTTCCTGTATGCAGATTACAGACAGACAGACTTAGCATCTGCTCATATGCCATTTTCATCCATGACAATATAACAAATATACTTCCAAACAGACCACCTGTCAGTTGTCAGTGATTTTAAATCAACCTTTTATGCCATTTCAGGCTGCTCCACTTGATTGGATGCAGGGCTTATCTTAGCCAATACACCTTTTGTTTTGCACTGAATGAATGCTTTAAAAACATCTTATTACCAATTTTGTGTCTTCACTTAAACTTTAAAGACATTACGGTGTTATCTTCAAAACAGAATAGTGCAATTTCCTCGTATAAGGAAAATGTCATTTAGAACAAGTCCTTGGGTGGTAGTGGAGATGACTAAGAACCAAATCTATCACACTGTACTTCCTCCAGATGCAAAACAACTGCCGCGGCCACAGGCACTCCCCTTCTATAAAAAATAGACAAATTTACACAAGGTGACAAAATCATGCGGTTTGAAATCAACCCCCTAATTGATTCTGTGCTCATTTTATTTATACCGTCGACACGTTCAGTATCTGATTACATATATCAATATAAAAAGAGACATTCCAAACTTGTTCCTCATGTACTATTTAAGTACTTTACAGATCATTTAATAACTGCTTTTGCGCAGTTTCTCTGTTGCTTAGTATCTACTTGGATCCAGTTTGGATGCCAAAACTTCTACTGTGTCACGCTGAGATAAGCTACATTAAGTTCTGATTGGTGGTATTTTTTACCCTGGACTGGAACAAACAATAACCACCAATCAGAACTGAATGTAACATATTTCACTGCGTGACACACAGGAAGTGTAGTCTTCAAGTTCGATTGAAGTAGACAAGATACGAAGCAACAGAAAAACTTCACATAAAAGTGGTTATTAAATGATGAGTAAAGTACTTCATCATACATGGGCTGTCTCAGATGAATTCTCAATTTAGAGAAAGGAAAAAAATCCCAATGACTAATAACTATTCATGACTGCTGAAGATTAAAAATACTTGTATATGGTAAGTATCATTTTGTATCGATTCTTCACCTCTTGTATCGATATGTTTATCGATATGGCAAAAGTATCGATATATCGATGAATCGTTTCACCCCTAATGTCGATACAACCATTTCTTCAAGAGTAGTAGTGACAAGATGATTTCAAAGATGGCCAACATTGATCAGCACAATTTTTAATTAAGACCAACTAAGTATGATATAAAGTTATTCAATGAAAACCCCATGTCTACAGGACCAACTGAAAACCCCATGTCTACAGGACTATCTAAAAAGCCCATGTCTACAGGACAATCTGAAAACCCCATGTCTACAGGACCATCTGAAAACCCCATGTCTACAGGACCATCTGATAATACCATATCTACAGAACCATCTAAAAATCCCATGTCTACAGAACCATCTGAAAACCCCTTGTCTACAGGACCATCTGAAAACCCCATTTCTACAGGACAATCTGAAAACTCCATGTCAACAGGACCATCTGAAATCCCCATGTCTACAGAACCATCTGAAAACCCATTGTCTACGAGACTACCTGAAAACCCGATGTCAACAGGACCATCTGAAAACCCCTTGTCTACAAGACTATCTGAAAACCCCTTGTCTACGAGACTATCTGAAAACCCCATGCCAACAGGACCATCTGAAAACTCCATGTCTACAGGACCATCTGAAAACCCCATGTCTACAGGACCATATGAAAACCCCATGTCTACAGTACCCACTGTTCAGGAAAAGTACCTATAACAAGATTTTCAACATGACAAACATGAGTCATATTGTAGGTCTGATTGGTACCATGTTCAATTAGAACCAACTATATATCATAAGAAGTCTTTTAGTGAAAATCTCATGTCACTGTGCATATTAGTTTAGGAGAAGCAGTGACTTAATAGATGGACACCATGATCATGAAATCGGACGTCTGATTAGCAATACCTTCATTTGGAACCAACTAGAAATTCTAAAACTTTAATCTCAGTGGATGTCAGATTGGCCACATTTTCACTTATGACCAACTAAAAATCATATGAAGTCTTTTTATGAAAATGCCATGTCAATATGTCCATCCATTAGGTGGAGTGTTGATAACAAGATTTTCAGAATGGCTACCATGGTGGCCATATTCGGTCAGATCATTACCTTTTTCATTTAGGACTAGCTAGACACCAGACATATTATGTCTTTTTGTGAAAACCCTATGTCAATATGTTCATTCACCGAGGCGGTAGCATTAACAAAATGTTCTAGATGGGCATCATGGAGGCCATATTGGATGCCAAATTGGTACCATTTTCATTTAGGACTAGTTAGACATCATAAGAAATTTTTTGTAAAAACCCAGTGTTGACACCATCCATTAAGATGCAGTAGTGATAACAAGATTTTCCAAATAGCCACCTTGGCAGCCATTTTCAATGTCTAACCAGCACCATTTTCATTAAGGCCAACTAGACATCATAAAAAGTATTTTGGTGAAAACCCCATGTTTATATGACATCTATTTAGGAGGAGTACCAAGATTTTCAAGAGGGTCATAGTGGCAGCCTTACTGGATGTCAGATTGGCACCATTTTCATTTGGAATCAACTAGACACCATAAGAAGTCTTTTTGTGTGAACCCCATGTTGATATGATCATCCATTTAACAGGAGTAGTGATAACATGATTTTTAAGAAAAGTTATCAAGTGTAAAGTATTTTATGGATGTTTTATTTCATTTTAAATGCCTGACAAAGAACAGTATTCATGAAATCTTTACCTCAAAGTCCAATTGTTTACACAAATATTAATCAACTGTGGGAATAAACTAAATGAGACAAAAATAAAAGAAAATAAGCTGAACTGAAAGAATGGTAACCAAACAATTTACCTACATGATACACAAGCAAGCAAGAGAAAATGATTTTCTCATAAAATAGTTTATGTTAGTCATGAGGGGTGACCAGTAACAACGATGAATATAAATACATACTGACAGTGACAATTTTTTTTAAATGAAATGTTCTTGTCTTGAAAAAGTGAAAACAAAAAAAGGAAAGGACATACACGATGTGTCTAGAGAAATTTCAAAGAGTTAAAGCCTGGAAACATGCAGTTTGAGGAGGAAAAAAGAGTTTTAGCATGGAAATTTACGGATCTTGGAAAAAGGAAAACACTGAATTCTTTAATATTTACTCAGACAAAAAAGCAACTGCTGAGGAATGGTTTCTCAGAACCTTTAAGACTAGAAAGCAGATATATTTCACTGGTGAGATGGTTAGAACTTTAAAATATGGAACAATCTTTTCAAGTGCCTAAACCCTCCCTGTGTGGTGGCAGTCTGTGCTCCAAATCGGAACCACATTAACTTTATAATGTCTGTAAAATATTTAATTTTAAGGAATTTATGCTAAAATGTTCACATATAGGCTAGAGACATTACACCAGTAACTCTTCAAATATGCTTTTTGTATAGCTAGTTAATTCTGTTTGATATCAAAATTAATTCTTTAAAAAGTCACTAAAAGTGGCATACAGTGACAACTTTGGAATATGTTATTATTGCAGCATTAATTCTTAACTGCTTTATATTCTATCTTTCTTCTTGCAAATATAAGCATATCTTGTGAACATTAAAGTCTGTCTTATAATACTCAATTTGCCATTTCATTCTTCAATTCAATTATCTGTTTCCTGAGTATTGCTGTCCTTCCCCCTATACACATACACCTACCCATAAAAAGAGCATTATAGAGTCTATTGTTGTTCAGCCTACAGGTAAGTTGCATTAAGTGGATGACCATAGATAACCACTATTACATAATTATATTATTGTGACTTTCATGCAGGACAATAAAAGTTAATCTGTCCTCTACATGCCATGACATGGACAGCCATGACTACCACTACTTCAGGTCCACTGTGGACACAGTATGGACAGATCAAATGTCCACTGCTGAGGTGTGGATGTTCCGAAATACATGATGCATGGATAGTCTGTTAGGTATGGTTTACCGTATATTTCTGCACTTTGTTTATGCATGGCAATAAGTGAAATAAATATGGTTAAAACTAAGACTCTCTCTCTGTCGTTGCTCAGTACAAAATGCCTTGAAATCCATGGAAAAAGTTAGATTGAGTATCATATGTTCATACATACACAATTAATTGATTTAATCCTCAAGGTCAAAGCTATTATTAGCATACTTTCCAGATACCAAATTATATAGATAAAAATTAACAATACCTTCTAGGTCAATTGACGACACAGTCACAGCTTCTGAAATCATAAATTAGAAGTGTGTTATTTCAGTTATTTAAGTGCATTATTTCTGTACATGTATGATGGCAGGAAATTGAGTTATTATGAAGTACTTGTATTTTAAGACTTACTGATGTGTAGGAAAAGTGGGATTCCGTAATGGAGGACAATGTTACAGTTATCTGTAATAGTGATTGTTAAATATTTTTAGTGCCCTAAGCAGTAATATGTCCATTTGATTAAGAATTTTGTTCACTACAGATACACAAAACTAGTTCAACTTAATGAGAGCTTTGTGTGCAAAAAACAAATATAGTACAATATATTCATCCTGTATATATTTTATTTAATACATGTATATTCATCTGTTGTACATATTTTATTTAATACATGTACATGTATATTCATTCTGTTGTGCACATTTTATTTAATACATGTATATTCATCCTGTTGCACATATTTTATTTAATACATGTATATTCATCTTGTTGTATATAGTTTATTTCATACATGTATATTCATCCTGCTGTATATATTTTATTTAATACATGTATATTCATCATGTTGTATATATTTTATTTAATACATGTATATTCATCCTGTTGTATATATTTTATTTGATACATGTATATTCATTATTTCTTAGTTATTATTCATGTTGAATGCAAAACTCACACCCATGAATTCTCTGTACAAATGTTTGCTTTTCTTACTTAAGATGTGAATATTTGGTTGTTGGATGCATTATGTTCCTACAAGAAAAAAGAGAGAGACAGACAGACAGACAGACAGAGACAGAGAGAAAGAGATAGAGCTACCAATATTAGATGAACCACTAGCAATTGGACCATCACTGCAATGACGTTTTCTCATCTGTCTAGTTATGCATTCTTCCTCTTTCTTTAAAAAATTCAATATCTTTATATACCCACTATCTTGTAATGCCTCCTTTAGAGTTTCATATTTTCCTGGTTGCAACACTCCTTTCTCCTCCATCAGAGCAAACACATCTGTCGGATATTCCTGTACCATGGACAACCTTCCCCTTTGAAGAATGTCAGACTCCAAACAACAGATGAAACTTTTGTATGTGCATTCATTGGGATTCATCATTTCACCCAATTTTACCAGAAGAGATTTGTGTTGTCGGTGAACCTCCTTCGAGACAGATGCCATTTCTTTTGCAAAATATGATACAACTTTTGTTCACTCAACCCTCCAACATGCAACATAATTTTCTTCTCCATTCATAACCATTTCTTTCTTGATGACTGGAAACATTTCATCTGATTTGGGTCTTCAAATATGAATCATATGCTTTACCCCATATATTCTGCCACTTCAACATTTCTGCAATATTCATAGAGGAAAATAATATTAAATAGTCTTCACTAATTTCTATGTAATTCAGATTGTGTTAAAGAAATATTAAATGGCTCAATCAAGGCACTTTTGAGCTTGCATAATCCAGTGCAGATTTTGTTCCCTTTGTGAAAATGTATACAATGTCTTACATATATTAAGGACCCACACTGGGACAAGCAGCTCAACTAACATATTGCGAGATTTCAGTTTTCATTTCACTGGTATTAATCACCATACAAGTACCTCGTAAACACAGTCCTGATGGGTTCAAATGAAACTAGTTTACTAAGTCATATCATTTTTCATGATAGGAGTTTCCAATATAAAATCTTAGTAAGTCCGTCATATATAGCTCCTTATTCTCTGCTTGGACCATTCTTTATAGACAGATACAGTGAACCTGCCTGTGGTCTTTATAAGTGGTGCCTCTCTCAAGTACTGGAAATGAGTAATAAATGTAATGACAGTTACATTCCTTATATATGTGTGTAGTACCCATGACGAGTTCCTGTAAATTCATATTTTCAATGGGGTACCCAGATTTGTGGATTTTGTGACCCAATGAGCATTGATCATTCTGTCACGATAGAAGGATACACCTTTCCCATCCACAGATTTAAGTACCCTTGAAAATGAAAATTTTGTACCATGAAAACTAACACGCATGAAAAGAACTGAATCCACTGTATTATAGTAAGAATTTAGCTGCATTCTCATAGAAAGGTCAATAATTATGATACGTAGTTTCTAACTATTGTTCATATGAATCTTACTGGCAAAATTCAGCCAGATTGTTAAGGACAGTCCATTATTCTTCCAAACAGGATTGTCCATTATTCTCACAAACAGGGAACTCCGTATTTTATTTATCATCTTATCTTGAAATAGCAACTTACATGCAAGTTCTAAATAATTGTTTGCGAATGGGGCACAGTCTTGTAAACATATCATACTCATGGTTCATTGAATATACCATGCACCGTTAATATTATGCATGATTGTACATCTGTGTACAATATGTGCAAGATATGACGACACAAAATTGCTCTTGTTGGAAAATAGATAAAATCACCTGCCACTGGAATATTGAGCACGGGGGAGAAAACTGGTCAGCTTTCTGCTTCACAACAATGAGTTAAGGTAACAACAGTAAAACCTAAAAGAAAATGAAATAATAGAATCACAAGCCACTGGGATGTAATTCTTACATACACAAAGTCTGGTTAGACAGGAAGAAAAATCTGTTCAGCTTTTCAATTGACAACCATATCATAGCATCATCCCATATGTTCTGACATAAAAGTTCTTATTATTTGGCTCAATCTTCTGTCATATTTAGACTTTACTTTCTATGAATTGTATATTTTCCTTAATATATGTGCCCAATGAATTATGAAAACAGACGGTCTAATGATGAGGTACTTCCTAGACGCAGCGATGTCTGCCATTATTAAGCCTACCCCTGGACAGGCTCATTTACGATTTCAAACTGATTTTAGGAAGAAAAATAAGTAAGTGCAGCAGTTACAATCTTCAAAAAAATATAGAAAGTGCCTTCACTAATTATATTCTTAAAACACAAAATGTTTTTTACAAATTGATGTTTTAAGTTTTTAAACACAAGTTGGTAATGATTTCATCATGAAATGATAATGAATGAGACCTTGCAGCAATCTTGACAACAAATTATAACTTGAAGGGGAAAGGGATAAAATATGGTCAATATAATTATACTATATGTACTCTATTTTCTCTTATACTGCTCCTAACACTAATGCTAGTAAACTACAGTGCAATGCCTTATAACAACCTCAATTTTAATAATATCCCATTTATACCAGAAAGCATCACTGTTAGCCAAACATTCCACGAAGCTGTTCAAATGGAGATATAAATCTTGGGTAGCAAAAATAAAGATGAAAAAGTACCAAACATGGACCCAGTGGCGTACTAAGGGTAAATGGTGCCCGGGGCAATGATGATGGCCCAAAGGGCCAGAATACAAGGCCCAAATTTTTATCAGCTGTTTTGGTGCCCCAAGACCTCTGGAGCCCGGGGCAACCATCCCCCCCCCCCCCTCTGTTAGTACGCTACAGCATGGACCACTACAAGTTTAAATATCCTTTACTCGGAAAATATTAACTCTAATAAAATAAAATCCTGTATATTTCAAAATGAAATTTGCATCCATATCCAAAATTTACATTACCTGAAAACTTCAAGACCACTGATGCCCACTCTAATGCAACCTAAAATTCAATGTATTCATTTTCATAAAGAGAAAAGACATAGTCATATGCAAGCCATTGTTTTTCAATAATTAATAAGTTTCACTCAGTGGATATCCATAACTATTGTGTGACAATCATGCATAATCTGCACCACATTATATCATCACCAAATATGCATACATCCACAGTACCAAACTCATTTATTACAATTCCATACTAATATCAGTAGGACTTACTTTATTTATAAATGCAAGATAGAAATCTAGCAATATGAACAGTATAAACAAAGAGGACATTGTAACATAAATCTAGCAATACGAACAGTATAAACAGAGGACACTGTAGCATAAAGCTAGTAATATGTGCAGTATAAACAAAGCTAGCAATATGAGTAGTATAAACACATACCAGTACATTGTAGCATAAAACTATAAAGCTAGCAATACGAGCAGTATAAACGAAGAGGACATTGTAGCATAAAGCTAGCTACATGAGCAGTATAAATAATATGCTAATAATATGAGCAGTATAAACAAAGAAGACACTGCAACTATAAAGCTAGCAATATGAGCAGTATAAACAAAAGAGGACAGTGTAACATAAAGCTAGTAATATGTGCAGTATAAACAAAGCTAGCAATATGAGCAGCATAAACAAACCGGACATTGTACCATAAAGCTAGCAATATGAGTAGTATAAACAGAGGACACTGTAGCATAAAGCTAGCAATATGAGTAGTATAAACACATATAGATAGCAATATGAGCAATATAACAGAGGACATTGTAGCATAAAGCTAGCAATATGAGCAGTATAAACAGTGGACATTGTAGCATAAAGTTAGCAATATAAGCAGTATAAACACATACAGTATAGCACATAACTATAAAGCTAGCAATATGAGCAGTATAAAAGATGTATAAACAGAGGACATAGCAGCATAAAGCTAGCAATGAGTAGAACAAACACATACATTGTAGCATAAAACTATAAAGCTAGCAATATGAGCAGTATAAACAGGACATTGTAGCATAAAACTAGCTACATGAGCAGTATAAACAAAGCTAGTACTATCAGCAGTATAAACAAAGATGACTAACATAAAGCTAGCAATATGAGCAGTATAAACAGAGGACAGTGTAACATAAAGCTAGTACTATGAGCAGTATAAACAGAGGACAGTGTAACATAAAGCTAGCAATATGAGCATTATAAACAGAGGACAGTGTAACATAAAGCTAGCAATATGAGCAGTATAAACAGAGGACAGTGTAACATAAAGCTAGCAATATGAGCAGTATAAACAGAGGACATCATAACATAAAGAATAGTGAAACTTTTATTAGGAGATTTTCCTTATTAGTTTCTCCATGAAACAAAAAAACCTAATATCAATAAGCAACAAATTGTTGGATATAGACAGTGTCCAAAATAATATCATTTCCTTGTTTGTAAGAGATCCTCATATATTTGTTCTAACTCTTTTTGATCAATCCTTCTTAAAATTAAAAACAAGAGTCTCTTGAAGAGAACTACGCTCTACTGGCTGAGAAAAATTTCCAGGAATTCAAGAGAAGACCATTTCTGCCTTTTAACTGCTGAGTGTTGAAACCATCTCAGACATACTTCAGCAATAACAAGATTTTCAAATTAGCTACTGTGGATGTCAGATTGACACCATTTTCATTTAGGACCAACAAGACATCACACAATGTCTTCTGGTGGAATCCACCTGATGATAATATTTTCTGTTTTTGAAAAGTATACAATAACAAGATTTTCAGGATGACTGCTATAGTGGCCCTATTGGTAGTGCAAGCAGCACCCTTTTCATTTAGGATCAACTAGAGATCATAAGAAGTCTTCTGGTAATAACTCCATGGCAATATGACATTTTGTTGAGGAGTAGCCATAAGAAGATTTTCAAGATGGCCACAATTCTGACCATATTCAACACCAGATCAGTACCATTTTCATTTAGTCAAACTAGACATTTTAAGAAGTCTTGTAGTAATAACCCCATGTTATTGTTTAAGAAGTCTTGTAGTAATAACCCCATGTTATTGTTTAAGAAGTCTTGTAGTAATAACCCCATGTTATTGTTTAAGAAGTCTTGTAGTAATAACCCCATGTTATTGTTTAAGAAGTCTTGTAGTAATAACCCCATGTTATTGTTTAAGAAGTCTTGTAGTAATAACCCCATGTTATTGTTTAAGAAGTCTTGTAGTAATAACCCCATGTTATTGTTTAAGAAGTCTTGTAGTAATAACCCCATGTTATTGTTTAAGAAGTCTTGTAGTAATAACCCCATGTTATTGTTTAAGAAGTCTTGTAGTAATAACCCCATGTTATTGTTTAAGAAGTCTTGTAGTAATAACCCCATGTTATTGTTTAAGAAGTCTTGTAGTAATAACCCCATGTTATTGTTTAAGAAGTCTTGTAATAATAACCCCATGTTATTGTTTAAGAAGTCTTGTAGTAATAACCCCATGTTATTGTTTAAGAAGTCTTGTAGTAATAACCCCATGTTATTGTTTAAGAAGTCTTGTAGTAATAACCCCATGTTATTGTTTAAGAAGTCTTGTAGTAATAACCCCATGTTATTGTTTAAGAAGTCTTGTAGTAATAACCCCATGTTATTGTTTAAGAAGTCTTGTAGTAATAACCCCATGTTATTGTTTAAGAAGTCTTGTAGTAATAACCCCATGTTATTGTTTAAGAAGTCTTGTAGTAATAACCCCATGTTATTGTTTAAGAAGTCTTGTAGTAATAACCCCATGTTAATATGGCCAACTATTCAGGAGCAGTTGCAATAAAATGATTTTCAAGATGGCCTCTGTGGCACCCATAATGGACATCAGATTGACACCAATTTCCCTCAGGACCAACTAGACATCATTAGAAGTCTTTTGTGAAAAATCCCATGTCAGTATGACTTTCCATCCAGTAGAAGCAGTGATAACAAGATTTTAAAGATGGCTGCCATTGCAGCCATATTTAATGTCAGATTGGCACCATTTTCACTGAGACCCTAGTAGACATCACAAGAAGTCTTTGAGTGAAAACCCCATGTTGATATGACCATCCATTCATGAGAAGTGGCTATAGTAAGATTTTTTTAAAGATGGCCACTGTGGTGGCCATACTGGCTGTCCAAGTGGCACCATTTTCATTTATTACCATCTACACCATAGGATAAATGCGCATATAAAGTTTTATGGCAATCCTCCTAGTAGTTTATGAGGAGTAGTGATAACAAATTTGTGCTAATGGATGGATGGACAACGGACAATCTTCTTGTGTACGACCAATAGACCAATGTATGACAAACAAAGCTTTAAAAAAACAAAAAATAACCGTTCAAACTTGATTCAGACTAATTTTGTTCTATTATTTGCCAATATGTGTGCTCAGAGACACAGAATAGTGCAGGTTCAAATCCTACCATCAGATCACCCCGGGTCATCTACCGTACTAAACCAATAGCTTGTATGCCTCTTCTGATGTTATATGTCTGTTTGATTTGACCAGGCATTCTTCCACAATGTTTTTCAATTCCAGTTGTTTTTCCTCAGACGATTTGCATGCTGCTTTAATCCGTGACCCCAAAGGCTAAATCCTCATGGGGTAGAATAGCCCGGAGGTATGGCCTAGGGGTCAGATTCACTAATTAGTCTGACATGTGAGGATACTCGGATCAAGGCTAACACACTGATATGTGAAACTAACCAATCCTTTCTTCTTTGAATTTTATGTAAACCATCCCACCCTACTAGCTTGACCACATGGAGAAATATCAAAATCCAAAACTGTTGGTACAAATTATTTCAATAGGGTGATCATTGACACTCATTGCCTCAACCTTCTGTCCAGGATGACGGAGAAGTTCAATAACATACATATGCAATTATATCGATATGGAATGTGTAACAACAACCCTGTGATACACTGAAAATGTGGGAAGAAAATTTGTGTCTCCAGTTAAGGCATGATGGCATATGACTGCAATATAAAAATGTGTAACTCTCCCTCATGTAGCACTGTAATCAGATATCCTTAGTACTGACATTTTAAAAATAGAAGGAAAGAAAAACCCCTTTGTTTGGTCGACTTTCCTTTTGTTTGATTACTGGTATCATTCATTCTAATGAGATCCAACCCTGCCAGGAAACTCTACCAACCTTCAATCCAGATTTTTAAAAATATACCTTGCAAAAAAAGAAAGAAAACTCATTTGGTTTTTTTTTTCTTTTAGTTTGATAATCATTTCTATAGTGTAGCAATTAGATTCAGTTCAATAAACAAAAAGGAACAAAAACAAAAAATAATAAAAATAAAATATGCATCCTGGATGTTCACATTTTTAATATTTTTAAATGCTGTAGGAAAGAATTTTTTTTTTTTATTTATCTGAAATAGAAAATTAGATTGTGTAAAAATGATTAAGTAATAGAAACATATGGAAATCATCTTCAATTGAACTTTTTGTCATTTTTTATCACAAACCAGACAAAATGCAGTTCCAGACATGCATATCTCAGCACTTAGGACATATTTGAGAAGAAAAAAAATATATCCTAAAATCTTGCTTAACCAGATACAACTAAAGTTTCAACTAATAAAGGAAATCTTTATAAAGTATCTAGTGATTAAGTCTAACAGTTTTTCTAAGTAGCTTTGACTTTTCAGAATATCAAAGTTCACAACAATGCTTATGAAATTTTCAAAAACTTTCTGTGAGGCAAAAAAGCAAATAAATAAAATCTTCTAAGCAGCTTAGTGTGAGAATAATAAGCTTCCTGCATTAAATAGTTGTTTTTTTTTTTATAAATTCCCCATTTTTTTACAATTATAAAGAAATTTCCAAAATAAGGACCAAGACATAAAAACCCACTTCTTATAAGCCTACAAAGACCCAATTTATTTCTGCGAGCCATGAGGTAAAAGTAGTGATGAGAAGCTACTTAAAAGAGGATTCTTAAAATGCCTTATTTTTCAACAATTATTCAGGGAATTTACACAAATGAGAATGTAAAAAAGTAAAACCTTATTCCATATATACATTGACCCCACATGTAGCCTATAAAGTTTCAATTAAATCTTTCCATGTATGTCAGAGATGTGATGACTAGCTTCTTCCAAGCACATGATTCTCAATTTCTTGCATTTTTTCCCTCTTCATTTAACCAACAATCAGGCATAAGTAAATGAAGAAAATCTCTCTGCACATCTACACTACCCCTTTATTAGGTGCCCAAAGGTTCAATAAAATCTGCCAAGTAGTGTGGGAGAAGAAGCAATAACAGGATTCTTTCCAGCAGATGACTTTCAAAATAACCAATTTTTTGTCTATTTTTCCCGACATTTACCCCAAAATGAGAACAGATAAATATCATTATTGCTAATTTACTTTTACTTCAACTACTCATTACATCTACAAAACTGGAATCAAATCCTCTAAGTGGGGTAAGAGTAGTGATAACGAGCTTCTTCCTGACAGTTGATCTAATAAATGTACCATGACAAATTTTAAAAAAACGTATTAAAAAAATGAATCAGAAATCAATCTGCACATAATCACCGAACCTTCATTAAGCTTGTTAAATTTTAATTAAAATCATCCAATTTAAGCAGAGAGTTGATAACGAGCATCTTTCTAAAGCTTATGTTTTATATTTACTCTTCAATACTTATTTTTTGGTTTCAGCATAGTGAAGTATATAATGTACTTTAGAAGTCATTTTAGTCTTATATAAAAAAAAATAGTTCCTAACCTTTCATTATTGTTCTGGTGGTGCTAATAGCAGCATCAGTGGTGTGTGCGCTGTGTGTGTGTGTGTGTGTGGGGGGGAGCTAATCAAAACAGTCTAGCTAATTGGGAGAGATCAAAGTTTAATCAATAAACATTAGGCCATGTTGGAACATTGATATACTGCTGTTTAGGACCCTGCTAAGCTTAAGAGTGACACATCAAATAAATCCAATGATAAATGGCCACTGAAATTGACCATACATATATACATACTCCATACAATTTAACAGAATTTCTTTTTCAGACTCCCAATCACTTACAAGTGACTGTAATGATTGGTGGAGTTTACACAATGATAGTAAATTGTAAGATTAGGTACAGGACAAATATTAACAGTGGAAAATTCAGTTCAAGATAGGAAGCATTTAAACTTCTTGGCATCTAATAAATATATACCATAAAACACAACTCTTGCAAAAGCTAAGTCTATCTGTCAAAGTTAATCTCTGGTGTACTTAGATCAGGTGGATGAGTTTCAAGCTGGTGCTTCTATCAGCATGACTGACCAATTAATCCTAATATTTTGCCATGCAAATTGAGACCTGCAAAAAGACCTGCTAAAAGAAAAGAACAAGTGGTACTGATGCACTTTTAATATTCAGTGAAAACATGAGAGTTTCAGAGGAAAAACTGTATTGTTAAATCCAACAAACTTTCTGACTGCTGAACCATGAACAAGCAATGAACATAAATATGGCATAAACCCAACAGAATATTTACCTCACAGGATACATTTGGCTCAACCATTATGTCCAACTTTCAATCTTTTCCCCCTTTGATAACTGACCCTAGAATTTTCAAGATAGATGCATAACATTGATACATTTCTTATTATTGTTTCAGTGTGAGATACGAATCTCTGATGTCAACTTCACAGTGGGGTCATGAAGGTAGAAAGTAAATTGGTGTGCTAAAACTTCCATTCTTCACCTCCAAAATATGACTTGAAAAATGCCATATGCATCACTATTTGCAAGACTGTTCCATTAGTGGCATTCACCATTCATAACAGTATCTTTATTTATGATTTCTATGAAGTGTATCTGCTCCTGTGGAACTTAATTACTTGAAAAATGCGTGATGACATATTATGCAATTGCTTTTGTGTGTATTACTGAAATATGAATAATATTCATTAAAACAGGAGTGCAGAGCTTGACACCTACAGAAAAACCAGGAAACTATATTATAATCCCCATTATTTTCCCATATCTAGTAAGTTATGCCCAAAATATGCTACTTTGTCATGATGGAAATAGTTCTAACATAGAGGTGCAAAACACAATTACCTCAACTAAGTCTTCCATACAGCAAAGAGTGGTATGTTGAAAAAAGAAGGTAGCATAATAAGGCTAATGCATAATAATTACTTACATACATACAAAGAAACAGAAAATAATAACAGCTGTGATTGATTGTCCCAATAAAAAAAATAGCAGTTTTTCTTAAGGGTGCAATGGACAGTTTTTATGCACAAATTTAATGTCGCATCCATCTGCCTAATATAAAAAATCATTTTAAAAAAATACACAAGTGAGGTCAAAAGGTCCATATTTTTGGATCACTATAATAAAACAAAACATAAGAATATCATTCACTTGAAATGACAAGTCAAGTTCATAGCTAAAAAAAAATGTATGCACCCCAACCTCATATTTATATATGATTTTTCACGACCAAATGCCATTTTTGACACAAAATGATGCTCACAATGCAAACACAAGTCCTTTCCCTAGGTGATAATTTTGAAAAAAATTGTGAACTAAACAGCTTGATGCAATTCAAAATAGCTGCCATCCAGGCCATTTTTGAGATATTCTACCTTGAACCCACATGGGTTGGTAGCTCAGCTTCCTAGCTGACTATTGGTACTTCACTGTCCACGTACTGCAAAGTAACTATGGGAGGGATACATGCCTGGCATCAATTTCAAGAACACAAGCCCACAACAACTAATTCACAACTATATCCAGATCTTTAATTATTAAACAATAATAGCTGAAAAAAGTCACATCATAGTCTTAAGTCAAGAAATTTGACAGAGGTCAATTTACAAAACTATCCTCTGCCACCTTACCTCAGAGAGAACTTGTACATTGCCCTATCATTCAAATTTACAAAAATTATGCATGAACACTGACTGGTGACTTTATTAGCCATCAGATTATTAAAATTATGAAAACTCTGACATCTGACAGGAACTCTACCGCTCATTTTGAGCCCTGATATATATATACGATTTTGATGAAAATGTATCAACATCCCTTTTCATCAAAATCGTGCAAAAGTACTATAGTCTGAGTTACCTACGTAATATACAGTTTGATAACGTTACTTTGTTTATGAAAAAAAAAATTTGCATAGTGGAAATGATCAGTAGATCTTCATATTTTCATGCAAATTTACGAGCTGAAAATAAACTTTTTGCACGTTCTTACTATATCTGGAAAAACAGGAATAACTACTAAAATAAAACCGGTATGTGTGTTCCGTTGTTTTTCTTTATTATATAAATTTCACATAGCCCGAATCAGCCTGGCATTGGGTCAGAGTCAGCCCGTAATTTGGTCCGAATTAACCGTGTCCGAATCGGCCAGCATTAGTAACAAGCACTGATATTTCTGTAAAACGTGAAAGAAGCTAACTTTGAGGTGGTGGATTATAATGAATCAAATCGAAAGTAGCATACATTACACAGGACACACGTTCAAACTGTGCCTATTTACAATGTTTCGAGTGTCTTACGAGTGTCAAACATATTCAATAACATCTTAAATCAAGACTGACCCCTAACTCACCGCGCACATACCGTTAGGATCAACTGTTTATCCAGCAGGCAGTTTCGTGTAATTTCCAAAGCATGGCACAATGAACATACAATCGGAACATTATCGGTCTTTTCCGTCAAGTCGAGAAAGAAACGACCTGACAAAAATGGTCGAGAGATATTCCAATCCAATGAACAGAATGGTTTACTTACAAATGACTCTGTATACGATTACCATTGAGTGACACCGAACAAGATTATTAAAATAAAACACGATAGGTCTGAATATAACTGTTCCTCGTTGATATGTGATTGAGATTGGATTAGTAAATTGTTGTGGTTTAGTTTCTAAAATTTCTCTGTCTTTCATGAAGATACTATAAATATTTCTTCAACCCCTCCTAGTTTCGAGAAGAAGTTATGTCTTTTTTGCAATCCAAGGTTTCCAAAATTTCTGGTTGGGATTCAATAGATAATCTATTCATATATAATTTCACAGAGTTAAGGACACCTGCATATTGCAAAAAGTTGGTCCCAACATTATATATTTCATTTACATTTTGCCATGAAAGGAATTCTCCATTACTTTGATCAATATCATTTATAAATAGTATACCTTTTTCAAACCATTTTTGCTAACAAAATAAAGACCCTCCGACCTTAATATTTTCATTATACATTAGGGCTGCAGCAAGAAAATCTGAAAAAGTCTTTGGAATAAACTTTTAAGGTATATATTACAAGAAATAAAAACACCCTTCCAAAATATATTATCAACATCTCCTATGATCTTTTCCATATAATTGATACCAAACTTGTTAAATTCCTTCAAAAATTTAAAACAATGAAACATTAGTTTACTTCATTTTGTATTTTGGGAAAGTATTCTTCTGACCCAACTAAATGGAGAACACAACCTAATCTACCAATTCAATTGGATTGGACAAAGCATTTTGCCTTAGCTTACAAAATTAAAGACTCTAATCTAATTTGGTTCCAGTATAAATTACTTCATAGAATTCTTACAAGAAACACATTTTTAGAAAAAAAATCAAATATCAAATAATAATAAATGTTCTTTTTGTACGGATTCATCTGAAACATTAAGCCATCTTGTTTAGGACAGCGCTATCGTGAAACAGTTTTACAATGATTTAAACCGGTCGATCAGAAATAACACTAATTTCTCGCGTACCTTTTCATTTAAAGGAATAATTGTAGGTCTGTTAGAAGCATATATATATATTATGTGCCATGAAATAAAACCTCCTTCTCTACCTTTGTTTAAAAACTTTTTAAAACAAAACTACATTTGTGAGATTTAATTAGCTGAAAGAAACGTTAAACTGGACTTTTTTAAAACTGAAGGGCACACATATATTAATTTAGTAGTATAGCACAGTTATAGTTCTGTCTGTGGGTTGAAATTACTTAGATACATTTATGAAAATCAAATGTTGCATCCACAATCTCGAATTATCTCATTCTGTTATACTTTGTACATATTATCGTAAACTAGTTTAATAAGATTTATATGTATATCTATTATACACGTATGTTCTTAACGCGCAATACTTCTGTTTCTTAATCTATCTCGTCTACACCTCTTATCTTTTCTTTCTTACATATCATAATAATTTTTTTTTTCTATAACTATATAGACAGTAATAGCACCATATATAACTACATCGTCTATACATATATTGCATTTCTTTCTCCTTGCTATCCACTTTTCCCCTTCATCTTTTAACATAATTATTTTTGTTCTTTTCAGTATTCCCCCCCCCCTCTTATTTTATAGTCCAAAGTTAAGCTGCTTGATACATTTATAGAGACAACAAAACATGTGGGAAAACAAATTGTAAGGTAGTCCGTGGGATAACTCCCCGACCCATGGCTACCTATGTACGGGGAATATTAGGAGAAAAAAAGAAGAAAATGTTGTGGATAAAAAAGAAACATATACAGCGGTTAAAAAATAATTGTAATTTTAAAACACTTCATTATTAATGTAATTGTCAATATACGCGGATGTTGCTCATAACTGACATCCAGCTTCATGTACGATGCACAATGAAAATGTTTTGTTAGGAACATTGGGTAACTGTTCGTGCAAAGCCTAAGATATGACTAAATCTCTGTCTGCACTTTTTCTCCGCTTGTTTGTTTTTAGTTGAGTAATGTTCTGAGTGTCAGATATTTTGTCTACTAATTTAATTCCAGAATGACACCTATTTGTTTCTAAGTTTGATACTTCCACTTGTATTAGCCAAAGCATGGATTTCGTACCTTGTCTGAATAAAGTGTGTATATATACATATCTATGCTGATCCAAGCAGGAGATGCTTTGGAGTTACAGGTGTTGCTAGGAACACAGTACTTAAATCAAGGTTCAAGAAGTTCCCATGTTGTTGCTGCATTTCGATTATTCTGATGACCATAAAAGTTATTTTCCCTAGTGAGTTGTTTTGTCTTGTTTTCTTCCCTTTTTTTTCAAACATTTTCATAGCTTTATAACCCCTTTTCTTTTCTTTCATAGATGACCATCGACGTAAATGGCCGAATGGCCGCACACGTCGTTAATCCAACGAACGAACGAACGATTTCATAGATGCTTATCTGGTTTGTTTTGCATAGGAATTACGTTGTCACTTTATTGATGAATGGCTTTCATGACAGACATAAAACTACGAAAGGTGGTTAAAATTAAACTTAAAGTATTGTTTCTTCATCTTGGAAATGTTACGAACTTTTAAAAACTATGATCATGCGGAATATCAATTAAGGTTGTGCCTTGCAAGTTCTTTTGAAATTGTTTCATATAATTTTGCAAAGATATTATAGTAATTTTGTGGCTATAAAATATGTTCAAAGTAAACTAATAAAGGTTGAGACAACTGATCATTTTTGTGTTGGGTTTTAGTGGCATTTTAAACACATTATTGGTTTATCGTGCCTAGAAAATGGGAGCTAAGTGCCTTTTTCAAGGACTCAAGGAAGCAGCCGATCCGTGCTGGCCTGGGAGGGTTTCGAACCTGCGACCTTTGGATTGTGAGTCATAGAAGAAGTTACGGGGGGAATAACGGCCAGAAACTAAACCTGTGTTTCTATGAATTAAACTGTAGTTAGAGTGACACCAAATAAAGTAACCCCTCGGATCGGTGATTGTTGCGAATTAAACAGTAGTAACAGATTATGGTCTGTTTGATTATCAGGAGTTTGGCACAGAGAACACTAACTAGCAAATAATTGACTTTAACCATTCAAACAACTTTTGTACAAATGAACTCTATTCCATCATCCAACCCCTTATGTCAATTGAGTTTAAGACTTTTAACTGAGTCAAAAGTGCGTTTGTTCCTGTGCACATTTTATGGTCCAGGTAACCCATTCCCTGAGTAGATGTAAAATAATACTCTTGGAAAAGCCCCCGATGGACAGGTTTTGAGAACGATTGTCGTAGAGAGATCACTGAGACGGAAATGTATAGGGGATGCACACGATGCAAAATAGCGGTACTAGTGTCACAGTTCCGTTTGAAAATTTTTGGCGACGAGTGTCGCAGGCCCGCTGGAAAACTTTCGGCGACGAAGATTAATACTCGTCGTAGCGAAGTCCCCTACCCCCACCTCCCAACACAGCGTTTTTACCAGTTAAAAAAATATGGCTATTAGGTAGAACATTTGGACACTGATCAGCTATGGTCTTTATCGGCAAGAACAAGTGAGCGAGGATAAAACAAGAATGCAGTGAGGTTTGTGGCAAAAAGCTGCGTGGGGGTGTAATGTGGAATCCATGCTGTGCAGAGCAAAAACGGGTGCCAGATCTTGCCGTGCAGAAGTACGGAGTCGGAGTTGGGGCCGATCACTGGATCTGCCCGCGCTGCTGAGGCATCACAATGGCCAGAAACGTGAAATTAATCTAAAACACGGCCAGGAAGCAGTTTGCAAGAGTAATTCGCGAGATGCTGGCATTGAAAAAATTAATTTAGAGATTTTATAGATGATAATATATCAAATTTAAGAGCAGGTGCAGCATTATGTCCACCATCACGCGTTTGGATGAGTTGCTCCGCAGGTTCTCAACCAAAATGACTAGCCTCCGGTCACACGGCTAGATTCGACTCTCAGGGGCGGATTATACCTCCAGCCCCACAGCCAGTTCCAGCTCCCAGACGCAGGATTGAGCCTGCCGCGCCAAAGCTAACCGACGACAACATCGACGCCATTTTTGAGAATGTTTTTGGCCAGCCTGAGCCTATTCCGAGCCCACCCCAATGGAAACAAAACGCACGCAGCCGTTTCTTCCCCCTCCTTGTAAAGATCAAAAGCAAAGCCCACACCGTTGTACAAGACTACCGCGCCACGGTGCCTGAAGGCCATAGAGTTGAGCATGATGCACTGGTCTTTCTGAACGCAATGGCGCCTTCTGCGAAGACGGCCCTTGAAAAGGTGCTACGAGAGCTGAAAGCTCTGAAGTTTAGCCTCGGGCTAACGGCCCAGCTGAAAAAAAGCTGTACCAGGCTAGCAAATAGTCTACGACAAAGAAGCTGTGCTAGCAGGCACCATAAAAGTGCCAGTCTACTTTCGTAGCGCAGCCGCCACCGTACTGCGCATCGATGAGATCGTGCAGCCAAGCCATCGATACCATCCTAAGGCGCAATAAGGAGTACACGTGTGAGGGGCATGGGTGAGTATTTGTACGGTACGAAGTTCTCGACCTCGGTGTGTCGCAATACTGCCCATTTCGAGACGGGAGCTACATTCCAACGCCAAAGAACATCCCACCACGCGCAGTTGTCAACGTGACAACCAACGCTTCGAGTGAGTCATCCTGCACACAAGTATCGCCAACACCTGAGCAAACTCGACTTTGCTGGCATCAACTTTCTTTTGAAAGTTAGCGATATAGGCAAGTTTAAGCGCCGCAACACAACCATTGCTATTATTGTCTTTGGCTGGAAAAATGACCTATACCCACTGCTCGTCCGCGAGGAAGTCAGGCCGCACGCTATATACCTCCTGCTGCTGGCAGACGGCGACAAAAGCCACTATGAGAAAAATGCACATATTGCACCTTGACTCTTCAAGTCAAACGCAATTATACCTCGAGTTTGGAAGAGAACCATGTCTACCTATTGACCTCTCATTTGGGTTAGACAGAGATAGCGGCTCGTGCAATTTGTCAGATTACATCCAATTTCTTCGGGATCGATTGGAAAAATGTTACAAACTAACTATATATTTTGTGGAAGAACCTCGAGAGGAGAAGGAGGTATATGATCTGAAGGCAAGAGCTGCAACTCTTCAGCCTGGGATAGGGTCCTTGTGAAAATTGTGTCATTTGATGGAAAACACAAAATTGCAGATCACTGGGAGACTAATACTTACATTGTACAACCCCAACCAAACCCAGATATTCTAGTTCTGCTGTACGTCATGAAGAGGGCAAAGGTTAAAAGCCCACACTTTATAGAAACTTTCGGCATCCTTACTGAATGGTTGGTGCTTCTCCCCTAGATTTCTACCCGTTCTGCAGCCAGATTCATCAGAGATTCCAGTTGATTAACTCCCACTGGTCTAGAGTAATACCTGAAACTTTATATTATATTTCCTCCCGCAAATGCTAATATTTGTTACTTTTTTTTTTTTTTGTGCGAGTACACTTTTGATTGTCGGACTTTTTCTTTATATTTTATTCATTTATTTGAAAATCTCGTTGCGTTCTTATATCTTTCAACTTTTATTGATCTATTTTATTCTGTAAATGTGTGTGTGTGTGTGTGTGTGTGTGTGTGTGCAGGGTACACATTTCTTACGATTTATTTTTGTTCTTTTTTTACTTCCATATCTCTTTATTTATTTTGCTAAAATTCGTTCATTCATTCATTAAATTGTCTGAAATTTATTAGGATTTTGTTTCTTTACTTATTTATTTCTTTATTTGAAATAATGTCAATAATTGAATCTGTAGGAATATGACTACCATATTTGGGAAGTTTCTGTTTTTGCACTGGAATTGGGGTCAAATAAAAGAGGCTATCGTCATCCATTATTTCTGAGGGTCTCCGTTTCAAAATACTGCAGGTAAAGATGAACTGGGTCTCGCTCGGGCGCTGTTCCGGTGGGAAAAATGCGAGGTATTGTGGACCTGTAGTCATCCCCCCCACCACCAGTACCGTATAAGATTCTTGTTATCCCTCTCAGCATGTTGAAGATACTGGGTACCGGCGGAATCTGTCAATACTGATATATCTCCAATCTTTAATCGTCTTTGTTCGTGTCGGCCTCTAAATCCAAATATTTTCCCCAAAAAGGAAAACGGAAAATTGCAAAGCAGCTGGAGTGTGAGAGTCTATTTCACCAGCGGAAAACAAAGCTTCTTCGTCATCTTGACTTATTGGCTCTGAGGCTCTTGCTTTTCTACCAAACACCCCCCTCCCCTCCCCTTCTTCGGTTGCAGTTTTGCTGTTGTTGTCGAGTTTAGTGCTTGAACAGACTTGTAAAATGGGCAGTCTCTGAGAGAGACGAGATAGCTTTAAGATTCTTTTCTATGCCATTTTAAAAAAAAATAGACTCTAGAGAGCACGGCTCATAGTCCGAACCATTCGATTTGTTATTGAACCTTACGGATGACATATGGGGCTCTGTGGGAATTTAACATAGACGGAACGATATGTGGATATATGAAAATGTTCACATTATGGATGACATAGCCCTCTGTGGCAATTTAACATCATAGGATGATATGGAGAGGTATGGACATGTATGGAAACTGAAAATGAGTGGACAAAACACACACCTGATAACAAACAACGACTTTTACAAACATTCTTACTTACAATTCAACACCCACTCTGACAAACTAATATGTGTAGAAAGGTATTATACGTTATGGTATGATAACTAACACCCATTCTTACAGACCAGCATACATAATTACAAATAATCATACTTACAATCCAACACACACACATGTAAACACACTGAAAAAAGGGAAGTGAGGATATGATTATAAAAAATATCTAGAGAGAAAGATAAATCCAGAGAGAGAGAGAGAGAGAGAGAGAATTAAAATAAAAATGTAATAATTATATAATTATCACAAAAGAGATTTTGTTTTATTTTCAGATCAGCACTTTCATGTGCCCCGCTCAACCAACTCGCCCACTAAGTACCTTACTAACAAATAATGAAGACAGAGAAGTAGGACGGTTCCTCGCCTTCATATACTATGTCTAAGTTCGAAATTGGAAATGAACGGAGATACAATGTACAATACAGTACAACATTTAATAGTGAAGATGTGTGCAGGATTAACAACGTCGATTAGTAATATCTGGGTTTTAATGTTCCATCAAGGTTTCCTCTTGTCACCGACATAAGCTACGTTGAAGAGAAGAGGTGGCCATAATAATCTGGAAGCCACACCTATTCTACTATTTTATCGTTTCTAAAGAAACGGTATTTAAAACAAATCAGTACACATGCTAGAGGGACTCCAAGATCCGGTGATGAAGACAATATACGTAATATTGTCTACACACTATTGAAATCTGATCCTTGTTATTGAAATGGGTCAAAATAGCATTTCTCCTCATACAAGCGCTTTTCCGCTGTTGGAACTGTTTCATTCTATGTTGGTCGTACCAAAGCTGATTCACAAATCTGCGTTCACGCGTGGAACACTGGACACTAAATCATTCCTTTTTCTTTAGGAAAACAAGGATTTCGTCGCCAATAATGATAGCATCAAATGAATTTGCTTATGATACACGTGGAAATATTTTCTGTTTGGAAAATCCAGACAGCAAAGCATTTTAACTTGTCTTATAAACGAGGATCAGACTAGTTTATTAAAGGTAGATATATTGGGAGAAACATTAGAACCTTGTTTTGGGGTTTATTACTATTAATCGACTTGGAGAAGGTCTGTGATTCAGATGCTTGGTCGTACAATAAGAACGTCGTATTTTTTTTTAATTTTGGAAATTCTATTATAAACTGGACATGATTTTTTTTATAATAATATTAAATCATGTGTTACAGTAAATAGTTACATATCTACCTGGTTTTACATACAGATAGGATGTTGGCAAGGAGATCCCTTATCTCTATATATATTTATCCTTTGTTCATAGATAGTAGCACATACTGTAAAAGGTAGTCCAAATATTAAAGGAATACAAATCAATAATAAAGAAAATTTGATCTCTCACTATGCAGATGATACCTTTGGGAATTGTAAATCCTTAAAGTCTGTCCTTGATGTTTGATTTTACTATTCTAAAGTTTCAAGACTTAGCGTCAGTATTGATAAAACTAAGATTATCTGGTTTTGGAGTAAAGTTGGAATTGAGGATAGATTATGTCAAAGTTATCAAATAAATTGGGGGAGATAGTGAGTTTACATTACTAGGTGTAAAGGTTTCAACTAAGCTTGAAAAATAGTCTAAATAAATTATGAAAATAAAATTAGAGAAATTAAAATGGTATTAAATCAGTGGTCAGAAAGATCGTGTACACCATTTGGTAGAATCACAGTTGTGAAACGTTTAGCATTATCTAAAATAAGCCATTTACTTCTATCCTTACCATCACCATCAAAGAAAATTCTAATCGAAATTAACAATATATTTTATAATTTATGTGGGATAATTCTCTCTATAAAATCAGAAGAAAAGTAGTTATTAATGATTACGATTTGAGAGGTTTGAGAATAATGGATGTTTCTGCATTTGTAGAAACATTAAACATCACTTGGATCAGAGACTTACAACTACATCTACAAACTGGAAACATATTTTTCATGCATCTTGCCAAAATATCACCAATTTCCACTTATTTGGTATAGAGTATCTAAAGAAAAAAATTAGGTTACTTAATACTTTTTGGAGAGATGCTTTTACACATGGATCAATTTTGAAAATACTTTTTCAGTTGATACACCTGCTATTTTTCTAGATAGTCCCATATGGCACAATTACAATATTCAAGTAGGTGATAAATCTGTGTGTGTGTGTGTGTGGGTGGGGGTTTAAACAGAATTGGTTTGAACATTGAATTAGGAGAATCAATGACTTAGTGGATGCTAGTGGACAGTGGCTTAATATGAACCAGTTTCAGCTTTTCTTTTCAATTCAAGCAATAGTCTAGTATACCACGGCTTAATAAGTGCAATAATTGAATATCAGACAAAAGTTGGTATTAGACTAACAGAAAAATTCGCAGATCCGTGTATCTGCGCTAAACTGCTATTCATTGTAGTGGACAAAAAAGTGAAATTTAATTTTTTTTAAAATGGGGAAATTCCTACCTCAAGAGGCAAGTGGTAGAGAGAATTGGGTCAAATAGAAAATGCCGATTGGAAAAATGTTCTCTCTTACATTCAAGTTAAAAAAGTGTCCAGAAATAAAGTGGTTTCAGATAAAATTTCTGCACATAATAATTGCTACAAAATACATTTTTATTTATAAATGGTATAATAGAATTGTAATACATGCTTTTTGTGGTCAGTTTCCTGAATCCATATGCCATCTTTTTGGGGAATGGAACATAGTTCTGAGGTTTTGGGCAGACTTTGTGCCACTGATTACTAATAAATGTACCCATATACAAAACTGCAATTTATCTAACGAAAATGTGTTGTTTGGTATATATAATAGACAAGCGGCAGATGACGTATTCAATTTTTATCTTATTGCACGTAATCTTTTACATTTATAAGCACAAGTATTATAATTCCCATCCTCAGATACAACATTTTATAAAAGTTTTAAAAACAGCAGTTATTAAGAATAAAAATACAACGCTTTTTAAGCATTTTGAAGTCGAAACATATCTGAAGAAGTGGATGACTTTCATAATTGGGTTTCAGTAGAGTGAGTTGTTTCTAGAGAAAGTTATGATCAGTATTTCATGTAAAGACATCATATAAGGTTGCTATGACACTGTACCAATAATGTATTCTTTGTATGACACTGTATCAATAATGTATTCTTTGTATGACACTGTATCAATAATGTATTCTTTGTATGACACTGTATCAATAATGTATTCTTTGTATGACACTGTATCAATAATGTATTCTTTGTATGACACAGTACCAATAAGGTATTCTTTGTATGACACTGTACCAATAATGTATTCTTTGTATGACACTGTATCAATAATGTATTCTTTGTATGACACTGTATCAATAATGTATTCTTTGTATGACACTGTATCAATAATGTATTCTTTGTATGACACTGTATCAATAATGTATTCTTTGTATGACACAGTACCAATAAGGTATTCTTTGTATGACACTGTACCAATAATGTATTCTTTGTATGACACTGTATCAATAATGTATTCTTTGTATGACACTGTATCAATAATGTATTCTTTGTATGACACTGTACCAATAATGTATTCTTTGTATGACACTGTACCAATAATGTATTCTTTGTATGACACTGTACCAATAATGTATTCTTTGTATGACACTGTACCAATAATGTATTCTTTGTATGACACTGTACCAATAATGTATTCTTTGTATGACACTGTAACAATAATGTATTCTTTGTATGACACTGTACCAATAATGTATTCTTTGTATGACACTGTAACAATAATGTATTCTTTGTATGACACTGTACCAATAATGTATTCTTTGTATAACACTGTACCAATAATGTATTCTTTGTATGACACTGTACCAATAATGTATTCTTTGTATGACACTGTACCAATAATGTATTCTTTGTATGACACTGTACCAATAATGTATTCTTTGCATGACACTGTACCAATAATGTATTCTTTGCATGACACTGTACCAATAATGTATTCTTTGTATGACACTGTACCAATAATGTATTCTTTGTATGACACTGTACCAATAATGTATTCTTTGTATGACACTGTAACAATAATGTATTCTTTGTATTACACTGTATCAATAATGTATTCTTTGTATGACACTGTACCAATAATGTATTCTTTGCATGACACTGTACCAATAATGTATTCTTTGTATGACACTGTACCAATAATGTATTCTTTGCATGACACTGTACCAATAATGTATTCTTTGTATGACACTGTACCAATAATGTATTCTTTCTCTCTTCCTTTCCTCACTCTTTATACGATCAGTTAAATCTCTGCGATTGTAATCGCTATTGGGAATAAATATATCTCGTATTTTCATATTGAATCACACAGCACCTACTCTCTCTCTCTCTCTCTCTCTCTCTCTCTGACACACATCTATGCTATGATACATTACTTAGATGTATTTATTTATATATATATATATATATATATATATATATATATATATATTTATCAACGAAAACAAAATAAGGCATTTCAGTCAGGGGCAGACAAATTCACATTTTCCGCAAAACACATGCTACACTATTACAAATAGACAGACTGTCCACACATTATAAACCTACGAGATGATATGGTATTTCAGTTAGAGGGGAGATAATCCCAACATTTCTCGCTAAACACATCTACCATAGTACACTGTTACAAACAGACAGATTCATCTTGCGAAAAAAAAATTTTTTTTTTAAATAATACATTTTGTCCTCACTAAATCCCACAAAATGGCAGCCAGATTTTTTTCTTCTTTCGCGCCACTGGTAAAATTATAGGGGTTATGAGAACAGTCAAGGGAATGGTTGTTGTGTTCACAAAAGGAGGGGAGGGGAAGGACATTGTAGAGGGCGTAACATTTATTACGACACTTACTCAAGAGTATATGCTTTGTGGGAATTTGATTTCACTCCAGATCAAAGCAGAAATGAATGAGTATCATAGTTTGGGTCCAGAATACCGCTCCCATGTTAAATTCTCGATTGAGTTTAGAGTGCCATTCACATGTTAAATTCTCCTTTTGAGGCTATACACATTTTACTCTGTTTAATATTGGAATCCCGTTTGAGGCTACATCGCCTGGCTTGGGAAACTGTTGCAATATATTACCAGAAATATTAAATTCAGCTGACCAAATTCTAGTTTAACAATGTCAAATTTAAAAAAAAAAATCTAATTCTGCTCTGAATAGCCTAGGTGAAATTTTCACACAGCGCACGATAAACACATTTTTTTTAATAAGTACACTGACATCGGATAACAAAGTATGGTCAGTGTGCGCAAGCAGGATGTAGGCCAAGATAAGTAAAAATAAAAAAAAATAAAAAAAATATTAAAAACAACCTGGCACACGATAAATGTAATGATAGCAGAATATTGAAACATTTAAGAAGTATATTTGGCGCACGCCAAATTGTAATCCAAACTCACGGTTTACAGAATTGCAACATATTTAAGAAAAAAATTTAGCATACGCGAAAAATTCTGCCTGACATGGTTTTTAGAAACTAATAAACATTTGCAAACCTTGACTTTGTAACATTTGTCACGGAGAGAATTTGCTTTGCTTGATACTCAGGTCACAGAAAATATATTTTTAAAAAAAGTATTTTAAAAAATGGTGCCCTAATGTCAAATTCTCCTTTGATATTGTTTTTTTAAGTTCTTGATAAATGCATGTACTCTCCATTTAATTAATACACTGCAAAAACGTACATGTACAAATACATGTATGTATGAATGTATGTATATGTGTGCGTGTATGTATTACATTTTTAGAACTTAACTTTCAATTGGCTCCATAGAGCCATTATTGTGCCGAGGTGCCGTTAAATGCAAATATGTTCTTTTCTTCCCATTATTATTACTATTATTATTATCACATAGTTGGTACACTTTATATACAATACACGCAGTTTATTATTTTTGAGATGTCGACACTTTAACATGTCACTTTCTGTCAATCTGACTGGTCCAAATAAGTCCATGAAATCCTTGTGCGGTATTCTCATTACTGATTGGCTGCGACCTTGGGAATTTTTCTCGCCCCGCCTTCTGGAATCAGTTTATTGTACTATTATTATTAGCAATACGGTGGCCATCTTTCCACTCGGTAGCCGAATCGGTATTGGGGGGAAAAAACGGGCGACTATCATAAAAGCTCACATTTGTGGTTGCGTAGGTTGGAATATATCCCATTTATCCTATATAGAATTCTCCAAATGCCAAACTAAAACTAGAACATGAGATAACGTTTTCATTGTTAAACCGAAAATGTTGAACAACCGAGAAAATACTGTACAATACGAACATACCGAGTCTATGTAAATACCCCCCCACACACACACACACACATACCTCTGGCATAAGACCACAATTAATTTTCCTATATAGTCTCTACATTTGTTTGTCAGTACTGAGCTTTCCACTGTGTCCAAATCCTAATAAATCATATGTTGCTGTAAAGCATCTTCAAAGATGAACTCACGGTGAAGTTCTTGTCATAGGTTAACCGGCATTCTTCTGAGAGGCTGGACTGTAAACATATCAACGTGCAATGGGTCACAGATTTCACTTCCGGATCAGCACCAATCCCTCATTACTCACTGTGCACTGTCGCCAAAATACACACAGACAACCATACTATAATGCTCATATTCTAAACAATAACCAATTTCCTTTAAATCAATACTAAGAATGACTAAATCTAATGCATACATCACCACCAAAATGAGAGAGGAAAAAATGATCTAAAAATAGACTCGGACTACATTCGTGGGTACTGAACCGGAAGTATTAATTGTGGCCTGATTCCCTCTGGCAACCTATTGTAAAGCAGACAGTCCCCTTTACACTGCTGTTACCGCGCGGTATGGATCTTGCACACCACCTACAGGGCAAGCATGGTTTTAATGTCAACCTGTAAGAGTTAATAAACTCACCCATCTTATGAAGAGAGTGCAGACAAATGCTGATCTCCCAGATGACAGAAAGTTCCAACCACAGCATCCTTTCAAATCAAATAATGCAAATATCCGGTGAAATGGTCGATTGGTTTGGAAAGGCAGTTGTTCTTTGAATTCTAATTTTTCTAAAAAAAAATCTTTTTCTAAATGTTACGGATTATTGAATTGTGCAATATTGCTTCAACTCGCGTCTGGGACTATTTTTCACGCGGGAAAATTGAAGGTCCAGCGTCTGAGCAAGAATTAAATGAAATGTCCAAAATCATTTGTTCTTCTTTCTATCAAGACTCTTTCTACTAAAATGAAAACAATGTGATATACACAATCTCAAATGGGTAGTTTTATATATTCAATATTCAATAGTTACCCATCTGAGATCCTCTGTTTATTATTATTATTATTATTATTATTATTAGGATTATTATTATTATTATTATTATTATTATTTCAAGCTATGTGGCTAGATTTTACTGTTGTATAAATGCATTAGCACGTTTATTATTTCTTATAACTCTAGTTTCTGCACTAATTTATGAAGACACATTACAAATTCGTTTTGGGCAGATTTCTACCCAGATGTGCACAAATAATTTTCCAAATTTTATCCTCGATATCCTTTTCTAATTGAAAAAGTGAAAGATTTTTATTTTTATTTTTTTCCTCAGATGACTCCGTTATCACGTTGTAATTAAATTCAATTTAATTAACTTTATTCCACTGGGGTTTATATATTTGGCATATGCGGAAAACAATAATAATAATAATATCAACATATATATAAAAAATAAACAGTAACTTGCTTGTGGAGGAAACGGAGAAAAACAAAATTTTCCAGTTAGCCTAATCCACACAGATCCACATGCCAGTCGCGTAATTTTTATGATGGACGTCAAGTTTTCGGATTTTAGAATTGAAATAGTCAGAAAAATCATACGTTTAGCCTTTTCTTCCATAAAAAGATATATTCATTTTCGCTCCTGATTACCTTTAAGGCCAAATTTGCAAGTCTTTGTATTTAAAACTGGTACAATGTGACACTCCGTAATTTCACGGGCGTTAATTGCAAAAGCAAATAAGGTGATTGGTTAATGGAGACAGGGTTGGGGAGGGGAGTCCAAACCTATAACTGTGTCATTACAAGTTAGTCCCCGCCCCAACCCCCTCATCCGTTTACCACTTAATTTCATATGTAACGAGTGCCTGGGTTCATTGGATGATTTTATGCAAGATCATTTAGGCTATTTAGGACTTATCCCTAAAGTATTCACAGGTCTCGGATAGTCATTGCTACAGTCGGTACACGTCACGGTCTCGGATAGTCATTGCTACAGTCGGTACACGTCAGCTGTACGAATAGTCTTTGAAATATTCAGTACACAGCGGTCGTGCAAATAGACACTTCCTAAAATGTTTACTGGGGAAGCCAGTTTGAAGGGACACACGAGAAGACATACTAGAGAAAAAAAAAAAAAAATTAAATGTGACATTTGTGATAACATTTTAAGTCAGATTGACGAGTTGAAGAAACACACGGCTATACATTTTGGAGAGAAACCATTCAGACCATTTAAATGTAAAGAAACATACTGGAGAAAGAACATTCGAATGTGGAGTTTGTCCTGAAATGTTTACTGTATTCAGAGTAGACATCAAACGGAACACGTGGTAACACATATGAGAGAGACACCATTCAAATGTCAAATGGTGATACACTCAGTATTTATGGCATCTATAAGTAAATAAGACTTGAAACTAAAACACTTAACGTACAGCTGATTATGGTGGCAGCAGGAACTTCTGTACTCATGTTTACAAATGGAGCAAGGAAGCTCCCAGACCAAGTCTTTAAGAGAGATTTAAAATTCTTAAAATCTGACATTGTTTGAAACGTATTATTGAAAGAATTCCAGAGTTTAGCAGATTGTAGCCCATACTTGGATGCTCTTACATTTGGAATCTCCAAGGTGTTTACATACCTAAAAGAGTAAGAAGTGAATTTATTAAAGCTACCAGATCATTTAAGTATGTTGAACATTTCTTGTTTAAATTGTGAAAACTTAAAATGTCATAGCATTCATCCTTCAGATTTGGAGAGTTGATACATTTGCGATCTTGAAATTATTACAGACAAATCTTAGAGCTCTTAATTGGATTTGTTTTTATAGGTTTGTTCATATTAGTGCCACCAATGAAATGCCAGGCTTGGGGACAGTATTTGAAGTTTGCCATGACGAAAGAGTGGTACTCAGCCAGTTGTCACTCAGTTGTAAGATATTTTCCAATTCCTTTGAGCATCTATTAGAGATGGGGTTTTTTTGACAAATTTCAGTGATTTGTTGATTAAAGTTTAGCATAAAGTCCAAAGGGACTCCCAGTAGTTTTACTGAGTCTTCACACTATGTCTCTATGAATGAGAAAGTCCCAAGATGTTTGTTAGTTTTCTTTCCAAGTGCAAAAGATTGGAACATATCAGGGTATGCTTGAAATCATTTCATTGTCTGAAAACCACCTAATCTAATTGTGCACTCCGTTTCCAAAGTGAATTTCATAATATTAAAGTTGTAGTGAGCAAAGGACAGTGTGTTTTAGGGAATTAGCTTGTTGGCTGGGTTCTTGCCGATGTTTTTAAAAATTAGTCTAGATATAAAAAAACAAAATCCAAATTGTGTTTCTCCATTTATTTTCTTCTACATTCATATTTTTGGCAATTTTCACACTAAAGAACTATCCCAAAGGAGGTCACTCCAAACCAGACACATAAGTAGCAAGGGAAACAACTCAGTATGGTTGACTCAAAACCATGAACTTGAGTTATCTCTCTTTACCTATACCTCTTTCCTAATGAGACGCATAAACTCGATATTATAACAGTGTTGTGTTACACAGATCAGAATTTGTTTTATCAAAAATGTAAATAATAATTTAGATTGAAGTCTGAACCGTACAATAAAATGTTTAGCCAGAATTGTGCTTTACAGGAGCATATAAGCATGTACCGGAGATAAACCATTCAAATGTGAATTTTGTAATAAAACATTTAGTCTGTGCGGACAGATAAAGGTGCACATGAGAATACATACTATAATAGAGAGATCCTAAATTAAATGCAAAATTTGTGGTAAAATGTTTAGCCTTAATTCTGCTTTACAGAACCATGTGAAGATAGATACTGAAGGAAAGAGGTTCAGATGTGAACTATGTCATAAAAGGTTTCGTCGTAGTGGACTTCTGAAGGAGCACATGCGAATACATACTGGAGAGAAACCGTACAAATGTGAATTTTGTAATAAAAGTTTTATTCAGAAAGGACCTATGAAAATACACATGAGGATACATACTGGAGAGAAACCATTTAAGTGTGAAGTTTGTGATAAACTGTTCAGCTATAATTATGCTTTACATAACCATGTTAAGATACACACTGGAGAAAAAACATTCAAATGTGAAGTTTGTCATAAAATGTTTAGTCACGGTGGAATTCTGAAGGAGCACATGAGAATACATACTGGAGAGAAACCATTCAGATGTGAAGTTTGTGATAAAAGGTTTAGTCGGAGAGGAAATCTGCAGGTGCATATGAGGATACATACTGGGGAAACACTATTCAAATGTGAAGTTTGTAATAAAATGTTTAGTTGTAATGGAAGTCTGAAGGCGCACATGAAGATACATACTGGAGAGAAACCATTTAAGTGTGAAGTTTGTGATAAAATATTTAGTTGGAATGGAAATCTGCAGCTCCACATGGGAATACATACATTGAAACATTCCTAAATGACACCTGTGTACAAAGGATACCTATAAACTTTCCACATCAAGAATCCTTGCATCGTTTTCATTTATAGAACAGTTTTTACATCAGAATACAGGACTGTATAATTGTTGATACAAGCCACTTCTTCAGAATAAAGGACTTTAGAAAAGTACTTTTGTCCTGATATATTTAGTACTTCTAACATTTTTGGTTTTATATCTTCTTTATTTACCAGTGTATAATGTCCATAATTCTGTCTAATGACATAATTTGTAAATAGGTGGGTATGACTGCAGGGTTCTATGGGACGCTGAATTCGGTGTAAACAGTACGCCTACTTATCATTTTGTACACATGAAAATTCCAAGCGCAGAGTCCTCTATACGCAAGTGGTTTTTTTTTTCTTTTTCTGTGAAATTCTCTTTTTTTTTTCCGTTTATTCAAATCAAGTATCAACCATGTAGTGTGCGATCTGTCAAACAAAGTTCAGGTGATTGTAACGGGATTAGGTGAAGTAGCATACAGGCTCGCCTACAGAAATTCCGGACCCCTGGGCAGTGCAGTCGTGGGCCCCAAAACTAGTTTAATTTTTTGTATATAAAAACCTATGTACAGTTTTGCATAATAAACGTGTACAGTTTTGCATATAAAACCTGCCATAATCTACCATAACTTCAACTCTTGCAAGGAAAAAATTTTAATATTTACTGCAAAGATTTATTTATTTTTTATAACTGAGTTGATGGCGGTCCCCTATAAATGGCTGGGCCCCTGGACAATTGCCCACTCCCCCCTCTCGGCAGGCCTGGCATAGGTTAGAATTTGGCAGACAAGGAGATTAAGACACATGTTAATCGATTGTCATTGCCTAATGATCATTTCGATCAAAAGACTAATTACACGAGCGTGTGCTTTGACATCTCTCTTTGATAAGCATCACCCAGCACAGTTTTAATCCAGCATTTTATAAATCCTTACGCAATGTTTGGAACACTTACATGTTATCATATACCGTATTTAGAAAAATAGTCCCAAGACTTGGGGGATGGGGTGTCAGAAGAATACTAACTCCCATGTTAATTGTCATAAAATCAGCTGTTTTTCGGTGTCTTACCTTCGTTTGTAAGTTATTATCAGATGTGTACTATTCCGATGGCAACTTGACATAATATCTTTGGTGCTAAGTGCAAGGCTGTAGATGAGCACGATTCTCGCGAGACTAGCCGAGATAAAGTAATAGATTCATCTTATAGTTTTAATAAAGAAAACAGAACATCTCAAAGAGACTAAGAGATTCATGGAATGAATCATGGAATATGACGTTTCCCATGGGTCGAAAAATGAGAAAACCATGGAACATTATTAGCTTTATGCACATGGTGTTGCGACTGTGGAACGAATAATGCAATGGCAACCCAAGGAATACTGAACTTGCAAAGTTCAACATAATCGCATCAAGACATAGGACCGTAGACGTTAAAAAACAAGAAACTGTAATGAAATTGATGAGGGTGATGGAGGAAAACCCAGAATTTACGGATTTAGATAACGAATTAAAAATAAAAAACCTGCTGTGGAGAAATTTATTAAAGTTTGTGTAAGAAAAAAGTGAATGTAGTTTGCTGTGTTGCTTAAAGATGAAATGTAAAAAAGTGAATGGAATATGGTCACTTGTTTCTTCTTCCAGTGTCTTGGAAAATGTATTAATTTTAAATGGAATTAAGCTAATTATATAAATTAATACAGAAAAGAAAGTGTAATCTCCTCCTTCATTCCTTCTAGCTGCACACACAATTAAAGAATGCCAAGGTAACGGCATTGAAAAATGTTATAGTTGTAAAATCACAAACAACCACAATTATCATGGTTATTAACTGCCTTAATTCTTCATTCATTATTATAATACTAACTATTTAACAATGAATGAGCATTAGCAGTCTGGTGACATATATATTTGTGACACAACAATACACTTTTTATGTTCTAAATTATTGCAAGACAAAAAAACAGTATCGTTATTTGGAATGCAAGTTTCAGTGCTGGGACTGAAACTTTTTTAAGGAAGCAGTCCTGGACTGCAGCTTTCAAAATCCTGTGGAGAACCTGGACTGTACTGTACTTTAAGGGCTATTGGTAATGCACATTTCAGGGCGGAGGATGGCACTCTTATTATGAAGAAATGGTTAAAAATCATGGTAATAGTGATGTCCCATTTCCTTCAATTAAGTATCCAGTAACATTTAGCAGTGAGTGTGTGAAGGGACAACTTATAATAACAAAACAATTCCATACCTTTTTGTCCACAGACTTTGATGCAGTGTACAGCAATATGGAGTCTGTATGCACTGAAAACGAAATGTTACTGACACTTATGAATAATCCATTTAGTGGCTAGGAGAAGTGGATTTTGTATACAATTTGGAGAAATTGAACATTTGCTGTTTTTCTGCAATAAAATGCATTTGTGTCAGTTCTGAACAGCCTTGACATCAGTTACCACGAATGCACATATTACAGTGTGCAACAAAACATTGTGCACTGTCTTCAATCCTACCTAGTGGGGACTTGCACCTTAAGCCACAATTTGTAAATAATTTAGATGATCACTTTCAATCTATGTATACAGTTGAGTTAGTCACCCTGAACCTTGGTAGTGCTGCATTGTTTTTGCATGCCCTTGTTACCTATGCTGATTTGTTTCTAACTGCCACATCAATGTATGCTGAGCTGTTTGAGAACAATACCGACTTTTTTTAGCCAAATCCATATAACTGCTTGAAAACTAGTATTCAAATTCAGATTGGGGTGAAATTGTTCAAAGTGATGCATATATGCATACAGATTGCTAACACCAAAAACGTCAGTGAAATTGATGCGTGCCCATGGTTACCATAGCAACCAAATTGGGAAAAAGGGTGGAGAAGTATTTGTAGAAAGAAAAAGAAAATATAAGGTATAGTTTTCCATCAAATATAATTATTCAAAATGTGCATATTGGTTGTTGCATTTTGTCTACGTATCACATATCCTGAATGCATTATTTCTAGGTCTAAACAGGATAATTAATGTTTTACTTTCTATCATATCCATACATTCAAGTGTGTTATAATATATAGATGATGCAATATTTCTGTAGTGTTCAATTAATCACAAATTGTCTTCGTATAAAAGATGCCTCTATTTAATTACTTACAGTTCAATGAGAAGAAACCAAAATACTAATTATACAGAAAATGATAAATAATTATAGAATTTACGTTGGTTGCCATGCTGATCAAAAATAATGTTATACTGGTTGAAAGGATTAAAAAGACTTTTTTAATACAATTGTTGGCAGAATGTTGTATCCAAATAAAAACAGCATTCATTTTTCAAAGAACTCAATGTGATCAACCTGTTTTAATTATGAAAGTAAAATCTTAATAATTATACATGCAGAGCAATTATAGTACTTTTTTGTGGGAAGGGAATACTGTTTATGCATTGAAGTCGAAGTAAGGGGGAATAACGGAAAACTCATTTTCTCATTTGACAATTTTGAAAGGCAGATGTCTTAGATTTTTATGTAAACACATCTATATGCAATTTCTACTACTAGCAAGAATAAATCTGACAAATACAAGTAACTATCCATGTAACAAATGTAATAATTGACACAAAATCCAACTGCAGTTTTACATCAAATGCAATTGACTCAGTTTTGTTAAAATGTTTTTATCACATCATGTAGAAATGAAGAAACAAAAATCAAGTTTTCTTTTAAAATATAAAAAAAATGTTCAAAAAGTTAGGATTTTATTCATGGCTTTAGAGACTTTTAGGGTGATCTCATACTAAATAACATTTTATTTTTGCCAGCTCCACTGCTGAATCTTCACGGAGCCCCGGGTTGCGGAGTGGTCAAAGGCGTTCACCTTTCAGATCGCTCACACATCTTGTTTCTGTCAGCGTGAATTCAAGTCTCTTTTTGACCGAAATGGGTATGTGAGAAAGCTTGCCAGTAGCTTCCCGTGGTTCTGTGTTTTTTCCAGGATCTTTCCGGGTTCTTCCTCCACTAAATTTACTGGCTGACATATTTAGCCTATCAAGTGCTGAAAAATGGCGTTAAACCCCACAAAACGAAACTGAATCTTCTGCACATCTTAACTTTTCTCTTTATTTTTTTAATATGCAAACCAAATGCATATCACTAGTATTGGATACATTATGTTTGTGATTGCTTTAAAAGATACGTTCTTTAATCTATGACCAAATACAAAGTTTTAGAATAACTTTGTTCACAACTCAATGTGTTTTACGATGTTACGTTTAATATATCTTCTGATCTTAAGCTAATTTGAGCACAGCTGTTGCAGAAATACACAACAGTATGAACACTGAGGTGTGAGTTTGCAACACTGGATGGGAGCTCTTGTGTCCAGTACACAGGCAGAAATACACAACAGTATGAACACTGAGGTGTGAGTTTGCAACACTGGATGGGAACTCTTGTGTCCAGTACACAGGCAGAAATACACAACGGTATGAACACTGAGGTGTGAGTTTGCAACACTGGATGGGAGCTCTTGTGTCCAGTACACAGGCAGAAATACACAACAGTATGAACACTGAGGTGTGAGTTTGCAACACTGAGGTGTGAGTTTGCAACACTGGATGGCAGCTCTTGTGTCCAGTACACAGGCAGAAATACACAATAGTATGAACACTGAGGTGTGAGTTTGCAGCACTGGATGGGAGCTCTTGTGTCCAGTACACAGGCAGAAATACACAATAGTATGAACACTGAGGTGTGAGTTTTCAACACTGGATGGGAGCTCTTGTGTCCAGTACACATTTATGCAACTGGCTTTGGTTGTCAGGTATTCCTTTGAGTGAAGCTGCAGTAGCTATACTGAAAGGCCTGAAAGTCACTATTTCTACTGGCATTTACATAATTCTCTGTCATTGATGATGAATCAAAGATAAAGAGTTGTGAGGTTTTCAATGATGATCATTACTTGCAACCTGCAAAACATATTTGAAAGAACATAGATTTCTCAGCAACAATCCGTGCAGATTATGAGTGTGGCCTGGTAAAACTACAAATAAATATTGTTAATGAGATTTTGCTGGTGGGCAGTACAACTTTTGGACTGATCAATATTTTATTTAAATGTAAGTAGGTAAAATTAGAGCAATATATTTCAAGGTGATAAACATGATAAACAATGATAACCACAAAAGGCCAACTTTTTATGTGGTCCTTACTGAATTGCAGAGTTATTTTTCATATATAAAAACTATAATATAAACTTGTGTGCATATGAAACTTATAGAAACAATTTATGAAACACTTGAGATTTTTTAAAAACCGCCTCCTGTGGAATTTGAGGAATTTATTTGCATGCAAACTTGTAAAATTGTACGTGTCTGCAATTTATTACAATTGGTGATTTATAGTTATGGACACAGAGACAAGGCTAAGCAATTTTCCATACAGGAAGTTATTCTGTAAAGGAGAGCAGTGTGACCATTTATTACCTAATTGTTTAAATATTAGTGTATAAAATTAGTTATATCAGTATAATCTTGTTTGTTTAACATTACTGAAACTCTTGAAAATTGTTAACATGTGATCTCAAGTTGCTTTTGAAATCTTCATATTAATTTGGATTAAACATTTATTTTCCTTTAAAGTTCAATTAGATTACGTATTCAATGGCAATAGAGTGGATCGGCAATTTTTCCTACACAATTTTATTAGGGAATACCTTTTTTATTACTATGTTTTATGTAACTTCATACTTCTTAAAACTTAAAAAGAAAAAATTAAATAAATATGATCAGTTTTGTATGTTCATTGACCTACTTCTGAAACTAGCTCTGTAAAAACTAAAGAAAACTGAATTTTTTTCCCCATCAAGGCCGAAAGTTCAGGTACTGAATGCAGGTCTTGATTAATAGATTGATCACAGACGTGTCCGGTTGCTGTCATAAGAGTGGGTCCGTTAAGTATTGGTTAGTATCTCTCTCTCTCTCTCTCCTACTACTCTATATTTATTTACTTACATAATGATACTTTTTTGCAAATTTTGTAAAGAGGTGAATCAAGGGCCCCAACCCTGGCATTTATACATGTCTCTTGGTCAATAATAATAAAAAAGATTAAACAGATTATCACGTTTCACTTGTGCATGAACATCATCCCTAGACCTAAGGGTCCATTTTCGTCGCGGGCGGGGGGCGGCTCAACTAATCTGAACCTTTAGAAGTGCATCCCATATCTTTTGAACTATGTCGCCCCACCCCTACCCCGCCGTGCCTTCTACCCCATCCCTCTTTCATGCGGAAATATTCCCACCGCATCACCCCAGAAACAAAAAGAACCAAAAAACGTGGAGAGTCCTGGGGAGGCCCTCTCCATTTCTCCTGCCAGCCTTATGGCTCTTGTGGTGTAAAACCACTCTGGTAAATGTCCCGAGTGCACTGTTGATTTGTATAAGCGATAAATTTACTAACCTTCTGACGCATGTCGAATATGTACAAATGCCGAACTGTCCGAGCGGAGAAGTCTCTCTTGTATATGAGAAAATAACGGTTGAGCTGCGTGAAACTTGCATATTTGCGGTGGCATTTTCACCTCAACATTGGTAAGTGTCCGTTATTTAAGATCATATTATGTTTCAGATTCATTTACTGTTCACGTGCATGTAATCAACAGGACACAAATTAAGCACTATTTTTTTTCTTTCATTTTCACTTCAGAAGTTGACATACATACATAGGCAAAGATCTACTACCCCATGTGGCAGAGTCGACATATACGAATATATAGATCACTTAAGATGAAATGTTCAAAGAAGAAAGACAAAATGGTTGAAATTTAAAACATAAACCTGGAAAGTTGGCTACTAAATCTGCCATCTTGAAAATCTTGTTATTGTTACTGCACCAGAATCATATCAACATGGGGTTTTCACTGAAAGACTTTTTATGATGTCAAGTTGGTTTTAAATGAAGATTATGTGCCGATCTGACATCCAACATAGCCACCACAGCAGCCAATTTTGAAAATCTTGTTATTACTACATCTCCTGAACGGGAAGTCATGTCTGCATGGGGTGTTCACCAGAAGTCTTTTTGTGGTGTCTGGTTGGTCTTAAATAAAAGTTGTGCCGATATGATGTCCAATATTGCCACCACAGCCGCTATCTTGAAAATCTTATTTCTACTGTTACGACTAGGGGTAATGTAACAAAAGAAAAGACTCAAACAAGCTTTCAAGATTTAAAATGCAAATATTTAATTTCCTAAAATATTAAAATATTTCAACAAACAATCAAAGTGAAAGAATTAAAAATAACTTACAGTATAGAATATCCTTAAAAGTCCTAAATTGTTCTAAAGTTCACAGATCCGGAAGTTAATCCAAATATTCCGAATGAAGTAGGTTCCGAATTAAACCTTCACTGTACTGATGTACTAACAAGAATCAGTTATATCCAAATGTTATAAATTCCAAAAAGTCCTTGTGAATATGGAATATCACAAGTTCTGGAAATGTTTCGGATAATTCCATATAGCTGTATAATTATTAAAGTTTAAGAAGCAGTACTTAATCCAGAATGTACTGTATAATGATATATATATCTAGATATATATATATAAATATATATATATATATATATATATATATATATATATATATATATATATATATATTACTGAAGCAAAATATCCGCACACAAAATTAACCAAATTCGTTTATGACCTCTCAGGCTGACAAACTATGCTAGGAATGCCCAAACACAGTAATACATCCTATTATATTACTTCTGACTGCGCAAAACAGAATAAGGAAAAACCAATTTAAACTGTATTTCGACTTAATAATCCTTCTAGAAAACGACCTTCTCCGAACCAATCAGAAACTAGGTTACGGTATGCATGACACCGCTAAAGTACCTATGCACTAACGTTTTTATAAGTCAATAAAGTATTGACTAATAACTCTTAAATAGGTCAGAAGTTTAACCCTCACACGCTAAGTCACGTGATATACTAATGCTACAAGCGACAATTTTCCAAGTCCAATGTACTGAGTCACATTGAAATACCATATATGTACTTTCTGCAAGACGACAGCTGTTAGACTATTATGCAGAGATCATAAACCTATACCATTATTTAAAAACGAAATAATACATAATTCCGTAACACTACTCCTCCTAGATGGAAATTCATATCAACACAGGTTTCACCAGAAGACTTCTTATGATATCTAGTGAGTACTAAATGAAAACTACCATGGCAGCCATCTTGAGAATAATGTTATTGCTACTCATAAATGGAAAGTTATATCGACACGTGGTTTCTACCAGAAGACTAATTGTGCTATCTAGTTGGTTTAAATGAAAATGGTACCAATCTGACCTCAATTATGGCTGCCACAATGAACATATTGACAATCTTGTCACTAACTCTCTTGAATGGACGGTCATATTGTTACGACTCTATGTTCTTAAAAAAATGTAACAGAAAGAAAGTGAAACCAACAATGTCATTAAAATCAACAAACAATTTATTTATAGGCAATTAAAGTGAAAATTCAAAAGACACATACAGTAACGTGAATTAAAATCCAAATAATCCAATAATTCTAAGTGTCCTAATTACAAGTCCTAAATATAGAATATTCTGAATGAATGAATGTTCCAAATGAACGAATCATCCGAGTGAATGAATGTTCCGAATGAATGGATGTTCCGAATGAATGAGTAGTCTTAAGTGTCCTGATGTACCCCAATAATGTAATCCAGATCATCGTTTAGAACGTCCACAGGTGTCCAAAAGTCATATTTAAATTCAAAGGTTGATGTAAGCACTTTAGGTAATGAATGTTCCAATAAATAATTCCTTTCGAATTATATATACAGCAATACAACATTACGGCATTACAGTACTACAAGGTTACAGCACAACTATTATTCCAAATAATCTGATGATTCCAAAAGGCTTATCATAAAAAGCAAGAATTTTTTCAACACAAGATTTAAAATTGAAATGGAATCTTGTTTACCAAATGCTTTATAAATATAAGACAAGACACATGACAGAATGTTTTAGAAATATATGTTGTGTGTGACTTTTGACACATTACTCTAATGAAATTCTGGTTTTATCTGTAAACAAAATCAACCTTGACCTCAGATTGAATCAACAACTTGTTTACCAAAGCCGTCCTTGAACTCAAATACTAAGTAAACAACCTAATTATAGAACCATAGCTAAACGTGTCAACACTATGCTTAGCATTAAAGTATATGCAAATTGTTACGACTCTATGGTCTAAGAAAAATGTAACAGAAAGAAAGTGAAACCAACAAATCAAGTAAAAAATCAACAAGCAATTTATTACTAGATAATTAAAATGAAAAATCAAAAAGTCACTTACAGTAATGTGTTTTGAAATCCTAATAATCCAATAAGAATGATTGTTCTAATCACAAGTCCTAAATATAGAATGTTCCGAATTCATGGCTGTGTCCTTGAATGTTATGATGTGCTAATGGTCTCCAAAGTCCTGATGTACTAGAAATCTTGATGTGCTGATGTCAAAATGAAGTATTCCAAAATCTCTGAATAAGTTCAGTTAAATTCCAAAATCATCAATTAAAAATCCAAAATCCAAAAGTTTATGAGCACTGTTATAATCCAATGAATATTTAAAATAATTCCTCTCTTAGAATTTGGAATGAATTTTCACAACTGTAATAGCTCTTTACAAGACTGATGGTAATGTCAAAACTGAATAAATGTCCACCAAACATGGCATATATAAAGATTGGTCACATGACAGAATGTTCTAGAATATGAGTCATCTTAATGTAATTTTACTTGTAAACAAAATTCAACCTTGACCTTCAAATTGAGAAAACATATTGATCAAAACAACCTAATTCAAGGACACTAGTTAAACATGTTTTTCCTAATAACATTAAGATTTAAGCAAATTTTAAAGTGAAGAAACATTTATAATTTCCTAAAATATTTATAATATTATATAAACATCATACATAACAAAATATTAAAGTCAAGAAACATTTATAATTTCCTAAAATATTTATTCTATGATATAAACATCATACATAATAATATCAACTTCGGGTTTTCACCAACAGTGTTCTAATGATGTCTTTTGTTCGTCCTGACCGAAAATGGCGCCGATCCTAGATCCAATATGGCTGTCATAGTAGCTAATTTGAAAATCTTTTGCCGAAGAATATCCGAGATGGTTTACACACTCATCAGTTCAGAAATTGTTTTTTTTTTTTAAATCGTCTTATCTTGATTTCCGAAAAATTCTTTCAGGACAGTAGAGCGTCAGTCCCTTTGTCGGACATTTATTGTTCTCATGTAGCATTCTTTTCCGCTATCAAAAGTCAAAAGTAGTATACACACTGAAATTTTTGGGCCGTAACCTAACAGAGAAATGTGCTAAAATTTATAAGGTGGAGCGCTCGGAATTATATATGGAGGTGGTGCATCATGAAAGTGCAAGAATTCTAGTATGAATCTCCAGCATGTATTCTTTTTTTAAATCAAAGCAGAGAGGACCTTTTCACTGGATGAGAGTGTTGTGTGACTCTTCATCGATTGTCAGAACAGCTTGCTCTTTATGGGCCCTGAGCGAAGTTGATTCTTTTTTGGCTTATGTTTTTTTGCAACCTTATCCGTGATTAGCCGAAACTCTTCATCAGATATGTCCATCTTTTAAGTTCATATACGTGTGGTCTGAGATAGATTTCAACTTGGCCTCCTCTAGTACGTTTAAAATCTCCTCGTATTTTTGGTTTTGCGTTTTACCTGGAGGTACCACCTAACAAACTTACCCGGAATATCAGCCAGTATGCAGCTTGGGACGGCTACCACAAGCCCCTCGTCAACCGGGGCAGCAATAATGGAAGAGAGTAGGCCTACACCACAGGCCCCCATGTCAAGGCCGGCTGTAATAAGGGCGGTGTCAACGCCGAACGAACTACCCAGATTGATTGTACAGGTCACGTGTGCAGGTCAATTGTACAGGTCAATGCATGCTGACGACCCGAACGCAAAGTTTGCTTAGGGTCATGTATGAATGCTGCTTGCACTTCCAAGTTAGCCGCACGCCTTCATTCGTGAACAGGCTTATGCGGTCATCATCAAGCCCAAACCTGTCGTAGTCCACTTTCGCAGGGCGCTGTCCGTACTTCTTTCTACCGGAGCGTAAAAATCATATACGACCCTTTTTTCAGCTGATCTTGCTGTCCCTTGTCATGGAGCTCTCCTCGCAGCCGCACATGATCCACCGCTTTTGATTGCGTTCCACTCTTTGTCCCCATCCTTGGCGTCCGATAGGCTTAGGTCTATCACTTTGATCCCCCTGGTCGAAAGGCTCAAATTCGTCCATCTCGATATCGAATCCTCCTTCTACCATTGTTGTGTGACAGTATTTAACATACAATCGCAGATCGTTCAATACACTCCTTCAGTGCACTTGCACAGGATGACATTCCAATACGGACGCAAGTTTAATTCCTACCGCCATCTACTGAAATCTCTTAGGGTGATATGCATTTGCCATATGGTTGTCGTTACCAATAATCCCAGTGAGATTGGCTCAAACCCGCAGATCCTGGTACACTTTCCCAACATGGGCACGATTTATTGTAGCAGCGGACAGACAAACCGTAGATGAGATTGGGCACACATTCTGTTTTGGTCCAGGAGATCGCTATCATAGATTTGGGCTATGGGGATTGGAGGTCTCAAGGTTTTCATCTCTCTCTCTCTCTCTCTCTCTCTCTCTCTCTCTCTCTCTCTCTCTCTCTCTCTCTCTATATATATATATATATATATATATATATATATATATATATATATATATATATATATATATATATATAACCCGTGGCTTTCTCTCTAGCTCGACGATCCGTCCCGAGAGGTGAAGCAGCTTCCCGGTGGACTGGAACAAACAATTGGGCCAAGGCGCGAGCGAATAATCACACACACACACACACACACACACACACACACACACAGACACACTTGTGTGCTAAAGGATTGTCTATTTTCCAACAAATTCCACAGACTTTTATGAAAATTTACATATATTGATAATGCTATGGAAATTAAACAGTATATTGGATTAATTATGTTATGCATTAAAACTTAAAAAATTTTCCATGGTAAATGTCCACACAAAAAAATCACTTATAAATCTTAAGGTTCGTTCAAGAAACAACTCTCAATGAAAACAAGTACAAAGATGTGAATTGACTATTCAAAATGTCTTGGTCTATATTTTCAAGCAAAATGAAATTTTCAATAGGAAAGAAACAACTACTTGTTTAAAATTCTTTCATTTTCCAACAAACTGTGAAAACATCTGGGGAAAATTTAGTCTATTAATTTCAGATGATAAGCATTTTATAAATGTAAGTCAATATAGAAATAAATGGGATTTTTGCAAATTTGGACACATGAAGTTAGAGAAACAAGCAGAATTCTTAACCAATGTAAATAGAAGTGGAGCGTCTGATTAGAATATCACGTATCTATTGCTCCATCTACGAATTTTTACGAGGTTGGGGGGGGGGGGGAGGACCGGAACCTGTTATTATAAGGAGGCTTTATGTCGAGTACATTTTGGAATGGAGAGTCATTTTTGCTATAACAACACAATTAAGGATTTCATTTGGGACGTAAAAAAACAAACAGAAGCACATTTTGATTCTTAAATGTATTGCCTATTAAACAACATTATACAAACATTACAATATATGGAATTTGTGTTATGGGAGCAATTTGATGATTTGGAAATGGGCAGTTAGAATATCCAATGAGGGCAGAGGGTGGGTACTTAGAGGTATATGCATGTGTGGGGATGGGGATACCTGCAATATATTTCTCTTTATTCATTCATTCATTCATTCTTCCACATTTTAATGTTACCATGTGGCGTTTCCATGGATGGTTTTTTGTAACTGAATATGTCCGTCTACAAATAGATAACTATTAAGTTGGATCAATATCTAAATGGAGCTCGGTCTTCATATTGGTAGAAAGCTTAGTCAAACACAGATAAACGATTCCCACAAGGGGCAGAACAATTTTGAAAATCCATGGTTGTCTCTGGGCAACCAGTTTTTAAAAAATATTTTTCTGGTTGCACAATAAATTACTGTTACTGCAGTCCCCCCACCCAATATTGCCAAAATTATTCAACAACTTTTGTCACTCCGCATCAGTCATGCTAATATAAACTGTCAGACAAGTTTACACGCTTATTTAATCTGTTTGAGATCGGCAAAAAAAGATAATCGAACAATTTTCTTCTTTGTAACAGCCAGTGTCTTGATATCCATCAGCTTTCTAGTAGCTGGCCACACCTCACCATAAACTGATCCATATTTTATCTTTATCTAAGTTTACATCATTACGTTATCGTTTGTTAGATGCTATTAATAGTGTATCTAACCTGTTATGTAAATATAAACTTTTCATCGTGGGATTTTTGTGTAGCTATAACCCAACAGCCCAGTTCAGAATGCAACAGCAATTGTGATTGGTTTGATTCTTTTATACTTGCCACATTCCATGCTAAAGTTAGCCAACAGAAACAACTGTCACATGCTCTACAGCGAGAGCCCATTTATTCAACAAACCAATCAGATAGCATAATACTGGATCATACACATTCATGAACAATTTTGATTATCAAATATTTGTCGCTAGAAAAAAAATATAAAATTCCACCACAATTTTAACATGATCATTTTTTTTAAATAATATTTTTTGGTTGCCTGACCAAACCTTAACACTGGGCAAAAATGGTTGCCCGGCATAAATTTTTAGTTATCCTCGACTCCCAAGCATTGACTTTTTCTACTCCTATATCTCATTAATGAACATATATCTTGTTCATAAACAAACTTCTCCAACACCTTGATAATATAAAAGTACATAACAAATTTGATCAAAATCCAATTAGAAATATAGTTGGTAGAATGTCGACAAGCTCAGCCAATGCGATGCAATGTCACGTCATTAATATGCATGAATTTCACTCATAATCATACTCAACCATGACTTTGCTGACATAGACCTGTTTACCAAGCTTGATCAAAGTCCTGTAAAAACCTACTCAATCAGATGCAGGATCACCTCATAAATATGCACGTCTCGTTCAAAATAAAAATGAACCAACATCATGATGATATTAATTTACAGTAATTCTTGTAATATTTTGTAGCCTGTATGTTTTCGTACACCATCTATCCATACAAATCATATTTAATATTTAAATTATCATATTTTTTCGTACATAGAACTTCGTATTTTGCATTAAATCATTTAAATTTCCATATAAACGAGGAAGATTTACGTTTGAAAAAAATATCGAAACTATTGCCGATCTACTTGCGGAAGAGAATAAGTGATTAAAATCATATACAATTAAAGCATTGTTTTCTTGTTTTTCTCGGCTTTGGATTATATGTTTAATCTAGTATTTTGTTGTGCTCGATTTTAATCAAATAGAGAAGTTCACGTTTCAAATGGCTTCTAAAATCTACCTGTGTACAATTTAGATACGTCCAACGACGACCAATGCATTATTAGCTAAGTATATGTTATAAATGGCGATTAACTTTGCTTTTTTTTTTGGGGGGGGGATTGCATAATTAACCAGTAGATTAAGAAATAAAATAATCACCATTTGAATCAAGAAAAGGAGTTCACATTTCAAACGGCTTCGAAAGATACCTTTGTATTTAGATATGTCAAATGACCTGTGTATTGTTTGTTAAGTACATTTTGGATATAATCTCATATGGAAAACATCAATATGTGCTATCTTCGGATAAAGGTTTTACTGAGGCATCGAATAATGAAGCAGCAGACTAAGAAACAAAAAAACAAACAAACAAACAAATTACCAATCATAATCGTGCAGAATGTCCTCTGATCATTTCATTTTGAAGGGTAATTGTTTTGTTAATTATGAATCTATTCCTATTCTTCGATCTGCCCTTCTATTGCTATCTTTATCGGCGAGAAAATATAACTTTGGATGCGTATGATATCTTTTTGTCAATACAATATCTACTGGTGTTGATTAACAGCTGTACAGTGGTCTTTACAGTACATAATCTTTAAACAATATCGCTAAAGTGTGCTTTTATTAAGTCGGCCACTGTAACAAAGCACCACGCATATTTTAAAACGAGTTCGAAAGACAGTTGATATTTCTTTATCTATTAAAAGCAATATGTAAGTACATGCCAAAGTGAAGACCATATCATTGGTCAAGTAGTCTTATTGTGTAAGTATAGTAATACAAAAATGTATAAAAACCATGCCATTTTCTCTCATAAACGCGAAAGTCATTGACTCAAGTGAATTCGATTCTTATATAATACCTTTAAAGTGCTTGCGCGGTTTTACTTGAAGATCTCTTCTTTATTTGTTTCAGTTCTTTAACAACATGGTTAATGAGTGCCCTTCAATAAGTACGTCACTATCACAAAGCAGCACAGTATAGCAGCGCGTTTTAAAACAAGAGTTATGAAGCCATTTTATATTTTCTTTTTAATTAGCATTTTTATCAAAAATCTATTCTTCCATCCAATCTTATATTGCTATCTTTATATGTGAGAACAAAGAACAAGTAATACATGTGATCTCTTGTCATTTTAATATCTACTACTGTTCGGACAATGACCTTTCGAGCTCATATACATATTTCCATTTCCCTATAGACAGCCTACTGATAACCTCACTAACTTGATCCTGTCTATGTCAATCTTGTCCTTAATCCGGCGTTGACTAGAATTATCTAGTTCAAGCTCTAAGCATACTTAATTAGCATGAAATAACTCTGCATAACCATGTGAGTGTTTGGCGTAATGTGACAATAACTACTGTAATGAAAACAAGAATGAAGTGTTTATTCAGAAATATTAATCAACAATGGAATATAGTAGTGCTCTTGTAAATGAGGAAGATGACAATCGTCAGGTAACTAAACAATAGAGATTACACTCATCTTGTAACCTCTCTCTCTTTCTATTTCTTCAACAGATACAAATAAAAACCGCTCTAAAGACATACAATCGCACACACCGACACAACGTTATTTCATCATCATCATCATCATCTCTCTCTCGCTCTCTTTCACACACACACACACACATTCAGCAAAAACAACAAAAGACTTTTCGAGTTCTGTAATTTGTTTTTTTTTAATTTGATAATGAAGTTACTGTTGCTGTAAGAATATAAGCTGCACATAACTTTGACAACTGGGGCTCCTGTCGTTGCTTACAATATACCTATAAATAAAACATATACTATATATATATATATATATATATATATATATACACACACACACACACACACACACAATTATAATATTTTCATTCCGCTTCCATCCATTAAATTAGATACAATATTCATTGAATTTTCATTTAACATCTGCTTATAGGTATCGTCCAAAATCTTTTGTTTCTTTATTATTACCATTAGTTAATTTTGTATTGTTTCTGTTATCTCTTTTAATAGCTTTGTTTTGTTTATATTGTTTCAATAATTTTCCCATAACATCAGAAACTGATTGTTTTGCTTGTTGTTCAACTTGACTTGTTGCTCCTTAGATAACTTTTGTTTAAATTTGCGATAAAAATTGTTTTATTTCAGGTAACTTACTTAATATATCGATTAAACGCTCAATAACACCATCCGGTTCACGTGTGTTTCTTATATTCATAGATCTTGTTCTATGGTAAGATTTCCCGTGTTCAACCTTCTCTCTATCCTATGTTGATCTCTTCATAGGTCAGTATTTTCCACTTATGACTTTGTAGTGTTCAATGTCCTTGACTAGATCATTTTTAATTTCTGTTGCCATTTCACTTATCTCATTTGCCATTTGGCCAACAACAAAAAACTACTATATCTATTGCTTAACAATTATGTCAGGCAAAAGTCCATTGGCTAACAGGTAGTCTGTTGTGAATTGTGCTAAACAGACAGTAATGATCAATTTGAAATCTTCTCAAATGCCCATTGTTGATGAAGAACCAATTGTAAACTTCAATAGCTTTTTGAAAGGCATACTGTTTGCAACTGTTATGGCAGAACTCAATGTCGCGAAGTATATTGTGTTGATGATGGTTTTTTTTTTTTTTTTTTTTTTTTCTTTTTGTTCGCTCGACGTGTTGTAAACGTTAGCCAGATGTAGAAAGGACTAAGAGTTTTGCTAATAATGTATGTTTGATTTTAAACTCGAGTGTATGGTGTTAACAATTTTTTCAGGTAAGCGTCCATGTGCTATCAAGTAACTAAATGTGAATTGACTAAGTTAAAATGGAATGATCAGTTTTGCAATTTCTTCGTTGTCTTTTTTGACGGTGGACCAATAGTAAATTTCAAAAGTTTCTTTTTTTCGAAGGCAAACTGTATGCATCTGTGAGTACTGAATTTAGTGCAATATGGTAAACAAAGTTAAAACTGTTTTTGGTTTCCCTTGAGATCTTGCTACGTATGTAGTTGAAACGTTAAACAACCGGAGAACAGACTTAAATCGTGTGTCGTACTGGTTTGTACATAGTGATGGTTGTATCTTGTTCTTGTACTTCGGTTGATTGATCATTGCTATTATCAACATCTTTTCTACTGTGTGTTGAATTGCTGAAGCAACTTTACTTTTTGGTCGAATGAACTAGATTCCCCAGAACAGGCTACTCCACCACATATAAAATAATAGATTGTGTTGTCTGAGTTCCTTTAAATTCTTTTGTGTTGTGCAAATTCAAGTATCGTACCAGCATGGTATTATTGCTTCAGACATTCAAATGTGGCTTGATTAAATGCCTGTGAACGTTTCCTAAATTGCCTTTCACACTTAACTTTACGTGGATCTTTTGCCCTTTGCGATTTCCTTTCTCTTTTGTTTTTGCTGACCTTGTTTTCATGCTGCTTTTTGTCTGCGTCATTTTCCATTTATTTTATGATGAAATCTGGCAAGTTAATAAACACGATGCAAGATGTCTTACAGTGTACTTACGAGTTGCGCAAATACTTAGAAATGTTGTTGAGCAAACAAAAGAACGGATTCAAAAACAAGTCCTGTGTGTTGAAAAGAAAAAAATATAACAGAGTTGTACAGAACCAACAGTTATTGCGAATCTTGTAAAAAATAGTACCGAAAAACACAAACTAAAAGTGAAGAGAAGAAAACCGAAAACATAATATATAACACAAATTAAGAAAATAAAAAAGTTAGCAGTACAGCGAGTATTTTAGATAAAGAAACCACGATAACCAATTTTGCAGGATAAAACAAAGCAGAATTTCGTCAGCATTAAGAGGCAACATCAAGTCTGATACAACGTTGAAAATACTTTCTATTGTCTTCAATAGGAGATGTCTACTTTTGCAGAAGCTTGAAGGTATACGATGACTAGGTGTAAGATATAAAAGGGTCGAAATGGCTAACGTATCTTTTGTCAGATTGTAGACATCATAGTCTAAACTCTTTCCCCTGTACAACTTTATTGAATAGTTAACAGCTCTCATGTAATGGAAACTATTAAAACGAGTATTATTAAAGGCAGAATCAAGTACACATTTTGTATATCTATCGGTTTTGGACATGTGTTTGCACATTGCATTCTGTTGTGTTTTTGAAATTTACATATTTAAATGTTTGACTAGATGAAAATCATCTATGGTTTTTAATTTTTTCAGTCAAGCTTTTACCGGTTATCTCTTTGCATGTTCCATTTGTTATTGCTGTGTTCAACTCCTGTTTGTACTCTTCAATTTTAGTTACTGCTCCGCGTACTGCTACAGGATACGTTGATCTATCAGGTCTTCTATACATTGTAAAGTGTCATCTCCTCTGTGGGTCAAACCTTGTCCCGAAGGGGCAGTGTCAAATAGACATAGAAAAGGAGAAAAAACGACAGAGTATCTAGGTGATGGAAAAACTACAACTGCTTCTATTTCCACCATGATAACAGATTAATTGCAGTATATATTAAATAGACTTAGTGAAACAGAATAAACAATTGATTCTTTGGAAAGTTAATTTTTGCCCGATAAAAACTTGGTGTACAGTTTTTTGTTCTTCTGGCCCGTCATTTATCAAGTACTTGTTTATTCTCTTGAGGCATCTCCAGTCACGCCTTGGTGGAATTTGAAATCATTGCTGATCAAATTGAATTATTTGAAATCTTTGTTGTTGTTATTCGATTCGTCAGTCTTATTTAACATTCGGGCAGAGGCTTTAGCATCTGGAAATAAACGTGAAATTTGTAAACTGATTTCGCTAATTCTGGTATGTTTTTGTCTGTCAAATGCCAGTATGAAATACCGCAACCACTGAGTAGTTTAGTTGATTCTGCCAAAATGTCATGTCACACTGTGACTTGTATGTTTCACTGATTCAGCAATGTCAACTTTTAGAGTGTAGGTTTCAAATATGTTCAGTGGCTCGTATGTGAAACATTGAGTTTCAGTGCAGTAAATTTGTACCTCGTTACATATTTTCGAAATATCCTGGTTCATTAGAGAGTTAAATTGAGGTGCAGGAGCAGCTAGGGTAAGATGCTGTACTGGTTATATGAAGCCTATTATTTTACATTAAAAAGTAATATGGAATTGGCTTCTCTTGTGCAAATACACCTATCTCTAATCACTGACTTTCCACAATTACTTGTAATTCTCTGCTGAGTGCGATCTCTAGTCTTTTAATTTCATCTAATATAATACCACATTAATTTCATTTGTTTGAGCGCACTCTCTGCATCTCTTGTAAATTGGATATAACTTCTTCCATTTCCTCCACCAGCATTTCTCCATGACATTTGTGATATTTTACACCAGTTGGCAGATGTAATTGTTCCATTTATTTCAGTAGATCAGTTTCAGTTACTACTGGATATCTGTAAAAACTAGATCGTAAAAATATGTATATGCACACGCTATTAAAGGTGTATTGGCTCTTACTTCATGGTGTGAAAACTCTTCCCAAACCAACTGATTTCGGTAAATTTTATGGTAATTCTTTATAAGTTAAAGTTTTTATTGATGATCCAAAATTGTTCATTGTAAATATTTAATCAAGCACAAACGTAAACTTTTGATTGAGTAGTTGATTGAGTAGTTGCTTGGATTCCTCATGTACTTTCTTTGAATGAAGTTTGAGAGAAGTTTAAATGTTCTTATGATTGTATCAACGCCTATTCGGTTTCTCTTGCCTTTTTTAATTCAAAATCTCGTCGACCGATTTGTAGTTTTTTACGTTGCATTTATTTTTCAGCGTGTTTGCGATGTTGGTTTGAATCAACTTCATATGCTTCAATGTTGTCTTTTTCATTACTTCTGTGATGTCTTTCATTATCTTGACAGAAGGTTGTCAATATTGGAGTCGCCTTATCACGCTTTTCATAATCACATTTTTCATATGTGCCATTTTGTTCCTTAACTTTGATGTTTTGTTCTCCCTTCTCGTCTTGTGATTAATACAAATTCGCACGTATGTTTAAACTCCCTCATTTTCTAATCCACTGTTTTACCATATCTGTCACATTTTTGAAAATCGTTATCTTTAAAAAACTAAGTTTTCGTGCTGTTTGATACTGCTTACTATGTATTGAATTTCTACCTTTTATGGTAATGGAATAATGCTTTCTGCTTATTCCTAACTATAAAATGATTTACCATCCTTTCCTTTAACGAATACATACATTTATTTCTTGAGCCTTTTGGTTTCAAAATCTTTTCAATTTTGTATACATCATCCTATTTGTCATACAGAGATCACTCTTCCTGGTAAAATATGTCCTATATATTCCCACCATTCAAGTATTTCAGTCTAAGGCAAATGGCCCAGCAATGCCTTGGTAATATATGAGAGAGCTGGCATTTGAATCAATCAGTCAATACTTTTTGTCTTACTCTTTTAAAGTTAACTAGATGTCTAGAATGGTCATATATAACCTACTGAAAAGAAAAGGACAGATAATGGTACTAACAATGAATCTCATCATATTTAATAACTTCAAAGAACATTGCCTTATTTTCCAAGTATTTCTTTCAATTTCACCTAAAGTATTTTGATTCCAAAAGCTATAACTTCAAAACAAAGTAGTATATTCTTTGAACAAGTAAGAAAGGGACCCATTAGAAAATTGTGGTTTTCGTTTTTTCTTTTGTCAGGACTTGTTGAAAAGATTAGAAGACAACATATCAGTGACGAATACTGACTCGACAACTTAACTCTTCTAGTGGGACGAGAATTATTACTTGACATCAAACATAGCGCACTGCCGAATATAAGGACTGGTGAGACAAGGGACTGTAGAGTCCTAAAAATGGGACACGATACACTGGAGAAAGGGAGAGCTCATTTTAACTTGCCATAAAAAGATCAAGGCATTTGGAAAAAGTAATCTATTATTTGTTCATCAACAATTGGTTTCAGGGGTTATCATGAAATTTGAAATAATTCCCAAAAGATATGCCAAAAGCAATGCTACACCTTTCATTTCTACAATGAAAGCCAGCAACATGTTAACTGGTGTTAATAGGAAGTTTGTTCTTTGTTCGTCCAGTATGCGTGTAACAAGCATTGCACAATCGCAGATTACCCATATTTGCTAATCAAAGGTCGTCGATCTATTTCGTTCCCAATAAACTGACGAGCCTTAGCTTGCGAAAAACGCACATATTCAGCAGAGGGCATGAAAAGTAGGAAAACAAACTTACTCGTGACGACAACATGATATGATGTAACAGTATTTTTAAAACTCTTGGGAATCAGGTTTTCAAGCAATAATCTGCATTAATTTATATCACTTAGATTCATTTACTGTGAACTGATTTTGACCAATAGAAATGTCATATACAGTATATCACGGTGTCACGTGGACGAGTGGAATAGTTTATTTTTGTCTACTTCATTTGAAGACTGACCGAGCTGACACTTATATGGGAACAACAACACCAAATCAAAATTAATATTTTGAATACTGATGTAAATGTTGAGATTTGTGTAATACATTTGTGAGTGGACAAGTTTGAGAGAGAGAGAGAGAGAGAGAGAGAGAGAGAGAGAGAGAGAGAGAGAGAATAAGAAGAATGTCTAAAACAGTATTTGTGAACCCGTGCCTGTCTGTAGACCGCAGAGTAAAATAATACTTACTCTGTGTGAATGCATATTGTGTATGTAGTGGAAGTTGAGAGAAAGAAATATGAACCTATATTTATTTGTAAATTGGAACCCAGATATCTTAACAAATAAAGTTTTTTCAAAAGTTGGCAAACTAAGAAGTTATTGTATAATAAACTAGAGTGAAATTGTCATGTTACCTAAAATAACAATAATATTTAAGAAATACAGGTAGACAGACAGTCAGATAGACAGGCAGTGAAAAAGTAATATAAACTATACAAGTTCCTTAAAGAATAAGTGCTCTTAATATTATAATTAAAACATCAAAAGGAGGGAATAATATGAGCACTCACTTGGATATTTAAATAAATACACATATTTAGTTGATTTAAGGTCTTTAACTAAAAGGGAATAAACTGAAGCTTAACTGTAACTATAATTGTATTCGGGGTTTACCTCCCTTGGTAAACAGACGATTTAAATGATAATTTATGTTAAGCACCTTTAATATTGTCAAAATCTGGAAGTGCAATCATGATGTGGTACGACAGAATGGAAAAGCAACTGGCAGAATATATGACTCGTGATAGTGACGGTTGACTGCCAAGGACCCAACTTAAAAAAAAAGTTAATTACACATCTTTTTATATCTTTGGAAACCAAACGACCAGAAAGCGAACGAACTAAATGCATATCGATTTCGCGCTTGGTAACAAAGAATGCTTACAAAAAGAACGGACCATATATCCAAATGATAACCCAAATGGCTAAAAATGAATACACCACTGATTATCCGACCTTACGGGGGGCAATGTTTTAGTTTGAAAATCGGTCGTCTGGAGTATCAGATTTAATCAGTTGTGGATTTAAATTTTCAGAGGACATGGTGGGAGTCTGTACAATCTGTATAACTGGCGCTCTAATATATCTCGTTTTGTTTTGCAAATAGTAAACATTGTTTTGGGGGGTCTTCATTTTTCTTTTCGTATAAAGCTGCGTGTACACGTTGAAATTTGTGATCAAGGTTTCAAGGTTTCGGTGTTAATTGTCATACTTCCAAACTAAATGCAAGTAAATAACGTTAACCATCATAAAGAGTAATCTATTCCACCTACCTGAATGCAACCTCTACCTCAGTGATCACAAATTTCTCTTTTGTGTCCAGACAAATGAGAAGTCATAATTATATTTGAAGTAGTTTTTAAAGTTTTAAATACTTGCAGAATACAAACACCCAAACCCTAACTACCGGGGACTTGAAGGCTAAGTTGAAGAAAAATTACATCTACAGACAGAAGTTGTCATTTTGTAAACTTGAGAACCAAGGCAAATTACAGATCTATCTTGTGTACAATTCTGAAATAAGGACTGAACCAGCTGTAAAGCTTGCTTACGGACTTGGCATGGTTGCAGAAGCACTCAGTACAGTAAACAGAGGGAACATACTACGGGTCCTTGTACGGAAGAAGAGCAGAGCAAAAAGTGCCTTGCTGGGCAGGGTTCATCTCAGTTACTGTTGAAAAAACTACCAAGATGACCACAATTGATTACTATCCTGTCATCTATCTCCCAGTAACAGACTACAAGACCATTCAGAAGTGCCTGCGATGCGCTGAGGAGGCTACCAGAGAAGATGGTTAAGAATATGTCACTATTTGTGGCTGCTCTGCAAATGTCTTGACCAAGAGAGTACACTAGTCTACTTACCGTTGCTGTGTGACCATCTGACTAAGAGAGTACACTAATCTACTTACCGTTGCTGTGTGGCCATATGACTTTCCTGATATAAGATAGTCTACAGATTATTCAAGCTAAGTTGGAAAGACATCCAAATTTTTTATGTACTCTACAGTTGGAAGCCATGGTAGGCCGCCAGAGTTTGACTTCAATAATTGTTGTCCGCAAGTATACGTAGAAACCTATGCAACCATGTCAGTTGTGCCAAGTGCATAGGCAAACTTGACCGCTTGTTCAGTACTTGTTTCAGAATTGTACCCAAGATATCTCTGGAATTGGTTGTCAACTTTACAAAATGACAACTTCCGTCTGAAGATATAATTTGTTCGCAAACTTAACCTTTAAGTTTTCTCCTCTCAAGTTTGGGTTTGAGTGTTTTGTACTCTGCAAAGTAGAGATGTACAGCTTACAGTAGTCACTCAGTTTCAGGATTCTTTGGCCATTTATGATCTCTCTGTCGATCGCCTGACAAACTTTGGTAAAAGCCTGACTATGTGCCTCCTCTAGCTCTTTCTGCTTGAACTTTCTTTCTCATCTTCTCTCCTCCAGTAGACTGGTGAGACGTTTCTCGTCCTTTCTCCTGTCGGCTATTACAAGGAGTAATTTCCATCCATCATATTCAAACTTCGAAGTTCCTTCTGTTATCCATACTCCCTTCTGTTTCATTTTCTTTCCTCATTCTTTGTTGAAAAGATCCAGTCATGCTTGAAACGAATCTTATCTGATTCATCAGAAGATTGACACGAAGTTCGAGGTGCACATGTTGTAAGTTCTGACAAGACAGGTGATGATTTCAATTGGGACAGGTTCATTGTAAACCTCTGGTAACAGTCACGGTGGTATCCGTGTTTCTCTGTGTATTCATCAAGCACTTGTTCACAAGTATTCTACATCCTTTCTCCAGAACCTACAGGTTGAGCCAGCCTTTGTTTACATATATATTTTAACTTCCTCAGTTTCCTATCTGAATCTTTCTTTGGGATAAAAATGTGAACGATGCACAGTTTGATCCTACAAATTGAACGACGTATCTATATCTTCTTCTTCTCTGAAGTTGAACCTTCACTGATTCTCTTTTTCTCTTCTGTGAATCCATTTTCTTCCTCTATTTCTTCATTCGCTCCAATTCACTGAAAGATCAAATAATAATAACAGTTGTAACACCTTATGTCCGTCAATGATGGAATAGTGTATTCACACCATTAGTGGACAATCTGTAAAGCAGCAAACAATCGAAAACTGAACACTACTGGCAATACAAAATATACTAAATACTAAATGCTAATTATATGCAAATACGTTAAAAATTGATTAATAACGATGCAGACATGCCATAAACTGTCACTAATTCTTACAAAATACGATAATATCATTATATTGCTCCATTCGCAATTTTTCTTCCTTTTTTCAAGAACGAATAAGCTTTAAAAAGATTAGTAGTCGGGAGGATCTGTTGAATACCATTACATCAGTAATAGCCGCAGAGACTTGCAAAAGGGCTAAAATTAATTCCAAGATACTTCTCCCTAGTAGTCTAATGCAAAACATTGCAAACAAAAATGCATAAAAGGTGTGAATTTGATAACAAAATTGATTTTGGGTAAAAACACCAATTTGCGTCTTATACACATTTATTAGGTATTTTAAAAACCTTCCTGTGGCCACATGGGTTGAGATGTTGAGATAGTTGGATGCTGTTTGCCATTATCGAGAGAGGAAATGTCTAAATATATTGCCCATGTGTACAAAAGCCACTGACTTCAACAAGAAAGGATCCCAATATAGGCAATGTCACCACATCTCACAACTGTCTCATTGTGTACCCTGAAGGGCCGCTTGTGTACCCTGAAGGGCCGCTTGTGTACCCTGAAGGTGAAGGGCCGCTTGTGTACCCTGAAGGGCCGCTTGTGTACCCTGAAGGGCCGCTTGAGGTTCCCTTAAATATTCAGGGAGCAGAGCTAGTGCATCCCAAAATTTGCAATGTTAACATCTTTTTTCTTGTTTGGCATACTCTAAAGCATAAAAAGTACCAAAAAGATAGAGTCCGGTGGGGGGGGGGGGGGGATGCACGGTGGGCCTACCTAGCCCACTGACTATTTGGCATCATTGTCAAACAGTGCGCTAAGATGCCATCAGGAGAAGTGGCTTTATGTGGCTATGGGCTTTTGTTTTTGACTAACTGTTCTAAATAGTCACATCATTCTCTCCTACAATAATCTGTTCTGTTGTTGGATATGGGCTAAATCCTTTGTCAATGACAATGATACTTGATTCCAGTTTTTAGGCCTCCAGCACAAACACAATCTCTCTCTCTCTCTCTCTCTCTCTCTCTCTCTCTCTCTCTCTCTCTCTCTCTCTATATATATATATATATATATATATATATATATATATATATATATAGAGAGAGAGAGAGAGAGAGAGAGAGAGAGAGAGAGAGATATTGTTTTTTGTGCTGGAGGCCTAAAAACTGGAATCAAGTATCATATATATATATATATATATATATATATATATATATATAGAGAGAGAGAGAGAGAGAGAGAGAGAGAGAGAGAGAGAGAGAGAGAGAGAGAGAGCGAGAGAGAGAGAGAGAGATGTATGCAAATATACATAGTTGCAGCGCCATTTACAATGCAAAGGACACAAATTATTCAATATCTTGAGTCTTTGAAATGCAAGGTGAATGTATAAATATATGTTATTATGAAGAAAAAATGTCTTATTGGTCATAATTCTGTAGAATAAATCTAAGTTTACATTAACATGGACATATCTATAAAAATACTTTTATAAAAGTTTCATATAGATAGACTATGTTATATGATCTTTAGATGGTATCTTCCATTCTGTAGAATAAGTGGAATCGGTCATTTAGAATTTTTATTCTTTTAGCACTGTCGCTATGAAGGTAACTATGTTTGCTAATAAGTTTCATTGCATGGCTTAATATATTTATTTTTATTTTTGTTTTTATCTATGTATTTATTAATGTATATTTATTTATCTTTTTTAGCACTGTTACTTGGAAGTTCATTACAACCACGATCCAAAAGTATTGAAAGCGAGAGAGAAAGACAAAGGGTGAGGCTCAATCACATTGACAACTTGCGATCTCGAATTTAAATGATATCTTTAAAAATCTGGGAGATTATGGTTCAGGAAGATTAATTTGCGAAATCCTTTCTACGTTCACCCCTTTAATTTTCATTTATTTTTGCAGCACGTCGACACCTGTGTTATCATTTATTATATACACATTTTTTTCTCCATTAACTTTGCATTGTCAGAATCGTGCAGTATTTCTCCATACTGCACGACACGTGTGTCTAAAAATAGCATCGCGGTTTAGGAGCTACTTTTTATTGTAAACAAACATGTACGCTCATGTAGCAGACACCGGAGCTTTTGCTTTATTAGATTTGTCTGTGGATGAACTAAGCAAGCTGTTAGAGCCATTTGAAAGTTGAGATGATAAAGCTGACGATGTGGATCAGTTCATTGAGACACAAAAGAAACTTTTATCCAAGCAAGCGACTGAACGTGATATTCGTAATGTCCAGCAGTGGCTTTATCATTTTTTATAACAACAAACGTGAGACATGCAGTATTGAAAATATCATTCTGATCATCTACAAACTTATTTAGCTTATGGTTCAGACTATGAACCGTGTTCTCTAGAGTCTATAAAAATAGAATAGAAAGGTATCTTAAGGCCAAGGGATATATATCTCTCTCTCTCTCTCAGAGACCGCCCACTTTACAAGTCAGCCTAAGCACTAAATTAATAATAAAATACAACTAAAGAAGGCGGGTTTTGGTATAAAAGCAAGTTCCTCAGAGCCAATAAGACAAGATAACGAAGAAGCCTTATTTTCCACTGGCGAAATGGGTTCTCACCCCCCAGCCGCTTTGCAATTTTCCCTGTTTTAATTTTTTATAACATGTTTGGATTTATAATACAAGTCATATAGGTCATGTGGCTGGGGTCCCTTCAACAAAGATCATGCAAGTGACAGTACATAAAAATATGTCATCTATAGCTGGTAATAAGAATGGCAATAAATGTACTTACCTTTCTGCATCTTGAATTTCTTCAAAATGTACTTTCTGATCCAAGGCTGCGAAATTGCACCGCAATCTAGACTACATTTCCAAGAGAAATCACATTCCAAAGGAGAATATACTGCACTCCAAAACGAAATGAATTTGATATTCCCTAACAATAATATTAAATCCTGTATCTTCTTGAGAATTTGAATTAAAAGAATTTCACATTTTCTCCACTTATGATTCCAAATTATCAATGGCAGAACAGAAACACATGTGTAGCTTTCTGTCGAGGCCAGTGTCCCCAGCTGCATGTACATCGTCCGTAATCGACTCAGCTAATAACTCCAGTCCACCACAACTAAATGAGCAGAATTTAGTTGGATCGACATAGAAACAAAATCCCTTCATTCCAGACCAACTGGGAAAGTTGTTCCAAGGCGCAGTCATTCACAATATGACTCTAAGTTTCAATTTAAGTAGACCAAAGTGAGCTTTCTTTTCGAAATGAATGTTATAGCTCAGAAAAACTCGTTTATATTTTCCCATATAAATGCAGTAACCTATAAATCTTACGCAATCTTGCGGCTTCCTCAACATAATTGTATTGATTGATTCATTCTTTGATTGGTTCATTGATTTGATTTCGCATTGCAAATGTAAAAAAGTAGTAGTAGTAGTAATAGTAGTAGGAAGGAGGAGGAAGAAGGGTAAGTGGACGGTGGAACAGACTCTCTATAGTTTCTTAAGTAAATCGAAGTTAAAAATATCCAAAAATTCACTTCTTTTGCCCAGAAGTTTATCCCTAAGGAATTACTAGTTAAGTTGGCAGTCAAACGTTTGCAAAACGCTAAAATTTCACACAGTATTAGAGCCTACCCTAGCGTAAAGTAAAAGGAGGGAAGAATTGATGTGGAAAAACTGGTCAACTGCTCACTTGATGGGCCAACTCGACCTCTGGTACATGGTAGATTTTTCCTTTCTACGTGCAGTAAGTCCCAGGGGAAGTAACCGTGGAGGCAGGTGTCTAAACGGGCGTGGGGATTCAGCTTCGGAACCAAATATATGATCCTGTCCGACCTGAGAGAATTAGAGGACTGGTATTCTCCAGGACCAGATGAACTCTGCCACACCTAGTTACCTTAAGTTTAAGCTGTCAGTTTGCCTCTTGAGAATTATGAAACTGTTGGGTTTCCATGATCTTTGGCCAGAATATTTCGCTACTTGCCTTTTATGTTAATAGTAGGGTTGTTTTAGGATTGGTATTAAATCTAACAGAACATTTATGGAATCAAATCATCATATTTTATATGCTTATTACATTTATCAAATAGAATTCAACACTGTTTGAAAACTCATACAAGACCTAGAAATGTCTACCACAAAATCTGTGTCCATTGAAAAATCTACAAGTATAATCATTAAACCTTCTGTTCATGATTCTCTTTAAGCACTGTCTGTTCATTCTGTTAATTTCCATTCTGGGAGGAGGTATCACAGAATGTTGTAACCCTCATCTTACTTTCCTTGGTATTGGAACATTACCTAAACTTTTCATGATATTTACAATTCTAATATTTATGCAAATACTTTTCTAACTCCTCGCCCGATATTCTCTTGTTGCGTCCAGACATTGATTCTTTTTTTCTTTGACAGATTTTCAATACTCACAAGTAATCATTTGTTCTCTCTCTCTCTCTCTCTCTCTCTCTCTCTCTCTCTCTCTTCTCTGTTTCTCTCTCCTTTTCCTCAGTTGCAATACGAATCCGCTTTCATCTTATTGATTCACGCATTGTATCCAGTTAGTTTGCTTTTCTTTTTTCCCCATTCCTCAACTGACTTTTCTTTATGACACTTGCAACATTTGATTAGATGATCCATTACTACAATATTAGAATGTAAAATTACTTGTACCTTTTGCAATTAAACACAAACTTATCAGTAAAATATAAAGTATGATACGGGTTAAACCGTCTAAATTTTAAAACCCATCAACGAGTTTATTTCCTTTCACTTCTTTGGACTCATAAAGATTAAATATTAAACTTGGTTTCTTCAACTACATTTGTTACATTCCGAACATGCCCTATTTTTAACTGTTCACAAAGTTTAGACAAAAAATGCAGGATATTTCCTTTGTTTGTAAGTATTGAAATTTCATTTTCTTCTAATCTTTCCTTACAGTACAACAAAAATCTTCAGACATTAGAAGCAAAATCATTTTGTCATAAAAATATTCTAAGTGTTTGTCATATAATATGCGAATTTAACACTGCTATTCAATATCAAAAGAAACTTTTGTGAACGTTTTTATCGTCATCAAACACAACACCAGGTTCTGTTCATGTTACGGTAAACACTAGAATTCAGTTTCTGATTAATGATTTTTTTTATGTGATGCGAGACGTCTTCCAGTTTTACTTGATTGAGGTTTAATGTTCAGTGGGTCTATTTGTGTCATAAAGTCATAAAGTTTTATAGATGTACCAAAATATTTTATGGCAAAAAAAAAAAAAAAAAAAAAACCAAAAAAAAAAAACATAAAGAAAGCATATTTATACATTAAATATCTCCACAATCACTGAAAATGTTTCATCAACTAGTCTCCAATATATTATGCTATAAGTTGATGTTAGTTTGGAGTAAATGTAGTTAAATATAACTCAAAACTCATAATAGCTCTCATTGTGTACCGTTCAAATGCCGCTTGAGGTTCCCTTAAATATTCAGGCAGCAGAGCTAGTGCATCCCAACTTTGCTATGTTAACATCTTTTTTCTTGTTTGGTATACCCTTAAGCAAACAAAATTCCAAAGAGATAAAGTCGTGGTGGTGGTGGTAGTGGTAGTGATGGGGAGGCACGGTAAGCCTACCTATCCCACGGACTAAAAGAATAATGCTCCCATATCTGGTACATTCATTAATTGACAGCAGTGAAGTGCCAAGGGACAAGACAGAAGCTTTTACAGACGGAGATAAATATCTGGCTGGCGTCCAACTACCTGCCTGCATCTCTTGCACCCATAGAATATAAGATACTTGAATATATAGCTGTATAATGAAACATTAAGAATGGCAGAAGATGCTGAAAGACATTCAACATTGATTCAGAACTCAGTGTTAATGTGGAACACAACTTATCACGACCATTCCTGACATTGCCAACAAACGTTGATCAGGCAGAGATGATGTAGCGGTTATTTTGCTCGACAAAATTGATGTCTATAGTGTCAGATGTGCGAAGACGTTGCACTGCATTACATTACGTACTGAACAAGTATTTGTTCAGGAATCCAAGGCCACTAAAGCTGATGTAATCTCAGGTGCACCCCAAGACACTGAGCTTGAAACACTTATTTTACTAGCTTTTATCAGCGACCTTCTAGAAGCGGTCAGCTTATTTGAAACACGTCTCTTCACTAACTACTGTTAGAGAAAATATATGGACACACTCTTCAAATTGTAGATAAGAGTAAGTATCTCAGATTAACAATGAGCTGTAATCTCTAAGGGTGGGGGTATGATGGGGGTAGAATCATACATACTGAACATTGGCGTATATATAGCATATATTTGGATCCCGTAGAAGACACCTTTAAGAGTGTAAACATATATTAGGGGGATCTTCCTACCGTGCTGCCTTGGACTGTTGGAAGGTCGAATGTACCTACGGGTGTGAACAGATTTATAGGAGGGTCGACATATTCGTTTGAAGAAAAACAAACTACACAGATTATACTCCATGATATTCAAGTAAATGACCAGAACATGTTCTAGGTTGTTCTTTGTAAATCGCCATAACGTCAAAGTCATCTACAGAGTGTTCTTCTTGTTCCGCAAACTTTATTTTCCTCCACTTCCGCTTCATAGGTGGTGTGAGATTCCATGACATGAAAAACATTCGTGAACAATGATCTTCTTTACAGAGATATATATTTCAAAAGAGATTTGTTCGCTTGTAAAATGCAGTCTCACCCAAAAACGCTTTAAGAATCGTGGGGATGGGAATCACTAGAAATCTCGAGGAGACGTCGTTCCCATGGCCTTACCATCATATTTAAAATCCAGCGGAGTTGGTCGTTGCAATAAACTCGAGACGGTTTATATGGCTAAATGACGGACAAGAAGAAAGCCAATGCCTTTTCCAGCCCTATACGGACAGCTGAGGAAAGAACTGAAAGACTGCCAACAGCTATAACAGATGAGGAAACTATCAAATGATTCCAAACCGTTCTAGATCTTCTATCGACAGCCTTCTTCAAATCCACGTAGGCGGCGATGGTAAATCGGTGCAATTAAAGTGTGCCGGCCGGCGACCCAATGTCGCCATGTACCGGTTTTCGCCATGGTTATATGTTTTCTCGAATTCTAGTTTCCAGTTTTTAGAGAATGAAGATAACGCAAAGTTGAGAATCTTCTACTTAAAACAAGCTATAAGTAAGTCATATAAGCGAAGTTGCAAACAATATTCCCCCTATGAGCACATGTTTCAACAGTTTAAGTTCGGGGAATCACGTGACATCATTTATATATGTAGGTGAAGATGAGATACGTCACCGAAACCTACCCTGCCTTTGTGTCTTTCATTTGCGACAGCCGCTGTGGTCGTGTTCACATTATATTAACATGAATACATTGCTCCAAATGGATTTGGATGTTTCTGACATGTGCACCCTACAATTGCTTCCAAATGGATCATTCAAGCGCATACACTGCAATTTATTTATTCCATGCTGCTCTAGAGCAACGTCTTCATTATAACCGCTTAACAATGTAGTGGTCATGTTATGGGGAGCACTGGTTTTTTTACCAATTACCATTTAAAGTTTTTTTTCTCTCTCCATATGTGTTTTAGCTTATTGTAGTGGAAGTTATACATAAGCAACTTACTCAGTTCTAGCATTGTAAAGATATCATAAATTTGTTTGGTTACTTTTATTTCTTTTTTATTCTTTAAAGTGATTACAACCATTTTTTTTACAATGGTTTTACTTGCAAATGAAATATTATTGTTTAAATTTGATATATTTTTCTTCATTAGTACATATTTTATATTCGTTCTATTCCTTAAATTTTCTTTCTGTTTACCGAGAACAGCATTATTCATTATTTTAAAGCAATGTTTTCTGAGAGCTATTGGTTGCTTCTTGTCTTAAAGATGCATTCAATTCTATATATGATTTGAATCATGGCTCTTGATTCAATTAAACGGTTCAATTGATCTTTTTTGTTTTATTCCTAACTAGAGATACAACTTTAAATTTCGATAGCGGATAACATAAATTTTTCTACTATTTCGTAGACATTAACGGATATATTAAATTCAGTTTTCATTGTGTATGTCTTGTGTATTTATTGGAAATTTATTAAACCAATGTTCATATTTGAAACGGTAATAAAAAAATTTCAGTCTACATGGATTCAGTTTTGGTGAGTTTATAATAATAGGATAAAAAAGAAGAAAAAACCCACAAAGAAAACATTTATCGTCCTTATGTTGAACATTGAAGCAGGATATTTTTTTTGGGGGGGGGGGTTATATCTATTCTGGTAAATCTATGTATAAATCTTCAATTCTTGCTCTATATCCATCTATATTTAGCGTGAAATAAGTTATGCGGGCAGAAATCCAATGTGTAGCATGACTTATATCCTTCCAAAATTTTGTATCTAGTATATCCAACATATTTTGAACTTAAAGATTCATTTCATTCCGTTTTTACAGATAATGTTTTATGATAACAATCTGTATATTGTAATCTGTCCTGTTCTCTCACTCTGAGCTAAATCGATAAATTCAGCTGGCATTGTACTGAACCCAAATCTTGAATTGTTCAATTTTTCGTATTCTTTTTTTCCATAAGAATGGTTAAACTTTTTCCAAAAATTGAACACAAATCCGTATTATTTCATTATCTTTGCTTCAAATCTAAATTCGTGTAAAGGCCGTTTAAATAAATTCTGGAGCCTTGTTTTTTTTTTTTTTTTTTTTTTTTAATTTTTAGTTTGGGTATTAATTATATTTATTTCTTTTTTAGTTTTAAGACGAATTAAAGCAGACTTTAATCCTCTTCATTCAGATTTTGTTATATTTGTATCAAGTAAATTTGTCACCACATCTTATAGTAACATTTTTTTTTTTTTTTTTTTTTTTGTTGTTTCTTTTTTTTTTTGTTTTTTGTTTTTTTGTTTTTTTGTTTTGTTTTTATTTGGGGGGGGGGTAAAAATTAAAAATCGGGTATTAAGTTGACTGTTTATGATTAAATAGTTACTCAGTTCCTACAGTTTTTCCACATTCAGCAAATAACTATTTCCTGGTTATGTTCTCTGATTTTGTCATTTCATACCATTCAGGTTTAATAATATTTGCACAATTTTTACACAGTTTGTATTGAGCATTGCGCCGTTCCATTTGCAACATTCTCATTTATACTACTTTAATTTTTACATATGAATCTGACACTGTTTATGCTCTTTAAAATCTTTGCAGCCAAAAAGCAATTTTAAGTTTTTAAGTTGTCAATTATTTTATTTAATTTAACCCGTTCAGACTCATAAAAAATAAACTGGTAAAATACTGAATTTATTTTCCTCGGCAATATTTATAATTTTGTCTTTGCTACATTTATCAATATCTGCTTGAAAATTTCTGATCTGAGTATTCAATATTATTTGTGGCGATAACGGGAATTTTATTATTGTTTAAATTGTATTAAATTACCAGTAGACATCATGAGATTGTTTTAACGGTTTTAATTTCATCATACAAGGTGTCACAATATCTATCCTTCAGACTAATTCGTTTAATTTTATTCGTAGGTGGTTCAATGAAATTTTGGAACAATCAATTTTATATCTTCTATTTATTTTAGCGACCTAATATTTTCATTGGGCTCCCAACTATTCAATTTTTCATCATATCCTTTCCACTTTACTAATACGCATATATTACCGTTCATTGTTTTTATTTTCAATATTTGTTCAACCTTGAACACGTCATCTTGTTTGTCGTATACAGATAATTCCTCCTCCTAAAATTTACCCTCAGTATTCTCTCCCTTCAAATCTTCTAATTTATATACCGGATGGTCACTTAAAATTACTTGCCTGATCGATAATATTTCTTCTGTAAAATTAAGAATACAACCTTTTTATAAATAAAGATTTATATTTTGAGATCCTAAATTTTTCATCTATTTTATATTTAGACCTTCCATATGTATTAGTCATCAGATAACCAAATAAGTTGATCCATACTTTGGACCTATTTTTAGGGTCACTGGCATTGACTGGTAGCGTATATATTGACCTGTAATATGTATTGTTGTATCCATCAATAAGGTTAGATAATATATCTACCCAGTTTCTGGTTCTATTTTGAGCGAAATATTTCTACATTCTCGTCTTAAGAGCTCTATTAAATCTTTCTATAACAGCTGAGTAAGTGGAAAAGTATTCGATATTTTCTTTCTCCAACAATTCCTTGACCTTTCGGTTACAAAATTATTTCCTTTCATCAAACTGCATTTTTTCTGGCTTTCCCTCATTAAAAAATTCTCTAAAAGTGTCGTGTATGTCATCTCCTTTTCTTGCTTTTACTTTCTTTACCCAATAGTCTTTTGATAAAACTTATATCACTGTTAGAATGTACTTGTACCATTGTTATATGTTTCATACGCTGGCGTGTCAACAACGTCTGTTTGCGGCTGGTTATACACATAATTAACATAGACCTTTCTGTGATTGTCTTCTAGTTTGCTTATGTAATGCGTGTGTGGATTGTTCACTTGACCAATCTTTCATCTCAGAGTATTTCATTCGCTGCTTATCCCGTTTCACTTGTTGAAAAGATCGGTTGATATTCGATCAACAAACTGTACTTTCAGCATCGTACTATAGATATCTTAATGTTACGACTCTCTGGTCTAAGAAAAATGTAACAGAAAGAAAGTGAAACCAACAAATCAAGTAAAAATCAACAAGCAATTTATTACTAGATAATTAAAATGAAAAATCAAAAAGTCACTTACAGTAATGTGTTTTGAAATCCTAATAATCCAATAAGAATGATTGTTCTAATCACAAGTCCTAAATATAGAATGTTCCGAATTCACGGCTGTGTCCTTGAATGTTATGATGTGCTAATGGTCTCCAAAGTCCTGATGTACTAGAAATCTTGATGTGCTGATGTCAAAATGAAGTATTCCAAAATCTCTGAATAAGTTCACTTAAATTCCAAAATCATTAATTAAAAATCCAAAATCCAAAAGTTTATGAGCACTGTTATAATCCAATGAATATTTAAAATAATTCCTCTCTTAGAATTTGGAATGAATTTTCACAACTGTAATAGCTCTTTACAAGACTGATGGTAATGTCGAACTGAAAAAAATGTCCACCAAACATGATATATATAAAGATTGGTCACATGACAGAATGTTCTAGATTGGTCACATGACAGAATGTTCTAGAATGTGTGTCATCTTAATGGAATTTTTACTTGTAAACAAAAATCAACCTTGACCTTCAAATTGAGAAAACATATTGATCAAAACAACCTAATTCAAGGACACTAGCTACACATGTCCTTCCTAATAAACATAAAGATTTAAGCAAATATCAAAGTGAAGAAACATTTATAATTTCCCAAAATATCCACAATATTATATAAACATCATACATAACACCTCCCCTCATAAAGAAAAAGAAAGATTTATGTAATAAAGCTTTCTTTTGAATATAGATCTAATACTATAATAACCAAAATTACATAAGAACATGTTTTATGATACTGGACTTAATTACATCAAGCAATATTACATTTCTATGCACGTGAGAGTGCATCTGCAATCACATTGTCTTTTCCCCTGATGTGTTTAATGTCAATGTTATATTCTTGCAATATCAAACTCCATCTCAACAATCTCCGATTTGTATCTTTCATTTTGTTGATGAAAGTAAGGGGATTGTGATCACTGTACACAATAATTGGAGAAAGAGCTGAGGTGACATACACTTCAAAATGCTGTAAAGCCAATATCAAAGCCAAACATTCCTTCTCAATTGTGGAATAATTTTTCTGGTGCTTGTTTAGTTTTTTTAGAAAAATAACACACAGGGTGATCCACACCACTTTTGTCTTCCTGAATCAATACTCCACCAACCCCTACATCACTTGCATCAACAGATAATTTAAATGATTGGCTAAAATTTGGTGCAGAAAGAACTGGTGCATTCTTAAGCATGGCCTTTAACTTGTCAAAAGATTCCTGACACTTGTCAGACCAATGAAATTTGGTTTTCTTACTCAATAAACTTGTCAAAGGTTCAGCAATTTTGGAAAAATTGGAACAAAATTTCCGATAATATCCAGCCATACCTAGAAATCGCATCAGTTGCTTTTTACAAATTGGAACTTGAAATTCAGAGATAGCTTTGACCTTAGCTTCTATAGGTTTAACTTGACCTTGTCCCACAATATGTCCTAAAAATGTGACACAAGCATGGCAAAACTCACTTTTGCTCAAATTAATTGTCAGATTCGCATCGCTGAGTCGATCGAAGAATTTTCGAATGGTTTCCAAATGATCTTCCCAGGTGTTGTTGTAGATAATGACGTCATCGATATAAGCATCACAATTATCAAGACCAAATGTTATCATGTTCATCAGACGTTGAAACGTTGCAGGCGAATTTTTCATTCCAAACGGCATGACTTTATATTGATAAAGTCCATCTGGAGTTACAAATGTTGAAATTTCTTTTGCCCTTTCCGTCAGTGGAATTTGCCAGAATCCTTTTAAAAGGTCAAACTTGGTGACATATTCCGCATTTCCAATTTTATCAATGCAATCGTCCATTCTTGGGATTGGAAATGAATCAGTTTTGGTGACACTGTTGACTTTTCTATAGTCAGTACACATACGGAATGTATTATCTGGCTTGGGAACAAGAATACATGGTGAACTCCAGTTCTATGAAATCATTCTCCAGTAAATACTGAATTTCTTTCTTCAGATAGTTCTGTTTGAGAGGATTCATCCTATAAGGATGCTGTTTCACAGGCGCAGAATCTACAATGTCAACGTCATGATAAATTTTACTTGTTCGTGTTGGAACATCAGGAAACAAGTGCTCATAGTCATGTAATAGCCGTTTTAGTTCATTCCTTTCCTGTTGTTGTAGATGTGAAAGTTTCTGGTCTAGGTTGTTCAATATTTCTGAATTCCGAAGATTGGTTATACCAGAGTCACTATAGTCTGATCGTACTCCATCGTTGATATCTTCACTGTGTGGGACAGGTACAACTAAATTAACTGAATAATTAGCTGAGCTATCTCTGTCAAAATATTCCTTTAACATATTTATATGACAAAATTGTTTCTGTTTCCGTCTCCCAGGAGTGTTAATGATATAATTTAAGTCATTTACTTTCTATGCAACGGTATAAGGACCATAAAATTTAGCCTGAAGAGGATTCTGAGGTATGGGAAAGAGAGCCAGAACTTTGTCACCAGGTTTAAAACTCCTTTCCTGTGAATTTCTGTCATACCTTCATTTCATTTTTGACTGGGTAGTGTGAAGATTAGTTCTTGCTACTTCACAGGCCTTGGACAACTTGTATTTGAAATCAGAAACATAATCAAGAAGATTAATCTTTGAATCTTCATTTGAAAGAAGTTTCTCTTTCAATAATTTCAATGGTCCACGGACAGTATGACCAAAAACTAGTTCAAAGGGACTAAAACCCAACGACTCTTGAACTGATTCCCTAACAGCAAACAACAACAAATGAACACCCTCATCCCAATCCTTTTCTGTATCAAAGCAATATGATCGAATCATATTCTTCAAAGTTTGATGAAATCTTTCCAAAGCACCTTGACTTTCAGGGTGATAGGCAGAAGATTTAAACTGTTGGATGCCTAATTCATGCATAACTTGTTGGAAAATTCCAGACATAAAATTTGACCCTTGATCCGACTGGACAGATTTGGGAAGGCCAACAAGTGTAAAAAACTTCACCAAAGCTTTCACAATAGTTTTAGTTTTTATATTTCTCAGAGGAATTGCTTCTGGAAATCTTGTAGATGTACACATGATGGTCAACAAGTATTGGTTGCCTAACTTGGTTTTAGGTAAAGGACCAACACAGTCTACCATTATTCTTCTAAATGGCTCATCAAATGCAGGAATTGGTTGCAGATGAGCCTTAGGTATCTTCTGATTGGGTTTTCCTACCATTTGACAAGTGTGACAAGATCTGCAGTATTTAGAAACATCACTTTTGAGTTTCGGCCAATAAAAATGATTCAAGATCTTGTGATAAGTCTTACGGACTCCTAAATGACCAGCCAAAGGAGTTTCATGGGCTAAATTAAGAATTTCCTGTCGATATGACTTAGGAACAACAATTTGATAGCTCACTGACCACTCGTCACCAGCGGGTACATCAGGTGGTCTCCATTTCCTCATAAGGACCCCATTTTTCACAAAGTAACACACTGGATCTTGTGTGGCTTCAGTTTCACTAATAGCCCTCTGAAACAAACAAGATATCTCGGGATCTTGCTCCTGTTCAACGACAAGGGATTGTCGTTTGTCATCCTGATTAGAACAAAGAGAATGAGTTGCCAAAAGAGGATCACTGTGATCAATACCATTTGATTGATCAATACCTGAGGAAAAAGTGACCTCATCAAAAGACTGACCAATACATGTGTCAGCTAAAGGAATAATATCCTGATCAACATCACTCTCAAGAGCTCTTTTTGCCATAGCTCTAGTAACTGCACAAGCAGGGTACAAATCAGGGATTTCAGTTTCGACAGGATCAACTTTCTGATCCAAACAAGGCTTGTCAGTTACAAGTGGATTAACCACAACCTTATCTCCAGCTAGGTCATTGCCTAGTAATAAATGAACACCCTCTATGGGTAAAGAAGTCACTGCCCCAACAGTCACAGGTCCAGAAACTAAGTCTGATGCCAAATTTACACAATGAAGAGGAACATTTACAAAGCCGCACTCTACTCCCTGAACAAGAACACTTTCACTTGAAGAAGACTCCTCAAACAAAGGTAAAGTACCTGATAATAAAAGACTCTGAGAAGCTCCAGTGTCCCTTAATATTTTAATTGGGATAGGTTTGGCAGAATCACCAATAAGTGATATAGCACCTTCTGACATGAATGATTCATAAGCCGCCAAAATAGAATCAGACTTGGGTTTGTTTGACCCAACAAATGTATTGCTTTCAATACAAGACCGTGACCTTGACCTCGTAGAAATAAGAGCATTTGGAAAAGCTCTGTCTTTACTCTGTTGCTTATTTTTCAACTTGAAGCAATCAGAAATAACTTGCCCTTTCGTTTTACAATAAGTGCACGTAGGAAGAGATAAGGATTTCTGATCAGTCTTATCAGATGTTTGATTCCTAACAGTTGTGCTGTTGTGAAATTTGGAAGTACTCGAATGAGATTGAAATGGTTTTTTACCAGAAAACTGCTGAGAGGACGACTTATTGCCAAATGAAATTTTGTGAGTCAAGGAATAATCATCAGCCATACGAGCAGCATTTTCCAAAGTTTCCACATTCTGCTCGTCAAGATAGGTTTTAACATCACTATGGATGCACCTCTTGAACTCTTCAATTAATACTAGCTGTCTGAGGTTATCATAACCTTGATCAACTTTCTTGGCTTTGCACCACCTATCAAATAGTTGTTCTTTATCCCTTGCAAATTCGACATGAGTTTGTCCAGTTTCTTTTCTACAATTCCTAAACCTTTGTCGATATGCCTCTGGTACCAACTCGTAAGCTTTCAAGATGTACTCCTTAACCAGATCATAATCAGTGCTTTGTTGTACTGACAGTGAAGTGTAGACTTCACGAGCTTTGCCAATAAGTACACTTTGTAATAACAAAGTCCAATGCTCTCTGGGCCATTTCAAGTTTTCAGCTATTTTCTCGAAATGAAGAAAGTATTTATCTACTTCTTTTTCCTGAAAAGGGGGTACTAACCTAATATATCTAGTAACATCAAAACCTGAACTTGTGTTTAAAGGAGTGGAGTGTGCTCTGTTTGCCAGTTCTAATTCTCTTAACTTAAATTGCATTTCCTTTTCTTCTCTTTGCATCTGCATTTGTATCTGCCTCTCTTCTTTCTCTCTCTCCATCTGTATCCGCCTATCTTCTTTCTCTCTCTCCATCTGTATCTGCCTCTCTTCTTTCTCTCTCTCCATCTTCCTCTCTTCTTTTTCTCTCTCCATCTGCCTCTCTTCTTTTTCTCTCTCCATCTGCCTCTCTTCTTTCTGCATTTGTAGCTGCCTCTCTTCTTTCACTCTCTCTCTCTGAATCTGAAGCTTTGCCAATTCTAAATCCATCTGGTTCTTTAACTCTAATTCCCTTAATTTCCTGTCAGAACCAGATACAGGCTTTCTCTTCAAACTTAAAGCACTATTTTCAAAAATTCCCTTTCCTACTAAATATTGAATTAAAATAATCTTTATTTCCTGTTTTGTCAATGATACTTTTGCCTCAGATAGACTGTATTTTCTGGCAAGCTCGAGCAACTCATCCTTTCTCATGCACTCTAACCCCTCCTGGGTAGGTTTTGAAATGAAATTCTGAACATTAGATACCATTGTAAATGCTTGTTGGTTTCACACAAAAAAATTTCTCTATTTAAAAATCTTTGCCAAAGACAAAAAAAATTCAGAGACAAAATCAATATGAATTTCAAAGATAAATTTAATATCTCTAATATGCTTTAAAGAAATTCAGATCCCAGAACGACGAGCCCCCAATTTCTGTTACGACTCTATGGTCTAAGAAAAATGTAACAGAAAGAAAGTGAAACCAACAAATCAAGTAAAAATCAACAAGCAATTTATTACTAAATAATTAAAATGAAAAATCAAAAAGTCACTTACAGTAATGTGTTTTGAAATCCTAATAATCCAATAAGAATGATTGTTCTAATCACAAGTCCTAAATATAGAATGTTCCGAATTCACGACTGTGTCCTTGAATGTTATGATGTGCTAATGGTCTCCAAAGTCCTGATGTACTAGAAATCTTGATGTGCTGATGTCAAAATGAAGTATTCCAAAATCTCTGAATAAGTTCAGTTAAATTCCAAAATCATTAATTAAAAATCCAAAATCCAAAAGTTTATGAGCACTGTTATAATCCAATGAATATTTAAAATAATTCCTCTCTTAGAATTTGGAATGAATTTTCACAACTGTAATAGCTCTTTACAAGACTGATGGTAATGTCGAACTGAAAAAAATGTCCACCAAACATGATATATATAAAGATTGGTCACATGACAGAATGTTCTAGATTGGTCACATGACAGAATGTTCTAGAATGTGTGTCATCTTAATGGAATTTTTACTTGTAAACAAAAATCAACCTTGACCTTCAAATTGAGAAAACATATTGATCAAAACAACCTAATTCAAGGACACTAGCTACACATGTCCTTCCTAATAAACATAAAGATTTAAGCAAATATCAAAGTGAAGAAACATTTATAATTTCCCAAAATATCCACAATATTATATAAACATCATACATAACATTAAATACTATTCTTCGTTCACGAAAGTATGTTTGGTCATCATTTGTGTTAAAGTATTGTTGCATTTTAAACGAGCTACATTGTAATCAAGCCTAAGATATTTGAAGTACTAGCATCTATATTTTCCAATTTTCGTAGTAAGGTAACGATGATTATATCTAAGAGAAATGTTTGCTTTTTTAAGTTTAGTTGGTGAAAAAATATGGGCTAAGATAGTTGTCTCAGAAAATAGCATAAATAATCAATATATTCCAAAGAAATGTATTTTTCAGATTGTTTTTCAGCTGTCTTCGTTTAACAGCTTCAGTACATTTTAACTTTGCCAGATATATGTGTGTGTCTGTCTGTTTGTCTGTCAATGTATCTATCTATCTCTCTCTCTCTATATATATATATGTATATACAAACATACATACATACATACATACATACATACATACATACATACATACATACATACATACATACATACATACATACATACATACATACATACATACATACATACATACATACATACATACATATAAATATAATGACTTGACGAGAAGAGAAATTGAAGTTTCAAACAATATAGTTAGAATTTTGAACGGAAATTCAATGTATGAAACCTCTTTGTTTGAAGTCATTGATAAAAATAGCTCAATTTTCAATATGGATAAGGCATTTCATTGTTCCACGAAGACTAAAAGAACGATATAATATTTTAAATGTTGCAGTACAAAACAATAGAGTAATTTGTTGGCCTATTATTATCATCTCATAATAAATTAACATTATAAATTTTACACTATAGTTTTATGAACGGCTTATAAATATCGTATATAAACACAAACAAAGGCACATGGGGGGGGGGATTATACATTTATTGAAAGTTATGATGTCGAATACTTAATAACTTATTTAATGAGGGTTATAACTTCTTGTATTAATTTTTATTTTATTCAATTCAACATGGTGGCCAGAACGACGACGCATGGAGACACCATGTTTCTTTTTATTGTATGGTTGTTGGTTTCTGAAAAATAAAAATAAAAAATTTGATACTGGCCTGTATTTGTAGTGTTGCATATTTAGCTTAGTGTAGGGGTGGGTGTTGATGTTTGAAAAATTAAAATAAGGGTATTGATGGCTGGACTAGGATGCATCCGTTCTATAAAAAATATCGTACAAGGTACGGTGTTGGTTTTTGAAGAAAATAAATGATTTTGTACTGGTCTCAAATGTGTGGTGTTTATTAAATTAAATGTATTGTATATTTGGTAGGCTGTCGTTGTTTGTTTATTTATTTTTGTTTGTTTGTTTGTCTGTTTGTTTGTTTGTTTTTAATGAAAATAAGGTTACTCTTGGATGATCCAGGACAACGCATGTATATACTACTAACATCGTGATGCAATTCCTTGATTTAGGTTGAAAGAGAAAGTATGTAAGAAATAAATGATCGTATAGGGCGAATAACACGGGAGGCAAAGTTGAGATGACCTAACAGACTCAGGATTTCTCTTTTAGTGCAAGATATATTGTCCAAAAAGAAATGCAAAAGATCACAAATTCTTTTATTTATTTTTCTCTTCTGGTTGCCTGGAATTCATCGCAACGGAATCGAAGATGATGCCGAGAAATTACAAGCACTGTATGGGACCAATAATCGTATCGGAACTGTGGGAACATTAAGAGTGTTAAATATAAGTGATAACAAGGTCATGGTACGATAGGATTAGAAATCTGGGGAATCTACAGTTTAAAAAATCATCCCGACAAATGGACATTATGTCAATGTGCAAATGTATTGATTGCTATCCAGAAAATAGCCACGGACAAGGAATCGAATATATTGGGATTCAATATGCTGCAAACACAAGTCTATTATAGAAACAAAACATACTATCCCATCTACTACCATGAAATAACAACAGTGATTGATGAATGAGGATCAGTTTACATGTATCATAAATGTCTATCTTACATAACCAGCTATTGTGACCTAGTGGGAACCACCACAATGTATTGTAATAAATATTTGTCTTTATCAATCAAATAGTTCATCGCAGGGTTCAATGAATCATTAGGCTGGTAGGTGGGAGGAGAGGAGCTAGTAAATCTACAATAAAACTTTTTTGTTTGTGTATTCTCCTTTTTCAGTCCCTTTTAGATTAGCTGTGTATATTGTGAAAAGTGCATATTCACATGATCCAGGTCGAATTCCCTTATCGATTTCAGACAGTATTAATCGATTCATTTTATCTGGTTGAGCCTGTGCAGATGGAAAATTCTTATATTCTGTTGAATGATCAGGTAGCCACTGAATTCCTGTATGAAAACTATAGCGAACAAATATTGTATATGCGTGGTATTGAAGAAATAGTTCTAGCTTGTTCTCTTCAGATGCATTGTGTGATCGAACGTGAAATATGGCGTACGTGAAATATGGCATACGTGAAATACGGTGCATGTAACAGAGGTAATCTAAGACATGAATCACACACAAATACAAATGGTACTAAAGCATTAAAAGTACGTCAAAGTGACATATTTTTCTATGGATGAATTAGTGTTCCTAGAATGCATCTAATTATCAGTCTTCATGAATTTAAATAACTTTGTTCTTGAGTTACAGTTGCTTATTGGTAACAATTTTTTAAATGAAGCTCAGAAAATGCTAAGGTTAATAAAGTGTAAAACTTAGTTCACAGTGATCAACTTTATGTATAAGTGAGTTGGTCTATGTATTAAACATCTGCATGACAACTTTAATGAGTATAAAGGTGCATAGTAACACTCGGTAATAGCTAACACTAATACTTTGTCAGAGATGCAAATGAACAATGATTTAAAAGAAATATCCAAATAAAATATAGAGCACGTCAAAAACAAAATAAATGAGTAAGAAAGCACGATAAAAACTATGAAAACAACTTACTGTTCACCTATTGCAGATTTGATTGGTAAGATCAAAACAATAAAAGTTGTTACATTTACTGAATTTCCGACAAATCACATGCTGGGGTTTAACAATCAAAAACAGATACAAAAGAATATGTTGTCTGAGAAGTGATTCATAATATCAGTGTGGTACAAAGTGATATTGGTGAATTAAACAAAAGGATAAGAAAGAGCTAACTGATTTCGAGCAAAAGTTTACAACGGAAATAGATGCATTAAAAACAGAAATATATATTTGTATATATATGTTACTGACTGACTGACTGACTTACTGACTGACTGACTTTCCACTTCAACAGAGGTTACATCAGACTTATCAAAATTAGGACACTATATGATCTTGAAACACAGCAATTAAACAAATTACGAAATAAAATAGCAAGAATTTCACTGGAATTCCTTTTTTTTATATAATTTCTATCTTGCAAGATATAAAGAAAAGACTGCTACACGTTTTTCAAGGTACAGAAAACTTGTTACGAGTATTTTCATAGTTTCTTGGAAGATGTATTGCTCTGTACTAACGATATTGTAAAAATTTGGAAATTATGCTGGGTAATACGTTCCATTGGTTACGCTTAGGATACGGTCAAAAAGTCATTTATGTGTTTGTTGCATTTCAGACACCTTTTCATTCTCCAAAATAATATAATATACTTTATTAAATATGCTTTCAATAATAACGACAATATGCCCTGAAATAATTCTGTACGCTTTCCACGTTTTTATGGCAACATCAGTCATTTTCCAAAAAGTATAACTAAATAAATATCAAGCAGGCAATCTTTATGGCACATTATGAGAGACATCAAACAAATTCTAGGCAGCGTACCAGTTAAACGATTCATAGTTCTAGGCAGCGTACCAATTAAACGATTCATAGTTCTAGGCAGCGTACCAATTAAACGATTCATAGTTCTAAGCATCGTACCAATTAAACGATTCATAGTTCTAGGCATCGTACGAATTAAACGATTCATAGTTCTAGGCATCGTACGAATTAAATGATTCATAGTTCTAGGCAACGTACGAATTAAACGATTCATAGTTCTAGGCAGCGTACCAATTAATTGATTCATAGTTCTAGGCAACGTACGAATTAAACGATTCATAGTTCTAGGCATCGTACCAATTAAATGATTCATAGTTCTAGGCAGCGTACCAATTAAACGATTCATAGTTCTAGGCAGCCTTCCAATTAAACGATTCATAGTTCTAGGCAACGTACCAATTATATGATTCATAGTTCTAGGCAGCGTACCAATTAAACGATTCATAGTTCTAGGCATCGTACGAATTAAATGATTCATAGTTCTAGGCAACGTACGAATTAAACGATTCATAGTTCTAGGCATCGTACCAATTAAACGATTCATAGTTCTAGGCATCGTACCAATTAAACGATTCATAGTTCTAGGCATCGTACCAATTAAACGATTCATAGTTCTAGGCATCGTACCAATTAAACGATTCATAGTTCTAGGCAGCCTTCCAATTAAACGATTCATAGTTCTAGGCATCGTACGAATTAAATGATTCATAGTTCTAGGCAACGTACGAATTAAACGATTCATAGTTCTAGGCATCGTACCAATTAAACGATTCATAGTTCTAGGCATCGTACCAATTAAACGATTCATAGTTCTAGGCATCGTACCAATTAAACGATTCATAGTTCTAGGCATCGTACCAATTAAACGATTCATAGTTCTAGGCAGCCTTCCAATTAAACGATTCATAGTTCTAGGCATCGTACGAATTAAATGATTCATAGTTCTAGGCAACGTACGAATTAAACGATTCATAGTTCTAGGCATCGTACCAATTAAACGATTCATAGTTCTAGGCATCGTACCAATTAAACGATTCATAGTTCTAGGCATCGTACCAATTAAACGATTCATAGTTCTAGGCATCGTACCAATTAAACGATTCCTAGTTCTAGGCAGCCTTCCAATTAAACGATTCCTAGTTCTAGGCAGCCTTCCAATTAAACGATTCCTAGTTCTAGGCAGCCTTCCAATTAAACGATTCCTAGTTCTAGGCAGCCTTCCAATTAAACGATTCCTAGTATGAATTTCTTTACTCAGCTAGGATATGTTTTATATTGACGCTTATAGTAATTGTAATTTGTCCTCAAATCAACTCTTACATTTTGTTTGTTTTTCTTTTTTCTTCCTTTACTTTTTTTTTTTAATTTTATTTTTTTTAAAGTTTATGCAACATAATACTGCCGCTCTACCGGAATATTTTTGAGTCATCTTAATATATTTTTGTAATTATATTTTTAACAATGACATTAATAATGATGATGATGATGATGATATTCTAATCATTATTATCATTATTATTATTATTATTATTATTATTATTATTATTATTATTATTATTATTATTTACTACGATTGTACAGAAGCTCTGACAACTTATTCCAAGTAATCTTGACGGCTCAGATGTTGACTTGGCTTTGGTAGTTTTTGAGGTGGAGGAAATAGAGAAAGCATCATCCTTAGATGCGTGTGCACGCACATTTCCCGTCCACTCTCGGATGATAGGCCTTTCCTGTGTAAAATATTTCCAAAACGGGTCCAAGAAGATCGCCTTATTTTGACAGTTTGAAGTGAATTTTGCCTGGCTCGGGAAAATAGAATAGTTCCTATGCACTCTCCTTGATGTAGCAAGAGGGAGCTTACGGAGGCAAGGTGTTTGCCTTGGCATGCGTCCCGCTATTATGTTTCATCTGAGTAGGTCTTGAATGTTTTAAAGTGCAGTTAATATATTAAAAAATTGACTTTGTATTTCAAGGATCGTGCCCATTGTTTGTCTTTATCTTTGTTTTCTGTGCCGTTTGTGGGATATCTACATTTACTCAGCACTACATAGCCAGTATTGTGCTGATGTGCCGTTAAACCCTGAACATACATACATACAGACATACATACATATATACATACATACATACATACATACTCTCCGCTGCTCGTTGCATTGATTCCGTATCGGGAACCCCGAGTGGCCAAGTGGTCTAAGGAGCTCGTCTTTACAAAGCACTGACATCTCACCTCTGTCCACTTGGGTTCGAGTCTCGGCTCGGTCAACGTCGGTATATGAGAAAGCTTGCCAGTAGCTTCCCGTGGGTCGATGGTTCTTCCCGGGGTTTTCCATGGTTCTTGCTTCACACAATATACTGATCGCCATATTTAGCTTATCATGTGCTGAAAAATGGCGTTAAATCCACAAAACAAACAAACAAAACAAACAATGATTCTGCATCATTCGTCCTAAGTTAAGTTCTTACTTGCTGTTTTTGTTATAGCAAAATAGATTTTTTTTTTTTTCGTGTTACTCATTTTACCCGACTTTCCAGAGAACTCATTTAACCTGACTGTCTGGAGAACTCATTTTACCCGACTTTGCAGAGAACTGATTTTACCTGACTGTCTGGAGAACTCTGAATATATTGCTTTTCGGTGCATGCAGCAATAAAAATGTGTTTCTTTGTCATAGCATTTACACCAGTTCTTACAAATGAATACCCTATAATCAACCAAAAAAACAATGTTTAAAAGGTGTTTCTCTATGGTTTTGAAAGATTTAAAACGTACAAAAAATACAATAAATCCAGAAATTGTTATTTGACTGTAGCTACAGCGTAACCAGTGGAACGCATTGTCCAGGATAATTTAGAAAATGCATCAATACAGTTCGTAAACAGTGACAAAAGTTTCAAGAAACAATAAAAAAAAACCACACTTTTGCAGATCGGATCTACCTTTATACGAGGGGTTATAAAAAGGTTTGAATATTAGTGTGCTGTACAACAAAGTTCTTTATTAGTAAACTGGACGTCAGTGAATCACCTAAAAGTACTCAACCTGCACCTATACACACTTTCTCAGTTTGATTATCATACACTGTACAACTGCACTTGCAACTGCATGCCGGCTTTCAAATTCGTCTACGCCTCAGCGAATCTTTGACAACGTTATTCAGCCAAAATTCACTTGAACCAATCATGGTTGTATGGAGGATATGACAAAGTTTGGATGCTGTACTCCTTCAGGAAGTCTATCACAACAGCGGATTTATGCGCCGGTGAGTTGTCATGAAATAGATGGATACCACGGGTAGCGGTGCGCTGACAGGTGCTTCGGTAGTGTTCCACAACGTTTTACAACCCTTTGGAGGCACAAAAATGTTCAGTGACATTAACAGAGTATGCGTCGAGCGATTTCTTGTCTCAACTCGTTTTCTCCGATCCACACATTATTATTTTCTCTTGAGTCGGGTTCAAACAAGTAAATCCATGTTTCATCACCTGTAACAATCTCATTTAAACGTCTCTGTGTTTCATCACCTGTAACAATCTCATTTAAACGTCTCTGTGTTTCATCACCTGTAACAATCTCATTTAAACGTCTCTGTGTTTCATCACCTGTAACAATCTCATTTAAACGTCTCTGTTTTTCATCAACTGTAACAATCTCATTTAAACGTCTCTGTGTTTCATCACCTGTAACAATCTCATTTAAACGTCTCTGTTTTTCATCACCTGTAACATTCTCATTTAAACGTCTCTGTTCCCTCTTTTCATATTTGGCAAGTATATATTTGGCTATTTCAACCCGAGCCTGTTTTTGATCAGCTGTCAACAATTGCGGGACCCATCTTGCACAAACCTTTCTGAGCTTCATATGATTCTTCAATATAATAAAAAATAGCTGACAAATTACTGCCTGTGATTATAGAATATCTTCCACCATGCATGGAGCATATTTATCAATTGCCCCTTTCACAGCAGCCCCTTTCCATTAAGCAATCGCAGACAACGGTCTACTAGAATATGGGTCATCCTCCATGGATTCGCGACCAAATTTAAAACGATGAAACCACCTCAAAATTGTAGGATATAACAGAGAATTACATCCGTAAAAGTTATCTTAGTCGGCCTTGACAGCAGCCAGAGAGTAAGAGCGCTCGGATTATACAGCATGCTTTTTGCTCAGTAGCAGAATTGTTCTCTTTCTCCGATATTTTTACGTCACTGTAAGGAGAAAATATAATGAAATAGAGAATTCGAGGAAAGTTCTTGGATACTTCAGGTACATTATGGCGAGGTAATTGTCAAAATCAGAAATCAATTATCACAAGTATTTAACTTTTCAGAGACACGACTGACTTGCAGTGTTCCGTGAACTACAACTTATTTGCAAAGTATACAGCCTAAAGGAAAAAATAATCAAAGTTACCTTTGATGGGCATTATTTCAAGTGTCTGGAACGTATTCCGTTCGTGCTTTGAGCGTATTCCACGCGTAGTCATTGTATTGTCTACGGCAGTCAGAACACCTCAGTTGTCCTTGGGCGAGACACGAGAACAATTGTTCTCGTGGGTCTTCTCGCCCTAATGTCAAGAACGTTGTTGGAAAACTGACAAGAACCTCGTTCGCGGGGTGAGAACACACACAATCTCTAAAGCGGGAATAGACAGAGATTGCGGAACATTCCATAGCGTTGATCAGCCATGTTTTTGTTCTGAAATCAACTTTAGTTGATAGGGCGAGCACACTTGGGAATAAACAAGAACATATGAGAACGTGTTCATGGTATTTGGGAGAAATATCAAGACAGGTCGCCCAAAGACGTGTGTTCCACGAAGTTTCATTTCAGAAATACTGCGATGACGTGAGACAACGTAAAAAGGAGAAAATCGCCGAAAAATTACAGAGAACTCAGTCACACACTAAAATACGCTAGGCAAACTAGAACCATGCTGAAAGCATTACGATCTCTTTATGGAATTATTTGCACAAGTTCAGTGACAGAAAGTTTTCTAGTGAGTTTCCGATGTCAGTCGAATACCTTCGGCTCTCTAAAAAGACTTGGAAGCAATCGTAGTGATACTTCCCAAATTGGTCAGTTTTTGGTGAACGAACATCCGGCAAGTACGAAGAATAGATCATCATCAAAAAAGACATGCGTTGAAAATTACATTTCACGACGTTTCACCATCAGTGAATTACGTACACTTTTGATTTTTAATGTAATTCCTGGAACTTTCGAATAGAAAAAAAATAATAATAAAAAAAAAAAATGAAGAAATCGTTCAGTTTTCATGGCCTCAAACTATTGCTTACGTTGGTATTAGTAATGATATGTCATCGAATCGTTCGATTGGAACGTCCTCGGCCTTTTCCAATGCAAATAATAACCATTTTGAACCATCCTTAAGGTTGCGCTCTACAATTTCGCACTTTGCACAGGGTTTGATTTTAAAGACAAAATATTTCCCAGGTTTTCCTCACTGGTTATCCTGGTTATTTAAAAAAGACCATGTATATCTCAGGTATGGTTAAAATAACTTTAATCCCTTTATTTTGGTGTATGATTGATGGGTGTAATTTGGGTTATAGAGTATACAGCTTGGCTTTACTTCAGATGTGCATCTCTCAAAAGACTGCTAGCTCCACTTGGTCATTTTCACTTCCTGGACTTCAAAGGTAAATTGAGAGAGAGAAAAAAAAACGAGACTATAACTTCTTTTTCCTTTTTATATATTTTATAATTCATTTATTGAACTTTCAGAAGCTGGCATTGTCTACTCTGGCAAAATTCATTGTCCCTACTTTAATAATTGCTAAAGTTAGTGTACTTTGGACTAGATCGGGCTCATGTTTCGAGCACATGGCCGCAGCCATTTTGATAGTTGTCTGCTTTAAATAGTGCATAGTTTCCATAATTACCACATGTAAAATAAATTTCAGTTACAGTACATGAAAGTAGCATAGAGGTATGCTAACATTCTCTCCATTGTGCTTGTTGCCAATGCAAACAACTTTCCCTTATACTGGTTCCTCTCTTAGAAGTACATAATAACTGTACACCGGTACCTAATCCGTAGTTGTTTTTCTTCGTCATAACAACTTTATCGACGTTGCAACGAAGTTGCTGGAATGGAAAAGCCGAGGATGTTCTGAGTGTGCTGGTGTGTGATATGCTCATGACGTCATTAGGCAAACAAAATAAGTGAAGATGCAATGGTGGTTTCTGTGGTATTTCTGAGGAGTTTTTGCAATCATTGGTGGAATGGCCAGAGAGGATTCCGAATGCGTGTATGTGTATTCCCAGTGGCTGTGCTGATAATGTGCAACGAGAGGAGCGCCTAGAGCTGTTCACTTATGAGGAAGGCAGCCTCAGTTACTCTCAATCCAATACAACAGTTAAACATCTACTTAATCTGGGATCTACTGGCACAGACATAGTGTACGTGGTCATAAGGACGACACGTGGCCATACAGACGATACAAACTTTTCAGTAATAAAATACATGTATGCTGCTAACAATGAAATCGTTTGTGTTACAAATTCTAAAAGTTCTGAATCAAGCTTAGCAATAATTTAAAATACGATACAGTGCCGAATTAAAGAGGTGATAATAAACTGAGACAACATAAAATAAATTGTAAATTGGCCATATTCCGACAGAAGTAACCTTTTTTCTTAATGCCCCACGGGGCAATCGATTCGAAAAATGGCCGCCAAAATGTTGATAGTAATAGTGAGAGAAGAAGAAAAAAAAAAAAAAAAAAAAAGGTTCCAGAAGGCTGGGTGAGGAAAATTCCCACGGTCGCAGCCAATCAGTAAAGAAAATACTGCGCAAAAATTTCATGAGCTTATTTGGACCAATCAGATTTGCATAAAGTGATATGTTTACGTGTTAACTTATCAAAAATATTAAACTGCACACACTATATGTAAAGTGTTCCAACTATGTGATAAATTAGTACCTTTATTTAGTGTTTATATGTACCGCATTCTTCTATTACTTAACTGGTCACGGTTTCTTACGTGATAATGTGAATATTTACTATTTAAAGCAAGTTTTGACAAATAACGAATAATATTTATATTTTAACTTATCAGTTACATTTTAATCGTAATATTTGTTCGTATCCGGGATTCGCCGACTTCAGGTCTTAACATAGCCTAGGCAGTTTGTGAGCTTGACGACTCTAAACAATCGGCTTGTCGAAGATTGTTTTGATGCATGTCGCAGATTTTAAGGTGAGTATGTGTTCATTGTTAATAATATAACTCGTGAGATTTCTTTGACAGTTGTGTTTGGAAATAAAAGGCCTTCGGCTCAAATGATTAACCACCTGGAGGATTTCGTTCAAAGCGTGATCGACATACCGAATATGCACTACCCACATGCGGTGTTTATGATCTGTTCTTTACGTGATAAATACAGAAGATCGATACCTACTTACTGTTTGGCAAACAATTAAATGGATAAAAGTAAGTGTTCTCAATCTCAAAAGTCGGCTTGTCAAATATTTTGATGCATGTCGCTAATTTCAAGGTGACTAGATGATAATTGTTGAGTAAATACATAAATAAGTGTTCACAAATCCCTCAGGTGTGACTATATATAAATCATTACAAACAGTCTAGCTTTCATTATTGTTGATGTAGCTGATGAGATGAGTCTGCTATCTTATCTTGGCAAAATAAAATAAAAAGGACTTTCTTTAAAATTTCCCATGTTTTATTTTATCTCTTTTTTTTTCAATTTTTTTTTCTCACTCATGTTGCGGATATTATATTTGGGGTAAGCTCAAATTTCCAGCCTGACCTGGACAAGCTGACTTTTATAAAAAAAAATAATTTAAATACCTGTGTGTGTATATATATATATAAATTGATAACATTATGAGTAAGAAATTTAAATCCTTTTATAAAATGTTTGCGTGGTGTAAAGGTTAAGGTGGCCGACCGGGTTCAAATCCAGCAAAGGATAAATATTTTATTTTGTTCATTTTCTTTTTATCTGCTGTTTTACCTTGAATTAGGAAGGAGCATTATGTAACTACTGATATTTTCTTTGCAAATATACACAATACAGAGCAGAACATAAACGGTAAACCGCTGACATTATCGCGCGGGATGCAGTAAGAAATCAGCTACTTCAGTGTGTTATACAAATTGCTAGACAATACGCTTGAGCATAAAATAAAAAGAATATTTGCTTGCTCCGAGTGAGTAACGGATATATTTTATCTCGTTGGTGACAAACTTAGGTATTTTCACTCGTGGCTTCGCCACTCATGAAAATACTGAGTTTTTCACCCCCTCGAAGAAATATATCCGTTATTCACTCGGAGCAAGCAAATATCCTCTCTCTCTCTCTGTCTGTCTGTCTGTCTCTCTCTCTCTCTCTCTCTCTCTCTCTCTATATATATATATATATATATATATATATATATATATATATATATATATATATATATATATATCTTATGGGTGTCGTATATTTGAAATTGAATGTCTAATGTCAGATAATAATTTTCCATTATGAGAAAAACGCCATTTTTGCCCACATCGTCTTGTCATGAAAAAATGCGTATAAGACACAGGAAAACAGTTTCGTGAAATGTATTTATATAAATATATACATATATATATATATATATATATATATATACATTTTATATATATATATATATATATATATATATATATATATATATATAAATGTATGTATATGATATACATTAAAGATTCGAATTAAAACGGGCCTCAGAACTATATCTTCCTTAGAAAGTAAATTTTTTCATTATTTTTCTATTTATTTCAAAAGCTATGATGTTTATCAGTAATTTAGATACAGCAAAATATATTGGCTTATCTAACATCTACCAATATCTTAAACCCGAAAAACACCTACCTCAAAAGTCAATCTTTCTCAAAAAATGTATATGAACCACATCCGACACAAAATACTTATGAAAGTTAGGCCAACGCTTACTTTCGCATGTTTAGGGTGTACCCGTTTACCCTGCCACAAACTTTACGCCCTGTTATAGTACTTTAAAATGCTTTTCTTATTCATTATTTTGTTTTATTTTTGGGACGAGTTGGTTAATACGGAAGCCTTCCCGTATATTACAACTTTTGTACAACCATAGCGCAAGCAAATTACTTCCCTTAACTAACTCTTCTCTTGTAAGGTCCTCAACCCACGAGGGCTTACTCAGCTACATTATTAATATACATGCGCTCTCAAATCGTATTAAATCATAGGTGAATAATTTTTCTTGTTATGGCAGATGAAGTACAAAATTCAGCTGGTGACTTCTATGGAGACGCTAAAAAATACTGGGACAGCATTCCCGCCAACATTGATGGCATGCTTGGTGGTTTTGCTCAAATCTCCCCTACCGATATCGACGGTTCCAGGGCATTCATTAGGCCTTTACTGACTGTAGGTAACATTTGAGACATTTTATTTCGCTAAAAACCCAAATGGGGTATAAAAAATGAACTATGTACAGTTTGAACAGAGTAGAGAAAGGTTAAAGCTTGGAATAAATTAGACGCCTATACTTTGAAAAATTATCAAACTGAACTGGTCCATCGCCTGAAAACTTTTGATATAGATACTATTTCGGACAATGTTGATAGATTTTATGGGTGCATTATTAATGCAATACATCAGTCAAGCGACATCGCGCTTCCAAAGTCCAAATTCAATTATGCCAAATCATACTGGTCAAATGAACTCAAAGAAGCACTTAAACTTCAAAGACAAGCTAGGTATATTTGGATAAATGAGGGAAGACCGAGGGGTAGTCAATATAATTCTTAAAGAGAATATAAAGCTTTAAGAAGAGAGACTTTAGAAACCTTCAAAAACTAGCTATGGAAAAATATATGGGGGAGGTATATGAAGAAAATGAAAAAGCACATGAATGCGATGTAAGGCACTTTTTGAAAGTCATCAATGTGAAGAGAGGGAACAATATACATTTTTGTCAGGAACTATCAATTGATGGAGTTTGTGTCCATGATGATGCTTCCATTGCAAATGGCTTTGCCAGGTACTGTGGGGACATTCACACGCCAATTTTAGCCAGAGTTTTGATGAAAACTTTTATGAATTTATAGAGAGAGAATTAAATCGGGCTCTGCAAGATGGTGTAAGCCATATTGAGGCCTTACAAGTTACAGACCAGTATCAGTGTAAATGAAGTAAAAGAAATCATTAATAGTCTAAAGAAATCAAAAGCATCGGGCCATGATCGAATTTGCAATGAACATTTGATCTACGGTAGCGATTACCTCATAGAGTGTATGACAATTTTATTTACTCAGATGATTGATCAATCTTACATACCTGTAGATTGCAAAAAAGGGTTAGTAATACCACTGTACAAAGGTAACAGAAAATCAGAGAACTCCCTCGAAAGTTACAGGCCTGTTACTTTACTACCTGTTATCTACAAAACGTTTGAGAAAATTATTCATGCACGTTTGGTAACTTGGCTCAAATATATTAATTCTAATATACCCAGTTCACAACAACATGGTTACCAAAGATGTTTAGACTGCACAACAGCGAGTTTTTTGCTGTTGCAATCAGTACAATATAACGTAAACATGGGTTCACATATTTTTGCTGCTTTTCTTGATACAAAAAAGGCATTTGTTACCGTGTGGCACAAAAGGTTACTTTTTAAATTATTCATGTTGGGAATTTCAAGTAAAGCCCATTTGATATTTTTTAACATGTATATAAATTTACAGAGCAAAGTCCTTGTCAATGGGCAATTTTCGGACTGGTTCTCAATTGGCCAAGGAGTGAGAAAAGGGGGTGTTTTGTCAACCTTGATGTACACAATATTTATAAATGACTTGCTGCTCCAGTTAGAGAATAGTGGATTTGGAACAAAGATTGGATCCTTAGCTGTGGGAAATCCAACCCTAGCTGATGACATTTCATTTTTGGCTATTTATCCTAGCAATCTACAAAAGCTGATAGATATAGCATACGTCTACAGTAATAAGTGGTAATTTGAGCTTAGTGTCACAAAGTCATAGATTATTATTTTCAGTCCGCAATACAAGAATTATGTCAACATGAAATGATATCTTGGGCTGTCATGTTTGTCGGTTACTGATCTGCCACACACCTGGGACACCGGATTAACTCGAAGCTTACGTCACATGACGCAATACTCGATGCATGCAAAGGAAAAATTCTTTTCACGATCTGTTTGGTATTGGCATTTAACCGAATGGTTTAAATCCTTTGGTTGCTGCAAATGTGATCAAAAAGGTAATTTTTCCTTCAATGTTTTATGGCAGTGAATTATGGTGTAATATTTCAAAAAGTGACCTTTCTTCATTGGATGAAACTCTGAGGTATTTTGACAAACATTTACAGGGCTTCCCAACACATACAAGATCAGACATCACTCTGGGAATGATAGGTTGGACATCAGTGTATTCCGAAATTGATAGAAGAAAATTGATGTTTTAACACATTGTGTTTGATGCCTAATAACATACATGCTAAACGTGTGTTTAACGTTGCATTATTTCACTTCATTTTGAGCGGATGCATGTCAAGCTATGGTTTAATTTCAAATCTATATGATACGTTAAAGAAGTTTGACTTGCTTGAGTATCTAACTGATTATTTGCAGCATTCCGAAATTCCAGATAAATAAAATTGGAAAGAAATTGTAAGGTCGAAAATTGCCAGTTTTGAAAATAGCCTCTGGAGAGTTTGTATGTCTAATATAGCAGATTCTGACAGATTCTCTTTGATACACTAATCCTTGCGACCTGCCTCAGTATGGCAGTCGTCTAAAACCAGACAGCACAGTAAGGTATTTACGTATATAGCTAAACTATGGGCTGCTGTTCCTCAAGCACAGCTCGATATGTCTATTCGATGTGGGAATGTTTATACAGACTTGATACTTCATTGTTTTGTTGCATGTCCTTTTATGTTGAATTTCAGAAACTTTTTCTGGGATTTCCTGACATAACTTTCCACTGAGCCTGCATGTTACGTTACTTAATGCAGAAGATGAGCTGCAACTGCAATATCTTCAAGGTAAAAGGTTACCAGCAGGTGTAAGTGACAGAGAAAACTCCCAAGTTATTCATCCTGTATGCAGCATACTTTATCATGCAGTGTCAGCTATCTTCTGCAAATAAGGTACTGAGACTTGCAACTTATGCAGCTGATGAACAATTTAATGATGGAATTAGTGTAAGGATTTTGAGTCTAATATTCTATTTTATACCATAGACGATCAGTGTTATGATAGTCGCACTATATATCTCTTGACATTATTGTATGCACGAAATAATTGCTGTTGGTTCTACGGCCTAATAATGACTTTCTGTACAGGAGACCTGAATTCAGTTTGTCTATAAAAAAAAAATTTTTTTTTTTTACTAGTGTTTGTCTGTATTCATTTCTTTCTTTTTTTACTTATTTATTTTTATGAAAGTTTAATGATTGTATTCAGATGATTTATTGTACTTAATTATTATATCATGCAATCTTCTACAGAAGGAAATAAAGATGATGATGAAGTCTGACAATACAAATATATCCTGCAGATCTTATTCACCTTTTTCAAAATACTCCATTCATAGTAATACCTCACCTTTCATCTCAAATGTTAGATTTTTTTTAGTAATGCCTGCATATCAAATGTCAAATATATCCCATAATACTCTTCTTGGCATGCTTACCAACAGGCCACCCCTTGTCTGCAAGTTCGCGTATTACATCACTTGAATCTACTTCTGCCTGTTACATCTGTTGTACATCTGATCTGCTACAAAAATATACCGTATATACTCGGTTATAAGTCGACGTTTTTTACTTAGAATTCGACTCATGCAGAGTAGGGGTCGTCTTATAAGCGCGACATTAAAAAAATAAAAAAATCTTGGGGTAATGTTGGAAACTCTAGATGTTTGCAGTACATAAAAAATACTGTCAATTCATATATTTTTACGTTTTCATGCCACTATTCCTATGCAGTAATGCATATATGGTATGCACTGTGTTTATCCGTTTCACGACGGTCTTATAAGCGCGACATACAAATATTTTTTAAATCAGACCCTAATCCCTCAGCTTATAAAGGCAAACATGCTTTGTTTTTCCAAGTTCACGATCTTTTGATCGAGATACTAATTTGACAATTATGACCTTAATCCCTTAGCTTGTAAAAGCAGCACTGCTTTGTTTTCCCCAGTGGACAATCCTTTGATCACGATGCGCATTTTATACTTGTTCAATGTCATGTTGAGTCCCTTTGATCATACCGCACAACTGACACCTGCTCAGTTGCGGCGACCCTTTAATGAGATATCAAAGACTGTATAATCAAATGCTCTCACAGAGTCTCTACATAAATAATGGTCCAAGTTTATGAATTTTTAGTATTCTGTCAGTTACTGTGTACTTTGTCACTTAGATATCACACATCGTGAATAGCTAAACTTAGGTAATTTCACCAATATGGGGAAAAGACAACGTAATGCATCCGATGGAGCATTTAAGCTAAAAGTTGTAGACTTTGCAGAGAAAAATAACAATTGCGCCGCAGAACGTGAATTTGGTGTGTCGGAAATACAGGTGCGTGACTGGCGCAAGAAAAAGTCAGTTATAGGTGATAGTGCCAGGCATCGGAAGAAAGTAAAGACAAAGAGGAATTGGAGTCGGAAGAGGAATCGGAGTCGGACGATGTTTACGATGATGGGATGACATTGGAGGAATTTAGAACTTTGTTTGGTAACTCTGATGATGAGGATGAATTCTTGGGCTTTGAACCAGAGGACATTAGACAGTGACATTTATAGGATACCAATTTTATACCTACTTGGGGACCAGAGCTTCCATCTCCAATATGCGTAAAATTCGTATAGGATTCACCATTTGTGCATGTAATGCATCGCCATGATGCACCTCATTTTCCCCTCGTTCTGATGCTCTTTTATATTTTTTGTCAGCCATGGCCAATCTGCAGAATAGCTAATGGCTAGACTTAGGTAAACAGTCAAGAAGCCAGTGTGACTAATTAATAGTTAATCTTTCTTTGATATAACTTCATACAAACCAATTTTCTATGGAGTGTGTATGTAAGCGCCTATGATTGTTTGGCAAATAAACAATGCCCTTTTTTGTTTTAACAGTGTTTAAATTGATGATGACATGTATATTAAATCATGAAAATAATTCAAAGCTTTCTCAGAGTTTGAGTTGGACAATATTGTCAATTCATCAGTATGCCATAATAATAATAATAATTGCTACTTTAATATGTGTGATTTTGACTAGGGCATTATAGTATCAGTAGACACTTTTTAAAAGAGTGCAGAGAAGCACTTTGACATGTAAAAAAATGAGTCGGCAAAATCTGTTTTCATTTTTCTGGAAACTGACTTGAGATGAAAATGACACTAATGCTAACAGAAGGCAAAAAATAGATAAAAGTGAGAGCACAAGTGAAGACAACAAAGTCAAAGAGAAGTCGAAGTCAGAATGTATATTAAATGCTGACTCCATATTGACTAAGGTGAAGAACGCTGATAAAAATGGTGGCAGAACTACCAAAGTGAGAACTTGAAGACATGAGTGGGAGAAGCAGTTTTCATGGTTGAAAAAGTGGAATCAGATTGTACATTAAAAGCAATTTGTGAGTGGTGTAAGATTTTTGGAAAGCAAAATCATTTCACTTTAAATTTAAATACTAACAGTGCTCAAAGAATTTTTTTTCAGACACAGGCCCAGAGCTGGTGACTTTAAAAAAATCACAAGCCCTGACTCAAATTCCATGTACCCAAAATCATATTACTTAAGTGTTTCGGCTGATATAAATTTTTGGTCGGTCTCTCTTTTTTATCTCACTTCCACCAAAGGATGGCTGATTTTTAATCAAAGACTCAGAAGCCATCATGGACTATATTTGATCCCATTATTACTTATAACACCTCAAAAACCATACCACATTGAGCCTAAACTCTCCAGATTACAACAATAAGGTAATCAATTAACAGCTTGTTGTGTACACATGTTAGCCTTCTTAATCCGATCACTCAGCCACACATCATTGCACTGGTTGCAACGATTGCTGGAACAGTTTTGGTCCCCAGTAGGCTGGTTCTGGCTGGTTTCTGTAATGTGTTGATGGAACGCGTAAACATACCATTTTTTTCGATTTAAAAAACAAATTGTTAATTATCAAAAGCAGTAGATTTCAACTATAAAATGGTATGTGCTATAGACAGCCTTAAAAATTTTTATTTTTGTCTTACCACTGATAGAATCACATGCACAGGGGCTCGTATCATTGCTTACAATTTACTTATAAATCATATATGTACTACATAAGTACAGTATACAGTACATATATGATTTATAGGTAAATTGTATGCAATGATATGAGCCAGTGTGATCACATGTATGTTAAAGCCATGTGAACACTAATTATAGGTAACCCAGGCAATCTTTTCCCCATTCATATGTCACATGCTTCGCTTTGTATACAAAGTTTATAGTTTTGATAGAAGTACCATAAGTAGACGATCTTCTTAAGGGTAAGGGGCCTACATGGGGATAAATAGTAATAATTTACTAGTCTTTAAACAGCTTCAAAATAAAATTCTGCATTTTGTCAGCATGATCAAAGTTTTCTCAGGCAAATTATTATTTTATTTTTTTTTGACAAACCCAATGGGCATTTGCAGCTATCAGCCTTTAGCCATCGCAAATTTAACCAGGATCATTTAATTGTTGTTGACGGTTGCCATGCTAAGCAGAAAAGACAGTGTAAATAATGATGCCTCCAACGCAGCATAGTTCCGTACAATGAAACAATAAATAAATTAATCAGAATAATGGAGGAACATCCTGGACTTCGGTAACCAGATGGCAATATTTCAATTTGTTAAGTCAAAGAACAGGAGAAGTTGAAAAAAAAACTCATTTGCAAAGCTAGTTTACAGATGAGAGAGTGCAGTATGATATAAAAAAAATCTGGACAATTACTGAAAAATAGTTTCTTTCCAATGTGATCTTATGAGGCTGAGAATTTAATCCAGATATGTAATAAAATAACGATGATGTGCTGTTTCATTTTCCTTTCTATCCTTTGAAAGTGAGGGAATCATGAGTTTATGCCTGGGTACTCGCAGATATAGGCAGAGGATTCCTGAGTTCCATGAGCGAAGAGTCCAAGTCTCCTCATCCTAAAACTCTGTTCAGAGCCGAACCCAAAAAAAATGAAGTTACAGGAGAAAGATTTTATTTCCAATTTATTATAAAATAAGCTAAATATCCAAATTCAGTTATAGGATATTTAATTTTTTTTTTTTTAGGTAAAATTGCTTGTTTGCCATCAGATATAAAAAATACTTTGATATAAATTAGGGAAAAGGTAGTGGCTGCTTCTTTAACTATAAAATATATGGTAAAAGTATGTTTTTCTTTTAAATATGCACAAATTATAACAGCAAAGAGCCACCTCAAAAAAATCAGTATTGACAGCTCCACATGAAACCTTATAATGCAGTACACCGTTCTAAACATTGTTGCAGATGCAGTTATCCAGTGTGAGTCATGTTGCTATCACATGTTGAATAGCTGACTGGATGTCTATTACAGTGGTCCCCCTCTTATAAGGCCACCCCTTCTGCAGCAAGAAAGTGGCCTTATAAGACGGGTGGCCTTTCTAGAGGGGGATCACACAGTTGTGAGAAATAACTACATATAAAGTATAAAAGATGTAACTAATTTTTATATATTTTATATTTTCATTTAAAAATCACAGGAATATTATCTGGTTAAGGACTCAATATGATAAAACTAATATCAATGAAATTTTTAAAAAATATGAATAATCATGAATCGTGGTGCAAAACTACATTGTCGGTAAATTCTGGGCACAAACATTTGGTTGTAACTATCCCCGTACGTCCGTCGATTCCGTCTTCCCACTCAATGCAGCTGAATGTATATTGACGATGTTTATTTGAATCTTTCCGACATAAAATTTCTCCGTAGTTATCAAAAGACTCTCCCTCTTTTCGTTTAATTTAATTGCTTTCACTTTTTGTTCTAAACTGAGAATGTCGGACGATATTTTGCGACAACTTAATCCTTCGCGGGCATTCACGCGTGAGGCACAGTGTTTACAACGGAAGTGAGTCTGTCACGTGATCGACTTTTTTTTCTTCTTCCCCAGTCTGGTACCTGGTTATGTACATTTCATAATCTATTAGAGAGAAGGCCAACAGGCTAACATACCATTTTACTATCTGGCGACCGGATGTCACGCTGACTTGAGCTGAACAATGCTGTGCTTCTCAGCGGTTAGCTTTTGTCCTCTTGATAATTATCGGTGGTATTAATAGCCAGTAATTATCAAAGTGACAAAAGCTAACATCTAAGGAACACATGGCAGTAATTGGATTACTTAACTCTTTGTAAGGATTAAAGTTACTTTATTGGCATGTTGGAACAAAATGTCAATGTGTTGAATTGAGAAATTAAAAAATATTATCGAGATTTTACTCTGTAAACAACCATTATGTGGCCGCTCGCGGGGGTAAATTTGACCGTTTTTCCACTAAAATGCTGGCCGCTGGTCGCGTTAGAGGGGTGGCCGTCCTTGAGGGGTACTTTTGAACACAAACTCGTCGGTGCCAAGGGATTGTGGCCGTATAAAGCGGGTGGCCGCTGGTCAGGGGGGCCGTTCAAGAGGGGGACCACTGTATGATAAGTTGATTTTCCCCTTCACAATAGTTAGTAAGGATTTTATGAGGACTTACTGATTGAAAAAAAGAGAATTAGTGAAATGGAGGTTTTTTTTCATGGTATGTATCTTTGTTTCAATCACAACTGATAGTGATATATATATATATATATATATATATATATATATATATATATATATATATATATATATATATATATATATATATGTGTGTGTGTGTACACACATACAGGGCTCAGGAAAACCACTCATCCTGACTGGGTAAAAATTGGCTGGGCAGAGTAAAACTTCACTAAGTACTCGTCCCTGGGCTGAGTAGATGCGGATTCGCACCTTGAGAATTAATCTGAGTGCATTTTCTACCTTTAACAAGCGCTGAAGTTTGACATCGCTTAACATTTGGCATGTGTCAGTTATAAATAACATATGCCTATCTGCCTACTTGTTGTCAAGTCAGAACTCTGAGACGTTAAGAGACAGAGAATGTCAAAATGTTTTCATCTGGTCAGGCAATGTTACAATTGCCCCAGCTCATCTGTATTTTCAAGACTGAAGCTTTTCTGATACATTTATCATGCCAAACGGAAGATGCCAGCAGATATTTCTGTAACTATGTAATTTTCACTAGAACAATGTTGCCAATTTACATATGAAAGGAGTATTTCAAGTGTCTCAGCCGATTCCCACCAACTTTCACACAATGCATGCTGTTGTAATCTATTTATAAAGCAGAGAATGTCAAGACAACAGCTGATTGGTCTAAATCTAGTGGGGGTAATGACCTAAAAATGTTCCAGTTCTTTGGTCAATCATCAATCTTCCTAATTATGGCTGCCGTGTGTTGCTTTGTACAATGGAGGTTTGACCAAAATTGATCATTTAGTACAAAAGTTGGTGGAAATTGAGACAGTTGGAATTCTTCTTTTAAATGCAAGTTACTTACATTTTTCTTGTAAAAGGTAATTGCATATTTATATATATATGACGTCTTTACTCTGGCATGACAATGTAATAATAAAGCTGCACTGTCATGAAAATACAGGTAATCTAGGGCAAGCGTAACAATGTCTGACCAGAAGAAAATCATAAAATGTTGATATTCTTTTTCTCCTAACTTCTCCCATATCTAACTCTTAAAGATGCGTGATAGCTCGTTGAAAAGGAAAATTATGACATCTAGATTACTGAAAGATTTCACTGTATACGCGAATACCATTAATTATTCAAGGGCTATGTGTGCAACTGCACTTTCTTGAGTTACAAACTTTGTCTCTTTTATGACATGTTTATCTAAGGAGTCATTTGTAGAACATAGAACATAATATTTTCATGGTTTTGACCCATTTTAGCATCAAGCTTGCATCAGGTGCCTATGGTTCTTTAGTAAAAGCATAAGCAGTATAGTGGAGAAGTTTATTGTCTTGAGTATAATGAAGACAGGGATGAGTAACTCTTCATGAGCCCTGATATATATATATATATATATATATTATGTGAACTGTGTCCTTTTTCTCATTATGCATACTTGCATTTAACATTGCTTTTAAGCAATACTTTATCTTTAAGCAGAAAATTGTCTGTGTTGTATGTATATTATTAACACATTTTGTAAGTATGAATGTGTCATATTAATATGCAGTGTATTCATACTTGAAAGTGTGTATGTTTGGATGGAGAAATATATGCAATGTATATGGGCCATATGACTTCAAAAGACAGCAGAAACTGTATGTTGTAATTAATTTTAACTGATATGAGTACCTAGATTACACTATTGTAATTACAGATAGGTAAAAATACTTAATCAACTGCCACTTAAACAAGAATTTTTTTTTTTTTTCGTTCACTAGAAAAGAATGGTAATCTAAAACATTTCTAAATTACTGTAATAATCATTTTTTTTCGTGTAAAATATATAAAATTTTCGGTGTCCCAAAACTTGAAGACACAAAAAAATGAAGACAAAATTGGGAAGATCGCCATACGTCACACATACGTACCACGTCAATAAACTGGTATAAACTACAATGATTGTTTTTATGTTATTATTTTGCATGTGCATATTTTCCAATTTCTCCGACATGATTTAAGATAAAGGTAAATAAAGACTTCATAATTCATGTGCCGCTTAGATTTGATGGGAGACCTATACTATTATGTACAATACTTACACAGTGAAAATCGTGCTTGGCATCACTTATATCCTTGTTTATTCCCAAAAATATTAGATGCAGATTTTGCTTTATTCAACATTTTTTACCAAATCACATTCTTCCAGATTACATTTCATCTAGACGTTCATTGCAATTTCATTTATTTGGATTCACACGCTCAACAGTTACTGTTTTTTAGTGGTATAAGTGATCCTACAATGTGATGTAATCTATATGAAAAGGCACACGTGTTTAATTATATAAAGCACATAATGAGCATAAATTCACATAACTGCCATATATTCATGAAAGAATGATCGTAATATATGTTACAATTCTGAATATAGATCGATTAAGATCATCATCAATCCAATCTAAAAAGGGCATAGTAATTATCCTTCAAATGAGAACTTTCAACTTCAAAGAGGGCACTTTAAATGTGTATCTTATGCTAAAAAAAGCATTTTATTTTCCAGACCTTAAGTAATGTTTTAATTTTTTCTTTGAGTGGAACACTTAACAACTGATAACTGTAAAGTACATGCACCAAAAAGTGCATTCAGAGAGAACAAAGTAAATTAGGGGTCTTAAATAAATGTGTTGTGTTTTGCTGGGTTTAACACCATTTTTCAGCACATGGTAGGTTAATGGCAGCCAGTATATTTGGTGGAGGAAGAACCCAGAAAGACCTTGGGAAGAACCACCGACCCACAGAAGCTACTGGCAAGCTTTCTTACACACCTACAGTGTAAGTTTCAGAGGTTTGAAAAATTGGGCACTTCACGGTTCAAAGAAGTCTCTAGTACACCAGACCTTGGAGGAATCAAGGGCATTTCCTGGTGTAATGATGTTGCTGGTTTCCACGATTCACAGTTCAAAGAAGTCACTAGTACACCAGTCACGGGATGAGCACTTCATGATTCAAAGAAGTCACTAGTACACCAGTCCAGGAATGAATCAAGGGCATTTCCTGGTGTAATGAAGTTGCCAGTTCCCGCGATTTGGGGGCATCCCAATTAGGAACTTTGATGGGGACCTGGTTCCACATCACAACCAAAAACCTGCAGTCCTCACAATGATTTCTGAACCAGTCAGTAGCAGAGAGTCTCTTATGGCTGTGGGTGAGGCCAAAGTTGAATTGTTTGCAATGAGACTGAACAACAAACTACCACTTTATGTCTCTCTCATTTAAGACCAGACTGCATGGGGGGCCCCTGGTGGCTGAGTTGTCTAAGGCACTTGTCTTTACAGATCACTCACATCTCACCTCTGTCTGCATGGGTTTGAGTCATGACTCAGCTAGCGTGGGTATGTGAGAAAGATTGCCAGTAGCTTCCCTTGTGTTGATGGTTCTTCCTGGGTTCTTCCTCCACCAAATATGCTGGCTGCCCTGTATAGCCTATCATGTGCTGAAAAATGGCGTTAAACCCACAGAACACAAACACAAACACCCAGACTGCATGGCCAGAGGACACCTTCAGTCCTAAGTGGAATCGACTGTACACCTGCACATTCCCACTTTTGAGAATAATCCCACAAGTTCTTCACAGAGTCAGAACTCCGATGTCATGGCTCATCCTGATTGCCGCACAGTGGTCATGGCTGAACGATCTTGAGTCATTGGTGGATGCCTCCAGGTAGTTACCACTTAGGAGGGGTCTGCTGTCACAGCACAGAGGGTCTCTCCTGTACAACAATCCACGGATGCTGCACTTTCATGACTGACTCATATCAAACAATTTATCCACCAAGATAGCTTTCAAGCAGGGTGCAGACTGCATCACTTTGGCTAGAAGGCAGTCAACCTCCAAAGTTTGTGATGCCATGTGGAGAATATTCTGTAATTGGTGCAGCTGGCAGATCTATGATCTGATCTGCCACTCCTTGACCACAGTAGCTGATTTTCGTCTCTTTTCAAAGTTACAGATTGCTCATTTCTCCACCATTAAGGGCATCCCTCTCCATTACCCTTAATTTCTCTGGGTTGCACCATAAGGTTGGACCCTCATCAGAGGTACCTCAAATTTGCCATCCACATTTCTAGGTGGATTAGTCTATCAAAAGTTTGGGTAAATATTACTACAAAAAATTGTGTACGGGTGAAAAACTGACGACTGGTTGTAATTTTGATAAGACTGCAATGGGAAGGTTAGATTTTTTCATTTAGTCCGAAATCCCCATGAGTTTTCAATTGTAATATCCAGTATAGTTCCTTACGTGTGCGTTCTGTGTCAGTCCGCAAGTTTGATTCAGTTGGTAACATCTCGAGGGACTCTACTGAATGTCCAGTTGAATTGTGGTGGCTGGCAACTTTCGCATGGATTTTGTTGTGAATGTGGCTTTTATGATTATTCATTCGCTTTCTGAAATCAACGGTTTCGCCAACATGTTGAGTGTCACAGGTCTTGCATGTCAGAAGATAGATTGCATTCTTGGCTTGACATCCTAAGAACTGATTGTGTAGCTAACTCATGTTGTCGAACTTCTGAAAGATTTGGTCTTAGGCATATGCTTGCAAATTATGCAACGCTTGTCTTTGCAGCAGTATGTGCCTGAATCTGTGGTCTTGTTTGAAGTTTTCTTGGCACATACTAGATGGTCTTTGAGATTTTTAGGTGTATGGTACACAACCATAGGAACATCTTTAAAAATACCTTTCAGACGTTTGGACAATTCAATATGGTGCCAATGCTTCCGAATGATCTGTTATAGGTTCGGGGCATTGGGGTGGAAAGTTACCATGAACGGGACATGCTTGTTGGTTTTCGTGGTGTTATATTTCAGAAGAGCTCCTATCTAGGAGTCTAGTTTTGTTAATAGCCTCCTCAATGTAGCTCCTTTTGTATCCTCTCCTTCTAAGGTGACCCTGGAGCTATCCGAGTCTCTTTTCAAAGATAGCAGGATTAGAGCGTATGCACTTGGTACGAACACACATACCGTAAGGGAGATTTTTTATTACATGCTGGGGGTAGCAGCTGGTCAGGAGTAGATACTGGTGAGAGTCAGTAGATTTAGAATATAGGTCAGTTTCTATGTTCCCCTCAAGAAGGGTAGATTGAGTATCTAAAAAGTTACTGGAACTGTTTGATGACTATGACATAAATTTAATCATAGGATGGAAGTTATTGGCAAATTAAAAAAATATTTTTAAATTGTTGCCCATTTCAGTCCATTTCGATTCTGTGTCGTCAGTGAATTTACACCAGCTTAGAGGTCTATAGGGTCCCTCATTGAGAAGTTTTTGCTCTAGTCTTCCCATATATATATTTACTAAGAATATCTTCATCTGATTATATACACTCAACAGTATATATTTCTCTTTAACAGATTGGTGGAGGAAAAACAAAAAATAACCGTGCCCTAGATTGCGGTGCAGGGATAGGTAGAATCACAAAGAGGTTGCTGCTGCCAATATTTAAATATGTTGACATGGTGGAACTCAGCCAACACTTTCTTGACGCTGCTGGACAGTTCATTGGCAGTGATATTTCACGTGTTGAAAGGAGAATCTGTTGTGGTCTGCAGGACTTCAATCCAGAGAGGGAAAGATATGATGTTATATGGTGCCAATGGGTATTAGGACATCTGAAGGATGATGATCTTGTAGATTTCCTCAGAAGGTGTAAGACGGGGTTGACTCCTGACGGCCTTATTATTATCAAGGAAAATTTCACTTCAGCAGAATCTAAAGACTTTGATTCAGATGACAGTAGTTACACGAGACCTAGGGAACTTCTCATGGAATTGATAAAGAAATCCGGACTTAAAATACTTCAACAGCAAAAACAAAAGGGCTTTCCTAAAGGACTTTATGATGTTTACATGTTTGCTATACAATAATTTTTTCTTTAAAATAACAGTATATTTTGTCACCATTATTTATCCATTAATAAGCCCACTCCCATTATTACAAAGTTTGGTCAAATGTTTACTAAGGATATCTTTGTCTGATTATAAGCACACCCCTAATTATTAGTCTGGTCAAACTGGTGTTATCATGGGAGAAATACAGTAACTGTACAGTAAGAATCTATTGTTTAGAACAAAAACCACTTGAATAATCAATGCTTAGATAAACAAGTTTGTTGTACTGTGAATTTGTTTCTTTTGGTTATTAATTTTCATGGTTTTTCCAAAAATGATGATTTTGTTTTTGGTCAATAATTAAATTGATGAATCAGGGAAAAGGTCTTGTTTCTACAGAAGGATCATTAGTTGCTGGGTATTTAAATTGATGGTTAATAGCAATCACAAAACCTCCCGTGGGTCGGTGGTTTTTCCCGGGATTTTCCCCGGGTTCTTCCTCCACCAGATATACTGGCTGCCATGTATAGCCTATCATGTGCTGAAAAATGGCTTTAAACCCATAAAACCAAACCAAACCAATCACAAAACCCATGAAAATCTTCTTTAAATTGATGGTTGATACCATTGGATCTGTTTGAGGGACATACATTTTGTTTGCATAAACCAATCAGATTAATTAGTTGTGGATAAACAAGGTATATCCTATCCAATATATATACAGTGGACTAGAAGTACAAATCTTTGACTCCTGCTAATTGTAACCATCATTTTCTTGTGCAGTGTTCTGGATTTTGTTACATACACTATCTAGGTTTCTGTTAGATTTAGTATTTAGTAAGATTTAGGACAAAACTCATAGACTTAGTATTTAGTAGAATTTAGTACAAAACTCATAGACTTAGTATTTAGTTGGATTTAGTACAAAACTCATAGACTTAGTATTTAGTAGGATTTAGTACAAAACTCATAGACTTAGTATTTAGTAGGATTTAGTACAAAACTCATACAGCTTTGGATTATAGGACATATACTTAGATTTTGTATTCAAAAGAAGTCAATAGAATGTCTAACATGACCTTTCTGTGTGCCCAAAGCAAAGAATTGGACATTTGAGACCAAGATTTATTTTAGATTCTACTTTGTATACCCATGGCTGTAATAGTGCTAACTTTGTGATGAAGCACTCATACTGTGTCGGCCATCTATATTCTTCATTGCAAATTCCTAACCTGTCATGTCTAACATCTCGCTGCAGCTTATGGGCAGCAATTGGTCCACAGAACACCGCAGCTTGTTGAAAGTGATAGGATCAACACATGCATGGAAAAGAACAGAAGGTAGATGCATCCTTGATGAGAACTTTGTTGGAAAGTTAAGAATATTTCTGCCACAGGCTTATGCACACATAATAGTCCATAACAGTTCCTCAAACCAGTGTTTTCTCTGTGTTTGAAGCAGTTAAACATTTCACGGGCATGTGCGTCTTCATTCAACATTTAAATCACTTGAAACATTTAGACATCAATGGGAGGGTCTGCAGACATGCTAAGCAGTTTTAATTTTTTTATATCCACTGGTGTGTGCAGATCTTATTGTAATAAACTTCGCTTATTCATACTACAAATGCTTTAAATACTTTATGCATTCAGTATTTCCAGAATTATTTTCCTTTGATAAAGTTTAGTATATTTTTCTTGTCAACAGGATCTATTTGAAAACTTCACACTGTCCATGGAGATTTACCCCTCTATTTGAAAACTCCACACTGTCCATGGAGATTTACCCCTCTATTTGAAAACTCCACACTGTCCATGGAGATTTACCCCTCTATTTGAAAACTCCACACTGTCCATGGAGATTTACCCCTCTGTTTGAAAACTCCACACTGTCCATGGAGATTTACCCCTCTATTTGAAAACTCCACACTGTCCATGGAGATTTACCCCTCTGTTTGAAAACTCCACACTGTCCATGGAGATTTACCCCTCTATTTGAAAACTCCACACTGTCCATGGAGATTTACCCCTCTATTTGAAAACTCCACACTGTCCATGGAGATTTACCCCTCTATTTGAAAACTCCACACTGTCCATGGAGATTTACCCCTCTATTTGAAAACTCCACACTGTCCATGGAGATTTACCCCTCTATTTGAAAACTCCACACTGTCCATGGAGATTTACCCCTCTATTTGAAAACTCCACACTGTCCATGGAGATTTACCCCTCTATTTGAAAACTCCACACTGTCCATGGAGATTTACCCCTCTATTTGAAAACTCCACACTGTCCATGGAGATTTGCCCCTCTATTTGAAAACTCCACACTGTCCATGGAGATTTACCCCTCTATTTGAAAACTCCACACTGTCCATGGAGATTTACCCCCTCTATTTGAAAACTCCACACTGTCCATGGAGATTTACCCCTCTATTTGAAAACTCCACACTGTCCATGGAGATTTACCCCTCTATTTGAAAACTCCACACTGTCCATGGAGATTTACCCCTCTATTTGAAAACTCCACACTGTCCATGGAGATTTACCCCTCTATTTGAAAACTCCACACTGTCCATGGAGATTTACCCCTCTGTTTTAAAAAAAGGTGTGTGGGGAGGTATATAGGCGTGTTGGTTATTGAAGTAAACAAATGTGGGGCTTGCAAATAATATGTGTGATTTTGACACATTTGGTTGAATTTTTGTCATGATTTTTGGCTCTACTTGTCATTGACCAGGAGAGTTTATGGGATGGTTTTTTATTCGTTGTCCCTTTGTCCATTAGCACAAGTTTGTTATTGCTACTCCTAATAAACTACTTGGAGGATTGCCATGAAACTTTACACACACATTCATCCCATGGTCTAGTTGGTCCCAAATGAAAATGGTGCTGTTCAGACATCCAATATATCCCCATCTTGAAAATGCTGTTATTACTACTACTTCTGAATGGCTGGTCAGATCAACATGGGGTTTTCACCAGAAGACTTCTTATCATGTCTAGTTGGTGATTAATAAAAATGGTGCCACTTGCATATCTGATATCGCTACCATCTTGAGAATCATGTTATCGCTACTCCTCAATGGATGGTCATGTCAACATGGGATTTATGCTAAAAGACTTCTTTGGATCTCTAGTTGGTCCTAAATGAAAATGGTGCTGCTCAAACATCCAATATAGCCACCACAGTGGCCATCTGAAAAACCTTGTTATCACTAATTCTTCTGAATGAATGGTTATATCAGCATGGAGTTTTAACTGAAAGACTTCTTGTGATGTCTAGTTGGTCGTAAATGAAAATGGTGCCAGTCTGTCCTCCAATGTGGCTGCCACAATGTCCATCTGGAAAATCTTATTATTGCTATTTCATCTAGACGGCTGGTCATATCGACATTGTGCTTTCACCAGAAGATTTCTTATTATGTCTAGTTGGTCCTAAATGGAAATGGTGTGCATCTGATATCCAGTATGGCCACCATGGCAGCCATCTTGAAAATGTTGTTGTTGTACTCCTTCAAAATGGAAAGTCATATCAACATGGGGTTTTCACCAGAAGATTTCTTAAAATGTCTTGTTGATCCTAAATTAAAATGGTGCTCATCTGCTGTCCAATATAGCCACTATGGTGCCCATCAAGAAAATCTTATCGTTACTCCTCTTAATGGAAAGTCATTTTGACATGGGGTTTTCATCAGAAGAGTTCTTACGTTGTCTAGTTGGTCCTACATAAAAATGATGCAAATTGACCTTCAATATGGTCACTATGGTGGCCATCTTGAAGATATTATCTCTACTCATCCAAAATGGATGGTTATATGAACATGGGGTTTTCACCAAAAAGACTTCTCATGACACCTAGTTGGTTCTAAATGAAAATGGTGCCAGTCATACATCCAATATGGCAGCCATGATGGCTGTCTTAAAAATCTTGCTCTCGCTACTTCTTCTGAATGGATGGTCATACTGATATGGGGTTTTCACCAAAAGATTTCTAATTGTCTACTTGATCCTAAATGAAAATGGTGCCAATCTGACATACAATCTGTCCACTACAGCAACTATTTTGAAAGCCATGTTATTGCTGAAAAATATCAGAGATGGTTTCAACACTCAGTAGTTAAAAGGAAGAAATCTTACATACAATCTGTCCACTACAGCAACTATTTTGAAAGCCATGTTATTGCTGAAAAATATCAGAGATGGTTTCAACACTCAGTAGTTAAAAGGAAGAAATCTGACATACAATCTGTACACTACAGCAACTATTTTGAAAGCCATGTTATTGCTGAAAAATATCAGAGATGGTTTCAACACTCAGTAGTTAAAAGGAAGAAATGGTCTTATCTTGAATTCATGGAAATTCTTTTCAACCAGTAGAGCGTTAGTCCCTTCAAGGGATTCTGGTTTAATAATTAAGGACCTGTATTCAATGTTAGTGCACAGCTAGCCTGTACACCTTGTTGACATTTGTTTATCTTTTTAAATATACTCTTTTTAGGACTATGATATTTAAATGCTTTTTTCACCTTTAGAGAATTTTTTTGTTTTTTCTACAGGCTGTTTGTTGTACCTTGAGTGGGCATACAGTTATATTATCTGAAGTGGTTAGCTGATACCCAAGGTTAACGTGTTATGAAGTGCATGAGATTGTAGTGCTAGCCCTAATTATGACACTAATTAACTTACAGTAAGTACATAGCTACAATTGTAGTGCTAGCCATAATCACGACACTAATTAACTTACAGTAAGTACATAGCTATTATTGTAGTACTAGCCGTAATCACGACACTAATTAACTTACAGTAAGTACATAGCTACTATTGTAGTACTAGAACTAATCAAGACACTAATTAACTTACAGTAAGTACATAGCTACTATTATAATAGGTAGGTATAAGCCTTGTTAATGACTATTCCTTTGTATGGATAACCAGTTATGATAAATGAACTTGTAATTAACAACAATGAACAAAACTTTTGAACTTGAAAATTACCAATTGTGTTATTCTTATGCCAGCATTCTTTCTTGTACTATTACTCGAATGAGCTTGGAAGTAATTTTGATTAGTTTTGCTTTTTCAATCTTATGGCCAGTCAAGGCAGAACAAAACAAATTATACATTTCAGAGAACAGAACATACATTTTACCATGATTCTGATGTTGATACAGAATATGAACATACATTGTCCCATGATTCTGATGTGGATACAGATTATTAACATACATTGTACCATGATTCTGATGTGGATACAGATTATTAACATACATTGTACCATGATTCTGATGTGGATACAGATTATTAACATACATTGTACCATGATTCTGATGTGGATACCGATTATTAACATACATTGTCCCATGATTCTGATGTGGATACCGATTATTAACATACATTGTACCATGATTCTGATGTGGATACCGATTATTAACATACATTGTACCATGATTCTGATGTGGATAAAGAATATTAACATACATTTTACCATGATTCTGATGTGGATACAGAATATTAACATACATTTTACCATGATTCTGATGTGGATAAAGAATATTAACATGTATAAAGTTATGAAATAAAATATTGTGAACATTAATATCAGTCTTATGTTTTCAGTGTCATTACAATCTTTTGTATACCATATCCTGAGGGGCTTTTCCACTGTCCATTGACCTCAAAATATGACCATCATCATGTCATGGTTAACTTTTACAGGGTGGAGTGTATTATGTTATGGTCATCTATGTCAGTCTATTTGTCTATCCATTGTCCATTAAGAATGTATTTTTAGCTCTACTGGTCATAGACTAGAAGAGCTTATGGGATGGTTTGTTGTCCGACGTCCGTCCATCTCTTAGCACAAGTTTGTTATGGGGTTTTCATGAAAAGAATTCTTATGATGTCTAGTTGGTCCAAAATGAAAATGGTGCAGATCTGACATCCAATATGGCCACCATGGCAGCCATATTGAAAATCTTGTTATCGATACTTCTCCTGAATGGATAGTCATATCAACATGGGGTTTTCACTAAAAGACTTCTTATCATGTCGGGTTGGTACTAAATAAAAATGGTGAAGATCTGATATCCAATATGGCTACCACAGCAGCCATCTTGAAACTCTTATTATTGCTACTTCTTCTGAATGGATAGTCATATCAACATGAGGTTTTCATTAAAAGACTTCTTATGATGTCTAGTTGGTCCTAAATGAAAATGGTGCTGATTTGACATCCAATATAGCTGCCCTTGCAGCCATCTTGACAATCTTGTTATCATTCCTACTCCTGAATGGATGGTCATATCAACATAAGGGGGTTTTCACTAAAAGACTTCTTAAGTTGTCTAGTTAGTCCTATATGAAAATGGTGCTGATCTGGCATCCAATATGGCTGCCATGGCAGCCAGCTTGAAATCTTGTTATTGCTACTTGTCCTGAATGGAATGTCATATCAACATGGGGTTTTCACTAAAAGATTTCTTATGATGTCAAGCTGGGCCGAAATGATAATGGTGCCAATCTAACATCCAATATGGCTGCAATGACAGCCATCTTGAAAATCTTGTTATCACTACTCCTCCTGAATGGATGGTCATATCAACATGGGGTTTTCAAAAGACTTCTTATTATGTCTATTTGGTCTAAATGAAAATGGTGCTGATCTGACATCCAATATGGCCACCATTGCAGCCATCTTGAAAATCTTGTTATCACTACTACTCCTGAATGGATGGTCGTATCAACATGGGGGTTCTCACTAAAAGACTTATCATTTCTAGTTGGTCTTAAATGATAATGGTGCAGATCTAACATCCAATATGGCCACAATGGCAGCCATCTTGAAAATCTTGTTATAGCTACTCCTGAATTGATGGTTATATCAGCATGAGTTTTCACTAAAAGACTTCTTACGAGTCTAGTTGGTTCTACATGAGAATGGTGCTGATCTGAGATCCAATATGGCCACCATGTCAACCATCTTGAAAATATTGTTATCACTACTACTCCTGAATAGATGGTCACATCAACATGGGGTTTTCACTAAAAGACTTCTTACGATGTCTAGTTAGTCCTAAATGAAAATGGTGCTTATCTGGGGTCCAATATAGCCTCCACAGCAGCCATCTTGGAAATCTTGTAATCTCTACTTCTCCTGAATGGATAGTCATATAAGCATGGGGTTTTCACTAAAACACTTCTTGTGATGTCTACTTGGTCCTGAATGAAAATGGCACTGATCTGACATCCAATATGGCTGCCATGGCAGATATTTTGAAAATCTTGTTATGGCTACTCGTCCTGAATGGATGGTTATATTAACATGGGGTTTTCACATAAAGACTTCTTATCATGCCTAGTCTATTCACTGATTTTGACAACGTACTTCTAAACAATCGTTTTCCTTGGCACCATCTTGCAGCATGAATGAAATCATGTGAAACCATGTGTTTTCATCATTCAAAATGGTAGACATAGTTAAAAGGAAGAAATCGTCTTATCGTGATTTCCTGGAAGCTTTTTTCGCCCAGTAGAGCGTCAGTCCTTTCTAGGGACTCTTGTTAATGCAATAACTTGACTGTGTTTGACTTCACACTCCTTTAGCAGGTGGATTTGCCTTATGCAATCAAAAAAGCATATCGATTTGGAGATCTAAAGGTCACAGGTCAAGGTCGCTGTGACCTGCCAAAGAAAAATGTTTAAGTGATAGCTTCAGTTCTTTTTATATAACCCAAGCAAGCTTTACAGGTGTGTTGGCCTGTATGACACAAAGAAACCTATTGATTAGGGGAACAGTAGACCAAAGGGCAAGGTCACTGTAAGCTGTTGTAAGTATATATGGACGTTTCTTTTTATTTTCACATAGGAAAGCAGATGTAAACTACAATATGGACTATGTTTCTAATACAGAAGTGGGAAAAGAAAATGAGACCCAAGTGAGCTTCATATGGCTCACCAATCTGACATTTACCAAACTGTAATATGCAAGAGCAGTTAACCAAGAAATCTGGGTCAGTATGATGCTAAGGTTTTTCTATGTTTTAGTAATGGCAGTCATATATCGGATAATGGATCTGAATGATTTGTGAAAGTTGGTCCATTTCTGTTGAAATTCTGTTCACCAGTTTTTGAGAATAAGTCTCATTAAGGTCTTCTATATTTAGCTCTGCTAGTCACAATCCAGAAGAACTTATATGATGGCCTTCAGTCCGGCATCTGTTGGCACGAGTTTGTTATCGCTACCCCTCCTGAACTACTTAGAGGATTGTCACCAAACTTTAAAAAATAATTAAAAAAAACATTCGTCCCAATGTCTAGTTGATCCTAAATCAAAAATGTTACCCCTCCAACTTCCAATATGGCTGCCACATCAGCCATCTGGAGAATCCTGGTATCGCTATTCTTGGATGATTTTCATATAAAGACTTTTTATATTGTCTAGTTGGTCCCAAATGAAAATGGTGCCGATTTGAAATCCAGTACATGTGGTGTCGGTAAGTTTTGTCATGAGCTGTTTCAGCAAAAAAGTTCTCGTTAGAAGTTCGCGATATTCGTCTTTGCTAAAATAGTTGTCATTATAAAGCTTTCTCATTGCGGTGAATTCAGGTTTTGACACAATACATATTTCGGCAAGCGCTCAAACACGGCAACGAATGATAAATGTTTTACTTGCTATGAAGAAAGCTTGATCGCGTCTGTTGGAACGATCTCGTCCTCCGATGGAAAGCCGATTTCAGTTATTTCGAGAAGTAGACGCTGAAGATCATTGACATCGTCACCAAACAATTTGACCAAATCGCGAAGTAGTTTCACTGCTGTGTTAGCCAACTTGGTCATTCTTGCATTTGGCAACTCAAACCATGTCGTGATAAAAAGCATTATATAATATTAATTTTGCTTTAATTGCGATTTTCATGCATCACACGTTCAACTGGGCTAAGTATACTCGGATTGGCAACCTCAGCCTCGACATAATTTTAACTTGACCTCTCTGGCATCTTTTGATTTGGCCTCCCTGGCTTTGACATCATTTTGACTGGCTGCCCTGATATCATTTTGACTTGGCCGTCCTGACATCATTTTGACTTGGCAACCCTGACATCATTTAACCAGCACCTATGTTTTGGTTGCAAAGATAACTGCAGCAACAAATGACTATGAAAAAGATTAATTCAAGCTGATGAATAATTCTGCCTTTGGCTAACTATGGAAAATATCAGAAAACTTGTCAATATAGAACTGGTCAATGATCAAAAGCACAGAGATAAATTGGTTGCGGCACCAACGTTTGCAGCGATAAAAATATTTGACGAAAATTTTGTGGCGATTCATAAAAAGAAGACTTATTTTATACTAAATAAACCTATCTACTGTGGTTTTACTCTAGTACAACTTTCAAAGTTACATAAGTTTCATTATAACCAAGTCAAAGCAAAGTACAGCAACAAAGCCATATTAGTTTTACTGATATGGATTCGCTATGCTATGAAAGTACGGCAACAAAGCCACATTAGTTTTACTGATATGGATTCGCTATGCTATGAAATCGCAACAGAAGATGTCTATGTAGATATGTTTTCCTCAAAATAATTATTTGATCTTTCTGATTATCCACGTGACAGCAACTTTTACGATGCTAGCAACAAAGAGGTTATAGGTAAGTTCAAAGATGAGGCTTCATTTAATAATATTGGGGGGTTTGTTGGTCTTAGAATCAAAATGTATTCTATTAAGCTTGCAGACGACTGCATCAAAAAACGTGCTAAGGGCATAAAACAAAAATGTTAAAAATACTCTCACACACGACGATTATTTGAAAGCGCTATATGGAGAAAAACATTACGCGCGGATGAACACTATCAGATATTGTCACCACGTTTTACATGCGATAATGCTACATAAAATTATGCTATCTGCATATGACAACAAAACATATGTCTTGGATGATGGCGTCAATACATTAGCTTACGGCAATTTCAGAAAAAAAAAATAATGCAGATTTTATTTTTACAGAATTAAACCTAATCTGAAGACAAAACTTATGCCGTTGTAAAAACAAAATGAAAAGCAAACGGTGCGAATTGGTGAATAAGATTTATTTCTTATACCACCGCAACAAAAAAGAATTGCTCTGTGGCTTGTACCAAGTGATATTTCAGCATTGAACATGGATTGAAACATTTCTCGCTTGCAAGTATCTAAGTTTGTTGCTTATACAGGTCGTGCTATCTTTTTATGTTTGCCAACTCCACCGCGCAAATTATTTATTTGTCGTGTAACAGCTTTTAAAGTTGCACTCCTATTATCAGATTTATTTCCGATAAGGTGATGAATGACAAGATCTCTTGGTATGATTCCGTTAAAGCACTCAAATATAAATCGATATGCGCTCAATATCTTTTGGCATCTGTCCATGCTAGAAACTGCAATGAGGATATAGCCATTGTTGTTAGGATTTTTGGCAGGATTTTTTTGACGCAAAACATGTCTTGCGTCTCCGTTTTTGTTTGCTTCATACAAGTTGTGGACAGGATGCTTTCTCCAGGCCATTATATATAAATATCTGTATCTTTCCAATTAGACATTCATTATGATCGAAGACAAAAATTATGTCCACATAGATATAGAGAACAGAATTATGTAAACAAGCATAAATATACTTCCTCCTAAATGGTAGCCATTCTCGAAAACACTAATATGAATTTTCAGGTGAGGCCAAGCGAAACAAGTTGGCTGTGGCCATATGCGAGCGTTTTGAAAAATAATATTTTTCCAAAAACCCAGTCTTGGACCGGGTGCTAACCCTGCTAAATATTTTAGTTCCTCAGCAGATAAGGAATATCAGATTCGCTAATCCACCTGCACCTGGTCGCTAGGGTGAACGGCTTCGGAGGCGGGTTTTTAGCCCATAACATTTTCAACTTCCTGCAACCAAAAAGGTTTGTGTTCACATCGAAAGTTAAGGCGGATGCCCTAACTGCCCCAGCCCGAATGTCACAACAGAGTGGCCAACCCCGTAAGACACTAGACCTTGTAACAGCTATCAATATATACACTTCAACTGATACACTTCAACAAATCAGTACTATACTACGTTTCTAAGTTTATGGTGTAGGCAAATTTGCATACATGTGTACCTAAATATAAAATGCATTCAAGGGAGTTAACTCGTGTGCCCCATATTTCCACCAAGATGGTGTGGATTAATAAAAGGCTAATTATAACTATAATAGTATATAGGAATGGGGCTATTTGGAAACACGTGTATGATTTTTCAGGTGAGGCCGAGCGTAAGCGAGGCCGAGACTGGGAAATCATACACGTGTTTTCATAGTCCTATTCCTATGTACTACTTGTGATGACTTCATATGAAGTCTAGTTGGTCCTAAATGAAAGTGGTGAACATATCATTACTATTTCTCCTGAATATATGGTCATATACACATGAAGTTTTAATTAAAGTGCTTTTCATGTCTAGATGGTACTCGATATAAAGGGTGCTAATCTGACAATCAGTATGGTCGTTATGGTGGCTGTGTTAAAAATCTTGTTATTGCTACACCTCCTGAACCGTGAACGGATTGTTGTATCGACATGGGGTTTTCACTTACAGACTTAGAATACAGTTTAATTGGTTCTAAATGAAAATGATGCACGTCAAACATCGAATATGGTGGCCAGCATTCAAATTTTGCTACCGCTACTCCTCCTGAACGAATGTTCATATGTACATGGGATTTTCACTAAAAGAATTTTTTTGATGTCTAGTTGGTCATATATGAAAATGGAGCTGATATGATATCCAATATAGCCATTGGCAGTCATCTTAAAAATATTGTCCCTACTCAGAATGCATGATTGCATCAACAAAAAGACTTCATATGATGCGTAGTTCTTCCTAAACGAAAAAACGCCCACTTGATGTCCAATATTGATTTTATGGTGGAAATCTTGAAAATCTTGTGATAGCTACTTCTGAATGAAAGTGACACGGGGTTTTCAATAAAAGACTTCTTACGATATCTAGTTGATCCTAAGAAAACAATTTGGTGCTGATCAGACCTCCAACATGATGGCCATCTATAAAATGTTGTTATTACTAATCCTCTTTAAGGAATAGTCATACTGACATGTGGTTTTAGCCAACACTCTGACATTGATTTTAAGGTCAACGGTATTGACTTAGGCTTTTAGTTGTTCTGGCTTGTAAGCATAATGACACAAACAAGTATGAATATATTATTATCATTTAACACAGCGTATAGATGTATCTGATGAATACCTTGAATGATACCACTTTTCAGCAACTTTTTTATTTTCCCTTCAAAAACTATTATTTACAAATTTAACCAAACTTAGCATGTAGTTGTATCTTGTCATTGTCTGAGACAAGTTCAATGGTCCTCTATCATTGATATCAGGATTAAGGTCAAGCGCAACGATAAATAAATTTGTACTGCACTTAAATGTATCTTGTGAACATGTTACCTCAAACATAAGAAAATAGTTTTGTTTCAATAACTCGACAGTTAAAAAGAAGAAACAGTCTTATGTTGGATTCCTGGAAATTCTGTTTGGCCAGTAGAGCATCAGTCCTTTCAAGGGGCTCTTGTTAGTAACAATGGTCACTATTGAATAATAAAATCATCTGTGCAGAATTGAAAGCCTTCGTGCCAGGAGTTCTTATGTCAAATTTGGTCAAATTCTGTTGAGCAGTTTTTGAGATGTCTATTAAAATTGATATTTGGCACATTTTAGCAGTGGGGGCCAAATTCATGGCAGATTAGCATCATTTAAAAAAATAGAAAGGCTCCTTGACGGTGCTTTTATAGCACTTTTTTAAACAAAAGTCATGTAAAGGTTGTTCTAATTTATTAGTAAGAATGGCCATATTTGATAGCAGATTCTGCATCATTTTGCATATTTAAATAATTCTTCATGCCAGGATGTTTTCTGACAAATCAGCATCATTTATAACAGTTTGAAGGGTCTTAATGCCAGGATACCATTAATTTTGGTCAAATTCTCTTGATAACTTTAATGAAGGTTTTTCTATATTTGTCCCGTCAACATTATTGGGAAGCGAAACACAGTAGTCACTTTTCCATCACCAGCGACGTCAACATTTTGTTATGGTTTTTGTTAACGTTTTTCATTTCAATATATTTCCTACACATCTTGATAGATTGTCATCATACTTGGCATGAATCATTACGAAGAAAAAACATTTCATTCTGTGTCACATACACTTGCCCCTTTGACCTTGAAGTCAAATTCAGTCATACAAAATATGCATTAAGGTTTTGGGATTTGTTTTATTTGCTTATATTTCCTAAATAACTTGATGGTGTTTCTTCATACTTGGGATAAATCCTAATCAAGCAAAGACAATTAACTCTGTGACACAAGCACTTGCCCCTTTGACATTGGGGCCAAAGGTTTTTCATTGGCTTATATGTCCTAAACCCTTTGATGAATTTTGTTCACACTTGGGATGAATCGTTATGAAGCTAAGACAATTCATTCAGTTGCACACTTGCTCGGCCCTCTGATCTTTGGGTCAAGATCAGTCATAGAAATTTTGTTTTAAGACTTTGGTTAGAGTCTTTTCATTTGTTTATATTTCCCAAAAGCTTTTTATGAAGTTGAAACAATTTATTCTGCGACATGCTCGCTCAACCTATAGTCCTTGTGTCAACGTCACGTTTTAGGTAATGCTTTGATCATGTTCGGCAGGCCCTCCCATTTTTATTGGTATCGGCAGCCATAATTGATAGTGGATGCGTATCATTTGTTCAACCCTGAAAGAAGTTCATGCTAGGATTCTTTCTGTCGTGTTTAGTCAATTTCTTGTAAGTATTTTTGAAACTAAAAACCATTTAAAGGATTTTATATTTTAGCTCCCCTGACCATAAAGATACTGACATAGACCTTTTACCTGTTTACAAATTATGCTGATTCACCATCAGATATGACCACTGTTACTAAATATAAACCTTTAAACAGTTTCTCCAAATCTTGGAAAAGAATTTTACCAAATGGGACAGAAAGCATCCGCTCATATAGACCTTTCAGGTTTATACAAATGTTGCCAAACCATCATCAAATATGGCACTGTTACTAGCAATATAAACATCTTTAAGCAACTTCTCCAAAACCATTGAACTGAATTTGACAGAAAGCATTTGGACATGAAGTCCTTTCAAATTTGTACAAATGATACCAACTTTCCATCAAATATGGCCACCATCACTAACAAGTGTCCCTTGAAGGGACTCGCGCTGTACTGTCCGAAAAGAATTTCTAGGTATTCAAGACCATTTCCTCTTTTTTAACTGTTGAGTGCTGAAGCCATCTATGATATTCTTGAGCGATAAGATTTTCAAATTATCCCGTTGCAGCCATATTGTATGTGAGATCGGCACCATTTACAATTATGAACTCGACAACATTAGACGACATTTGAAAACCCCATGTCAGTATGACCATTCATTCATTCATAAGAATTAGTGACAAGATGGTCAATATGTTTATTGACAGCCATAATGAATGTATGCAGGGCACCATTTTCATTTAGAACCAGCAATATATCATAAGAAGTCTTTTGGTGAAAACTCTATATCGATATGACTATCATTTTTGTAGCAGTAGCGATAACACAATTTTCAAGATAGTGGCGTGTCAGAACGGCATCATTTTCAGTCAGGACCAATGAGACACTATAAGAAATGAATTTCCATTTAGGAGGAGTAGCGACAAGAAAGATTTTCATGATGCCATATTTGAGGTCAGATTGGCACAATTTGCATTCAGATATCATAATTAGTCTTCTTGTGAAAACCCCAGGTCGATATGACTTTTCATTTAGGATGTTAAAGATGACTGCTATGGTGGCTATACTCTGTGTCAGATCAGCCTCATTTTCATGTCGTATCCACTAAACATCACAAGAAGTCTTCTGTTGAAAACCCAATGACGATATGCCTTTCCATCTAGGAGGCTATCAATACAATTTTCAAGATGGCTGCTGTAGTGGTCATATTGGATATCAGATCAGCACAATTTTATTTAACACCAACTGGACACCATAAGATGTATTCTGGCAAAAATCCATGCTGATACGGCTTTCGGTTCAGGAGAAGTAGCAATAACAAGACTTTGTTTTCAAGATGGCTGCTGTGGTGGCCATATTGGATATCAGATCAGCACCATTTTGATTTAAAACCAACTAGACATCATAAGAAATCTTTTGGTGAAAACCCCATGTTGATTTAACTATCCATTCTGGAGAAGTTGCAATAACAAGATTTTCAAGATGGAACCTGTAGTGGCTATTTTAGATGTCAGAGCGGAGGTATTTTCATTTAGGACCAACTAGACATCATGAGAAGTCTTCTGGCAGCAAAAAAAAAAAAGTAACATCGATATGACTTTTCGGTCAGGAGGAATAGCGATAACTAAATTTTCAAGATGGCTGCCGTGGTGACTATATTGGATGTCAGATTGGCTTCATTTTCATTTAGGGCCAACTAGACATCATATGAAGCCTTTTTGTGATTTTGTGAACACTCCATGTTGATATGACTATCCATTCAGGAGGAGTAGGGATAACAATATTTTTAAGATGGCTGTGGTGGCAGCCATATTTGATGTCTGAGCAGCACCATTTTCATTTCGGACCAACTAGACCTCGGGTTGAATGTGTGTGTGAAGTTACATAGCAATCCTCCATGTAGTTTAGGAGTAGTGATAACAAACTTGTGCTAATGGACATACGTATGACAGACAACAGGCTCTCCCATAAGCATTTCTTCTATATGACCAACAGAGTTAACAATATAAAAGACTTGAAATTACTACATCTTCAAAGCTTCTTAACAGAGCCTTGCCAAATTTGACAGAAAGCATCCTGGCATGAAGAACTTTAAAGTTTGTACAAATATGCTGATCCACATTCCAATATGGTTGCCATTACTAAAAATAGAAAGAAAAAAAACTTTTAAACAACTTCTGTTAAAAATACCGCTGAGCAGAATTTGATATAGAGGCCTTTAATTTTTTAAAAATTATGAAAGCACCATCAAATACGGCCAGTCACTAAAATTTAAGACTTTTTCCAAATAAAGATTCCATTGAGGGGACTGATGTTCTACTGGACAAGCAGAATTTTCTGGAATTTTATAAAGGTCCGTTTCTTTGGTCCATTTATTCTTTTTAAATGCTGATATATATATATATATATATATATATATATATATATATATATATATATATATATATATATATATATATATATATATAAGTTAACATGTTCACAGCATACCTTATGTACAGTACAGAATTCTTTGTCTTTGATCTTGAACCTGATATCATGAATAGAAAATCATCAAACTTGTCTCAGACAATGTCAAGATATACTTACTTGCTAACTTTAGTTAAATCTATAATTTATATATTTTGGGAAGAAAACGAAGTTATTAAATTGGTATCATTCACCAATATATCCACAGACTCTGTTTTATAAAAATCAATTCTTACCTGTGTTACCATGCTTACAAACCAGTACAGCTAAAAAAAAAAAAAAAATACAGAGTCAAGATCTTTGACATTAAAATCAATGTCAGAGTGCTGACTATCAACTTGTTCATTGGAATGCAACTAAATACAAAGTCAGGTAAAAATTCACTTTTATATGTGCACATCACTGAAGCACAAAATTACAAGCAATGACCTTTGACTTTATCCCAATGTCAATTAGAATGACCTTTGACCTGATCTCAAGGTCAATTAGTTTTGGTTTTCAAAACTTCTGCACAAAAGTGCATTATATGTTGGTTATCAGTTCTGCATCATTTTCATTCAGAACTAATTACTGCAAAAACTGTTATACTGAAAACCCCATGTCAATGTCACTATTCATTCAAGAAGATCAGTCATAACAAGATTTTCAAGACTGCCACTATGGTGCCATTTTGGAGGTCAGATGAATACCAGTTTCATTCAGAAACTGATAATTTTGTTTTCTGTAGCATATTAGTGAAAATGCCATGTCAACACGACCATATGTACCGAAGAGGCCATATACAGATTTGTGGAATGCCCATCAAGGCAGCCATTTTGGAGGTTAGATTAGCACGATTTTAATTAAAAAAACAACTATATATATATATATATAGCGAACAAAAGAAGCGGGGGGGGGGGGGGGGTAAACCCCAATATGATCATTTGTTCAGTAAAATATTCTGTTGCGAGAGATTGTTCCAATGCTGGAATACAATCTGCTCGGGAGAAGTAGCAATAACGATATTGCTACCCTACAAAGTTCTTTAGTATTAAAAAAATTATAAAAAAATGTCGATATGACCATTTGTTTAGGAGGAGTAGCGAGTGTTTTAAGATGACCACCATGGCACCTATATTGGATGTCTGAGGGACGCCATTTTCATTTAGGACCAATTAGACCTTAGATGGCTGTGTGTGTAAAGTTTCATGGCAATCCTCATAGTAGTTTAGTAGCAATACCAATCTTGTGCTAGCGGACGAACAATGGACGATCAACATACCATCGTATAATCTCTTCTGGTCTATGATGTAGAGCTAGAAAGTGCTGGAAGAATTTGATCAAATTTTATGGAAAGCATCCTTGCATAAAGATCTCTCCATTTTGTATAAATAATGCCATTAAATATGACCACCATTACTACCAAGAATACAGTCAATGACACATTATATACCTGCCATGTGTTTAATAGTTCTCCGTGTTGACAAGTGCTATGGTATAAATAATGCCATTAAATATTACCACCATTACTACCAAGAATACAGTCAACAACACATTATATACCTGCCATGTGTTTAATAGTTCTCTGTGTTGACAAGTGCTATGGTATAAATAATGCCATTAAATATGACCACCATTACTACCAAGAATACAGTGAACGACACATTATATACCTGCCATGTGTTTAATAGTTCTCCGTGTTGACAAGTGCTATGGTATAAATAATGCCATTAAATATGACCACCATTACTACCAAGAATACTGTGAACAACACATTATATACCTGCCATGTATTTAATAGTTCTCCATGTTGACAAGTGCTATGGTATAAATAATGCCATTAAATATGACCACCATTACTACCAAGAATACAGTCAACGACACATTATATACCTGCCATGTGTTTAATAGTTCTCCGAGTTGACAAGTGCTATGGTATAAATAATGCCATTAAATATGACCACCATTACTACCAAGAATACAGTCAACGACACATTATATACCTGCCATGTGTTTAATAGTTCTCTGTGTTGACAAGTGCTATGGTATAAATAATGCCATTAAATATGACCACCATTACTACCAAGAATACAGTCAACGACACATTATATACCTGCCATGTGTTCAATAGTTCTCCGTGTTGACAAGTGCTATTGTGCAGATGACTTTCTTTCTTTCAGTCACGTGACCTTGATCCCAAAACTTGTAGGCATTTTCCTTGCCCAATGTGTAAACAATCGATAAAATCCAGGTATGTAGAGTGGAAATAATGTTATTCTGCTGAAGCCATTTTTCTTCAGTCACAGTGAACTTGCTCTTTGAACTTATCAACCCCCAAATCAATGGATTTCTTCCATACCCTCAGTACTAGCCATTCACAAAGTTTGGTAGCCATATATGATAGAGAACTAAAGTTATTATGTAGAAACTGTTTTTCCTTTTTCAGTCACAGCGACGTTAACTTCTGACCTTTTCATGCTTCTTCCTTACCTCAAGTGCAAGCCATCCACAAACTTCAGTAACTGTTGACAGTGGAGAACTGGAGTTATTGTGCGGAAACCATTTTTCTTCGTTTACAGTAACCTTTATGTTTGACCTTGTGACACCAACATCGATAGGTTTCTTCCTTACCCCAAGTATAAGCCATCCACAGAGTTTGATAACTGAAGATGGTGGAGCACTTAAATTATTGGTGGAAACCGCTTTTTTTGTTTTTGTTTATAGTCACAACAAGCTTTCTTTCCTTATCCCAAGTAACTGTTACTGTACTTGGTGGGCAACTAGAGTTATTGTGGAAATGAAATTGGTAGCAGACAGAGGGACAGACAACACAACATAATACACTCTGTATTAACGTAGGTGTATAAAGAGAAACCTTTAAAGGACTTTTCTAAACAAGAGTCCCTTGAAGGGACTGATACTCAACTAACTTAAAAGAATTTCCAGGAGTTCAAGATAATGGTAAGACTATTTCTTCTTTTTAATTACAGTGTTTAAACCTTTTCTTAATTTGTTTTATACGAATAACAAGATTTTCAAATAAGCCGCTGTGGTGAGCATATTGATTGTACGATCGGCACCATTTTCATTTAGGACCGACTAGACATCCTTAGAAGTCTTTTGGTAAAACCCCCATATTGAGAAGTAGCGATCAGAAGACTTTCAAGATGCATGTCAGATCGGCATCATTTTAATTTAGGCCCAACTAGACACCATAAGAAGTCTCCCGGTGAAAACACCTGGACGCCAAGACATTCCATTTAGGATGAGTAGCAAAAACAAGATTTTCAAGAGGACCACCAGCTGCTTTGGTGGCCATATTGGATTTTAGATCAGCACCATTTTCCTTTAGGACAAAGAAGACATCACAAGAAGATTTCTCCTGAAAACACCATGTTTATATGACTTTCCATTTAGTAGGAGTAGCGATAACAAGCTCTAAAAGCTAGCAGCAAAGGTAACCATATTGGATGTCAGATAAGCATTTTCATTTAGGATCAACTAGATATCATCTAGGAAGAGTAGTGACAACACGATTTTCAAGAGTCGGTTGCCTCTGTGTCCCCTTTGGAAAGACGCTTCGCTTCTATCTCCTCAGTATGATATAGCAAACTGTGTTAAAGGTGCCGTTAAAACCAACAAACATAAAAAAAATTACGTTTACTTTTTTGTAAACTTTAACAGTAAACTAAACTTAGCCATTTACAGATATAAACATTGCTGCCTTGGTCATGAGCTAAATAAAAATACCTCACCTATGTTAGTAAAGCATAAAATGTAGGTCATAGCGACCTTATTTGTAAGGGTGTGGTACTAACAGAGATGCATCCAATTTTCAAATTTCATGATTCAAACATAATCAGCACCCAATAAAACAACGTTAAACACAAAATTTCAAGTCACTAAAGCAAGAAATATAGATCACCTAGACCTCCATGCAAAACGGGTGACATACTTCTCAAGACACAACTCCCACCAAGTTTCACGATTTAGAAAAGTATAAATACAGCAGGTCAAAAGATCATGTGGTAATGTCATAAAACGTACAAACTTGACTAAAGTCAGTAAAAGGCAGCTGACTGGAAAATTTACCTTGCCTAGAGATTTGAGCTTGTCCCTAAATATGACAACATAATATCATGACAAAAGCTAAAAACAAAGTAAAATAAAATTTGATATGTTTTCTTGAAATTGTGTAATATTTATTTTACAAATTAAGATCTAATTTTGTTTTCTCTCTTATCAATGTTTTTGCACATTCAATCTTCCACCAATAATTAAAGTTATCAAATATGATATATATCATAATACATGTATATGATACCAGGAGTACTGATAACTGGAGAATAGAATTCAAAGATCATACTGGATATTTTTTCTTTGCAACAGATTCAATAATATTGTTTGTGGGAACATCAGGATTTCTTTTTTTGCCCGAATAAGCTAAAATGTTAATCGCTTCACATGCCTGTAAACCGTGTCATCAACAATTATCATTAGTCACCTTGAAATATGTGACATCAGGGATGCTGCCAGGATTTCATCTTAAGGGGGGAGCTCCCCCATTGTCCCCAAAATAAGGGGGGAGTAGAAAGAAAAAGGGGGGGGGGGAAGTACATAGTTCAATATTTACCTAACACAAATATCCGTCTCTCTTTCTTCCTGCTCCACTCTGTTAAGGCTCTATCAAAATCAAAATCTTCAAAAGATTTTCTCTCTACTTGTATAAGCATTAATGTATTGATCGTTTCTGGGCTTAATCTGTTTCTAAGCTGTGTGTGAATATTGTTCTGTGCTGAGAACCCCCTTTCACAGTCTGCTGTCTGATGGGGCATATGCATAGCTAGCTTAGCCAGTTTGCACAAGTTGGGAAACTGTTCTTTATGATTGTTGTGTACAATTTTCCAGAGATGAAAGGTATTGTCTCTTGGATATCTCTGCTCCAAAACAAGATTTGAAAGTCCGATTTGAGTGCATGAACTTTTAATGCCTAGATACAATCCTGTGACTCGGCATGTCGTTTAAGAGTATAAGTCCTAAAATTCAAGCAGCCCATTTCCAATGTAAAAGGGTTACTTTTCCCACAACTTTTGCAAATATCACAGAACATACCTACTGTCTTGGTGCTGTGTTGTAACTATTTGTACTCTACAACCAAGAATTCAGAAACTTTGTTTCATATTTCGGTTTCTTTTTTGGCGGTACATCTAAATCGGCACCGGACATTGTTTTTGAACTACCATCCTCCGTTTTGTGAGAAACTCCACTACTTTCTTCATTCTCCTTTTCACTTTCCACATTCCCGCCACCACTGACTTGAAGTTCACTTTCCACATTCCCGTCACCACTAACTTGACGTAATCTGTAATCTTACGTCCTGCCATGCTTAATTACACATTCCGGAAATGCACTAACGTTAGTGCATGTGCAAATGAGTGGAAAGGGAATCAATTGCAGTACCCCCACATAGGATACACGTGTTTCGGCTATAAATAATTAGCGGGATTTCCTAGTATCCTTTTGTCTTACTGTACATCTGCAGACTTCGGAATGGAAAGAGGTATTGTGAAGAAAAAAAAAATATCCTTACTTTTGAACTTATTTTTCAACTCTTTATTCAATTTATCTTAACAGTTACAAATAACGTTTGTATACAGCTGCACATAGTATATTTTTTATATGCACGACTTTGAAGCAAGTTGCAGGAGTTCTCGCGCATCAATGCTTTCCAAATGCGAATTCATAGCAATGTTGCGCGATTCGCGCACCCTAGAAGCATCTCTGTGACATGCATCAAAACAAACTTTGCCGAGATGACTTTTGAGAGTCAGCAAGCTTGGCACATTTGATTGGACCAGAAAGTTGGCCAGGCAGTTTCATTGACCTTCACAATGATTACGGAGAAGCCTAGTCACCCCCAGTCTGCCAATGTATGTGCATACTGTGTAACATGCAAAAACCCTATGTGGTCACGAGCTAAATACAAAAACCAAAGCCCGATATGTTGCTCACCATTACCTTTTTTGTAGGGTGTGGTACTAACAGATGATTCTAGCATGAACAGCTATAACACAAAATGTTAAGTAGTGAAGCATGAAATATTGGACTCGGTGACCTACTTTAGTGACAAGGTTGTAGAACTCTTAAAGATGCATCCCTGCACCAACTTTCTTGATTCCAGGTAAAACAGTATGTATACCAGATGCAAATAACCCGTGGTTATAACATAACCTAAGCCAGCAAAATGTGATATGTACATCACAGTGACCTTTCATTGCAAGGGCGTGGTACTAACAGAGGTGCATAGAAAGTAGAAAAGGTAGGTACTTAAGACTCAAACGGGGGTATGGTGTGTTAAATAGGGTCAAAAGATTCGGGGGTCAGACGGGAATTTTACAGAAGAGCAACCTTGAAAGGTATGGTTTGTAACAGTGAAAATACCGTACGACGTCAAGCGAGTTTGTCTCTTGGTGTAACAGTATAGCATATGTTTGGAAGGGAAATGCTAGTTTGGTTTACTCTCTAAATGAATTGCTGTAGAGGAGTCCGGTGTTAAAAAGGATCAAACGTTTATAGGGAAAAACGAGAAATTAACATGAGGCTGCATTGTTGAAATGTATGTTTTTTGACAGTGTATTGGTTTGGTTTGGTTTTATGGGTTTAACGCCATTTTTCGCACGATAGGCTATACATGGTGGCCAGTATATCTGGTCGGGGAAGAATCGGGAAAATCCCGGGAAGAACCACCAACCCACGGGAAACTAGCTTTCTCACATAACCACATTGGCCGAGCCCAAGACTCGAACCCACGCAGACAGAGGTGAGATGGCAGTGGTCGGTAGAGGCGAGCGCCTTAGACCACTCGGCCACCTGGGGCCCCAACAGTGTATTGAAGTTGTTTATCTTAACAGAGATCCTGAACGATGACGGTCGTCTCTATTGATGACATAAGCACCAACGTCTTCAGTTTTATTATGTGTAGGGTTCTTTTTTAGTTGTTGTTTATAACAACAACAGGGTAGGATGGTAGGTAGGGACATTAGTTTATTTAGAAGGGATAGATAACCGATTAGTGGATACGAATACCTTTCCAGTTAATTATTTGCTCTGATCATTCTGCAGTTTCATTTTAGCGTCAAAGTTGATGCATACTACATGTATCAAGTGCTCACTGATGTTTCTTTTAATTAGAACAGTGCTACTTGGAACCTATAAAATTGTTTTGCAGAGACTGAAATAGTACCTATAAAAATTTAAACTGTTCCTATCAATACAGATCTGTGCATGTGATGTGGACACTAACTGCAAAGTATTCATGTTTGTGCTTGAAACATATTGTTGATCCCGATATCCACATTTTTCCCCTTTAAATATTTGGGGTAGAAGGCAAATTTATGCAACCATGTTGACATTATGAGTAGAATGAAACTAAAAATTACATTAAGGATTTCAGTTGCTGTTCCTTAACATAGCTTTTAAGTATTTAGGATGATAAACACAGACATTATATGCACGAGCAATGTCTGCATGTTACATATAGGTGGCAGACTACTTATTCATTTTATTTTATAGAGTTTTCATTTCCAATGAACTCCGAGTGCCCTTATCTCACTTGGAGGTTTGGGGGCAAAGACCCCAATTTTTAAAAATCTATATGCAACCTTACAAGTAGTGATAAAAGGATTTTCAAGATAGCTGCCATGGTTGCCATATTGGATGTTCAAGGGTCATCATTTTCATTTAGGACTCTGGTACTGGATTGGCTGTTCAGCAAACAACAACTCCCAAGCCAAATATGCCAGAACTAGAAATCATTATTGGGCAAGTGACAATTCATGCAAGTAACTGAATTATTGCATATAAGAGAATTTTTTCAATTTTGAGACCATTTTCCCTGCATCATCTTTGTTGGACTAGCAAGTTAAACTTGGAATTGTCACTCCCTACTGTCAGATGCGATCACTTTGGAAAATGTGCAAGATTGTACTAAGTCGAATGTAAAATTTGTTACAGAAGAGCAAGAACACTGTTATGTCAAAATTATTTCAAAATATGACGAGAACATTTTTTATTTGAAACTTTTTAATGACCCTTTAAGCCTTTACAGCATACTTTCTTCTTGGGTACAAGCGCTCTTTTCTCTGCTGTTTCTTCGTCTTTATGGCCTTTTCATATTTTGTGAGCACCCTGCGCATGGCACGAGTCTTCTTGGGACGCAAGTCCTTGGGCTTGTAGCGCTTGGAGCGGTAGTATTTACGCAGATTTTCTTTCTGTGTCTGGTGAATCACAGTCAATACTCGTGCAATGGACTTTCTGATGACAACACTGAAAAATATTAATGCACAGATGCAATCAAAACTAAAACTTCATGAGAATGGGTACAAGAATCATTTAAGGAGCAAAATGTACAGCTATTGTACAAATGAAAGACTGTATATGGTGTACGAAAAAAACTTTGAAGTTTGGCAAAAACAACAGTAAAATAATCAGGAATATTTATTTTTGCAACATGGTCAAGAACGAAATGCAAAATGCCCTCTTACCTCAAGATTACCCCACTAGTCGCTAATCCTCAAGTCAGGTTGCCTGTATGGAGATTACTGCATTTGCATAAATGTAAAACTTTGGTACCAAAAAAGTGTAAACCCAGTTTAGTCACGAGGCGGTGTACCAGCAGATCAGGTTTTACACTGTCCACTCGTAAATGTGCGCGTTCTCAACCCAGCTTCGTCATAACACATTGTACTGCAGATCCAGGTCTATACTGTACGATCTACTTGTAAATTTGAGCCAACAGTGTAGACACTGATGCATCATTTTGTGCCAGACAATCAGGATCTATACTGTACACAAGGAAATTTGTGCAAACAGTGTAGTCACTGATGTCATGACATAATGTGTCCCAAGATCAGGGTCCAGACTGTACATTCTACTTGTAAATTTGTGCAAACTGTGTACAAGCAGTATATACATGAATCTATCATGACATATTGTGTTGGCAGATGAGGCTATACACTTACCGGTAAACTCTTCTTGTAAATTTGTATAAACAGCAGATAATGATTTGCAAGTGTATCATGATATGGCAGGTGTGGATCTATACTATTTGTGATCTGACTAAACTACAGATCTATAATAGAAATTTGACAGGCACTGAAAAGTCAACGTCTTGTTGACCTTCAGAATTTTAGATTCACTTACTTCGAGTAGCCTATCAGATCAAGTGCTGCATTTTGTGATGAGTGATCGTTAGAAACTTTTTTGTTTCCATATGACATTTTTTACTCCAAGATATCTGAAAGCTGTAATTTGTTGAATAAAAGGGTCAACAGAACATGACCCCTTCCACATCAATGCCCACATCAATGGCCATCAGATCTACTTGTTACAAGTTGCTCTTGATTTTAATCAGACTGCACTTAATACTACAACATTTACAAAAATTTCTAAATATGCACACAGTATATAATAGCTGAAACAATGCCATTTACTCCGATTTGAAACTCAAACTTTCCCCAGATATGCATGTTAGGCTTACAGCTGAAACTGGCGTAGTGTTGTGACAGATCAGTGCCAACACAGTTTGCACAAATATACAAGTAAAATGATCATTGGACACGTTTTGTCATGACATCCGTGACTACAATGTTTGCACAAATTTCCTTGTGTACAGTATAGATCCTGATAATCTGGAACAAAATGATACATCATGGTCTATACTACTGGCTCAAATTTACAAGTAGAGCGTACAGTATAGACCTGGGTCTGCCAGCACAATGTGTTACAACAAACCTGGGTTGAGACCACACAAATTTACGAGTGGACAGTGTAAACCATGATCTGCTGGCACACTACAAAATAAAGGAAACAACTTGGCTGTCCAACTTCATTTCTTTTTTCACCTTCTATCGAGCAATATGTGGAGATTTTTGCAGTGTTTAGAAAATAAAACTATTCCCAGTCCCCATGATGAAAACTCTACATCAACCTGAAGGAAAAGCTGAATACATACAAACAGTCCGAGATCCCAAGAGCAGAGGTGTACGTCACAATTTTTCTGTAAATATTGTAGAAAGTTTCCTCACTTATCTGATGAAACTGATGCATAATGAGGAGCACTTAAATCGTCAGAACCGACAGTCTGCATCATAGTCCGAGTTTTCTACAACCTTTTCCACACGGTGTTAGATATTTGGACAGATAAGTTGGTGGGAATGGTCAGAGGAAACTTTGACAAACTGCAACAATGCCGATCGGAGCACTAAACATTTTAAGGTGCATAAACTGTATGGTTATATGAACAAATGAATCTTAGCAACCTTCACAAATTTCAGATGTGAATAAAATGTGAACATGACTGTGAATGCCTGGTTCAGGCTCTAAAGATGCTTGTCAAAATTGTCGTATGTTTGATGGAATGATATTGCTTTTCTTAACTTTGGCATTTCAATGAAAATGCAAGGAATGAAAGGTGTTTACACTTGAATGGGGTAAAGAAAGTAAAACCGATTTCATTTTCTTTTTCCCGCACAATTACATTCAAGTACACATAAATTGTACCTTTTAGGAGAAATTCTGGTCGAGTTGCCCCTTACAGTAGCCATGTCAAGATAGGTTTGGAACTAAAGTTAAACAACTAGCATGAAATTGTTTTTGCTTATGCATATTCTTAAATTTATGGACGGATGGACAATGGACTACGGTCAACAGACCATCCCATAAGCTCTCCTGGTCTATGAGCTGTCGAACTAATAATTTACCAGTCTTTCAAGATTAGAACTTAAGAATGAAAATGCCACATTTCGTTGGCACGCTGAATGTTTTGTCAGGCAAATTATATCACATTTTTTTGTGGGGGCACCCTTGATGGGCAACTGAATTTGACTTTGGGAGGGGCCCAATCTGGATTTAGAAGGGCTCCAGGTGTAGGGCTATCCAATTTGTTTTGCACTGCTGTGATTCTGCATTTTTTTAAGTGAACTTGTGCCCTTGTCATCTTTCCAAAAGACTACAAGAGGCTCATTTCGAGTCTTCATTGAATTTCTAATCACATGTTACCTAAATTTCCTGTAATGGATCACTATTTCCCGCGGTTTCATAAGCTGAATCTGCAAAAATGAGCTCTTTTTATAATGTTTTGATATGAGCATCGGGTCAACTACAAGGATGTACCTTTTACCTCAGTAGTTCATATATGGCATATTACTGCTCATAGTTAACGCAATGAATCACTTTGAAAGAATCATTTGGCTGAGGTAAAAGGTAAATCATGACTGGTCTTTTGTAAATCACATCTGAAAATTGCAAGGAAAACCCCAAGGAATATTCTATTTGTTTACATTATGTAATAATTGACAGGCAAATGCCGAGTGACATTTTTATGGAGAAAATAGCTGGGTTCCATGCTCCAATTTCCGAGTCCCATACCTCAGGCTTAAGGAATTTTTAGCCCCTGACTTGTATAACCAAAGTACCTTGAAAGGACTGAGACTCAACTATTCAAAAAACAATTTCCAGGAATTCAAGATAACACCATTTCTTCTTTTTTTTGCAGTGTTAATATTCTTCAGCAACAAGATGTTCAAATTTGCCACTGTAGCAGCCATATTGGATTTAAGATGGCACCATTTTCATGAGGACAAACTGGACACCATTAGAAGAATTGTGAAAACCTCATGTTGATATGACCATCCATTCAGTAGAATTTGTGACAAGATTTTCAATATGTTCATTGTGGCAGCCATACTGGATGTCTGAGCAGCACCATTTTTATTTGGGACCAACTAGACCTTGGGATGAATCCATGTGCAAAGTTTCATTGCAATCCTCCAAGTAGTTTCGTCGGAGTAGCAATAACAAACTTGTGCTAACGGTCAAATGGACGATGGACAACAGGCCATCCCATAAGCTCTACTGGTCTATGACCAGCAGAACTAAAGATAAGACCTGAACATGACAATTTACCAGCTATACCTGAAAAATAGGTCACACTAACCTGATTTTGGAAGGGTGTTACACTCACCATGAGACACTGACAAAAATTTTTAATGAGCCTAAATAAGCAACGTAAGCTGCCATAACACTGTGCCATTCCACATCTGTGATGGGGCATAAACAGTTTTTGGAAACTTGCGGTTTGAAGTTTCATGCCAGTAAATTGTTGTATACTTACATTTTGGACAGCTTGGAAGCTGCTCCACCTGTTACTTTGGCAACTCGCAAAGTTGCAAGTTCCTGTAAAGAAACAGAAACTATTAAGCAATAAACGATACCAGAACTAGCCATAAAAGTTGCAATTATTTGTTTACACTAAAAAATTGTGTACTTAGCAGTTGGTTTTATAATTGAAAATAATTCATTTATCAAACAAATGAAATTTGATATCTACGGATCTTCATGTTCGAGAATAAATTTATACATATATTTATTTTTTAAAAACGGCCACAAAAAACAGAACTACTGGCAGGGTTCGAAACTAACGGACATCCGTTAGTCCGCGACTAATAGTTTTCCTCACGGACTAATAATAGGTTCCAATATAAGTCCGCCTGAGTAATAAAAAATGAATGCATGTGATTATTTTAAAGTTTGCTTTTCTCGTATTTTTTAACGAATTTCAAAACAGAAATGCATGCAAATAACTTGTTATTTTTAGTTGCTGAACTTGTTGTAACTCCCGTATGTAAATCCCGATCACCTGTGCGCTTTATATTAAGCATTACAAATGATGTAGTCTACAGGTATACTGAAAATTTGTTCTATGCATCACTCATTTTTTGCCTGGCATTTTTATGAATATTTATTTTAAAATGTTCTCTTCAATACCAGTGTGAATAAAAAGTGTGTATAAAAGGTAATAGCTATTTGTAATAAAATATACATTAAACTGAAATGACTATAATAACTTGGGCCATTTTATACATGTAAATCATCAGGTATAGACCTTTGCAATCATATTAAAATAGTACATACTTGCATCCTTCGTAGAGATTTAAATCTGGATGAAGTGTTGACAAATATTTAGAACACTTCATATGTTCCTGTTTGCAAATCTTGTTGTAAATCGTAAAGAAATGGCTTCCCTTATTATAAACGAGTTAGTACTTTTTTCACCATGACATAATTATTCTGTACACTAGCTTTGTGTTATAAAAATCAAAGAACCTAGAAAGCCAAGAACGTTGTTAAGTGAAAACAATGACAGAAGCAAACAGGACTGACCACTGAATTTTCCGGGCAAGGGGGTGACTGAGAATCTTTTTGGAGAAAAAAAAATTTCAGTTCTCAAATGGCTTGAAAAAATATTCTTGCAGATTTATAGGAAAAACAAAATATCCATTATATTTGTACACTTTTTAAAATTATTTTGAGGTAATAGAAAGTAAATATCACGACTGGAAAGAAAATCCCACCCCCAATTAAATGGTTGGTCTCTAATGAACTAGCTTAATATATGTTCCATTTCAGTGAGGAGATTTGATTATCAATACCTAAAACTCGTGCAAATTCATCTTGACAACAGTTCATATCTGCAGTTTCAAGATTTTTAACTACCATACATGTACCAAGATTAATTCATCTTCTTTATAAAGCCCACATTATATCCCACCTTTATTCCCTAGGTCCAACTCTTAAGGCAATTTAACCGGTTTACTAATTAACATATTTATTTTGAATTAGTTTTTTTTTACATGTGCTGCTTGGTATATATTTTCAGTCTTTCTTTGTTTCTTTTAATGATGTTAATTTACGTTCATTACAGTGTAATGCTAATCCTACAATGTAAGACATCCACCCTGATATTTATATTGTTTGGGTGCAACGTCTTACTTCCAGCACAAACAATGTTGTGTAGCGTGTTCCCTGCTCGACTGACAGGGGAACTAGAGGCCAAATTTTCAAGAATATCTCACACACTTGGCAGCCCGTATTGACACTGTTCCACAGATAAAAGTCTAATTGCTTTAGTCGGACTATACTTACTCTGAGGTATTTTTCCTGATGGAATAAAAGCCCGACACAATCAAGTGGACACGTTTTCAAGTTCTGTTGACATACATTCCAGTTGGTTGAAATGCAATGGGATCCGAGGAATGCCAAAGTCAGTTGAAGTAAGAGCAAGTTATCGGCATGTGGGCCGATAAGCCCTTGGCTTGTAATGGCAGCACCCACTTTGTTTTCAAGTTGACAATCCTTTGATCGAGCCACGAATTTGATACTTGTTCAGTCACAACTAGAATCCTACAACTATCTTGGCACATTTGACTGAGGGGGGTTATTTGAACTCCCATCGATCTTGCTGCACCATTTCGGTTAGACACCATAAGAACTTCTGATGAAAACGCCACGACAAAATGGCTTTCCATTTAAGACGAGAAGCGAAAACAAGCTTTTCAAGATGGCCACATACTGGACATCAGATCAGCACCATTTTCATTTAGGATCAACAAAACATTACAAGAAGTCTTTTAGCGGAAACCCCATGCTGCTATGACCATTCATTTATTTAGTAGTAATAAAAAAAAATTCAAGCTGGCCACGGTGGCAGCCATATTAGACATCAGATCAGCACCGTTTTCATTTGGGACTAACTAGACATAATAAGAAGTCTTCTGGTGAAAACACAATGACAATATGACTTTCCATTCAGGAGGAGGAGTGATAACATGATTTTCAAGATGGCCACTATGGCGGCCATATTGGACCTCAGATCAGTACCATTTTCCTTTAGGACCAACTAGACATCACAAGAAGTCTTTTGGTTAAACCCTATGTCAATATGACTTTCTGTTTTTCATGAGTAAAGACAAGATTTTCAAGCTTGCTGCCTTACTGGACGTCAGATCGGCACCATTTTCATTTTGGACCAACTAGACATTAAAAGGAGTCTTTAAGTGAAAACCTCATGTTGATACAACCATCCATTCAGGAGTAGCGACAACAAGATTTTCAAGATTGATACTGTGTGGCAGCCATATTGAATGTCAGATCAGCATCATTTTCATTTAAGACCAACTGGACATCACAAGGAGTCTTTTGGTGAAAACCCAACATCAATATGACTTTCACTTCAGGAGGAGTTGCAATATTAAAAATTTAAAGATGGCTGCCATGGTGGGCATATTTGACATTAGATTGGCACCATTTTTATTTAGGACCAACTAGACATCACAAGACGTCGTTTGTGAAAACACCATGTTGATATGACTATCGATCCAGGAGTAGTAGTGAAAACAAATTTTCAAGATGGCCACTGTGGCAGCCATATTGAATGTCTGAGAAGCACCAACTAGACCATGGGATGAATGTGTGTGTAAAGTTTCATGGCAATCCTCGAAGTAGCTTAGGAGGAGTAGCGATAACTTGTGCTAATGGACAGACAGACAACAGACCTTCATATAACCTCTTCTGGTCTATGACCAGTAAAACTAACAAACGTTTAACAATGTGTGATTGAAATTAATGTACATTTTACCTCCGACTTGCTTCACAATAGCTCTAAATAGAGAAATAGAATAATAACCTTGCAGTCTGCAAGCTTGCTAGAAGTGAAATATCAAGATTGGAGCAAAACCACCCAGTGGTTAACCCTTTTCCAGCGGGATATGACTCTAGTCGTACTTTATTTTCGCCAGCGGGATTATACTCCGGTCGTATGTTCACTACATTCCATCGACCACTTCGCAGAAGTGTTTTTAACTGTATAATACGTCATCAATTTACGTGTACTCTTTTAAAAAGAAGGAAATAAAGGTTGAAAGTACACATGCATTAACACAACAAGTTTTAAAGACCCCAAAACTGGTAAAAATTCCATTTCAAAATAGAGTTTTAACATGCGGAGATCAAAAATGGCGGTCATATATTGAAAAGGGAAGTGAAGACTGTTATGTGCTTCCAGAATTATTTGAAAATAAAGACCATTTCGTGTGGAAAATCGACATTTTTGGCAGTGGGAATCATTATCTTTACTTCTTCAAAATGAACGGAGCTGACAACTAGTTATTTGAAAATTTGATTTCAAACGAGAGTTTTAACGTGTGGAGATCAACATGGCCGACAGCGTTTTGTGGGGAAAAAATATGTTTTAGGCAGTGCAGATCGTGAGCTGACTTCGACGAAATGAACAGAGATGATAACTGGTTAGTAGAAAATTTTATTTCAAAACTGAATTTTAACGCATGTAATTCAAAATGGCAGACAGTACTGAAGCGGCAGTAATGTGGATGCCGATTTTGATGAAAAAATAGACAATTTTGGGGGGGGGAGGGATTTATAATTTAGGCAGTGGGGATCGTGATCTTGTTTGCATCCAATGAACTGAGCAGATGATAAATAGTTTATTGGTATTTTAGACTTGGATATTGACGATGAAGACGTGGATGCTTTTCAAGCTAACTGGACATTTTGAGAACTTCGCTTCTCGTAAAGTTCGCACATATACCAATGTTTTTGTGTGTGCATAATATGAAATTTTACTGCATTCCTGGAAATGGACCAAAATAAACCCAACAGAACTCTGATATTATTACATTATAATTTATTGTGAAAAAAAAACACTGAACCAAAATGAAAAGCTTTGTAGACTTGCCAGTAAGGATTATTCTGTTTGCTCTCCAATTCTCATGCGAATAAATTTAATAAAATTCTAATAACTTTTGATATTCTTGATTTATTTTTATTATTTTGTCACCTTCCTAAATGGCGTAAAATTCCCCCCATTTCATACACTTACATATAGGAGGTAAAATTAATATTGCAGATAGGAAAATTTCATTGAAAGTAAGTAATAAAAAAAATGTAAAGCATGTTTTTTTTGCTTACATAACTTTACTTCCAACGTAAGTTTATACATCTGAAAATTTTCAGTTAAAAAATATGACCTTAAAAGTTTTGTATGCTTTTGAAAATGGTATACAACATTGAAAACTTATTTGAAAAATTGTCCTCTAAAACTAGATTGACCAACGTCGCTGCATTCTCTCATGCTGCTACACCTCAGACTGAAAAATGTCCAGTTCTATACAACTGCCTGTCTGATTGGGCTTCAATATGAAATGGGTTAAGGAGTTTGGATAATAGACAAAAAGTTGGTTGGCAGATTGGTATTTCTATGACACATCAGCACACACAAGACTATTTAGTGATGAGGTAAGGGGAGAAAAGTGCCTTGCCAGAGAAAAATCATGCCAGCTGACCCCAGGCTAATTTTTGAAGTGACAGTTGGGCACGTGGAGATTAAACATGGTCATAAATTATAGCACAGATTTCATACAATCAGTTTATACACCATCAGTTCCTTGCCTTTTTTAGATCATCAAGTTGCTTGAGAAGATCTTCTTTCTTCTTCCCACGAAGCTCCTTGGCTTTTACTTTTGCCTGAAAATAAAAGTAACTTTTGAAGGACAGATCTTCAAAACTGTTTCAGTGTGTTCATCAGAAGCCGACTTGCTCTGCACTTGGCTCAAGCCCAGCTGTTTGCACATACAAAAGTATATCAGAGCTCTACATAATCAGCATATTTTTGTGTATTTTGATCAAATAAAATTACTGAAAACACAAAGAATGTTTTAAATGTATTCAAAGCATGTAAAACTGATTAATTCTATTTTCTGGGGTCCATAGTTTTCAGTGTATTTCACTTGCCATTAGGAAAGCATTTAATTTTGCATCAATCGATCAATATTAACTATGTAAATGGGACAAGTTCTGGATGTTCCTTGCACATTTCAAGTCATCGTTTTTTATTACAATGAACATACTGCAAAAACAGACATATTTTCGAGCACACCCAGAGTTTGTCTTAATCACTAAGCTGTCTGATACAATCTCAAAGGCATGATAAACATCTTCACGGTTTAATCTAGGATTCAGCCACTGCCCCACAAATAGCCACTAAGAGTTTGACTTTTTCTTCACAACTCGACTATTGGTTACATCAAGATTTATAATAAATGACACTAAAATTATACTTAAAATATGAATTATTCCTCTAATAGAATAATACAGTATTATTGTGTTCACAGAGTAAGAGTGAATCAAAATTATTTTGAACCCAAAATCAAGAACTTAATATTTATGAAAGAACAATTGCAGTGAAAAACCACTATGGCACACTTCGTTTTAACACGAATTCGGATATAGCAGTCGGGGCATGCGTCCTGAATATTTACACTAATTTCACCCAATTGTTTGAATCACACTACAGATTTCTTTAGTGCCAAAATAAAAAAGAGCTTTATTTAATAATTTGGCAAGATATGTTGTATTTTTCAAGAAAAAAAAAATATAATTCCTTCTTGCTTTTTTTTGAAAGACGTCAGCTACTTAAAAAGCTGACAGTTGTTAATCTAATTATTATTGAACCATCAACAATATAGCCATTAGTCTTCTTTGTGCTCGTCTTCAATGCATCCTGTATACACTTGTAGCTCAATGCCGGGTAAACAATGGCCATCAGATGTCTCAAGATCTTTGACTACCGCATATGTACCAAGATTAATTCATCTTCTCAAATGACCCCACATTATATCCCACCTTTATTCCTTAGGACCAACTCTTAAGACAATTAACACTGCTTACTAATCAATGTATTTATTTTGAATTACTTTTTATTTTACATGTGCTGCTTGGTATATATGTTCAATCTTTCTTTGTTTCATTTAACAATGTTAATTTAAGTTAATATATACAGTACAGTGTAATGCCAGGTGTTTACTCGTGCAAGTTTCTTAACCAGTGATGCCTTTATACTCACGGAGATAAGTGTCTGATCTTTAAAGTAACAACTATGCTTAGCAAGGGCAAAGATCAGAGCAAATGCCACCTAACTACAGGAAGTGTACATGCACTTGCTGACAAAAGGTTATCTTCTTTGGTCGGAATGGAGAGGACTTGCAGAGAAAACAACACAGCATGCTAAATGATCATTCTTGGGATTTAAACTAACTGGAGTGTATATGGATATAAATATTGTGAATATTTAAATATAAATTATATATCTTTGAAACAGAACGAGTATGGTGTGGAATTACTATTATGGATACAGCCAAATCGGCTGGTGACTGGCGAGTACATGTGCTCTAACAATTCATGCTCAATTTGCCTTTTTTTGTATACATGTATCAATGAATGGTTTCTCTGCCAAGAAATTAAATATTAAATATGCAATAACATTTAAAAGCAATTCTTGTTTTTAATATGGAACCAGTTGAGAACTGGATCAATGAAATCCATAGGTTTGCCCCCCCCCCACCCCCCCCCCGCCCCCGTACAGCTAAGAAGATATGCACGCATTTATTTCTTCAGGTTATCGACCCATTTGCCTATAGCAAAATACGGTACATATCACAAGGGCATCCTGTGGACCCCAATCATCTTGCTATAGCAGGATTTCACTGTACTGTGTTACTTCTAGGATTTTTTAAGAATGGGACAACTTTCCCAATGAAACTTGAAAGTGGGTCAAACCTGCAAATAAGTGGGCCAAATCGTTTCACAATTTACAGAAAAAAGTCAAATAAAATTCATCAATATGCAATGTCAATGACTGCGATATTATACTATGTCGCTCACTTACGAACATAAAATTAGCTAAGTGACATTATCTAAGTTGTTACTCTCTCATATTTCAACAGTACTAGTTTGGTAATATGCACATCCTGTTGTGAATGCATAATTCACATCACACCTTTATCGTTTTTCGATAGGAATGGTAATTTCTGTCTACCATGGTTGAAACACATCATATTTTACTTTTTTCAATGGCAGTGCAGTTGCAGGGGATAAAGAATTGCAATCTTTTTTTTCAGTCTCAGATCCAAATGCCTTATTTGGCAAAGAATAACTGCCAACAACAGGAGTTGGAATTTTTGAACTTTCTAGAAACTGTCGTTTGTAATATCTTCTGAAAAAATGCTGAAGTGATTTTTCATCGTTTTTCCACCTGAAGACCATAGGTTCAACTAGCAGTGTATGATGCAAGTGGGCTTTGTCTGCCTTATTCAATCAGATTGCTGGATTATTGGAACCCTTCCAACTCCAATCAATAAACACTGTACATTATAGATCACGCCTCTGACGAGTTGGTTGTCCTTTATGATATGTACAAGATGAGTTTTCTGAGCGACGTGTATGCAAAAACCCAATACATACAAGTTGCATTAGGCATTAGATCAAAGGAAATGCGCCAAATTTTAACTATACACAATTTTTGGGGTGACTAGTTGATTAACTTGCTCCTAGGTAATGAAAAATGTGTAAATCCCGCATTCCCCATGTCCTAGATGAAACAATGAATCTACCTAAACCCAAAGTATAGAAATACCATCATGTTAGGAGACTAAAGCCTAGATGACATGAACTGTGATAACGCTATCCCTGGTGCCAGAGATAAATCACACTGTGATCGTTTAACAGCTGTAGTGAAAGAATTTAATCTTGAAGAGATAAATAGATCACCCACCAGATAGGGTTGCCTACTTGAAATAATGATCACATCCCATCCAGGACTTTTAGAAAAACACTTCACTTGCCCTCCCACCAGAATGAGCTATCTTGGTATACATGCTATAAACATACTTCTTGGGCCAATTCAATCCAAAAAGCCCAAAAGAATGGTGCTTAATAACAAGCAAGCAAAGTGGGATTAAATCAGGAGCAAGTTTCAGGGACAAATATATCACATCTGAGCCTGAGAATAACTCAGTCACTGGAAGAGCTTTAAAGGTGCTATCTTCCCAAGTATGGAAAAACATATCCCAAAGAAGAAAATCTGAGTAAGCAAAATATACCATGGATAACACTAGAGATTAAAAAGCTAATAAAGAATACACTTTACAAAAGGAAAAAAAAAAAAAAACAAATTCGACACAGGACAAAATTTCAACACCTTCGACGCATAGTAAGAAATAAACTACATGCATCTTATTACAACCATCCAAATAACCTACTGTATCCAAAATTGGAAAGTAACTCTTAGAATTTTGGAAATATATAAAATCTAGAAAAAAAGACACCAATAGCATAGGAACTTTAAAATCGAATGGAACAGCAGCTGAAACTACCAGGATAAAGCAGACATGTTGAATGAACAATTCACATCTGTTTATACAATGTACAAAATGCATAACATCCCAAGTACTGGCAAATCCGCGTATGAACTTGTGGCAACGATCCATATTTCTGTCAGCAGTGGAAATATGCAATTATAAGACTATATTCCAAAAAGGCATGTGATCCAGACAAGATGTAAATATTAGTCCTGAAAGAGACAGAGAAAATAGGACCATTCCTTGCTTCAATCCATCAGCAATCTCGCGACACATCTGAGGTAAGATCCAACTGGAAGAATGCCAACATCATGCCCATCTTAAAGAAAAGAGATACAAACCAGAAATCCATCACTAACTGAGGCTGCATCAAAAATGTTGGAACACATCATGGTTTCCCATATAATGGGCCATATAGACGAAACCAGTATGGATTTAGAGCCAAAAGGTTCTGCAAAACAGCTAGTCGTGACCACCAATGATATTGCCAGAAACTTGGACAAAGGCACTCAAGTCGATATGGCCGTATTAGATTTCTCCATGCCTCTGAACAAGTCCCACACCAGAGATTGTTACAAAAGTTATCATATTATGGAGTCACGAGACATCCAAAGGTGGATCAACTCCTTCCTACAAGGCAACAGGTTGTGCTAGATTGTGGTGCATCAAAAACCACCCATGTATCATCTGGCATTCCCCAGGAAACAGTACTTGATCCAACCCTGTTCCTGATCTACATACATGAACACTACTAGTACAAGTTTGACAAAGTCGTCACAATAGTTTGTTCCGACTACTGTTAAGTAATGTATTTTCTTGCTTGCAAGTAATAATTGTGCAGCCATGTGGGTTTTTGCAATTGCTTCTCAAAAGATGTCTGACGTTTAGTCCTACAATGTAAGACGTCCACCCTGATATTTATGATGTTTGGGTGCTATGTCTTACAACTTAAATAAATGGCGTTGTGTAGCGTGATCCCCGGTCGACTGACAGGGGAACTAGAGGCCAAATTTTCAGGAATATCTCACACTTGGCAGCCCATATTGACACTTTTGAACAAATTAAAGTCTAATTGCTTTAGTCAGACTATACTTACTCTGATGTCTTTTTCCTAACGGAATCAAATTCTGACAAGCAAGTGGTTGCCTTTTCAAATTCCGTTGACATACATTTCAGTTGGTTGAAATGCGATGGGAGCAGAGGAATTCCGAAGTCGATAAAGACGAGATAAGTATCTTAAACAAAATGAAGCTGCACAATCGCTTTTATCAACATTAGTATATTTTTATTTGTTTCATTAAAGAAATAAACTCCAACTTCAATTGGCTTCTGCATTCCTTGGCTACCATCGCATTTCAACCAACTGAAATATATGTCAATGGAACTTGAAAAGACGTCCACTTGCTTGTGTCAGAATTCGATTCCATTAGGAAAAAGACATCATAGTACATATAGTCCGAAAAAAGCAATTAGAATTTAATTTGTTGAAGTGTCAATATGGGCTGCCAAGTGTGCGATATATTCCTGAAAATTTGGCCTCTGGTTCCCCCGTCAGTCGACCGGGGATTACGCTACATAACGCCAGTTATTTAAGTAATAAGACGTAGCACCAAACATCATAAATATCAGGGTAGACGTTTTATATTGTAGGACTAGTCTGACGTTCTGCAGATGCAACGGCAACTTATTCATGAGCAATGTCTGGGGAATCTGCTGCGTTACCAGTATTATGATCTTCGACCTAACATGCACTCGAGCGCTACAATAACAAAAGGCTAGTGACAAATAAACGCCACTTAGTCGACATAAGGGACAGTTTGGATGTAATACCTCGCACGGGTTCAAGACTTACGATCTGGAAATGGACATGCTCACTCAAATTAACAAAATAACGGACATACAGATTGATTGATGGACAGAGCAACTGCTATATCCTCGCGTATTACATATCAAGGGTAGGGGAATGATCTTAAACTGAACTATGGAAGTTGTCAACAACCAAAAAAAACATTGAACCGATAATTAAATGAATTTATAGTAAAATTACATGGAATCAAAGATATATATCACATATATTCTTAATCTGATCAATCAATAAATATTTTAGGTTTACAAATTTACTTATTATAGGGTCATTGATATGTAGTAACGTGGATGATAATGGGTTTTATTTAACTATAACTAAACTATACCATGTTGACTGTTTGTGATGGCGGAAGAGGGCGCACCTTGCTTCTACATGTACTTCCGTAAAGTCTTAACACAGCCTTTTTTACATTCGTTCAGCCTATGGGAAAATATTACTAAACTATTTTCGAATATCTACATTTTTGTTTAATTAAGAAAGCAACGTTTAGTTAGGTAATCATAGCAAACAAAAATAGAAATATCTGGGAATGCGTTGAAATCTTTCAAATGATTTATCACTTATAATCCACGTATTAGCAAGCGTTTACATGATCATGACTATTAATTGTCCGTTTAGAACAAGGTAACAGACGAAATCATTTCCTGGGTATCGTTGACAGCTGTCTACACTTCAGTCCCCTGATTCAGTTTTATAAATTGAGTCTACAAGCTTTTAATTTTTAAATGGCAAAAAATACAGGCGCTAGTAAATTTAGAAAAGTTGATGTAGATCAGTACGATGAGGAGATATACAAAGACGATACAGATCCGCAAGGAGATGGTGATATCGAGGGCGACCGGGGACCGAGTGAGTCGGAAGTCAACACATTTTTAGCCCAGTATCCTTGCAGTTCCTTGTTCAGCCATAATTTATACTGATATTTTTTGTAGGGCATGACTGGTATGTCACTTAAGCTATTTTAGGGCCAAGAAAATGATACGCATTGTATGTAGGAAAGAGCTCCTGCTACAGGGGCTCGTTACAGATGAAATTAAGACTATCGGCCAGTGGATAGAGGCATAGGGCAGGGCAAAACCTGTAACAATATAACACTGGGGAAGACACGATTGATTACCCCTCGGTATTTCAGATAACTTGTCCAGTGTTTCTATGATAGGAGTTCACTGTTTAACTTAGGCATATCATAGAGGGTTTACAATAATTTATATCAGAATGTTGAAGAAATGCACAATATGTACCTATATAGGAAATGCATAATATGTACCTAAATAGGAAATACTGTTAATCACACTATGTATGTACCTAAATAGGAAATACTTTTAATCACACTATATGTGTACCTAAATAGGAAATACTGTTAATCACACTATATATGTACCTAAATAGGAAATACTGTTAATCACACTATTTATGTAACTAAATAGGAAACACTGTTAATAACTATAATCATACTATATATGTACCTAAATAGGAAATACTGTTAATCACACATTTATGTACCTAAATAGGAAACACTGTTAATAACACTATATATGTATATTAGAAATGCATAATATGTACCTAAATAGGAAATACTGTTAATCACACTATTCAGTACAGCTCAAGTGATTTTTCGAAACACCACGCTTCACGGTAGGTGACTTAATCCCCTCCACTTTAGCTCCACAATAATGCTCTGCAGTGGAGGGATAAATATCTACAAATCACCACCGCGCCTTGGGAGACACGCTGATGTCAACTCCACTATGGAGGGGGCTGGTCGACATTACTGATTGACATTTGAACAGCCATTGAATAAAGACCACCTATGGAAAGACTGAAATGTCAATGAGTGATTTACAACCGGATACCATTGGAAGAATCAGTCATCTTTATTTCGATCATATATTTGGACAATATAAAAATAATTTCAAAGGTCTTGTATATTCAGTACACATTACTGTTTATAAAAGGTTGATCGACTTCTGCAATAAGTTTATGATTTTAATTTATTAAAAGAAATATGAACAAACGTACGCACTGACTTGATGAGAATAACACCTTGCTGAGCTTCTCGAACAGCATAAATGTATCATTTTCTTCCAAAGGAAAGTAATTCCATGAGATAATGACAATTAAAATCCAAATTGGCATTCGCTTCTGCTTAAAAACAGCCAAACAAACAAACCTAAAACACTGAATTTACACTGAAATGCAAACCGCGTGCTTAGTCCTTAAGCAGTAATAGCAGTCACAAGGCTGAATCATCCGGGATATTTTTTTGTTCTTTCATCATCATATAAATTTATTTCAAGTGAAATATGGAACGAAGTAACATCTTTTTTATACTACAAATCAGACAAAGACAATTGTTTTCATGTATATTCAATTGTCTCTCCCTAATAAAGACTTGATTTAAGCGGATGTTCTACAGAAATCAAGGCAGTGACCATTGTGAACACTTGTAAAATACTGACAAGGGTTTGCATCAAAGGATGATGTCAGTTTCAGCTTGGGAACCATGTGTTTTTATCACACGAAGCCATCTGACTTGGTGTGTTGTACTTTACAGCCGCAGTTATGGTCCCACCATTAACAACAGAAGTTTGATAATTGTAGGTAATTAATCTGAACTTGACTTATTACCGAAATGAAAAATAATGTGGAAAATTGTAAAATCTTGGACGTTCAGAGATTTTAATTTCAAACAAGTTTAGGGCATTTTGCATGGATGTATTGTCTGCACATGTATCCTATTATTTGCTCATTTTTATAAGGTGAAAATATAAAAACAAAATATATTCTTATAATTATTTTGAGACAGATGTTCATGCAGCAACCGCCAAAACTATTCTTTCTCAAGTTTTAATTACCCCTCTATAATGCTGTGATTGGATGTCAGAAGAAATCGTACAATATGTAACATTTGATTTGGCAATATGTATCATACATTATCTTCGTTATAACAAGGACATATTTATAATTAACTTAATGATTACGTTTTTTTCAGTATCAAAAAGTAAGAAAATTGTTCTCCAAAGGGATAACGATGTAGATAAATCGGTGCCCCCCCCCCCCTCTATCTCTCGCTCTCTTGCTCAACCTCTTTAGAGCATGTTTGCAAGGGTCATAAACAGTAAACCACGTCCACTCCACGGTGGTGATCGGATGCAACTCCGCAAGAAAACGTGGTGTGCAGGGCTAGTCTCTACGAGATGCCATGTCAACTCCGCCAGGATGCACGGAGTGATGGTGGAGTTTTTTCTTCTTTCTAATCCTTTCCACTCGCTCTCCACCCCCACCGTGAAGCGTGGGGTTCCGAAAAGTCATGTGAGCTGTACTGTATATATGTATTAGAAATGCATAATATGTACCTAAGTAGGAAATACTGTTAATCACACTATATATGTACCTAAATAGGAAATACTGTTAATCACACTATATATGTATATTAGAAATGCATAATATGTACCTAAATAGGAAATACTGTTAATCACACTATATATGTATATTAGAAATGCATAATATGTACCTAAATAGGAAATACTGTTAATCACACTATGTATATTAGAAATGCATAATATGTACCTAAATTGGAAATACTGTTAATCACACTATATTAGAAATGCATAATATGTACGTAATTTGGAAATAATGTTAATCACACTATATAAGAAATGCATAGTATGTACCTAAATAGGAAATATTGTTAATCACACTATATTAGAAATGCATAATATGTACCTAAATAGGAAATACTGTTAATCACACTATATAAGAAATGCATAGTATGTACCTAAATAGGAAATATTGTTAATCACACTATATTAGAAATGCATAATATGTACCTAAATAGGAAATACTATTAATCACACTATATTAGAAATGCATAATATGTACCTAAATAGGAAATACTGTTAATCACACTATATTAGAAATACATAATATGTACCTAAATAGGAAATACTGTTAATCACACTATATTAGAAATGCATAATATGTACCTAAATAGGAAATACTGTTAATCACACTATATTAGAAATGCATAATATGTACCTAAATAGGAAATACTGTTAATCACACTATATAAGAAATGCATAATATGTACCTAAATAGGAAATACTGTTAATCACACAATATAAGAAATGCATAATATGTACCTAAATAGGAAATACTGTTAATCACACTATATAAGAAATGCATAATATGTACCTAAATAGGAAATACTGTTAATCACACTATATATGTATTTTAGAATAATTAAATCTGCAGAAGTTTGGTAAGTATAGGATAAAGTACAATAGATTTTTGACTAAACTGCAACACTTACCATATATACTCACAAAAAGAACCAGATCCAACTGCAAACAAGATAGACCCAGATCAGCCATTGCATAATGCATCAACAGACCAGGGTCTGTGTTGTTTGTTCTACTAATTAGTCCTAACTGCATAGACCCAGATTCTACTGGTGCATTATGTGATGTCAGATCTGTGTTGTTTGCAGTTGGATCATACTTGTATGTGAGTAAATATGGTAGTTCCCAACAATTCTAGCTGTTGAAAATTCTGTGATTCACAGACCTATAAAATACATGAGAGTTTTGTCAGTAAACAGTAACATAAAAAAGGCACTCGTATGTCTAAAAGGCACTGATATGTCAGATGAGAAAGTAGCAGTGTCATCTAGGCTCATAAACAACAAAAAAGTGATGAAGAAAGGACTGGTATGAAACAAAACAACACAAAAGTCACAGGGAAAGGACTGGTATGAAACAAAACAACAAAAAAGTCACAGGGAAAGGACTGGTATGAAACAAAACAACAAAAAAGTCACAGGGAAAGGACTGGTATGAAACAAAACAACAAAAAAGTCACAGAGAAAGGACTGGTATGAAACAAAACAACAAAAAAAGGTCACAGGGAATGGACTGGTATGAAACAAAACAACACAAAAGTCACAGGGAAAGGACTGGTATGAAACAAAACAACAAAAAAGTCACAGGGAAAGGACTGGTATGAAACAAAACAACAAAAAAGTCACTGGGAAAGGACTGGTATGAAACAAAACAACAAAAAAGTCACTGGGAAAGGACTGGTATGAAACAAAACAAAAAATAAGTCACAGGGAAAGGACTGGTATGAAACAAAACAAAAAATAAGTCACAGGGAAAGAACTGGTGTGAAACAAAACAAAAAATAAGTCACAGGGAAAGGACTGGTATGAAACAAAACAAAAAAAAAGTCACAGGGAAAGGACTGGTATGAAATAAAACAAAAAATAAGTAACTGGGAAAGGACTGGTAAGAAACAAAACAACAAAAAAGTCACAGGGAAAGGACTGGTATGAAACAAAACAACAAAAAAGTGATGAAGAAAGGACTGGTATGAAACAAAACAACAAAAAGTCACTGGGAAAGGACTGGTAAGAAACAAAACAACAAAAAAGTCACAGGGAAAGGACTGGTAAGAAACAAAACAACAAAAAAGTGATGCAGAAAGGACTGGTATGAAACAAAACAACAAAAAAGTCACTGGGAAAGGACTGGTAAGAAACAAAACAACAAAAAAGTGATGAAGAAAGGACTGGTATGAAACAAAACAACAAAAAAAGTGATGAAGAAAGGACTGGTATGAAATAAAACAACAAAAAAGTCACTGAAAAAGGACTGGTAAGAAACAAAACAAAAAAGTCACAGGGAAAGGACTGGTAAGAAACAAAACAACAAAAAAGTCACTGGGAAAGGACTTTTATGAAACAAAACAACAAAAAGTGATGAAGAAAGGACTGGTATGAAATAAAACAACAAAAAAGTCACAGGGAAAGGACTGGTAAGAAACAAAACAAAAAAGTCAGTGGGAAAGGACTGGTAAGAAACAAAACAACAAAAAAGTCACTGAGAAAGGACTGGTATGAAACAGAGCAAAAAATATGTCACTGGGAAAGGACTGGTATGAAACAAAACAACAAAAAGTCACTGGGAAAGGACTGGTATGAAACAAAACAACAAAAAAAGCCACTGGGAAACGACTGATAAGAAAGATACAAAAAAAAAGTGACAGGGAAAGGACTGGTAAGACACAAAACAAAAAAAGGACCATTGTAAAATGTGTATAAAGAATGCTACAACCAGTTAGTGTTAGTAGCATTTGGTGCATCCATAGATTTCACCCATTTGAGACTGGAGTAATTGTACAAAATGGGCAGCAGAGATTTTCCGTTTACTTGTCAGCTTGAATTTTGAGTAAGAAAGTGCATGAAGATATTTAAGTTATGAACTGACAACTATCAAAACCTGTCAGAAACTATATGCTATATTCTCTGACTGACATAGATTCAGTGCATAGCTACAGTGTATCTCCTGTTAATGGCATTGACTTGGACACTAATTTGTCAAAACACAGTATGGGATTATAATCAGTAAGCACACTTATTATTAAAGGGCCAGGTGGTAATTAACAGGTCTTGGTGATCCTTTTGTTCAACTATAAAAGTGTGGTAAAAACATACTAATTAATGGTACTCAAGCAGTTGTAAACAATGGAGAGAAACACTAAAAGTTGGAAGAGGGGCTGTATAGCAATAGGGACAAGGTTAAAAAAAGGGCATGTTACTAAAAAGGGACATTGTGGCATGCAAGGAAAGGGCATGGTGCAGTACTATCCTAAAAGCTGCTAGTGGAAACGCCATACTTTTTTCATAGCACAGGACATTTTCTCTTTTTTTTTTCTTCAACAAATCTCGAAAAACATGTGAATTCATGTTGCCATGTTCAAGGAGGCATGTTTCTAAAAAATACTGAAAGCTTTTTATTAAGAAAAATTATTATTGATCACCTAAAGTTAAAGATTATATGGCTAAATACTGAGTAAATTAACTCTTCAATACATGAATAAAAAGACTTCTGATTGTTTCATATTTGGAATGACATCAATGGTAGAATTATTGATTTGTCTGAAAAAAAAGGGGTCACCATTCATCTTTCTGGATTCTGATTTTATGGTTTTCATAGATGCTTTAGTGTGTAAGAATATTAGACTGCCTATATTTGGAACACTTCATATCTTAGCTTTTACAACCAGAGGACATGGTTGATCTGAGTTCCCTTTATGTCGCAAAATTTTTACTTTTATGCAAGAAGGTTCAAGTAAATTAAAACAGGACTTTCTACTAGCCATTATGCAATGTGGGCAAGTTTTTTTAAATATATTCAGGGCTGATCAAATCCCATAGCCCAGCATCCCAGACTATTCATTTTCAAAGTTGGATAAGAAAAATCCTGGAAGGCACTATTCCAGGACATGTGCTTATTTCTTATTTTAAAATAAGTCATGCAAGCACTAATTTTTATACTTTAATCACTTTGTCTACTTTTATCTGGCTGCATACTGAATGCTTGAATCAACCTCTCTCCATTTATTCATTCATATCCTGTGATATACCACATCTACAGTAAGTGGTCATTGATAACTGTCACATGGGTGCATGTTCTATTACCACTTAAATTGGGCTAAGTGACAGAATTATCAGCTAATCAAAACAGTTAAAACAAAACCAATCCAGTATAATTAATTAGCAGTGTTTGAAACTATTGTATTTGCTCAACCCAGTTACTCATGAGTAGATCACCCTTAGATGTAAATCTAGCAATTCAATGCAATTTAAATAATGAAAGGCACTTAGGCAACATTAATCTAGTATGAACTGATTAAATGACAGTAATAATTCTTTAATTTTTAATGGATTAAAAAGAGGATCAACTTCCACACGTGATAATACATTTAAAACGAAGTTACTATGCTAATTAGGAGCTGTCTATTTATATTTAAAGGACAAAATGTATGTTATGTCAACTTTAGAAGTAGTTGACGAGTGGGGTGATCTTTACTTTATGGATAAAATTAGTTTAAAAGTTTACAAAATTATTTATGTGAGGAAGGTAATAGAGAAAATTTGGAGAAGGAACATTCATGTGAGTCTGAGCTATCTGTTTTTTCAAAGAGACTTAAGTCAGACTCTGGCAGTAAAATATTTCAAATCTGACACAACTGAGACAGAGAAATTTTCAGCCAGATTGGATCGATGATTATCCATGGCTTGAATCATTGAAGGAAATATGTTCTGCAGTTATTGCAAACAATATTCCAAACTGGCACAGGTTGGAAATTCAAACAGTGTGTTTGTCAATGAAACTGACAAATTCAGGACTGAACCAATCAAGTCTCATTACGGCTCTGGACCTCGTGACACTAGCCAGCATCTGCAGAAAATAACTGAAGTTAGAGTTGCTGACACTCCACTAAGAAAGGCCATTTTAAAACTAAATGAGAGTCAGTTGAAAAAAAATGAGAGCTCTCTATATCACAGCCTACACTTTAGCCCGTTATGGTAAACCATTTTCTGATATGGAAATGTTGTGTGTACTGCAGGAAAAGAATTAAACTTGATGTTAATTACAAGAACAGACTAGGGACATGAGACTTTTTTCTGTGTTGAGAGAAGAAATATGTGAAAGTCTGAATTCCAGTAAATTCCTTTCCATTCTTGCAGATGGAAACACTGATGACACTGTATCATAGCCAGAAATAGGGCATATAAGATTCCTTGACAATTAATCCCTTTGAGGAAACAAATATATTGTATGTTATTTCATTTCTTCTTTCTATGGATTAAATTGCATACATCTCATCGAATCAAGGCAAGATATTGAAATTTTGGGACAAGTGAAAAGGTAGGTGGGAACATTGAATTTTCTAAAACAGACAAGTTGATGAAAAAAAGATTTGATCAACCCTGATATTGTACTTTTGTATTATGTGACCTTCCTTAACTCGTACAAGAGGGAAGAATGCAGAAGCACTTGGAGTCATACTCAAAAATCCACCTGTGGGAGCCAAAAACCAAGCAGTTAAAGTAAGTATATTTGCCTCTAGATTCAGATTTTCAAAGTAGCTGTTAGCTAAAACTCACTTATTATTATTACAGTATTAGGCCCCACTTGAGTAAGTCTGTGGAACCCTACAGTAAAATACAATCTTTTCATCTGTCTGTCCATCAACATTTTGATTTTTCAGCAAAATAACTTTATTGGCAATAGTTGGATTTTACTATTTACATTTGGTATTCAGCTTTATATTGACAGGACCTTGAAAGAGTTTGAGTTCCAGCCTTCTGTCATCATGTGGAGGAGTTACGGCATGTATACCTTTATTGATGAGACCATGAATAAATTAGATTTCCATGACATCATTTACAGGACTTATGCCCCCTGATTGTCCTTCTGCCAACTTTAGTTTCCACAACATAACATTACCAAGGTTTGTTGGGTTTAAACCAAATTTGGTATGTGGCTTCATATTGATCGAACTTTGAATTCAATTTCATGCCTTCGATGACATCATTTACAAGAGTTATATTCCCTGATTGCCTGTTCTCCTGACATTGGTTTCTGCAGCATTACTTTACCAAGAATTGTTGGATTTAAAGCAGATTTGGCAGGTATATTTATTCTGACAGAACCTTGATTGAGTTTAATTTTCAGTGTGTTTCATATTCTCATTTAAAAGAGTTATGACCCCTGATTGCCAATTCCACTGTTTGTGGCCCTGTCAAGCAAATTACAAGGAATGAGGCCCATTGCAATGCACTGATTTCTAATAGCTTTGGTTGTTATTATTATCCTCATGGTTTTTTAAAAAGGATTGTGGATATTGTGTAAATCTGTCCATCTGCATGTCAATTCATCTGCCCACATGTCAATTCATCTGCCCACATGTCAATTCATTTGCACACATGTCAATTCATCTGCCCACATGTCAATTCATTTCCCCACATGTCAATTCATCTGCCCACATGTCAATTCATTTGCCCACATGTCAATATGTATGTCTATTTTTATACCTCCTAAACTGCAGAGTGGAAATTCTTACAACTTTGTAGTCATGTTGCCCCTGTGGTAACCATCGACAAGAGGGGTGTCATTATCGGCTCCCATGATCAGCGTCACTGCATGGGGGTCAAAGATCAAATGCACAATAATTTTAATTACAATGACATTTTCAAATATTTTTGGAACAAACTTAATATATGCAGCCATATCAGGAAAACGCTTCATATATGTGATGTATGTGACAGATTTTGCATTATGACCCCAGGGGTAACATGGGGTGGTGGAATGGTTGGAATATGTAGTGAAAAGTAGGGAGATTTGTGTTGGTGAGCCATTTAAATTATTCTAGCTATTATTAATATTATTACTATTATTATTGACTTGCTAGCAAAAAATATCGCATAAGGCAAAACATAGCAGTCACAATGTTTATCTTCCAGGATCAGCTTTTGGTTAAAGTTCTTTTTTAAGGGCAATATCTTAAGTTTGCATCAAGGGATCATCAGACTTTGCCCATAAATGCATCAGGGGTGGGTGAGTTAGGAATATCCCAAGAGGATGAAGGCCAAGGAGCTTGAAGATCAAGATCACAGGGAACAATTCATCAATTTTAGGTGGGTAGTCAGTGGGGAAAGTTTTGGATCTTGCATTGCTATCTGTTATTGACATGGATGAATTGACATCAGAGTAAAGGTGTTTACCATGGGATATAAATTATTGTGTTAGGGCCAAAGGTCAAGGTCACTTGTCAGATTCTTTTATTTTATATGGGGATAGGGTACATATATATGTATATTATGTGCCTATGGATAGACATTAGACTTTTAGCCAGATTCATGGTGCATTCTTGAGGATGATGAATCCAGGCATCCACAGTCAAGGTCACTGGGTGAATTGTTGTTAACTTCTTCAGGGTATGTTGTTATGATCTGTATAAAGGAGCTATATCTTCTTTTTCCATACATGTATTCATATCAGATTTTGGCACATACTACCAGGAGAATGGGGTAATTAAAAGGTCAGGGGGTCATGGTCACAGGGGTTCTGTGTCACAGGGGCTGCAGCAACATTGCCACAGGAAAGATAATAAATTTGCATATTTTTATAATTCATATTATAATTTTGTTGGAAATTTTAGATGGGGAAATATGATAACTTTGGGCTAGTTTTTGGTACATGTAGGTTAAAACAGTTTAGTCAGATATGCAAATGTTAAGTCTGCCTTAAAATTCTTAACTAGTATGTTCTAATACTCTATTAGCATTTTTCAAGTCCTGTACAGTCTTGATATTAAATATGTGTGTATGTTTAGATGTGTGTGTGTGTATATATATATATATATATATATATATATATATATATATATATATATATATATATATATATATATATATATATATATATATATATATATATATATATATATACATATGTGATCGGACCACTAGTTATTTTACAGCCAGAGAACCAGTCTACTGGTGGGGGAAATAAAAAATAGAGTACTAAATATTTTGAGATGAACGCATTGGCTAGTAAATGCATTTATTTTTCTTCCATTATACATTTGATAAACTTCAATGTATGTACTACGGCGTGTCAACAAAATATTTATTTTATTTTGATATCTTGTTTTTAACCGACAAGATAGCATATGGACTCTTGGTGCAAGGATATGTTATTAGGTGCACACCAAATAGTTCCCTTGTTTATCAGCACGAGCCTCAAAAAAATGCTGTGAAACACCTGTTTTCAAAGCTGAATTTTTTTCCCCCTAACTCTATTGAATGGAAGCATGTGTGGTTTGTATACCAATTTAATGCAGAAATTATTTTTATTTTGTAATATATTAACATTTAGTTCTATGGGAAATGAATTAATGGTCTAATATCTATATACAGTGAAGCCCCACTATAGCACAAAACAACATCGTGCTATGTACCAAACCATGCTATAACCAACCAAGTCATTAAGCTGAAAAAAATGATGCATGCACCAAAAAAAAGGGGGGGGGGAGGTAATAGTGGCCGCAAAACTACATGCTTCATTGGCACAGTTACCATCTTAAATCAATGCATATTAAATGAGAAATACACATGTAGTGAAAACAGAGAGGCTGCACATATAATATTTTACTTTATTCAGAGAACCATGCATTGGTACATGTATATGTACATGTGACGTCTAATGTATAACATGAATAGTTAAAGTATCAACACGTGTACTCACCAACCAATCTCATGGTATGCGTAAGAATTAATCCATAATAATTCCATCGAAAACGTGCACAGAGAAGCATAATTTATATTTTAAAAATGTTTGATAGATCCAGTCGAATCCAAATATTTAATTTCTTGCTGATACATTCACACAAACTTATGAAAACATTTTTTTTTTCCCCGCAACATTCATATTTGCTAAACATGTCCAAAGGGTCTGATTTCTGACAGACAGTAAAATGCATGATTCAGACATTGGGAGTTTCTAAAAGAAACCTGTATTTAGGCTTGAAAATTACATGTACTTGAGCTGAAAATTCATGCAGGAGGTCAAATGTATTGTATTAGCCTTGTAATGTACTTGCGATGAGAATTCTACAGGTGTGTATACATGTAAACTGCCTGAACCCAGCTTGGGAGTAAACCATTCGATTATATGGGTACACAGTGAGTTCCATAAAAACAGCCGAGTCATTCTCCAGGTAAAAATAATTAAAATAAACCCAGTACTCATTGAAACTTTTGTTTATAACTATGACTTTGCTTCACTGCAGAGCAAAAGGGGGGAGTAGAATGTTTGATTATATTAGCCAATCGCTCTACCCCTAGAACTTAAATGGTTCTGTTCCAATCAATGCTAACACTGGAAGGACAGTTTTCTGTTTCTGTGTATATGTGAATGATCTGAAGCTGGAAAATAAAAAGGATTAAGAGGAGGGGTTACATGTGCGTTGCAATGACCAAAACTGCTCGTGACAAGTCAGGCCATTAACTCGTTTCAGCAGGTGTGTATGACGGTTGATTGAGCAGGCATTGATAGTCTGTTGTTTTCCCTTCAAAAGGTAGGTAAATTAATTGATTTATAAATTCGAGTAAGAAACTTTTTCAGTGCACCACATTGTTTGCTTGACTTGTGAACACCTAAAAAACACAGCTAATTGCATTTGTTTAACTCCGGACTTAATCCTGCCCAGGGCTTCAAGCTTCTCTTTAACAGTAAAAGATTTATGTTTCTTTATCCTGTTATCCATTGTAAATACCCACTAATTAACACTCTGACACCTATTTGTTTGAATGACTACAGCAAGAATAATTGTTAAGGAACAACGGGTCATTTGTATAGGGAATGCATGATACATGTATTATTCACTGGTCAGTTGATTGCGTGATGATTGTCTGATAACACAGCAAAACCAAATGCGCGTGTTGGCGGATTTTTTTTTTTTTTTAATGTTTTTATAAATCATTGCCCCATAATTTGAACAACCTTTAGCAGTGAGATTGATTTTGATGATTAAATTAATTGATTTATAAATTTGGATGAGAATCTTCTTTCTCTTAAACAACAATTGTATACGGAATGCTTTGAAGAAAAACACAAAGAAGACTTACTGACTTTATTGTTCAAGATACAAAAATAAAAAGATTAACACTTATCAAATTTTTAATGAGCTGACATCTTTCAAAAATAAGCTAAGATCAAATTGCAGTGTAGATTACTGACACATTTGAAATGAATATTCACAGATATAAACGTGTAACATCTTTATTCATATAAAGAAAGATGCAATCATAAGACACTTTTTTCTTCAAGAATACATCTTGCCAAATTATTATATCAAACTCTTGTTTATTTTGGCACAAAACTTTGCAGTACTTCAAGAATTTGTGAAATTATTGTACAATTTTGGGAGCCACGCCATGATCATGTTATATCCAAAAAATTTTACACAATCTCTACCCCAAAATGATAATTAAATTTTTACACAATATTTTTTGTACTTAGAAAGCAATATTAATTTTTTCATTATGAAAAAATATATGAAATTTTGGGAGCCATGCCACAATCATGTTATATCCAAATTCGTGCTGTAACAAAGTGTGCTATAGCGGGGGTTTCACTGTATATATGAGCCATGATGCGAGAAATTTTTTCCTTCTGACAACTTAATGTCACCCTAGAAAAATGATGTCAGAAATTCACAATATCATTATATTGTAGCATACGATAATTGAAATGGTTTAGATTGATCTAGCATACGATAATTGAAATGGTTTAGATCGATCTAGCATACGATAATTGAAATGGTTTAGATTGATCACTATTCCATAGGATAATTGAAATGGTTTAGATTGATCACTATTCAAGATATTGCCATGAACTAGTACAGAAATATATTCAAGAAACATTGTTCTTTTCAGAATACACAAAAATTTTACATTTTTGCCCAAGGGGTCTTTTTCTCATATAATAGTCGTAAAACAACATTTTTGAATCTACCAGGATTTTATTCCTCGTGCAAAAGATCTTAAAGGTTAAACAAAGAGAGTAAATGACCTTTGAAAATGCACAAAAGAACTCAAATAGCAGCTTCTGCCATGGATAACATACAGATAAAACAGTGCATACTCTTGTAGCTAATACAACTAACCATATCAGTAACATATTGATGACATTTTCAGTATTCTTCAATAGTATGACCAAACATTTGACATTTTATTGTAGTTGTTTCTAAAATTTTAATTTTATGTGTATTTTATAACAGTCAGTAATTTTAATAAAGTTTACAACATACTATGAATATCTAAAATGTTGAAGTGATGTGGTTTTTTAGGTGTCGAAAACGGGGAAATCCACATAAATCTTTGCACATGATGGAGCTAATGATTGAACCTGCAATGGCAAAGGAGCAAAGCAAGTGCATTTGACCACCACACAACCTAAGCTCATTGAATTTCTTAATTGAAATAATAGTAAAACTAGTCTAAATAGTAGTTTTATTTGTAATTTTAATAAAAAGATTGTTTTGTAGAACTTCTGTCATTGGCTTTGTTTCAGGATCGTGCAGTGCAGCTGGCAGTCAGGGTCTTGACCACATTTAAGTCGAATGAAATTGACCCAGCGTTGAAATCACTGGACAGCAAATCTCTGGACACCCTGATGAAGTACATTTACAGAGGATTTGAATTTCCTTCAGAAAATAGCGGTGCTGCCCTACTTACATGGCATGAAAAGGTAAATGACAAACCATTCAGTGGATGTCAGAAGGGATTGAAAATTGTATGGTAGATCAGACAACTTTTTGTTTCTCTTGAAAGAAAGGGAATTTATTCACCTAATGAAATGGTCAGAGAGAATAAATCAGAACAAATTTGATTTTAGCATCAAAAGAAAAGCTGCAGTGTTTTTTGTTGGTTTGTTTGTTTATACCCTAGCCCCTCCACCCCTCCAACCCCATCCCCAATTTAAATGGCAGCCTTTAGTAAGACATACAGACCAAGAAAAAGAGTCTTTTTAAAAAAACAATAATTACAATAAAAGATTGAAATTTTGGTCTCATTTAGTATTTCATTTCTGAAAATTTAACAAGTATTGACTCCAAGTTTCATAGACATCACCTGTGGGGCTTCCATTTCATAGACATCACCTGTGGGGCTTCCATTTCTGCACTGCATATGCAGAAAAATGTGGCTCTTTTATCTCACTATCAGAGAATATTGGATTTGATGTATTGTAGTGTTGCTAATTTGGATACAGTTCAAAAATTTAACTCCTGAATGGATGATCATATCTACATGGGGCTTTCACTACAAGACTTCTTATGATGTCTATTTGCTCCTAATTAAAATTGGTGCTGATCTGGCATCCAATATGGCCACCATAGTAACCATCTTGAAAATCTTGTTACTGCTACTTCAACTAGATGCAAAGTCATATAAATGTTGGGTTTTCACTTGAAAACTTCTCATGATTTCTAGTTGGTTCTAAAATGAAAATGGTGCCGATCTGACATAAAATATGGCCATTATGGCAGTCATCTTGAAAATCTTGTTATTGCTACTCTTCCTGAACGGAAAGTCATATCAACATGAGTTTTCACAAGAATACTTCTTATGGTATTTAATTGGTCTTAAATGAAAATTGTGCTGATCTAACAGTCTATATGGCCACCACATTGGCCATTTTGAAAATGTTGTTATTGCTACTCCTTGACGGAAAGTCATATTGACATTGGGTTTTCACCAGAAAACTTCTTATGATGTCTGGTTGGTCTTGAATGTAAATGGTGCCAATCTGACATCCAGTATGGCTGCCATGGCAGTCGTCTTGAAAATGTTGTTATTGCTACTCCTCCTGAACAGAAAGTCATATTGACATTGGGTTTTCACCAGAAGACTAAATCTAATAATATCTAGTTGATCCTAAATGAAAATAGTGCCTATATGACCTCAAATATGGTAGCCATCTTGAAAATCTTCTTGCTACACGACCTAAATGGAAAGTTGTATCAGCAATAGGTTTTCACCAGAAGATTTCTTATAGTGTCGAGTTGGTCCTAAATAAAAATGATACCAGTCTAACATCCAATATAGCCATCATGGTGGACATCTTGAAAATCTTGTTGCAACTCCTCCAGAATTGATGGTCATATCGACATAGGGTTTTCACTAACAGACTTCTTATGATATCTAGCTGGTCCTAAATAAAAAATGTGCTGATCTAACATCCAATACGGCTGCCACAATGAACATATTGAAACAATTTTTGTCACTAATTCTCCTGAATGTATGGTAATATTGGCATGAAGTTTTCACCAAAAGTCTTCTTATGGTGTCTAATTTGTCCAAAATGAAAATGGTGCTGATCTTACATCCAATATGACAACCACAGCAGCTAATTTGAAAAATTTTGTTCCTCAAGAATATTAGAGATGGCTTCAACACTCAACAGTTGAAAAGAAGAAATGGTCTTATTTTGAATTCCTGGAAATTCTTTTAGAACAGTATAGCAAGATCGGTAATACAAAATGGAGAAGGCATATGTGCATCCATAATTTTGTGTGTGCCTTAAGTTGGCAAGATCATGTAGCAATTTGCCCAAAGATGATAATACTTGTACCAAAACAGATTCAGAACAGATCCTAGACATTAATTATGAACTAGTCAGCATTAGACATTGATTATGAACCAGTCAGCATTGAATCTGCTGTACATGGCTCATTATCTTGTGAGACAAAATTCCAACAGAATCTGCATGACTGCTCAATTATTACTCACAAGCGAGGAAAATACTTAACTGTATGAAAAACAAATCATAGTGATGACTTTGTAAGACTTACACTTGTGGCAGGCGTGACAAGTTTGGCAATCGACAAGTGTTGATAAAAGTGTAAGTATTTCATTATCAGAAACCTGTCCGTGATAAATTACTTATTTTAGAACAATCAACATAAAAAAATTAATTGCTTTCTTATCGATAATAAGTTCTTCATTTTGGATTATTAGTATATCATGATTCACTCATTATATACAAAAGAATACTGCATTCTGCTATTAGAGGAATAATTAATATTTGTAACATAATTTTGGTGGTACATTTATTATCAAATCTTCATGTAACCAATAGCCGAGTCTTGAAGAAATAGTAATGGCCCATGTCAAATTCTTGGTGGCCTCTTATGAAAGTCTTGAATCCTATATTGAACCCTGGTACCTGTTTTTGAGTTCTGGCTTATTGGTCATGAAAAGAGAAAGAGGATCATGGTATGAATGTCCATAATTCTTGAGTGTATGAGATCATGGAATTAATAAGTGAGTGAACGACTTCCTTGATTTTTGACACGAATACATTATTCACTATTCTATCATCTATTATTTGATTTGTTTTTTATGTGAACGTAATTTATTGTTTCATTTTGATAGTTCAGAAAAGAACTCATGTAGATTGTCTCCTTGCATAGCAAACGAATACACAGTGACAAACTGTAACTGTGAAATTATGAATGAACCATACTGTCATAAATGTCAGTTAGTGCATGTTATGAAATCATAAGTCAAAGTTTTACCATTGATGCAGACAGTGGCCTGCAAATTCCAGGTAGTTCCTAACCCAAGAATCTGTATTAATCTGACATATGACCATTATTATTTTTGGTCATTCACCGAGTGAAATTGTGAGAAATAATGGTGAGAAATTTCCAGAAAATTGAGGTCACATATATAAAAAAGGGATTATTTACTTCTAAATAAGTATATCTACTCATGCTGGAGATTAGCTTACATTATTTGGAAAATAGTAAAAACTGTATTGCTGGTATAGTTAATAGTGCCTTCAATATTTTGCCATGAACTAATTCACATTTGAACTGTATCCAGAGATAATCTAAAGCACAACCATTTTACTACCTGACACCTGAAACAAGATTTAAAAAACAAACACTAACACAGACAGGATTGTAAATATTGTTTTCAACAAATTTGATAAGAATATAGAATTGAATTTATTTTAGAAATATTCTTGCCATTCTTCATGTAGTTATTATTATCAAACCAATGAAAACTTAAAAAAGTGCAGCAGTGTTTTTATGAGATTTTTTTTCTAGCAACTCCATTCTATCTTAATATTTTTTATACACATGGGTATCATCCCATTTTGACCTAAACTTTTTTCCTTTCAGACATTTGCACTCGGAGGTTTAGGAACAATTGTGCGAGTTCTTACAGATAGAAAGAGGGTATGATGGATAAAACCTATATCAAGCTGCTTTTCTTCTGCACTAAGGATTCTGTGACCAGATACAACCCTCAAAAATTAATACCTCAAGGAGCAAAACCCAGCATAAGATATTTAAATATGTTTGTTGCAAAAGAAAAATTGTCAGCAGCAGCAAATAAAGTATATGTGCAGTTAAGTAGGTTTTTATACTGGAAAAATAATTGCTATCTTATTTTATGAAGATTTAACCTCTAATTAGAAAATGTTTCTCTGTTTATAAAACAATGGACATTAAAATTAAAGCCTTGTACATTTATTATCAAAGAATATAGGTGTGATGAAATGTGTCAATGGTAAATTTGTATTTTCAGGCATTAATGCATCATTGACTTACATTATTACATATGCTGCATCTGAGTTTTTTTGCCAAATTGCTTATCATATATTCATTTTCGCAGCTGTTATTTGATAAAGCTAATTTCGCAAAGCAGTGAGAATTTGACATTGCATGTAACTTTGGTTAGTGTTATGTGGGTTTTTACTGTTATATATGCAATAAATAGTTTCATGTAAGAATCTGTTAAAATGGTTTGTTGCCACCTTGTGCACTGTTGGTTTCATGTGAAATTTATGAAACTGTGAACAAAATTCAGTCATTGCAAGAATTAATAAGCAATTTAAAATAATTTAGCTAGTCTCATAAATTTTGTGTCAAATAAACAATGGTGTAAGAATCAACTGATGTTGAAACAAATGTCAAGAAACATGAATTGAATTTGACATTCAGTTTTGTACATCTCACACACACCTGTATTAATATCACTAATGAAACAGAAAGAGGAATTGGTTTATAATACATGAAATCATTTATGGCATGTGATAAATTGGATTTTTAAATCCATGTTGTGTTCATAATTCATAGAAAACAACCCAAACTGAACATTAAGTTAAAAGTCACATTTATTAGGTACAATGTTTAAGTGTAAACTTTGAACCAAATATAATATTGTATCTATAGTAGGTATGTAGCGATACATTATTATGTATCAGGTATATAAATATTTTTGTGGTGATATAGTATATTGTATTACGACCCTCAGATCGTGATACACACAATACAACCTTAGAACATAATTTAATGATATAATTTTATAACTTAGTGAAATTAGACAATATGGTAAGATTTATTAATTGGTTGGGTTTTTTCACACTGTAGCAATTTTCTTTTAAATTTCGTCATTATAAAGTTAGTTTTGATAATGAAAAACACTTTGCATTTATTCAGATTTTTTAAAGCAAGTAAAACTAGATTGGAAATGAATTTTGAAGATCATATGTTATTACATAAATATAAGCTCAGAATATGAATCATGATACATATCATATTGGGAACTATTGATCATGATACATGCTGTATTGAGACCTATGTATCATGGTACATATTGTATTGAAACATGTACCATGAAACATATTGTATTGAGACCTATGTGTTATGATACATATTATATTGAAACACATGTACCATGAAACATATTGTATTGCAACCTATGTGTTATGATACATTTTTTATTGAAACCTATTTATTGTGATACATATTGTATCGAGACCTGTGTATCATGATACATATCATATTGGGACCTTTGTATCATGATACATATTGTTTTGAGACCTTTGTGTCATGATACATATCATATTGGGACCTTTATATCATGATACATATTGTATTGGGACTAATGTATTGTGATGCATTTCGTATCATGATGTCAATGGTGATACAAACCCCTAATCTATAGGGCATGAATCTTGAATACACTGCAGCTTAGTAAAGATGCTAATACCATAAGAATATTTTTTTATAGTGTTCCCTGACTATAGTGCTGTTCAGGAGATCCATAAAAGTGTACCAAGTTATAAGTGAGGTCATCCATAAAAGTGTACCAAATTATGTAAGGTCATCTTATATTGCAGTAGGTTCAGTATCATTCCTAAAATGGGATCCTTATAACACTACCTGTGTTATATATGGATTATGCTATATTGAGGTGTTTATAGTAAGGGATCACTCTCCAAATTTTTCCTCAAAATTAGTGCTTAAATAATAAATAACAAATTGGGCAGTGTTAATTGTTGATTCTTTTAGCTTATGCAACTATTGTTGCATTTTGTTGTTTGAAAATATAAAGTGATGCAATTACATTTTTCTCACTAATTACAATTGCAAATGTGATCATTTCTTTTGTAACAGTATAAAAAGGGAGATAACTAGAATAAATGTCACTTAGTAGGAAATAACTTTGTGTAATAAATGCATTGAAAAATACATCTTGGTCTCAGTAATCTGTTTGCCATATATTGAATATATTTATTATTGCATGCTAGACAGGTTGAAAAAGTGAAGTATATCGGTCTGCATTAGATGTATGGGGAAAATGTTTATATTGTCATATTTGTAACGAATATCCAATCATATCCTTCTGGCTTATTTTGTGCAGTTATGCCAACACTTATAGATATTTATATGTTTTTCCAAATTAAAGGAATGTCCGTGAACAGAAATAATGATGTTGAGAAATCAACTTCCCCTTTTTATGTAAACCCACTTGAACAAGATGGCAGCATAAACGAGTTACTTTGTCTATCTGCCTGTCACTCCTTTCCAGGCTAAATATTTGAATGTGTTTTATGTACCAAAACTGGATAACTGTGGCCTACATTCCAGGATTCATTCAATTTTGGCTTCTAAATCATGCAGGGACTGAATCTCAAATACCTTTGCACATATTGCCACCAGTCATGGAATGAATATTTATTGTATACCAGAAATGGTTCACAGTGACCCCGTATCCAGGATTGAATCAAATAGCTAAACAAGAAACTGTCAACTGCCTGCATGTCAAGCCTGCCTCCGAGACTTTGGTGAATTAGTGTTGAATACATCAAAATGAATCCACATATCAAGTACCACTGTGACCAACTGTACTTGAGAAAATGACGACACAAAACACTAACTCTAAGGTGTGGATGGACAATTGTTCATATAGACACGCACATGGATGCGCTTATGTTGAGCTTCTGCCAAGGTGGGCTCAACAAAAAATCATTTCAGGGATTTTATTTCAATATATTTTAACCTACTGCTTCCTAACTTGTTCTGAAGATCAATCTTAAAGGTGCTTCATACACCAAAAATGGGTCACTGTGACCTGCTTTCAAGGGCTTATTGAACATTACAAGGTCATAACAATACATTCTCCCATACTCCCAAACGATTTCTAAAATTTGTTTCTACATTATAACTTATGTTCTTCACCATCTTTTCCAAAAACTAATTAATAGTTTGCCCTTAGAGTAAGCAAGGAACCAGTTTAATGGTTTGCACTTAGGGTAAGCAAGGAACCAGTTTAATGGTTTTCCCTTAGGGTAAGCAAGGAACCAGTTTAATGGTTTGCCCTTAGGGTAAGCAAGGAACCAATTGCTTATGGGAGCTAAAGTCAGTGTAACCCTTAAGTCAGTGCTGTCCAGAGTAAAGCATGTGCTACTAGTGTCTAATTATAATACTTTTAAACATGTAATGATATATAAAATACCATTTACGCATGTATTGTTTGGAGTTGAACTGGCAGAGCTAAGACTACTATTCAAGCCCTTATGCTTTTTTTATTTATTAACATGACTGACAATATTTACAGATTGATGTCACACGTGACTCCTTTCATGGAACTTAGTGCGATTCAAAAAAATAAAAATTATTTTCACATAGTCTTATTTGTTAATCCATCAAGTTATGCAGGAAAACAAGATTTTAGTGACCTTGATTTTTTGCTGTGCAAAACGCAGTCATCTTTTCCTATAATATGAGCATCTAAATTGCCCAGATTGATGCTCATCTACCTTCCTTTATGTTGCAGATAACAGTTGCATGTTTATCTTGCCCTTTAAATCTTTGATTTGCAAAATTAAGATAAAGTTTTACTTTCCACAAACTGTTTTATATTCAGTCTGCTATTTTATACATTAGGTTGTTCATCAGTTTATATTTATGTAATGTAAATTAAAATTATTGTTGGACATTGGATAAACTTATTATTGCTCATTTAATTTAACAAGAGTCCATCGAAGGCACTGATGCTCTACTGACCGAAAAGAGTTTCCAGGAATCAAGATAAAGCCATTTCTTCTTTTTAACTGCTGAGTGTTGAAATCATCTCTGATATTCTTGAGCAATGACAAGATTTTCAAATTGTCTGATGTGGTGGCCATATTGAATATAAAATCAGCATCATTTTCATTTAGGACCAACTAGGCGTCATTAGAAGTCTTTTTTTGTTGTTGTGGAAACCCCATCTCAATATGACCATCCATTTATAAGAAGTAGTGATAAGATTTTTTTCAAAGTGACCTCAATAGTGGCCATATTGGACATCAGATCAGCTTCATTTTTATTTAGAACCAACTTCAGACAATAAGATGTCTTCTGGTGAAAACCCCATGTGGATATGACTTTTGGTGAAAACCCCATGTGGATATGACTTTTGGTGAAAACCCCATGTGGATATGACTTTTGGTGAAAACCCCATGTGGATACGACTTTTTGTCTAGGAGGAGCATCGATAACAAGACTTTTAAGAGGATCCCCATGGTGGCCATATAGGGATGTGAGATAAGCACCATTTTCATTTAGGACTATAGATATCATAAGAAGTCCTTTGGTGAAAACCATGTCAATATGATCATCCATTTAGGAGGTGCAGCAGTAGCAAAGATTTTCATGATGGCAGCAATGCTGGAGGTCAGATCGACACCATTTTTACTTAGGACCAGCTAGACATCGTATGAAATTTTTGAATGGAAACCCTATGTTATGACCATCCATTCAGGAGTAGTATCAAAATCAAAATTTTCAAGATAACCACTGTGTGTTGGTCATATTGGATGTCTGAGTGGCACCATTTTCATTTAAGACCAACTAGGCCTAGTGTGTGTGTGTGTGTAGTTTGATGGAAATCTTCCAAGTAGTTTAGGAGAAGTAGCAGTAACAAACTTGTGCTAATGGATGGACGGATTACTTATAGCAGGCAATCCCATAAGCTCTTCTTGTCTATGACAAGTAGCGCTAAAAAGATGACAAATAAATTTTAAAGAACAACTGATGATCAATCATCAGTTGCTTTTCTAATTACTTTTCAGTATCATGACAAAGACTGAACCATGTATAAGAAAACTATTTCTTTTGTTAAGGTATTTAAGTAACAAATTAACCTAACGCAGTTTGTTTATTCCATGAATACTCATTGGAACTGTAAGGTTTATTCCTTTCATATTGTAGAGACCAAATCATTTAACGGGCACTTCAATAATAATCATGAAGTAAAATCATGCAGGTTGTCATTCAGGAATCAGTATACTAGGATAATTTTGTACATATATTCATGTTTAAAAAAATGTTGCATGAATGGAACACTTCCGACAAGGAATACCAAAACAGTGCACCATCAAAGTCATCGGCATTTATGTGGTCTTTGAAAATGCTTGTAACACAATAAAGCTGATCAATGATAGGTAATAATTTACCCAATTTTTTTTTTACATCTACATGCATGTTCATAACTAGGAAACAAAACCTGTAAAATAAAGTTTTGTTTTCCCCCTAATATTTACCCCTGACTGCATGTCTAAACCACTGTGCTTACAATTTTACCATACATAATTGCAACAACTATTGACCTCTCATATTTACAAGAATGCTCTACCTACTAATATTGACCTCTCAAATTTTAGAAGAATGCTCTACATACTAATATTGACCTAAAAAAATTTTGAAGAATGCTCTACCTACTAATATTGACCTCATATTTTAGAAGAATGCTCTACCTACTAATATTGACCTAATATTTACAAGAATGTTCTACCTACTAATATTGACCTCATATTTACAAGAATGCTCTACCTACTAATATTTGCCTCTTGAATTTTAGAAGAATACTCTACCTAACTAATATTGACCTCATATTTTAGAAGAATGCTCTACCTACTAACATTGACCTCTCTGATTTTAGAAGAATGACCCACTGACTAATGAGTGACTTGATTTAAAACAGACTTTAATTCCATAAAAAAAATATCCTGTTGATTGAAAGAATGCTTTTAAGAAAAGTGTTACATTTTCTTGAAAATTGAATGAAATAGTTGTACAGATTTGAAATTGCATATATTATCAGAGACAACTATAAGTAATATAGTGGGGCCATCTGGCCACTAATGGGAATTAAGATTAGGCTATAGGTTTTCATTATAGGCCATTATGGGGACAATGGGAAATCCGATGTTAAAAATTGTCCCTAGACTGCCCTAGAAATATTTTGTCCCCAGACTGCTCATGAAATTTAGGGACTAAAAGTAGTATTAAACTTCCAAAACTGTACCAAACTTTAGCGGAGACTGAAAACAAATCCAAATTTTTTTAAAAACATTCGCCATGGACTAAAAGTAGTACTGAAATTCCGAAACTCATACGGACTTTATTAGAGGCTAAAAAAAAAATCCAGGAATTTTTTTTAAACATTTTTGGCACAGACTAAAAGTAGTATGAAAATTCCAATACTGTACCAGACTTTAGTAGACACTGAAAAAAAACAAACGGAAAAATGTATATAAAAAAATTTGGCCTAGACTAAGAGTAACATTAAAATTCCGAAACACTTACGGACTTTAGCGGAGACTGAAAAAATCCGAAAAAATGTATAATAATTTTGACAGAAACTAAAAGTATCATTAAAATTCCGAACTTGTACGGACTTGAGCTGAGACTCAAAAAGTCCGGATTTTTAAAAAAAGTTCAGCCTACACTAAAAGTAGTACTAAATTTCCGAAATTCATATGGACTTTAGCTGAGATTAAATACGAAATTCCCCTGAAAAATATATAAATTGGAATAAGAAATTTTACAAATTGTAAAAAGATTTTAAAGTGAAAAATTTACGTATTTACATTTTCACAAACAAAAAAATAAACAAATTATACCAAATTTAGCGAACACTGAAAAATTTCGGGACAAATTTAAAACTTGCAAATTTATTTACAAATTATTAAAAAAAAAAAAATTATTTTTATTTTTTTTTTACAATTTGTGTAAGATATGTATAACAAATTAAAAATGTCACACCGTTTTGAGTGATCAACACCACACACTTACTAACCAATGGAAAAGGTAGAGTGACTAACACCAAGTCATCTACTATCCAACACCGTAGATTTACTATCCCCCACCCCACACTTACTATCCAACACATTTTTTTTTTGTCCGTAAAAGTGTGCTTGATAATCTTATCCATACTAAAAGGCGAAAAAAGTAAAGACAAAGATACATTTACGTTTTCTTTTGAAATCAGAATCACAATGAAATTTCATACGACATCACAAAACTCCATATTTTTACTGTCTTTCTCTTTAAAATTTCGTCACTGGTATGGGTTCTTCCTCTTCGATTCTTTCTTCCGCTAGACTTGCCTTCTTGAATTTCTTTAATGGAATGGGGTTTTTCTGTTTCTGCTCCTTCTCCTTGTTTTCTTTTTTCTTGGGACACTGAAGGCCAATGTCCTTTTTCCTAACATTGATAACAGTTATCGTTATTTTTATCTTTGACGATGTGGATATTCTGGAGCCCAATGCTCTTTTTCTTGGCAGATATAGCAGTTATCATTTCTTGTCTCTCGAGAGAAGTAGTCAGAAGTTTTCTTGGAAGTATACTTTCGAATGACTGTCTGTAAATCTCTGATCAGAAGTGCGGTCTGTTGTGAGTCTACCATCTTCACAGATTGAAAACTGAATGAGTGCATTCTCTTAGGCCGAGGGGTGCTCTATATATAACAGGCAATTGCAACTTCCTCTAGTCCGCGGGCCGGATAACCGATTTGTAACGTCACACCCTATGATGTAAATAAGAGAATAAAACCAGGTCGCGGGGGGGGGGGAGGGGTCTAAGGGGCTCGCCTTTATAGATCACTGACATCTCACCTCTGTCCGCGGGGGTTCGAGTCTCGGGCTCGGCCAACGTGGGTATGTGAAAAAGCTTGCCAGTAGCTTCCCGTGGGTCGGTGGTTCTTCCCGGGGTTTTCTCGGGTTCTTCCTCCACTAAATATACCGGCCGCCATGTATAGCCTATCATGTGCTGAAAAATGGCGTTGAACCCATAACAACCAACCAGGTCGCGGGCCGGATTAGGCCCGTGGGTCCTAGGTTGCACATGCCTGACATACAGGGAGAAAGATGAAAGCTAGAAAAACTATATTTGAATCTTCTAGTAACATGAAACGATCACACATTTTCAAGGAGAAACCAGAAGCCATGCGACAACGATGTTCTGTGTCACCCAGCACTCTCCAAGAAGTGTTGGCAGAAGTTCACGCTAGCGATTTTGAAGAAGACATGATTGACCCACATCCAACACCATCTACCTCCACTGGACAAAGAGAGTCAATATTAGCCAAGAAAGAAAGTTGTTCGGTGTAGATTTTTTTCACATTCCAGCCGCCTAAAAAAATGACTTCCAGAAAATCTAGAATGACGGCTTTCACTTACACTGTTAAATTTAAATAGTTCAAGTCCCAGTGGTTATCATGTCTTGGCATGTACTGTTCGTAAATTTGCCACAAAGAATCTGTTGGTAAACGAAAGCTAACACACACACACACACGACTTGGCGTCCAAAATTCAAAGGAATCTTCTCGTCTTGAGGAATCAGTTCTTTTCAAAGTACATGGTAATACACTCAGTCCTGAACAGTGTCGTTGGCTTTCTTCCATGGAATTTGGTGTAACACTGATGACAGTAGTCATGGCCCGGCAAGTCTTATAATGTCTTCGCAGTTGATCAATGTCTGACAATTTGAATATTTTCAAAGTAATCAGTCTTCTTATAATATTCAGATACGATGATGAAAATGTCTATGCCGTTTCGGATGCAAATTGTTCTTTGCGTTTCACTTGCATCTGTACAAAGTAGTTGTGAATGCGTTGTCGCAGTTTAGGAGGTAGATTCTGAATGTGTTCCTCTAAACTAACCATTTACAGGAATATCATCTGACCAAAAGAATCAGTTTTTGTATTATTTTTTTTATATTTTTTTTTATAGCATTCAGATACCAATGGTTATAATATCTATGTCGTAGAGGATGCAATTGTTCTCTTTGTAAACAGTAGATTTTCAAACCTCACAAACGTGAAACACTTTTATTATTGGTACGAACGTGTTACCCACAATCTCTGTTTTAGGTATATCCTACTGTCAAACGGTTTTATTGATAATAAAAGTAATTTGTAAGAATATAAATTACGGGTATCACTTGTAATAAAATGTTTATTATTGGTAAAAATCTATTACTTCTAAACTATAAACTCTATATATATATATATATATATATATATATATATATATATATATATATATATATATATATATATATATATATATATATATATATATATATATATTGGCAACTCTACTAGTGGTCAAAGTTTAGAGGGGTTGTAGGTCGAGAAAACAAAATATAAAAATAATGAATATGAGAATAATCTTGTCCACGGAAATTGATATGCAAAAATCCTAATTTCAGCGAGCAAGTAATATATGTAAATTCTGGATCATTAGTTAATTTTAAATCATGGAATATAACATTAAGGCTATACTTTTTGGTTTTGGGTCTCTATGACCTCTAACGTGAAATTTAATGTTAACAATGTCCATATGTTTAACAGTATGGATCTCTATGTCCTCTAACGTGAAATGTAATGTTAAAAATGTCCATAGGTTTAACATTATGGGTCTCTATTCCCTTTTACGGATCTTTAATGTTAAAAATATCCATATGTTTAATAGTATGGGTCTCTATGCCCTCTAACGGAAAATGTAATGTTAAAACTACACTTACTAACCAATACATCAAAACCCAGTTATCTACTAGCCATCACACACACTATACCATCAACACTCCGTTTGAAGTGACCATCACCCAGTTATCTACTATCTATAACCTACACTATACCATCAACACTCCGCTTGAAGTGACCCAGTTATCTACTATCCATCACACAGTTATCTACTATCCAAATACCACACTATATCAGCAACACGTCGTTTGGAGTGACCAACACCCAGTTATTTACCATCCAGCACCTAGTTATCTACTATTCAACACTCACACCATATCATCAACACGCCGCATAAGCGACCAATACCCCATAATTGCTATCCAATACGCTATTAGAACGACCAACACCGATTATCTACTATCCAACACCCCCACATTTACTATCCAACGAAAAGGGGTAGAAATGTACACAGACTATACTTACAATCACAGAAATATACTATCACTCAAGAGGCTAGGATGTAAAAGAAGGGGAATGACACACGCACACACTATCACGCAACCAGGGGTAGGAGTGCTTACACACACTATACCAACAAAAATACTTACACACTATCACTAAAGACTGTAGGGGTGGTTGAGAAATTCGGTGTTTTTGTCTGCTTGCCATCCTAGAGGCTGTCGACCATTTTGTTTTAAACAAATAGTTAAGCTCGCACTAACTCAGAAATTGTTTTAGAAGTCAAAGTTTGCTTTTTAAACTTTTCGTTTCAATTTTTCATTTAAATTTTCATTTTCAATTTTTCATTGTCATTTTTAATTTTCATTTATTTCATTTTCAATTTTTATTTTTCAATTTTTGGATTTTTCAGTTGTCATTTTTTAATTTTTAAGTTCAATTTTCATTGTAAATTTTTCATTTCAAATTTAGTTTTCCAAATGTGAGTTTTAACGCAAGGAAAAGAATTTCTCCAAAATGTCCTCACTGACAAACAAAATCCTAAATAAACCTTCATGAAAGCATGAAAAATGTGTTGCTTCAAACTGGAAAAGAACTTTTGGGTCGCCGAGACACGCCTATAAATTTACTTCACAGTTCTGGCCAAGGCATTACTTTTTCTTCTACGCCACAGCAAGGACAAGGCAAAAAGAGACGTCAAAAACCCTTCAGATCTCATAAACACGTTCAGAAAAGGAATAAGAAAAGAAGAACGGGAGCGGTCAGAAAATTGGACTTGTTTCATTACTAACTGAAAAACAAAAGGAAAATGATGCAACGAGATTCTTGCGAATGTTCTAAGTCAGAACTGGAGCTGTTTGCCATGCCACCGACGATGATGACGAAGCAAGAAACCCAATGGGTAGAATTTCATCCTGCGTCGTCTTCGACTACCTCAGCACCAATCGAATTTGAAATCAAAGGACAAACCGAAGATTACATCGATCTGAATAGCAGTTACTTGTATCTGAAAGTCAAAGTTCTCAAAGTGGACAATACCAATCCAGGCGCCGATGCCAAAGAGGCTCCCGTCAACAATTGCATGCATTCATTGTTCACCGAAGTGGTTTTGTACTTGAATAACAAACTGGTGAGCATCATCTTGGATATTTACCCTTACCGAGCGTACCTGGAAAATCTCTTGACGTACGGAAAAGAATTCAAGAGCATACATCTGGATGCTTCCTTGGTACGGAAACCTGACACTTTGGACAAGTTCAACGACAAAGCGTTGATTGAAGATAATGATGCAGATCACACTGTTAAATTTAACGACCGCCAAAAGATAATCAAACAATGACGCAGTTTAGAACTGATTGATCGTTTGCATTTGGACATGTGGTTTCAAGACAAGTATCTGTTGAATGGAATGGATGTACGCCTGAGACTGAATAGAAGTAGTACCGTGTTCCATTTGATGGCTAATGCTAACGAGTACAAAACGAGCATCGAAGAAGCCAGACTTTACGTGCTCCGTGTGGAAGTCTTAAGTGGCAAACGACATCTGTCAAACTTTGAGCAGAACGACAGCCGAGTATCCTCTTCGACGAGTGGAAGTGAAAACCTTCATCATTGCCTCTGGACTCCGATCCAAGATCGAAGATCATGTTTTTCAAGGACAGCTACCAAAACATTTGCTCATTGGCAACGTCGGCAATGCGGCCCTTAACGGAGCTATCAATCAAAATCCTTTCGAGTTCCAACACTTCAATGTGTCCAGGATAGAAATCACTCGAGATGGCCAGACGTTGTGTATCAGAAGTTTTGAACCCAACTTTGCCCAGAAAAACTACTTGAGATCTTACTTGACACTATTTGAAGCTACAGTACAGTTAGGTACCAACAGCAGCCACGGTATTTCGTATGAGAATTTTGCAGGAAGATATGCTTTGTGGGGCCTTGATTTCACTCCAGACCAAGGTAGCGACGAAAGACATTTCCACCATATAAAATCAGGCCAACTTCGTGTGGAACTTCAGTTTGCAGTAGCTCTGGCAAACACAGTGAACGTCATTTTGTATGCAGAATTTGACAATACTCTGGAAATCAACAGATTGAGAGAAATTACCCTAGACTAATAGAACAAAAAAAGATGGAACACGAAGAACCTATAGAGATAAGCAAAGAGGATGCTTTCTATCCAGAACAACAGTCACAGATTACATGTGGACAATAAGAAGACAAAAATACTTCCATCATGTCAAGAGAGCCAGAACAAGAAGAACATTTAGTCTCCTGTTTTCCTGGTGACTTGGCTGAAAAAATACAATCCTAGCCATGGAACATTTGTTATGGATGTCAAATCGATCATCCTAGTCAGAAACAACACGAAAAATGTTTGATGATGAGTTTAGAAGAAAAGTTGAAAGAGTATCTGGAAGAGGCATGGACTCTCATCTCAAAAGAGACGATTTTGAGAAAGTGGTATAAGGACTTGAGGAACCATTCCTTACCTCCACTGGCTTCTCTGGAGACGAAACGTATCGAAGCTCTCTTGCAACAGAGTACGGAAACTCCTCGTTCATCGACTTACTTGACAGAACTTTTCAAGGAAAAAGTCAAGTGTGAACTGATGACTTATCATTACCTGTGACAAAAAAAAAAAAATTAAAATTAAAAAAAATAAAGAATAAATGGGATCTTCATTTAAAAAAAAGCATGGATACCTGGGAATTTCATTACCTTCTGACTCACAGTTCGTAGACAGCTTCTTGGAATCCAGTGGTGTGTGCAAAAGATAAACTTCCACATACAAAAGCTAAATATGATCAAGCCTATGTCATCAACACAGACGATAGTCATCGACCAGGAACCCACTGGGTAGCCGTCTACTTTCCCAATGTGTGCCAAACCAAAGATTGACACAGTGTGGAATATATTGATTCTTATGGATTACCTCCTCTAGAAGATGACATCACTGACTTTATGAGAAGAAATGTTGCATCTACTCATTTCAATAATGTAAGATTACAAGGATCAGATTCCATTGTGTGTGGACAATATTATGTGTATTTTCTTCATCAACGCGGTCTTGTGTTTCCCTTGGAACATTTAGTTACTTGTTTTGATCGTGAGTACTCGAGAAACGATGATAAAAAGAAAGATGGTTTAGCTCAGAAACGAAGTGTGCATCGATGGCAAAATGACAATGTATTAGATCATTGAAAGTCTAATCTGGCTCCACAACGTTATCAACCTTGTAAATACGTTGTTAAATATTTTTTGGTATTGTGTAAATGAAGAGGAAAAAACCTGCATTAATCCTTCCTTTTTATAGTTGATGTATCAATGAGCGGGGCTTATTAGACACAAAATGTTGATTTAAAAAATCGTGTTGACTTGTGTTTTTTTTATGCAAAGTAATTCATTTTTAAACATGCTCTTTCACATTCTCTCTATCGATCTTTGTAAAAAAATCTGAGGGATGTTTCCTTCACGTCCGCGTACCGAACTTAAGCGTTGGTGCAGTATAATAGTATGTGTGTGTGATTTCATCCCCCTTCTTTTGCATCATACCCTTTTCGTTGGATAGTATATGTGGGGTTCTTAGACACTACACAAGGTGTTTTGGATACTATGTATGGAGTGCTGGGTAGTACACAAAAGGTGGGTGTTGTATAGTACTCAAAAAGTGGGTGTTGGATAGTATATCAAAAAGTGTGTGTTGGATAGTATTCAAAACGTGTGTGTTGGATAGTACTAACAAAGTGGGTGTTTGATAGTAATCAAAAAGTGGGTGTTGGATAGTACTCAAAAATTGGGTGTCGGATAGTATGGTTGTATGATTTCACCACCACCACCACGCCACCCCCGTTTCTTTTACATCATACCATTTTCGTCGGATAGTAGGTGTGGGTCTTTTAGATACTACATAAGGCGTTTTGGTATGTAGTATGTATGGGGAGTTAGGTAGTACTCACAAAGTGGGTGTTGTATAGTACTCAAAAGGTAGGTGTTGGATAGTATATCAAAAGTGTTTTGGATAGTACTCAAAAAGTGTGTGTTGGATAGTATCTCAAAAAGTGGGTGTTTAATAGTATATCAAAAAGTGTGTGTTGGATAGTACTCAAAAAGTGAGTGTTGGATAGTATATCAAAAGGTGTGTATTGGATAGTACTCAAAAAGTGTGTGTTGGATAGTACTTTACAAAGTGGGTGTTTGATAGTAATCACAAAATGGGTGTTGGATAGTATATCAAAAAGTGTGTGTTGGATAGTATGTTTGCGTGTTTTCATACCCCTCTTTTACATCATACACTTTTCGTTGGATAGTAGGTGTGGGTTTTTTTTTTAGATACTACACAAGGCGTTTTGGATAGTATGTATGGGGTGTTAGATAGTAATCAAAAATCGGGTGCTGGACAGTAGGGGTGTGTGTTGGATTGTAATAAAATAAAGCGGGTGTTGGATAGTAATATCAAAAAGTGTGTGCTGGATAGTGCTCAAAAAGTGGGTGTTGGATAGTTTGGGTGGGGGTGTTGGATTGTAATAAAAAAGCGGTTGCTGGATAGTATATGCGGTGTGTTGAATAATATCTTAAAAAAATTAACATTACATTTCCTCTTGTCCCCAATTTGGCCCATCTGTCCCTAAATTTCATGGGCAGTATGGGGAGAAAATATTTCTAGGGTAGTCTGGGTACAATTTGTAACATAGGATTTCCCATTGTCCCCAGAACGGCCTACAATGAAAACCTACGGGCTAATGTTAATTACCGTTAGTCCCAAGACGGACCCGCTATATTGCTTCTATAACACATGTTCCAGATGTCTCTGATGTTATATAGCCAAAAGTGTCCGTGTAACCCACTCGGATGGACAAACTCTTGTCCGACAACCCAACTTATACCTTTAATATAAACATGGACACCTACTTGGGTGATTCGGTTGGTTCGTTGAATGTTTATTACATGGCAGTTGATTGACATATGCCGCGCCCATAAGCGAGGTCAATTAACCTTTAATAATCTTGGACTTGACGAAAACAACAACCACCACAATAATAATAATAATAATAATAATAATAATAATAATAATAATAATCGCAATACGTAGGACTACATTGAATTATTACATATTATCTCCATCATTTAAGTTTTCTTAGATACAATAAACTCAAAAGGCTGTCAAAATCTTTTATCTTTTTGCTATAACCTAAAAATCCCGACAATTTTCAAAATTGTACTTTTAGTTCTTAAATTACTCTCAATTATATTATTTTCACGTAATGAAATTGTCGCGAATTTATTATTTTTAGCATACTACCACATATTACCTTCGCTATTTGTTATTTGGCATAATGCACATTATATACCTGTCATTATCATGGCTAAACATTTCATCAGTTGCACTGGAATTACCATCCACAGGACAGTATTGACATGGTTTGAACAAGGTTCTACAGATTGCTAAATCTTGCAAGCAAAAAGCATGTTACTTCATTTTAAAAGAAAAACCATGCTGTTAACACTGCTATCGCCATCGCCACGTGAAAAGTGCCTTATATATCTTGTTATTTGCTTGAACAGGTAGCCTTGGGCAGTGGCGGCGCGAGGGTTCGAGGCGCCCGGGGCAATGTTCTTTAGTGGCGCCCCTTCTTTACCACAGAGAACAGTTTTCATGTCAGTTGCCAACCTCTCTCCTCCCCCCCCCCCCTCCCCCGCCAAAAAAAAAAAAAGTTTTTTGAAGGATTGTCCCCGTTACACTAAGGTGAAGTGAAATACTATGAAAATTTCAGCTGGAAAAAAAGCTCCCAACGGCGCACCCCCCCTCCCCATTCGTGCCGCCACTGGCCTTGGGAATATGATAATATTTCATTATGGATATCAGTTTCTATCAAGCAATCAATGACTGAATAATAATCGACTAATCGGTCAACATGATATGATGCCAAATTTGGAGATATTGTTCAAATAGCATCGAGTCCAAAACAGCGCAGAGCAGATCGACCACAGAAATCGTTATCAATTAGCTGGACATTTACTGCAAGTGACCCATGCTTGAACAAATCGATTAATCGGAACAGCACTAAAAAACCAGGCATTACGAAAAGAATCTTGGATTTAACCGAGTCGAATAGAGAAAAGAATGTCAGAAGATACTACAAAAAAAATCATTACACGACTTCTTGAAGAGCTAGTAATTATGTGTGTATACGTATACATGTTCAATGTAAGCAAAATATACTACAAGTTACATTCTATCTCTTCTATATTCACGTGTTGTTGTTTATTTTCGTACATAAAAGAGAAAAAGAATATTGACAAAAACATGATTGTTCATGATTTATTTCTACATCACTAAGTAAAATCCGGATTTTTGGGTAATTCTTGTGCAGCACAAGTATATAAAGTCAGTTTAAATTTATTCCAGGTGAAGAAAGTATCAAGATAAATAGAGATTGTCTTCCATGCTGAGAATATATTCAGCAGATTTTGAATCGATAAATCCATCTTTTGTCAAACATTCTAAGATTTTACTTTTTTCGTCCATGGATTTTGCGCCATCAAGCCCTTTCAATATACTCCTAATAGCTGTAGAACTAACATTGTCTAATTCATCTGGAACTACAAAAAACTTCGAATTTTTTACTCTTCCGGCCTTTCTGTCTTCTTCAAATTTGTAGTTCACATGACCAGTTTCTCCTTGTCTCCCAATGCATAGTGTAATATGATTATATTCCCTATGCCATTTTGCGTGACCAGAATTATTAATAGCCCGATCCGCTCCGATTATAACAGCTATTTGTAAATCTTTATAGTTCTTGTTATGTTCAAGGTCATATTTAGTCTTCTTGCCACATTCAAATGCCGAACCAACAGGTTTCGGAAATGGCTGGAGCCACTCTTTGTCATCATTGCATGTCAGCTCGCAAAGTCGTATTCTATGTTCCGCTTTCATACACTTTTCCTTTTTCTTTTTCGTCTTGCCCAGTACATACCCATCTGGTGCCACAGCTAATCGCCCAGCTACCACCTCATAATTTGTATTTTCTTCCAACCAACGCTTTGCCATCACTAGAGCCATGACGTGCCTGGTATGAACTGGATTAAAAGCTCCGCCAAGACACAAGATTACTTGTGATTTTGAAATTGAATTATCGCCCTCTGCATAGCCAACTTTCTTTTCAAACTCACGGCATTCATTAGAATCCAGTGTCAACATTTTGACTTTGTCTACTTCTTCATTTTTTCTACTTTCGGTTGCAATTCCAGACTCGTTACTTTCAACGTCATCCGTAGTCAACGACTTTGAAGTAGCCTGATGGTTGTCGTCGTCGCCTAACCTAATGTGGTGAAACAGCTCTTGGTCGCTGGGAATGTACATTCGTTCTTTTGGAGTCCGCAGTGACTTGAGGTCATTTTGTACCACCAATTTGTGCTGTTCTTTCACAAAGTCTGTTATGTCAATGATATCACGAATCCAGTTATCGTTGAGTTTTTTCAAAATTTCTCCCCTGAGACCAAGTTGTATAGCTCTGCGAGATTCTTTATTTCCACAGGGATCATGGTCTGGATCCCACTGGAGCCTCACCAAATCACTCTTGTCTGCAAAGAAACGAGAATTGTTTAAACAGAAGCCATATCTGGCACATCCGTAAACTAAAATTATTAATTAGCCTATTTGAAATTAGTAGTTCAAGGTTGATGTACCCCATACTTTCTAAAACCCATTTGCACATGAAAAAGTCATAGAAAGTTTGTCGAACGAAACACATGACTAGAGCGTGACGTTTAGATTGGTAATGAGTTATGTTTACATGTCCAACCAGTAGTTTATTCACCTCAACCAAACTGCGTCCTCCATTATTGTTGACATAAACTTGACTGTTTGCGCAAAAAGTGGGCAATAATAGTGTTGTTGACCTTTGATTTGATTTCTGTAAAGGTTATAGTGGGAGGGGCGGTAGCTCAGTTGGTACAGAATCGGACTCGTAATCCAAGGGTCGGAAGTTCAATACCCGGCCAGGCCACCCCTGTTCGTCTGTCTCGATGTGTCCTTGGGAAAGGCACTTAGGTCCCATTACCTCAACATGATATAGCCAATAATGTGTTAAAAGTACCATTAAAACCAACACAAATAATTTTAAAAAGGGTTACAGTTAGATCAAATTACAAATCGCACAATGTGCAAATCCCGAGCCACTTTTTATTATTTTCATAATTATGACTTGTGAAAACTCGTAAATATTTGAATAAGGAGAAGTCTTTTGTTGTTGTTGTTGTTGTTGTTGTTGTTGTTGTCACTTTATAAATGGTATATAACTTGTAAGCTGATATTTGTCATGACCCCTCCCCCCAATTCCCATATTCCAAGAAGGCAAAACATAGTATTACTCCTGTATTTTCGTCACGTACATATTGTGCGTAATGAATTTCGTTTCAACTCAGTAACTTTCGACTAACTTTACATGGATAAAAACAAAATTTCGTATTAGGTTTAATATTATGACTAGGTTTGATTTATCATCCGTTTTTTTTTTTTTTTTTTTTTTTTTGGGGGGGGGGGCGGTCACAATTTGACTGAGTAACGTCCCCTGTGTGACTTGAAAGTTTGCCCTTGCATCATGAATTTTAATTCAACAACTTATAAATGACTTACAGGACTGTAACAAAGTTTGGTGTGATGCTTAATATTAAGTAGACCTAGGTCAAACTAGAACTCATTTTTTTGTCGTCAAAACATGACTACAAAGGGCCCCTGTATGACCTAGAACTTTACATTTCGAATCAATGCTTATTTAATTATTGCATATCGTTAGAGCATCCGTCATGTGGCTCTACTCCAATTGCCTCTGCACAAAATGACCTATTTGTGTTGCTGTGCCGTAAAACTCCAAACCGTGTCGTGGATACAATGCTAGTTTTTAGAAATATCTCACCACCACCACCTCTCTCTCTCTCTCTCTCTCTCTCTCTCTCTCTCTCTCTCTCTCTCTCATATTGGAATTTTTACGACATTAATTATTACGTACTGACCACAATGACGAAGTCTAGACAAAACAGTGGAAAGAAATGGGATTGTCAAGAACTACAAGACATAGTGATGAATAAGAATAAATTGTGACTGAACTGTAAGAATTCTTATTAAAACCACACTCAAATCGTATTTTCATCATGCTATTTCAAACCTCAAACTGGTACGAGAAAATGTACGTGAATTCAAGCATGATACAAACATGTTATCCTTTATAATAAGTTATTAATTACAGTGCATACAAACTATCTAATTATCATTCTTTTAACAAAGGCTAAATTTTAATGTTTCATGATACCTGTAGTTTTCCTTTACCGTTGAATAAATCCTACTTCCACAAGAAAAATCCTTCAAAGCAACAATGCTACACCCTTTGTAATGATATGAAACATCGGGACCAACATCTTTACTATTAGGGTTGGTTCAAGTCACCTACGTCATTAAACATTAGTATACTGTTCGAGAGTCAGGGAATGTATTTTGCCGTAGGAGTCTGAGTGTCCGTTTTATTTCTAATTGAAATCAGGTAAGGGGCACTAGCTAATCAGCATTGCTAGAATAATGTTGTACACTAGATTCATGTGTACTATACAGTACTAAATTTAGCATGTTAATTCAAGCTACAGTTTGGACATTTTACATAAAACAAAGGATTTTGTATGACTGGCGTATCACTAATCGACAAAAATTACATGTTATTGTCCGAAAAGGGTCAAAACAGATTAAAAGAAGCGATTATTGTCCAATGTATCATACCTGGTTGTTTCTGGCCTTTCACGGGTTTAGCTTCCCGAGACTCCTTCAGTATCTCATCAAACCCTTCCAGAGTTATCCTTATGGCCAAAATTCTATCCTGTCCAGACTTTGTCGCCCACCCTGATCTATACACCATCCATAGAAAGTTTGTTTTTATCCATGACATACGGTCAAAGTTATAATACGATCCACCAAACTTTCCATTTTCCACGGCAAAAGTCGCTATTTCTGGACGGAATGCTTGATATACAACTATCGTCTCCGTGTCGTACTGAGCGAGTATGTGCCTCCCTGTTTGGGGCCAGTCATTTTTTAGCTGATCGGCATATCTTTTAGTTTCAAGCGGAACTTTCTTCTTTGTAGCCATAGCTTCTGGGTGTTGTAAAAAGTACTTTATACTTCGGTATACCTGTCTTTATAAACATCGGCCGCACGTTTATTTTTAGAACTACTTACATGCCATTGTGCAATACACACCCGGAACTTCGGGGCAGTACTTGGTTAAGTTGTCTCCCCTATTTAAAATTTGTACACTCCTCTGTATATTTTGATTCAATACAGAAAGCAGAAAATGCATACTTTTATGTCATCTGACTACACTAGGTGGATCATAGTTTTAAATATTCAAAATATAAAAAAGAAGGTAAGCAAAAATAAGTTAAAAAATAAAATAAACAAACTCGTCAGGATAAAGACACACACACATATTGCCCCCAAAAAATTCTGTAGCCGATAGAATTAGGACCAAAAATATTCATCTTAAACATATGATTGTTATTTATAGCCTGTATTCGCTGTTAAAACGTTTGGTTACTGTTCACCGAATATGAAATTTCTATGAATCATACCTAATAACTTATACTCAATGTAGGTAAGTAATACAGCGACCGACAGTTCTTTGTTATACTTAGATAGCGATTTTAATATTTAAGTGTGTGTGTGCTCAAAACATTCCTATACTTATTTCAAGAATCTTGTTAGAGGTATTGCACTCTACGTCTCTGTGATTTTGATCGCACGGTCACAGCAGTTCACCTTGGAACATTTTCTTCAACTCGTACTTTACAATGGCAAACCGACACATCTACGTTACAGCGAGCGCGTTCATAAGTACTTTGGTTAATCTTCAGGCTTCCTTTGACACGTAGTGTTTTGTTATTGTTGTTGTTGTTTTAGACACAATACTATTACCATGTCAAAGGAATCCTGAAGATAATAAGTCATAAAAGCTCTTTGTTAAACGTAGCCGTGCTGTGAGTTTTTATTTCTAGTTATATTTAACCTGTTCACTATCCGTAATATATATATATATATATATATATATATATATATATATATATATATATATATATATATATATATATATATATATATATATATATATATAACGGGCTCAAAAATGTTCTACGTGTACTGTATTCACCAGGATGCTGACCCCGCCCACGAAAATTACAATCGCCTGTTGATTCTAGATTTATTTTTAAGATATGCCTTACATAAAAAAATAAATTATAAACTCTGTATTACGAACAAAGCTATTATACAACTTTATCTCTCTCGCTATTTAATTTTTTTTTTTTTTTTTTAAGGCTGAGGGCATTAAAAGGTTGTAGTATATGTTTAATTCAATGCCGTTTATTTGAGTACAAATCATGTGATCGAAAAATAAATCAAATTCCTTTTGAGACTGTCGCTATCAAACGTTCTCATTTATCACTTTTAAAAGTCTGTCTTGCAGAAAGTTACCTTTTATATTGCTAATTTCATCGCCGTGAATGAACGTTTTGTTTCTGTAAATCTGATGTTCTGGTCGGCTGCGATAGTGTGTTATATTTAAGAATATAAAAAAAAAAGAAAGACACCTGCTACGAATTTTCCTTCATTCAAACAATCTGAACTGTATCATTATATATATATATATATATATATATATATATATATATATATATATATATATATATATATATAATATGGTTTTTCCGTCCTTTATTCACAAAATGGAATTAGGTCAAAACATTTTGTTGGTTCTCTATGTGATATACACAATAACCCGCTTGTTTATTATTGTTATTGTGGAACAACTTTTTATTAGATCTATTGTTGTAAATTCCCCCTAGTGAATTTAACATGTAGGAGTCCAGAATTTATCTTAGATTTTGTGTTTAGTGTCTGTTTTGTATATGTAAGCTGTTTTTTTCCCCTGACGAACAGCTTGTTTAGCTCGAAACGTTGGGAAACCGTTTTGAATTTGCGCCGTTATCAATTTTTGTGTCAATACATATACATATATATTCAACAAGTATATGTTCAACAGACGAATCCCCCTAATCCCACGTATCTACCAACGGCTCCCACCTATCTACCAACGGCTATCAGTATTATTTTTTCTTCCCGAAATTCCAATGGGCCGCAAGCAAATATTGTATTGGATAACATGTGAACCATCAGGTAATGCTATCTGATGTGCTGTGCTTGTCCGACTGACACGATACATGCTACTCTAGAGGTTAAACATCAGGATAGTTTCCACAAACATATAAATTTACTCTGTAAAACGTTCATTTCTTTTCATCCAATATGCATGAACTGTACACTATACATCGACTGTCCTTTTAACAAAATGGTACATTTTTCAAAACAATGCATCATATTTAAAAAAATCGCCGTTCCCCGCATTGCCACCGGTAAATGTTCTTCATCCAACTAGCTGATGCTCTTTGAAGAAATACAAGGGGGAAAAAATGGGGAGGAGTAGATAGGAAACCGATTTCTTTCTTAAATGAGTAATTTTGATTGACACTTTTAGCCGTCATTGAATCAAAGCAAAGAATTACAGCAGGTTGCTTTTAGGACTGATTTGACTTATTTAGATATTGTTTGGAATAGGACTGATTTGGACTTATTTAGATATTGTTTGGAGTAGGACTGATTTGGACTTATTTAGATATTGTTTGGAGTAGGACTGATTTTGACTTATTTATATATTGTTTGGAGATAATATCAGATTGCAGCAACTGAGTGACTCAAGACTTTTATGCAATCATGTACTTGCTTCCATGTATAGGTTCGATTCCTGCTCAAGATTTTCACTTCTTTCAATGACTTTCATTCTAAATTTAGATGTAAACCATATATTTTCTTTTGCTACGAACCACACACACACACACACACACACACACACACATATATATATATATATATATATATATATATATATATATATATATATATATATATATATATAACAAACACAAACAGATTTCAATCAATGGTATTTCAGATTGTAAAGCACTTTCACTCCTCCTTTCTGATGAAAATCCCAGTTATAGATTGATCATTCAAATGCTTTAGCTTCACAAAGATGCTATGTCTTGTACGATTTTGCAAAATTTAATAAAAATATATATATATAATGACACAAAAATTGATAGCGGCGCAAATACAAAAACAGTTTCCCAACGTTTCGAGCTAAACAAGCTCTTCGTCAGGGGAAGAAACAATTTACATCCACAAAACAAACACTATACACAAAAGTCAAAAAGAATTTATTACTGCAGCATCTTTAAATGACGGAGAAATAAACAAAGGATAAACAATAGAAGAAAACAAGAAGACAAAATAAAAAAAAAACGGTCTAAAGCAGGTAAACTACATATCTATGTTGTTATGCTTGCAATTAGCCCAATCAAGTTGTGTAAAAACATTTTTTTAAAGTATATATATATCTATATATATATATATATATATATATATATATATATATATATATATATATATATATATTCATAGTGGTTTGTTATATCATCTCTTAGGGGAAGAAGGGTCTACGAAAAAGAAGCACCATCCATTTTTTGCGTTGTGCGCATTTTGAGAGAGAGATCCAACATGTCAATTTTCAAAATTACCCGTTCGTAAGTGAGAATGTCCAAATTTAGCATTCGCGAGTATGCTCCAACAATATAAAGAGTTTGTCAGGCTATAATTGTATGTCTTAGCTAGCGTGAGGCCGGAAGCGGCCAGCTATAAAATCATGGTGTTTTGCCACCTGTTGTCAGTGATGGTGTTTTGCCACCTGTTGTCAGTGATGGTGTTTTGCCACCAGTTGTCAGTCATTGTGTTTTACCATCAGTCATGGTGTTTTGCCACCAATTGTCATTCACTGTGTTTTTCTATCAGTTGTCAGTTGTGGTGTTTTGCCACCAGTTGTCAATCGATCACAATTTGTCTGTCAATCGATCACAATTTGTTTGAAATTTATCTTTATCAATTAGATGTCGCATTACAGACATTCCAATGGACGTCTGACCAGTCATATCACCCAGTGAGGTGTGAATGTTTACTTAATAACATCTGCTTGGTTTGGAATTCAAAGGCAGTCAGACAGAACCCCCCAAGTCGTTCACATATCTTCATTTCACTACGTAGCATACGCGATTCCAAAGCTTTATTTTGCTTCAAACTTTCTCGTTTAATTTTCATTACAATGTCCCCACCTTTTTAAAATGTATCTATTTTCAATACAATGTCACCACCTATTTAAAACGTATCTATTTTCATTACAACGTCACCACATATTTAAAATATATCTGTAAGTTACCACAATTCTTTTCAAGGAGAAAAACACTGATTTTCAAGAAACAGTTCTGCTAGTTAATAGGCGGAACATTATCTGGTTTTCCGGGAAACTATGCGACCTATTGCCGGGCGATTTTATCTGGGCTATTGTAAATCAGAACTGTTGCTCTCCCTTATGACGCAACTTAAGCAGGCAAGACGGAAAACTATTGTATTATCATAGTATACACTTTAGATATAAAGTATTAGTATAATATAGCCCAGCTTGAATATAGCAACTGATGTAGATGATGTATGACTTTTAGAAACTATAAAACTGAATCTTAACATTCATTGCGACGCCAGCGTCTCCGTAGGAAAAGTTATAGTTATGTCTCGCCACGTACAGTAGATATAAATCTGTCATACACATATTTCTTTCATACAGACTTTTTCTAAAGAGACAAAAAACAGTGAAATGTTTTTTTTTTTTTTTTTTTCTTTTTTCCAATTAATATAAAACTACCAGCAATGGACTTAATATATTAACATACTTGAACTTTATTCAAGCTTTAATACAGTTACACAATAAATATCAGCAAATATATATTTTCTAATAGTCTTTTACACACTGGACCCATTGTTACTTCTTACAGTTTGTTAACCTAAAACATGAAATTAATTGTATTTGGTTCCAGGCCTCGTATTCACAAAACTTCTCGACTTGAGCGCACACTCAAACTCAAATTTGTTCCGATTGTAAAAAGTTTATTTTTCAACATTTCACGAACAAATTTCCCAAATTTAACAACACTCTTAATTTAGATAAAGTTCAACCCTTCAAACTTTTCTTCACAAGTCTTTTCATGATCAGCTATCAAAAACAGTTTGAGTGTACACTCTAGTTAAAGAGTTTTGTGTATCGGGACCAGGAATGTAATGGATTGCCGAATATTATTTATATCACCCAATATACGCACATACTGTATCAAAATACCGGCATGCTGCTGGTAAAAGGAATTTAATATACTGGAATCCTCTCCTACTCAAGTCGTTATACTAATTGGAAGGCTTATTTGCCAAAGAAATGCATTCATCAGAAAACCTGTTGCTATGTAAGTTTTTAGTCAGACAGCAGATATTGAACGAACTACACCTCTTATTTGCACCGAGTGTAGCTTCAGTGTAGTTTATGAAAGAACATGTAAATGCTCAACGGTTACCACGAGGGATTTATTTGCAAACATAATCCAGTAGATATATATTGATAGAGAAAGCACAGTTGTGAAATGTAAAATAGTACGCACAAAAAACAAGACCATACTAATTCTATATCCAGCGATGTCTATATTTATCTACTTTAACGCAGAAAGACTAAGCTATACGGCTAGTCCAGCAACAAAAATGAATGACGCATCACTAAAAGCGTTATTGGTGTGCGATTAAATTACCAGAGTCGTGCGTTTATTGAACGTCGAGGACTGAACTAAGTCCAGCTTCGTAGTCTGTGCTGTTGTTCTTTAGTGATGGTTATTTTTAATGTTTTGTTTTTGTCTTAAACTTTATGCTTTGTACATGTCTTCCTAGTTCATCAGTTTTAATAACAGAAACAACTTTACTTTTTGACCAAATAAACAAGATGATAAAAGGTATACCACAACCTGTCAAATGATAAAGCGTTATGACTGAACTCGTTTCATTTCTTTAATGCAGTGTGATTTAAGCATCTTGTGATCTTGTGCCTTGCATTCTTCGACGTTTCATAGTTTTCTTGTTCTTTCTTTAAACATTCCGCTTTGGCATTTTAAAATTCCTGTGAACGTTTTCCAAGTTGCCTGCCAAGTTTTAACTCTACGTGGCTAACTTTGTTTTCATCTTCCTTTCCGTCTTGTTCACCTTCCATTTATCTGCATGGAAATTTGGAAAGTTAACTGAATATCAAGCTAAACAGGAGCAATGGGTAATTGTAAGTAACATTTCAAGGCTACTTTTAGTAGTGAAAATAAAAATTGAAATTTAATATGGGAAAATAAAATTTATGGATTTCAAGACATGTCATGATGACTTAAAAAAACAGACTGAGTTTTACAAAAAATGGTGCTTACTACAGACCATGTGAAAAGGCAAAAAGTTTTAACAATAAGAAAGAAAAAGAAATGGCACGACTAAATAAAAGAGTACGCCAAAAGAACGTTTGAAAATAGGGAGACGAAAACATAGATTACTTTTATGAATACAACATAAATTACATCAAAGAAATTATGAAAATTTCAGAACAATTAAAATGCATTTACAAGCACTGAAACAAACACATGTATACTCGAGGACTGACGCTGTACTGTCCAAAAAGAATTTCTAGTAATTGAAGATAAGACATTTTCTTCTTTTTTTACTGCCGAGTATTGAAACCATCTCTGATATTCTTGAGCGATAACATTTTCAAATTTGCTGCTGTGGTGGCCAAAATTGATGTAAGATCGATACCATTTTCATATAGAACAAAATATACATATTAGAAGACCTTTGGTGAAAACTCCATGCCAATATGATCATCCATTCAGAATGAGCAGCGATTTTCGAAACCCCATGTCGATATGACTTTCCGTTCAGAAGAAGTAGCAATAACAAGATGTTCAAGATGGATGCAGCGGAAGCCATATTGGACGTCAGATCGGCACCATTTTTATTTAGGCCCAACTAAAACTTGGAATTAATATGTGTTTGAGCGGAACCATTTTCATTTACTACCAACCAGACATCATAAGAAGTCTCCTGGTGAAAACCCCATGTCAACATGTCTTTCCACTCAGGAGAGGTAGCAATAAAAACAAGATTTTCACGGTGGTTTCCAAGGGTGCCATACTAGATGTCTAAGCAGAACTATTTTCATTTAGGACCAACTAGACATCATAGGAAGTATTTCAGTTTAAACGCCGTGTTGATATGACCATCCCATCAGGAGAAATAGCAACAACAAGATTTTCAAGACAGACGCTGTGGTGGCCATATTTGATGTTCAAGCAGCACCATGTTCATTTGAATGTGTGAGCAAAGTTTCATGGCAATCCTCCAAGTAGTTTAGGAGTATAGATAACACACTTATGTTAACGGACGAACGACAGACGACGGACAGCAGATCATCTCATAAGCTCTTCTAGTTTATGACCTGTAGAGCTAAAATCAAATTGGACATGCGATCAAAAATACTTGGTGTTCCATCTATTGACTTCAACAGTAAATGCTGACATTTTACAAAAAGTGGAAGTGTACATGATGACAACCTAGTTTCATATTGATCATTTCATTCAGTTTTGATCACTTGATTAGTCTGATCATGAACAACAAAGAAAATGATTTCATTGGTCACAAGCAAGTGAATACATATCAACAAGAGTACCGTAAACGGTACATTATATGCTTGTCCTGTGTTTAATATTCCTCTATGTAGGCACTAGCAGGGAATGGTTGACTCCGAAAAGTATCGTCCAACAGGTCTCAATGACTTTGGTCAAGGTATACGGTCTTGAACTAAAGTTACTTTACAGAAACCATTATTTTCTTATTAGACTTACCACGATCATGTCTTTTGATTTGTAGACACCAAAATCTATAGGTTTCTTTATTGACCAAAGGAACTTATTCTAGTTATACTGCCCATTATTGAGTCACAATGACCTTGACCTTTGACCCCCAAATAAATAGGCTTTGGTCAAGGTACTAAACCTAAATTAATATAAAACTTTTTTTCTTAGTCAGTGACTTTGACCTTCTGACCTCAAAATCAATAGGCTTCTTTCCTATCCAAAGTCATCCACAAACTTTGGTGAAGATACATGGTCGTGAATTGAAATGTGTGCAGAACCCATTTTTCATTTTTCAGGCACAGCGACAGTGACCTTTGACACCCAAATCGACAGGCTTCTTCTTTCTCCAAGTGCAAGTCATCCACAAACTTTAGTCCAGGTCCGTGATGTACAACTGAAGTTGTGTGAAATTTGTTCTTCTTTCTGTCAAAGTGACCTTGACATTCGACGTTTGACCCCAAAATCAATTGGCTTCTTCCTTGCATCAAGTGGAAGCGATCCATAACGTTTGGTCCAGGTCTGTGATATACAACTAATATCATTGTGCGGAAACCACATTTTTCTTTCAGTCAGTGACCTAGACTCTTGACGTTTTCAGCCCAAGATCGACAGACTTCTTACTTACTCCAAATAGTATCATCTCGGTTTGTAATGTAGAACTAATGTAATTGTGGGAAAGCAATTTTTCTTTTTTCAGTCAGTGACCTTGACCTTTGACCCCAAAATCAATAGGCTTCTTCATTACTCCAAGTGCAAGCCATCCACAAGTCTCGCAACTGTAGATGGTGGAGAACTCGTGTTATTGTGCAGAAACGAAACAGAGAACGCCTGGACAGACAAACATTATAACATGATACATTCCGCCTCTTGGCAGGCGCATACACATAATAAAATGCCTCATAGAATAGAGATCAAAGAGCTGAAGAACACGTTGAATCATTCAAGCTACCTAACTCCATCATTGAGATTTTAAACAGTACTGTCTAGTCTGTTTTTCATTATCGACTTATTTCATAAAAAGCGTCTACTTCCGTAAAAACATCTATTGTAACTATTGTCATTAATGACACAAATGCATCGATAGTAAAGCTACCAGTACACATTTATTTATCAAGCATTTTTCTACATTTTCTATTTCCTCCTTTTTTGTTGGCGTTTTGAAATTCATATGTTTGAAAGTCATTAAACAGCACCCAATACAGACATTGGTAAACTGAGCTTAAATGACAAAAACCAAGTGCTATATCTAATTCCATTTTAAGTCATGTAGTCAGCTTTCAGTTTGTAAACCAAGTTGTCCATTGGAACAAATCTCTTAATTAATGATGTCACACTATATATTATATCCGACTCCATCTCCTCCTGCCCCTCCAACGCCACCTAATCAACGTCCGACTTAGAGCAAATAATTTTTTGACAAAATCGGAAATGTTTGAGTTAACAAAACAAGTAGCAGTAGCAATACCTGGCATTATTGGCAGTCCAATAAGTTGGTAATTAAAGAGTGCTGGTCAATTTATTTCCCCATGGCTGATCACGTCATATTACTTGTTTTATAATTTTTAAATTTTTTTTTTTTTTGCATTGGTGATTTAAGGTGTAAACAAAGCATCTAGCAGAGTTAAAGATTCATAACCTGTCAAAAATTAAACTATAGCACCCCCTGCAAGCAGTATTATCGATATAATGATTGTTCATATATTTCATGGTCAATATTGATTTTTTGTTTCTTAATTGCCATGTGTTATTGAACATCCAACTATCTAATCTCACTGGCAGACCTGACAGTAGGAACGTCATTGCAAGTGGTGTGGTATTTTGAAGAATTATAATCATCATAATCTTCCTTCTTTACATAATTTTTCATCACTTTGTCTTCTTTTTATCCTCAACAATTTCTTGTTGTACTGTCACAATTACTAATCAGCCTTTGGAATACCTCGGTATTGATGCTAGGGTTTATTTCAAGTTAAAACGAGTCACCATATCCAACAAGAGTACCGATAACCATGTCAATCGACACTATAAAGCTACCATCATCATACTGCTGAAACTGTACCATTATGTTTTCATCTCTGTTGTAACCATGCTGTCCTAAAATTAATAGCTTAGCTTTTAAACAGTGTTTGATACGTCTGCAACAGACTGAGTACTGGTAATATACGTTCCATTTTGTGTTTGTGCACCTAATATGCATATTACATAAGACCTTACCCTCTGATTCAGTGAAGCTATTCCTTCATCTGTTAGTCGAGTGCTATCTTGCAGAATAAATTATGTCCAGCCAGTAAGCACACTTGTCTAACAAAGAATTCATTTCATCAGCCGACAATGTTCTCCAATATTGAATAGTACTTGCTCCATAGTCCATTTTCTGTTCATTTCTCTAATCATTTCATTTCCTCCACTGTTACAGTAATAACAGTTTAATCTCGTTTCCCTTACACAACCGCTGGAACAATTGTATCTTCAAAACTTACGTATCTACACGCTGTTAAAGGTGTACTGGTTTTTACTTCATGCATATCGAGTACAACTTCTTCCCAAATCAACTGATTTTGGTTAATTTTGAGGCGATTCTTCTTATTCAATATTTGACCTGTTAAATCGTTGATGGTAAAATATTTGTAATGGAAAAATGCATAGTTTAAGGTGCAGTTGCTCGAATCACTGCTATACCGTCTTTGTGTACCAACTTGTTGTCTTTTACATTGTATTGTTTTGTTTTTCAGCCTTTTTTAGCTGTAGGGAGAAACAACTTTATATTGTTGAATGTTATCTCCTTTCATTTCCTCAGTGTTGTCATTTAATACCTTTCTAGGACACTGTCTATAATGTAGCAGCCTTGTCACATTTTTCATTCGAACCATTTTGTTGTTTACCAGTTATGTTTTGGAGGGGTATTCCCCCCCCCCCCCTGGTTTTGTGATCAGTACAAATCTGCATGATGTTCATGTTTTAACTTCTTCAGTTTCTAATGCGTTGATTTCTTCTAAATCTGTCACATTCCATAAGCTTGTTGTATTTCAGAAATTCCAGTTTTCATCCACCTTAATATTGCTATTATGCAGCTTCTGGCACATCATGTAATGGCACAATGTTTTCTGCTGTTCCCAATTGTTAAATGATTCATCATAACCTTTCCACTTAATGAGTACTATTCATCAGTTTAAAATCTTGTCAACTTTGTACATGTCACCTTGTTCGTCATATAAAAATAAATCTTCTTCTAAAAATATACCCTGTTTAACCTCTCTGTAGAAGTTTTTAGTTGTAAATAAGTTTTCCTCTTTGCTTGCTTGGATTGGAGTCCTGTCTATTGTGGTACAACGATTGTTAATGTAACCATCAATTATCTTTTGTAAAAAGTCAACCTATTTGCTGGTTTCATTTTGAATGAAAAACTTCAACATTACAGGTTTTAAGGTTCTGTTGAATCTTTCCACTACATCTACTTTTCTGTCTAAATAAGTTGAAAAGTATTGAGTGTTTTAACTTTCCTGTTGTAAAACTCTTTTCCTTTGTTAAACTGTATCTTTTCAGGCTTTAGCACATTGAAGAGTTCTCTGAAAGCTTATTGTATTTCATCTCCTTTTTCACTCTTTCAGTACAAGCATATTTGGAGAAAATATATGTCAAGTTGTATTTGTATCCACTGATGTATTTTCATATACTTGCATGTCAACAATGTTTGCCTGCCAGCATTGAACAGTACTCGCTCAATAGTTCATTAACTGTTCATTTCTCTAATCATTTCACTTTCCTCTACTGTTACAGTAATAACTTTAACCTCGTTTCTTTTACACAATGTTTGCAACTCTGGTCCTTTCGATTTCCTTTTTCATTCCTTTATCAGTTTTTATATGTTGCATTTGCAATATTTTACAGCTGACTGTATGTCTATTGATGTGTGATGAGTGTTACTGTAACCATCAATTAGCCTTAGGTAAAACGTTAATCCATTTTCTGGTTTCATTTTGAGAGAAATACTTCCACATTCTAGCCTTGACAGTTCTGTTTAATCTTTCCACTACTGATGATTTTTTTTTTCTAAATAAGCTGAAAAATATTAAGTTTTCCTTTTCCAGCTAATCCGTAGTTTTCCTCTTGTAAACTCCTTTTGTTCATCAAACTGTATCTTTTCAGGCTTTTGCTCTTCGAAGATTTCTCTGAAAGCTTATTGTATTTCATTTCCTTTTCTTACGCTTTCAGCTCAAACAAATTTGCAGACAATGTCAAGATGCATTTGTATCCATTGTTGCATTTTCATATGCTTGCATGTCAACAATGTCTGCCTGCCACTGTTCAGCTACATGAAAACTTTTGTTGTGAAATCTTTTTCTCACTTGCTTGTGTAATTAGTAGGCTGTTTGTTCAGTTAACCATTCTTTCAATCCTGTGTTTTATATTTTGTCTTTTAATTAATTCCAACAATTGACTGATACCGGTGTAAGCAACTGGACTTTTAGGATCGTAGTAAAGATGTCCTCAATACTGTTATTTGTTGGTCATTTAAAACAGAATAAAAACAGGTACATTTAATTTTTAAAATTTTGTTACATTTCTTTACTATTTTCAAACGTAATAATGATTTCAGATTTATGTCAAATTTTGTAATTTCTATGGTTGATTCAAAAACATCTACTTCAAACACCGAGTCACCATGTGCTGTTTTGAACTGAACTTTGTTTTCCCTAAATTCGATGTTTTTTCTTTAATCATGGCAGAGCGACCTTGTATATTTACAAGATCATGAAGTTGTACAGTAAACTGAACTGATTACAAATGTGTGTATTTACCCACATCAAATACATAATTTATTCCTTCTTTGTACTACAGTGGTGTGACCATCTTACCTTCAAAGCTATTGCTACTTAGTTCAATGTTATCATCAATTAAAGTAATCTGAAAATCTGCATATTTTCTAAAACTATGCAGGATATCTTTTCTGATGTTTGAAATCAACAAACCAAACATTTGTACTCTCTTGTATGTTATTTTGTAACACAACTAGCTTTAAACACTTTTATCTCATCCAAACTTGAAAATAAGTACATTTTATCTCTGATACTGAGATTGTTGCTTTTATGTTAAACTCATGAAATATTTCTATCAACCTTCTAAAAACAGTTAAATTTTTGAAAATGAACATTTGAGCCATTAATTATGATTTATAAGTAATTTTAAATTATTTTGTGCTCACTGTGCTTGCATTCCATTCAGTGCTCAGCAGCTATGCTAGAGTAGATTTATATAGGTAGAGCTAGAATTAGAATTTTTCCCTGTGGGTTTTTTGTTTCATTTATTGTGTGTGAGTGCATGAAAAAAGCCCATTTGAATAAAGATCACATTAATTAAAAATGTCACAAGTAGTTCTAGCTCTGTCTATATCTAACTAATTAATCCCATGATATGGGCTTTGGATATTCTACCCATCTTCTCACTCAGAAATCTATACAATGAAGCAAATATCTTGGCTAGTATTAAAGCCAATGCGTACATCTAAATACTTCAGCAAAGTTAATAATTGTGCTTGTTGTAATGTGTGCTGATAAAGTGTATCCTTTCAAACTATTGCATACATCACTTAACACCATTTGATAATACATATAATCAAAATTTACTGCCAATTAACTAAAGTACAATAACTGAAACAAATGCAGTACATGATTATTAAGCTTCAGAAGTAATAATCATTTGCAATTTTCACATAAAATTACAGGTTTCTTATTCTTATATTAACTTACTCCAGCTTATAAACTTTATGTGCTCCTTTTCTCTCTAATAAAGTTTCTTCTTCTTTTTAATACTATATTGCAGTCAAAATCATGGCATAAAAATTACATAGTTGCCAAGTGGAGTCTGTACATGAAATACTAGTGGATCAAATATATTTTTAGAATAATAAAAATGTACATCTGAACACCATTCAGCAAAGTTAGGAATTATATGCACTAAGCCGTTAAACTGCAATTTTAGGGTTTTTTTCCTCTTGAAAAGCCACAGTTGTCCAAGCAACCCTTGTTTAAAAAACAAACACCAATAACCTTGTTTGCTTGCTTTTAGTTATTACGTATGTTATATGCAAATCTTCAGATAATAAGCATAATATGTACCAAATAGGACAAAAATCCATCATCATCTTCATGACTAGTTGAGTTCACAAGATTCTGTCATCAACAACTTCATGACCAGTTGAGTTCACAAGATTCTGTCATCAACAACTTCATGACCAGTTGAGTGCACAAGATACTGTCATCAACAACTTCATGACAATTTGAGTTCACAAGATTCTGTCATCAATAACTTCAAGACTAATTGAGTTCATGAGATTCTGTCATATTTTACAACCTGCTGTAACTTAAGACGTGCAATAACTCTTCCAAACAATGATGTGAGTACTATGATTAGTCAGCATGAACATCCCCATATTATGTAACTAAATTTTACATTAATCCACTGAAAACTACTAAAGTTAATTGCATTCACAAGATTCTGTCATATATTGCATCCAGCTACAAGTCAAAAAGGGTAACGTATCTTACAAAAATAGTGGGAGCATAGTGATTTATTAATATGCACATCTTCAGATGATGACCATAATAGGTACCAAATTTCACACTGATCTATCAAAAGCTACCAGAGAAGTTACATTCACAAGATTCTAACATACACTGCATCCTGATGAGAGACAGAGGACAAGAACATTTTAAAAAAATGTGTGGGCAAAGTTTGTCGATGTGTGCATCTTCAGATATTAGTGTTTCATGGTGATCCACTCAGCAGTTGCATTCACAAGATTCTGTCATACAACTACATCCAGCTCCAAGTAAAAAAGGTGATTTGTCAATATTAAAAAAGACCAATAACTTTAACATAAATTTGAGGAACAAAGCAATTTATCAAAATACACCTCTTTGCACGATGACCATTACATGTACCAAAGTTTTTGGTGATCCACTGAAAATTGTGACACCAGTTACATTCACAAGATAATGTCATACAGTGCATCCAGCAAGTTAAAAAGGGCAATAACTCTTAACATTCTGGAGCATAGTAATTTGTCAATATGCACATTCTGATCATAATATTTTACGAAGTTTCATGGAAATCCATCAAAAAGTATTGTACTAGCTCCAGTTATAATGGACAGAAGGATGAATGGACGGATAGACACAAGGAATCCTTTTTTCAGCACCTCTGTAGAGGCAAGGGTATAAAAATAATGTATGGCTCCAAATCAAATTAAATATGGTTTTGATTTTCCATTATACTGACAATTAATTTGTGGAGGAAGGGGGTTCCTTTAAGGAACACCAGCAAGTCTACAATAAAATGTATATAAACCTATGTGAATTTAAACCCAATAAATGATGTTTTTTTATAACACTGATAAAACAATGAAATATTGAGAATACTGATGTCTTGAAGATTTAAGTTAGACTAATTTACATAAGATGAGATGGAAGAAAATAATTCCAGAGATATTGCTATTCACGATTCTTTGTAAAAATGCTACTCTAAATATATTTTTTTCTCAATGATCTTTTTTTTAATGTTACTAGATAATTTATATTAACAATGCTCAAGATGAGAATTTAATAATTGTACTATCTTGGTTTTCAGCTAACTGCATTTTTTGAAATTCAATATGATATCCAGTGAGCAGTGTAAACCACAAACTTATGATACCAGACTGAGTTTTAGTCACCTTGACATTAATCAGGTCTTTTAAAATGCATCAAACAGTGTAGGGACTAAGAATAAATCAGGGTGCATTCAATTAAATGGCTCTATTTGAGAATTTGTTCTCAAAGTGATATGTTACTATCATTTCAAACAACCTGAACCTGTCATAATAGCAAAGTTTATACTGATCAAATGCAACATCATTAAATATGAATTGTGCTTATGAAAGGGGCAATTTGCTGACATCTTTGGAATATATAATTAAAACTAAATTGTTTGATGTAATTTAAATGCGATACAAATGTCTTTAGAGATTTTTAGTCAATTTGCTGGCATAAAATAAGCAAATATGCTGCTTGTCTAGAGCTCTATATTAACATTTTAAACATTACCAAAGAAATTACCACCAGTGCAACAATATCCAAGGAAGATAACTCCTACTATCAGGTTCAATCATTTACCTAAATTTGAGCTGCCTCCTTTGACAAAAAAGTTGTGAAAGGTTAGTGGATCTATTCTTTGTTACTAATTTTAGTGAGACCATAAAATTGCTACTATTATTAGCAATACCCACTATATTAGGTAACAGAGAACGGATGGAGACTATGTCATAGACATGCAGGGATTAAAATCCATCCAAGCCAAAAATGGATTTTCCCCAAATTTTCATATCACTAAGTTTGCACATGTATAACATGTACCCAACTTATAACAGCAAAGACCCAAACATAATGGCTTGTCAGATCATGTACCCAACTTAAAAAAGCAAAGACCAAAACATAATGGCTTGTCAGATCATGTACCCAACTTACAAAAGCAAAGACCAAAACATAATGGCTTGTCAAATCAGGATTGATATTTTTCATTCTGTTCATGATTTCAAAGAAACGGTAGAGAGCCTGATCTGCTGTAGTCTTCTTCAACCAGATCTCTGGCATGGTTCCATGGGATCTCTACAAAACAAGGTCTGGTAAAAAACTTAATTTTCTGCTAAATGACAGAATAAGGCTGTTCAAAAGTTTAGACAAGTGCTTTGATTCCCAGAGACGATGAAATGATGTAATAACTGAATGTGATGATGAAATGATGTGTTTTGCATAAACATGGACAGTTTAATTGTCTCACTGAGAAACACTTCCTGCATCAGTGTCCATATCCAACGAGATCTTCAATGATATCCTTCAAGCTTACAACATAATTTGACTCTAATGATTGCACAATGTATAGGTGAATTCTGAGACAATGTGTTTCTAGTTTCAGTCCTACAAAGTTTGATCAAAGCACCTTCTTTCTGTAACAGAGATCAATGAAGCATTTACAAGACCTTGTATTGCTGAAATCCTGCAGATTCATGGAATCATGCAGGAGTTTGGTTGAATAAGAATAGATCTGATGGTGAATTAAACTATGGCAGATCTGGGTTTGTATTCTTTGCAGTTTGATATGTATTATAAATGGTTAGATATTGTATAGCCTTCAACTAAGGCTTAGTAACCACATAAACCAATTTTTATAAGTGAACACAAGCAGCATCTGTATATCAAATGTCTCTTCTTCCCATCACAGAATAAAATCCTTGGACATGATAAACATATATAAGTTAAAATCAAATATAAATTGTGCTCTACACAAGTTTTACAAACTGTTGTATATAAAATATTTTACACATTGTCGACACAAACATTTTTTGAGTATGTTTTACATCTCAGTTTGCAGAAGAATATTTTATTAATTCTTGAATGAAAGAAAAAAATCTTTCACTCCATTCAGCTCTCTAGACAAACATGCATGTACATTTTGAAGATCAGGCTCATGTTTTTTGTTTCCTCTGAAAATAAAATCTGAATATGATGATTTGGCCCCACATTTTTTCATAAAATAAAGTCATATCTGATAGAATATGCAAGAGAATTCATGTTTTACATATACACATCTGTTACCTCTTCTCCATGGGTATACATACACATCTGTTACCTCTTCTCCATGTGTATACATACACATCTGTTACCTCTTCTCCATGTATATATATACACATCCGTTATCTTTCTCCATGTGTAAACACACACATCTCTTGCCTCTTCTCCATGTGTATACATACATATCTGTTACCTCTTCTCCGTGTGTAAACATACACATCTGTTCACTCTTCTCCATGTATATACATACACATCTGTTACCTCTTCTCCATGTGTAAACATACACATCTGTTCCCTCTTCTCCATGTGTATACATACACATCTGTTACCTCTTCTCCATGTGTATACATAACCATCTATTACCTCTTCTCCGTGTATACATATACATTATCTGTTATCTTTTCTCCATGTGTATACATACACACATCTGTTCCCTCTTCTTGATGTGTATACATACACATACACATCTGTTACCTCTGCTCCATGTGTATACATAAATATCTGTTACCTCTTCTCCGTGTGTAAACATACACATCTGTTCCCTCTTCTCCATGTGTATACATACACATCTGTTACCACTTCTCCATGTGTAAACATACACATCTGTTCCCTCTTCTCCATGTGTATACATACACATCTGTTCCCTCTTCTCCATGTGTATACATAACCATCTATTACCTCTTCTCCACATGCATACAGACACATATGTTACCTCTTGTCCATGTGTTTTACATATACACATCTGTTACCGCTTCTGCATATTCCATCATACTTAACTCGATTCACAACTTCATTACCCCCGTGTGCTTGGGGATTTAAAATAGGATCAATGCCACTTCCTGTATGTTGAAAGAGGCAACTAATGGAGTCATGCTGAGGTGATTTTCTTACCAAATTAGATCTATATACAAAGATATAACATTGTATTTTAAGGATTTTACCCTTTTTTGGCCTTTATCTTTGTTTAGTATGCCTTTTGCGGATGCCTAAACTTACTGTTTGGCACTATATAGATATGGTTGTGCTGATGTGTCATTAAACCCTATTCATACACACATACATACATAAATACATACATACATACATACATACATACATACATACATACATACATACATACATATACATACATACATACATACATACATACACACACACACACACATCCATCCATCCATCCATACGTAAATACACTTCACTAGAAATAGCGTTTCCAGATCTTCACATTTTCACAACAAAATCTGAGATAAAAAAGGAAGAATAATTAATCGGTTAAATCACATTCTATCAGAGCTATTATCATAATGTGTTCTAGATGTATTGCAAAATGAATATAGTAGCAGCTTCAGTTTAACTACATGTATATTTACTGCAACTTCCAGAATAATTTACTATGACATCTCTATTTACTATGATATCTATGATATCTGTATTTACTATGATATCTATGATATCTGTATTTACTATGATATCTCTATTTACTATGATATCTGTATTTACTATGATATCTCTATTTCAGACATCTCTATCTACTATAATATCTCTCTATCATACCTCTATCCTAAAACAGTTTTATTGACAGTATCCTAGAAACTGGAATTTGGCCTCAACAATTTGATTCCTGTTTCTAGGATTCTGGCAAAGACGACAAGGCCAATCAGACTAATACCACACTGAAAAACTTTGATACTATTCATTTTGATAAATGCTACATTATCAAAAAAAAACAGGCTTGATGTTCTTTTAGAATCATGTAATAAAATATACTGATTTCAATTGTGCATGTGATTCCTTTTATATTTCTTCAAGTACTAACAAATATCCAGTAGCAAAATTGTCAACAGACACCATTAAGTCAGTTCATTATTATGATGTGAATGCTATTTTGTAATGAACATTTATTTTATAATTTCCATGAGATCACCTGTACAAGAGAAGCTAACTTAGTTCAAGAAGATTTGCTTAATATTGTTCATGATGTTCATACTGATACCTGTGTTTGCCATGATGTTTTAATAAAAATATGAGAATCTAGACGGAATAGATTTTTTAGACTGTAATGAGGAAGTCGTAAATTTAAAAACCAATCATGAAAGGTGTAAAAGTCAAATTAGGATAGATACTTTATGTGGTAATGGTAATTCAGATCAAGCTATGTTGGTTGATAAATGTACTTTTACAATTGATCCAATATGAAGCAATCTGCATAACTGATAGCAAGAAATGTACTTTACCAATTACCAAACAATTACAGATTGTACAACATGAGAGCTTGAAAAGAAAGGTTCATAACTGCAAATCTCAATGTAAGGCACATTTTGCCCAAATCTTAAAGTAAGGCACACTTTGCCCAAACCTCAATGTAAGGCACCTTTTGCCCAAACCTCAATGTAAGGCACCTTTTGCCCAAATCTAAATGTAAGGCACCTTTTGCCCAAATCTCAATGTAAGGCACAATTTGCCCAAACTTGATGATATTACACTGGTGCTTAATCAAGAGAGATCAATACATTTTCTTGGTCTGTGTGAGACATTTTACATTTTCTTGGTCTGTGTGAGACATTTTAGAGATCGGTACATATTTTTGGTCTGTATGAGACATTTTAGAGATCGGTACATATTCTCAGTCTGTGTGAGACATTTTAGAGACTGGTACATATTCTTGGTCTGTGTGAGACACTTTAGAGATCAGTACATATTCTTGGTCTGTGCGAGACATTTCAGACTGTAATACTTATGAGTTGATAAATATGGCAGAGGGATTCTTCTCTATACTGCAGACTCTACAGCAGATGAAAGAAGACATAATCTGGAAACTGAGACTACAGAAAGTGTACGGAAGGAAGTCAAAATGACACAGATAAAACCTATTCTCATATACTTCGCCTACAGGTCCCCCAATTCTAAATTTGAGTGGGTAGAAACTTTTGAAAATAAAATACTAAATGCTGTGGGTGTACATGATAATGAAACAATAATCAGTGGTGACTTTAGTATAAACTTCCTAAAAATCCCTGGATTGTTTTCAAGCTGTAAACCTAAGATCATACAAAGTCCTACAAGAAATCACTAAATATAAAGTTCAACCCTAACTGACCACAGTTATACTAACAGAGCAGAAAATCTAAGTGAAGTTTATGTGCCTTTGTATGCAATAAGTGATCACTATCCTGTGTGTTTTGCTAGACATTTGCCCAAATTTACCATTAACTGACATCGTGAAATAAAATACAAAGACCTTGGCAACTTTAAAAAACAAAATTTTCTCTGTGATTTCGATTAGATGCCTTTTAATAATATTATGAATATTCCAAGTGTCAATACTGCATTGGACACATGGTACAAACTTCTCCTTCAAGTAATAGACAATTATCCTCCATGTCAAACCAAACTTGGTAAACATCAGCCTAAATGGATGACTAAAGAAATAAAAGAAGCAAGGTACAAAAGAGATAAATCCCATCAAATTATAGACTTCAAAAACTACCAAAAAAATGGCAAAATATTGCAACAAGCCTCATAAAAAAGTGAACAAAGACTATTATAAGTAAGCTACTGAGAGCACTATATATGCAAGTTCATTATGGCAATATCTCAAAGAACTTAGTTCCTCCCTAAGACATACGTCAACCAAACTAGACTACTGTAGACTACAATGGAAACTTGGTTACAACTGTATCAGAAATATGTCAACCAAACTAGACTACAATGGAAACTTGGTTACAACTGTAGACTACAATGGAAACTTGATTACAACTGTATCAGAAATATATCAACCAAACTGGACTACAATGGAAACTTGGTTACAACATATGTCAACCAAACTAGACTACAATGAAAACTTGGTTAAAACTGTATCAGAAATAGATGATATGTTTAACCATTACTTTACAAAGGGCTTGAAGAGAGACAAGATGCATTTGTATTCCAATTAAGCTACCTTCCTTAAATAAAGAATTATTATTATTATTATTATTATTATTTTCTTCAAATCCATTTGTGGCAAATATGGCAAATATGGCTCTTCATTACTTTTAGACCTTTTTTTGCTGCTAAAAGAGACCCATCTTTGTCCCCACAAGGGTCCAGGAAGACAGCCTCTTGACCCAATCTGATTCTATCCCAAGTAAAGAAGGCATCAGAAAGTCCCCAAAGCTGCTAACAATTATTCTACATAAAGTAGACTAAGAAACTCCATCTGAAAGTCGTAAAAAATTTGAACACAACTGTTTCTGGATGCTTTAGATGTTTCTGTTACTTTCACACTGTTGTGTCTGATGGTAGTCCTGTAACAACCAACCTAAATTTAATTAACAATTCTGAAATTCAACTCAATTCAGAAAATAATTAGCCTTATTGTATTGCTTAAACAAAATCTTCATTAGATTTGTTTGTAAAAGGAATGAGGTCATATCTTCCCTTTCAGCATACATACAGATGACCACTTTCTGGGCAATGACACATCTATAACAGAGATGCCAACCCATGAGCATGATTATATTCCTTGTGTCAATTGTTAGGAATCTAGGCAGCATGTCTGGAATGGATAATACATTGTTCATAGTATAAAAAACTTCTACCCAACCATATTGTATCTTCCATGAGCAGGTACATACCTGTTCACAGTCAATAACAATTATGGTGCAGTGAGAATAAATGGTGTATCCATTCCTCCAATTCAAGAACCTTGAATTCCTTCAACATTTTTGTGTTAAAAAAAAAATCATTAACAGTTTTCCTCCTTCATTTCTCTTCATCTTTGCTGCCTTTTTCACCTCTATACAGTCTAGCCAACTGGTTTCTTGTTGTTTACATTGTTTTGTTTTTTCATTGAGAAATTATATTCTATGAACCAGTCTATCATATTGATGCTGAAGGGGTTTTTTCCTACCTGTGTCCCCAAAATCTGATTTTGCGGAACTTCATCGATATAATTCAGAATGTTGAATTTTCACTAAATTTATTTAACAATTCTGCAAAATCAGGAATGGTTGGCATCTCTGCTATCAGTACTGCTAACTTTTAATATGTTGGTGGAATTACTTTAGCCAGTTGCCCCTTTACAACAGCTGGGGGTTGTGACCCACCAAACCATGACTGTTTCCATTCTAATGTGTCCCTAATAAGCTTCTGTTCCTCGGGAGTGAATTTCAACAACACTGACACAGCCTTAATCAGCTGGATTGCCTGTAAAAGGAAAACACAAAAAATCATGCAAAACTGTACCTTGGTTTAATGTTATCATTTACATACAATGAGACTGACAAGATGTAGAAGTAACATAGAGGCTCTTGGGCAAGGATGAATTTCTTTCACAACAAATGAACTTGACTTCATCACAGCTAAGCGAATTCCACAAACCCCATATCTGGGACAAGTGAAACTCTCGGCCAGGTTAGTGATGCTCTGATTGGTGCTTGGACAAGGACCAGTCAGTTTTTACCAGAAAGAAAAAGTTGGACAACCATTCATACACAGCTAGCACATATATCGCTACACCAACTAGACCAATAAATCTTTCTTGATAATTAAATTTTTATTCTGATGGTTGTTATTGACAATGAGCCTAAGAATTCAAATTTCATTACTGAGACAGATTTATCTGTCTAATCAGTAACTATATGAACTGTGATATTTCAGTAAATGCCTATGCCTTCAAATAGAAGTCAATTATCAGTCTATCTAAAGCCACCAGCACTCAAAAAATGTACTGTTAGCATCTTCCTATTTATAGTACATGTGTACAGATCATAAACTGATAATTTTACCAGTGAAATGAAAATAAAATGCACATGGAATGCAGAATGTATGCAAATGGAATGTAGCATGAATGCAAATGGTATGCACAAATGAACTGATGAATGAATTTGAAAGAAAAAAAAGAGAACAAATACAGAATGCAGAACAATGAATGATAAATGAAAACAGAACTAAATGCAAATGCATTTCATGGATGGATTTGAAAATAGATTATTTTCAAGCTGCCACTAAATTTTCACGGTCAAAAACTCTTTCACATGATAATCTGGAATCAGTTTCTTTACCCTGACAGACAACTTTTTACCCCTTACAAGCCATGACAATATTGTTCATGTTGAGGCAAACATCAACAAGAGTCCCTCAAAGGGGCTAATGCTCTAATGGCTAAACAGAATTTCCAGGAATCCAAGATAAGTCTGTTATTTCTTTTTAACTGCTAAGTATTGAAATTATCTCTGATATTTTTGAGAAACTCCAACATACAAAATTTGGTAACAAAACTATTTTCTCATGTTTGATTAAATGTGTTCTCAAGATACCTGTAAGTGCAGTACCAAATTCTTTGTCATGATCTTTGACCTTGAACTTGATATCATGGATAGAGGATTAATGAACTTTTTTCAGACAATGTCAATATTTAACCACATGCCAAGTTTAATTCACTCTATAAGTAATATTTAAAAAAAAAAAAAGAAGTTATTGAAGTGATATTAATCATGGTATTCATCAGATATATACACAAACTGGCTTAGATGATAAAACTCCAGCAAGCAGCGATAACAAGATTGGGTAACAATGTCCAAAGTCAGATCAGCACCATTTTCATTTTGTACCAAGTAGACATCTTAAGTCCATGTAGTTATGACCATCCATTCAGGAGGAGTAGTAGTAAAAGCATTTGATCAAGATAACCACCATGGCAGCCATATTGGATGTCCCAGAGGCACCATTTTAATTTAAAACCAACTAGATATCATATATTTTTTAGTGAAATCCCATGTCAGTATGACCATCCATTCTAGATGTGTTGCAATAACAAGATTTTCAAGATGGCGTCCATATTAGATTTCAGATAGGTATAATTTTCAATTAGACCAACTAGTTATCATATGAAGTCTTTTAATGAAAACCCCATATTAATATGACTATCCATTCAGGATGTCAATGAGCAGTGATAAGATATTCAATCTGGGCACTGTTGCAGCCATATTGGAAATCTGAGGGTATATCCGATGGATACCAATGTAATTTTGGACCAAGATGCTAAAATTATAGTTCTTTTCCTTTAACAATCTAGGACAAGAGTCCCTCAATGGAACTGATGCTCTACTGGCCAAAAAGAATTTCCAGGAATTCAAGATAAGACCATTTCTTCTTTTTAACTGCTGAGTGCTGAAACCATCTCTGATATTTCTGAGTAATACATTTGTTTCAAATTAGCCAGTATGGCAGCCATATTGGATGTAAGGATGGCACCATTTTCATTTCAACCAACTAGATGTCATTAGAAGACTTTTGGTGAAAACACCATGCCATTAGAAGACTTTTGGTGAAAACACCATGTGAATATGACCATCCATTCAGGAGAAGTAGCAATAACAAAATGGTGGCCATATTACATGTCAGTTCAGCACCATTTTAATTTAGAATCAACTTGATATCATCAGACGTTTTCTGATTAAATCCCATGTCAATATGACTTTGTGTTGACAAGGAATAATGACAACAAGGTTTTTAAGATAGCAGCCATGACCATCCATTCAGGAGGAGTAGTTATTACAAGATTTTCAAAATGGCCACTGTGGCAGCCATACTGAATGTCCGAGCATTTATGACCAACTATACCATGGGATGAATAGATTATGTTTGCATCCCAGATAATTCAGTGCTTCTCTAATGACAGTAATAACCATAACTATAATAATAATACTAACTGCAATTGCCCACAATCACATCAGGAGTTCCGAAATAAGGAAAGAAAAGGAATCTTACTGATTACACCACCTAAGAACACTGAAATCAAGTGGCTTAAACATGCAAATAAAATCATTATCTGTTTACAGCCCATATTTTCAATCAAATAATTAATTCATTTAGTTTATTATTCATTCACTTACCTATAATTACTACTATTCTATAGTTCTTGTTGGTATTGTTATTACAGTTATGGTTATTACTGTCATTACAGAAACAATGAAATTCAAGGATTTTTCAAGTTGTACGAATCATGAATATGCCATATGAAGATCGTAATCAAAGCATTGAGAATACCAATGGTTTGAAGTGTTCAGATAATATTGTACATTAAACTATATTGTACATTAAGCAGGATCAAAGGAATAAACATAAATTGTGAGATTCTAATAATCCTGTTCCTTTTTTATGATCATAAGCACATACCAATATCCCTCTAAATACATGTAATCTGAAATAGATGTTTAAAGTCTTTTCAATAAAGTCATTTCTTCTCCATATAGGAGCCACAGTAGCTCAGTTGGAATAGTGTTGGACTCTAAATCCAAGGGTCGTGGGTGTGATACCATCCCAAACCAGCCCACGTCAGCTGCCTCAGTGTGTCCTTGGAAAAGGCACTTAGCTCCCATTTCCTCAGCACAATATAGCCAATAATGTGTTAAAAGTGCCAATAAACCCCACAAAAACAATCTTCTTTCTATCCCTTAACAAAGAAATGATTACAATATTCATAAAGTATTTTGAGAGAAAATATTTAGGCAATTACCTGTTATGAGCATTTTCTATTGAAATAATGTAGTTTGATCATTTCCTCTCAGGCTTAGAATCTGAATTATGTCCCTTTATATAGCTTGACTAACTTTTTCAAGGCCAACAGAGCTAAATTTAGAAAAGTGACTATTATTAGAAACACTAACTATTCTGAGTAACAGAAGATTAGACTGAATGCTATAGGTTTGGGGGGGACTGAAATTCCTCAAATTAAAAAATAAATTGGTATACTGACCCAGTGTTGTGGCACAGGTTACTTTAAATGTCTTAAGTTGTTTATTACTTCATGTTTGAATCATTGGTTAGAAATGTTTTTGTTATGTAAACTGCTTTTTAGAATTTCTGAATAAATGCTTGAAATGTCTGTCTTGGGTCACTGCAACCTATATCTAATCAATATGCAACATCTCACACAAAGGAAAAACAAATACACAGAAACATTTTTGTTGTTTTGTCATATAAAAAACTACCCGAGGTCATAACATCATCAACATGTAGCACAACATCCAATCTGTTTCTCTCTCTGGAAAATGTTATTTTGGTTATCTTTTGTAAAGAGACAGAGAAAGACATGACAAATAATGATCAAGCATGGAGTGTTGTAAAAAATTGACATTAAATACTTGATATATCTAACAACAGATTGGTAGAAAGTCAGACAGATACTGATTCTACTCACCTCTGTTTCCCTGCTCAACATGAATTTAAGCACAACATGTTTCAGATACTGAAAGTTTATGTCTTTCTCTAAATGTGCAGTTTCAAAACGTTGCTCCCTAGATAAAGTTGAGTTCTGAGTCAATTTTCGATTGCTAGATGTAGATACAGAACTATTGGTCTGGTTGCCATTTTGATACATAGCACTCGAGTCAGTAATTGCACTCTGACCACTGACCTTGGGGTCAGGGGTCTCCTCAGGGAAAGAAAAGAGTCTTGATGGAGAATTTTTCCTCCTATTTGGAGGTGTAAGAGTTACTCCCCTTAGATCCAAGGCCTCATCATTTGGTAATGCTTGTACTTTTAGTTCCCTTTGCAAAGTCTTCTTAAGATCATTTAACCTTTGGTCTTGTTTCTTCAAAGCCTGTGTGAAGATAATATATTGAATGTTATAAAGGCAATATACTTAAAATGTTATAAAGGTAATATACTTAAAATGTTATAAAGGTAATATACTTAAAATGTTATAAAGGTAATATACTTAAAATGTTATAAAGGTAATATACTGAATGTTATAAAGGTAATATACTTAAAATGTTATAAAGGTAATATACTGAATGTTATAAAGGTAATATACTGAATGTTATAAAGGTAATATACTCAAAATGTTATAAAGGTAATATACTTAAAATGTTATAAAGGTAATATACTTAAAATGTTATAAAGGTAATATACTTAAAATGTTATACAGGTAATATACTGAATGTTATAAAGGTAATATACTGAATGTTATAAAGGTAATATACTTAAAATGTTATAAAGGTAATATACTTAAAATGTTATAAAGGTAATATACTGAATGTTATAAAGGTAATATACTTAAAATGTTATAAAGGTAATATACTGAATGTTATAAAGGTAATATACTTAAAATGTTATAAAGGTAATATACTTAAAATGTTATAAAGGCAATATACTTAAAATGTTATAAAGGTAATATACTTAAAATGTTATAAAGGTAATATACTTAAAATGTTATAAAGGTAATATACTTAAAATGTTATAAAGGTAATATACTTAAAATGTTAACTCCATCAATAATATATTTATATCACCATTTTTTAAGGAAGAAATTTTCTCTTTAATTATGCAAATACTGAACAATGAGGCACATACTGACTGTAGAAAAAGAAACAAAAAAAGTATAAGGATCTTATTATGAAGTAATTATTTATTTTACCAGCAAAGTTGAGCAACAATTACCTTCTTTAAGACACTACAATGATTGAATAATGCAATTTCCTTGATGAAACAAATGGTTGGCAAGAGTGCAAATCTGATTAATCCATGGCTTTAGCATTGGTAATTTTCAGTGAAATGACCAACCAGGGATCTCCTCAGGAATTTCTGATACCATCGGGTAAGCACACAGTAGCATCACAAAATGCTTTCAAAAACACACGTTATCATCTTAAAAGTGGAAACATCAATAAAATATAAAGTAAATACCTTTACATAGCATTCTTTATTTCCCTAATTTATATGTTTTCATGCCAAAGCTCATTATAATCTTTCAATTTATATCATGTTTTCATGCCAAAGCTCATTATAGTCTTTCAATTTATATCATGTTTTCATGCCAAAGCTCCTTATACTCTTTCAATTTATATCATGTTTTCATGCCAAAGCTCATTAGTCTTTCAATTTATATCATGTTTTCATGCCAAAGCTTCTTAGTCTTTCAATTTATATCATGTTTTCATGCCAAAGCTTCTTAGTCTTTCAATTTATATGTTTTCATGCCTAAGCTTCTTAGTCTTTCAATTTATATCATGTTTTCATGCCAAAGCTTCTTAGTCTTTCAATTTATATCATGTTTTCATGCCAAAGCTTCTTAGTCTTTCAATTTATATCATGTTTTCATGCCAAAGCTTCTTAGTCTTTCAATTTATATCATGTTTTCATGCCAAAGCTCATTATAGTCTTTCAATTTATATCATGTTTTCATGCCAAAACTCATTAGTCTTTCAATTTATATCATGTTTTCATGCCAAAACTCATTAGTCTTTAAATTTATATCATGTTTTCATGCCAAAGCCTCTTAGTCTTTCAATTTATATCATGTTTTCATGTCAAAGCTCATTAGTCTTTCAATTTATATCATGTTTTCATGCCAAAGCTCTTTATAATCTTTCAATTTATATCATGTTTTCATGCCTAAGCTCATTATAGTCTTTCAATTTATATCATGTTCTCATGCCAAAGCTCATTATTCTTTCAATTTATATCATGTTTTCTTGCTAAAGCTTCTTAGTCTTTCAATTTATATCATGTTTTCTTGCCAAAGCTTCTTAGTCTTTCAATTTATATCATGTTCTCATGCCAAAGCTCATTAGTCTTTCAATTTATATCATGTTTTCATGCCAAAGCTCATTATAATCTTTCAATTTATATAGTGTTTTCATGCCAAAGCTGATTATAGTCTTTCAATTTACTGTAGTATCATCAATTTTCGTGGGGGACCAATTTTTGTGGTTTTCGTTGTTGGCCCAAACCACGAATTTAAATCCCCAACGAAAAATGAGCCACGGATGATGGTGATCCACGCGCCCCCCCCCCCATTTTCTTACAGTGTCTACTAGTATGTGATAAATAAATGTCAATAATCTGGTAATTAAATATTAGCTTTTACATGTGTTTGTTTAATGTTTTTATTTTAACCCTTTTAAACAAGAATTATAAATCATTTTATATTGTTTCAATGCACACATATCGATAAGGTATCCGATAGCTGTAATTTTACACTCACTGCCGTAAATCCATATGTGAGATAAGGACAGAGAGAAATGAGAAAAAGCATAAGGTATTCAAACAATAGTAATACTGAAAATGAAAGAAAGAATAATACAAAATAACAGTATATGAAAATTAAATTTAATACTTATTCAAATCAAATTAAATCCTCTTGAAAGCACATTTCATTTTATCCATGCATTTTTAATCCAAAAGAACAACAATCCTGTAAAATACTATAACTATTAATGAAACACTATGTATATACACTAATTACAGCAGAGTATTAAAGCTCACACTTCACAGATTTTCGGACAAAGCCACTGTATCAACATCATGTCAATCAAGTCTCATGGTACACACGAATGCTTCTCAGGTAAAAAATCCCTAAATTGCTGAATTAAACAAGTCCAGCTTTCTCAAAACCACTGATATTTAGGTCTGATCTTTCACTCATTGTTGCGTGAGCTGCAATTATCCATTCAGCGTGAATTGGCTTGATTAATGAAGTTGCAAGATTCACTAATACTGTGCACTGATCGTCACCAGTAACATCTTCTTTTTCCATAATGGCGTCCATGACCTGGTTAGCATACCAATCATGGAAGTGTGACTTTAATTGTTCTTTGTACTCTTTATTTATTGTCAAGTCTAGTGGTTGAAGTCAGTCTGTACATGAGGCAGGCACAAACAAAGGAGTGATTCCACTGTCTTTCAATTTACTTAGCATCTTTGCACTTTGGTGGGCTCTAAACACATCAAATATTTCCACTGCTTGCTGATTGCATTGAGAAAGGGGCAGCCGGTCACGTGTTTTGTTCACATATGGAATGATGACATTATCCACATAACGAATCATCGATTCTTCGTTACTCCAGTGTGAGTCTGTTTGAGTCACATCCCAGTGGTCAGGGAAAAGAATGCCCTTAGGCAGGCATCTGTCAGTCTTCCCTGCGTAAATGACCTGTGGGGGCAGGAGAGTACCGGATTTTGTTATTGCTAGTAAAATCGTAATCTGCCTCTTGTCATCAAGTGCGGAAACTGACACTTGCTTAGATCCACGGGCTTCCATCATCCAATCGCCACCTGGCACAAGTTGGCACCCGGTCTGATCCCAATTTATTACAAGAGAGTCTGGAATATTGTGCTGTTTCACTACAGTTGTAACTTTCTCCAAGAACGTTTTCTTAATGTCATCAAAGTCACGCGGCAGCTGTTTTACGCTTTTGTTCCTTTCCTCTTAACAAATCCCATACGGCGAAGTAGCGACCTCGCCCAATGTTTGGTGATGCTGATGTGTCCACCGAAACGTGCCAGCTGGCTGCGAGCATGCTTGGTGATCACAGCCTCTGCCCCAGCCATTACAATCCTAATATTGATCACTCCCTCATTAATTCTAACTTTCTTGATCCAGTCTTGTACCTCCGCATCAAGTATGCTTCCTAACATCAAAGGATTGCCCCGGGGTGATTTGGGTAGATTAGAAACTTCTTGCCCATCTTGCTTTTTTAACTTTATGTATTGGTCCCACATACTCCGTACAGTGGTCTCACTGATTGTACAACTCAGATCGCTACTGAATTTGCGGGCGACCTTGGCAACACCATTATCGATGGAGTATTTTGCTATCTTTGCCCGGATTTCCTCGTTGTAACTGTTGTACTCTCCTCGCTTTCTTTTCCGGGACAGTGACTGAAGCAGGGGTTCTACTGCATCATTAGCTGCCTGCTAAGCAAGCGCCTGCGCCGTGCTCGCAGCTTCTGACGGGTTAGGAAGTCCAGGAACCGATGGGGGTCTAAGTTGAATTTTACCACTCTTAAGCCACTGTGTTAACGCCATGATCGTCAGAAAGTACTGATGGTGCAACTTGATCGACAGTGGTTTAAGTAAGAGATCATTCATATGTACTTTAATAACCGATTGGCTTAGTGTTGTTGGCTGCGTCGGCTTCCTTTGATGTACTCAGACGAAAACATGGTGTAAGGGATTAATTTTGACAGGTGTTTTATTTGTGCTACTAGAGGTGGTAGTATTGTTTTAGTGCTGTTGACTGCGTCGGCTTCGACTGATGTTATTCACTCGGTAATTATTGAACTTCTCAGGTCTTTGATTTGTGCTCATACAGGTGGTAGTATTGTTTTAAACATTAAAGTGACCGCCGTTTGCGTCAGCATAGTTTTATTCTTTTGTATTCTTTCTTTGGGTATTTGTAGAGGTTAAAGCATGAAATTAAATACTTATTAATATGCAAACTTTGACAGGCAAAACCACGAATATAAGTACCCACAAAAATGCCTTTTTTTTACAAAACCACGAAAATTGAGCCCCACGAAAATAAATGATACTACAGTATATAATGTTTTCATGCCAAAGCTCCTTATACTCTTTCAATTTATATCATGTTTTCATGCCAAAGCTCATTAGTCTTTCAATTTATATCATGTTTTCATGCCAAAGCTCATTATAATCTTTCAATTTATATCATGTTCTCATGCCAAAGCTCATTATTCTTTCAATTTATATCATGTTTTCATGCCAAAGCTTCTTAGTCTTTCAATTTATATCATGTTTTCATGCCAAAGCTCATTATAATCTTTCAATTTATATCATGTTTTCATGCCAAAGCTCCTTATACTCTTTCAATTTATATCATGTTTTCATGCCAAAGCTTCTTAGTCTTTCAATTTATATCATGTTTTCATCCCAAAGCTCATTATAATCTTTCAATTTATATCATGTTCTCATGCCAAAGCTCATTATTCTTTCAATTTATATCATGTTTTCATGCCAACGCTTCTTAGTCTTTCAATTTATATCATGTTTTCATGCCAAAGCTCATTATAGTCTTTCAATTTATATCATGTTTTCATGCCAAAAGCTCATTATAGTCTTTCAAGTTATATCATGTTTTCATGCCAAAAGCTCATTATAGTCTTTCAGGTTATATCATGTTTTCATGCCAAAAGCTCATTATAGTCTTTCAATTTATATCACGTTTTCATGCCATAGCTCATTATAGTCTTTCAATTTATATCATGTTTTCATGCCAAAACTCATTAGTCTTTAAATTTATATAATGTTTTCATGCCAAAGCTCATTATAGTCTTTCAATTTATATCATGTTTTCATGCCAAAGCTCATTATTCTTTCAATTTATATCATGTTTTCATGCCAAAGCTCATTATAGTCTTTCAATTTGAATAATAGATATTTTTTTTCTTCACCACCTCATATCTCTTTACTGTCACTTTAAAGTCACATGGATTTTTCTGGGCCTGTTTTGGAGCTGAACTTTGGCCCCATTCCCAATCAGAACTTTTTTTAAAAAAATCATGATCATTTACCCTACTGACTTTGGGAGAGAAATTACACAAATGAGCAAGTGATATAGCAAGTTCGAGTAGCCTAGACTAATAATTGAGGGTCCATGCTGGATTCTAATATTTTGGTGAAATTACTTCTCTTTCCAACCAGAATAGGGTGAAACTGGAGAATATAGGAAAAAGTGAGTGTAGAAAGTTCAAGATTATAATGTTCAAATTAGTCAATTTGATCTTCTGTTTTTAATATTTTCATGTCAGATGTTTAAAATGCCTATGAAATAATATTAAAACTTTATAATAATATTAAAACTTTACTTATTTTGCTTCACCACAGTTGTTATATAACAAAACGGCAACCTCTAAAAGGTTACAGTAACAAATCTGCAAAAGTTTCCATAGTAGAAGTCCTTTCTTCATACATTTATATCCTAAAATATTGGATATAATGATTAATTTTATTAATACTGGACCTGGATACATCCACTCATACATCATATCTAACTAATATTTTGTTAATTTTTCACTCATTTTTTCATGGGTCGCTGGCAAATGTTCAGCTGTAATTCTATCGATAGCAATGTCATTTCTGGCACTTGGGTCAAATAAGGCACAAAAGATAATGGTTAAGCCAATGGATAATTATCCTGGATTATCTTCATTCCATACCAAGAAGAAATTTTTAAAAATGGTGTCATTCGAGTAATAGAGCTTGGAATTAGGTGACAAAATGTTTATTTAATAGAATAATATTTAAAGGAGAGCAGGAAACATAAAAGCATACAGGCAGTGGTGCACACTAAATCAGAGGGTTCGAAAGCATCATGGGCTGAAATGATACCTTTTCAGGACTGCAATGGTAAAAGGCCCTGGGAAGAACACTGACCAATGAATCAATTATCATTTCTGTGATCAGTTTTAATATAAATTCAGTGCAGCATCCCTCCTGCGGTTTCCAACTTCAGGCACTACCTATGGGCTAAGCGATGTAGAATAGGCCTCATGCACCCTCCAGCATGTTGCAAGTGGCGACTAATGGAGGCAGGAACTATTGTGGCTCGGTGGTCAGCATGCTGGACTCACAACTGAGAGTGTGTGGGTTTGAGTTCCGACAATCAAATCAGCTGGCTTGGCTATTGTGGTTTGTCCTTGGTCTCTTTATAGCACTACATAACCTACTTGTATTGTTGTGCCATTAAATACCAAACCTTTACCTGAAGTTAGGCTACATAAATAACATCCCTGGTAAAGATATCATGTATACAGATTCTTTGATCATTTATTGATTATTGATTGCTTATCAGAAACTAAAGATCCAACTTGAAATTGTATTACTGTTCAACAATATTTAGTATTGAGGTGGTCCCCTAATCTCTCTTTCCTTTACCACCCATTTTTGTCAGCAAAATTACAAGTATTGCTTGGCCCTAAGATCACTAAAGATAGTAACATTCCTTGGCCACTAAGTGCTTAGTCTTATTACCAATCCCAGTGATTTAACCAGATAATGGAATCATGGAACAAGATGCCCAAGTGGTTCTGAGATTACTCACCTGGCTCACACTAGTATACAACCCAATATAACACAAACAGGCAGATAATTTTGGTTGAAAAGTATTTTCACCTGGTTGCTATAGAAACCAAACAATTTCAGTAGAACACAATCTAAGGAAAATTCTTAAAAGTTTGATTAAAACTGACCCTGTACTTATGTAGGAGATTTCAATATACATTTTCTATCTGGTTGCTATGAAAACTACATAATGAGTAATTGCAAGGGGACCTACAAAAAATACAACTTTGGTTGAACATGTTCTAAGAAACATCTGTATAAAGTTTGATAAAAACTGACTCAATAGTTTTGGAGGAAGTATACAAACTGCTTTTTCCACCTGGTTACTGGTTACAGGGAAGCCATCCAAGGCAACTTAAATGGAACATGTTTTTGAGAAACATTCCCACTAGTACGAAATTCGATCAGCACTGGCGCAGTAGTTTTGGAATGTCAAAATACATTTTCCACGTACTTGCTGTGGAAGCCAAACAGTTGCTAGCTTGCCTCCAAACCACACAACTTAGGTACAGCATGTTCTAAGGAACATTACTCAAAATTGGCTCACTAGTTTAAAAAAGTTTTACTTTTGGTTGCTATGGAAGCCATGTGGATGCTTCATTAGCCACCAAAAACACAACTATGATAGATCATATCCTCAAAAACTTTTTAATTGCCACTTGGGATGCAGGACATAAGACAATAATGTGACTATGAGGTTCTTGCTCTTTATTCTAAAAAAATGTACTCATCCTTACCAAAACCCCATTATTAAAGATAAACAGATGACTGGAATTTTTTAGTCCTGCTAAAGGAACATTCCTATAAAGTTTTGTTAAAACTGGCTCAGCAGTTTTGAAGATGACATCAAAAATGTGGTAAATGTTGATGAAAACACTACTTGATCATGCATGAAGGACAATGCAAAATGGACTCAGGGCCATACATTAAACTCACGTTGCTCTTGGCCAGGCAAGGTAAAAATAATAATGTGTCCATTCAACATAGATGTCAAATCAGTATAATACAATGAAGAAACCTTACTTCAAAATGCAAAGTTCCCATTAAAAAATGAGTCAAGCGGGGGCCATAACTCAAATTTTGAACAAGAATTTGATTAGAGCTTCTTAAAATGAAGCTTAGTTAAGTCCTTCAAAAGTCATTGGGTGGAAACAAAATTCTCTATGTATGGATGTACATGACATAAAGATGAATGCAACAGTCATTGATAATATGCCCCCTTCACAGAATACAGTTGGGGCATTACCATCTCCAGGGTCCAGCTTAAATACAGCAGCCCAGAGAGTTCCCTTTCTCCTTGTTATGATTCAATTATAGTTCTCCTTTGTGACATATTTTACATGTTATGTTTTGAAAAGATGTTGAACAAGTCATGACATCATATAGTAGTCAACTGGGCTGGATAAATTCAACATACGGTGGCCACAGATCCAACATTTTGGAAACCCCTGGGCTCTGGGCACATGATTTATCAGACCTGATCCATATGCCTGACAAAAGAAACATTCATTACAGACCACACCAAGAGTAGCATGAAGGGCACATTTTATGCCTGCCCTGTGTTTAATAGTCCTCTATGTAGGCACTAGTTGGATATGGTTAATTCTGGAGATTACTGACCAGTGGGTCTCAATAACTTGACCTTTGGTCAAGTTATGCTGTCTTGAGCTAACCTTAATGTGCAGAAACCATTACTTTCTTATCAGACTTATCATGACCATGATCTCTGACCTTCAGATCCCAAAATCTATATCTTTCTTTATTAACCTAAGTACAAGCCATCCACAAAGTTTGGTCAAGGAACTTACTCAAGAACAAAAGTTATTCTGCAAAAATCCATTTTCTTTGTGTCATAATGACTTTGACTTCTGACCCCAAAATCATGAAGCTTCATCGATACTTCAAGTGCAAGCTCTCCACAAACTTTGGTTAAGGTACATGGTCTAGAACTAAAATTATTATGCAAAACCATTTTTCTTTATCAGTCAGTGTCCCTGGCCTTTAGCCTACTGGGCTCAAAATCAATTGGCTTCATTCCTTCCCAATGAGTAAGTCTTCCACAAATTTTGGTGAAAGTACATGGTCAATAAAATTGACATTGTTGTGCAGAAAACATTTATCTTCTTTGAATAACAGTGATTTTGACATCTGAACCATAACTGATATGCTTTTTCCTAACACTAACTACAAGGCATCCACAAAGTTTGGTCCAGGTCTGTGATGTATAAATAATGTTCTTGTGTAGAAACTATTTTTCTTCTTTCAGTCACAGTGACCTTGACCATTGACCTTTTCATCCCCAAACTGTTAGACTTACTCCTTACCCCAAGTGCAAGCCATCCTGAGTTGGGTCCAGGAATGTGATGTAGACTAATGCTATTGTGTGGAAACCATTCTTATTCTTACAGTCTCAGTAACTTTGACCTTTGAACTCTTGATCCTGAATCAATATGGTTCTTCCTTACCTCCAGTCCAAGCAATCAACAAGTTTGGTTACTGTAGATGGTGGAGAACTCAAGTTATTATATAGAAAACATTTATCTTTTTTCAATCACGTGACATGGACCTTGACCCCAAAATCACTTGGGTTCTTCCTTCCCCCAAATGCAAGCCATCCACAAAGTTTGGTAACTGTAAATGGTGGAGAATTTAAGTTACTGTGCAGAAACCATTTTTCTTCTTTCTTTCAGTGACCTAGAACTTTGACCGCTTGACCCAAAATCCATATGGCTCTTTCTTATTCTTAAGATAACTCAAGCTATTGTGCCAAAATCAAATTTGTAACAGACCGATGGACGAATTGACAACATCATAACATAATATGCTCCACCTTATGGTAAGCATATAACAAAAACCATAATTAATCATGTCTAATCTGACTTCTGTAACCTGACTTGAACATAAATTGTTTATTCAGCATTTTCCTGTAGTATAAGCTATTTCCTGTAGTATCAGCTATTTCCTGTAGTATAAACTATTTCCTGTAGTATAAACTACTTCCTGTAGTATAAACTACTTCCTGTAGTATCAGCTATTTCCTGTAGTATAAACTACTTCCTGTAGTATCAGCTATTTCCTGTAGTATAAACTATTTCCTGTAGTATAAGCTATTTCCTGTAGTATCAGCTATTTCCTGTAGTATAAACTACTTCCTGTAGTATCAGCTATTTCCTGTAGTATAAGCTATTTCCTGTAGTATCAGCTATTTCCTGTAGTATCAGCTACTTCCTGTAGTATCAGCTATTTCCTGTAGTATAACCATTTTCCTGTAGTATAAACTACTTCTTGTAGTATCAGCTATTTCCTGTAGTATCAGCTATTTCCTGTAGTATCAGCTACTTCCTGTAGTATCAGCTATTTCCTGTAGTATAACCATTTTCCTGTAGTATAAACTACTTCCTGTAGTATAAGCTATTTCCTGTTGTATAAACTACTTCCTGTAGTATAAACTACTTCCTGTAGTATAATCATTTTCCTGTAGTATAAACTACTTCCTGTAGTATAAGCTATTTCCTGTTGTATAAACTACTTCCTGTAGTATCAGCTATTTCCTGTAGTATAAACTACTTCCAATAGTATCAGCTATTTCCTGTAGTATCAGCTACTTCCTGTAGTATCAGCTATTTCCTGTAGTATAACCATTTTCCGGTAGTATAAGCTATTTCCTGTAGTATCAGCTATTTCCTGTAGTATCAGCTATTTCCTGTAGTATCAGCTACTTCCTGTAGTATCAGCTATTTTCTGTAGTATAACCATTTTCCTGTAGTATAAACTACTTCCTGTAGTATAAGCTATTTCCTGTAGCATCAGCTATTTCCTGTAGTATCAGCTATTTCCTGTAGTATAAGCTATTTCCTGTAGTATCAGCTATTTCCTGTAGTATCAGCTACTTCCTGTAGTATCAGCTATTTCCTGTAGTATAACCATTTTCCTGTAGTATAAACTACTTCTTGTAGTATCAGTTATTTCCTGTAGTATCAGCTATTTCCTGTAGTATCAGCTACTTCCTGTAGTATCAGCTATTTCCTGTAGTATAAACTACTTCCTGTAGTATAATCTATTTCCTGTAGTATCAGCTATTTCCTGTAGTGTCAGCTATTTCCTGTAGTATCAGCTACTTCCTGTAGTATAACCATTTTCCTGCAGTATAAACTACTTCCTGTAGTATAAGCTATTTCCTGTAGTATAAGCATTTTCCTGTAGTATAAGCTACTTCCTGTAGTATAAGCTATTTCTTGTAGTATAAGCTATTTCCTGTAGTATGAACTACTTCCTGTAGTATAAGCTATTTCCTGTTGTATAAACTACTTCCTGTAGTATAAGCTATTTCCTGTTGTATAAACTACTTCCTGTAGTATAAGCTATTTCTTGTAGTATAAGCTATTTCCTGTAGTATAAGCTATTTCCTGTAGTATGAACTACTTCCTGTAGTATAAGCTATTTCCTGTAGTATGAACTACTTCCTGTAGTATAAGCTATTTCCTGTTGTATAAACTACTTCCTGTAGTATAAGCTATTTCCTGTAGTATAAACTATTTCCTGTAGTATAAGCTATTTCCTGTAGTATAAACTATTTCCTGTAGTATAAACTATTTCCTGTAGTATAAGCTATTTCTTGTAGTATAAACTATTTCCTGTAGTACAAGCTATTTCCTGTAGTATAAACTATTTCCTGTAGTATAAACTATTTCCTGTAGTATAACCTACTTCCTGTAGTATAAGCTATTTCCTGCAGTATAAACTACTTCCTGTAGTATAAGCTATTTCCTGTAGTATAAGCTACTCTGTCTTGATATTATATTCCAAATAAAAAAAATCCTGTCTACACCTAAGATGCAACCTAGAAATGGCTTGGTGCCTTTTAAAACAGTGTTGTCCATTTAAGAAGGACACTGCACCCTGCACTATCTAGCTGGTGCCTGCCATCTCTGAAAAGCACCCTGCCCTCCTTTGGGGCTGCCCTACCTTTAATTTTAGGATGTTTAATACATAGCATATAGTTACATTCCAAATGTGCATTAAGGGCACCAATATGGCATCATTAACATCTATTTTTCAATAGCAATGCTAATATTATCTTAAATGCACCAATGGAGTGCATAAAAATGACCTCGTTTGAAGAAAGGGTGCCCTCAAATGCAACTACCAACTCTGAAATGTCCTGACAGGCAACCACAACCCTGCCTAAATAGTGGTCTGAGGACAATGCTGTCAAAGATGGCTAATAAGCCCATGTCTGTCACAGTGAAAAAAAAGTTTATTACTCTGTTTTTCTCTGCTAATTGCTCCTCCAGCTCTTTAATGGTTTGTTCTAAGACTTCAACCTGTGTGGTACAATTCTGTTGCTGTTGATGGGCTGTTTTCATCTCTTCCATCTGAAAGGAAAATGAGAAAATACAGTATGCAACAATTGTATGAGCCATTTTCCACACATGCCCATATAACAATCCATCCATACAACACAGACATCTCATCAGTATTGTCCACTTGAAGAAACCTTGTTTCAAAATGCAAGGACCAAATTCCAATAATAATAAATAAAAAGAATGCAATAACTACATCAAATTTTAGCATAATAAAGGTATAAACAAAAGACCTGGCCTAGATTTTCTTGACATTAAGCCTCATGAAAAATATTATTTCAATGAATGAAGTCCATCAAAAGTTGTTAAGTGGAAAAATAAGCCGTGATCCTTTCGAAAATTTCTAAGTCAAACTGAGGTCATAACTCAAATTTTAAAGGAGAACAAAGAAAAGGAACTTCACCTAGCATTTCTCCTGCTATATTATACGGTAACCACTGATGTATACTCCACTCCATTACACTGTGTCACATCCAGCTGTTACAAGTGGAGTGGCCCAAGCTACACTGTGCTGTGGGGGGTTATACTTTGGTTGACTTACAAGCTGCAAGTCCATAAGGGAAAATAAAGTAATCCACAAGTTGTCCAATCGAGTTAGGTGTAATTTACACCTGGTGAGTGTATTACAGCCAATGACGGAATATAACACTAGCATATTTCACTGAACTATATTCAACTTCACCCTACACCAGCACAAGCATAAGATGGTCAATCTACTTTGTGTGTTCTGCACTGTTTGCTTTGGAGCTTTACTTCACTTACAATCATTTCAATTTGTTGATTTTTTTTTCATAACTCTTATTTATTGTGGGGGGGGGGATTATTATGATTATTTCAGTTCTGTTCAAGTCAATAATTGTTTTCCGGCCTGAAGATCACACAATGTTTTAGTCAGAGTCTGAGATCTTGTGTCAACCAATTATAAAATACATAACTTTTTCCACATCACCTTTGATTGGTGGCTGATGAAAGCTCAATCTCAGACTCAAAATAATCCCTGGGGCAGGTTTTCAAGAAAACTTTGGGATAAGAAAATTGATATCAGCACAGTGGTAATATCGCCTCTGAAACTTTCTTTTCAATTTGTTGATTTTTTTTCTTCATAACTCTTATTTATTGGAAGGGAGGGGGGCAGGTGGAATTATTATGATTATTTCAGTTCTGTAAAAGCCAATAATTGTTTTTCTGGCCTGAAGATCATACAACGTTTTGGTCTGAGATTTTGTGTGAACCATTTATAAAATACATAACTTTTTCCAAGTCACCTCTGATTGGTGGATAATGAAAGCTATATCTCAAACTCAAAATAATCCCTAGGACAGGTTTTCAAGAAAACTTTGGGAAATGTATCCGGATAAGAAAATTTGTATCACCACAGTGGCAATATCACCTCTTAAAATCTTTCTTTTCCAATTTAAGAAACACAGATGTTTTTTATGTATGATATATTTCCAAATGTATGCCTCATTTTTTCATTCTTCTTCTTCTTCTGTCTGTCTGTCTCTCCTCTCTCTCCCTCTCTCTCTCTCTCTCTCTCTCTCCATCATGATGAAACAATTTTAAAATACCAACATTGTACATTTATGTATGCACTGAGGAGAGTGCTGTGTCACTTATGACAATACAAAGTTTCCACTTCACTCGCTAAACTTTTTTTTTGAGTGGCTCCATGGAAAGATTTCACTCATGAAGTGAAAACAGTTTGTATTGTCACTCACTTCACCACTCATGATAATACAATTTTCCACTTCACTAGAGAAATATTTCTTTATATCTACTAAAAAAGATATTCTCTATACAGTACTCAAGCATTTCAGGACAAGAAAATCCCTAATGCTGGTATTGCTGGACTGTAAACCATGAAATATAGGTCACATTGACCTAGTTTTTGCTGATGGATGTAGTACTTATCATTAAACATTTACATATCAAGTCATGTGACTCTACAAGCAATACATGGCCCCCATCGTTTTAGACAGCCCCGAAAACTCGTGAACCCACTTTTAACTCAGGAGATAGGTGCAGATCCCATTTTTTTTCTTATAGAAAAGGCAAAAAATAGGCTAATATTTGATCAACATTAAAAAAATCGTGATCAAAATTGGTAAATGAAAGCTCAGTATATCAATTGTTTTATCACAGAACAGCAGTTAGTGCAGGGAAATTTGGAACAGACATCATAAAATTTGCAAATTTCAATACAAAATCCTACAGATTGAAAGATTTTCTTTAACGAATACTGCTTAATAAATAACACAATATCCAACAGAATTTTGATCAATGAAAAAGCTGAAAAATGTTTACTGGTGGCAAATCTAAAATAAATAAATACCCATTAAAGAAGTCTTGTCAAGTGAAATCCATGTTTTAATTTTATTTTTTAAGTTAGGTTCAATGTAATCAAAGTTTTTGCCTTTGACCAATCTATGCATTGTTCTTCAGAATTTGCAGTGATACATTACAAAATAAACTGCAAGTTTCAAGTTTGAATAAAATGGATAAAAAAGTTTCCATTCTCATTCTTTTCTGTTGATTTTTATCCATGACCAGGAAGAAGCAACTGCCATGTACCAACTGTTTTTTATTAGCAAAAATGATATAGGGTTGTACTCAGTTAATGCCTTGTGCTATCAACAAAAGGGTGTATGGCAACATTTCAAATCACTAACTTGATGAATTAACCAGTGCAAATATATTTAATGAGTTGGATCTGGCAGTTTATGAGTGTATTTCAAACTGTGAATTTTAGTTTGTTAGTGTTTGCTTATGATGAATACACATGTTCTAACCTTAAAAGAGAAGAAAGTCCAACTTCACTGACACATGATATTGTGAATAGTGCATGTCAACTTGATTTACACTAAAAGTCAATGTACTGACTTCAATCAACTTTTTCGGATCTAATATACATAAATATTAAAATCCATTAGATGAATATTTGTGTAGGACAATGAAGATTATAATTCTCATGTACCTATGAAATATGCTAGCACACCAGCCCCCTTTCCTCAAACTATTAACCAAAATTTTAGTCTTCCTTGCTATTTCATGCTCTTGCCTATGTTGCAGTCTATGTTTATGGCACATGTCACTTACAAGTTATCAACGGAAAGGTGTAGTTCTGAGATAATGACCTCAAGACAAAACCCTAACCTCAGTGTTGATACAGACAGATGGAAGGATGGATGGAGGAACAGATACAGACTTCAGGACAGATATCCTCAATCCATAAGCCACAATTTTCTTTGGGTTTTTTTCTGAAGCTGATCCTATTGCTGTTTTGTTGCTACTCTCTACAGCCTTTCTGTACTTGTACAGTGTTCAGGCTTTTGTGGAGTTCAGACTGGCTGTTTTATAAAGCCTGTCTGTACTTTTACAGTGTTCAGGCTTTTGTGGAGTTCAGACTGGCTGTTTTATAAAGCCTGTCTGTACTTTTACAGTGTTCAGGCTTTTGTGGAGTTCAGACTGGCTATTCTCTAAAGCCCTCGTGTACTAATATACAGTGTTCAGGCTGTCATGGCTGAATTATGGCTCAGCTTGACCAAAATATTTGAGGTCTATTTAAAAAAAACAACAAACGACAGCCCTCATTTATGAAGCATGGATAATTTATCAGTTGCACATGTCATTTCAAAGGCAACTTCTGTGCAAACCTTAATACACACAGCTGACTTCTGAAGATTCCAAAAAGATTGATTTGCCTTATTTTGCCTGTAGAAACCTACAATAAACTTATGATCTTGGAGGGAACAAATAAGTGATTTATTTTGCCTGTTGGAACCTACAATAAACTTATGACCTTATAAGGAACAAATAAATTTCTTATTTTGCCTGTAGGAACCTACAATGAACTTATGACCTTGTAAGCAATCAATAAATGCCTTATTTTGCCTGTGGGAACCAACAATGAACCTATGACCTTGTAGGAAACAAATAAATGCCTATGTGTCCTTATTCAAAATTAGATCAGACTAGCGGAATCTCTTTATTTATAACTCAGCCACGTTCATTTTGTGACTGTAGCAAGGTACTAATTTCAGTCCAAATATGAATATTATCAACATCTGTATTCACACTATGGATTCTTTCTTTCTGTGGTGTACCAATTTGTTATGGGTTTTGTTACTGCAACAAACCAAAAATTCATACCTGCCAACCCCTAGAGTAACTGACATGGCTGAAAAGCATAATCTGAGCATAAAAAGTGTAATCTATATATTACATGCTGCCATTTTTTTTAAAGCATAGACTGGTCCACTACTCTAATATATTCCTTACTACAATGAATCTGTGAGGTAATGTTCATATTGAAGAAACTCGTCTGTTTTCTTGGAATTGTGTCATATACAACTGCTATAAATATAAAATAAGCAAAGTACATTTAGGTCTACGATGGACAAACGTACTGACTTATGCTATTCTTACACAGCAGTCTACTTGTTTTATTTTAGAATATCCTCAATTTATATGATGTGTGGTATTAAAGATGTGATAATAGAAACAACACAATTTTTTATAGCTTTCTTTTCATTTTTTATTGTACCAGAAAAGCATAATCCTTATACAGGTGAGCGTAAGACGTAATCAGGTGAAAAAAGACATACTGATTACACCAAAAAACGTAATGGTTGGCAGGTATGCAAATTTAGAAACCAAACAAACAATTATCCATTCATTAAAAAAACTATAGGCCCCCTTCCTCAATCCATATATTTAATTACCAAGGAAAATGCAATTTGGTCCAACCAAAAAAAAATTGATACATATTAAAATACATTAATGCACATTATTTGAACCTTTGTCTTGCAAATATTTATAGAGGCCTCACCTGACATGAGAGTATAAAACAATGGTTTTCTTTATTACTTCTAGATAAATCTAAGTATGTCTTACACTGAATAACTTTCATATTACTAGTCATTAACATGTCTGCAGGAATTTAAAACTTTTGGAAAAAGTCCAATTTTATATAATTTTTTCTGCTTGTGAAATATGTTTAATTAAACTGATTCAACAAGGGAACAGTGTATGATCTGGACCAAAATGTAGCAATATTATTTACTCCAGAAAATGCGGTCTTTAAATCTGAATTTTTTTTTTCAACTCAACAAAATGAAGTTTATAAATTTCTGACATTTTTAATGTAATTCTGCCAAATTGTTAGAAAATCTAAGTAACCCAATACAATTTAGTCTTTGTTCTTTTCTATACCACTAGTTTATTCTAGCATGACCTGTTGTTACACCATTGAACCTGGAACATGGACACTAACTGATCTTGAATATCACATATATTCAGTTTTAATCATGGAGTTCTGGCTTCTGTCAGTTTCACTGTTACCACAAATCACACATTTAAAGACTCTCCGCCCAACAATAATTTATCTATTGTTACGACTCTATGGTCTAAGAAAAATGTAACAGAAAGAAAGTGAAACCAACAAATCAAGTAAAAAATCAACAAGCAATTTATTACTAGATAATTAAAATGAAAAATCAAAAAGTCACTTACAGTAATGTGTTTTGAAATCCTAATAATCCAATAAGAATGATTGTTCTAATCACAAGTCCTAAATATAGAATGTTCCGAATTCACGGCTGTGTCCTTGAATGTTATTATGTGCTAATGGTCTCTAAAGTCCTGATGTACTAGAAATCTTGATGTGCTGATGTCAAAATGAAGTATTCCAAAATCTCTGAATAAGTTCAGTTAAATTCCAAAATCATTAATTAAAAATCCAAAATCCAAACGTTTGTGAGCACTGTTATAATCCAATGAATATTTAAAATAATTCCTCTCTTAGAATTTGGAATGAATTTTCACAACTGTAATAGCTCTTTACAAGACTGATGGTAATGTCAAAACTGAATAAATGTCCACCAAACATGGTATATATAAAGATTGGTCACATGACAGAATGTTCTAGAATGTGTGTCATCTTAATGGAATTTTACTTGTAAACAAAAATTCAACCTTGACCTTCAAATTGAGAAAACATATTGATCAAAACAACCTAATTCAAGGACACTAGTTAAACATGTTTTTCCTGATAAACATTAAGATTTAAGCAAATATTAAAGTGAAGAAACATTTATAATTTCCTAAAATATTTATAATATTATATAAACATCATACATAACACTATAAAGACAATAGGTCTTATTTAAAGACTCTCCTGCCAACAATCATCTATCTATAAAGACGTCAGATCTCCCTTCCCCATTATAAACATATCCTTTAATGTATTCAGTTCACCAACGAGTATGACATTTTTCCAGATTACAAAAATGTACACTCTCAAAATAATTAACTTTCACAGAACCTGGTTTCAGAATATAAAGAGTAAACTTAACTGCATTTTTAAATGTATAATTTCCCTGATCCTCATGTGGTTGATGCATACAGGTTCCACTAGCTGCATTTTGTTGTATGTGGAAATTAGCAAAATCTTAGTTCCCATTCAACAGATTTCACTATTATGCGTTCAATTTTTTAGTTTACCTGTTGTTCATATTGTTGGAGTTGCTCTTGTAGGTGATTGTGCTGTTGTTGCAGAGTATTTAGACTGTCTGTTTTTTCTTTAAAATCATCTTTCTGAGCCCGCCTCTCCTCCTGTAATGTTAGCTGGGCTGTCTTCAGATGCTGTGACAACTCCGCATTCCGTAACAACAGCTCATCCTTTTCTGAAAAGTCAATTAAATTCTCTAGTTAATTTAGGACAACTGCATACACATAGAATAGACAGAGCAAAGCAAAGCTATATTCCTTAAGAAATGAAGAGATTACAGTAATAGGGGCTGATAAAAGAAAATACTAATATTCCTTTCTATCAAACTCATTTTGTATGATTATACCCTGAAGCCACATGTATATCCAGTGTTACATCATGAGCAAGCCCAGGGGATATTCTCCCACACTAAACTGCTAGCACCTCCCCCTAAATTTAACAAATCCTAATATCTTGATCTTTATAGTGGTACAGATGTACATAAAAGATCCCCTTGACAGCTCAACCAAGATGCAACACTATATATCTTCATTTTAACAACAACAACAAAAAAAGTAAATTATATGTACACAAGTAGATTCCATGATTTTTTAATTGCTCACTTCTCAATTTCCACATTTTCTATGACAGTGACTCTGACCCAAAAGTCAAAGAGGCAAGTGTTCATTGCAAAGAATGAATTGTCTTGGTTTCATCATGATTCATACCAAGTATGATGAGAATTTATCAAGGGGTTTAGGAAATATATGCAAATGAAAAACTTGAACCAAAACCTTAAGAAACTGCTGATGCTGCTACCATCTCCACTAGAAAAGTGACTGATGTGTCTTGCTTTCCCACTAATGTGTGCTCAACAAACAAATCACATAAGTTCTATGTGCCCTAACCCTTCAAATTATATATGATAAGGTTTTATATTTGAGCTTAAAATGCATAGGAAAAGCTGCCAAGAATTTTACAGTCATGAACACAAACACCCTAGCAAACACACAATTGAAACCTACCCGAGTAGACTCCCACACTGCAATTTAAAAAAAAAAAAAATGTCTTCGTCAAGACAAGCATACAAATAACATACTGTGGATTCATTTCCATTTATCCAATTTTCATGGACTGTGTGATTGCCACAAATTTTAAATTATAACTTAAGAATAAAATGCCCCCCATTTTTAAGAGGTATATCAAGAGATTTTGATCTATCTATCTATCTATCTATCTATCTATCTATCTATCTATCTATCTATCTATCTATCTATCTATCTATCTATCTATCTATCTATCTGTTGATGCAATCACACTTGAGTATTAAACAATGGGTGGTGCTTGGTGCTTGGTCAAGATAATAGGAAATATGGAAGTGAAAGGTCAAGTAGAAGAGTAATAATAAGAAAGGTAGAAATAAGTGAAAGAGTGTCAATCTACATTTTGTTCCTTCATACTCAGACCAACTCGGCGACAGTGGTGGTGAGGAGATAAATGTACCTCAACTGGCATAGCCCTGAGAATCACTAGGTCTTACTTGTAGCTGATGATTGCATTAGAAAGTGATGGTGGAAAGCTCCTGCTTGTGAGATACCAAGTCAGGAGCTTCTGCAACTGTGGCTAGTAATTTGTTCCATGTCCATATGGTGTGTGGAAAGAAGCTGAAATTTTAAGAGTTTTTCGCTGCGGACATTTGTCTGAACTTCTTTGTGTGATTTGCCCTGGTTCGGCTAGATTCTAGGGTCAGATATTTGTCTGTGGGTATGTCCACTAGGTTCTTGGCCATCTTGAATAACATGGTCAGCTGGGCCTTGGTTCGCCTGGACTCCAGCAATTCCCACTGGAGATGATCCAGCGTGGCACTGATACTGCTAGTATTTCTATATCTGTTTTGTAGTATATCTAGCAGCCCATTTCTGAACCATCTCTATCTTGTATATCTAGTCTTGGTTATGAGGGTTCCACAGAGTCCAAGCAGTACTCAAGGCCAGGTCACACAGGCAAGAAGTATGCTGAGCTTTTGTCTTCCTCATTGCTGATTCGAAGGTTGCAGCGCAGTAAACCAAAAATGCTGTTCACTTTTTTCACCATCTTGTCTATGTGGTGTTTCCAAGAGAGGTCTTTAGAGAATTCCACCCCAAGACTCTTTGTTGCATACTCAGTGGCTACCTTGTGCCCCTTAAGGGTGTAGTTGGACATGGTGAGAGATTTCTTCCTGTAAAGTCTAAGGATGCTACATTTTTATGGGTGGAAGGACATACCCCAAGTTCTTTACCGGAGAGCCAGTCGGTTCAGGTCTTCTTGTAGGATCTTGCAGTCCTTGTGGGCATTGATTTCCCGTTAGACTATAGATTCGTCTGCAAGTTGTATTGGATTTGACGCTTGATGGTAGATCATTGATGAACACCAGGAAGAGGATGGGACACAAAACACTCTTTTATGGTACTCGGCTAACAACCGGTGCTGGGTCTGATGTTGCTCCATCTATGATAACCCTCTGGGATTGGTCTGTCAGAAAATTTCTGATCCATTTCAGAGCATTACCCCTGATGCCATAGTGGTCCAAGTTACAAAGGAATCTTTCGTAAGGGACACGGTAAAAAAGCTTACTAAAGTAAAGAACTGCAAGGTCGTACTGATGTACTGCTTTCATCTAACAATTTGGCAAGCTCATTCACAAGGGTTAAGACTTGTGTTTCACAGCTTCATCTGGCATGGAAACCATGTTGGCAGTAAGTTAGGATGCTGAAGTGATCCAGGAGAAGGGAGACAGGTCAATAGTTGCTGACCTTGAATCTTTCTCCATTTTTGAAGATAGCCGTGACAGTTGCTGTTTTCCACATATCAGGGACTGAACCTGTTGAGAGGCACTTCTGGTAAATATGACTCAAATATGGTGCACACTCTTCTGCTAGATCTTTTCAGGATCCTTGCCGGAATCATGTCTGGTCCGGTGGCCTTCTGTGGTTAAGCTTTTCCAATAAGCTGTATACACCTTCTGTGGTAACTTGGATGTCAGGCATAGATGGGTAAGGATCTTCATGTGGGTTGGGCAGGTCACTCTTGTCCTCTTGTGTGACGACAGACTGGTATTGTCGATTCAGTATATTGGCCTTGTCGAAGGCCTCTGAATGTAGTTTCCCATGTTCCTTGAGGGGGGGCCACACCACAGTTGTCTCTCCGTACAGACTTAATGTAGTTCCAAAATCTTTTCTGCTTGTTAGGTTGGTGGTCTTGATTGGAGTTTCCAACTTTTATCAGGCTTTCAAGATATCTCCAGTAGGCCTGCTGTTTTAAGCATTGGGATCTTGATTTTACTTCTTGGTAAAGTTTCCTATCTCTGGCTTTCCTGTTGTTTTCTGTCTTGCAAACAATTTGTTCCATCTTCTGTGTTGGTCCTTAATGGTTCTGTTTATCCAAGGCTTGTTCATCTTGTTTCCAGATATGGTCCATTAAGCATCTGATCTTCTTCTCAAAGTTTCCATGTGTTGTTTGCAGAAAGGTTCCCTGTTTCATGTATGAATGACTCTTGCGAGGTTTTCAATTCTTCACATATCTGGCCATAGTCTGCTTTCCAGTATTGGAAAACTTTACAAGGGGCTTTCTTCACTTTCATTGATCGTAGGCTGGACTCTATGTAAACTGCTTCATGGTCAGCAATTCCTGGTATGACATCGCATTTGCTGAGTAATGTTTTATTGTTTGTGAAGAACAGATCAAGCAGATTTCAGGAAAATTCAATGACACGTGTTGGTGCATCTACAACCTGTTCCAGGAAGGTGTCCTTTATGATAGTTAGTATCTGTAGGCATTGGGTGTTGTTTGTTGCTTGTGGCAGTGGACACTCATTTTCCCAGTCAATATCCACCAGGCTGAAGTCTCCTCCTAGCTATAGGTGCGCACCATGTGGGATTCTGGTAAGGCATGAGTGAAGGTGGTCTAGGTAGTCTGGATCAGTTATGGATGGAGGTTTGTAGAAAATGCAAACATATAGGTCTGTTGCCCCTTTAACTTTGATCTTGGCCCAAACTATCTCAGAGTTATTGTCTTCCTTAAGTTTTTCTGGCTTGCAGCTGGCATACTGGTCAGATACTAGGGCAAATACACTGCCCCCATGGAATCCATCTGTACCAATAATAATTGTGGCTTGGGTAGAGGAGATCATATTGTAAGTAGTCCCTTTTTCCCAGGCCCCTTTATTGATTGACAACTGATGACTAGGATTCTCATGGGCAAGTCAGTTCTAAGTCCAGTGTGACCATGTGTTGTGGAGGTGCTCTGCTGCTTGTGTGGAGATGAAGTAGCAGTTGGGTTGCTAAAGCTTATCTCACTGTCTACTTGGGTGCAATCACGAAGGCAGTGGTAGCTGTTGCTGGTATCAAAGAGAAAAGTGATGAATATTCCAGGAGAGAAATTTGGCAAGCCATATTGAATACATTCCCAGCTTACATTGGAGAGGGTTTTGAACATGGCATCTGGCATACCTATACACTCTTGATGATACCATACTTCACATGAGTCACAGCACACACAAGGTGTTGTCCATCTACAAGCTTTGTTGCAGACCCCACAAGGAAACTTGATGGTTCTTGGGCCCAGATTTGGTTTGGGTGCATATGATTCAGCCAACAATTGGATACATAGAGAAGAATGAGTTTGCTCCTACAAACTGGTCCTTTTAATTTTGACATGGTTATTTTCAAGATGGTAATGAGGTGGGTGGAGAGCAGTAGTCTTGGATGATCTTAATCAGTAGTGGTTGTAGGTTATTACTGTTATCTTCAGATAATGCAGGGGTAAATGTTTTGTGTAGGATGAGGGTAAGGGTGATAAGATTAGGCAAGGCAAAGTGTTGAAACATGTTTTACCTTCTGTGATCTCTCAAATCAAATATGGCAGATTTCACAAGCTGGAGTTGCATTGTGGGATGTGCAGGTGAGTGACCTGCTTCAGAGTAACAAGAATATCTTCAAGTCTACAAAGTTTGGGCAAGGATACTTTGATAGTCTTTTTCAGCAGATGTTGTCAACACAAGAGAATTGTGTTGTTATGGAAAAGCTGGCCTGAAATCATGGATAAGTTGAAAAGAATTGAGAGCTAGAACAGGAAACGATAGACAAGCACCACCATTTTTATAATGCAGATTAAAAAATGGAATTTATGTGTTCTCCAAGGTTGAAAATGTTGACCCTGGGCCTAATGGTAAATATTTTATAATCATACAGAATTCACAATTTCACCAATTTACACCTAAAAATTGTGTGCCCCATAACTCTATTTTTGCTCCCTAATGATGGGCCCAAACCCCATCCCCCCATTCAACTGAAGAAATCTCTAATGCTATTTTATGCAAAGACCACAAGAAAATATAATTCATGTAAATAACTGACTTCAATGCATTATGTTCTTAATTGTGATTCTTACCTGCAATACATTTTTGGAGCTCCAACTGTTTGGACTTTGTTCCTTTTTGTAAAGACTCCATCTTCTCCCTAACACTGCTCAACTCTTCTTCTAGAGATTGCACCTGCCCAGATCAGAAAATGAAGATATGTAAAATATGTTATTTTACAATTCATCTCTCTCTCTCTCTCTCTCTCTCATGTGAATTTATCCATCTTGCATCCATCTATGCATCCATCTTTGTGTCCATACCATCGTCACAACACTGTAGCATATTTTTTGCCCATGGCTTGCGCTAATGCACACTACGTAAATGTCTGATATGATTTCTTAACTATAATATACAATGTATAGTCATTAATATGGAAAGTTTACCACTGAATAAACATATTTATTCCAACTCACAACTGCATGGTCAGAAAGTGGCATCTGTATAGGCCAGGACATACATATACATAGCAAGAAGAAATAAGTGTGATCACAAGATAAATACTTAAATCATTACATGTTAGTCAGCTTGTAGATCTATAATAACTTTATTACATGTTAGTCAGCTTGCAGATCTATAGTTACTTTATTATTACATGTTAGTCAGCTTGTAGATCTATAATTACTTTATTATTACATGTTAGTCAGCTTGCAGATCTATACTTACATTATTATTACATGTTAGTCAGCTTGCAGATCTATACTTACATTATTATTACATGTTAGTCAGCGTGCAGATCTATACTTACTTTATTATTACATGCTAGTCAGCTTGCAGATCGATACTTACTTTATTATTACATTTTAGCAAGTGTGTAGATCTATAATTACTTTATTATTACATGTTAGTCAGCTTGCAGATCTATACTTACTTTATTATTACATTTTAGCAAGTGTGTAGATCTCTAATTACTTTATTATTACATGTTAGTCAGCTTACAGATCGATACTTACTTTATTATTACATGTTAGCTAGTTTGTATATCTATAATTACTTTATTATTACATGTTAGTCAGCTTGCAGATCTATACTTACTTTATTATTACATGTTAGCTAGTTTGTATATCTATAATTACTTTATTATTACATGTTAGTCTGCTTGCAGATCGATACTTACTTTATTATTACATTTTAGCAAGTGTGTAGATCTATAATTACTTTATTATTACATGTTAGTCAGCTTGCAGATCTATACTTACTTTATTATTACATTTTAGCAAGTGTGTAGATCTATAATTACTTTATTATTACATGTTAGCTAGTTTGTAGATCTATACTAACTTTATTATTCCATGTTAGCTAGTTTGTAGATCTATACTAACTTTATTATTACATGTTAGCTAGTTTGTAGATCTATAATTACTTTATTATTACATGTTAGTCAGCTTGTAGATCTATACTTACTTTATTATTACATGTTAGCTAGTTTGTAGATCTATAATTACTTTATTATTACATGTTAGCTAGTTTGTAGATCTATGCAACTTTATTATTCCATGTTAACCAGCTTGTAGATCTATACTTACTTTATTATTACATCTTAGCTAGTTTGTATATCTATACTAACTTTATTATTCCATGTTAACCAGCTTGTAGATCGATACTTACTTTATTATTCCATGTTAGCCATCTTGTAGATCTATAATTACTTTATTATTACATGTTAGCTAGTTTGTAGATCTATAATTACTTTATTATTACATGTTAGCTAGTTTGTAGATCTATACTTACTTTATTATTACAAGTTAACCAGCTTGTAGATCTATACTTACTTTATTATTACATGTTAGCTAGTTTGTAGATCTATACTTACTTTATTATTCCATGTTAGCTAGTTTGTAGATCTATACTAACTTTATTATTCCATGTTAGCTAGTTTGTAGATCTATACTAACTTTATTATTCCATGTTAGCTAGTTTGTAGATCTATACTAACTTTATTATTACAGGTTAGCTAGTTTGTAGATATATAATTACTTTATTATTACATGTTAGCCAGTTTGTAGATCTATACTTACTTTATTATTACATGTTAGCTAGTTTGTAGATCTATACTAACTTTATTATTACATGTTAGCTAGTTTGTAGATCTATACTAACTTTATTATTCCATGTTAGCCAGCTTGTAGATCTATAATTACTTTATTATTACATGTTACTTGTCTACAAATGTATAAATTGGAAAATGCCTGAATATATGAGAGAAATTTTTGATGAAATCCAAGGACCATATGCCTTATGGTCGACCTTACATGGCCACGTGAAACTCCCCAAACCAAAGACTGAACAATTTCAATATAGTCTTAAATATTCTGGAGCAAAGATATGGAACTCCTTGCCCAAATCTGTTAGATCAGCCACTTCTGTTGAAAGTTTTAAAGAAAAATGTCTCAAATATTTGAAACTTGATTTTTAATTGACCTTTACATGTCAGTATATCTTGTAACATCTCCTATCTCTACTCCAACTGTCATGTCACTGTGCATGGTAATCTGTGTTTTTGGTTTTAGAATAGCTGAGGGTCTCAAGGGAGACTAGATACATCTGTAATCTAATTGAGCTACCCTCGTTAAATAAAGAATTATTATTATTATTATAAACCAGCTTGTAGATCTATAATTACTTTATTATTAGATGTTAGCTAGTTTGTAGATCTATACTAACCTTATTATTACATGTTAACCAGCTTGCAGATCTATACTAACTTTATTATTACATGTTAACCAGCTTGTAGATCTATACATACTTTATTATTACATGTTAACCAGCTTGTAGATCTATACTTACTTTATTATTACATGCTAGCTAGTTTGTAGATCTATACTAATTTTTTTATTCCATGTTTGCCAGCTTGTAGATCTATAATTACTTTATTACATGTTAACCAGTTTGTAGATCTATACTTACTTTATTATTGCATGTTAACCAGCTTGTAGATCTATACTTATTTTATTATTACATGTTAGCCAGCTTGCAGATCTATAATTACTTTATTATTAAATGTTTGCTAGTTTTTGTAGATCTATACTTGCTTTATTATTACATGTTAACCAGCTTGCAGATCTATAATTACTTTATTATTACATGTTAGCTAGTTTGTAGATCTATACTTACTTTCTGCTGCTGCGCTGTAGCTTGTGACCTACTTTCATTTAGATCTTGCTTTAATTTAGAATTCTCCTCTTCTTTTTCTAATTTATCCATATTCAGTCTGGAATTATCTTCCTCCAAATTCTCAATCACCTTTTCAGTTTTTAATTCCTTTATTACAAACTCTTTTTCCAGATTTTCTAAATCGGTCTGAAAAATAAAATGTTGTCATCCTTCTTTTAGAAATTATTAGTATGCTTGTGCAAATGTATTTATTCAGACTTGGACTTTATAAACTGTGGCTGAAAAAGTAAATGATTTAACACAACTATCTGTACATGATCTATACTGATGGGCTTTAAAAATGAAGCAATTCAAGTTTGTGATTGTTCTCTTTTATTTTATCACAGATGAAAACTAAGCATTTCTCTATGAAAACTTTATCAGATTCAATTTAAATGAAGCTGCTTGATAGATGGGATATAGCTGAACCAAAGTATCATAAGTCCTGCAAAAAACATTAATTGTATTCATTACATCAAAAGTATGTTACCATCTATTGTGCTTGTCATCTGTTGTCATGTCTAAAGCACTTATAGCATTTCTAAACTTTGTTATTATATTTTAAATTCTATATTGTTTTGTAAGCCATAAACCAAAAGACTTTGAAAATGTAAATTCACGGCGCTAAAGTTTATATTATAAAACAAATATCATATGGCATGGAAGAACAAATAATAGGTGTTAGATAAGGTGACATAGTGAGAATAGGTAAGAACTGGGACATACATATGCACCCTAATGAAAAAGTCATGAGTACAAATATCTTTCTAGTGATCAGGGAGACAATTTAGTTTGGATATTCGAGTCCGAATTGCAATATTTTGGCAATACATGTTAAAATCAAGACAAAGCTGGAAAAACAAAACTTGCAAGAATGTTCCATTACACAATTTTGTAACATTGTCTTCTTCATGTTACTAATCACTTCAAATACTATGAAGTTCTCACCAGTCAATGTACATCTAATAAAAACTTAGGTAACAACCTAAAAGTTATGAACACTTATGATCATTAGTGGCAGTAGAGACTCAAAAACATGTTATGTAACATTCAGACTGAAAGTCAAATAATATTCAATCACATAATATTCAAATTATTTGCATTCCAAAACAGTACATAGAAAACAATGTTTACATCTCAACTAACCTTGATGAATATGTAAATGTGTTCTAAAAAAACACAGATGAACATACTGTTTTAAGATAAATGAACATGTGGCTATATACCAGCATATTATATGCCCATTAAAATCATTCAAAGTTGATCTGGCATCTGATATGGATGTTCAGTCTATATTTCTATAAACCACACTCAGACTTTAAAAACTATTCAGTTATCTTCACTGATGCCTGCGCATTGATATTCCTTGATACACCAAATCAAACTTTTATAAATCCTAATTTGTTTTGAATTCCAGTCACACATGTATACCTGAAAATATTTGGAATGCATAAAAGAAATGTTTTGCTCCAACACTAGGGATGTAATCTGACCGATATAGCATATGAATGTAATGCAGCCTGATGGCCTCAATGTATCACTATGCCATACCAAACTCGTTCTTTTTGCCTACTTGAAACAAAACAAAACACATGCATACTGTATTTTGGTGTGTAAAACATGCACTGATGTATAACGCGTACCTCTATTTTCGACCCAGAATGAAGGAGAAAAAAGTAGTTCTGCCATATAACATGCATGTGATATAATACATTTTAAAATCTTTATAATTTCGCTCCATTTCGTAGTGCAACAACAGTCTGACATTTTGGATTGTGCACTGATTATCAATTGTTACAATATGTTTAAATTCTTTATAATAAACTAGCAAATGACTGTTTCTCTGATCTTTCCTGTCAGTACATGGCACCAGATTATGACCAATACTTTTTTTTTCTTCCACAGATATCATAAAAGAAAGAATGAAAAGGTGGCAAAACTGACGGTATATCTTTCCAATTTTATGGTTGGCCCTTGAAAGGGCCTTTTTAAGGTTCACCTTGTTGATGGAGTTCAGTCTATTGCATCAAATCCCTCAAATTCCTCTTCTTCATCATCACTTTTGAAATGTCACTGTATGTCCTCGTCTGTCATCATTCCTGGCGTTTCAAGATCGAACACAAGATGCTATGTGAAAGTTCAGGTCCAGTATTTATACTTATTTGGACTATCATGACACCTCTAAAATATATCTCAGTGCACAAGATAGAATTTACCAAGAAAATGCATTGTAATTATGTCTGGCACATTAAAACTTTAGTCGGCACTGATTACCTTTAAAAACCCCAAGCTGAGTCAATTAAACATTGCTCACTGTGTTGTAACAAAGAAGGATCAAATACTGTGGTTTACAATGAGAAAGAAAACAAAGAACCAAGCTTATTTTCCGAAGAAAAGTATATAAATTGCAAATTTACCTAGACAAAGCATTGGAACTATGTTTAGCGCATCAAAGCTTTAGCTGGTGCTGATTACCGTGAAAAGACCATACTGAATCAATGAAGCACTGACCACTGTATAGTCACAAAGATATGTCAAATACTATGATTTAAGATGAGAAATAAAACTAAGAGCCAAGTTTATTTTCCAAACAAAAAAACATTTTCCGACTTCATACATTGATTATTTTGTTTCACAATGTCTCAGTGTTACCGTAACAGCCAAAAAATGTCTCCTAAAGGTGCATCTGATGAGAAAATTAACAAAACTTGAATTCTAAATATTACATTACAATTCAACCAAGAATAAATGAAGAAATAAAATGTATTACATCTACAGTTATCAAATACTGAACATTTACAGTGATCATCATATTTGTTCTGGTGCAATGCAGTACATTGCACAGCTTTAGTACATGTATTTCCTCTCGAGGCACAGAACAAAATGCTAAACAGTGATGTGAAATGAAACAAGTTTATTAACATAAGCAATCAAAAAACAAGACTATCAAGGTTTGTAAGCATTATTTATTTCTTTAATATGGCTAGTACCTGTAAACAATTTAGTTACAATGCAACATGCAATGGATTTATATTTCACAAGAAGTGAATGTGACACATGTAGACAGTTATAGTGCCTTCATCCTTTCGTCAGATCTACCTGGAAAAAAACTTTTTTGTATAGTTCTTCTATAAAACATGCACCCCCTCCTGAAATAAGAAAATCAGGTCAAAAAAGTGTGCGTTATACATGGCAAAATATAGTAGTTTTGTGTATGTATTATCTTAGTCAAAGATTTATATTGTGTCTAATACAGACATTCACTTACTAATTTGTCCTCCAGTATCTTCTTTTCATGGGTCTTGGCTGTTTCTAGAGACGCTAGCTGGGATTCCAGTGAAGACATTTTTGTCTTCAACTGGGTTTCAGTATCAATTTTCTCTAATTTTATGTTGTTCAATTGAAGTTCCAGTTCCTTTACCTACAAAATGAGGATTCATGTCATTTGTCTAAATGTAACTTTTTAGGTGGGAAACAAGTCAATACAGCCTCAATAAAACTACCAGCCTTCAGTTGATGACAACTTACCCTATAATGTGTCATCAAGATTAAATTTTCCTAATGTGTACTATTGATAATAGTATTCTACAAATTTTACCCTTCTAAAACACTGCCTAAATAGGATCTTTCGTAACTCTAAATCTTTGGGGTAAAACTGTGACATAAATCTAAACTTGTTACTTTGTAATTTGAAAAAAATAATGAAAAGAATAATAATGCCTCAGTAAAATAACATGTTATACAATCTATTTTCTTGTCTGCATTTGTGACAACAATTATAAATAATAAAACTCACCCGTTTTTCATGTTGTACATCTTTGCCTTTGGCTAACTCCCAGTTTTCCATGGCCCTCTTCTCAGCATCCTCTACCTTGGCTTTCAGCTGTTCAATCTGCAAAATGTACAGTTTTACCCAATATATAATAGACACCCATGTACAAACAGAACAAACATCACAATACTGGAACTTGTGTAATTCTGTCTTTTTTCCATTACTCTATGTGCCTGATTTGTCTTGTTTCCATTAATTTTTTGTGTGGCTTTTTGTTGTCTTCTTAGATGGGCAGTAATTTTGTGTTCTAAATATCAGTAAAGAGAAGAATAAATGTCTATGAAAATAAGACATCTCAGTCACATAGGTACTTACATGGTGAACCAAGATCTGTCATTGTGTAACCAGCAGATAGCATCTGTGCTATTTCCTTAAAATCATAGATAGAACAATGCAGACAGACTCTGATCTGCCAGTGCATCATTTATTTGGATATTTATACATCAGCCAATACAGTATTATGATATACCCAGTTTATGACTTCCTAACAAAATGCATTGCATGGGATGATCCAGTAAATTTTCCACTTGCTGGACAATGTCAACCACTTACTGGGTTCTGTTAAGCACGTTTGGTTTGATTTGTGGGGTTTAATGCCATTTTGCAGCAAATGACAGGCTATACATGGCAGCCAGTATATTTGGTAGAGGAAGACCCTGGGAATAACCAAGCTTTCTCACATACCCATGTTGATCGAGTTGAGACTTGAACTCAGGTGGACAAAGGTGAGATGTGTGATTGATCTGTAAAGGTGAGTGCCTTAGACCACTCAGCCACCAGGGACCCCATTAAGCACATCTAGGATCCAATAAGTTTGTTGCAACGGAACATGATGTCACTGCAGGTTTATCATGATGCAACAGTACATAAAGTCATATCACATCATACTGTGAGCTTATGCACAATACACTCATACAAATATCTAAAACAAGATTTCTCTCTTCAAAAACTTTTATGTACTGACTTTAATTTTGTAACTAGTAATATCATTAATAAATGCAGTATATAATAAATAAATCATAGTGTTTGTACTTTTGGATATTGTTGTCGAATCAATAATTACCAGGATTACCCTAGTTGTCTGAAGTGGAGGCCTGAGGCCAACAGATTTAAAATAATTTCTCAATTAGGAGTTACAGTATTATATGAAATTTTTCATACACTTTTAATAACATTTTTTCATAAGTACATTTCATCTTATTCCAAAGTAGGAAAACCAGCAAATAATTTAATATGAAAAAGTTTTGTTGTAGCAAATATTAAAGTACAAAAGAAATAATTATGATTTTATATGTTTATGGTGTACTAAAAGTTACAGTGTATGAATAATTATGTAACAAAATTGAAGTAAAAACTGTGTATGACTAATATGCTCTCACTTGTTCATATGATAATATCTGTCTCCTTTGTTGAATTTTGGTATAAAAATCTTATCTGTTATGACCTCTGAATAAGTTCATACACATCTCACAATCAGTGTCATTTATTGCTTCCATTTGACTTGTATGAATCTGAAATGTTCTGGTGAAAATTGAGAAAATACCCATTATTTCTTGACTGGCAATGAGCTCAAAATTTGGTTCCCAAATCAGCCCAGCAAAACACCTATAACTTTCAAGTCAAAACTGCCTTTGTCAAACCAATCATTGAATCTAATGTTTTTGAGAGCTGCAATATATACCATAACAATTATGGGTGAAATTATTGCATAAACTTTTTAAAATACCAAACTTTTCTTTACATGCCCTGTTTCCTTACAATAACAGTATTATTTAACTGACTTTCCTGCCCAATTCTAGCTGTTTGAATATACTTATACTTTTTTAAAAAAAAAAAAATGTGGGGATTACAAGATCTTGCCAGCCTTGGCATACATGCATGAGTAATGTCATACAGCTCCTCCTTTATCAGTGAAGATTTGGGGTATGTGATCTTGCCAATCTGGGTGTGCATAAGTAATGTCACACATCTCCTCCTACATCTCAGCAGTGAAGCCTGGTTATGCATGCATGAGTAAAGTCACATATCTCCTCCTGCAGCAGTGAAGATTTGGGATACATGATCTGGCCAGCCTGGGTGTATATGTCTCATAGCTCCTCTTACACCAGTGAAGATTGGGAATATGAGATCTTGCCAGCCTGGGTGTGCATACATGAGTAATATCACACAGCTCCTACTCAGTGAAGATTTGGGATTTGAGATCCTGCCAGCCTTGGCATGCATGCTTGAGCAATGTTACACAGCTACTCCAACTCTTGTTAGCCTGTGTGTGCATGCTTGAGTAAATGTCACACAGCTCCTCCTACTCTTGTTAGCCTGGGTGAGCACGCATGAGTAATGTCACACAGATCCTCCTATACCAGTGAAGATTGGGAATACAAGATCTTACCAGCCTGGGTGTGCATGCACAAGTAATGTCACACAGCTCAAAGATTTGGGATATGAGATCCTGCCAGCCTGGGCATGGATGCTTGAGTAATGTCATACAGCTCCTCCTACATCAGTGAAGCTCTGGGATCTGAGATCCTGCCAGCCTGGGTATGTGTGCTTGAGTAATGTCACACAGCTCCTTGAAAACCAGTGAAGATTTGGTATATGTGATCTTTCCAGCCTGTGCATGCATGAGTAATGCCACACAGCTCCTCCTAGTGAAGATTTGAAATATGACTGGAAATGATTTGTAGATGTCTACAACAGCTTTAGAATTCTGATGAATCCCCTGACAGTAGAGCCTGGAGGATTAGGACTATTTTGCATATAGGTAGAAGGGCAAGTGAGTAGGGATAACTGAGAAAAGCATGGCGATAATGTTACTTTGTTGCACATCACTAGTTATAGCATGCAAATTCTCAAGGTAAAGCATGTTCCAATTTCTGTGGTTAAATGATTTTTTGAATTTAACATCATTTTTTAAAAAAAAACTCCTTTAACTTTGCTTGCTTTCTTTTTTCCTTTCTTTCTTTATTTCTTAAATTCTTCATCTGAACACCAATTATGGATCAAATAATTAGACACTTACCTCTTTATGTAAGTTTTCCCTCACAGCCTCACTGGACTTTTGTGAGAGAGCCATTTCTTCACTGTCCTCTATTATCTTGGAATTGAGATGTGAAATCTGAAACAAGTCAAAGCAGTTTTGAATAGCATCAGTGTTATCTAAATAAACTGTAATAATGCATCTAGGATCCCAATTGCAGGAGACACCGAGTCCTCTTGTTCTCAAAATCTTGTTTGGTTTGTGTGGTTTAATGCCATTTTTCAGCACATTATAGGCTATACATGGCGGTCAGTATATTTGGTGGAGGAAGAAAACAGGAAGAACCACCTACCCATGGGAAGCTACTGGCAAGCTTTTTCATATACCCATGTTGGTTGAGGTTCTGTTCTACAGTTTCGCACTTTGCATAGAGTTTGTTTTTAAAGAAAAAGAATTTCCCAGGTATTCCTCACTGGTTATTCTGGTTATTTCAAAACAGACCTTGCATATCTTAGGTACTGTTAAAATAACTTTTAATTCACTTTATTTCGGTGTGTGATTGATGGGTGTAATTTGGCTTATAGAGTATACAGCTTGGCCTTACTTTAGATGTGCACCTCTCAAAAGACTCTTAGCTCCACTTGGTCATTTTCACTTCCTGGATTTCCAAGATAAATTGGAAAAAAATGAGCCAATAATGTTTTTTGTTACTTTTGAAATGTTTTCTTTTTCATTCATTGCACTTTCAGATGCTGGTAATATCTAATTTGGCAAAATTCATTTTCCCTATTTTAATAACTGTTAAAGTTAGTGTACTTTGGACTAATTCAGGCTCATTTTTCGAGAACAAGGGGGCAGCCATTTTATCAGCTGTCTGTTTTAGATAGTGCATAGTTTCCATAATTACCACAAGAAAGAGATTTCAGTCAATATGAAAGTAGCATAGAGGTATGCCAATATTCTCCCCATTGTGCATGTTGCCAGGGCAAACAACTTCACCTTATACAGGTCTCTATCTCAAAAGTACATAATAACGGTAGAGCACTACCTGAGATGAAACTGGAACCCATGCCGATAGAAGTGAGAAGTGAGTAATCTGTAAAGGTGAGTGCCTAAGACCACTCGGCCACCCAGATCCTTCAAAACCTAGAAAATACACACAATTTCAAAGGACGCAAACAAAAAAAATTACTAGAAAATATTTGATGTACTAGAAGTGGTAAAAACAATGAGATAATCTCATACGATCTAGTGGTTCTGCTATCTCAGCTTCATCACCTGCATTACACTACCATCCTTTCACTGGATGCTGACATTACTGTAAAAAAAGTTTTATCAAGTGCTCAAGTAACTAGCGAGTATACAATCATGAAATTGTGCATATCCCTCTAGACTAGCATTTATTAATAGACTGATTCCATGTCTTTACCACCATGCAGACAATCTGAGTTTTGGAAAACAGTTTACAGACAAAAGTATATGATCAAATATCCCAATGCCACTAAATATTACAATCCTTCTAAATATCCCAATCCCACTAATTACCCCAATCCCTCTAAATATTCCAATCCCACTAAATATCCCAATCCCTCAAAATATCTAAATCCCCCTAAATATCCCAATCCCACTAAATATCCCAATCCCTCAAAATATCTCAATCCCCCTAAATATCCCAATCCCATTAAAATATCCCAATCCTACTAAATATCCCAATCCCTCAAAATATCTCAATCCCCCTAAATATCTCAATCCCATTAAAATATCTAAATCCCCCTAAATATCCCAATCCCATTAAAATATCTCAATCCCCCTAAATATCCCAATCCCATTAAAATATCTCAATCCCCCTAAATATCCCAATCCCATTAAAATATCCCAATCCTACTAAATATCCCAATCCCATTAAAATATCCCAATCCCACTAAATATCCCAATCCCATTAAAATATCTCAATCCCCCTAAATATCCCAAACCCATTAAAATATCTCAATCCCCCTAAATATCCCAATCCCATTAAAATATCCCAATCCCACTAAATATCCCAATCCCTCTAAGCACTTAATGACACAATACAACTATGTGTTGATATTTTTTGTGACCAGTAAGACTGAAGTTAAACGGAATCGTTTAATTATGATACTTCCAAATAAGGATACCACTGCAATGAAAATACTCGAGGTATATCATTCATATTCATCCATTTTGATCTGAACAATGACAAATGATTTTAGGACACGGAAGTCAACATGGTCAAATTCATATTTCCATGTATTCACATAACAGACATGCATAAAAACACAAGGGGTGGATTTTGTAATTTTTCCTAATCTTATATCAACACACAAATACAAAAAACGCATGCCTAAAAGGATGCACAGAGGAAAGTCACAATCCAATGCTCAAGGTACAACAATGAATACAACTGTAAAATAGGTGTGAATCATCTTAATCTAATCTGGACTGGCAGCATTTGGGTGCTTGGAAAAAGTTAGTGGGTCACCTATATAGTTTTTATTATGCAACATACAATTTTAAATCATTATACCTTTGGCATTTTTAAATCTGAATAGAATCGAGATTTATTTATAATAAGTAGAGCTGATGGACACTGATACAAGGTAATAGTATGTGGACCTTTTGATTCACCAATCAAACTATAGCTTTCATACTTCAAATTGACAAACCTCATTTGGAACATATTTTTCCTAAAGATAACTTTCCCCAACACAAAATGTTACACTTTATCTGAAAGGTTACTGAAAATAAGTAAACCAGAAATTCTGAAAGCTACCAGAAAATGAACTTTATCAGTGCCTTTATACATCAGAGATCTCAATTTTAAATCAGATAAAGACATAGTTTGTCTGATTATCATTAACTTTTCACCATATACTCAAAAGTATTACTTAAATTTATTTTTTTAAAGAATTTCATTTATTATTCTAATGAATAGGTGGGGCATTTTATGCTTTTTTTCCCCAAGGGGTAAATTTTACTCCAAGTTAAATATATGTGTTAATCATGGGACAGGTAAAGTTACATGCAAAACTGATGTCAATTAATGCTTTCTTTCATGATAGCTTCTTTGATTTTATAAGTTTACATGTGAACATAATTATATACTCAAAGCACCTGCTAAAGATGTTCCTTTCATCACACTCTCATGTTAAATGAATGTCATGTGATATACTAATGTTTTCCTTATATATATTGTTACGGAATCATACCTCTTTTCCTTTTTATAATGATATAATTTATTAGTTTATGATCTCTGTTCTTAGTCTGAACCGCGGATACATTATGAGTATACATACGACAACTTTTCAATCGATAAATGGTCACATGACTATTTGCACGCGAAAAGAATCGACCTACTTCGTGTACTTTTAGAAAGAAACATTGTAAGGTCACATCTCATTCAGAATCAACATGATGTTTACTGGTTAAGAGTTTAAGAATGTGAGAATGTAAACATCATGACGCATAACCTAATTCCTGATTGGTTCGTAGAGAGTAATGTTATGGTGAAATACTTTGTTATTCAAGTCGGAGAAAGGGTTTTTCCTTTCGATTCTGCGCACTTACAATGTATATATAGAGAGTAATCCTCTGATATTTATTCTAGCAGTTACTTGAGAGAAGAGAGGTCATATTGAGATTTATTGTCAGTTCAGTGTGGGATTAACTTTGAAGATTCATTATTAATACAATACATTTAGAAGTCAGTATTGTTCTTCATCTGAATTAATATACAGTTCTGTGGAATTATTGGGAACATTTCTAATACTTGTGAGATTCCAGACTTACAAGGATTATTTGGATTTACTTGAAACTTATCAACACATTAGCACATCAAAAACTATTTCATTCGGAATACTACATCTGGAATACTTGGATTAACTTCCGGAAGTGAACTTTAAAACAATTTAGGACTTTTTAGGATATTCTATACTGTAAGTTATTTTTAATTCTTTCACTTTAATTGTTTGTTGAACTATTTTAATACTTTTAATACTTTAGGAAATTAAAGATTTGCATTTTAATCTTGAAAGCTTGTTTGTGTCTTTTATCTTGTTACATTACCCCTAGAGTCGTGTATATATATATATATATATATATATATATATATATATATATATATATATATATATATATATATATATATATATATATATATATATATATATATATATATATATATGCAGAAGCACATTAAAACAAATATGTTTTCAGTAGCTGAGTAATAATGCCCCCATTATGCACACAACCACAGACTGAATAGGAAAATTCAACCTCCTGATACAACCATTTGTGCAAGGAAAGAGACTTTCAGAGTCCCTGCTAAAAAGTGTATCCATTAGGGTTGAATTTTTCCTATCCTGCCTCCATGCAAGTTAGTTACATAGACACTATCATGTCTGAAGACGTAAAACTCAAGTCTACCTGGTCCTCTAGTTGTGTTATCTTTTCACTCCAGGATGATTTAATGTCATTAAGCTGTTCCCTCATCTCTGTCACCTTCTTCTCCAAACCTTCTCTCTAAAAAAAGAAAAAAAACAAAAACACGTTGACCATCAAAGTCTCTATCTGGTCAAAAAAACAAAAAACAATAACTGAGTGAAATTTGATTTCCCCACAATACTGAATGCTATTGATTCTATTATTATTGATTAGGTTAATGAGCAGTGAAGATTTGTCTATAATCAAAACCAAAGTTCTGTACCTTGCATATAGTACTGCAGAAAGAAAATATCCATAGTGTTTACCAAATTTAGAAACATTAATGTCAGTTTAGTATACATCACATCACAACTGTAACTGTGTTTACCTAATTACTGAAAGTGTTTGAGTATGAACTAGAACTATTAGCAATGGGTGTATTACAAAGTACCCTGCTTGCTAAATTTTGCCTAACAAGTCCTTAAACAGATGAACTTTGTGAAAACAAAAGGGAGATGTATCCAAGTACAATGGACCAACTATACAAAATGATGTTTTACAATGCTGGCAATCAAACTCATGCAAGGGATCAAGAATATAAAGCTGCATGAAAACAAATTATTTAGGGTATTATTATGGCACAAAACCAGAGTTTGAATGAACTGGCCATTACTCCACTAATCAATAATATCGTATCCTCACAAGTAATCTCATTGGAAATTGAAGACTGAAAATTTATAATCATCAAAGAAATCAAAATATAAAGCTGCATGCTAAAATTTTATTGAAATCCAATAATCCATGGTAAAATTATGTGGCAGAAACAAGAGTTTCAAACACAGAAAAATCAGGGCCATAACTCTTATAAATCATGATGCAGAATGCTGGAAATCAAAAACTCACCTGACATCTCATTAAGATTGAGATGCCAAATTTATTTGAAATCCTACAATCCTTGGTAAAGATATGCTGAAGAAACCAAAATTAAGGAAGACAGGCAATAAGGAGCCATTAAGTCTTTTCAATGATGTTACGGAAATTAAAATAATTGGGGTATCAAAACAAATCTGCACACCAAATTTAGTTGAACTACAAGAAATCTAATAAATTTATACTGTGAAAATAAATGTTACAAGTACCAACAATCAGAGACCATAACTCATCTAAATGATAACATAGAACACTCAAAAATCAAACTCATTCAAGGTCTGATCAATGCAAAGGAGCATACCAAATCAGGTTAAAATCCAACAATCCTTGATAAAGTTATGATCAAAACTCAAAGGAGGACAGGCATACAGGGACCATAACTCCTTTAAATGTTGATATGGAATATTGGAAAGCAAGCTCATTCAAGGTCTCATCAATATAAAGCTGCATGCCATATTTAGTTGAAATCCAGCGATCCTTAATAAGTTACTCTGTAGAAACAAAAGTTTGTGAGACAGGCAATGAGGAGGACATAACTTCAATAAAAGATGACATGGAACGTTGAAAAGCAAACCCATTCAAGGTCTCATCATTATCGGTACATCAGAGGCATTTAAGTGCTTTCCATGGAGTGCATGAGTGCATGAGTGCAGATAATATGAGTCAACCAACAAGGCATGTATCTCCCTGATTCTGCCTGCTGTAGCTAGAGTGACTAGGAAGCATGTTCTGTATGAGAGGCCAGTCATGGAGGCCCTAGAGATTGGTTCAAAGGTGTCTTCTTATTCAACCATGACAAAACTGCAGATGATCATAATGATGTATGTCTAGTTTCAACATTTTTTTTGTATTCTATGCACAAGATTCAGATATGTTAGGAGTACATCAATTACATCCCAAATCCTGGCCTCCCAAGTGAAAAAAAGACATTTGCCACCTCTTTTTGCTTGTTTTAGCAACAGAAGTGCTAAAATGTTGTTTGCTTACTAAAGTGGAAATCTGACAAAATTAGTCTCCGTTGAATAGAGCAATTAGCACCAAATCCCATCAATTGTCAGTTATAACTGGAGCAGATGTGCATGTTCTTCCAGGGATGTAAGTGCATTTAGGGCTTGGGTGTGTGTGCCTGTATTATGATTGGGTAAGTATTACTGAAGAAATGTATTTTACTCTAATAATTGGTTTCTTTTTCAACTATGTTTCATAATCATAATATGTTAGAATAACAGGTACAAGGAGGAGGAAGTTACATCCCCTTGCAACAGAGTTGTCCCTGTGTCAAGTCTCCTAATGTACAGGAAGTAGCTTCGATTTGTGTTAGATACAGGGTAGGTAGAGCACATGGTTTATACATGGATGAGATTTGGAGAAACAAGAAATTATTTGCTCCCACAAATCCAGCAGAAGTAGAGTTTGGTTTGGTTTTATGGGTTTAACGCCATATTTCAGCACATGATAGGCTATACATGGCTGCCAGTGTATCTGGTGGAGGAAGAACCCGGGAAAATCCCAGGAAGAACCACCAACCCACGGGAAGCTACTGGCAAGCTTTCTCACATAACCAAATTGGCCAACAGAAGTAGAGTAACTTGCATCATTATAAAGCTGCTTAATGACCTGGGAAGGTAGACTGTTTGACTCACCATGTAAAACTAAGCCCTTTGGGATAAAAGGTCTCCGAGTGTTGTCTCTGTTCACCATCCCATGGTTTGGAGGATATCAGTTAGGGAGCAGCTGCACTAAAATGCTATGCTAGTGGCATCCACCCTAAGCTTGCAAGTCGATACGCTTAAGAAATTCATTTGGTCTTGGGTTAGTTCGTTTTAGGCTGAGTTGATAACCCATCATATCCAGGTAGATAGTGCCTTCACTGAAATATTGTCCCATCCTTCTTTGTGTAATAAGAACAAGCAAGATCTACCTCTACTGATTGGCTAGGTTCGCTTCAGGTACCACTTCAGAGTTTTGATGGGGTTCTGCAGCTGCCCCTGGGGTGAAGGGTTCAAAGCAGGCAGTAGTTTTAAGACAAAGGACTGATTCCCCAAGAGCATGATTTTGGCCATGAATGCATGGTCTGTCATAACAGAAACTAAACCATCATGGTGGAACTGCAGATAATATGAGTCAACCAACAAGGCATGTATCTCCCTGATTCTGCCTGCTGTAGCTAGAGTGACTAGGAAGCATGTTCTGTATGAGAGGCCAGTCATGGAGGCCCTAGAGATTGGTTCAAAGGTGTCTTCTTATTCAACCATGACAAAACTCATGGAAAACTCCATTTTGGACAAGATTCCAAAGCTTTCAGTCACAACAAGCAAATGTTTGCAAGGGGCACAAAACCTGCTCACTTCTTGGAAGGAGTGCAGGAGGAGGGTACCCCAGCCTGTCATGCACAGATCATGATTTCCAGCACTTGATTCTAATGCAGGATACCTGCCATAAGCCAAGTGATGTCCTCCTATTTTCTGAGATGAGACCTCATATTGTACGAAAATGTGATCATTTGGTCCAATGAGAAATGTTTTAGCTGCCACTGGTAGAGGAGAATCAACTGTAGTAAGCTCATAACCAAGCAGTTAAGGACAAGTAGAGCTGCTGCCATAATGAGGATAACCAAGAAGGAAAGAAATCCCCAGGCTGCAATTCTGTTCTCTGTGCAAATTATTGATGCTACCAAGATGATTTTTAAGGCATGTTCCTGAGGAAGACAAATTTGGTTTCAGAGGGTTTTGAATTCCATACCCAAATGAATGAAAGTTTGCGACAGGATGAAATTGAATTTGTCCCTACTGACAAAGAATCCAAGTTGAAGCAGCAGATTCAAACAATAATTCACCTGATGCTTTACAGAATGTTGTCCCAGTGGTTGGATTTTTAAAGATATGGAAGTGGTTTTGAAGTGTGATACGACTCTCTCCAAGACTCTTGAGAAGACCCTGGGACTAATATTCAGACCATAAGGGAGTGCCCTGAACAGGTACACAGTGACAGTGTACATGAACTTCAGGAATTTCTGAGAAGAACAGTGAACAGAAACATAAAGGTATGCATTTTAGAGGTCTAGGCTGACTGTGAAGTCTCCCTTGGTGTTTGTATTTAAAATGTTGTATCCGAATGAATTGGTTGATAGAACTTAGACCTATGGCTGGATTAAACTTGTAATTGGTGTTGGAACTAGGAAAAGTTTTAACTAAAATAAAGGGTGGCAGGGAGAGAAGTTGGATCAAAACTGATCCTTGTCTCCCCATGTTTTGTCATTGGTGGTTTTTGGAAACCAAATTCTCATTGAGGGAAAGGGCATACAGGACAGTTTCTCCATTCGGCATGCCTGAGGTGGGGGTACTTTCTGTTTACATGATTTCTCCTCGGAAACAAGGGATAGGTTCTGGGTCACTGGACCTGTGAGTTGTTTGCCTCTTTGGAGGCCTGTTCCTGACTTCCTCGTATCCTATAGAAAGCCGGGCTGAAATTTTAAAGGAATCGTCAATGAGAAAAGAAAGGCCTGTTGACACTTGGGTCTTGGAGCTGCTTTTCTATGCAATTAAGGATGCCAGCAACTTGACCAGACTGTTGTAGTTATTTCAATGACAGCTGGTCCTTTCTAAGTGATCAGCAGATGCAGAAACCTTATAAGAGGCCATATATGGAGTAAGAAGAGGCAGACAGAACTCTGGAAGCTGAAGCGTGAAAACCTCCTTGATCAATGCACATAAAGTTAATTCCGCTCTGGACATTGTTGGATCAAGGAAGGAAGATGGTGCATGTGAGCATGAATCTTCAAACATGGACGAGTTGGATGATAGAGCAGCCTCCTATGATGGGTGCTATGACTATGCTGGAACCAAAGACATTTAATCCTGCCAACTGTGTTGACACCTGTAAATAGGGAGAGCAGAAAAATGGCATGCACAGGAGAAATAACATTGTGTTTACTCAGTGTTAAGGGGATGCAATGAATAAAGAAAAATGCCAAAGGAAATAACAGGCATGATCTTATAACATGTAGTAAATGATCAATTAATTGATAAATCTCATAAATAAGGTCAAGTACTGAGTTGAATTTAAAGTAGTATAAACCATAAGGCAGGCAATTAAAATGGTGCCAATAAACTTATCATATGACGAAATTAGACAACTGAAGTGTAAATATTCATCTATGTCTAAGACGGGGCATGAAGTAGACAGAACTGTTCAACTGATGATAAGGAACAAATGAATTCAGTATTTGTGAGGCATCAAGAAAGCTCATGCTGACAAAGCACAAGCATAAGTAGTAACTTATGACTGACGGGATTTGGCGCCAAACTCTCTATCCATGGGGCAACCATGCCACTCTTGCCTGACTTTCACCTTGGCAAGCAGATGATTTTTTTTTAGCAAATGTCTTCTTTAGCTTAGGAGGACTGGATTTGGGAGGTAGTGCACATATTCCAAATGTACAATGATTGGGTAATGTGTTTGAAGAAGAAACACATGATGTAGTTTGTAACAGATGTAAAATATTTCAAAAGAGTGGTTAAGACAAACTTTCTGCAGATCACTTCAAGAAAAATTCAAAAAGATTACAGATTCGGACAGCCTTTTTATAAATCTAAAAAGTATACCAATGCATCTCAATTTTTATTTCTATATAATACATCCAGCATCTAACCATTTATTTCTACATAATACATCCCAGCATCTAACAATTTATTTCTATATTATACATCCCAGCATCTAACAATTTATTTCTATATTATACATCCCAGCATCTAACAATTTATTTCTATATTATACATCCCAGCATCTAATAATTTCTTTCTATATTATACATCCCAGCATCTAACAATTTATTTCTATATTATACATCCCAGCATCTAACAATTTATTTCTATATTATACATCCCAGCATCTAATAATTTATTTCTATATTATACATCCCAGCATCTAACAATTTATTTCTATATTATACATCCCAGCATCTAACCATTTATTTCTACATAATACATCCCAGCATCTAACAATTTATTTCTACATAATACATCCCAGCATCTAACAATTTATTTCTATATTATACATCCCAGCATCTAACAATTTATTTCTATATTATACATCCCAGCATCTAATAATTTCTTTCTAAATAATACATCCCAGCATCTAACAATTTATTTCTATATTATACATCCCAGCATCTAACAATGTATTTCTATATTATACATCCCAGCATCTAACAATTTATTTCTATATTATACATCCCAGCATCTAACAATTTATTTCTACATAATACATCCCAGCATCTAACAATTTATTTCTATATTATACATCCCAGCATCTAACAATTTATTTCTACATAATACATCCCAGCATCTAACAATTTATTTCTATATTATACATCCCAGCATCTAACAATTTATTTCTATATTATACATCCCAGCATCTAACAATTTATTTCTACATAATACATCCCAGCATCTAACAATTTATTTCTATATTATACATCCCAGCATCTAACAATTTATTTCTACATAATACATCCCAGCATCTAACAATTTATTTCTATATTATACATCTCAGCATCTAACAATTTATTTGTACATAATACATTCCAGCATCTAACAATTTATTTCTATATTATACATCCCAGCATCTAACAATTTATTTCTATATTATACATCCCAGCATCTAACAATTTATTTCTACAAAATACATCCCAGCATCTAACAATTTATTTCTATATTATACATCCCAGCATCTAACAATTTATTTCTACATAATACATCCCAGCATCTAACAATTTATTTCTATATTATACATCCCAGCATCTAACAATTTATTTCTATATTATACATCCCAGCATCTAACAATTTATTTCTACATAATACATCCCAGCATCTAACAATTTATTTCTACATAATACATCCCAGCATCTAATAATTTATTTCTATATTATACATCCCAGCATCTAACAATTTATTTCTACATAATACATCCCAGCATCTAACAATTTATTTCTATATTATACATCCCAGCATCTAACAATTTATTTCTACATAATACATCCCAGCATCTAACAATTTATTTCTATATTATACATCCCAGCATCTAACAATTTATTTCTACATAATACATCCCAGGATCTAACAATTTATTTCTATATTATACATCCCAGCATCTAACAATTTATTTCTACATAATACATCCCAGCATCTAACAATTTATTTCTATATTATACATCCCAGCATCTAACAATTTATTTCTACATAATACATCCCAGCATCTAACAATTTATTTCTATATTATACATCCCAGCATCTAACAATTTATTTCTACATAATACATCCCAGCATCTAACAATGTATTTCTACATAATACATCCCAGCATCTAACAATTCCAATGTAATACATCCCTGCATCTAACCATTCATTTCTATATTAATACATCCCAACATCTAACAATTCCTATTTAAAACAAATCTCAGCATCTAACAATTCCTATATAATAATCCCAGCATCAAACAATTCCTATATAATACATCCCAGCATCTAACAATTCCTATATAACACATCCTAGCATCTAAAAATTCATTTCTAACATTTGCAGAAACACATAATCCATGGTAAAAGGAAGACAGGGTCAGTAATTTTGCCATTTTACACTTAATTCATGCATGACTTGCTGCTCATCACTACCAAAAAACACTTGGTAATTACAGAAAATGATAATCCTTAACAATGGATTTAAACATGATCCCAGAACTCAACACTAATCTCCACCAAAGCTGACTAACTTTTCTTAAAGATACATCTTTATTTATACAAACACCGAATCTCAAGTGTCCATACAGTGATGGAAATGATATACTGGATGTATGCTTCAGTGAATATTAAACATACTGAACTTAGAACGAATGTATTATTTATCCCTGTGGGTGAAAGCCAAGATAGCTGAATAATTTTATGATAACTGCTTCAATTTTTTTAAATATCAGCACTACTTTCAAAGACTTAAAATTTGTATACTGATACATCAACACATTAAATTTCACAGGACAAAAATGTTTTCTTAGTAAGCCTGCACAGGCAAACATTACTAATACTTCATATGGCATACTGATTTTTGGCATATTGAGCAAGATTGAAGAAAACTGTACACCAAAGAGCCCCTGCTTTAACCAATCACCTTTAAAGTTATGAGATTATTCAGTAGAGGTCAGGAATTTTTGTTAAATTCTTGGGTTCATAGCCAACACCATTATAATGTAGTGTTTCAGTGTTGAGCTGATGGATACAAAAATAAATTGCCTTACAAATTTGATTCATCTGGCCAATAGTTTACATCCTGGAAAGTAGGACACAGTGACACAATTCTGGTGTGCCACAAATGTTCTTCCCAAGATGCAAGTTTGAAGTCAATCAATGAGATACAGCCTGGACAATAAGAATGGGCAGAGGAACATATGGACACAAGGACTCACAGATGCACAGATTCAGTCAGACAGATGGAGAAAGTTAATCCTATACAATGCCTGCTTCTCAAAGGATTACAAATTTAAAAAATGGTCTAGATGGATTATCAGACTACTTAAAAATCTTATTCACCTCTTCCTCCAGAGCCTTGACACGTTCATCTCCTGACAAATTCTGATCCTGAAGCCGATGATCTAAAATTTTTACTCGCTCTTTCAAATGTTCTATATGCTCATCTTTCTCCTCTAGAAGCTTGGTAGTCTACAGTCAGATACAGAGGAATATTTGTTATTTTTAATACAAGAGTAAAACTGATACAACATGTATTTACTAAAACTTTAATTACATCAATATTTCTGCAAAACATCTATTATATGGCACAAAATGTTATGTAAAATGTATAAGTAATGCCAAATAAATGGAACACCGCCCACTTGATTTGCCTAAATCTGGACTGAATTTTCATGAAAATTGCCTCAACCCATGGAGTACCACAAGTTTATACAAGGCTCTTTAGAACTTTTCATAAGTTAAGAGGATGTAAGTAGATGGATGGCATTTGTATCTATTCAAGAGGTATTTGTAAATTAAATGGAAATATTAATAATAATAAAAGTAATAATAATAACAATAATAATAATAATGTAGATGGTACTGTGTAAAATAAAAACTTTCAAAAACATACCTTGTTCTTGTACATATCAGAGTTTCTGACAAGAGTTTGGTGTTCATTTTCTAACTCAGTCATCCTTGCCTGCAAGGAATTCAGCTGATTGCACTTCTAAAATAGGATAATGGGAAACCAATTGTTTTAGTAAAATATGTTTTTTGGATAATATTTACCTGATTATAATACATCAAGATTACAACCACTACCTCACCAATCCAGCCCTCCCAAGCTTGTTTTTAGCAAGAAAAGTACTAAGTCGACCGCCCACCTGGCAAAAGTCAAACAAGAGTGATCTCCCCTTGGATAGAGGGATTGGTGCCAAATCCCATCCATATGTCAGTTACTACTGGAATGGAAGTGCATGCTCTATCAGATTTTATTGTAACTGCCAGGAAGTTGGGAGGCTGTGCCCATATTATGATTGGCTAAGTATTATGAAAGAAATGTATTTTACTCCCAAAATTGGTTTCTTCTTCAAATATGTTACTCAATCATAATACATTGAGAAAATAAGAGGTAGAGGGTGTTACATCCCATAACCCAGATAAAGGTTCCATCTCTGGTTCCCTAATGTACACAAAGCAGCTTCAAATCTCATGAGAGATAGCATATAGATATGCCTGGACACACCTTGTCAAGATATTTTCTTCCTGTAAATACAGTGGAAGTAGAGTGACCATGTCTTTTAAAAGCTGCTGAACAACTGTGGAAGGTAGCCTGCTCTGATGCAACTTCTAGGTTCCACCAGGTCAAATTGAGCACTTTGGAATGAAAAGTCTTTGCGCTAAAGTTGGAGAAAGTTGTCTCTGCCCTCCATCCCACTGCTTGGATAATGTCAGTTAGGTGACAGTTACATTCGAATAGCATGCTAGTGGCTACTGCTGTAACCTTGTGAGCCAATATGCACAAGAATGCATTGGTCCTGCATTAGTTCCTCAGAAGTGGAAAGGATAACCTACTGTATACAAGATGATGGAACCTAGACAGAAATAGTGTCCCTTCTTCTTGAATGGCAAGAACAAGTCCGATCTCCCTCTTCTGATTAGGTCAGTCCACTTAAGCCTCACTTCAGAGCCCTAGGAGTCCTGTAGATGTCCCTAAGGCAAAGGGTACAAGTTAGATAGAGATTCAAGACAAAGGTCTGAATTCCCATGAATGGAAGCCTGTTCTTGGCAGTGAAAGCAGTTATGAGTAAACTTGAACCATCATGGTGGAACTGAATGACTAGGAAGCAGGTTTGTACTATAGATGAGTTAAGGAAACTCTAGGCATTGGTTTAAAAGGTTGCTTTATTTAACTATGTCAGAGCCCACAAAAGATTCCATTTCAGACAAAGGACCAAAGCCTTCAGTTGAGACAGTGCCAAAGCCTGAAGTCAAGACAGTAAAACATTGCAAGAATGTCAGAAAAGTTTTTTTTCTGGCCTATATCCTAACTTCCATGATGTGAGAACTTGCCTAAGATTTTAGAATGGTAGCCCTAAAAACAGATGGAAGCTAACTTCTCTTAGGTGAGCCTAAAAGAGGAAGTCAGCTAACTGTGGTACCAAGGCTTTTGAGAGAATGTGTTTCCACTTCCACCACTGGGATGGAAAATCTCCACTTCATCACATTTTTAAAAATGGTGGGCCTTCTTACAGGAGCAAATCTGTCCACCACTTGTTCTGAGAACCGTTTTCTTCAGAGGGCTTGCTTGATATGAGTCAAGCATGCAAGTTCAGCATCTCAGGGTACAAATGGAAGACCTGCATACACAATTGTTTGAGCAGGCAGGGAGAAGGCAGGATTTCCCTAGGAATCTCTTCTGCTAAGTTAAATAGCTCATTTATTCATGATATTTTTCCACTTGAGGGGAGCAATCAGGATTAGACAGCACTTGTGCAACAGAGGAAAGAAGGAACAGCATATGCTGAGAGACCATTCTGCTTTAAAGAAAGAGTGTCAACCGCCCAGGCTTTCTGATTTGGGACTGGAGAGATGAAAGTTGGGAGCTTTGCATTCCACTTCATCGCTAAAGGTTTATGAGACGTGAACCCCAGTGGATGCAAATTCAACAAAAGACAAAAAGACCAAGGAGAGTAAGAACTATTTGGTATGAATCAGCTGAATCCAATGGGACATTAAATCCGCTAGGACATTCAGCCTGCCCAGGATGTGGTGGACTTGGATGTGGATTTGTCAGTGATGATAGCAGCTGAGAAAATCCCAAACCAGGAGGCAAAGGTCTGGGACTTGTTTCCACCTTATGTTCAGATGTAATCGAAGATAAGTCATATATCAGACAGAATGAGAATGAGAATGCCCTTTATAGACAGCATCTCCTGCCATGATTGAAAGGTATGCCCTATGGCCTTCATCTCCAGGTGCTGAATGTATAATGAGTACTCCTGAGGGGACCAGACCCTGCTCACTTTTAGGACAGATGTCAGAAGGTGGGCACCCAGCATGTTGTACTGGTTTCTGAGCAGACTGTGGTTTACAGTGTTGCTCCTGCAGCAGTATGCCCAACATAAGCCAGGTAAGGTCCCCATTTACTGACATAGAACCACATATAGCCTGGAACTAGATCATTGGTTTCCAGGACAAAGATCAGTTGCCACTGTGATAGAAGGATCATCTGCCAGGGTCTGTCATATTGAGGAGACTCAAGTGACACAGAGATTGTTCTTTTTGTGGGGTTTAGTGCCATTTTTCAGCACATGACTGGCTATACATGGCGGCCAGGAAGGAAGAACCCGGTAAGACCACAGGAAGAACCACTGGCCCACAGGAAGCTACTTGTAAGCTTTCTCACATACCCATGTTGGTTGTGTCAAGACTCAAACTCACGCAGACAGAGGTGAGATGTGAGAGTGATCTGTAAAGGCAAGTGCTTTAGACCACTCGGCCACCTGGGCTGAAATTCAATTCTCTGGGCAAATGGTAGGTTCCCACTGAGATGATTCCAAGACACTTTCCAGAAAGTGGCAGTCTCAGTTCAAGAGGGTTTAGATCTCCATGCTCAAATAACTGAAATGACTGAATGGGATAACTGTTCTTGTTGTCAAGGAATCCAAGGCAAAGCACAGTGAAACAAGCAACTGCATGTCTTGGTACAAAACTGACTGACCTGGTGCTTTGTAGAATGTCAACCAGGCAGTTTGACCTCATGAACATAGCGGTGGCTAAGAAGAGCAAAATGACTGTTCACATTTCTCATGAAGCTCCAGGGTCTGATATTCAGACTGGAAGGGAACGCCCTAAACTAGTCAACATGTTCCTGTACATAAACATTATGAACTCCAGGAAGATCTGTGAATTAATGGGTATGTGAATGAATGCATCTCAGAGGTCTAGGCTTACTGTGAAACTGTCCTCCTGAGTTATGTTTACAACCAATTTCAGTGTCCCGATTCTTAGTGTGATGCCTGAATGGAGTGGGTGAGTGTTTAGATCCACAACCAGACAAAGTTCCCTGTTTTGCATGCTATATGGGGCCCTTTCTGTTTTCCTGATCTCTCCTAGGAAATGAGGGCAAGGCTTTGGGTCAATTGGGCCATGCGGTGTGACTTCTTGGTGGCCTGTTGTGATCTGAAAATGGCATTATGATAATTTCCCAGATAGCAGATGTGGAGAAAAATGCATCTCTTTCCATCAGGCGGAGATTAACAGATGCAGCTGTGGTATTAGTTAAGTGAGTATTGAGCCGCTCTGTTATCATATGAGCTATATGAGAGACTGACTTCAAGCCTGAGTGTCAGCGGAGTTCTTAATGAATTGGTTTAGGCTATGTTCAGATTGTTTAAAATAAAGCCATGGAAACCGAGTCAAACATAGGTCCTATTGGTGTGACATTTTTTAAGCAGTTGCGTGTCGAGGAAGGACTTCAAGTCCATACACACTGCAGTGACTGGCTTGGTGATACAGGCTTGTGGGACAGTGAGCAAATGCTGGGATTCTGTCTGTGTTGGGACACAGTTATCTCCAGGTATTCACTATGTGTACCCCCAGTGGTCCAGGGCTGGTACAGGGCACCTGAGAAAAGTGCATCTCTATAGCCAGTACTGGTCAAGATGGAGCCAGAACCAGTGATGGAACTGTCCAGTGCTGGTCTGCTATACTTCCATGGGTCCGATACTAGGTAGTATGAAATGGTTCACCAATTCCAGTGCCAGATGTGCTTAATATACTTGGTTTCAGGGTGCTGGAACTGACATTACCATATATAGAGCACTATCTGTGTCTTAAAGTCAGGAATGGGTGTACTAAGAAATGATCAACATACCAGATTCAGGTGCCAAACACTTGATATGATTTGTGTTCCAGTCAGAACTGGTGCTGGGACTGGAATAGCCAGCTACCTATAAATTATCTCTGTCTTTAAGCCAGAAATGACTATACCAGGAAAATCGATCAATGTAGCCAATTCCTGTGCCGAATACCTAATATAATTGGAGTCCAGGTCAGAGTCAGTGTTGGAACTGTAATGTCCAGGTGCCTGGGCACTATCTGTGACTTGAAGCCAGGAATGGGTGAACCTGGAAAATCAATCAATGTACCTGGTACTGGAAGGTGTAGGTTGAGACTCCCACCACTGGTGTCATCTGCAGTCATGTGGCATTTGCTGTCCAAGTTTTGGTATGAGCTATCTCGGGAATGATCACCACAGCTAGTACCAGGGTACATCTGTATTGATTGTATATCTACTACTGGTCCGGATGGGTCACTATACTATGTCAGTCTTGACCCACAATACTTTTCTTAAAATATGAACTCCCTTAGGTGACAGTAAGTGAGATATCAACAGAGGCATCATCAGCAAGAAATCTAATGGAGTCCACATCCTTGATCATGTGTTCCTCACTCTCTCATTACTCGTACCAAGAAGTAATGATGGTTGCAGATAACGTCTCAGGCCAGTCTGAGTATATATGACATGCATGACCTGAATTGCATCCCATATAATACATATACAGGTAGGGTTGTTGACAACAGTTCTAGCTAGAGATGTTTACACCCCATGCACTTAATTTTGCCCACTGTACTGACATATGTAAATATATAAAACAGAAAGCAAAACAATGGCATTCACATGTGAAATCAATCAAGTGTCATGTTAAACTTGCTGTAAAGAGGATGCTAATGATAACCAAAATATGCCAATGCAAATTACATGCATGTAATAACAGACAATTGTTTAACAGAATTCATAGATAAAGTCAAGTACTGTAGTTGAACTGACTAAAGTACTATGGACAGTAGGGCAGACACACTTATCATATGACAAAGTTAGACAAATGAAGTGTGCAATATTTGTCTATGATGAAGTCAGAGCAATAAATTGACAGAAATATAGCTGGAATATACTTCTCAGTGTGAGAAAACTCCCCAGAATCAGTCAAATGGTGAAAAGACACAAATGGATACCAGTTTAACGAGATCTAGAAAAAGACTTAGCACCAATTCCTCAATCCATGGGAGGATTAATGTTGTCTGACTTCCACCGAGGTGGACAGGTGACTTTTAGCACTTTTCTAAATGATTAAAAAGCCTTCTATACATATGGAATAAACTGAAGACTTTTATTAAAGTAAGAAAGTTTTGTTGGTGCTAAAGAACGGTAAATTATGCTATTTTGGTCTGAATGATGACAAGGCTGACTACATACAAAGAATTTCTTTTTTGTCAAAAAAGATTTATTATTGTTATAAAATTATTTTCTTCTTTTCAGGTTCATCTATTCCGTCATTCAGCCATTCATACTCGCACTCTTAAATTCATCCAGTCCTTGCAAGTGCATTTTTTAAGTTGACTAAAATATACATATTTTTGGCACACATTTTGGTGCATTTCCATGATTGCCCTTAGACCAAAAGAAGAAGATTCACACCAACATTTTCAACATAATTTGTATGCGCTCATATTAGCATTAATTATTACAGTCAGCCATGTGTTCTGGATAAGAGTTCATACAGCCCTGTGTTCTAGATTAGTCATTACATATTCTAGATAAAAGTTTGAACAGCCAACCATGTGTTCTAGATGAGAGTTAATACAGTCAGCCATGTGTCCTAGATAAAAGTTTGTACAGCCAACCATGTGTTCTACATATGGGTTATTACAGCCAGCCATGTGTTGTAGATAAGAGTTAATACAGCCAGCCATGTGTTCTAGATAAAAGCTTTAACAGCCAGCCAGTATACTATATGAGTTATTACAGTCAGTCATGTGTTCTAGATAAAAGTTTTTGTTACAGAAAACCACATGTTTTACATAGGAGTTATTACAGTCATGTGTTCTAGATAGGAGTTATTACAGTTAGCCATGTGTTCTAGATAGGAGTTATTAGTCAGTCAAGCATGTGTTATATATAGGAGTTATTACAGACAGCCATGTGTTCTAGATAAAAGTTTTTACAGCCAGCCATGTGTTCTACATAAGGGTTATTACAGCCAACATGTGTTCTAGATAGGAGTTATTACAGTCAGCCATGTGTTCTAGATAGGAGTTATTAGTCAGTCAAGCATGTGTTATATATAGGAGTTATTACAGACAGCCATGTGTTCTAGATAAAAGTTTTTACAGCCAGCCATGTGTTCTACATAAGGGTTATTACAGCCAACCATGTGTTCTAGATAGGAGTTATTACAGTCAGCCATGTGTTCTAGACAGGAGTCATTACAGCCAGCCATGTGTTCTACATAAGGGTAATTACAGTCAGCCATGTGTTCTAGATAGGAGTTATTACAGTCAGCCATGTGTTTTACATAGGAATTATTACAGTCAGCCATGTGTTCTAGATAGGAGTTATTACAGCTAGTTATGTGTTCTAGATAGGAGTTATTACAGTCAGCCATGTGTTCTAGATAGGAGTTGTTACAGCCAGCCATGTGTTCTACATAGGAGTTATTACAGTCAGCCATGTGTTCTAGATAGGAGTTGTTTACAGCCTGCCATGTGTTCTACATAAGGGTAATTACAGTCAGCCATGTGTTCTAGATAGGAGTTATTACAGTCAGCCATGTGTTTTACATAGGAATTATTACAGTCAGTCATGTGTTCTAGATAGGAGTTATTACAGTCAGCCATGTGTTATTACAGTCAGCTATATGTTCTAGATAGGAGTTGTTACAGTCAGCCATGTGTTCTAGATAAAAGTTGTTACAGCCAGCCATGTGTTCTAGATAGGAGTTGTTACAGTCAGTCATGTGTTCTAGATAGGAGTAATTACAGTCAGACATGTGTTCTAGATAGGAGTTATTACAGTTAGCCATATGTTCTAGATAAAAGTTTTTATAGCCAGCCATGTGTTCTACATAAGGGTTATTACAGCCAGCCATGTGTTCATGATAATAGTTTTCACAGCCAGCCATGTGTTCCAGAGTCCTATTATTACTATGATAATTACTGGAGTTAACTCCTTATTCAATTGATTGACACATATTGGAATAAAAGTTATTACAGACAGTCATGTGTTCTACAGCCCTTTTATTACTGTCACAGTGATAATTACCTGAGATAACTCCAATTCAACTGACTGACTTGTAGTGGTATAAGAGTTATTACAGCAGCCATGTGTTCCAAAGCCCTTTTATTACTATCATAATTACCTGAGTTAACTCCTGATTCAACTGATTAACTCTTTCCTCAAATGTCAGTTTCTCTCTTGTCAGTCTGGTGATAAGGGCACTGTGTGCTGAACATTGTTCCCGAAGCTTACCCCTGTGAAAGGACAAAAAACTAAATGTAAAGGCAATTATTTATACAATATGCTAATATGTCAATTTTCTAATGATAATGCAAAAAGAAATAATACACATTTTCTAGTATATAAAAACCAATCAAAGGTTCACTTACAAGTCTTGATACTAGTACTGATGTCACATATTAAACATGAGAATTTAGCAACAAATCTAAACAATTTAGTAGGAAATATTTAAACCTTTTAAATATTTGGTTGTATTTTCAGAAAAGAAAAATCTGTGTTGTTTGTTAAGCACTTTTTTCACTTTCTGTTCTAATTCAGGCATTGTCCACACATAATGGTCTTAGAATTAAAACCAATAAGCACATTACAAACAGGCACAGGAAAATATATTATCAGCAAAGACAGATTTTCCAGGAGGAACATACATGTGGAAAATACTTATCCTACATCGCGTGACTGTTATCCAAGCTCAGCATTCTGATCACTGCATTGCTACCCTGATTTTATTTTTCTGACATCACATCCATGATGTCACACTCTCTGCCATTTTTCTATCAGTTTAATTTCAGAATTTCAGTTATCTATTTGTGTTTTAACCAGATTTCCAAGATCACACTGAATTCTTCAGTGTAAACCAAATCTTATCATTATTCTCTTTTAAAGATCAAATAATTTTCCATCGATTATTCATCCTTTTCATGGTTTAACTGTACCAGTTCGGTGCCATTTTGTTTAAAACCCATTCTTTTTTACCTAGGAATAAACAATCAACCATGTGTATTGGGGTGGGATAGGAAAATCCTACTTGAGGGTTCAAAAGTAGTGTGCAGGAACTTGGCAAAGCCTCATTCCTGCCCACCCCTCAAGAAGGGTTTTTCTGTCCCACATCAACACATGATACATTCTATATAAGTCTTCCTTTAAGTCACAATGCTATGATAAATTTCTGAATACAGTGAATTCACTATCTTTTGTGCGGAACCAGTTTTTGTGGATTTTGTGGTTATCACAAACCATAAATTTAAAAAAATATTAAACAATGATATTTCCATGGAAACAATAAGGCCCCTTCCCCATTCCACAAATTTAAGTACAGTTAAAAATGCCATTTTATGCAAACCACAAAAATTGAAAGCAACAAAAATAAATAAATTTAACAGTCAATCCTAAAAGATGCAAGCATGCGGAGAGAGATCTTTTAATTACAAATACCTTGTAAAAGATGCAAGCATGTGGAAAGAGATCTTGTCATTACAAACACCTTGTACAAGAGGTAATCATCTTGAGAGAAATCTTGTTATTACAACACCTTGTTAAAGATTTAAACAAGTGGAGAGAGATCTTGTCATTACAAACACCCTGTCAAAGATGCAAGCAAGTGGAAAGAGATCTTGTCATTACAAACACCTTGTACAAGAGGTAAGCATGTGGAAAGAAATCTTGTTATTACAACACCTTGTCAAAGATTTAAATAAGTGGAGAGAGATCTTGTCATTACAAACACCTTGTCAAAGATTTAAACAAGTGGAGAGAGATCTTGTCATTACAAACACCTTGTCAAAGATGCAAGCATGTGGAGAGAAATCTTGTCATTACAAACACCCTGTCAAAGATTTAAACAAGTGGAGACAGATCTTGTCATTACAAACACCTTGTCAAAGATGCAAGCATGTGGAGAGAAATCTTGTTATTACAACATCTTGTCAAAGATTTAAACAAGTAGAGAGAGATCTTGTCATTACAAACACCCTGTCAAAGATATAAGCATGTGGAGAGAGATCTTGTCATTACAAACACCTTGCCAAAGAAGCAAGCATATGGATTGAGATCTTGTCATTACAGACACCTTGTAAAAGATGCAAGCATGTGGAGGGAAATCTTTTCATTGCAAACACCTTGTAAAAAAGAGGCAAGCATGTGGATAGTGATCTTGTTATTACAAACACCTTGTAAACGATGCACCCATGTGGAGGGAAATCTTGTTATTACAAACTCCTTATACAAAAGGAATTTTGCATACAGATCCATAATGATTTTTTTTTTAAAACCATAAAGGCATTTTCTTTTTCTTTATCTGATTAAATCCCATAGCCTGATGTCCTTGAGTATTCATTTTCGAAGTCAAACAAATAAAATTTTCCAAGATGCTAGTCTGAGAGAAGTACTTTTTCCTATTTTAAAACAAGCTGGGCAAGTGCTAATTTTCACTTTTTAATCACATTATATAACTTTATCTGGCCATTCATGCTATCTGGACATAATGAATGCTTGAATCTACCTGCCTCTTCACATCCTGTGATATATCACACCTACAGAAGTAGTCATTGATAACTGTCACATGTGCACGTGCTCCACCTGACTGCATATTGGGCAAAGCGAATAACTTATCAACCAATCAAAATACTTGAAACAAAACAAATCTGGTATGATTAACTGGCAGTGGTTTAAACAGCATTGTTATACTGTTGTTTAATTAACTCAGATACTCATAAACACATCACCCTTTGATTTAAATCCAGGGAGTTAATGCAATTAAATTAATGCAACGCACTTTACCAACATTAGCGCCAGTTTCCCTTAAGAACTGATTAAATGACAGTAATGATTTTTTAATTTTAATTGATTATACAGAGGACCATCTTCCAAGTGCGACATTGTGTTTAAAGCAAGGCCATTAAGCTAATTAAGGGGCTGTCTGCATTTATGTTTAAAATGATAGAAAATATGTTATGGCCACTTTAGAAGTAGTTGTCAAGAGAGGTGATCTTTATTATGTGGATAAAATGAGTTTATTCAATATTTTCACAAAAAGGTAATAAATAAGATCTGGAGAAGGAAAATTCACATAAAATTGGAGAGATAAACGTAAGGCTGCCGCTTAAGTCTGAGGTGACAATTTCTCCATTGTGATATAAGCTAGACTCTGTGGCAGCAAAAAAACTGGCAAAAATATGACACAACCAAGAGAAATTTTCAGCCACATTGGGTCAGCAATTTACCCTGGCATGGATTCACTGACTGAAAGAAAGATGTTCTGCATTTATTGCAAACAACATCCCAAACTGGCACAGGTTGGAAATTCAACCAGTGTGTTTGTCAATGGAACTGACATATTCAGGATTAAACCAATCCAGCCTTGTAACACTTCTGGAAATCATAAGGCCTGTGGGCCACAGTATGTGCATGACATTAGCCAGCATGTGCAGTAAATCCCTGAAGTTGGAGTTGCTTGCACACCACTTGGAAAGTCCATTTTAAAACTAAATGAGAATGAATTGAAGAAGAAAAAATGAGAGCTTTCTTTAACACAGCCTACATGTTAGCTGGTTATGGAAAACCATTTTCTGATATGGAAATGCTGTGTGCACTCCAGGAGAAGAATGTTGTTGAACTAGGTGTTAATTACAAGAACACACTCAGGACATGTGACCTTGTTCTGTCAATTGATCAAGTCTTCAGAGAAGACATAAGGGAAAGTCTGAATTCTATTAAATTCCTTTCCATTCTTGTTGATGGAAATACTGATTCTACTATATCCAAGCAAGAAATAGTGTATATAAGATACCTTGACGATGGGAAACTGAAATATTAAGCCCTTTGAAAAATAAATATGTTGTGCATTATTTTCTGTTGTTCTTTTTATGGATTAAAGTAATAACAAGTAATCAAAATTTTGGGACAAGTGAAAAGGTAGGTGGGACAAGTAAACTTTCTTTAACTGCTGGCCATATACAAGTGGATGAAAAAAACAAAATGTGATCAGACATGGTATCTAAATGGATACAATTTGATATCGGATATAATGTCTACACTAATTATAAAGACCTAAAAAAGTAAAAAAACATCCTGTCAGGAATGACTATCCATGTCTCAAACCCACAAAAAAGAACCTGAAACATCTCCTTTTCGTTCAATCAGCTTTAAAATGAAAACACTAATTTATTTATCTCACCTCTCAGATTCTGTCTCTTTCAGCTTCTCTTGTAAGATGGACATGTCAATTTCTAAATTTTTTATTCTTTTTTCTGCTGACTCAGCATCTTTTTCCTTGCTGCTCAGCAGATCCTTGCATTTGGATAATTCCTCTTGCGTGTTCAGCAGCTGAAAATATTCAGTAGTCAGCACAAATTTCATAGTATCTGTTGAAGTGGCTGTATCAAGATCGATAAGCATGATTTAAGAAAGCAATCACATGTAGGAAAGTGTCAGAATTAATATGAAATATGCTACATTTTTAGATCATAACTCAATGTTTGTAACAGATTTCAATTGACTTTGTGATAAGTTCAATAAAGAGATCTGCTGTAATCATGAAGGCAGCATAACAATGAATTTGTTTCAACCCTCTATTGTAGCAACAAGCATTTTATATGTGACTTCATGGGGAGAGCTATAATTTCATATCTAATGAAGAAAGATCACATTCTGAGCTAAAGAAAATAACTGAGATTTGACTTCGTATCTGCTTTCGAAAGTTTTTACTCCCTATGGGAATCTACAAACAATCTTTGGTAGCCTACACTAATGCCAACAAATGCAATACTTTTCACTTCAGCCATCTTTTAAGTGATGGAACTCTTTTATTCCTTCTACTCTCTTTTTGTATGCACAAAATCTACATGATATCTTGATCCTTTAGTTTCACAAAATATAGGATTATACATGATGGGCATTGTATGACTCATCATGTGTTTGACTTCAGCCATTTTCAAAGGGACAGTCTGTCTAACTGATTTATCTCTTTCTGCTGGTACATCTAGAAGACATATAGTTCCTTTTCTTTCAGAAAATCTTGGGTATATTTTCTTTTCATTAAATTTCAACATGATGGACATTTATTAAACTACCATGAATTTTTGACTTTCACCTACTCCTGTATCGCAAATTCATGCTACACCTTCTATTACCACTCATAGACCTTTTTTTTTTTCAAGGTCTCTGAGTAAGTTTCTATTAAATAGTTTTAGATGTTTACATTCTATTAATCATATGCTTGACTTTGGTCAACACTCATGTTGTAAAAATATACATGTATAGGTACCTCTTCTTGCTTGCCAAACATTTCTTGAATCTTTACATTTTACTTTGCTTTTCACAAATCTATAGTACATGTGAGATGAGCAATTTGCGGCAATGTTCCGCAATAATTTTGTGCTTAGATAATAAAAAAGACATTTAATACAAAGATAGAGGTAAGATTTCATTAACTGAATTTCCTGATAACGACTGACTACGTTTAGCTTTGGCCAACACCCTTGCAGCCACACTAAGCAACTTCTGAATTTCTTCCTGCATGTCAAACTATATATTTCTCTTTTTCTCTATCCAGGGTCTATTCTTAATGTGTGATTGCGGAATTCACACTGATTCTTAAACAGTGTGCCAAAAAAATCAACCGAATGGCCAAAAGTTGTGCATCATGTTTGCAAACCCTGCCTTTGTTTACTTCATTAATTCTTTCATGTATTTAGAAGATTAACCTTTTCTTTAAAAGGAGGATGAGGATGGGGCAGGGGCATTCCCCCAAGAGAATGTCAGTTCTGGAATAAACCCTGTCTCTACTTCACAAAATCCTGAGACAAGTTTTCCTTAAATGCACTGAAGACGCTAAACAATCGGTGATAACTTACCATATGTTTGATTTTGGCCAACTCCTGTGTAGCAAAGCCTTGTAACTCCTCTTTCAGTTCTTCCTGCTTGAACAACTTTTCCTTCTCCTCCTTTGCCTTACTTAGTCTTTCTATAAGTTCCTGGATACCCTGGCATCAATAAGACATGTACTGATCTTATAAATGTTAAATTATATTGAGTGAAAACTTTAAAAACATCTACAGGATACTATCACATCAGGCCCAACTTTCAAAAAATCTATCAACTGTGAGAACAAACTCTGTTTAAAGTCTGAGACCATATTTTGGGGGGCAGTACAATAGGTTTAATGTCTTAAATCTAAAAGGCTAAATATCTTAAGTTCTTCAAGCAATTATATATGTAAATATAACCTCGGGGGCTAGGGGGTAGAGAGAGTGACAGTTCCAATTTTCACTTACTAACCCAGCAAGATGTTGCTGGGGATGATGCTAGGAATAATGGATTTAAATTTGAATTTCTGCTCCTTTCTATTTAAAAAGTGGGCTAATTAGATAAAATTAAACTTGCCCAACAATGGGTTATTAGTTGTTTTGGCTAGTTGTGCTACGTAATTGTAAACTTTGGACTTAATGAAAATTTCAAGAAGGAAAAACATTGTAAACAGGTAAATACTAAATTGTAATGTCCAATATTCTCATATTTTGTTTAAAAAAACCCTCAAGCTCAAGCTAAAAACTCCCAAAATCTTATAATAATATGCCAACTCATTCTGTATCATTGTAATTCAACGATCTAGTACAGTGGTTCCCAAACCCCGGGTCATGACCCAAATCAGGGTCACGAGGAACCTCGCAACCCTATACTGGTACTGCATTTTGGGTCACAAAAGATGGCATTTAGGGTTGCGATCAAAAAAGTTTGGGAACCACTGATCTAGTAGATAGTCTCCTGTTAGGAAAATCCTGAAAACTCTATGATTCTTATTTCACTCAAACTTTTCACACTTTGTATGAAATAAGTTTCAAGAATAAATGGCTGGGAGTAATTTTTGATGTACATTATACAATTTTTTTAAATGAGTTGAATATCATATGTCATTAGCAGCTTACAAGACATTTAATACACATATGTTAAAAATGTTTTGATTCACATGTTTAACATGTTACAATATATGTTTGACATATGTTTTGTACCACATATGTTTAACATGTTACAATATATATTTGATATATGTTGAGTACCACATGTTTAACATGTTACAATATATATTTGATATATGTTGAGTACCACATGTTTAATACATTACAATATATATCTGATATATGTTGAATACCACATGTTTAACATGTTACAGTATATATTTGATATATATTGAGTACCACATGTTTAACGTGTTACAATATATATTTGATATATGTTGAGTACCACATGTTTAACATATTACAATATATGTTTGATATATGTTGAGTACCACATGTTTAACATGTTACAATATGTTTGATATATGTTGAGTACCACATGTTTAACATGTTACAATATATGTTGAATACATGTTTAACATGTTACAATATATATTTGATATATGTTGAGTACCACATATGTTTAACATGTTACAATATGTTTGATATATGTTAAGTACCACATGTTTAACATGTTACAATATATGTTTGATATATGTTGAGTACATGTTTAACATCTTACAATATATATTTGATATATGTTGAGTACCACATATGTTTAACATGTTACAATATGTTTGATATATGTTGAGTACCACATGTTTAACATGTTACAATATATTTGATATATGTTGAGTACCACATGTTTAACATGTTACAATATATGTTTGATATATATTGAGTACCACATGTTTAACATGTTACAATATATATTTGATATATGTTGAGTACCACATGTTTAACATGTTACAATATATATTTGATATATGTTGAGTACCACATATGTTAAACATGTTACAATATATATTTATTATATGTTGAGTACCACATGTTTAACATGTTACAATATATGTTTGATATATATTGAGTACCACATATGTTAAGCATGTTACAATATATATTTGATATATGTTGAGTACCACATGTTTAACATGTTACAATATATATTTGATATATGTTGAGTACCACATGTTTAACATGTTACAATATATATTTGATATATGTTGAGTACCACATATGTTAAACATGTTACAATATATATTTGATATATGTTGAGTACCACATGTTTAACATGTTACAATATATGTTTGATATATATTAAGTACCACATGTTTAACATGTTACAATATATATTTGATATATGTTGAGTACCACATATGTTTAACATGTTACAATATATATTTGATATATGTTGAATACCACATATGTTTAACATATTACAATATATTTGATATATGTTGAGTACCACATGTTTAACATGTTACAATATATGTCTGATATATATTGAGTACCACATGTTTAACATGTTACAATATATATTTGATATATGTTGAGTACCACATACGTTTAACATGTTACAATATATATTTGATATATGTTGAGTACCACATATGTTAACCATATTTAGCTTCACACATGTTAAAGAGGACAGATATAAAACATGTTTAATTCGCATAGCATGAACAACACATTTTTACATATACTTCAATCCTGAAATTAGAGATGATTCCAAGAATTAAATTTTGGGGTCTCCATCCCTAGAAATGGGATTTTTGTCATGGAACAAGCATTTTGGGAAATTTGTAATGCACAGGCTTCTGGTTTCTAACATTCTATCCTTCATCACTCATGTAGTTTTTTTGTTGTAATGTTTTTTTTCAAACGTCCTTTTATAGCATAGTGTAAACCAAATATTAGTTATATAACTTTGTTCTTGTTTTGTAGAGAAACTAGCTTTTTAGAAGTGGTAGTTGTTGTTGGTATTGTATTCATTGGTATAAAAAATAGCTTTTTTAGAACAAGTCCTCACTATGATACTGAGGATTTGCAGCCAAGAAATATATGTTTATTCTTATAACATAAATTAAATGTAGGTTGCATTATACATGTCAAAATAATTGTTTGTTACTTACAAGAGTTAGTGGATTTCTTTTGGTTGTTTTTTTTAAGGCACTTTTAACACATTATTGGCTATATCATGCCAAGGAAATGGGAGCTAAGTGCCTTTTCTAAGGACACACCAGACAGTTGAGCCGGGTTGGCCTAGGCTGGTATCGAACCCATGACCCTTGGATTAAGAGTCTGACACTCTACCAACTGAGCTATATGTACCACAGTTCCCAGTATTATTGGAACAAAAGTGTTCATGATCAACAAACCAGAAAATTGAACACTGTTAAAAACTATATTACCTTTTAACAAGAGTACCATGAATAGCATATGATACAATCACTCTGTGTTTAATAGTCTTCTTCGTAGATAACTAATATGTTTGCACATATACCATTTTTATTTTTTCTGACAGAGTTACCTTGACCATTCGCCTTTTGACCCCCAAATCAACAGGCTTCTTTCTTACCGTATGTGTAGGCCATCCACAAAGTCTGGGTCAGGTCTGCAACACAGAATTACTGTTATTGCGCAGAAACCATTTTTCTTCTTTCAGTCAGTGACATTGACCATTGACCTTCTGACCCCAAAATCAATGACTTCCTTCCTTACCCCAAGTGCAAGTCATTCACAAAGTTTGGTTGAGAATATGTAGAACTAATGTTATGTCCAGAAACTATTTTTAAAATTATATCAGCCACAGTGACTTTAACCATTCAACTTTTGACTCCAATTAGGGTTCTTCCTTACACTTATTGCAAGCCACCCACAGAGTTTGGTAACAATAGCTGGTGAAGAACTTAAATTATTGTGTTGAAACCATTTTTGTTCTTTCAGTCACACTGACCATGACCTTTGACCTTTTGAGTCTGAAATCAATAGAGTTCTTCCTTACCCCAAGTGCACAACAAAGTTGGTAACAAACAGACAGACAACATCATAACATAATAAGATCCTCCTTATGGTGGGCATATAATAAAAAGCCATGAAATAGAACGTCATAAAAAACATGATTTTGATGATTATAATTCATTCCAAAAGAGCCATTTAGCATTTCATGTTTGACCAAATGACTCCATGCATATCTTAGGAAAACAATCTCATTTCCTGTGTTTAATTTAAGGAACCCAAAACACAAATATGTGCATCGGTCATTACCAGTATTGTCAATTATACCAACAGCTAGTATATTGGGTTTTTTTCTAATTAGGGAAGGAATACATATATGCCACTTGTCAGCTCTCAATAATGCACATAGACTGGAGAATCCAAAAACTTATCATGATTCAAATGCATTTAAGATGCAATGCCAAGCATTTGAATGCTCAAGATGACTTCTGGTAAGGAAAAAGGGAAAATTACTGATCTGATCCAGTAACATATGTTACGGATATGAATGACATGAGGGAAAAATTACTGATCTGATCCAGTAACATATGTTACGGATATGAATGACATGAGGGAAAAATGACTGATCTGATCCAGTAACATATGTTACGGATATGAATGACATGAGGGAAAAATGACTGATCTGATCCAGTAACATATGTTACGGATATGAATGACATGAGGGAAAAATGACTGATCTGATCCAGTAACATATGTTACGGATATGAATGACATGAGGGAAAGATTCCGGTAAGCAAGATTTACTAACTTTCAATTTGAATTGTTTGTTTCAGACTGCAAAAAATATTTCATTTCTTTTATTGTCCAAAATCATACACAAATATTTCATTGTGTCCAAAAAAAAATAAATGAACAAAAAAATCCAAGCTATTATTATGCTTTAATTAACATCGCTACCAATCATAAGATTGTTTTTATCCTCCATCTCTCTCTTTCCCCTTTCCGTTGGTTGGTTTGTCTGTAAATTTTACCATTATTCATAGGTCCAGAGACATCGTCGCAAGACACAAACGAAAATCCGCAATGCTCATTTTTAACGGATTTTCGCCCGTAGCTTGTGACAATGGTCCAGAGAGAGAGAGAGACTGTGGTAAAACTGATATGCAGACAGACCAACCAACAGAGAGGGAGAGAGAGGTGAGGTGGGGGTTTGGGGAGACTTAGCATAAGATTATTTTTTTTGTATTGTCCATCTCTATGTTTCTCTGTTGGTCAATTAGTCTGCTGACTGACAAACCAACACAGTGATAAAGAAAGAGAAAGCGACCTTCAGACATTTTAATATTTAAAAATAATCTGTTTTAGAACCCTAATATAGGTTAAAAAAAAGAAACAAAAAAAAAGCATTAAATAGATTACAGAATGTGTGTGCCTCCTAAAAAAGACAGGCTATTGCAACTTTGTATCATTGGTATTGTGAACACTGTAGATAAATCCCATGGAAAGTGTACATACACCATTACGCTGACCTAGGTTCTTGTAGGTTACTTGATCTAAGATCAAGTTCAAGGGTTACATCCAGCTCAAATTCTTTTTCTCTCTCTCTCTCTCTCTCCACAGATTTCCACATATTTTTGTCCATTATGCATGAGAGAGAGATAGAGAGATAAAAGGGAAAGCAGAGGGGATTTCAATGAAATTGTGTATCATGTCTAATCATTTAGAAAACGGGGATTATTAATATTTGTTTCTCTTTATTTTTTTATGTCGATAATAATTAGTAAGTGGAAATTCATCACTGATCTAGAGAGTACAGAAGCAATAACCTACTGTTGAAACCATGTTTATATGTGTATTCATGCGCCATGGTTGTATTACAATTTGATATACCAAACCGTTGGTATATCAAATTGCTTTATACCAACACTTTAAAAGCCATGTTATTTTTAATGTATGTGGTATAAATATACAAGTATGTGTTATATGAACAAAATCATAACAGTCTGAAAGTGATGAACTCAGGGAAAGCTGCTCCACATTTTATACATATGTTTGACAGATATGATCCACACAATCATGCAAAACATATAGAAGTTCTGATACATGTTAAAATATCATTACATATATAAAATATGTATGAAACATATATCATTCATATACATATGCAAAAATTTTTAATCATATGTGCCAGCAATGAATTGGACAAACTTGTTCTTTATATGTTTTCTATGTGTGAACCAAACATTTGTTTTCCATACAGTATGTAATGCTTGTTATATATTTATGTCAGTGTACCTTTAACACATGTGGAAACTTTCATATGTCAAACATATGTTGTTCACGTGTCTTTTCATATGTACATCAGTACATAACTTTTACATATGTGGCAGCTTTGGCAGTATATTACATACCTGATCTTTCTTGGCAAGTTCCTCCTTGAATTCATCTGACAGTTTGATCCTGCTCACCTGGTACTGTTCATTCAGCTCCTGAACTCTCTTAGCTATTGCTAAACAAAAACAAATATCTTCACTCGTATATAGTGATAACTGTCTATGCAAGAAAATGAAGGCACCACAAAATTTAGTCCTTTTGGGTAAAAATATATATATACTATATATATATATATATATATATATAAACCACTGTACATGTAACATAACTCAAACATCAATCACTCAAATGCTGTAAATCACAAATTACAATGAAACTTCCATAACCTGTCCCCTCTGAAACCTTTCTCCTCTGTGTTTTCACTCTGAAATCTGGCATCTCTCTGTAATCTGGCCCCAATCTGCTCTCATTCTGAAACCTGGCCCAACTCTGTAATCTGGCTTCCCGTCTGTAACCTGGCCCAAGTCTGCTCTCACTCTGAAACCTGGCCCTTCTGTAACCTGGCTTCCCCTTTGTAACCTGGCCCCAGTCTGTTCTTACTCCGAAAACCGAAAACTGGCCCCACTCTGTAACCTGACCCCCCATCAACTCTCACTCTAAGACCTATCCTCTCTCTGTAACCAGGCCCAAATCTGTCCTCACTCTGAAACTTGGCCCCTTCTCTAACCTGGCTTCCCCTCTCTATCCTGGCGCCACTGTAACCAGGCCTCCCACCTCTGTAAAACTGACCCTCTGTAACATCTCCCCCCCCTTCAAATGAACCCTCTGTAACCTGGCCCTCATGTGAAACCTGATCCACCTCTGTAAGCTGGCCACATATTTTAGCCTCAATAGGATTGTTCCTATGCTAATTAAACTTCTGTATATTGGCCACCTATTTAAAATGGCCAGAATGTTTGGTTCCATCAGTGTCCGGTTTAGGGAAGTTTCACTATATAAACATACAATTTGAGCAAGTTTAGCGAGGAACAAAATTTTGCTGCAATTTCATTCATGTTAAAATTATGTGATGAGCCACAATACAAATTATATAAAAACCAAAGATAACATCTATACTGATGGTTCTAAATGTTTCTAACTGAGGTTAGATTTTACTAACCACCTATTGCTGACTGATGTTTTGTTTATACTTTTATTACTTGAACACTCAGAAATATATGTTAACTGCCCTTAAACACTGTATTTATTAATATTTCATTTTGGAATTAAACAGAATATACAGTAAAATAAGCAATACAAACAATGACTTTCCCACCAATATTTGAAGGCATTTTAAAGATGCAATAATCTGTGACATAACCTTGTAAATATTCTAATCTCTCTTTTTTCTGTCATATTTTGACACATGATTCCAGATTATTTGTACATTTAAAACAAAATTTTTGCAAAAATAATTTTGTTATTTCTCATAAATTTTACTGCTTATTTAGTAAAAACTGTGATAAAAGTAAATTTATGTGATTGGAACAAGGAAAAAACTTGCATCTCAAAATCGTGACTCGAGTCTAAAACTTGGCTCAAATGATGATATACAAAATTCTAAATGTAAAGAAGTTTAGGAGTGAGAACTGACCCTCATTTACAATGGATTAATAACACTGATCAAATGTTTTCTTTAGTTTCCTCATGAAATTATCTGCTGTCCAAACTGAAAAAGTTCTTAAACCTAGAATGCAGAAAACTGTTTTATAATTATTTTTATCTTGCACTGATTAGCTAATGTTGCATAGTACAGAAAAACAGCACTCAAGAAAACCCAGACTTCACACTGCAAAAAAGTGCAGTTAGGTTTGTACTGAAGACTGATCCTATATCTCCATCTGATCCTCTTTGTAAATAATAGATGAAAATTACTGAAATAATCAAATATCACAAGTGTTTACATTATACTTGAATGATACTTTTCTGAGCAGATAATACAACAACACCCCAAACCTTAGATCAATGATATCCATGGACTCTGAATTCTAAAACCAAAGAATGAACTACTATCAATCAACTATTGTTTGTGGGGAACCAATTTTGGTGGATTTCAAGGGTTGCAACAGACCATAAATTTAAAAACAAGCAAACAATGATCCTTCTGTGGAAACAATAGGACCCTTTCCCAATCCAGGAAATTAAATCCCAGTTGAGGAAATTAAATCCCAATCCAGGAAACTAAATCCCCATCCAGGAAATTAAGTACAGACAAAAATGAGAAACCGATACCCATGAAACTAAATGTAATCACAATATTTAAAAACAGTTCTCATTAAATGGAATAATATTATCCCCCCACAAAATTGAACAATCGTCAAGTATATCTGCTTTTCACAACAGATGTATGAAATGGATGAAGTTTAAGTCTTAATTAACGATATACGGCCTATCCTCCTCTTGCTACTTTTCTGTATGGAAATATATGTTGGTATGTTTTATGCAGGTGTTTCACTTTGATTATGAGACACTGACAGAAGTTTAGTTTGAAAGTGTGTATACAATTGTACACAAGTAGTTAATTAGTCTGGATCTGTAATTTGTGTGTACATGAATGTGTGTTTGTGCATGTGTCTGTATGTGAGCATGTTTTTGTAAGATAGTAACTGATTGTACTCTGTATATGTTTGTACATACATCTTAAAATGAGTTACCCTTGTCAAACAAAGTGTTTAATTATTATTATTATTATTATTATTTACTTGTTTGTAAATTTATAAAAGGAGAAGAACCCATCAACATATCTGATAGAATATCTAAGGTATATAACTGACTAAAAACTCTACCACTTTAGAGGTGCTGCCCAAAAGTTGTGCAACTCAAAACTAGCTTATACAAAAGAATTTTCCTTTAGTCAACTGGAATCAACTGCCAGTTAAGATCCATAACTCATCGAATATCATTATTTTTAAGCAAAGATTTAAAGAATATCTTGCATTTGAATAAGCTATCAATTAGAGTTATCCTCAATGACGTCTTGCATTTTGACATTACATGTACTTCAGTCACTGTTCTGATGTTAAATTAATTCATGCTATATTGATCACTTTACAAACATTAATTGCCATTGAAGAACTTGGCATCACTTTTTGAAAATTTTGTCTAGTTAAACAATTTTCTGTTTGTCAAACAATAATGGTTATATCTTTTGTATCAGAAATACTAGCAATTGCCTTCCCTGCTTTTGAGTTAAAGAATTAATTCTTTACCTACCTTCTTGAAATAACCACATCATATATTTACTATAAATATTATTTGTCACAACTAATAAAATTATGTATGTGCCCCAATAGTTTTTTCTTCTTTTATCTGTTATATCAGCCTTGATGAGGGCTATCAGAGATCCTGAAATTCTAATGGCTCTTGCCAGACATATTTTCCCAAAACTAAACACACTGGATGTGTCCAGCAAATACAGGGAATTTAGGATATCTGATTATATATATTTATCTTCCTGCAAATATTCTTTCATAGACTGGAAAACTCAAAATGATCTCCTGGTTTTTTTTCAAATGTTGCATCAGAATAATTACTAATAGTATGGAAATTCTGTATTTCTTACATTTAAAAAATAACCCCCAAATCCCATTCCTGTAAAATAACCCCCAAATCCCATTCCTGTAAAATAACCCCCAAATCCCATTCCTGTCTATATTAAGAAGAGGTCTCCAAAGATATGTGCACATTCTCACCATCTTGTTGTTTCTCTAGGGCAGTCTCCAGTTTCTCTATCGATTTATTCTTCTCCTTTATGACAGCAGCATATTCTGTTAATGTAAAATTCCGTTAAAGTAAAAGTCTATTAATAAATTAACCTTCAATCTTGCAAAGTTTGGGGGAAAAAAGAAACAAATCAGGTGAAAAAAATTTGAAAAAAGACAGGAAAAGGTGAAAATTGCCTTTGCTACTAATCTTAGTTTTATTACTAACATTACATCAGGGTCCATGCTAGGGGCGATTCAGGTGAAGTAGTTACCCCACTGCCTGTCATTTCACCCAAATATGCAGTGAAAGAGACATTGACTTTGCCTTTTCTCAAGTCGATGTCTTTACCCACTTGTCCCACCCACTCTTTGGCATCAAATACTTTCATATTCTGAGTGCAATATCAACTCCAGACTTGTGTCTTTTTTTGATAAAAAATAAACCAATGTATAACAGTTTAGACAAAGTATTTGTGTAATTTCTGATCCACTTTCATGTCCTTTTCCTTTTAATAGATATTTATTTATGCAATAACATTTCAAGTTATGAGATTTCTGCTGGAAATTTACTTGTGAAGTTTGAAGTAATTATTGCAATTCCATGCATTTGTAGCCCAAACACAAGCAAATGATTACTCTGTGGAGGATTAACACTGAATGCTAGTACAGGTAAACAAGTTTATTTCATATTTTATCCAGTAAAAGCAGGAAGAATTTGTTTATACTTTGATATTTGTTACCAATTATTTTATGTTAACCTAATTTCAAGGCAGCGGTCTTTAGCAAAAACAAAGTTATAACACAACTTTGCTGATTCAAACTAAGAAAAAGGTTAATATGTTCAACAAGTTCACTGAGTATTTATTTTGTTTTTATTTGTCACAAAAGTTTAGCAAAAACAGCTGTTTTAAGGGACTGTTTTTTTAAATAATTTCTACCTCTCTATACCCACTTCCATTTTCCCACCACCTTGCCCTATTCTGGCGCTTCAACCTAACATTTTAGTCCAGAGTGTCCCTGTTACATGTTTTTTTGCAACAACATGGATAGTGAACATAGTAAATATGAAAGCCTAACATTAGTATTTGAGAAAAATGAATACCATGGCTGCCATGTTTGCATGTCTAAACTAAAAGAAGCTGAGTTACTCAGTCTTTACTTACTAGTGGTTACATTTTGGCAGTTTAATAATCAATATACAGTACTCCATCACTATAATGCTGTTCAATGGAGCCATAAAAGTGGACTGTCTTTAGAGCTATTAGTGATGGGTGCGTCGCAAAGGGCCCTATGAACTACAATTTGCTCTGCATGGCCTTAAACAGAGGAACATGTGTTGAGAAACAAAGTTAGAAGTATAGATATTCAGGGGTGATAACTCCTCCAAATGATGATGTAGAATGCTGGAAATTCAACTTGTTCAAGATCTCATCAACATAAAGCTGTATGTCAATTTGGATGAAATCCAATAATCCTAGGTAAAGTAACGTTGTGAAAAGGAAATTCAGGAGAACAGGCAATCAGGGGACTACAGCTCCTGTATATGTCATGGAATGCTAGAATGAAACTAATTCAAGGTCTTATCAATGCAAAGGTGCATGCTATATTTGGTTTAAATTTTAAAAATCCTTAGTTAAGCTGCAGAAATCAAAGTTAGAAGAATAGAAAATCTGCAGCCATAATTTTTCTGAATGATACTGTTGAATGCTGAAAATCAAACTCATTCAAGGTCACATCAATATACAAACACAAAGTTTGGGTGAAATCCAATAATTCATGGTAAAGTAATGCTACAGAAACCAATGTCAGGGTGATGAAGATTTAGAGGGCACAACTCCTGTCAATAATGTTGTGGAATGCCAGAAATCAAATTCATTCAAGGTCTCCCACAAACCATATTTGGTTAAAATCTAATAATCCTTGTTAATGTTATACCTCGAAAACCAATAGTCATGAGGATGGGCAATCAGGGGGCATAACTCCTGTAAATGTCATGGAATGCTGGAAACTGAACTCATTCAAAGTTTCATCAATATAAAACCATAAATCAAACCTGGGTGAAATCCAACAAACCTTGGAAAAGTTATTTTGTGAAAACCAAATTCAGGAGGATGGGCAACCAGTGAGCATAACTCCTGTAAATAACATCGCAGAACACTGGAAATCTAACTTTTTCAATGTCTCAACAATATAAAGCTGCACGCCAAATTTGGTTGAAATCCAACAAACTTTGGTAAAGTGCTATGGAAACCAAAGTCAGAAGGCATAACTCCTGTAAATGATGTCATAGAATGTTGTAATCTGAACTCATGCAAGGACTCATCAATATAGAGATGCACAAGAAATTTGGTTAAAATATAACAATCCTTGGTAAAGTTAAACTGCAGAAACAAAAGTTAGGAGGATGAACAATCAGGGGGCTTAACTCTTCTCAATAATGGCACATACAAGGAATGAAATCAATATCAAGATCTCATCAACATAAAGCCACAAACCAAATTTTGGTTGAGATTCAACAAACTTTAGTAATGTTAAGATGTGGAAATGAAAGTTAGGAGGAGGGGCCATCAGGGGCCATAACACCTCTAAATGAAGACATAAAAGGCTGAAAATTTAAATTGAGGTCTCATCAATATATAGGTGCATACCAAATTGTCAAAATCCAATAATTCACATTAAGGTTATCTTGCAGAACCCAAATTGTTGATGGATGAACAGATGGATGAATGGGCAGACAGACAGATGGACAGATGGATGGAAGAACATGATCACTATAGGGTTCTACTGATATCATCAAGCAGGGTCCTAATAATGATATTGGGATCCATGAACATACCAGCCTTATCCTGAGGTGCCTTATAGTGAGGGAATACTGTACTGATCCATGCATATCCAACTGTGAAATGTATCAATGTATCAATACAGATTTGTCATCACATAATGCACCAATATATTAGAGTCTATGCAATTTATTTGAAGTCCTAACAGAAGAAACAGCATGAACCATGACCTGTTAATACATTACATCATATCTGGTCTACAATGTTCTTAACTGGGTGCTCATTATTCAAAAATATAAATCATGTTTTGCTTCTTATCTGTATATTATTGTATCTATTCTTTCTCTAAGTTAAGGTAACCATATTGACTGGTCTGCTCAATTTTCATCTTCATTAAACAAGACCCGTCATGCAATGACTAATCTCCAAATAAACAAGGTTGACATACAGCAAACAAAGTGTATAAGCAATTGTCCACTCATGTCCATGTAGCTGTTACTTATTAATACTCAACTACACTGGATTATCCAGGTCCTGCTGATCTAGATGGGTCAATGTTACACTGTATTATTCAGGTCATCTATATGGGTCATTGTTACACTGTATTATCCAGGTCCTGCTGATCTAGATGGGTCAATGTTACACTGTATTATCCAGGTCCTGCTGATCTAGATGGGTCATTTTTACACTGGATTATCCTGGTCCTGCTGATCTAAATGGGTCATTGTTATACTGTATTATCCAGGTCATCTAGATGGATCATTGTTACACTGTATTATCCAGGTCCTGCTGATCGAGATGGGTCATTGTTACACTGTATTATCAAGGTTTTGCTGATCTAGATGGGTCAAAGTTACACTGTATTATCCAGGTCCTGCTGATCTAGATGGGTCATTGTTACACTGTATTATCCAGATCCTTCTGATCTAGATCGGTCATTGTTACACTGTATTATCCAGGTCCTGCTGATCTAGATGGGTCATTGTTACACTGTATTATCCAGGTCATCTAGATGGGTCATTATTTACACTGTATTATCTAGGTCCTGCTGATCTAGATGGGTCATTGTTACGCTGTATTATCCAGGTCATCTAGATGGGTTCTTGTTACACTGTATTATCCAGGTCCTGCTGATCTAGATGGGTCAAAGTTACACTGTATTATCCAGGTCCTGCTGATCTAGATGGGTCAATGTTACACTGTATTATCCAGGTCCTCCTGATCTAGATCGGTCATTGTTACGCTGTATTATCCAGGTCCTACTGATCTAGGTGTGTTAATGTTACACTGTGCAGTATGGTGTTAGGCTGACTCAGATGAGACTGGCCCGGTAGACCCAAATTTGTACCTGTGATGCTAAGTGTAATTTAGCTATACGAGGGGTATTTGAAAAGTTCTGAAAATTTTGTTATAACTTTTTTGTTTCTTTGAGCCTGTCAATAAATTTAACACCAACTGATAGACAAAAAAAATGTTCTTTGAAATGATCTGCAGCTGCATGTGCAGCACGCTGGATACCTGCAGACATATGTGACATAGTAGAGGTAAATGACAGTGACCTAAAAAAGTCATCAGAGAACAATTCAGTTACTGAGCAAAGACCATACTGTAAAATCCAGGCATTCTTATGGTACTCTCCCACTGACATCAATGCTGACAATTGTACAATTTTGAGGTAGTTTCATCATTTTAAACATGGTAGCAAACCCATGTAAGATGACCCATGTTCTGGAAGAGCATTGTATACGATTGGTGAGCAAGAAGTTGTTTCGGTGAAGGGGGTCAATTGATCAAGATGCTCGATACATAGTGGAAGATATTTCTATTATCATAGTTATCATTAATTTGTCAGCTGTTTTTAATATACTGAAGAATCATTTGAAATTTGGAAAAGGTTTGCACAGGATGGGTCCTGCATTTGTTGATGGCTCATCAAAACGAGATTCAGGTCGAAATTGCCAAACAGCAACTCTCCAAATATGAAAAGGGTGACCAGAGCCATTTTAATGAAATTGCAACAGGTGATGAAACATGGATAGTGTTGCACATAAGATCCCAAGGGCAGGGGATAGTGTCCCCACCCTCCAGATTTGGGGGACACACATTTTAAAGGACAAAGGAAAATAATAATACATAATGCACTAATAGTGCACTAATAGTGCTAGAAAAATGGGATAATCTTATTTTGCTGCAACAGTTTTGCAACCTTAACTTTGTGGTCTGCACTGTACTATCATATTTTCCTTGGACAGTTACATTATTACAATAAAAGTTTTAACATGTGCTCAAGTAACTGATGGAAACATTAACATGTTGGAATATCTGGTTAACCTGAAATGAGCTGCACCATGAAATTTTTCATTCTGGATCATGCTCTCACTTAACTTGAGTGTACACTCATTGTCTACCAGCATATATTATATTAAATACCTTATAAAAAATACCTATGTTTTCTGAATTACTTTTCTTTCTAAACTAACAAATCATTAATTAAATGACAAATTGTGTATTTGCATAAACTTAGTCTCTTTTGTCATTATTTCAACCTCAAAATAAATTATATCTTCCTCGCCATTGGGGTTACCTTAACCTCAAAAATAGGTTACACTAACAGCCATCAAACACTTTACATTTCAACTCGGCTGACTACCACAAACCTTGAATGTTTTCATTGCCAGATACATTGCTTCAAAATAGATATTCACTGCTATCTTACAGTTTTTATCACCTTTCTCAACTTTGGCCATTGCTAGTGCCAAAAGAGACATGGATCGGCAGCCCTACTAATGAAAGTTGTAGGTGTATTTTTCAATTTTTTTCTGATGAAAAGCGCATCCAGGGGGGTGCACAGGGTCAAGATTTGGAGGATATAGGATGAAAAATTGGACATTTGTATGCCTCCAAAGTGTGTTGCCAAAAGTTGTGGAACACTACCGAACCACCTGTCCATGCACAGTACCTGATGTATCCATCTAATCAATGAAAATGTACTGGCACATAAATTTGCCATCGTGACAGACTTCCTGAAGGAGCACAGCATACAAACTCTGCCACATTCTCCATACAGCCCTGATTAAGCTCCAGGTGGTTTTGGGTTGAATCCCATTATTAAAGATTTGCTGAAGGACCGATGATTTGAAAGCTGCCATGAATATGAAAGTGCAGTTTTCCAGTAACATACCCAAAAATGAATTCAAAATAACATTTAATAATTGGATAATCTGACTGAGAAAGTGTGTAGAGATGCATGGGGAGTACTTTGAGGGATGGACTGACATACTGTTCACTAATAAAGAACTTTGCTGTAGAGCGCACTAATATTTGGAACATTTTAAATACCCTCATATGCCCTGACCTTACAAGAGCAGTTCAGTACCAGAATTACACCAGCATATGTCAGTGAGCTACACTCAACATCACCATACACAAGCAGAAGTATAGTATGGTGAATCCACTCTAAGTGTATTCTATCTATACATAATATCAAGATCTGAACTATGATTCAGCATATACAGTTCTCTTTAGGCATCAGGTAACATAAAAGTGTTAAACGTTTTTTGTTACTTGAAATAAGGAGAGTTTATTTGCAACTAAAGGTGCAGATGGGTACTTAAAACTGCTATCTGCCTTATCTTTTTAATGGTGATACTAATTATTTTACCAGAAATTTTCCCTTCATATTTCTTGCACTGTTCTGTTCTTTTCGTAAGAATGGCTATCAAGTCTTCTTTTGATGCATTTGCCTGAAAAATAAATTAAAAATTAAAAATTTCAAAGTTCAATGCTACAGGTTAAGCTACTCACGTGATCAGCAATGCTCGAGATGGCTGCCTATGGGAGCAATTTCTTTCCTTTTCTGTTATTGAGCATTCTAAGGTGCAATGATATGTGAGTGAATATTTATATCTAATACAGGTCGCAATAACATATGTTCAGTTGCATTATTTTTCACTCATAGGGAATTTCTGATGTAATTGTAAGACAAGGGCTTGTTTGAACGTATTCTTTCATCTGCTCACCATGCTATAATGTATTCCCACATTAACTTACTGTTACGACTAGGGGTAATGTAACAAAAGAAAAGACTCAAACAAGCTTTCAAGATTTAAAATACAAATCTTTAATTTCCTAAAATATTAAAATATTTCAACAAACAATTAAAGTGAAAGAATTAAAAATAACTTACAGTATAGAATATCCTTAATAGTCCTAAACTGTTTTAAAATTCACTGATCCGGAAGTCAATCCAAATATTCCGAATGTAGTATGTTCTGAATGAAGTAATCTTCACTGTACTAATGTGTTGATAAGAATAAGTTATATCCAAGTAATCCTTGCGACTATGGAATATCACAAGTTCTAGAAATGTTTCCGATAATTCCATGGAGATGTATAATTAATAAGGTTGAAAAAACATTACTAATCCAGAATGCACTGTATCAACATAAATAGATCTCCAAAGTAGAATAGAATATCCCACACACAAAATGAACCAAATTCATTTATGACCACTCAATTCAATGTTACTATGAAGAATGCCAGGATGCTACTATTAATTCATATATATAGTCTTCTTAATACACAGAATCGAAATAAAAACCCATTTAATCCTTCTAGAAACAACCTTCTCCAAACCAATCAGAAATTAGGTTATGCGTGATACCGCTTAAAGTACCTCTCGCACTGACATTATTATCAATAACAAAGTGTTTACTCATAGAATCTAGGTCAGAAGTTCAACCTCACACTCTAACACATGATGTAATAATGCTACAAGCGACAATTCCAAGTCCAATGTACTCAGTGAAATATTGATCCAATTACGGTATGTGTACTCACAAGACGACAGCTGTTAGACTAAGAACAGAGATCATAAACTAATAAACTATACCATTATTAAAATAAAAATTATATATATAATTCCGTAACACTTAAAAAAGCTTAAACACCAAATCTTGCGGCCAGTTTTATTCTACAACAGGAAAGAAGTGCCAAAAGAAGTGAAATACAGCGTCTAAATCCAATAACCCACGACCGGGTTGCAACATTAAATGATGACAATCCCCACTGCCACAGCTATTTTTGATAGTTGTGATGATGGAGAAAAGTGGCAAAAATTACATTCTACATCTGCAATCTTACCAGAATTTTGCCATTTTGTTTCAGCTAGTTTTACAAATGAATGCTTGATATGCACTATAAAAACGTCTATGACTCATAGGCTTTATGCATGAGAAAGTTTAAGAATTTGAACTGTGTCAATCTGTAAGTGGATGCCATATTCTTGTGTCTTCTGCATTCTTCTACCACTGGATATTTGGAAGAGACAGAAGAGCTTCTGAGAAGATGTCAAACTGAACAACTTCAAAAGGTGTCTTCTTCCAGAATTGCAAACTAAACCAGCATTTGATGTTGATGCTACCATCGCTAATGCCACCAAATATCTATGTCTAACCATTTGTTAATGCATGCAAGGTAAAAAATGAAATGTTAATTTTTTAGACTTGATCTTTTCCAATAAACATATTAATACTATAATAAGTGCACAGAAATTCATTTTGATTATTTCTTAATGCATTTTTCAGGAGTGGAGGAAGATACACTTGAGACCAAAGCATATTAATAATTAATCAACTGACCATTATAAATTATTTGAAGATGCAGTTAGGATTTAATAAATTCCTATTTAACTTACATAAGCATCATCACTTGCTTGACTACTGGCTGAGGATGCCGTCAAGTTCAGACCAGAATCTGTGTCACTGAGAGGTTTGTCTTTTGAAGCTGGATTTTGAACTGGTGTCCCTGGTTGTGACAAGATAAAAAATATAAAAATTAATAACTAAAACCTACTTACAAAATTTGACCAAAGCTATTACAATAAAACCTGTCTTGAAAGACCACTGCCATACAAGACCACCTGAATTTAGAGAGACCAAATTCCTAAGGCATGAATGTATTGATTACCGGTATATAGTTTTATGACCTGTCATAAAAGAACACTCATCGTGAGACCATGAATTTTTAGCTGAAGGGGTGGTTGTTCAAGACAAGTTCTACTGTTCAAGACAAGTACTGTACTGAGAATGATAAATGCACTTGATGTGTGTTTGTACAACATGTATGCCCACATGGCAGACCACAACATCTGTCTTAAAGTTTAAAATCTTATTAAAAATATTAAAAGCTTTCAATAAAGTCATGAAAGCAAATCAGGTCATCTACATATGCATACAAACATGACAAATAAATTTAATTTGTTTACTTCAAGTGGTTTTTATCAAAAAAGTTAATATGTAAAAATCCAACCAGGTCATTCTCATACATATGCATGAAAACATGCCAACCAAACTTTGTCTACCGCAAGCAGTTTTTGCTTAATCGTGCAAACAAGTTTTACCAGTATGTCCAAAAAGTTCAAAAGTATATCACTCACCTGGCATACATTGGTCTAAAAGGAAAATGTAGTAATAAGTCAAATGTCTTGGGTTGAAAGACACCAGTGTCTGGATAATTTCCAGCTATTTGGTAGAGATAATTTGGTATCAGACATGTTGTTTAACTGCATTTCTACTCCAAGTATAATATCAAGCTAGACTAGATGGGGAATGTGAAAGGTATTCATGCTAGGACTGTACCTTCCACATTTGGTCTGATAGAGTAGGGAAGTTTTCATTGGCTGCTTATTTTTTAATGGCACTTTCAGCACTTAATTTGACTACATCATGCTGAGGAAATGGAAGCTAAGTGCCTTTCCCAAGGACACACTGAAGCAGCTACCCAGGCTGGCCTGGGCAAATATGGAACACATGACCCTTGGATTATGAGTCATATCCTCTACTGAGTTACTGTGGCTCCCAAGGTAGTTTTGGACAAAAAGTTGTTCTAGGATAGCTAGCCATACATGATGGGAGACAAGTTCCATTTGTAAGTTTTACAGCTGGTTACCATGGAAGCCACACCATTGCTTGGGGAACCACCCCATACAAATCTGACAGAGCATTTCCCATGAAACATTCATACCAAGTTTGATAAAAACTGGCTTGGGACGTTTTGATGAAGAAGTTGAATATAGGTTTTCCATATTTGCTATGGAAGTCACACCACTGATAAGGGAGTCATATTGGACATAATTTTGATAGATCGAATCTTAAGAAACACCCCGACCATGTTTGATTGAAATTTGGCTCAGCCAATCTAGAGAAGAAGTCAAATATAGGTCTTCCACACCTGCTTGCTGAGGAAGCAACACTGTTGCTAGGGGAGCCACCCTGAACATAATTCTGATAGAGCATGTCCTAAGAAACATTCCTATCAAGTCTGATCCAACATATCTGAGCCATTTTGAAGAAGCTGAAAACAGGTTTCTATTTTGGATGCTATGGAAGCTGCACCATTGCTAGTGGAACCACCCTAAAAATAATTTTGACAGAGCATGTCCTAAACAACATTCCTACAAAGTTTGATCAAAATTGGCTTAGCCATTCTAGAGAAGTCCAAAATTGATTATCCATTTGGTTTCAAAGGAAGCCACAGCATTGTTACGAAAGCCACACTGGACACAATTTTGATACAGCATGTCCTAAAAAATATTCCTACTATGTTTTATCATAATTTGATAGTTCTAGTGAAGTCAAAAATAGGTTTCCATATGGTTGCTAAGAAAGTCACACTATTGCTAGGGGAGCCACCCCAAACATAATTTTGACTGAGTATTTCCTAAGAAACATTGCTACCAGGTTCAATCAAAACTGGCTTAGCTGTTCTGGAGAAGTTAAAAATAGGTTTTCTATATGGTTGCTTTGGAAGCTACACATTGCTAGAGAAGTTACCTGGATAAAATTTTGAAAAAGCATTTCTTAAAGAATACTCTCAGCAAGTTTTACTAAAATTGGCTCAGTCATTCTAGAGAAGTCAAAAACAGTTATTCAACCCAGTCAATATGTAAAAAACAGCAATAATAGGGGAGGTCACTGATACAGCATGTCCTAAGAAACATTCCTATTAAGTTAAAACAAAATTGGTTTAGCTCTTCTAGAAAAGAAGTTAAAAATAGGTTTTCCATATGGTTGCTATGGTATTATGGAAGCCACATCACTGCTAGAGAAGCCACCCTGGATACAATTCTGAGAAAGCATTTCCTAAAGAATACTCTCATCAAGTTTGATTGAAACTGACTCAGTCATTCTGTAGAAGAAGTCAACAATAATTTTTCAACCCATTCTCTATGGAATAATACCAATTATAGGGGAGGTACCTCAGGCAAAATTTTGATACAGAATGTCATAAAGACCATTCCTACCAAGTTTTTTAAAATTGCCTCAGCCATTGTAGAGAAAAAGCAAACAACAGGTTCTCCACCAAGTTGCTAAGGAAGCCACGCAATTAGGTGCCATACCAGACACAATTCTGATAAAGCAGGAACTGAAAATTCACTCAACTCGAAAAGGCAAGTGTAAAATTTCCAATTGTCAAGCGAACTTTCCAATCACCCACCTGATTGATTGATTGATTTCTTGAGGAGCATTCATAATGCATCTGATTGAAATTGGCACAATAAATTTAAGAAGAAGCTGAAAAAAGGAATGTTGATGGACAATGGATGACACAGGCCAAATGCAGGGTCATACCATAAGCTCACTTGCCCTTATGGCCAGGTGAGCTAAAAACTGAAAAATTGCTATAATGGTCTGAAAATCTAATATGGTCATCTATGTATGTATTCCAATATGCCTACATATTTTCAATTGTCCACCTCAAATGTTTCTTGTGCAGTTGTGCTATCAAGCATCTTGGGATGGTTGCACTGGACCAAATCAAGCAGTGGGGAGCATAAGAATTTCAAGTCTAAGTGAAAAGAATGCCATAAACTTGCTGGAAAATACTGCATTTCTATATCAGCATAGAATGATGTAATTTAGTGTACCAAATGTGACTAATAGGTCCTTCTAGATTTAATGAGAAGAAACAATAACAGGAATATTTTAGTTAAAAAAAGGGCCATTGCTCCATCAAACATTGATAGAAAAAGTTGAAAATCACATACAAAACTAAATACTGTTAAAGTAAATAACACACCAAATTTTACTTGAATTCATAAATTCTTCTTTGAGTACCTGTATGCAAACATTAAAGTGATTTAAAAGATATAAATGCACACCCAATGAACATGTAGCATGTAGATAAAGAGATAGATATACAGACAGAAATAACACTATTAGCTGTCCCCCCCCACCCACCCCCATCCATGGTACAGTGTATAAGACTGACACATAATTTATTGATTATCAGAGAGACATTGATTAGCATTTCAACATTCTTCATATTATATGTGCCAGCAGCTTGAATATGCCCCCACCCCACCAGTATTGTGAATATTGGATTGCATTACCAGCCTCCTCACTGCTGTCCTTATGTTCTATTTAGATTTTTGCAATATCTAGTGGCAAAAATCTTGCCTTTTCTAAAACAAGAATGTATGTAAAACACATATTCCCATACTCCACAACTTCGTTCTACCCATCCCCAAAATCTGCATCCTTAGGTCAAGTCCCTGGGGGTCAGAATAGACCCAGGGGCCAAAGTCAGTTGCATTTCTGAATTGTTCCTATCGTGCCCAATAAGTTGGGAATCTCAATAGTTTCTAAGTTGTGACCCAGGAGATGCAACTTTATGCCCCCAAGGCATTACCCAGGGGTCCCAGTCAATACCCCGATCTGACCTGTATTCTGTATAAACACTTGGGTCAGTAATCATACACACCAATTCTTAGACATGTTAGTCTCATCATTTGGAAGTTACTTCAAATTTTCATACAACAACCCTCACCCCACCCTGCACATAGCCCAACCCCCAAGGAAATGTACATAAAACAATACCAACCAAGCCTAACCCTCAGGGGTGCATCAAATTATTTAACCACTATGCACATCTACAGACCACCTCCAATCATATTCCAAGGTTTCAGGTCAGAATCTATATCTTGCATGGTGTAATTGAAGCTGCATGAAATTATTCAAGCAAGCATGCAGCACACACGGGCAAGCAGGATCACACATGAAATTATTCAAGCATGCAGGCAGCACACACGGGCAAGCAGGATCACACATGAACCTATTCATGCATGCAGGCAGCACACACGGGCAAGCAGGATCACAGATGAAATTACTCAATCACGCATTCAGCACATATAAACAGAATCACACATGAGCTTATTCAAGCGACATGCATCACCAACGGACAAGCAGGATCACACATGAACTTATTCAAGCATGCATGCAGCACATATGGTCAAGCAGGATCACAGATGAAATTGCTCAAGCATGCATGGTGTAGATAAGGACAAGCCAGATCACACATGAATTTATTAAAGCATGTATCAATCACAAACGGACAAGCAGGATCACTCATGAAATTCTCAAGCATGCATGCAGTACATAATGGACAAGCAGGATCACATGAAATTCTCAAGCATGCATGCAGCACATAATGGACAAGCAGGATCACATGAAATTCTCAAGCATGCATGCAGTACATAATGGACAAGCAGGATCACATGAAATTCTCAAGCATGCATGCAGTACATAATGGACAAGCAGGATCACATGAAATTCTCAAGCATGCATGCAGTACATAATGGACAAGCAGGATCACATATGAAATTACTCAAGCATGCATGCAGTACATAATGGACAAGCAGGATCACATGAAATTCTCAAGCATGCATGCAGTACATAATGGACAAGCAGGATCACATATGAAATTACTCAAGCATGCATGCAGCACATAATGGACAAGCAGGATCACACATGAAATTACTCAAGCATGCATGCAGTACATAATGGACAAGCAGGATCACATATGAAATTACTCAAGCATGCATGCAGCACATAATGGACAAGCAGGATCACATATGAAATTACTCAAGCATGCATGCAGTACATAATGGACAAGCAGGATCACATATGAAATTACTCAAGCATGCATGCAGCACATAATGGACAAGCAGGATCACACATGAAATTACTCAAGCATGCATGCAGTACATAATGGACAAGCAGGATCACATATGAAATTACTCAAGCATGCATGCAGCACATAATGGACAAGCAGGATCACATATGAAATTACTCAAGCATGCATGCAGCACATAATGGACAAGCAGGATCACATATGAAATTACTCAAGCATGCATGCAGCACATAACAGACAAGCAGGATCACACATGAACTTATTCAAGCATGCATACTTCACAAATGGACAAGCTGGATCACATAAGAAATATACTCAAGCATGAATGCAGCACATGATATGGTGTACCCCCCGAGAGGCCATCTCAAGAAACCCCAACTGCTGATCAAAGACAATCTTGCATGAATTCAAAATAGTATTTTTACCATCTTATTTCCAACTTGAGAGGCACCCTTTTTAAGAACATGTACAGCTTTTCACTATGGGGAGACCTCTATGGATAAATAAGGAAAAGAGAATAAGACAGACAATGGGAGACAGACAGGAAGAGGGTGATCTGATGTTTTTGTTACCAGTCAAACTTGTCCTCCTGTTCACTCCATGTACAGGTGTTGATGACAAATTTCTTTCTGTATCGCTGACATTTCCTCCCTCCTTTTGAATCTTCTCCTTTAATTTGGCAAACATATTGTCATCAGGTGGTCCTTACCTGTTAAGTAAATGAATGCATCACTGACTACTGTCTCTGTTACTTTTACAATTTTGGTGTAATAGGACTCATCATCTTAAAAATACAGTACAGAAGTGGTATAGTGGAGACAAGAAATATTCTCACAAGAAACACATCGTTTACGTATCATTTTGAGGAATAAATGATGTGATTTATGCTACATGGAAAAAGAGTCCCTCACAGGGACTGATGCCCAACTAGCCTAAAAGAATGAATAGAAATCTGTGATAAGTCTGTTTCTTCTGTCCTTTTATTCTGTTTAACTGCCAAGTATTGAGACCATTTTTATTATTGAGAAACTCCTACAAACCAAACATGTTGACAAGATACCTGTAGTTGCAGTACAAAATTCTCTGTCATGACCACTTGCCTTGAACCCGATATCATGGATAGAAGATCATTTAACTTCATTGCACCAAAAAATGCCAAGAAATATCCACATGCTAAATACAGTTATATCTATTATTATTTTTGGGAGGAAAAAAAGAAGTTATTGAACTGGCATTATTCAAGGTATTCATCAGATATATCCACAAACCAGGTTTGATAAAAATCCATTGATATTTGTTTTTGTTTTCATGCTCACTAGCCAGTACAGCTATGAACCTGATTCCAGACCTTTAGCCATAAAATCAATGTCAGAGTGCTGACTATCAGCTTGTTTATTTGGAATGCAACTAAATATAAAGCATGGTCAAAATTCATGAGTATATGTACAAGTTACTGTGTTCACAAGTTCAATTTACTATAAAATACAAGCAATGACCTTCAACCCTACCCCAAGGTCAATTAGGTCTGAACTTTAAAGTCATTCACAAAAGTGTGGATATGCTAGTGGTCAGATCTGCACCATTTTCATTCATAACCAATTATAGTATTGCAAGAGGAGTTTTAGTGAAAACCCCCAGTCAATGCCACCATTCAACATGCAAGAGGCGTAGCGATAATAAGATTTTCAAGACATCCATTATGGTATATTATTTGAGATCAGATGACCAGAGACTTTGATTCAAAACCAGTTACATATATTACTTTGTGTTTCTGTGAAAATTCCATGTAGATATGACCATCCATTCAGGAGAAGAAGCCATAAAAAGATTTTCAAGATGGCATCAAGGTAGACATTTTGGAGGTTGTATCAACCTTTATATCTTCAGTAAATCATTTCTACTTTTTAAAAATTGCTTCCTTTATTTCAAATGTTTCTGAGAAATCAATTAAAGGTTTTCTATTTTTAGTACTGGTAGCAATAACTGATGGTGAATTCCCATCATTTGCACAAATATTAAAAACCCTCATGCCTGCATACATTGTCAAATTTGGTAAAATTTTGTTCAGCATTTTTTTTTAGATGCCATTTAAATGTATTTTTATTTTTGGTAATGGCATTAACATTTGATAGTGGATCGCATTATTTATATAAACTTGAATGCCCTTCATTCCAGGATATTTTCTGTCAAATTTGGTAAACATTCTGTTGAGCAGTTGTTAATAAGTCATTTAAATATTTTTCAATATCTAGCAATGGTAGCCATAGGTGATGGCATATTACATGTAGAATCATTTGTACACATCTGAAAGTACTTCATGCCAGTTTTTGAGTGGTTTTGGTCAAATTGAAAAGGCATTCATGCCAGGATGATGTCTGCCGAGTTTGGTTGAAATTGATTTAGTGGTTTTTGAGAAGTTAAAAACAGCAATTGTTGATAAATGGATGGTGGATGATGCATAACAGCCAAGGTATTCCACTCTAATATCCAGCATTAATGGTATGGTGCTGTTCCCTTTTGCTGATATATCTGTGCTGTCCTCTAGAAGAAACTTACTGGAACTGCTGGAACTGCTGGTAAATAATATACTCATGTATAATTTGGGTCCAAATGCAAACAACATAGACCCTGATCTGCCATTGCATAATGTGCTGGCAGATCAGGGTCTATGTTGTTTGTTTTACTGATTAGTCCTTACAAACTGCATAGACCCAGATCTGCCAGTGCATTATGTGACGGTAGATCTGGGTCTATGCAGTTGGTATAATCTTATATGTGAGTAAATACAGTACTCTTGATTCTGGTATAAGGATGCTATATGACCTCAGTGGAGCTACTCCAGATGATTCATTCTCTTTATGAATAACCAAACTTGTGCATCAGTGGTTTTCTTTTTTTTTCATGTAAGTCATTATCATTATTGTCAAATATGTTTATATAAGTATAGTATTCTTTACAAGATTCCTTTTTACATGAATCTCTCTTAGTAATTGTTTCTGGTTTGATGTAATCCACTGTAGCTGTCGATTTATCTTGAAAAGTCTGGATGTTATTCACTCCATTGGGGAGTATATAAAATAGTGTTAATATCTGCCCTCCTCTGTCTTATATTAAGTTGTTTCTTCTTTAATTTTGTCACAATTACATGCAGAGTAGAATAAGATCATCTTTTCTTGTTATTTACTCTTGCTTTTGCATTGATATTAATCAGTGGAATATCATCATCACTAATTTCTGGTAAGATTTTGCATCTGTTGATCAGTGAAGGGTTGTTAGCCAGAAAGAGGTCTATCATGTTGGCTAGGGATTGAAGCTGAAGTCTAGGAATCAATTATAGGAAGCTTAGGATCAATTACATGTATTATTCCAATTATCATTTCTCTCTACTGTAATTTGATATTCTCCATTCTCCCTCCTCTTCCACTACTTTTTAGTACATAAGCATTAAACACCTGACCTTTGTGTGCTTTGGCTACAGGTCCAGGGATCCTTAAATGTTCTCGAGAGCAACCTGCCATTTTGATGGACTTAATAAACACACATGAATCTGCTGTTAGTAATATATATTCATTAAAAAAACTGTTTTTACCCCTCCATAGGTCTCATACCCAGTAAGGTGGTAGCAGCGAACCATAAGTTTATCCCTGTGATTTGCTTTGGATTTCCCCCAATTTTTTATTTAACAAAACATATTTACACAGTGTTCCTATCACCAATTATAACATTGCCATATTTACACTATGGTAAATCCACTCACTTAAAAATCATCTGTTTGGCAAAAGAATTCTCTTTGTTTTGTTGATAAAGATATCTGTTTCAATTTCCCTTCTACTTCCTGACAATTGCCATTGGATAAAAGTCTTTTACAAATTTTGGAGCAAAAATTTGTGTTTACACTCCAGGCATGACACTGGAAGTACCTTTAAAATTTCTATAAAATGAATCACATTCAGGTACTGTCCTTTCACTAAAACTAGTTTTGTCAATAAATCAGCTGCTGCCAGTGCTCTATAACTGGTGTACACAATGTACGTTCAAATCCTTCACTCTTTCTTTACTTCGTTGGCAATGATGACTACATCACTGTTCGCTCTTGGTTAAACATAATAGGTGATCAAAGTGTCCATGTGATCATTACCAAACTGTGGCATGTCACTAACATTTTCAGGAATGTGTTAGACTCAAACACAGTAAATGCATAAAAAATCTCATGGTCCAGGAATCTATCACATATGTTTCCATGAACAATCTGTACACACTTTACTGCTTTGGCTGGCAAGTCATTGTCAAGTGAAAATGACTTCAGTTCTATCCATTTGAAGTGACTGCTGTCGCACATGGCTGAAAGAAATTCATTGTAGAGGAGCCCAAAATGGGATGTATCTCTGAGGTTATCAGCTTCCAGCAATGTAAAAAATTCATCAAAATGTTGCTTCATGGTAATGTATGGCAAAACTCTTGTCTGCAAACACCGGCTAAGGGTTACAGTTTTCATCATTACTATGCATATGCTTTGACATGGTGAGTAGTGCTCTCTCAAAGAGTAAAACTAAGTCTCATACTTATTATTGTCTCATCAAGGCATACATAAGCCTACCAATTAAAAAAAAAAACTTGAAAATAAGAAACAAACATCTTTACTGAGAGGCTGATCTCTGAAATTTACCACACCACAGTTCACTAAAGGATTAAGCTGCCCTCTCTACCCCATTTAACCAACTAACTGTGAGCAGTATATAATTCTGGCACTTGAGCTGTAACAAGCTTAGTCGGCAACACCTCTACTGCTTGTCCGACAAAGAAACAATACGTAAACCAGACCTAGTCACCTTTGAATTAAGTTTAGTCTGTAAAACTTTTATTGCTTGTCCATAAAAGAAACAACCTGTAAACTAGACACAGTGACCTTTAAATATTACTTCATGAAAGTGTTTGCCAGACAGTTTCATGGGGAAAAAAATCAAAGACAATTTGATATAATGATATTTTGAAATATCCTATGACCAATGTCCATTTGTTCTGAGCATATGCTGGTCAAAACCTTTGATCTGCCAGACATGTCCAGCAAACTACAGGGATTTTAGGAAGACTAAATACAATGTAACTGGCATAATAATAAAGTATATGTACCCTGAATTCATCAATTTCAAACTGACATCTCAGGAACAAAAGAATATCAGAATGTAATATCTCGGGAATGACTGTCAACATTACATAGTCTGCCATGACAGCAGAAGTTACATCACTTGTTGAGCGGTGTTAAAACAAAATTACTACCCCTGAAATTAGATAAACCACATACAGTTACTATGTGTAAGACAAGTCAGATGTAGATTGTACACTGAAAGAAACTTACCTACCACTTATTTTGATTCATTTCAAGCAGTTATGAGAATTTTTCACACTGATCTGGAACTCCAGATTTTGCATTCATGGTTGTACATTATACTGACCAATGGTCTCTTGGATCACAGGCATATATTAATAAATGCTAATGAGCACAACAAAGCATTGTTATAATTCATTTTTCTGGGTTTTTTAATAAGTAAAGGAGACCCTGTCTTGAAAGACCACCCCTGCTGCCAAAAAATAATGGTCTCTCAGGACAGGTGGTCTTGCATGACAGGTCATAACACAATATAATCGATAAATTAGTGCATTGATAATCTGGTCTCTCAATACAGGTGGTCTCTAATAGCAGTGATCTTTCAAGACAGGCTTTACTGTATAATTTTGGACACATGTTCACGATTAGGAATGGGGGGAGGGGCACTGCAAAAAAGATTTACTTTCATTAATCAATGCATAAACTTCAGAATCAATCCTACATTCTTTCAAAGAGCTGCAGTAGTCAAGTGGTTAGCATGATGAACTTGCAACTGAAAAGGTGCAGGTTTGAACCCTACCATCGGATCAACCTGGGTCAGCTACCATGGTGTGTCCTTCCTTGGACAAGGCACTTTACTCCAATTGCCCCAGCACTAAATAATCTAACAGTGTTGCTGTGATTTAAAACAGTACCACAATCCACTTTTCCAATATGCTATCATGATAACTGATTATCATTCTACCCACTTACAGTACAGCTCATGCGATTTGTTATTTCTGTACACATCATGATGGAGGTGGAGACAGCATGGAGAGGATTAAGAAAAAGTACCTCCACCATCTCCATGCATGTCCTGATGGAATTGCCATGGCTTCTCGTGGAGTATAGCTCTGCACACCATGCTTTCTCATCGAGTCACATCCAATCACCACTGTGGAATAGAGGTGGTGTTGATAAAGTGGATGTGATTTACTGTTTATGACCCAGCAAGCATGCACTGAAGAGTTTCACTGAGAGAGAGAGAGAGAGAGCACAGTGAGACAGTGAATTATCTATGTCAGAGCAAATTCAGAGAGAGGAATTATTTGTTTAAAATATTCACAGGTATTAGTAGAGTGCTCATTCTCATTTTGGATTGATACATGACTGGGATTTTTGTGAATTCATTCAAAGATATTCAGATTACATCATTTAGGCATATCAGGACATTCAAGACTACTGGTACATAAGGACATTCAAGACTACTGGCACATCAGGACATTTAAGGCTACTGGAATTCATTCAGAACCTTCTATATTTTGGATTTGTGATTAGGACACTTAGGATTATTGTATTATTTGGATTTTAAATATGAGTATTGTTTCCTTTTAATTTTCACTTTAATTGCAGGGCTGAGCAAATTTTTTTTTCATCTACTTGCCCAGGACACGTGGTTACATGAAACTTAACATCGTCCAACCTACCATTTCACTTGTCCCAAATTTAAATCACTTGTCAAGATTTGATGAGATGCATGCACTTTAATCCATAGAAAGAACAAACGAAATAATGTACAACATTTATTTCTGTAAAGAATTTAATCTTTCAAAAACATAGGTTGATATTATACATTTTGTTACATCAGAGGTTTTCAGTTTTCCATTGTCTGGTATCTTATATGCTCTATTTCTTGCTCCAATATGGTAGCATCAGTACATGTACTTCCATCAGCAAGAATGGAAAGGAATTTACTGGAATTCAGACATTCCCTAACTGCACAGGCCTTGTGAGGTCCAGAACTGTCATGAGACTTGATTGGTTTAATACTGAATTTGTCATTTCCATTGACAAATACACTGGTTGAATTTCCAACCTGTGCCAGTTTGGGATATTGTTTGCAATAAATGCAAAACATTTTTGTTTCTGTGTCAGCGAAATCCAAGCCAAGGATAACTATCAACCCAATGTGGCTGAAAATTTCTCAGTCTCTTAGTAGTGTCATATTTCACATTTTTTGTTGCCACAGAGTCTGGCTCATATCTCTTTGGAGAAATAATTACCTCACGCTCAGCGGCAGTCTGACAACCCCTCCACTTTCACATTAATTTTCCTTCTCTGACTCTTCCTTATTAACTTCCTTGAAAAAATAATTTAGTAAACTCATTTTATCCACATAGTAAATATCACCTTGCTTGACAACTACATGTACAGTAATCATAACATACATTTTGTCCTTTAAATATGAACAGAGACAGCTCCTTAATTAGTGTAATTGTTTCACTTCAAACACAATATCAGACATGGAAGTTAATGATCTGTATAATCAATAAAAAATTAAAGAATCCACGACTGCTATTTAATCAGTTCATAAAAGGTTTCTACTTGTATCAGACATTGAATTAAAAATCATATACAGAGCGAAAAACATCCATGCTGCATTGCTGGGCAACCCCTGCATAAAAGCAAAGATCTTGGTCTAAGGTAGTCCTACAATGTAAGACGTCAACCCTGATATTTATGTTGTTTGGGTCGACATCTTCAGGGCTGAGCAAATCCCATAGCCTGATGTCCCAGACTATTCCTTTTCGAAGTCGGGCAAGTAAAATTTTCCAAGTTGCTAGTCTGGACAAGTGCTTTATTCCTATTTTAAACAAGTTGGGCAAGTCCTTATTTTCGTTCTTTAATCACTATATCTACCTTTATTTGGCCATTTTACCCTCCGGGCATACTGAATACTTGATTCTACCACTCTCCAGGTATAAATTTACATCCTGTATAACACCTACAGGTGGTCAGTGATAACTATCGCATATGTGCATGTTCTATTACTGCTCGACTGCATATTGGGCTAAGCAACCAAATTATTGGCAAATCAAAAAACCTCAAAGAAAACAAAGTCGGTATGATTAATTAGCAGTGTTTTAAGCGGCTTTGTTGCACTGTGTTTACTCAAACCAGATCCTCATGAGAGGCTCACTCTGATTTTAATCCAGCGAGTCAGCGTAATTAAATTAATGAAAGGTACTTTACAGACATCAGTTTTGGTTTCTTTTATGAATTGAATAAATGACAGTAATGATTCTTTCATTTTTAATTGATTATACAGACGATCAACTTTCACGTGCCATATTGCGTTTGAAGCAAAATAATTACGCTAATTAATGAGATGTCCCTGTTCATATTTAAAATAGAAAATGTTTGTTATGATCACTTTAGAAGTAGCTGTCAAGCACGCTGATATTTACTATGTGGATAAAATGAGTTTGCTAAATTATTTTCACAAGGAAGGTAATAAGGATGATTCAAAGAAGGAAAATTCTTGTGAAAGTGGAGTGATAAAAAGTAAGACTGCTACTGAATGTGAGAATTCCTTAAACCAAGAGAGTTTAAAAATTCTAATGAACATTTCACCAAATGGACCAGTGCTTTAAGACTTTAAACCAGACACAGCTATCAACTGCTGGCTTAGTGCTGGTGCAGGTGGCAGACATGTACATGGATATTTTTTCAAATCCAGCAGTTAAAACATATATACATGTACCCGAAGTAGCCAAACGTATATCAACCAATATGTTTTAGAAAAATTAAATTCTTTTAAGAAATAATTATGATGTATATTATTTCATTTGTTCTTTCTATGGATTAAGTACATACATCTCATCAAATCTCAGCAAGTGATCACCACTTTGGGACAAGTGAAAAGTAAGGTGGGACAAGTTAATTTTCTGAAACCACTTGTCCTGGAAAAGTGGATGAAAAAAAAATTTGCTCAGCCCTGATCTTACTGCTTAAATAAATGGCATTGTGCTGTGTGATCCCCAGTTGACTGACAATGGAACTCGAGGCCAAATTTTCAGGAATATCTCACACACTTGGCAGCCCATATTGACACTTTTACACAAATTAAAGTCTAATTGCTTTAGTTGGACTATAGTTACTCTGATGTCTTTTTTGTAATGGAATCAAATTCTGATACAAGCAAGTGGATGCGTTTTAAAGTTTCGTTGACATACATTTCAGTTGGTTGAAATGCGATGGTTGCCAAGAAATGCCCAAGTCGATTAAAGAAGAGATAAGTTTCTTAAACAAAACGAAGTTATATAATCGCTTTCGTCAACATTAGTATATTTTTCTTCGTTTTTTCAAAGATCACACTACACAACGCCGTTTATTTATGCAGTAAGACGTCGACCCAAACAACATAAATATCAGGGTAGATGTCCTACATTGTAGGACTAATCTAATGAAGAACGTACTGTAAAATGTTGCGTATTAAAATACCTTTGGTTTATTGTAACATTAGTGTATTAGTAATATATAATTACATAACATACTAATATATCATTTGGAAACATCAGGAAACCATCAAATATAAAATTAAAGTGATTTCATCTGTAAATCATTGACTTCAAGAATGAGGATATGACTCGATGTAGACAATCCCGGTGACACGTTTCTTTAACAAACATTATTTTTGGATCGGAAAGATAAAATCATCCCAAGTACTTAGTTGACTTATAAACTACTAACCTATTAATTACTGCCACTAAATTGAGTGCTTATTCAACGATTTTATGGCAAATTCATATTGCCAACACACCAGCAGCCGACTAGAGAATCCATTTTGTAGAATGGTTTTATCTGACTACAGTTATATTTTTAAGGCAAAGTTAGGTTACTTTGTTAGAACCAGTCTAAAACGTCATTCACAAATTTCTTGTCAGGTTGTAAAGCGGTGGCATATGACTCTCGCAAAGAACAAGCACTATGAAGGGTGGATTTTCGTAGTTCTATGAGATGAAATCACAAAATTAGGAAACATAATATGCATTTTATACCAAATAGTTGATAAGACTGGGTAAAATATCTGTATTGAATTTGCTATAAGTTTGGTCATTATTTTAAATACAGTCACATATTTTCGATGAGAGCTCAGTAACCGTCTCCACCTGATTTCCGCTACACTCGCTGTCTTGTAGATAGGTAGTACAGGTATGTCTATATCTGTTTTGAATTCACAATACAAATAGCGGGTGGATGGAATCACTGGAAGAGGGAATCAACGGAATGGACTTGGGAAATTTTATGCAAGATGTTTCTACTAGATATTATCCTGGAGTTTTCAGTTTTGATGCACTTAAGCATATAACTTTAACCTTTTGAGAAATTTACTCTATTCATAGTGATTCCTCGCATTTTATTTGAAACATAGTTCTTTTACTAAAACATGCATATACAATGTCAGTGATATATTCCCTCATACTCTTCTTGACATGCATACAACCTTGCAACCCCCTTGTCAGCGAGTCTGTGCATTATGTAACTTGTTTTGACGCGCTTCAAGTGAATAGACTTGGACTACATTCATGGGTACTGAACTGAAAGTAATAATTGTGACCCGAGTCCAAGTGTGCATTTAACCATATAATACGTCATCATTTTATGTGTACTCTTCTGAAAAGAAGGAAATAAAGCTAGAAGGTACATAAATGCATTAACAGAATGAATTTAAAAGACCACCAAAACTGGAAATTTTTTTATTTAAAAATCTTGATTTCATGTGCGGAGATCAATAATGGCAGTCATATACTGAAGAGGGAAGTGATGGCAGTTATGTGCATGCTGAATTATTTGAAAATAAAGACCATTTTGTGTGGAAAATTGACATTTTAGGCAGCGGGGATCGTTATCTTTACTTCTTCAAAATGAACATCGCTGATGATAACTGGTTATTTGAAAATTTGATTTCAAACACGAGTTTTAACGAGATCTACATGATAGACAGCGCTGAAGCAGCAAGTTAAGGCAGTGATGTTGATTCTGATTTTGATGAAAATATAAACAATTCTTGGCAAAAATTGATGTTTTAGGCAGTGTAGATCATGATCTTGACTTGGACAAAATGAACAGAGATGATGATAACTGGTTAGTAGAAAATTTTATTTCAAAACTGAAATTTAACGTGTGGAGATCAAAATGGCAAACAGTACTGAAGCAGCAGTGATATGGATGCCAATTTTGATCAAAATATAGACAATTTTGTTAGGGGAAATTTATATTTTAGGCAGTCAGGATTGTGATCTTGCTTACATCAAATGATCTGAGCAGATAATAACTAGTTATGTGATATTTTTGACTCTGATATTGACAATGATGAAGACTTGGATGCTTTTGAAGGTAACTTGACATTTTGAGAACTTCACTTTTCATAAAGTTCACCAATATACTGATGTTGTATGTGTGCATACTATTATGAAATATTACTGCAAACATGAAAAAATGGACCAAAATAAACCCAACAAAACACTGATATTATTACATTAGAATTTATTATGGAATAAAAATACTGAACCAAAATGAAAAGCTTTCTCGACTTGCCAATAAGGTTCATTCTGTTTGCCCTCCAGTCCTCATGCAAGTAAATTTAATAAAATTGTAATAACCTTTGACATTTTTTATGGATTTTTATTATTTTTTCACTTTCTTAAATGGTATAAAATTCCCCCCATTTTATACACTTACATATTGGAGGTAAAATGAATATTGCAGATAGGAAAATTGCATTGAAAGTAAGTTACAGAAAAGAATGTAAGTGACAAAATATATGACTTTAAAGAAAATTTTATGCTTTTTAAAATGGTATACAACATTGAAAAATTATTTGAAAAAATTGTCCAGTAAAGCCAGATTGACCAACATCACTGCATTCTCTCATGCTGATACACCACTGACTGAAAAAAAATTCCAGTTCTACACAACTGAATGTCTGATTGGGCTTCAGTATGAAAAGGGTTAAAGGATATGGAAAAAATGTACTGTTAAAGTAAAATTGCTTATTTGTCGTTGGATAGAAAAGACTAATACTTTTATATAAATAAGGAAAAAGGTAGAAGCTGCTGATTTAACTATAAAATATATGGTAAAAGTATGTTTGTCTTGTGAATATACACAGTTTATAATAACAAAGAGCCACATCTGAAGATCAGTAACGACAGCTCCACATTAAACTTTATAAAGCAGTATACCATTCTAAACAGTGTTACAGATGCAGTTATCCAGTGTGAGTCATGTTTCTAGCACATGATGAGTAGCTGACTTGATGTTTGTTATGGTGTGAAGTTGATTTGCCCCTTCGTAGTAGTTAGTAAGGATTTTTATGAGGACTTTCTGATTGGAATAAAGAGCATTAGTGAAATGGAATTTTCTTCATGGTATGTAATCGTTGTTCCAATTCACAGCTGGTAATGATATGATTTTTGAGAAAATTTTCTGTCTATATGCAACAGTGCTGACCAATGTAAACAAATGTTGTGGTAATCACATTATTGACGATTGTATTCTCTTGAGAACTGGGCATTTATGACACCTTGTCAAAACAAAGTGGAGTCAAAATGGGATGGGATGATAATTTTTTTATAAGACTATATAATCATAGATCTAATTATTTATTAGGAAATAAATTGGGGGTACTGTCTGATATTATTATTATCCCCAGGGGACAAATGTATTACTCATAATTTCGAACCATCTTATTATATCACTTTAAAAACGAGTCTCTTTTTTGTCCAATTAAAGCATAATTCTTTCAAAGAAATTGGAAGTAATTGCAAGACCATGATGTCGAGTCTTTTAATTTATGGGAATACTATCACTGGGAACCCATTCTTTACAATTTGTGCATTGCAAAGCATCAGTTTTATATTCACTTGAACACATAACACATGGATATTGATCCATCCTTCCTGCTTATGTATGTGATAATATCAATACCGTATTTTGGTGTGTATAACGTGCAGTTTTTTCACCTAATTTTATTATCTTATGTCGGGGGTGCGCATTTTATACAAGAACTAATTAAAAAAAAAAAAATTTCCGGGTCAATCTTTCGAGAGGATGAAGTCACTATAGCCGCCTACATGTGTCACATTCATTCCTTGTGAAACATTAAATCTGTTGCACATTGCATTGTAACTAAATTGTTTACCGGTACTAGCCTTATTAAAGAAATAAATAATGCTAACAAACCTTGATAGTCTTGTTCTTTGATTGCTTATGTTAATAAACTGGTTTCATTTCACATCACTGTGTAGCGTTTTGTTCTGTGCCTCGACCGGAAATACATGTACATAACGACTGGTAACTTGTTCAAAAGCTGTGCAAAGTGCCGCATTGGAGCGGAACAAATACCACTGTGAGGATTACCGTACCTGTTCTGTAAATGTTCAGTATTCCATAACTGTTGATCTAATACATTTTTTCTTCATTTATTCTTGGTTGAATTGAAATATAAAATGTGTAGAATTCAAGCAGTGTTAATGTTCTCATCAGAGGCACCTTTAGGAGACATATTTTTTGCGACTACAGTTTCTTTGTTATGGTAACACTGACACGTTGTGAAACAAAGTAATCAATTAATGTATGAAGTCGGAAAATATTTTTCAAATGTTCAATATTCGATAACTGTGGATGTAATTAATTTTGTCTTCATTTATTCATGGCAGAACTACGTTTTTTCCACTCATTTTGGGTCGAAAATCGGGATGCGCGTTATACACACCAAAATACGGTATTTTATAACACTTTTATATCAAAACTTGACTGCTTAATTATAAAATGTTTGCATAATCAAAAGGCAGGCGTGATTTCTTTACATTAGCAATAAACGAACAATGACAATGATTAGCAAAAGAAATAGGATAAAAGGGATGACAATAACAGATGAGCAGTCAATTAAAAAATGAATTAAGCGACAAAATATGAATTAAACCAACTTTTACTGTACGTTCTGATGATTGACACAATTTCGGAACAATAAAGGGTGTGTAGTCAATTAATAAGTCAATTAAGTGACTTAAAAGATGAATTAAACCAACTTTTACTGTCTATCCAGTGATTACCTCCATTCCACTGATTCAGTCCACTATACAAATAGCTTATAGTTTAAGTGTTTACATGAAAAATAAAGACAAGCAACCCAAAAACTTGTATTGTTAACTTTTTGGCAGAGGATCAGTTTTCGTCGCACACCATATGTCACCATAGTGCTAATATCTCACAAAAAGATGATTTTGGGAGGTACTTATAAATGTATGTATAATAAGTAAACATTTGTGTCTTTTCTTGAGATATTAGCCCTATCATGGACTATGGTGACAATTGTTACGCAGCGAGCACTGGTTCTCAAATATGTACATCCATACTGCAGCACCCTCTCTCATGGATTATGTACAGTTGCACATCTGTGAATATTAGAGAAGAAAGAGTAAAAGTCAAATGATGAAGGCAAAAGTCTAATATATCAATGGTGTTTTGGGTATAAAATGATAGATTACACAAACTGCTGACTTGAAGGAAGAGAATTCAGGTAAGCGGCAGTATTTTGGGGAAGTTTATACTACTTTACAATGACCAGAGAAAACGAGGAGTATTTATAATAACTGGCCATTACCTGAATCTGGATGAATGAAAGAGAGTGCATGCATCTGGTCATTCTGGTCAGTTGGCTTATATAAGGTGGTAAAAGAATATCCACAATATTGCCAATTTAATTTGTTTTGCATATCAGTTACACTAGCAGTTTGCAATTATTATTTTCTTTACTGCTCTGCTATGAATTTTTCCATTTTTTTTTTTAATGTTCAAATTTATTGTGGGCCCCAGACTGTGGAGGTGAACATGTATTCAAGATGTGGTCTAACCAAGGCTTTATAAACAGTTTTGTCTATTCCTGTATGTTTGGTTTTGATGCTTCTTTGAAGAAAGCAGAGAGTTCAATTGGCAGTGGTTGTTCTTGCATAAGATGAGCAAATACTGGTGTTATTTCTGTTTCCATCAATATCCATAATTCCAGTTTGGAAACAAATTGTACAGACCCTAAATCTGAATATTTTCCAATATCAACTGCTATGAAAGATCATATCCTTAATTGGAATAAGTTTATTCTGCGAAATGATTAGGGTGTATGAAGAGTTACCACGGATTCTGGCATAAAAATGGAGGCCAGTTAAGAGAGTTGCAGGGATTGTCCCAGTAGGTGGCGATACCAAGAAAACATCATAGCATTTTTCTCCTAGACCATACAAGACTCATGGTGTAGTCAAACCAAGCCTAGCTTTTCCAAGTCATTAATTTTTGAATAGATTTACAAGCTGATGTTATTTCGGTATCTTGTGTTTATTGCTCAAAAAGATCTCATATACAAAATTATTGCAGAAAAACTGGGATTAGCTATGATTGTAATCTTGGGTGGCATAAATTGGGTGGACTAAATTTTAGACTCATTTAACTTGTGGTTACTTTGTGATCGTGTTTGATTGTTTGATTTAGAAATAAGAGTAATGATAGTCATGTGGACACCTATGACATTTGTGTTCCAAAACTTCTCGCCATTTCAGAGGTTACCATGTATACTCATGTAAAAGCCGGGTCCAAATGCAAACAACATAGACCCTGATCTGCCATCGCATAATGTGCCAGCAGATCAGGGTCTATGTTGTTTGTTCTACTGATTAGTCCTTACAAACTGCATGATCCAGATCTGCCGGCACATTATGCAGTGGCAGATCTGGGTCTATGCAGTTTGCAGTTGATATGGTATTATACGCGAGTATATACGGTATATGGTGTAAAATTTGGATAGTATATAGCCTTATTTTTTAATTAGCGAAGGTTGTATGTATTTAGTGAAGGTCGTATGTATTTATTTTTATCTGAGATTATCAACAGTGAAATGCATCACAATATAACTGAGTTTTTATATTTTAGCTTATTTAGCAACTGTTCCAGCATTTTACATAAGTATAATTGATCATGAAAGGAAGAGATAGAAAACATGAAATTTAGCAATTACTAGGTACTGTAAATAGATAAATAGTTGTGCTAATCACAATAACTGGGACAGACAAATCATCAGAAAGAAAGTAATTACTAGGTACTGTAAATAGATAAATAGTTGTGCTAATCACAATAACTGGGACAGACAAATCATCAGAAAGAAAGTAATTACTAGGTACTGTAAATAGATAAATAGTTGTGCTAATCACAATAACTGGGACAGACAAATCATCAGAAAGAAAGTAATTACTAGGTACTGTAAATAGATAAATAGTTGTGCTAATCACAATAACTGGGACAGACAAATCATCAGAAAGAAAGTAATTACTTGGTACTGTAAATAGATAAATAGTTGTGCTAATCACAATAACTGGGACAGACAAATCATCAGAAAGAAAGTAATTACTAGGTACTGTAAATAGATAAATAGTTGTGCTAATAACAATAACTGGGACAGACAAATCATCAGAAAGAGAGTTAGTAATTACTAGGTACTGTAAATAGATAAATAGTTGTGCTAATCACAATAACTGGGACAGACAAATCATCAAAAAGAAAGTTTGGCATAATAGGCATTGATTTTCTTTGACACATATGCATGCACTTTTGTACTAAAAATATTGGAGGGCATGTGTGTGCTTATTTTCCGTACATGCTTATTTTCACAATATTTGTGTGTCATTTTCACATCTCTGGCTTAAATACTTTTATTGTGTCAAGTATTGTATTTTCTAACTGATAAAAAATGTTGTGACCAATCAATAGCTTATCAAATTTCTGGTACAATGAGCAGAGGCCCACTTTCCACTTTTTATCACTTTTTCCAGGTTGAAAACAGGAACTGATTATCAGCAACTGGTCAAATAACTATGAAAGTCGTAATTTATAACGATTGGACAAAGTTTGGTCTCAAACAAGAGCTAATGTAAAGTTCATTGCATCTTATTTGTCTTCCTTCAGAGAAATTAAAATTTGCATATTTTACTGCAAGCAATGGTTCACCCACTCAGCTGCAGTTGATTGGTTCACCAAGTAACATTTTCTTATCGATTTTACTATGAACAGAAAGAAAAGTCAAATGAATTATGAACCTTATATATTTTTCACAATTTACTGTTCATCCAGTTTTTATACTGTTTGTACTTTTTTTTACACTATTCACGCATTCACAAAACAATGACGACAAAAGTGATGTGACTATACAGAATTTTACATGTCTGTTATATGTTTTACATCTGTATAAAAGATAAATTTTATACAAGTGCAATTGAAAATAGGAAATGGGTGTCATGTTTAGCAGTCACAATGCATCTTGATCAAAAGATGGAGCAATTGTGAATGACCAAAACCAAGGGAAGTAATAAAAAGAATAGTTCATCTGTGCCATACTGTATATGATTATTGTTAAAAGATACCCTATACATTTTTGTCATAAACGTACTGTTTACTTACGCTCTGTAATTGTAATTTTGTATGTGTGATCCAAAACTAGTATTACCACTTTGTAGCAGTGGTAGCAAAAATAATGAAAACAATAATAATAATATTAATAATAATAATAAATAGTATAGTTGGACAAGATTTTATTGTCTGAAATTAAGGAAGAGAGACTATAGAAGAAATGTTTGTGCATATTGAGATATTTTGATACCTATATGATAAAGTATTTCATTAATTTGCAGCCTTAGCCCTTCATCATGGAAGAAGATGTGATGAGAGACACATTCTATGCATCAGAATACAAAGAGAAAACTTCAACCAGTCAATATTCAAGTCAAGTTGAATGGAGCACATCATTCGGAACATTTAGAAAGAGAGTTCTTCATCCCGGTAAAGGTTACAGAAAACCAGGTGATCTTGGAACAAAATGTATTGTTACCATGACAGTAACAGAGGTTTTCTCCAACCTTGACTTTGGCTACCCAGTTGGAGTCAATGTTACACTGCAGACTGGAGAGGGTGATACAGAGATGGCAGAAGTAATTGACAAATGTATTTGCTCAATGAGAGAATGTGAAATATGCACTTTGTCCATAACTAGATATGTTTCCAACACTGAAGATCATGAAACTTTAAAAAAAAATCATTGTGAAGATATAGGAGTCCAAACTGAAGGTCAAGATCACAAGATCTCCAGAATCATTCATAAAAGTATTACCAGTAGTCAAGATGATTCGATGGAAACCCTTGTGGAAGATGATAATGGTCATGTAAATTTTGGCAAATTATTGAGTTCTGAAGTTGACTCTAAAATAAATACCAGTACTTCAGAAATACAGAACGAGTCAGTTGTAACAATTGAATTGAAAAGTTTTGAAAATAGACATATTTGGAATCTCAGTATGGAGCAAAAATTTTCAGTAGCTAAGAACCACAAGGTAAAAGGTGTGGAGTTATTCCAAACTGGAAATTTTGAGCATTCCTTCAAGAGATTCAGCAAGAGTCTGAGATACCTGATCTCCATGACTCCTAACAGCCTAATTCCATCTTCAGTCTGCTCAGAATTTAAACTTCTGCGTTGTCAGTGCTATTTGAACTTGGCTGCATGTCAGCTGAAATATAGCAATTTCAATGCTGCAAAAGCAAATTGTACAAAGGCTTTGAATATTGAGACGCAAAATGTGAAAGGTTTGTATAGGCGGGCACAGGCGTATCTAGAGCAAGGGGATTTATACAATGCTAGAAATGACTTGTTGACTGCTATTAAAATTGAACCTGGCAATAAAGTTGTAAAGAGTCTGTTGACTCAGGTGAAACAAAGACAAGAGGAACAATCATAAAATGCTGGAAGACTACCTTTTTTTATCATCATTGCTGTGACTTTTTACTACAGTAACTTCCCTAAACTGACCACTCTATAGCATGGCCACTTCTGTAGATTGAATTAAGGCTTTCACAGCTGGCCAGGGCAATATTATTGGATGAATGGCAAAGATATGAGAGATGTGAAGTGTAGTTGAGGATAAATCAAAATAATTCAGAAACTACATAAAGTTTCACATGTTCATTATTGTTATGTCAAATAAGAAAGTTTAAGTATCATTAACATCTATAATAAAATTGGCAGACTTAATTGGTTTTGATTAAAATAAGCAAATATCTCCACATGGAAAAAAAATTTAAAATTAAATGGTCTTCTTGCCTGGAATAAAGATTTTCATAAAGTAGAACCAAAAATCTGGATTTTTACTCCATATTCTTTATAGAATTCTGGGCAAGAGACGGAGAATTTTACTTACCCAGCAAAATTGTAAACTGAGCTGCTGGACAAAAAAGATGTTTCTAGCCCTGTCACAGTTTATTTCTATCAATGAAACAATGTATAATTACTATATCTAATGCATGATAACACAACATAAAGATTTGATCTAACTACTTTATTGGCTTGATTACAACTGAATAACACAGAAAAACACAATCCAGTTTCTCATGCTATTGTTATCATAAGGCATATAGGGTTACAGTTGGGTATGGAGCCTAGAGCTAACGTTATGTGACCTGTAACTGTCGGACTATTTGTGGCAGAAGAATGTAAGTACCCTATATTACAACAAATCCCCCCAAAAATTACCTTAGTTTTTTTATGAATTATTCACACAGCCATTTCTTTTTTTTCTTAAGAATTTGTGAACATATCCAAACTTGTAAAAGTTCTATTTCCACACATGAATATATATTTAAAATAGTTCCCAGTTAAATTGGAAAAGTTCTACTAAATATAGTTAAAATGCAAGTTGTAGCTTTGTAACATTCACAATCATCCTTGCTTACATGAAAACAAATACATGAGCGATATATTGGCATTGCCGCTAAGATGTCAAGTTCTAAAGTTTTATTTGTCTTCAATCCAGATGCTGTAACCGAACAAGGTGATGAAATATAACAGAGGGGTTATTGTGCACTTTAGCAATTCCAGCTTCTAATATTCACAAAACACAGTGTAATTAAGCACAAATTATTGAATTCACATCACAAAACACAGTGTAATTAAGTGTAATTAAGCAAAATTATTGAATTCACATCACAAAACAGTGTAATTCAGCAAAAATTATTGAATTCACATCACAAAACACAATGTAATTCAGCAAAAATTATTGAATTGACATCACAAAACACTAATTCAGCAAAAATTATTTAATTCACATCACAAAACAGTGTGATTCAGCAAAAATTATTGAATTCACATCACAAAACACTAATTCAGCAAAAATTATTGAATTCACATGACAAAACAGTGTAATTCAGCAAAAATTATTGAATTCACATCACAAAACTGTAATTCAGCAAAATTATTGAATTCACATCGCAAAAGCTCTTAATCTTGCAGGCTTTTAATTATATGTCCACTCTTTGTTCAAATCTCCACCTCCTGGTTTGGCTCATTCAGTTCATTGGTCTCCTTGTTTGTGTCTTCATATATATCGTATATGTCTGGCAACATCTTTTTTGTTTGCAATAGATGTCTTCTGTTTCTCCTGTAGGTAGCACCATCTTGAGTTTGCACATCATACGACTTTGGGGTACTACTTTTTCCAATAACTACAGCTGGTTTTAAAATATCTTGTCTTCTGCTTCTGACCTTGTCACAGAAGTCAAGTTTGGAAGCTCTTTAGCTGTTCTATACACTGTGTCTTTTTCTTGTATTTCTTTTCATTCAGTTTCCTCTTTATGTTTCTTTGTTTTATAAGTTTGGAACATAGCTGTATCCTTAGTATTTGTGCAGGAGATCCTACATCATCAGCTGGTGTGTTTCTGTACTCCAGTATTGATAAATATAGGATTTGCCATCTCTCTTAGTATTGTTACAAATTCCTTTGGCAGTTTGAATGGTTTTCTCTGCTGAACTATTAGACTGTGGATATTTGGGACTTGACGTCATGTGTTTGAATCTCCAGGTTTTTGCAAACTTATAATATTCCTTTGAGGAAAACTGGGAGCTATTATCGCTCCTTACTTCATGTGGTATTTCATGTCTTTCAAAGATAGATTTTGTGTGTGTAATTACAGTGCTTGCTCATGTGTTTTCTTTCTTGGCAACTACAAAATATCTGAAGTAATAGTCTACTATCAAGAAATGGTTGTAATTATTCCACATTAATAAATCTGTTCCAACCATTTCCGTCAGTGCAGTAGGTTGTGTAGATAATAAGGGTTCTTTTTTTTTGTTGGACTTTCTGTATTACTGGCATGTAGAACAATTCAATACTGTGTCTGCAATTTGTACATTCATGCAAGGCCAGTACTTAATATCTCTGGCTCATTGCAGCATCTTCTTAATTCCCAAGTGACTTGTGTGTAACTTCTTCAGCATTTCTTTCTAAAGGGCATCTGGTATTACAATCTTCTCTCCTTGTAGAACTTACCAATCTACACCTGAAAGCAGTTACAGGAGTTTCTGATTTCAAAAGGTACAAGATGTTTGTCACTTCTGAATTTCTTGCAATTTTTCCATTTTTTAAGTCAGATTTAGTTCCATTCTTATTGCTTCTAATTGCATATCTGCAGTCTGGATATTTTACATGATCATGTGCACATAGCACTCAATTTCACTCTCCATGTCCATATCAGCTGTGTCTGTCTGTCTGTATGCTCTGGACAATGTATCTGCTACAGTTAACTCTTTTCCTGGACAATAAGTCAAATAAAAACTGTACTTTTGCAGTCTTAAAAGCATTCTCTGAAGTCTAGGCAGTGTGGCAGATAGAAGTTTCTTGAGGATTGATTCTAGAGTTTTATGATACGAGTCAACTTGTAGCTGATGATCATAAGTATATTGATCAAATCTTTTGAGACTGAATAACACAGCTAGCAGTTCTTTTTCTGTCTGTGCGTATCTTGTTTCTGCATCTGTGATGGATCTTGATGCAAATGCTACAGACATGCCTGATTGCATCAGCTCTGCTCCAAATACTGATTTGGATGCATCACAGCTAACAACGATCAGCTTCTTGAAGTCAGAATACTTCAAAACAGGTTTTTTGCTTAAAATCGGTTTAATATCTTCAAAAGCATCTTTCTGTGCAATATCCCAAACAAATTTATTGTCACTTTTCAAGGGTGTTCTGATTGGTTCTGTCACTGTAGGTATATTTGGGATAAATTTCAAAAGGTAGTTAACCCAGTAATTTTTCTATTACTTTCCTGTCTGTTGGAGTGGGCATTTCTGTGATTGTCTTCACTTCTTCTGGGTCAGATTTATACCTAATGATGTCAGTATGTGCCCCACATAGCATATTTCTGTTAGTCCTAATTGGCATTTTTCCAAATTCAGTGTTAGGTTTATTTCCTGGCATTGCTTTAAAACCTTTTTTCAGTTTTTCATCTTGATCTTCCTTTGAAGTTCCACAAATGATTATTTCATCGATATCAATCTCCATCCCAGGTAGATCCTTAGAATACTGTTATATCTGTGCTTGAGTAGATCCTTAGAACACTGTTCTATCCGTGCTTGAGTAGATCCTTAGAACACTGTTCTATCCGTGCTTGAGTAGATCCTTAGAACACTGTTCTATCCGTGCTTGAGTAGATCCTTAGAACACTGTTCTATCCGTGCTTGAGTAGATCCTTAGAACACTGTTCTATCCGTGCTTGAGTAGTTCCTTAGAACACTGTTCTATCCGTGCTTGAGTAGATCCTTAGAACACTGTTCTATCCATGCTTGAGTGGATTTAATACTAAAAAGCAATCTCATGTAGCAATACCTGCCAAACAGGGTGTTGAATGTTGTTAATAACTGACTGTCCTCATCCAGGACTATTTGACAGTAACCATTATCGGCGTCCAGTTTGGAGAAAATCTTAGCTCCAGCCATCCTTGTAGTTGTATCTTCAATTGTTGGAAGTTGATAATGCTCTTGTTTGATAGCTTGGTTCAAATATCTTGGATCTAGACACATTCAAAGTTTTCCTGATTCGGGTTTTTCAGCAATTACTTATGAATTGACCCATTCTTTTTGTTCATCTACCTTCCATATTACATTTTTTAATTCCATTTCTGCCAGAGTTAATTTTAGAGGTTCTCGTAAAGCTGCAGAACATTCCTTGGTGGATTAGCTTTCAGACTTTTGTCAACTGTGATATTATATTGTTGTTTCAGACATCCTAGACCTTTGAATACATTGGGAAATTCTTTCACAACTGGATTGTCCTTATTCTTGTTAACATTGCAAACTACTTGTATTAAGTGTAAATCTTGAGATGCTATGAATCAAAGAATAGGCGGTTGGTTTGTTTTCGTGATGTAAATATCAAGTTCTTAGTTCGTACAGTTCAATTTGCATTTGCCATTAACAGTTTGTTACTAGAATAGTTTGTGAGATAGGTCTTAGTAGGTTTTACTTTAATATTGTCAGTATTGATTATATCAAAAATGTGATTTGGAATGATGTTTACTTGCAAGCCAATATCTATTTTAAATTTTACATTGGTGCCATGCAAAGCCAGAGTGACGTAGCATTCATCATCACAGATTCTAGTGTTTGCCTTTGTAATAGCTTGTACAAAAGATGTTTGTTCCTCTTCTTTTAAATATTCTTGCATACCATGAACCTGTTTTGTCTTGCAGCATTTCATAAATTGATACTGTTTTCTACACCTGTAGCAAGTTGTTGCACAGGCTGGACATCTACCTTTTGCATATGTAGCTTACCTGCATCTTTCTTTTTTTGGCAAAGGAAATATTTTTGAAGAAGGGTATACATGTTTTGGCCTCATATATACTTAGTAGTATAAAAGTAACAGGTACTGAAATTGTAATGCTTGATATTATTTTACTGCAGGCTCATGAATTCATTCATTGTTTATTAATTTACCAGCATAATGGAGATCTGGCATAGTTTAAGTCATTTACCTAAATATCATTTTTTTGGGGCACACTTTTTATTAATGATATTTTCAGGTGTACACAACATTATAGGTAAAAACTATAATTATCCTTTTCTTAGGTACCTAACATTTACATACAAAGAATTAGAGTACAAAAAATAATTACCAAATTTCTGTGGATTAATGGAGTATCAGAAATTGGAATATATAAAATTGAAGATGTTACAGTATTGTACAGTGTCATCTAATTTATGGGAAACTGAAACTAACAAGAAAAGAATGATTGTTAAATTTGAATGTCCATTTAACCATTTTTTTTTTTAAGAAAGCTTCAGTCAACGTACTTTTGAAAAATATATGAACTGTGATAGTCATTACTGACAATAATTCTCAATAAACAACTCTGCCACACATTTTGAAAATCTTTACCTTACTTATCTCCCTTTGTCTTGCAGAAATGGGAATTTCTTGTTAGTACAGTGCCACCAAAGGTGATTAAAGGTAAAAATATGTATATTTAATTCAGTACTTTGATCTTAAATTTTGATGCAGTCTTACATATGGAAATTGCTGATGTGATATAATTCAATGATGTAAATAGTAGAACATTGCAAAATGCTTTTTTCTTTGCTTGGATTTGGTAGCAATTTGCAGTAAAACTAATTTCTGTTATTTGAATGACACATTTATACCATGAGATTTTTATGGAAAAAATGAGGATAATCGACCACTATTTATCACACATGGAGCAAAAACTAAGTATTCATCTTCCATCATACACAAATGCAAAAATGACTGACACTAAGATCCCACACACACACATACACACACACACATGCTGGTATTTTATCCATAGGACTGTGTTGTTGTGTGTGTGCATGTGTATGTCTTCCATCATAACACAACTGCATAAACAACACACACACACATATGCTGGTATTTCATACAGACAGGGGACTTTGTTGTGTGTGGTCATGTGTACATTACAGTCATACTGTAGGAAAGAGAAGACTATATTTGCACATACATGAAGAGAGGATTTCACAAGGAAAGGAAAAAAGGAGTGTTTGGTCAGATTCAGGAAGAGAACACCAAATTTTATCCTGATATATGGCAAATAGAAATCAAAGGAGACGGGATGCGCAATAAGAAAAGAGAGGACACGAAAAATGTTCTCTCCTTTCAGAACGTAAATTTAAAAGGTCCTCTAATTCATGAAATATAAGAGCACATAAACATGCATGTATGTTAAAGACTATAAACATGCATGTATGTTAAAGACTAAAGCTCTTTGTTTTACTCTTTTTCTGACCTAGATATAGATGTTGCCTAATCCAAGACACATTTGTCAAGATCATCTGAATTTTACAGTACTAGTCAGTTCTCAGATATTTTGACATTTAGGAAGAATTATTTATGGATTTTTTTCCCTGTTAGATATCGCTTGAAAAAGACATGCCTCAACTGATATTGAAGGCAAGAGAACTTGAAGTATCATAATTTTATTTCAAAGCCACAGTGAAGACACTTGATCATTTTCATGTATAATATATGTCACCTTAAGATCATTCACTTTAACACACTGATATGTCATCATGACTTTATTCTTCATACATGTTTGATCTCAGTACTTACTATTTGGCACAGAAGTTTTCATCATGGCCATTTTCTTCATACAGGTTTGACCTCAATACTTACTTTTTGCTGCAAAATATGTAATTAGGTAAATAGTAAAAGTTTAGTAAGCATTTAACAAACTTTATATTTTAACATTGATGATCATATTATGCAGAGTATTTACATCTCTTAGCCATGTTTGGTTGAAAAAAGTGGCATAATCAACTAATCACTCCTCCTTTGCCATTTCTTTTTTTTCTTCTTCTTCATCTTCTTCTTCTTCTTCTTCTTCTTCCATCCTGAAAGGTTAGAGGGATGAAAAGCTTGCATCAGAATAGTTACTAACAAAAGAAAAGGATATTTATCTGTTTCATAATTTGTAATATCTTGCCCAAACTGTTGATTTTGGACTTCATATATCGATTAAATAAAACTACAAGCTCCAGATCCTTGAAAGATATAAAGAAGTAGGCAGATCTCGACATCAAGTTGTAGTAGATAATATGTGGGATTTAATGCACAGTATAATATTTTCACACTGACCCACTTGTATAGGGATATGACAGCAGTTACACTAAAATAAAAATCCAAAATTTCAAGTGTACTAGCACAACCCTACTATGATGCGATTTCAGATCTTTTTTATTACAATAAATGAGATAAAATGCTACAGTTGTGGTATTAAACCTGATTAAGCTAGTGATCACTGGTGCAGTTGCAGAGCCTTTAGTCGAATGCTAGCACAAGCACAGCAAAACTGAAAGTAGAAGAGTGAATTCACAATAATAACTTAAATGGTGTCAGAAGTGGGATCAGATTAGCCAGAGCACTAATGTTCATTTACATAGGTCTTTACTCTAGTATTGTTTTTCACTTATCTGTCTCAGACTGACAAGGAATAATGCAGGTGGGTGAGTAAATATCTCGTTCACATAATACATTGGTCCCTTTGTTCTTCATATATGCATATTATTTTTATTTGTTGCCCTCTGAGAAGGAAAATATGGTTGATTTGTGTAATGTTCCCATAATTGTATGTTTCACATGGTAGTGCACTTGAAATTGGTGATCTTATCAGCAGTATTAATGATGTAGTGACTTAAAGATCTCATGGAGATGGGCAAACAGTTTGGTTATGAGAGGGAGTCCCTTAGAAAATTTGTTCAGGAGGAGCAGGCTCAGGAAAGGGTACAAAGATTAAAGGAGAGGGATATGGAAAGGGTAAAGTTGGAGATTGAGCGGCAGACAGAAAGGGAAAGAAGGGAATTTGAGAAGAAGTTAGAATTAGAAAGCAAGTTGAGGAAAGAAAGATAGACTTTGAGAAAGAGAAGATATAAGGGCACAAGGCTGTATTATATTGAATTCAACAGTTTTTAGAAAGGTGCTATAAATATTTTAGAGTTCAACATGAAAGCAACAATATCGGTATCTAGAGAAAATGCAAATTTATTTACAAGTTTGAACAGGATAGAAGTCGGGTCAGAGCTAGTTGTGTCAATGATTAACATTCAAGAGAAGAAAAGTGTTAATTTGTTAGTCTCAAAAATCAAAAAAGATATTCTTCAGTCTTTCAGAAAAGATGCAGATTCACAGATTACCATCTACTCGTGTATAAGCCGGGTCCAAATGCAAACAACATAGACCCTGATTTGTCATTGCATAATGCGCCAGCAGATCAGGGTCTATGTTGTTTGTTATACTGATTAGTCCTTACAAACTGCATAGACCAGATCTGCCAGCGCATTATGTGATGGCAGATCTGGGTCTATGCAGTTGGTATTAGTTTATATGCAAGTATATACGGTACATTTAATTTTTATGATAACAGAGATAAGCATTATGAGCCCTGATAGCAAGATACGTACAACAGTAACTATCAGTAACTTTACAGAGGAAATATTTAAAACCATGCAGGTAATTTTAAGTGATCCAGTTATTTTCAGATTGGAAGACATGAACGAAGAGAATGTCAAGAGCATGTTTTACAAAATAAAATTATATTTGTATGACAAACAAGATTAGATATACAAAGTTGAAAGACTTTAAAACAAAATGGATCAGTGGTGGGGGGAAAAAAGTATATACTCAATAAATAATGAATACTGTGAGCAACACAATATACACTCACCCATAATGAATGGCCTTTTATTAGGGCATGGTTGACTTTAAAGATTTTTTACAAATGACCTGGGACTTATTCTACAAGCAAAGTTCTTCAGCAAAACCCAATTTCTCATTGAACCACGGTGATCCTGACCTTTCACTTTTTGACCCCATATTTGGTTTTGGCTTCATCAATACCTCAAGTACAAACCCTCCATAAACTTGGCCAAAGTGTGTGTTCTAGAATTGAAGTTATTATGCAAGAACAAGTTTTCTTTTTTCAGTATAAGTGACCTCTTCTCTTTTCCCTTTTTCCTTAGAATTTTAGTCGTCCACAAATTTAGGTGAAGCTACATTGTCGAGAACTGAAATTTTTTTGTAGAAACTATTTTTCTTTCAGTCACAGTGACCTTGACCTTTGACCTTTTGACCCCAAGACCAATAGGCTTTTTCCTTGTCCAGTGTACAAGCCATCCACAAAGTTTGCTAACTCTAGATGGTAAAAGAACTCATTACTGTGTGGAAATGAAATTGGTAACAGGTGGACAACATCGGAACACAATAAATTTTTGTGTAGAAACTATTTTTCTTTCAGTCACAGTGACCTTGACCTTATGCCCTGCCTTATAACAGGCATATCAAAAGGAAAATTTCATGAATCATGTAACAGTTGGTAACCTGCTGAAAACATTTCAAAAAATTAAATGGAGAAAGAGAAATACATAGAAGTATTAAGGAACATAAAAACTGAGTTTTTGAAAGATAAGTTTTCATAATGTGGCATATGTTGAAAAAAAAAACTATTAAAAGATGAAGAGGTTAAAAATTCATGATGTGTGAATTTGTATTGATCACAAAACAACAGAGATACATTCAAAAACATAACCAGTAAGTAACAAAATGGTACATGCAAAAAAATGTTAAGGCGATTACAAATTATGCAATGTCATTGCAGAGTAAGAAATTACATTACTGAAGAAATGGTAATGTTCAAAACTATGAAGGGGCCCTGGGCGGTCGAGTGGTCTAAGGATCTCGCCTTTGCAGATCAGACATCTCAACTCTGCGTGAGTTTGAGACTCAGCTTGACCAACATGGATATGTGAGAAAGCTTGCCAGTATCTTCCCATGGATCGGTGGTTCTTACCAGGGTCTTTCTAGGTTCTTCTTCCACCAAATATACTAGCTGCCATGTATATCATGTGCTGAAAATTACATTAAGCCCCACAAAACCAAGCCAAACCAATCAAAACTTTTCCAACTTCATCTCAAAAAGCTGAAAACATACAGTGTAAAAGACTACAAACGTGTATGGTATTTTGAACAAAATGAAAATCACAAAAATGTTGATGCAATAATGGGGACATTTAAACTTCTCTTGGATTTTTTACGAAGAAGGTATATTAATCATGTCAACTGCACATGTGCTCTACCCAATCATGCATTTTTTCAGGGAACTAAATACTGCCTAATTTTTTCTGGACAAAACTTTTATAATGTACAAATTGAATACATCCATAAAACTTGTTACAAAGAATTACCACATACTCAATCAAAATCAGCTGATTTGGGAAGAGTTTTTATACCATACGGAAGAAGTAGAAACAAATACACCTTTCACAGTGTGCAGATGTATCAATTTTAAAGGGAAAAAAATTCAGAACTTTAATTAGACCTCTAGCTGTAATTGAAATTGAACTACACAAGTAAATTATACAATTGTGCCTAAGGCAGTGTGTATTGGAGATGAAATCTGTTGTAAAATGTTACAAATGCAACAGGAAAACTGATAGAGAAAACATGAATACAAAGCAGAGATGTAATATTGCATAAAATCAATTAGATTAAAATGGTATTGCAATGAAGAAAATGAACAGATTGGAGAGATAAATGAATAAAGAAATGCATGTGAATGTGAAAAACCAGCAATTGAAGGCTCGGTGTATATGCATAGAAAATGCCAATTTCACATTTTTTCTAAATCTAAGTAGTGGAAATAGGGTAGAGACATGGCTCCTGCTTTTGTAGACTCGGTTAAAACATTGGTAGACTCCAGTCCTAATGTAATAGAATTAAATTCAATAAGAAATAGACTCTGCATCTAATGTGATATTCCAAAGATATATTGCCTCTATTTTATAAAAAAAATAAAAAATATCCATATCCTGCAACCAAGTTTAATGGTTCAATTAACTCTGGCATTGAAGAAATATTTAGAAATAAAAAACGTGTACACTAAATCTGATTATTTCACCTGCAAAAGATTAAAAATTGTTTTTTTTTTTGAAAATTATACTTTAAATGTTGATAGTGAAGATTCAACAGTAGCATACAGATGTGTGATATGGAATTCTAGCAGCACCAACTAAATTTGGTGATGATGGCAACAATAGGTTGTAGTTTTTCGTTTGGCATGTATGAGATAAAATTATTCTGGAGCTCGTTAAATCTGTTTAGAGGCTTCATATTTACTTTCAAATACAAAAAAACTTTTATCTGAGTGTGTAATACCTAGTCCTGGTGTGGATCAATTGAATCCACCCAAGAATAGCATAAATACGCAACAATGTAATTTGATCTGCAATAATTTGAACATTCCACCTAATAACAACTGGAGATACATTAAGGAAAAAGCTTTAAAATATGATAAATGATGGGTACTACTTGATAATATACATATATTGGTCTGATTTTGAAAATAGTAGCAAAATTAATTTAAACGGGGGAAAAAGGTAATGGAGCTGCTTGATTCAGTGCTACTAGAGGGATAAATTACCATCTAGATATTTTATTGAGAAATGTTATGTGGATGAGCCAACAGCTTGGACATATTTTCTTTTCTTTCTGCAAGATGGTAACCGACAGATCAAGGCATTTCAAGGTTACATCAAAGCACCAGAAGCTATGTAATATGCATCATGGGTGCATAACTGATAAATAAAACACCTATTATAGATCCTGTTAAGACAGTATGTTACAACTCAAATGAAATAATTATGACCAGTTTTCAACAGTGCACATCAGATTTAAAAGTGAAATTAGACTATTCTCTTGGTGGTAAAAGTACTTTTCTACTACCTAGTGACATGGTTATGACACATGATAATTTAGAAACGTATTTTAAAAAAAGTACTGACCATGAAATAAATCATTTGTATTGATACTAATGGTTAGAGGCGCTGCTATAGTTTGCTTCTTAAATTAGCTACTAAGAAAGGTATTGTCTACAAGGTACGATGAAGAACCTCTAGTCATGCCGAAGGCAATGTATGGTGATAGCACGCTCGTTCTATACACGTGAGCTTCTCTAGGTCATACTCGTTGCATATACTAGTACATAAAATTCGTTTTCAAATTTTCTAGCGTCCTCTGTCTATTTAACAGACATCTATCAAAACAATGACTATCTAAATTGTACTTTGATGGTCTCAGTATTTTTTATTATTATTATTATTATTTTTTAATTTTTAAAATTGATTAACATCATAAAAGAAGCCTTTCTTTTCTTTACTTTTACGTTAATGCGAGCTTTTCTTTCTTAACCCATTTAGGCAAATCTCCGTATGAGCCACTTCTGAGCAGTTGATATCGAAGTGCAATGTTAAATGTGTAATACTATTAATCATCAATCTAGTATTGTAGTTTATTTCCTGTCCAAATTTGACATTTAAAATGCCGAATAAGCGTGACGTTAATCATTTCGTCTTTATTTAATATATTTAGAGGGCTTGTTCTGTGGTAAAAACTTGTGTACCCAACCTTTTCTCGTGCTTGAGTTGGTCTCTTCATTTGTCTGATCGTTATATATATATATATATATATATATATATATATATATATATATATATATATATATATATATATATATATATATATATATTTGAACTTTTACTGCAGCAGATTGTCAAATTTTTTCGAATGGTCTTCATTAAATATTATTCATTGTCATTGAAAAATGCACGCAAATCCTGATTGTTGTTATTCCCGTAAAACTTGTGCTAGATGACATTTCTTTACATTAATCTCTATGTATTTTCTTTATGATTCTGCTAAAATTCTGTCTTTTCATCCTCCTGAATTCTTCTCAACTTTTAAAGCGTGTTAAAGGGGATTGTTTTTTTTTTCTTTTAGTTTTGGAATTAGCATGCCAAGTATTGAAGTTTTCATTTTTATTTCTTTAACAAACAATATTTTTATATAACTTTTTTATCATTTTTTTTTAGAGATGCGAAAGTCACTATTGTATATGTACAAGTGCTTCATTATTGCACGAAGTCAAGTTGATTTTAAGTTGTTAACATCTCTATTTTATGTGTACAACTACATCACTACTTTACTAGCTCAAGTTGATTTTTACTTGTTTAATACAACGAGCATATTTGCTTGGATCGAGTAAATAAGGGATATATTTCATCGAGTGGTTGAAAATACTTGAGTTTTTCAAGTATTTTCATTCACGAGATGAAATATATCCGTTATTCACTCGGAACAAGCAAATTTTCTTTTTCTTTTATGCTCAAACATATTGATCAGCTAAAGTGTATAATAGATTGAAGTAGCAGATTTCTTACGGTATCCTGCACGATAAAGTTAGCTGTTAACTGTTTATGTCCTGCTGTGTTTTGTGTATATTCGCACAGAACATATGAGTAGTAACATAATTTTATTTCCTAATTCAAAGTAAAAAACACGTGAAAAAAATAGATAAAAAGGTAAGAACGTTCTGGGATTCGAACCTGGTACTCCTGCATGCCATGTTATCATCCTAACCAATTGACAATATAGCGTCTAAAAAATTTTGGTCATAATGTTATTGATGTTTAGTGACCAGAGTGAAAAAATAATTTTGATAATTCACTTCAGCGAATTATGAAATTTATTTCTCTTGAAAATCCATTAATTCATGGACTAGCATAAAACAAGTCACTGCTTTATGTTGGTTGAAACAATGTTATGATTTCAACTTGCGTGCTACGTGACTGTTTTATGTGCTATAGTCCACACTGTTCTGTTTTGCTTCTTTTTTGTCGTTATTTTTTTTTAATATACCTCCATCGAGTTTCAAATCATTCAATCTGTAATCCTATGCATTACGCCTAGACCAAGCCGTCTCTGTTGCTAACACTGAAAAATAAATTATGAAGTTCTACCTGTATTCTAGCAGCGACATTTGAGTACGTGATCCCTACTTTAGTGATCATTCGCTTTAAACAGTACTAAAATTGTAGCATTATATCATCTCCATTTATTGTAATAGTAAGATTTCAAATCGCACGATAGTAGAGCTGCACTAGCGCGTAAAAAATCTGGCTTTTTAATTTTAGTGTTGTTCTATCTGTATACGAGTGGGTTGGTGAGAAAGTAGACTCTGGATGAATTCCGAAATGTTATCTACTATAACTATTTTCAAACGGCATTGCGAATAGCAACTGGTGTAGCATCTACAAACGTGCGAAATAGATAAAGAGAGCTCTTTTTATCAGGACTACAGTAATTGTATACCGTTGTTTTCCCCTTTATCTCAGATAATATTCATTTCATTTACCATCGGCAGTTCAAAGCTTTTATATTGTACATTTTTGGCACTCGAAACGAGTGGCCCTGCACAGGTGACCGCTCTTGAATAATCACGTGTTACTTGTCATCTGTTTCGTAATATGCAATCATAATTTTTTTTTTCTTTTTTTTTTTTTTAATAATAAATAAACACGCCTTTTAGAGAAACGAAAACTTTTTACAAAAAGAGATGAAATATTCAATACAAATTACTGAAATAATTATTGGGCTGAAATGAAATGGGATGTTGTAGCCTCCGCAAAAATGCAAAGAGAAACCATTTGACATGGCGTCAGTTTTAACATTACGAACGCTTGACCCTTTGAGGGTGAATTGATTGCATATTGACTGTCTTAACAGGGAACTGAAAGAATGATGTGAAAACATTTAAGTCCGTGTAAACGGAACTCTCATACTGAAGGAGTTCTAGGTTCGGAAAAAGTTTTGAGTACAGTTCCCGAAGGAGTTTCAAGGACAGTCCAGAAGGATTTAAACATCCGGAAGGATGTCAACAACATTTAGAGTCAAAACACCGAAACCTAGGAGAAGAACATCCGACACCACAGGGAGAGGTCTGTTTAAATACACGTACACTTTAAAATGACAATAATGTGATTAGAATTATTGATGAAATCAAAAGTTGAATGAATATTTCGTGATACAAATATATTTCTGAGTTAGTTAAATTTCCAAGTGATAATAACTTGCTACACATCCTCAATGAAAAAGCAAGACTTTACTGTTAGGACTACATTTCATCTAACGTTTGATCTAAACATTGTTCAGTAGTAGCTGAAACTCTTACACCGCCAGAAAAAGTGAGGAAGCCAACTATTGATAGACATACAGGAATGATCTTGAGATACAGAAATCAATAAGAGAACAGATCAGTACTGCTAAAGTAAATAGTCGATATCTGGAAATGATTTCATCTTTAGCTAGGCAAATCAGCCACAAGGGTTAACGAGTTTCATAAGTTTCAGCTACCATTTAAAACTGATAGAAAGCGAAGCTTCATGCCTTGTTGGTTGTGACAACGGGTTAAGTGGGGCCTTTTTCAATTATACATTGTACTACTAAATTTTTCTATTACATCGCTCGACTCTCAAAGTTTAGGAGGCTACTTTTATACTTTCATTTTTCATCTAAAATTATATCATAGAATTTAAAATTGGACTACCACACAAACTATGATGCAGCTAATTGTGCTTGTAGGTGTTGCCCATTTAACCAATGACTGTTTAATTAGTGGCGGTTTATTTTCTGATAACATTCTGCCATAGTATCCTGTAAGTATCGTGATGGGTATATGAGGACATCCCTAGATCACTCACGATCTTTGAAATGTGAACATAGTAGTGTAGAAGTTGCGAGTTTTAAGTTACACACACACACACACACACACACACACACACATTGATTTTTCTTTAAAACCGGCGGTATTAATGAGTATAGTTCAATTTAATTTCATGGTTGTGAAGTTGCGGAGTGAAACGAACTTGCTCCAACATCTTTCAAAGTTTGATCTTAGTCTATTTTCTCTAAGAAACTGTGAAAATATGAAAATCAGTGATAAATAATCACTGGTGGTTTAGAAGTCGACACATTTATATACTACTAAAAGAAGAAGAAGTGTCCGTCATGACTCTCTGGTTTTACGGATTCACTACCACGCGGCCGTCACCGGATATATTGTGCCCTCTTTGTTCCGCCAAAATAGTTTTTTTTTCTTCTCCTGAAGCAGCTGTTATCTCAATTGAAGAACAAATACACGCTAGCGAGGACTTGAATTTTAGTACATTAGTAAAACTCTGATGTAAATATGTTTTTGATCAATTAAACCGGTCGAGAACAGACCCATCAATTCATTCTCACAAAAGGATATATACTATTTACGGCCCTGACTGAAATGGACTTAATTTTTAGGACATATACGACCTATTTACAAAGCAAATATGAACATTGATAAAAAATGAAATCACGCCTAATTGTAGGGAAATGACACACACCCGTTTTGCCCACTTTATTGCCGGTGTGCATCACCTTCGCACCATGGAATGTTTCGTAGATAGTTCCGGACCTGAAACAACACGTTTTCCGACATAATATATCTTCACAGAAAACGCAATAAGGTTAAGTAAACCTACGTTCTAGATATTTATGAGAAGTGTTTCCTCACTATTAAGAGTACATAAGCAACCAAAATGTGCTTTCAGCTTTAATTAACGGTCTCCCTTTTCGTAAAGCATGACAAACAAATGGTTGAATTTCTTTTGCAACCGTACTGTGAGGAATGGTCTTGACTGTTGATTACAGCTGTTATAACACAAGGAGTAGTTGTAGAACGATATCATAATAAACCATTATGTTCTACACATTCTGCAATACGCCGTTCCCAAATGACATCTGCGTATGACAATAGCAAAACAGGTTGTAGGTTGTTGCTGTATTCTTGTAACGGCACTTTTAACACATTATTGGCAATATCATGCCGAGGAAATAGGAGCCAAGTTCCTTTCCCGAGGCGGACGATCTGGGCTGGCTTGAGCGGGTATCAAACCCGCGACCCTTACGTGTCTTAAGCTGTATCAAATGAACTACAGAGGCTCCCCATATCATAACAGTACTGAACTTTAATTTAATGTAAATCCTTTGGCCATACGCAGGTGGCATTTGGAATAATAATATTGACAATTACGCAATGAGAATAGATGACATACATCTTTAGTATTGAAAAACTTTCCGCTAATTAAAAGAAGACTCAAAAGTATATTGTGAAAATGTCAGGAAAATTGTATGAAAATTGTCGAAGTTATCAAGAGCTAAAATTGTATGTGTTACACAGTAAAATTATTTCTATTTTTCCTCTTGGGTTGGGCAAGCTTTCGTCCGGTGAGACTATCACGTAATGATACACACCTAGCCTGTGATTGATTTGGTTAGTAGTCCCTTTGTGTCGTTGCTATCCGATTGTTAATTGACAGATGCTGCGCGCAGTCGAGGGGCAAATTATTGATTTTTCTCCGAAGTGAATTTTCGGAGGATTGACATTTTACTACAACATGACTTCAGTATGTAGAAAAATTCGAAATTAAATAGCATTGTTTTTCTCGGTGTTAAAAGTAAATCGACGTAAAATATTTTTGTCATCATTTTTCCTAAGATGCATGCTTTAATTTTCTACTGATTGTTAAAATACCTAGTATTTAAATTATTTAAACACAGTCATTCGGATTTTCATTGGTATACCCAATGTTTGTTTTCTTCAATATAGAGTCAGCCACATTATCAAATGTTCCTAGTCACATAGATTCATAGTGCCAGTCTGTTGGCAGGGATACATCTGTTGCCTAGAAGTTTGTTTATACATGTGTAGTTAAATCAATCGGCAATGTATATGTGGTTAGTTTTATGTTGCACAGGTGTGATTAAAGTTCCAATTAGCTGTTCAATAGCATCTATCGATATATTATGAAATAATGCACCATACAATATGAATGATTGGATATATCAGACCATACGTTTCATAAGGATATTTGAACACCAAGGTCTGCTTTAAGTTACAGATCCACTTTTGCTCCTTCAAAACTATGATACTAACATAGAGAGAGAGAGAGACGCACACTGACAGACAGACAGATAGCCAGAGACAGAGATGGGTGGGGGTGGGGGTGTGCTGAATAAGAAAGAAAGATACAAACAAACTAACTAACAAACAAACAAAATGTTGCTTCTTCATGGATTCCTTTTTCCAGTACATAGGCGTGTTTTCGTTGTTTTGTGTGGGGGGAGGGGAGGGGGTCCTCTGTGGGCTTGTCTACGTAACCTTTTTTATGGGCGTCTCTCCGCTATTTTTTTTTTTTAAATGGCGTGTCTCCAGCACATGGGAGTGTCGCTTAAATGTACTGCTTTCTGCCTTTAGTTATTCCAAACTATGCATATTGTGTTATTATAATTTGAAAGAATGGTCACATACAGAAAACAGTTGAATGTAATAATACACTTATGATCTTGTGCCAAGGATGATGTCATCGATGTGATATGCGTTTTAGTTTTGCAAACCAAGTTTATTCCTCAATCTTTCGATATGCATGTTTGAAATACGTATCTGTCTTTAATCCTGCTTTTCATAGATACCACTGACGTATTTGGAGTATTTTTGTTGTTGTTGTTGTTGTTGTTGTTGAGTGATACGTGTAAGAAAAAAGATATACTGTCAAATCTGTCTTAGCAGCCACCTCTGGGAAGTGAGAAAAGGGGCCTCTAAAGACAGGTGGTTGCTCTAAAGAGGTTTAATTTTCAGCCTTTAAGTTTAAGGAGATATTGAAAAACTGTCTGTTCAAGACAGATGAGTGTTTAATATACAGGTGACATTGAAAAACTGTCTGTTCAAGACAGGTGAGTGCTAATATACAGGTGACATTGAAAAACTGTCTGTTCAAGGCAGGTGAGTGCTTAATATACAGTTGACATTGAAAAACTGTCTGTTCAAGACAGGCTAGTGCTTAATATACAGGTGACATTGAAAAACTGTCTGTTCAAGACAGATGAGTGCTAATATACAGTTGACATTGAAAAACTGTCTGTTCAAGACAGATGAGTGCTAATATACAGTTGACATTGAAAAACTGTCTGTTCAAGACAGGTGAGTGCTTAATATACAGTTGACATTGAACAACTGTCTGTTCAAGACAGGTGAGTGTTTAATATACAGTTGACATTGAAAAAATGTTTGTTAAAGACAGGTGAGTGCTAATATACAGTTGACATTGAAAAACTGTCTGTTCAAGACAGATGAGTGCTTAATATACAGGTGACATTGAAAAACTGTCTGTTCAAGACAGGTGAGTGCTAATATACAGTTGACATTGAAAAACTGTCTGTTCAAGACAGATGAGTGCTTAATATACAGGTGACATTGAAAAACTGTCTGTTCAAGACAGGTGAGTGCTAATATACAGTTGACATTGAAAAACTGTCTGTTCAAGACAGATGAGTGCTTAATATACAGGTGACATTGAAAAACTGTCTGTTCAAGACAGGTTAGTGCTAATATACAGTTGACATTGAAAAACTGTCTGTTCAAGACAGATGAGTGCTTAATATACAGGTGACATTGAAAAACTGTCTGTTCAAGACAGGTGAGTGCTTGATATACAGGTGACATTGAAAAACTGTCTGTTCAAGACAGATGAGTGCTTAATATACAGGTGACATTGAAAAACTGTCTGTTCAAGACAGATGAGTGCTAATATACAGTTGACATTGAAAAACTGTCTGTTCAAGACAGATGAGTGCTAATATACAGTTGACATTGAAAAACTGTCTGTTCAAGACAGGTGAGTGCTTAATATACAGTTGACATTGAACAACTGTCTGTTCAAGACAGGTGAGTGTTTAATATACAGTTGACATTGAAAAAATGTTTGTTAAAGACAGGTGAGTGCTAATATACAGTTGACATTGAAAAACTGTCTGTTCAAGACAGATGAGTGCTTAATATACAGGTGACATTGAAAAACTGTCTGTTCAAGACAGGTGAGTGCTAATATACAGTTGACATTGAAAAACTGTCTGTTCAAGACAGATGAGTGCTTAATATACAGGTGACATTGAAAAACTGTCTGTTCAAGACAGGTGAGTGCTAATATACAGTTGACATTGAAAAACTGTCTGTTCAAGACAGATGAGTGCTTAATATACAGGTGACATTGAAAAACTGTCTGTTCAAGACAGGTTAGTGCTAATATACAGTTGACATTGAAAAACTGTCTGTTCAAGACAGATGAGTGCTTAATATACAGGTGACATTGAAAAACTGTCTGTTCAAGACAGGTGAGTGCTTGATATACAGTTGACATTGAAAAACTGTCTGTTAAAGACAGGTGAGTGCTTAATATACAGGTGAACTTCTAGGCTGTTTGGAATGTAGTATTATTTTCAGAGGGTATTTTCCTGACACCTCTGTAATGTTCAATACAAGTTAACATCATAAGCAATAGTTAGACTCGATTAAATAAATACGTACTTTATCTCATTTTTCTTATTCGCCGTTTCTATTGTGCGCTTCTAAAGGCAAGCTCAATCATATAAAACAGTATTAACAATTTGGTCAATCTGTGATTCAGAAATAAACAGAATTATTAATTAATTATGCCTAATGACAATGACAAAAGCTTTATTTCACTCCGGTTGCAATATGCAACATATGAGATACAAATATTAAAATCTCACATTTGTTTTTTACTTAAGACTTCAAAATAAAATCGATATTTAATATCTTCATTACTTATTTTTTGTATTTTGACATTTTTGCAAGAAAAAGAATTGAACACGCAGTAACGTGTGGTCATTTCTTAGTGTCGCCATTATATTTTCGGTCATATCTACAAAGTTTTTCAACTGAAATCATGCTGTGCATATGTGAACTATCTAGTTTCTTATTTCTTCTATATTTTTCAGAATTTTGTATATAAGTATATATTGTCTTGTGTTCTTGTGCAGGGAAGTCTGTATATAAAAATTTAATGATTGAAACATTGTCCTTTATGTAACATTGTCCTTTATGTAACATTGTCCTTTATGAAACATTGTCCTTTATGTAACATTGTCCTTTATGTAACATTGTCCTTTATGAAACATTGTCCTTTATGAAACATTGTCTTTTATGTAACATTGTCCCTTATGAAACATTGTCCTTTATGAATACCCGTCCCTTATATAGTATTTGAAAGTAATTTTAAAAAATAACGACAGGAATCCCTAAATGTTGCTCTTTGTGGAAAGGTGTCCTTTAGTTGGAGGTATCCGCTGTGGCACGTTTCACCTTAACTGACATTTTATGAAAATAGACTGTATCATCAAACGACTTTCAGGTGTGAAACGTTGGTATCCGTGATATTTTTTTTAGTAGTTGTCTAATATTCCTGAAGTAGAATCCGACCTAACACTAATATTCATCAACCTAACACTAATATTCATCAACCTAACACTAATATTCATCAATCTAACACTAATATTCATCAATCTAACACTAATAGTCATCAACCTAACACTAATATTCATCAATCTAACACTAATAGTCATCAATCTAACACTAATATTCATCAACCGAACACTAATAGTCATCAACCTAACACTAATATTCATCAATCTAACACTAATATTCATCAACCTAACACTAATAGTCATCAACCTAACACTAATATTCATCAATCTAACACTAATAGTCATCAACCTAACACTAATATTCATCAACCTAACACTAATATTCACCAACCTAACACTAATAGTCATCAACCTAACACTAATATTCATCAACCTAACACTAATATTCATCAATCTAACACTAATATTCATCAATCTAACACTAATAGTCATCAACCTAACACTAATATTCATCAATCTAACACTAATAGTCATCAACCTAACACTAATATTCATCAAGCTAACACTAATATTCATCAACCTAACACTAATATTCACCTAACACTAATATTCATCAATCTAACACTAATATGCATCAACCTAACACTAATATTCATCAATCTAACACTAATAGTCATCAACCTAACACTAATATTCATCAACCTAACACTAATAGTCATCAACCTAACACTAATATTCATCAATCTAACACTAATATTCATCAACCTAACACTAATATTCACCTAACACTAATATTCATCAACCTAACACTAATATTCATCAACCTAACACTAATATTCATCAATCTAACACTAATATTCATCAACCTAACACTAATATTCATCAATCTAACACTAATAGTCATCAACCTAACACTAATAGTCATCAACCTAACACTAATATTCATCAATCTAACACTAATATTCATCAATCTAACACTAATATTCACAATCTTGAGGCTTAAAGATTATGTCTTCTTATCGTGTCTCTGGGAAACCCATGAGAGGGAACTGAGAATAGTACCCCTCTCGTAGATAACAAGGATATAGACAAGACAGCGACAAAGTTTTACGAATTTCCATCCAAAAGTTCTGGAGAAATGTGTTAATATAGAGATGGAAGGACGGACAGTCTAAAGGTATTACAATATCGCCATGTTTTGGGGGGTTAGGTGCGGTGCTAATCCGGATAATCTGTTTAGAAAAGTCACCTGTCCATCATTACTCTCTACAAGTTGGACCACTAAATGATCGTCACACACGAGTTTTACTATCCATATTTTAACAAGAAATATACTGGTCAAAATCCTGTTACCAGTAGATGAAACATTCGGTTTACTCGGACCTTATCCACAGTCATGTCTAAAAGTTAAAAATATTCGGGAAAATAATCTTTATAAAAAGTGTCATGACTCAAATTATTATCGAAACAAAAAATATATTGTTTCACGATTGTATTTTCATTAGAGTTGCAGAAGCTAGAGGTTATGCTCCAAAATTTTCACATAAATTCACTTCCTCACACGTATATCGTCTGCTAGCCCGATAAATCAGCCCCCCCCCCCCCCCGCACTTGTGTTGATACTGATCGACGAATTGTTGGTATGATGTCACCTACTCAAAAAATAGAGGAACTGTTGGCTGACAGATCTGTCCGCAACACATCGGTGTACATTTCAGACACTTGTATGTATTTCTCGCGTCTCTTGAGCTACCGTCAGTCGAAAAGTCCTTTTGGCGATATGTACAGAATATTTTCTGATCAAAACCTATATTTGACGACTTGTAAATCTACGTTGAGTAACGTAACTCTATGTCCTGTGGCCATTTTGAATTTCGTGGCTACGTACGGCTGTTAACAGATACCGATAAGTTTCTAAACTTTACGCTGGTGTGTTCCGTACAGATTTGTATGCAGCAAAATTGCAAATTTTAAGGAAATGGTGACATCAGATCCACAAATCGTCCATCAGTATCAACACAGGTTTGAGGGGCTGATTTATCGGACTCGTCGTCTGAATGATGTTCAATCTATGCGGTGAAAACTGCCAGATACTGGTACCTTTATCATCCCTTGAACGATCGTAAATAAAATTTTCTACATATGCCTAACTTAAAGTTTCATCGTATTTTGAAGTCAGAATTATTCCGCACCCGTTTAAATCCAGTTTGTTAACTAGCAAAAATGCGTCGAAAATAACCGAAAATTGGCGTTCTTTTGCCCTGTTCCTTTTCTGACAAACGAATATCCTACATCTATACTCATATGTAAATTTAAGTACCCAAATTTCTCTATGCAAAATATAAAGACAATCTGACCTGCTAAACTGCTTATTTCATCTTAAACATTTAATACACAGATCTACTTTTTGAAACCGGGCATTCAGCGTGTGTGCATAGTTGCGCATTCGAACCTGTGGTAATCATATTGAGCCCGATATCCGCAGCGTCTGGTACAGACTGAACGCTTAAACAAACCTGATTCACGCAAACATAAGCATCATGGATTCTGCATATGATGGTAGTGTTTAAATGTCGGGATTAACTTTTTATTTAAAAATTCTGAAAATACAAAACTGTGGAGTGGAACCATCGGAGTAAGAGTACCTATGGGGCTCCTTGTAGGGTCCCAAGAGTCACAATGGGGTCCTACGAGAAAATCCACTCTCCGGCCATCTTGAATTGGGTAAATATGGGGTCCGATGGAATGTTTAATGTTAAAAACGTTCATAATTTTAGCATTGTGGGTCACTATGGGTATCTGTCGAAATTTAGCAATGTGTGTCACTATGGGTATCTAAGGATATTTAGCACGAGTGTCAGTCTGGAAACATTGTTGGTCACTATGAGGATCTAACGCACTTAATGACAATCCATGTAAAGGTATAGTAGGCCTGTGACAATTGAGGCAACGAGCACAACGGAGGTTAGGCCGTACCCTCTAACCATTACTAAAACCGGAGACCTCGTAAATCAACTGTACTAGCAAATGGCTAGATTTACATATGAAAATTAACCTGTACCTCATATAATGTTCGTAGGTAAATTTGCATATATAGAATTGATGTTATAAATAGCTGTAATCAAGGGAACCAACTCATAATAATACTAAAATTTCAAATCTGAAACAGAATTTAGCGCAGATAAAATAAAATCCGGAACATTATATTAAAAAATATGGCATAGACTAAAGATAATACTAAAACTCTGTACCTGATGAGAAATTTAGCAACGACTAAAAACATTCCGAAATATTATATTACAATGTATAGCCTAGACTGAAAGTAATACTAAAATTCCGAAACTGACACGGAGTTTAGTGGAGACAAAAAAACAAAAAACACAACACAACACAAAAGAAACCGCAATATTTTATTAAAATGGCCGCGAATAAAAATAATATACAATTCCGAAACTGACGCTGAATTTTCTTGAGACTAGAAAATATAAACACCGAATATTATATTTAAAAATAATGCCCAGACTAAAAATAATACTAAAATTACGAAACTAACGCGGAATTAGCGGAAACCAATTATTTCCCAGAATAATATGTTGAAACGTCCGAGATTAAAAGTAATACTATAAAAAACTGAATGTAGCGAAGACTTAAAAAGTTTTTTAAAAAAATAAATAAAATATATAAAACAAAACACCCATAAGAATTTAACATTTTTTTAAAAATTTTGCAAACAATTTTAACATTTTAAACATTTGATAAAAACACAAAAATTTTATAACTTAAAAAAATTAGCAAACATTTTATAAAGAAAAGGTAAATTGCAGCAAATTTTAACATTAATAGAACGAAACTATACATTTTAAAACGTACACAAATTTAAAACAAAAAGTAAGAAAATTGCAAAAACTAAAACAAAATAAACACAAATAAATAAAATATTTGTATTTAAATAAAATAACAAATTTAGCAAATTTGAAAAAGTTGAAAGTCAAAAGAAGAATTAGAAAGTAAATAATATTTAAGCATTCTTTTGAAAAAATATTTTTAAAAAATAAAACTGAAAACAAAATAAATTTAAAAAAATAAAAAATGACAAAAAATGTAAAAACATAAATGTTTATAATTACTTTAAAAAAAACAACCAAAAAAAAAAAACAACCCTTACTGACCAACACATCCTTATTGACCAATACTCACCTTTAATGACCAACACTCACACACACATACAAACTCGTGTGTAAGGGAGATGTGAAGTATGTGGGGAGTTTTGAAAATAACACCTATTCTTACAGAATCATACGCGTTCTTAAAGACAAACACCCACGCATGCAAATAAACTGATGAGGAAAAGGAGAGTTATGTAATGGTGACTAAATAAACAATATTACAATCCAACGCCAACCTTTACCATCCAATACCCACCTTAAAAACAACACGGACGAGTGAAAGGGCAATTATGTGATGGTTACTAACACAGATAAACAAACAAAACGGAGATATGACACGGTCAACAACATTCCTATTTACCATTCAACACTCACACATAGAAACAAAACGAAAGAGTCAAAGTGGAGTTATGTTATGATTAATAATGCACATCATTACAATCCAACACTAACCCTTACAAACAAAACAGCGGAGGAAAGATGGATAGATGATGGTCACTCTTATAGACAAACAAAAACACATATTTATTAACAAACAAACAAACAAACAAGCAAGCACACGAATTTTTTAAGAAGCAAATAAACACATTCTTGTAAACAAAGAAACGAAAACATCAATATCAACAAACAATCAAAGACAATCCTTACATACAAGCAAACAAAGGCAAGGGGACTATTTTTGTGGGTAATGCATACATACATACATACATACATACATACATACATACATACATACATACATACATACATACATACATACATACATACATACTATTTTCATTTCTAGGGTATTTTTCTACGCTTTACCGGTATACTTGCTTACTTTCACGCATGCATGCTTACATACATACATAAACATACGCATACATACATACATACATACATACATACATACATACATACATACATACATACATACATACATACATACATATATACCTACCTACCTACCTAACTACCTACCTACCTACCTACATACATACATACATACATACATACATACATACATACATACATACATACATACATACATACATACATACATACATACATTGAACGCCTACACATATGTTTATGTCCTTGTATGATTCATATTTATTTCATTTATATAATATCTTTATGTTTTACATACAATACTAGTTTATAACGGTTATATTTCAAATTAAATATATGTTATACTGCATATATTAATTACTTGGTGTGACGCACACTTATATATAAATTGTTGTTGCCCTAAAAGAGGCATTGTTTTGAAGACGAGACATATTCTTGCATTTCCCGTGCTTTCTATACTGGGTATGATATTAATGAAATTAAGGCAGGAAATATAATCTTAATGAGGAGGTCTAATGACATTCATTGTACTTTTGTAAATATATTTACATGTTTAGTGTGATGTGTATTCATTAATGTCCCTATAATGTTCCTAATACTATTATGCAATAATGAAAATAACTGAATGTAATCTCTTTTGAAGAGGAAAAAAAGAAAGTTATAGAAATTTACATAAATACCTGCATACACACATATAACATACATACATACATACATACATACATACATACATACATACATACATACATACATACATACATACATACATACATACATACATACTGGTTGAGGGTGTGGGTACGAGCACTAACACATAAATACACAAACCCATTCATACATTCACATTAGCCATTGATGGGAATTGAGTTATGCATGAAAATTTGAAACCAATAATTAAAAAAAAAAAACATTAACAGCAACAAAATTAAAAACAAAAAATGTATACAAATATACCAAATTAAACAGTGTAAAATAAAAATTAAATAAAAAATAAGTAAACATTTTTTAAAATGTTACAAATTAACATATATTCAAATATTGTACCGAAAATGTTAAAAATTTAATAAATTTGGAAAAAGAAAAATGAAAAATTGTACAAAATATTTAAATATTGTAAAGAAAAATAGCATTTTTTAACAAATTGTTACAAAAAATTGCAAAAAGATGTTAAAAATGTAAACATTTTAAAACACTTTTAAACGCCCCTCTTCTCCCTCTCTGGTCTGTGTAATAGTATATTCCCTCTCCCTCTCTGCCTCTGTGTAATGGTATATGTGATGGTATACATAGGTGTGTGTGTGTGTGTTTATGTGTCTTTATGCTATTATTAATAATAATAGTAATAAACAAATCATGGCATTTTTTAGTTTCACATACGTTTGGTATACACTCGCAAAATAGGAATCACAATGAAGTTTCAATCCTTTCTTGTTAGTGTCTTGCTTTGAATTTCTTAGAGGAAATGGGTTCTTTTGTTTCCTCTTCTCCTGAAATATTTTTCCCTACTTTTTCTCTTCCTTAGCTTTCCTTTGACGTCTTGGATACTCTGAGGACAAAACATCTTTCCTTATGACACTCAAAACATTCGTACTGGTTTTTGTCTCGAGACCGGATTTCCCAGTTCTTGGGATAACGGATTCCTTGTTTTGTTTTTGTGTTTGGTTTGTTTTGTATTTTTTAAGTTGTGGATATTCTGAGGTCCATTGCCATTTCTCTTGAAAGACATAACAGGTATCTTCAGTTTTATCTCAGACGTAGTCTTTAGTTACCCCATAAGTCTTGTTGGACGTTGAGTATTTTCGAATTACTTTCTGTAAATCGACATCGGGTCTCTCTCTCTCTCTCGATCGATCGATCGATCGAGAGAGAGAGAGAGTATAATGAAATAAAAAATAAAAGTGATTATTCCATGAGCCAATGTTGTCATGAAACAATCACAAAAAGTGAAGCCACTCCAACGATGACAACGTTCTGTGTTGACTGACACAGCTGGCTGTATGTAATTCAATCGATCCGGATGCATCATTACTACGAGAGATAGACAAGATCGTTCACCAGTGAAAGAATCCTTCATTGCCAAATCAAAGCAAAACAAAAGAGAAGAAATTGTATGTGCGTATGTGTATATTTATGAAATAAAAAACACACAAATAGATATTCATACATATTCGTGATTTAAGAAAGTAGGAGGGAATCATAAAAGAAAGATAGAGATCTTGCATGTAAAGTGTGTAAAGGGAAAAATGAATAAGTTTTAAACAAGAAAAAAGGACTCCAAATACTATGGAAATACAAACAATAGAACTCACGGCGATCTTTTTAAGACAGAATTTTCAGAAAACCTTTGCAAAATTATTAACAAATTATTTACTTGCTCGCTTGTAAGCTTGAAACGAAATACATTCTTATGTGCATAAATATTTAATCTGTTTACAGGACACTGCTAGAATCTACCAGATAATTCTTCACTGGATAGATGGTAAAAAAGGACGGATAGTCAAAAATGCATACACTCTACTGATTAAAAAATTCATTAAACGTACAAGATAGTGATGACATGGCATAATTAAACTGCTCTTTTTCAATATTTGGATTTGCAACTGTAGCAATCATTTTTGATTAGGGAAAAAGAAACAGATACCATTGTAAATTTAATGTCAGATAAGTGTTATATTTTTATTCGATTCTCTTATGCTTTTACTGGTTTAGGCAAACGCGACAACAAGTTTGTTACACTTATCAAAATGTCATGTGTTTAAAAATATGGCGTAAGGCTTCGTGTATCTTTATTTCAAATAAGGAGCTACATTTTCTGTTTGAGCTTTGTTTAAAACAGTAAAGCCAAAGTTCATTGTTCATGTACATTGTATATGAAGCGTCTGTACATTGTATATTAAATGTCTGTACATTGAATATTTAGTGTCTGTACGTTGTATACTAAGTGTCTTTACTTGTAAAGAAAAGAAATATATTGTCTGTAGCTAATAAGAAAAAGAGGGTAAATATTGTCCAAGCAATCGCTGATTTATATGAATGATTGAACGGATGAAAAAAACGATTGAATGAATTAGTGAGCAAAGGAAAAATGATTGTCCTTAAAACTAATCAAAGAAGTGCGAAAGAGAGTGAGAGAAGGAGTGAGAAAAACTGTACAATCGAACAAAACTGTGTGCATTACAACCGTCATCACCCCGACCACGAGAGTCAAGATTACCCATTAGTGGAAGTCGCACTATATCTAACCTGCGAGCCGGCTCACGTCGAGAAAATTTCGAACTAGAGCATGCACTTACCGACATTTTAGTGCTATTATAAGTTGGTTCCCTTGATTACAGCTATTTATAACGTCAGTACAATATGTGCAAATTTGTCTACACTGCAAACATAATCTGATGTACAGGCAATGATTTATATATAAATCAAGGATATATGCACATAGCCAGTAAGTAGCATTTAGTGTAATAATGGACGCAGCCACTCGCTGATATAGTTGATGCTAAGTCTCCGGTTTACTAATGGTCAGATAGTGCTGCCTAACTTGCGTTGTGATTATTGCCTCAATTGTGAAGGACCTACATTAAGTGTGTACGATCCCGATAGTGACCCAAAATGTTAAACTCCCCTAGTACCCAGGCTGCCCCTTGTGTTAAATTTCCATATATATCCATAGTGACCCACAATGCTAAAGCTATGGATGTTTTCAACGTTAAATTCCCATAGGACTCCAAAGTGACCCACAATGTTAAACAGATGGAGGTTTTTAACATTAAATTCCCACAGGACCCTAAAGTTACCCAAACCAAGATAGCCACAGAGTGGATTTTCTAATAGAAGCCCATATTGACCTCCATAACTACTGGTTAGTTTAGAATGAATAACTTCTTACAATTAATATAGATTTCTGATAGGTAAATCTGAACACGCTCAGGAGTAGTAATGTAGGCACTTTGGGGAAAAGATGGAAATCCTATGTTAAATCGGTTTTTGCCATAGGATTAACATGCATGGGACTCTCTAGGGACAAGATGGGAAATTATATGTTAAAAAATGCCAATAGGTTTAACATTATGAAGCAGTCTGGGGACAAGATGGGAAATCCTATGTTACAAAAATATCCATAGGTTTCACTTATAAGGTAGTCTGGGGACAAGATGGAAAATCCTGTATTCAAAATATCCATAGGTTTACCAAGGAAAATGTAATGTTGAAAATGTCCAGAGGTTTGACATTATGGGGCGATCTGGGGACAAGATGAGAAATGTAATGTTAAAAATGTCTATAGGATTAACATGTGTGGACGATCTGTGGACAAGATGGGAAATGCAATGTTTAAACACCTACTATCCAAAAACGCCGTTTGGAGTTATCAGTACCTAGTTATCTACTATCTAACACCCAGTAATCTTCTATCCAAAAGAAGATTAGCTATTCTATCAGTTATGTCAAACACATCATTCAATTCTTGGACGTGATGAATTTTGTCCAAGATTTTGGAATACGTTAATTCTGCAGGTGTACTAAACTCGATCCACAAAGAATATTTCAAAGTGTCGTGAGTGATGGATAGTCTTAAACGATCTTGATCTTTAGCATGTCATTGTCATTTCAATTCCTCTAAAACAGACTCTAATAAGTCTGTAATTAGGACAACTGCTTTCTCTGACGGGTCTTGAGACTCTTTAAATTTTACCGTGTGCGTGCAAGCAGTCGTTTTAACCTTTCTAGAAGTCACATTTTGGGTAGCTCGAATGTGAAAATAATTTTCAGGGGCTACCAAACGACTTTCTTTCTTACCTGATATTGACTCTCACGGTCTTGAGAAAGAGGTAGGTGGAGTTGGATACGAATCGACCATATCCTCTTCAAAATCGCTCGAGTGAACCTCTGCCAGAACTTCTTCCAGGGTATGAGACGACACAGAACTTTGTCGTCACTTGGCTTCTGATTTCTCCTTGGAAAGGTTTGATCTTTTCATGATGGTTCTTGATTCAAGTGTGATTTGACTAGGTTACCTCTTTCCCTATCTATCTATCTATCTATCTATCTATCTATCTATCTATCTATCTATCTATCTATCTATCTATCTATCTATCTATATATATATATATATATATATATATATATATATATATATATATATATATATATATATATATATATATATATATATATATATATATATAGCACCCCTTCTACCTAAGAGAATACACTCATTCAGATTCAAACTGTGCAGACGGAAGAGCCACAATAGATCACACTTCTGAGATTTACAAAGAGTCATTTAAAAATACACTTTCAACAAGACCTCTGAATACTTCTCTCAAGAAAAAGTCAAGAAACCTGCTATTTCTGTTAAGAGACAAGACATTGAACTCCAGAATGTGCACAACGTCAAATAAAAGGAGAAAAGAGAATCAAAAGTCAAGATACCTGTTATCAATGTCAAGAAAAAGAAAATCTGTTTTCAGAGTGTCCCAAGAAAAAAGAGAACAAGGAGGAGCGTTCAGAAGAAACATAAAAAGAGCCCATTCCAGCAAAGACATTCAAAAAGGCTAGACAAGCAGAAGAAACTGAAGAAGAATCCATTCCAGGGAAGAAATTCAAAAATGAGAGACAGTAGAAAAAGAAGAAAAATGTACTTTTGTGATGTATATTGAAATTTCCTTACTATTCTTATTCAAGAGACTATACCAAAAAACGTAATTGTATCTATGTCTTGATTTGTTTTTTTTTTAGTATGGATAAGATATTCAAACACACACACACACAAAAACACACACACACATTTTATAATGGAGGAATTTGGTTTTTGTTTGATTTGGCAATCATTTGAGTAGTATCTCTTTTCTAAGACATCTGGGTGGCCCTGAAAGGGGCCGTTGGGTTTTTGAATACAAAATTATGGACTTGACAACATCAGCTGTAACTGTCTTAAACCTTTTCCACGTCTAAGTCATATTCCTGCTGCTGTAGTGGTCGTGGTGACTGCTGTCGCTTCTGGCGTCTCAGTGGTGGTCGTCGATGTAGTCCTAGAAGGTTTAGAAGTCTTGGATTGTGAATGTAACAGCACTGAAGCCAGGTGCGATTGGATCTAGCGAAAACACTAAACACAACTACGTGAATTAGATGTTTATTTACAATGCATATGAATAATTAATGAATGTGACACATTACTCATGCGTATAAAGTCAAACAGTGGATATAATAAAATCATGTGCACAAAGTTCAACAATGGATATAAGAAAATAATATCGTTCCTAAATTTAACCAATCAAAGCATGGAATTTCAACAAATAAACACAAATGAATCCGTATATGAACGGATACGATCAACGTATGGAACCATCTCCAAATATGGTCAAGGCGTGGAATTATAAACAAGTATGGTTGACATGTGGATCTATAAACACCATATGATCTCTGTATGAAAGTTATGAACAAGTATGATTGATATATGGTTCATCAGCAAGTATGAGGGGTGCATAATTAATTTTTACACATGTAGTGACATTGAATTTGATTTTCACCCATATAATGACATTGAATTAGATTTTCACACATATAGGGATACTGAATTAGATTTTCACACATATAGTGATATTGAATTAAATTTTCATACATATAGTGATATTGAATTAAATTTTTATACATAAGTGATATTGAATTAAATTTTTATACATATAGTGATATTGAATTAAATTGATCCAAAAGTGAAACGGATGATGTCCAGTCGACGATCACTAGAGATTTCCGATTCCATAACTCCCGTTCAGTGGTGAAGGAACGGCCCCGCGTCATCCGCTCCTCTCGGCCTGCTGTAGGATCCCTCGAAAACCTTCTTATCGCACAGACACGTTCGTCCAGGACCTTTGGTCCCTCACACTGAGAAAAACAGACCCGTCCTTCGAACCAACGTCACCGTCGACCGCAGCATCCGCGTTACACAAAATTCCAGAGTTCGATGACGCTCCTAGAACAGCTACAAATGTATTGTGACGATACAGAGAATTTGGGCTATAAGTGCCCTGGTTGTGGTGAAATCCACGGCCAGAGAACTCGAGGTAATAAGGTTTCTTACCGCTGGCACTTTCTACGTGCAGTAGTGGCTGAACCAAACTCAGTATTTTGATTATACACCCCCGGGTAATGCTGTACGCAGCAAAGAAACCCATGTACATTTTCGTTCATATATTATACAAAGGTATTTTGGTACACACAATTTCGTGAGAGTGAATGTATCTTTCTCTTATGTTTTCCCAAAGAAGTTTGATACATTTCTCTCGAGTGCTTTAACTCCATCAAAATGTCTTTTAACACACTACCAGTTTTATTGTCACTCTCTTCGTTCTGTTCACGGTTCAAATTCTTCCCTTCTCCTCTTGTTACTTTCTCTTTACCTCTTCTTGTTTTTGAACAAATGCTTGTTTGTCTTCTCTCTGACATTGCAAAAAAGTCTCTAACTCTTTCTTCTGTTTCTTTCCGAAGTCATTATAGACTGGTAATTATGTAGAAGGAAGTGAGTGTGGTACTACCCGCAAAAATTCTTGCGAAGATAAGAAATCGCACAAAGCCAAATTAAAGTCATTCTCCTCTGGAAGAATACTCGTTACAGCAGCAGCAGTCATGCTATCACTTCGAGTATATATAAAGACTCCACTACAGGCGCACCCCAATACAATGTCTTCATTTGATCTATGTTATACAGTACTTGAACTCTTCAGCAATGGCACAACGTAGAAACGATCGTGTATGTGTGTATGTATGTATGTATGTATGTATGTATGTATGTATGTATGTATGTATGTATGTATGTATGCATGTATGTATGTATGTATGTATGTATGTATGTATGTATGTATGTATGTATGTATGTATGTATGTATGTATGTATGTATGTATGTATGTATGTATGTATGTATGTATGTATGTGTGTGTGTGCGTATGTATGTGTGTGTGTGCGTATATATATATATATATATATATATATATATATATATATATATATATATATATATATATATCGACAGTGCCGTCACGCGTCCGCTGTATTCTGATTGGAAGATAGAAGACACGCCCTGACTGAATTATGTTACACGCATTCTGATTGGTAGAACCTCCCAATCAGTTTCGATCCGCTAAGATGTGGACTTGCGTAGAATCCTCCATCATCATTTCAAGCATGCTGTTTGATCAGGAGTACCCAATGCATGTGAAGTCATCATCATGGGCTATCATGATGATATGATTACAGACAGAGCTATTTGAAAATGAAAAATGTGTATTGAAAGGCAAGGGTGTTTGAAGAGGGTCTTGGTCTATGGACCGGCTGTAGCGAGAATCTTGAGAAGAAGAAGAACAGTGTTAGCCATATTTGTTTAACAACCCCAACGGAACTTTCCAGGGCCACCCAATTCTCTCAGAAAAGAGATACTTCTCAATCATTGCCAATCTATGCGTTATATGTTTGTCTTTGCCTATTTACAACTAAATTTTAAACCCCTACCCCAGTGTGATAGTATGTTTGTGTATGTGTGATCACTCCTACCCTCTTGTGTGTGATAATATGTTTGTGTGTAAGTGTGTGTGATTTCATCCCTCTTCTTTTACATCCTACCTTTTTCGTTGGTTAGTAGGTGTGGGGTGTTGGATTGTACATAACTAGGTATTGGTCACTAAAATGGCGTGTTGGATAGTAAGTGTGGGGTGTTGGAGTGTAGTGGGTGTTGGATAGTAGATAAATATGTATTGGTCACTCCAAACGGCATGTTGGATAGTAGGTGTAATTTTAACATTACATTTTACATCTTATCCACAGATCGCCCACACACAGATTAATCCTATGGCCATTTGTAACATTACATTTCCCATTTGTCAACAGATCGCCCCATAATGTTAAACCTATGGACATTGTTAACCTTACATTTCTCTTGATAAACCTGTGGACATTTCTTAACATATGATTTCCCATCTTGTCCACAGACTGACCCCCTCATGTTAATCCTACAGAAAAACCGATTTAACATAGAATTTCCCATCTTGTTCCCAGAGTGACGCACATTACTACTCTCGAACCTTTCCGCCAACGATAGGAAAAACACCTCAAAAATACTCCAGTAGCCGCCAGTGCATATATATATATATATATATATATATATATATATATATATATATATATATATATATATATATATATATATATATATATATATATACCTTGTTTACCAAGTGACGACATTTGTACGTCATACAACATCACAGCGTTAATTAGGGCGACTCATTAATTGGGATGGCCTATTCTTTGCCGAACCATTCCAGAGTTTATTTTTTCAAGTACGAACTTACTGAAGAGCTTTCTGTTACTGAATTTCTGCAAATAATTCCAAAACGGTATTGTAATGTTTTTGACATGGTTCTATTTTGCCAAGTGTACTTCAGCGTGGGATTATTTCTCTGACATGCTCCAACTATTTCCCCTTTTGACGCTGTATCTCTCCATGGAAGTGTTTCCGAGGTAGAATTTTGTAGAAAAGTCATGAAATGTTCCGATTGCTGCTAGGGATGATAAAATTATGGATAGTCATAAAGTCCGAGGACTAACATATATTCTCAGGGATATGGACTGAACAAAGAACCGAAGAAGGTCACTCAAATAATTTAAAATAGCTCACAGTGACATAAAATTATGCATAATGATGTAGTAGTCTAAAATAAGAGACCTTTATAAATGCCGTATTTGAGAGAATTTGTCCTTGTTTGGGGGCCGCTACAGTTGACAGACTTGATTAATCGTTTTTCTCACGTAAATTTGCCACAGTGATACAGTTGCAAGGGTCATTTAAAACACGAGATGTTCATGCATGGACAGTATTTTAACATTGACCTTCAATTTATCAGAAAGTCTTGGTTATGGGAAAGGAATGATGTCTTGCTTCATTTTATAAATTTGTAAAGGGGGGAGGGGTCCCTTTTTCACTAAATTAATTTCTTTTCTCAGATATGTCTTTAATTAAATTAACCATTCCTTGAGCAGACAACATTTGTTCTATTATTCCTATCATTGGAAAAAAATATATATAATTATACTGAATGACTTCCCAAAGAGGTTTATTTTGGAATATTGGATTAATAATTTTGTGACTGAAGAAGACATTAAACGACAAATATGGATGTTTCTTTTTAGAATTAAATTCCGAAGTTTTCCATACCGGAAAACATCACATTCATTGTTATTATAAGATTCTGCAGTACAGATTATGTAATATTGCGTTTAATACTGGTACCCTCACTAAAGATGCATAAGGCATTACCCCTCCCCCCCCCCGATCACCCATTCCCCACACACAAGGACGGAAGTGACGTATTAAGGGAATAAGTCATTTGATAATGTAGCGATTATAACATAAGGGATTGGCGATAGGTTATAAAATTAATAATAATCTTGTAGAAATGTAAGAAATTTAAATGACTACTAATGCTATACCTATAATCAATGTAGTCATTTATGACTTTTAAAAAATTAAATAATGACAAGTGTTGAGAAGAATTACGAAACAAATGCATTCCGGTGATTTTGTGCATCTCTGCTAGCTAATGCTGCATTTCCTAACATTTGTCTTTAATACGTCACAAAGAGAATATATGCTGATCGAATGCATATTTCTTGTCAAAATTATTGACAATGACTCTTTAGGAATGCACTGCAGTGGTAAATGGTGGAAATACCCCTTAAATGCACCCCCCCCCCCCCAACCTCTACTCTCTTAACAGAGGCTTTAGCTATGTTATATATTGTTACACGCAAGAAGTCTCACTACGGAACGAATCAAACAACACCTGTGTGAGTCTTGCTTGAGGTCCATTATTTTCCGTATTTCCAAGGACCTGAAGACAACAGTCGTTGTCAACTGTAGGGTTCTTAAACGCGCAAATACTACAAATAATTTTCCTCTAATCACATAATGACCACACATCACGTAACTCTAATTTAACACTTGTATGGGTTTTCTTGCTTCACATTTGTATGACCCATCAGTAACCCTTTCAAATCCGAAGATTGGTCCTTTACGCCATACACCACAAAACATGACCCAAACACCTAATAGAAAGAAATATTCCTATCTCAAATTACTAAACACTGATACATTAGACTATTCCGACAACTCCTTATGTCAAGAAATTACGGAAGGGTCCGTTTTACGAAACTAATCCATGCTACCATAAAGTCTCGTGAATACTGTATATTTTGACGTCTGCTCCTAAAAATTGGCTAATTAATCGGTTTGAGAAATATCTTCCCAACATCGACTCCCCATATTCAACAAATAATGACTAAAATCTAACAAAGCAATAAACGGAGACGTAAATCCAAATAGCATATACTCTCTGTTTATTGCAATATGATATTTATTTCTCCTTCGTCAATCGGTAAACCAAAAATTAAAATGAAGAAATGTGATGTTTTAATTGCATGCACCCTTTTAAAAAGGGAACAACTTATTTTTCAGTAACCCTCCTCCTCCTCCTCCTCTCTCTCTCTCTCTCTCTCTCTCTCTCTCTCTCTCTCTCTCTCTCTCTCTCTCTCTCTCTATCTCTCTCTCGCTTGCTCCTCCACCCCCACCCTACTCCTCTAAATCCGTTTCTAGTTTTTTAATGATTTATGAAGACTGATCGCTCGCTATATGCTTGCAATACAATTTACAATGAGCTGTATTCATAAAGCTCTAAATGATACCTACGGTTAGACACAGTTTAATCGTTTGTTCAATATTTTATGCGCCTTTCTCTCTCGAGATATGAAAACAATGGCCATTTTTCTATTTTTTTTCTCGCAAGCTGAGACAGAATACAAAAAATGGCCGTGCCATCAATTATGCAAGGTCGGCTAGTACTACAATGACGTCACACATAACCACAAAGCTACCAGCGGCGAATGCAGGAATATCGTTTGAGGGGGGGGGGGGGGGGTATAAACAAGGTAAAGGGTCTGTGCAGTGGCGTAGCAACCGCCCAAGCAAATGGGCCATTGGGCGCCCAAAATTTCCATCAAACATCTTAAGTTTTGTTGGGGAGGGGGAATAATTTCTTGCTACGCTACTGGGTCTGTGGGATGGAACCGCCAATGGGGGCCGGGGGGGGGGGGGGTCAAGCCTCCAGAAGCTCCTACATTTTAAGCGTTTCCATGGCAAAAGTTTAGCCATCTAAACTGTCAAGAAGACTTACTCTTGGAAACGTTCCGGTTGTTTCCCGCTCTTTTCTTGGGAGGGGTGAGTGGCGCCCGCTCCCCCCCCCCCCCCCCCCCCCCCCCCCCCCCCCCCCCGCCTACCCTATCTCAAGCGATGTAATGCAGTCTGTAATTTTGGACGATTTCACTCGTCATCAAATTTAGCACTAACATTCTAGAGTTCGTTGTGAGAAAATTGTACCGGAGAAGCGGATATTTAATTTATACATATTCTTATACAAATTCATACAAATATGGCATGTAAACTTTTTTTTTTGCATATCTAATCTTTAAGATTAATTTTTATACCTATGCCGTTACCAGAATAAAATTCACCGCCTGTGCGAAATTTAGATACTCCCTGTTTTAACAGACATGAAAGAAGTATCCATGATTTCTCAGAGCACTTGCAGAAATTATTTATATTAATAATAGGGTAAATACGGTAGAAACAGTAGGGAATAACTCGAAGATAAGGACAGAAATAGGCTCTTTTGATCCGAAAAGTTTCGCGCCAGTTAAATTGTATGTGAACACATTGCAAGAACCATGGTTCCTTTTCGTTTAAACAAAAGCTTAGACTGGGGAAAATATCAATATTTGAACGTTTCTCTGTGAGCGTTGCCTTAAAACATATGTACCTGCTCAGCAAGCAGTAAAACACCCGGTCGCGTGTTTATTCACGTATATTATTGCAGAGCGAGACAGAATCAGAACCAAACGCGGATACAACTGTCGTCTGCTTCAGTGACAATTCTCATATCATGATATTCAATATAGAGAAATAAAGGAGAAAAAGTATGTTCATTCCAGTGCGCTGTATTGGATATTACAGCTCAGATAGCCGCATGAGGACTGAATTGGACCACTAATTATAGTAGGGTAAGATTTTAAATTGCTTCACTTAGCTTTAAAGAATTAGGAATCGTTCGATTTTCACGACATACCGTATATAGTCGCTTAGAAATGAGATCCTACAGCAAGCAACATAGACCCAGATCTGCCGTTGTATAATGGGCCTACAGACCTGGGTCTATGTGTTTTATCTCAACTGATTAGTTCTTACAAATCTCATAGACTCAAATCTGTTTTCGCATTTTGCGACTTATATGCGAGCATAAGCGGTACACTGCAAACATTTCATATTTCATTTTTGTATTATTTTGTGAGTCTATGTTAATTAAGAACTGTTATACATTATTGCTATATATATATATATATATATATATATATATATATATATATATATATATATATATATATATTATATATATATATATATATATATATATATATATATATATATATATATACATTATCCAGGGGGGAAACATGTATTAGTATCATCTTATTTCAATGGATCTCCAAAATTTACAGCCTACTCCGCCGGCAGCTTGTACCTCCTACCTATTTTAAAAACGAAAAGCATCAAGGATATAACAAATGCACAAAACATACTTATTTCATTCATTGATTTATAATTTCTAACTCGACTGCCACCAAGCGGTCACTAGCATTGATAAATCATTCCCTCGTCTTCTCCCCCCCCCCCCAAACCTGTACTGATACTAATAAACGGTTTTGTAAACAACCGTCCATCAGTATCAGTACAGGTGTGTGTGTGTGTGTGTGTGTGTGTGTGTGTGTGTGTGTGTGTGCGTGTTGGGGGAGGGGTGTGTGGGATTTATCTGACTAGACTTGACCCTGTTGTAAACGAAAATTTAATGTTAAAGGAAACAATTCGCCAATGATATAATATATCAAGATTACGTCACAGTATATTCTAATGCACTGGACAGCAGTGATTTGTTGATCTACGTAAACATGATTGGAATGGTCTTTATTAAGCCTTCATATCCTTTGTTACGTAGATATCCTGTTTAATTTAAGAATAAAAATTGAAAAAGTTAAGATAGGCTTGATCATGTCTTAAAAAGCATGTTTGCCGACTTATGACGTAACAATTAAATCCATAAAAAAAACTTGAAAACTTATTATTTTATCCACCTGTTTTTTACCCTCCTAGAAATTATACATTTCTATGTTTAGACTTTTCAGCTAGGACACAAGTGAAACTGAACAATTTATGTTCTTTAATACAGCAAATGCATTTATTCCTCAATTTCATTATTTACTGATGACACATAAATTTATTTTAAAACGTCAGCCAGAGATTCTCCTAGCATTTTGGACGAATCAAATAGTCTGACATAACTGTTGGTGGTGGTGGTGGTGGTGGTGGCGGGTGCTGACCTTTTGATTCTTCATTTAACCTAGATGGTGCAATGGTAGAGCATTGGTTTTGTATATCGGCCTCAGTTCCCAGTGACCCTAAGAGCAAGGTTGTATTAGGCACATCCTTGGTACTTTTTCTCCTGGGGTGCCGGCGTCATCCAACTGAAAGAACACTATATCCCAAAATTGTTCCATAGTGAGCACCAAGTTTAGTTTCAAACTGAAATAATGGAGGTGGGGTTTATATATTTTCTCATCAACCAACCTCAGTTATTAAAGATCTAATATAAGCTTATTATCAACGAAGCTGAGACAAAGCAATTTCCTTTCTCTAGGCAACGCAAAATTTCAGTATAACGATGAAGTTCATTTATGATGGCCATACATCAATCCATACGTACTTCTGTCTTGTGCTTCTATTCATAGTTTGACTAAAAAGGTCACTTCATATTGTTTGACCCTATTTGTAAGGAAATTATATGATGTGTCTTTTCTGCGGCCGACGGTTGTGGGGGTGGAGTGTATTGTTGAATGGATGTATACATGAATGGATAAATATATAGTAATCGTCCCAGAAGATTCTATATACGACCAGAAAAAAACATTTCCAACAAGCATTAATGTGAATGAAACCAAGTATGTTTTCCTTTGATTGCGGCATTTATTTCCCTGTAATTAAGTAAAAATCTGCTCAGCGTTACTTAGCTCTAAAATCATCACATTGAAGTCTCATTGGAAGATAAACCAGGAAAAGCTATACTACTCAATAGGGTTGAAGGCTAGAAGTTCTATCTGACGGTCCTACTCAAAACACAAAAGATTTTTGTTTAAATCATTGAGCAGATCTTATTGACAACTAATTTAATTTTCCTCAAACTTTCTTCAATGTTATCATTCATCTGTCTATCGCGGCGGTATTATCGACGATTGTCAAAATCCACGAAAAGTGACACACCAAAGTAGAAGCATTTTCATGTGGTAGAGAGCTCTTCAAAATATGTAAATATCTGTCTAAAATTCTGTACTGTTCTAGGTCATGACCTGCGTTCCGCGACCCTATTAATTCACGTTGAGAGCCACTTACGGAATATTTATCTTCTGAAAAACCTTTTAAACCGCAAAACAAACATTAGCAGCCATTCAGTAAAATAAACCTTGAAACCACTGTTCTCAAACACATAATGGTATATGTGCCGTATAGATTCCTTTGAAAGTTTCGTATTTGTGGAACAAGCAATGCTTTCCGAACTACGGATATATATATATATATATATATATATATATATATTATATATATATATATATATATATATATATATATATATATATATATATATATATATAGAGAGAGAGAGAGAGAGAGAGAGAGAGAGAGAGAGAGAGAGAGAGAGAGAGAGAATGCCCCAAAGCCAGTTCACTACGATGTGAAAACGGTGTAGTCTTTTGCCATCTTTTACTGCGTTCATAATACGTGCATGTGTTGGTGGATGCTTATAGGACTATTGACGCAAAAATTCCCCCAAACTGTTACATATTTTTGTAAAAAAGAAGAATGAATACGTTTGAATATGAAAACGTATTTATATAAGTTGCTGTACAACGAATGTTGAAGAATGAATACGTTTGAATATGAAAAAGTATTTATATGGGTTGAATATGAAAACGTATTTATATGGGTTGAATATGAAAACGTATTTATATGGGTTGAATATGAAAACGTATTTATATGGGTTGAATATGAAAACGTATTTATATGGGTTGAATATGAAAACATATTGATATGGGTTGAATATGAAAACGTATTTATATAGGTTGAATATGAAAACATATTTATATGGGTTGAATATGAAAACGTATTTATATAGGTTGAATATGAAAACGTATTTATATAGGTTGAATATGAAAACGTATTTATATAGGTTGAATATGAAAACATATTTATATAGGTTGAATATGAAAACGTATTTATATAGGTTGAATATGAAAACGTATTTATATAGGTTGAATATGAAAACATATTTATATAGGTTGAATATGAAAACGTATTTATATGGGTTGAATATGAAAACGTATTTATATAGGTTGAATATGAAAACATATTTATAAAGGTTGAATATGAAAACGTATTTATATGGGTTGAATATGAAAATGTATTATATAGGTTGAATATGAAAATGTATTTATATGGGTTGAATATGAAAACGTATTTATATAGGTTGAATATGAAAACGTATTTATATAGGTTGAATATGAAAACGTATTTATATAGGTTGTTTAACACGTCGGTTTTAAGATAGTTATCAAGTTATCCAATTGATTGTTTTGTTGAAGATTGTTGATTTGTATTTTTTGGAGTGAAAAATCAAAATAGAATTTGCTGGAACATTTAGCTTTATGGCATCAATTTCACTGAACAAATATTGGTGATGTGTGGCATATTTCTCATTTGTAACTAGCCGAGACAAAATCTATTATCGGAAAAGAGCTTACTTTGTTTTTCATCGATGTGTTTTTGTCGTGCCCGCTTCCCTTAAACTACTTAATGTGTCACTTTATGGAGTTAATTTAGATCATGTGGGCAATGAAAAACTTTTAGGACTCTGTGTGGATGAATTCTATCTTGGTCCATTCATATATCAAATTTATGTTCTTGTATATCATCCCACCTTGCCCTATTAGGTAAAATTAGTGCATACCTTCCTCTAAAGCAAGATAATTTGTCTATAATGGTTATATGTTACATCTGATTTACAATGCTGGAACTATTTGGGGGCAATGCATGCAACAACAAAAAATTGATAAAGTTTCCAACTACAAAGGAGAGAAACGCGTTTGATTCTAGATGCTAATGTCTGCGTACCATTCATGCAGTTGTTTAAAGAATTTAACTGGCTCACTGTCAGCATTAGAATCACCTACCACAAACTTATTTATTTGTTCAGATCTATTCATAACTTGACTCCTGAATACCTTCAAGAAAACTTTAAATTGATTATTGATTCCACTGCATATAATTTACGATTACTGGAAACCAACATTCTTTTTCTCCCAAGATTAACACATGACTTTTTTTAAAAATAGTCCCCAGTTTTTAGGAATGTTATTGTGGAATTCACTACTGGGTAATTTGAAAGTTGATAGCAATAGTGAAAGTTTAAACATGACTGCTGCAACCACCTTCTTAAACAGCAATCCATTTGAAAGTCTTCTAAGTATGTATATATATTTCCTCTCTGTGCGTGTGTGTGTGTGTGTGTGTGTGTGTGTGTGTGTGTGAGAGAGAGAGAGAGAGAGACAGAGAGAGACAGAGAGACAGACAGAGAGTAAAATCAAGGTATTAATTTGTGAAGTGTGCATGATTTTTAGTGACAAGTTTGTTTGGTGAGGCCGGAGGGGAAATTAGTGTTTGTACCGCTAACTGTGTTACCCTCTTGAAATAAAGTATTATTATTATTATTATTATTATTATTATTATTATACACCATGTACACATACAGAATAAGACTTAACGCTATGCATGTTCCGCGGTACACATTCTAACCCACTGCCGAATCTACAACACGGATAATGGGACGCGATAAGTGTGTCGTCCGCGGGACTTCATGATAAGCGGATTCTTTCTTCTTCCAGCTTTTGTCCCATGTGTTGATTAATGGACAAGAATGCGATGGAGAGCACAGCGTGCGAAAAACAAATATGTCGTTACGAGGTTGGGAGTAGATTGACAATCACCTTTTGTAAATGGTTCTTATCTTTCATTTTTTTTTTAAAGAAAAATCCCTTGTTAACATCGAGATAGATAGTTAATGCAATGTAAGAGAGGTACATAAAAATATGCCAAAGTTGTCTCTTTTTGTTTGCTTGAAATATGCAGTCGACTTTGTCTATTTTGCTGGCGCAAATTAACGTACCGCCCTATGTCACTCAACCCCAAACACGTGCCGATACCTAAGATATCACTCAACCCCAAACACGTGCCGATACCTAAGATGTCACTCAACCCCAAACACGTGCCGATACCTAAGATGTCACTCAACCCCAAACACGTGCCGATACCTAAGACCGCCAACCAATACTAAAGCTGGAAAAGCACAAGAATCACGTTGTTGACAAGCATGTGCACTGGCAGATTTTCAGACATTCAGGCCTATATTATTGGCCTACCCTTCCGGCAGCTTGTACCCCCTATCGATTTTAAAAACGAAAGGCATCAAGGATATACAAAATGCACAAACCATAGTCATTTCATTCGTAAATTTATAATTTCTAACCTGATTATTGCCAGGGGGTCTCTAACACTGTCATCTTGTTTGCGTTTCAATCCAAACGGAGTTTTCAGTGTAAAAAAGAAACCCAGCCTGTTCAGTGTCCTTTTCCGCTTCCTGAAAAAGTCCATTTTCAGTGAGGTTCCTTGGACTACACATACATAGAAGGATAGAAGGTAAAAAAAAAAAAACACCTGTCGTCTGCATCCAATATTTGCAATCTTTAGCTTTAATATGTCTCAAAAAATGTAACAAAATAAAAAGGGCAAGCGATAAAAGAAATGTAGTCCCAAATTTACAGAATTATTCGGAGCATATCGAAGACGCTGAACTACATCACTCCAGTTGTCTGAAAAATACAGACTCGCCAATGCAAATGTGGCGGCCGTCTTAGTGAAGAATCTCCCGTTTGGATTGAAACGCGAAGGAGATAACAGTGTTAGAGGCCCCATAGCAACAATCAGGTTAGAAATTATAAATTGATGAATGAAATGACTAAGTTGTGTGCATTTTATATATCTTTGATGCCTTTCGTTTTTAAAATCGGTAGAGGGGTACAAGCTGCCGGGAGGATGGGCGATACTATAATATCCGTCATCTATCAGACTGACACACTATATCATATAAAATTTCAAATCGTTAGAACGTAAACATTTTTCAAGTATTTTTCATTAGATTCTCAGTATGCATTTAAACATTAACGCTAATTCACATGGGTTAAGAAGTATCAACATAAACAACAACAACAACAACAACAACAACAAATGAATTTATGTGATGTGCTATGCTAATGAGTATGGCATAGTTATCTCGGGTCTGGCGATTGGTCAATCAGTTAGCTATACTAGGCACTGAAGGTAAAAATGATCCAATGTTTTACTTTTACTAGATCACTCCCTGTATCAATGAAAAGCTTTAGAACGGAAAAACCTTGTACCAATCATTCCCTTATACCTTGAAGAAAATTATCCACAATGACTTGCAAAAACGGCCGATTTTGTCCATGAATAAGTGTAGGCTTTTAGAGTATACTAAGAATTTCATGACACCTGGTTGAAAAACATTAGTTATGACCATATGAATCTGCATATGAAATAATGTGACAGTCATCTAGGTGACGGACATCAGACCAAAAATTGTGTGACAAACTTTCAGTGTGCCTGTAATTACGGAATGCCTAACGCAGTTTCCAAGCAAAAGTCTTGGTCGCCAGTCCGTATGTATCAGAGAATGTTACAGATTGAGTGACATAAGGAGGTAGGTCTTTCGCATTTCTCACATTCCTATATGTGTATGATCGTGTTTTCTCGTGTAGAACACAGATGGATGAAATCGCTATCTTTTATCACTTGATTGTTGTATTTCATCATATGATCTTCTACTGCGAGCATAGTTCGCACGAAGTGGCATAAACTCACCGATTTCCATCATCACTTGCACAATTTCTTTCATAATAATGAAGATAAACAGTAATTACAACATAAATAGGCACTAAAACGAGCAGCGGTTAAAGTTAATGTCCCTCAAACAGAACGTTTCGCACTGATCGATCTTGCTACATTTAAAGCTTGTGCAGCATTCGAACCACCTCGGCTTTTTCTGCGAGACACAAATATGCCTCAGATGTATGTCTGTGTAGTAATTTGCAGAAAATTTACACATGTTGTTCGATTGAAATTTCTCCGCAAGAAAAGAAACCGCAATCTATTCGGACCACCTCGACTATTTATTGACAGAGAAGTTGCAATTGAAATAAAAAAATAGTTTGATGCATTCGCAACTTCTCATTCAATCCTTGTTTCGTAAAATCCGAGTTGATCCGAATGGCAGCTATTGGAATACATTTGAATTATGATCCATACGACTGACCTCGAAGTTTCGAATGCTTGTGCAGTCCGATTTTGAAAAAGTCGTTGTTGTAATTGTTATTATTTTTATTTTTTCAGAAATTCATATTCTCATTATTATTTATGAAGGGTAAATAAATTCTACATTAAAGTTGAATCGAGGACTATATCATTTTTTTTTGTCTGTCTCGATTAATTTTATGAATAAGAGGGGACTTTATTTTTAGAGCTGTTCACATTGGTATAATTACGCAAGCTATCTGCAGTAGACAGTTCGGATGCTGTGCAGTTCCATTACCTTAGTGGTCTCAACCACAGTTCTTTGAACTCGGATATGTGTTTAAACGTCAGTTCATGTTCAGTGTAAACATAACTTTTTCTGCTCTATCTTAAGATGAGGAAATTTCATTGGGTGTTTTTTTCTGTTTGAAAATTACACCAGTATTCACAATACGCCATTTGACTTCAACTCTTATTTGTTTTTGTTTTTTGTTCAGGAACGTGAGAAAAATAATCCTCCATTATGCATCGGTGTTTGGATATGAAAATTCTACCTTCGGGATCAGACTTTTGCAAAATTCTGACCTTTGTAATTGTCCTATCCTAGACACCAATGCATATGAAGGATTCTATTAGTCCAGCCCATGAAAGATTATGCACAGTTGTAGAAGAATATATATATATATATATATATATATATATATATATATATATATATATATATATATATATATATATATATATATATATATATATCGATTGCGCTGAATTTCATTCTGTAATGCAATTCAATAAGCTTGTGATCATTATCTACACTGCACATGAACAATCCATTAACATACCTTAATTATATCGGTTTAGTCAGTTATTAACCCACACATATAAAATTTCATTACCTTGAGTCGAACCTCTGGAAAGAATAAATATTTCAATACAATAGTCGAAATTACCAAACCTGCGTACTGCTTTTACATTTAACCTAAAAAAAAAGGAATTAGAAAGAGAAATATCTAAATAATTTGAAGATTAAGATGAAGTAATTCTGCAAAGAGAGCTATCTCGGCATGTCGTCTTCAGTGTGATATAATCAGTATTTACTTGAGTAAAGCATATGTGAAATTATATAGATCATTTCTGTATGCTTTGAAAAAAATACATTATAGCTATTGTCATGGATTGACATCATTCCCCCACCCCAATAGTTGCCCCCCTCCCTCCCGAAAGTGAACCAGGGCTCATAAGGCAAAATCCGTCACACGTATGATGCGTCTTCCTGCTAATACTGCACACATAAAGCTTGGTAAGAAAATATTTGGAAATGTCATTGTCATTTAATTTTTTTTTTTTTTTTTTTTTGGTAGTGGTAAATCTGGCCTTTTGTTCCCTCCCAGTGACCCAAGGGGTGGGAGCCAAGGACGACACATCTCTTGCAGAGGGTTACCCCACATTCAACACAGCCACAAAGTTTCTTGAATTTGCACCTAGCGGTTTTGGAGAAGATATGATCACGGACACAAAGACGGACAGACAATGAAGGGTTTCAAATACCCTTACGGTTCTTTAAAAAAAAATGCGTGGGCATAATAAATAAATAAATAAATAAATAATTAAATAAATAATAATTCCAGTAATAAAATTTTATCGAAATATGTTGCTATAGTTGGGTTCAAGTAGTGATATATAAGAGTCAAACTCATTTTTTTTTCTTTTGAATTCTGAAGTTTATGAAAGTGGACACTAAATATGTACCAATCTCAAATCCACTCTAAAATATTGGCAATGTAAGCTTTTCTCAGCATAATGGAAAGTATAAAGAAAGAATACTAATTTCGTAAACTCAATGTAATTCTTCAGGTATGACTTACTATGTCTTGATCGCCAAATAAGGACTCTTATTCGGCAAATTACGGTCTCGTAGATCAATGGAGCTTTGCAATCGATCCGTTCGTTGTCAACGTTGAGTATTCAGCTGAGGGCCAACCTTTAACACTGAATGAAGAATGGAACTGTCCCATCACTTTTGCCCGTCGCCAGACGGCATGAGTGAGTGATGCAGTATGGGATTTCTAGACTATGACTGGAAGGATTTCTATTTTTTTTAAATTTTTTTAATATTTTTTACAGCAGCCGCCATAATGTACATTACGATATATATCAAACATTAATCAAGTTACCAACGACTGATTTAGAACATATGTCCTTCTTTAGCGGTGTCAACGACAAGAAACCAGTTATGACTTTATTCTTGTTTGATTCTAAATTGACACTGGAAAAGACAGGACTGTTTATCAGTCTACCTGACAACTTTCGGAATCGCTAAATTTGCACTGGTCCCTGCAAATGGTACAATTATATGGATAATAAAGATGAACAATCTCCATTCTATTACAAAATGCTAATTAAATATGAGGTAATTATTACATATGTCAACGGTGCAGATCTTAATCAAAGCAATTATTGGACAATCTAAGAGTGTATAATGGCTAAAATGCTCATAAAATGTACTAAGACACGTATAAATTGGACGAAATGGACTATCTTGCTAAATTTGAATTTATTTTTGTACAATCTGCGCTCTTTTCGGAGATTTTGTACGATTGTTTGCTGTGTTTCGTTTATGACAATTAATTTTTACGTATTTTGTTCTTCTTCTATAACATATATTAGAAATGAAAAAGACCGAATTTGTGGGGCAGGTTAAATGATCTGGTGGATCCTATTGCCCAATCAACACTGAAGTTTGGTATCAGTTTCGTCAATTCTTATGTAGCAGGAGAAGGACGAGGCAAAGCCTCCGTCAAGGATATTTCTGTTCAAAGTTATCATACGTTTCCCAAGGCTAAGGGATTTAGAATAGCTCGGCATGCACATATACCCGCAACCGCTTCACTCCTTCCTCTTATCCCGAGATTCTCCCTCAAATCTCAAACAACCAGTTCTACTCCTCAAAGCGGCCGAAACGTTCCCTCAAATTCCCAGCGCACTGACAATGGAGAGTTGCTCGTGGGACCACTGTAACTAACGAGGACCAAACGATCGAACCAGTTAGATCGGACTCACTTCAGGCCACAAATACCAACTAAGGTAAAAGGTCCGGATTTTATAGTTCAGTTGCTTTGGCGACTAGATTGCCAAAGCAGAATACCTGATTTCGAATCCCAACGGTAGCTGAATATTTTGTCCCTTTCCGTTAAAATTATTTAACTAGTGCCTTTGTCTTTCTTCCTTGAAAAAGTGTTTATCCAGCTTGCATATATCCAGAATCTTATTTTCATTCTACTTGTCATGTTTGTTTTTTTTTTGTTTTTTTTTTAATGTTAAGCGTTTTACAATCAAACCATGTTACCGTCAATTTGGACTGAGCCTAGCAGGTGCTGCTTTTGTCATTCATCTCCAGGCGACCCTCGATGTGCACCGGTTGAGTGTAAGCTATGACTGATCACAACTACTTCATTTTATGTTAGATATAAGGGAAGAATTTGGCCGTTACTACCAAAGGACCACTACATGACAACATGTTGTCTGTTTTATAGTGCGTTTTGACTTGAATTAGCTGGAACAGTAAACAGGCTGTCCCTTCGGTAGGAGGCGACTCTCATTGCAGTTGAATTTAGCTAATTTCAGAAACAGACTTATGCTTGTGAGCGCAATATTAGGAAAACTGTGTTTTGTCTCAGCGCGGCAGAGGGTATGGTCACTATATGTGTTTCTTTCCCGAAGTAACATAGATAAATTAAAGTGACGACAGTCTTACATCAGATGTACAATTACGTTACTACAATAAAACCGACTGACGTCATGACGTGTGTTTAACCTGACGTGAAGCCATCAGATCCTAAGCTTCTCAATACACCACGAGGACAGTAGCTGGACACGTGAGGAGAAATAGTTCATCACGCGAATGCATTAGTCCCTCACATTTAGAAAAAAGATAATTAATATTACATCGTCATGAATCCAGTTGAATTTACCATCGAGTCACGATATATTAATTCTCTGCATTCAATGGTTCATATTATAAGAAGTATGCTAACTAAATCTGGTTCCAGTATATTCTCCTGTAGATTTACATTTCTCCACGCCTTAATTTAAATTTAGACATAAGACATGCTGGAAATTAATAAGCTAAAATGTTTGAGCAAAAAGGTAAAATATGGATTTTTAGTGCCGTTATCCTTAACATTACGAGAGAGAGAGAGAGAGAGAGAGAGAGAGAGAGAGAGAGAGAGAGAGAGAGAGAGAGAGAGAGAGAGATTGTTGTATATCTCCTTTTTAAAATATCATCCCAACGATAAAATCACCTACCCTAATTTTAGCGATATGTTTCTTTGAATTTCGTCACGAGGTAACGTTTCAATCTCATGTCCTTTAAATGGAACAGATACTACAGAAGACACTTCGATCCAACAAATATCTAGAAGCTATGAATTAAATGGTAAAAATTTGCGATAGTAAATGAGCAATCAAATCAATATATTCAAAGCATTACATGGAAAATTCCCATTACCAAATTATGTATAGCTCGACCTAAAGGCTATTTCAGTTTTCGAACGTTATCGATTATTTTTACCTCTGTAGGATATATTTACCAAAATAGCGGTACGCTATAACAAATTTGATGGTTGGAATAGCAAAGAACTGTATTTTGACAGCATACAGTCGCGTAGCTACATGTACGTTAAAACAAAGATGCGCACATAGAGATCTATATAAAAAAAAATGAGAACAAAAAAGAAATATTTTTCTCTCGTCTTTTTATTATCTCCTGCGTACACATCCTAAGTACACTAAATACGCTATTGGCATACATAATTTTATGAAGCAATTACCAAACAACCGTAGGCTGGCCACAATTATGCTGAATGGCTAATAAAATCATGGAAATATCACATCATTAGGTGTGCTAGTGTGAAAAATGACGAGAATCTCGGTACATGCGTCTCTCTCTCTCTCTCTCTCTCTCTCTCTCTCTCTCTCTCTCTCTCTCCATACATACTGTGCGTGCATGCGTACATACGTATATACTTACTTTAGATTTTAGAAGTATACAACTTCCCTAGCTCTATGCTAATATATTACAAAAATACAAATACAAACGTTATGTCCCGGCAACTTGAAAATGATTTATTTGCCTTCAATCACACCATCCATCTGGCGTTAATAGGGCGTACTATATGTAATGACTGCTTCAGCTGAATAATGTTTCTCACATTGTACAATATTTGTACAGGGTAGCTACCACGTGTGTAGATACTTGACCCTGCCAGCCTACTAATCAATCAAATACCGGTAATAAATTTCGTGTAAAATCGTGTCAAGGTACGCTCTCATTGATGACTCTACGATTCATATCAGACCCTATTTTAAAGGGGTTGATTCGTGACTCTGTGCAACTTTCAATCACTGCTTGAAGTTAAAGTGAGATCACCGCTGTTACCAGCAATGGAAAATATCGCTGACCACTTGGTTTTCTAGTGGCTTCAATTCAGCAGGGAATTTGGTCTAGATTTATTCTATCAAGGAGGAATATCTATTGAAAATACCCTGTCTGTTGGCGAAGCCGTGAATATGAAGTAAGTAAGGTATGAATAAAGCACGTTTTGTGCTATAGAAAGTGTTCTATCACAACAAATTTCTTGTACAATATTGTCTTGCAGTCCTATAATGAATTTCGATATATTTGTTTTCTTTCAGGTGTGTCCACGACTTGTAGGTGTATTATGTCTTGCTGGCTAACAATCAATAATATTTACATCAATTTTGAGGGTCCCTAAAACGATTCAAGCAATTGTTATTATTTTATCTTCCTGAATATCTATTTGGATGAAAATCATAACTAAAACGATTAGAAAGCGTATCAAGGTCATCCTCTTTTGAATTTCTGTTCAAGTGACTTACTTTAACTTGATTTTTGTTCTCATTATTATCATTGTCGACCTACCTACCAACCAACCGGCCACCTCATTTTCTCACCATATTAAATTTCGTTTATATATGTCTATCTATGTACGTAATCGGTACCATATATATGTACGTAATCGGTACCATATAGCCAGTATTATGCTGAAGTGCCGTTAACATACATACATACATACATACATACATACATACATACATACATACATACATACATACATACATACATACATACATACATACATACATACATACATACATACATACATACATACATACATACATACATAACCATGTAGCGTTCTGTAACATCTTTCCTTTTTCCAAATCGTTTTTTCCTAGTTCTTTCTTGCCTCATTCCTACCTTCACACTCCCACATAAAAAACGCGTTTTTATTGAATGAAGTCAGCCTCCCTCACATCAGTTTAATACAGGTGAGTTGCCATTTTACCTGCCTTTATATCAATCATATTTGAATGAATTACTCCTCGCTTTTCATATGGATTAGTTTAAAATAAATTCCAAAGATTTGCTCATGCATACTTTATAATTAAGCTATCAGCATAACTACACAGCAGCATGTCGTGCAAACATGTAGGAATATGTAATGCATTTGCAGAATGAGTGCTATCTCAAGAAGCATAAGTAAAAAATGTACGCTTACAATGATCTGGGTGTAAGAAATACTATACCTATGAACGTTAGAAAGCAATACAAAATAGTTTTAATGAGAATGCAAAATATTTAATATTTTGTTACTGTGCAAGTATATTTACATCTCGAACTTTAATGCATGAAGCTGTAACAGTGACTGACATATACTGTGCACGTTATTGGTAGTGTCAAGGGTGCAAGACGTGCACGCACATTTGGTGCCACGTTCTAGTTACAAACAATTCTATGTTGATTTTCCTGGCTGATTTGTTTCCCATATTATCTTTATTCAGTGCTGAGGATTATATAAAAAGGGCCAGATTAATAGTGCCCGTCTGTACGACAAATATTTAGTTCGACAAGGATAACGTGAGAGGTTAGTAAACAGTAAATAGTATTTCAAACAAACCACATGACTGGATATTGGGTATAGCACATGAGGTTCGCAAGAAATATTTCATTTATTTTGAGGTTGAATTCATGGTAAAAGAGACAAAATGTATGCAAATACACAAGTTGTCATTTAATTGATGATTTATTATTTTGAAAAAAAATTAGGAAAACATTAATAGTCATATATAATTTACATTCAATCTTCAGATATAAAGCTATTCCTGTTTCAAAATTGAAAAATGAAAATACAAAACATATAGCAGCTGTAAGACAGGCATCATTGCAATAACCTCAGATAACGAGAAAGTGATGAATTACCATTCTTGTATCTTGTAAGATAATATTGATTCACATGATTACAGTCATACATATAGTATATTCGTTTTAAGTCAAATGTACAGTCATACATATAGTATATTCATTTTAAGTCAAATGTACAGTCATACATATAGTATATTCATTTTAAGTCAAATGTACAGTCATACATATAGTATATTCATTTTAAGTCAAATGTACAGTCATACATATAGTATATTCATTTTAAGTCAAATGTACAGTCATACATATAGTATATTCATTTTAAGTCATACATATAGTATATTCATTTTAAGTCAAATGTACAGTCATACATATAGTATATTAATTTTAAGTCAAATGTACAGTCATACATATAGTATATTCGTTTTAAGTCAAATGTACCAGTCTAGGCATATAACCCAAGTAATGCTTTATTTCTCATTTTAAAGATTTATAAATAAAACTAGTTAACTTCATAACAAAACATGCATTAGAACTAAATATTAAAGTGACATTTAAACATGTTTTGTTTTCTCCAATAATACGTAGGCATGTGCTTCTTCCTAAGTTTCAGATACGATAGACATTCAATGAGAAATTCATAGTAATCTTTAAATATTGAGCAAATTTTACTTAGTTTATTTTCGTTGTGTTATTTGGTCTATTCCATTGACTAGATTCTATTTTCTCTGTCTTATTTGGTCAATTCCATTTACCAGATTCTATTTTCGTTGTGTTATTTGGTCTATTACATTTACCAGATTCTATTTTCGTTGTGTTACTTGGTCTATTCCATTTACCAGATTCTATTTTCGTTGTGTTACTTGGTCTATTACATTTACCAGATTCTATTTTCGTTGTGTTACTTGGTCTATTCCATTTACCAGATTCTATTTTCGTTGTGTTATTTGGTCTATTACATTTACCAGATTCTATTTTCGTTGTGTTACTTGGTCTATTCCATTTACCAGATTCTATTTTCGTTGTGTTACTTGGTCTATTACATTTACCAGATTCTATTTTCGTTGTGTTACTTGGTCTATTCCATTTACCAGATTCTATTTTCGTTGTGTTATTTGGTCTATTCCATTTACTGATTCTATTTCCAATCTATGTGTTGGTGCTCTTAATTTAGTTAACATAATTCTACATTTTCGAATACTGATATCTTCTAAATATGAATGATAATACAATTTGCAATAGTTCTGTAGAAACTAGCTTTTGATGAATTCGCCAAACTAGCATTCCAATTTTTAATAGAATTATCTGTCAACCTTTGTTTTACAATAGTTAGAAACGGAATTGTATCACCAAAACCTTGGAAATCCAAGCTTTGTAACACTCTAGATTGGAAAGTGTAAATCTAACCATGAAAGCCCATTTTTACCTTCCAGGTAAAACAGTACTATTATTTAACATCATATTGTACTTAAGTTGTGTATACTTTCTTTCATCTAGATGAATAATTTCTAACCAATCTTTAATTATCGTAAAGTATCTTACAGTAACGCATGACATTCTGCCTACTTCACGATATATAAAATCATTTTGTGCACATTTTTACGCCAAGTAATTTCTTAATGAACTGTAATTGTACCCTTTGAATGGAGTTATTTTTTAAAAATCCCAATACTTCTGCTCCGTAATTTAATTGAATACAGGAGTAACAAGTTAGTCAAATAAATCCAGAACTTGACTTACATAAGCATTGGTGAATTAGTAAAGATATGTACATAATGCATAGACTACTTTCTAAGCCTGGCCAGAGAGTTTTTCGAGCTTTTGAGAAAGAGCCACCAGATGCAACAGCACTACCAAAAACAAGAACATTTTCCTACAATTTCTGCCTCATTCCTTTCAAAGAAAAATATACAATTTCAAGGTATTCTTCAAATTGTCATAGTATCATTACTTTTGTTTTTTAGTTATTTATCGATAATTTCCATCGCAGTATAATTTTAAAGTGTCAAATACTTCTAGCAAACAAATTGCTGAGTCAGAAAAAAATTACAACATTAGTATACATAATAAACATAATTGTATCATACCTATTTCTATCCCATTCACACCATTAAAATTTAATTCATCTTCCAGGTCAGAGGTTCTCAAAGTGTGGTGCTCCGCAAGCTCCATTCATATCCTATATGAGACATTGTCTTTAATGGTCAAGTGGTCAGCGAACAAAAAAAGTTTGACAACCACTGTTCTAGGTCATTCATATATATAGCAAATAAAAATGGAGAAAGACTTTCGCCTTTACGCATACAATGCAAGGCATGAAAATTCTTCATTAAGTGCATACAGTGGCTTCCCCTTTCACTTTATATACTGCATGTATAACTTCAATAACATTTAACATTTTGCCATGAATACCAGGTTTAATAAATTTACACTGTAGATTATCTCTAACAACATTATCAAAATCCCTTTGTAAAATCAATTAATCACAATATCATTTCTTACCACCATTTATCATAAAAGTAAATAAACCATGCAAAATGAATATATTATTTATAGACCCAATATTCTTCCTACAACATAATTGTAATTTAGTATGAAGATAATATTCTTCTACACAATTCTGCAGCCTAACATTCAATATACTTGTAGCAAGTTTTCCAGTTTAACTCAGTAGGATAATACTTCTGTAATTTTTATGTAATTAATAGATCATTTCGTGTGTACAGGAATAATATACCCATCGGACTACATTTATGCACAATGACCTGCATTAAAAACAGTATTAAACAGTATGTAAATTAGTATGTAAACTAAAACGAGAGCATTGACACTTCTTAAATGTGACCTGTTCGTATTCGGATATCAATCCTCGTCTTCATCTTTATATCTGTGATTACAGCACTAAACATTTTTCCTATTTTGCACATCGTTCATTTACAACTATTTACAGTCTGTTCAGGGTACACAAGCAAAGTTATCACACGTTCAGCATCTGTTGTCATATGTATAACATACGTGAAACATATGTGATCCACTGATGGAAAACATAAAAGTTCCCACATGTTAAGGGGGATCGATATTTATCTAATAGACAGGAATATATCAACCTATAGCATTAACATGCAAACCGACCATAAGATAATTAACAGACAAAAATAATGTAAAACGCATCTTAATAGGCAAAATTCCTTACCAAAATTTGTTTTGTAAATTGTCCCTCATAAAAATGAAAAATGCTTGCACAATTTCAAAGGCACGAGTACGTAGTCCAACAAAATGATTAAGGTACAAACCACTTTACAACACACCAATTATTTTATTTTACAAAACATGTTCCGTTTATTGTTTGTCTGCACTTAAAAAAAAGCATATATTTTACATGATCTTAAAAAGTTAGATTAGAAGCACTAAAATGTAATATTTGTACTTAGACGTTTCTCAAATAAAGCTTTCTAGGTGAGTTCTAAATCAAAATTTAAAAAATGTGTACGGTTTCTGAGCAAAATATAAAGTAATCACGCTTGTTTGTATTGTGTCGTGACTCTTGCATCTCCTCAGTTATTGACTGTTTGCCGGTACTGACATGACTTACATTGTTTACTTTAGATGTAGTAGACCGCGTTAGCTTTTCTATACAAAGACTTCTGATTTGGGGGAACTCTTACGAGATTACATATAAATGAGATGTAATGTAATGCAAGCCATTTGGGTAACCATCCCCGATGAGTCTGTAATAAACACGTTAAAATTATGGAGTATCGATTCCCCTTAACTATATGTTGATCTCATATGTAAATCATATGTATATATGTTCATCTCATATGTAAATCATATGTAATTCATATATACATATGTTCATCTCATATGTAAATCATATGTAATTCATATATACATATGTTCATCTCGTATGTAATTCATATATACATATATTCATCTCATATGTAAATTATATGTAATTCATATATGCATATGGTCATCTCATATGTAAATTATATGTAATTCATATATACATATGTTCATCTTATATGTAAATTATATGTAATTCATATATGCATATGCAAAACATTGATGTGCCATCTATCATCTTTTGGAAACTTATTCTTTGCGGTTATTTCCATGTGTGAACCAAACGTATATTTACACATTTAGTGTTATGACATGTATGATGACATCACAAGTTTAACATGGGTGGGACATTTACATGTAAAATATGCTGTCAATTGTGCTATTCGTGTGTAAATATAAACGTAAATGTAGTGTTGAATATTTTTGACTGTATGTTTAATATGAAATGGAACTTTTCATGTAAAAATGCAAATTTGTTGTCACGAGTGTTTTTCCCGTCTATACCCTCTTAACAACTGCTTTTCTCCTATCCCATTTAAAAACATTTAAGTTTTAATTAATCTTTTATTTTATATCGTTGTAATGAACACTTCATCTAATACTCTGGATAGAAATGCAGTTAACATTTATAATCAAATACAGATATTTGTTGTTGATACTATTGAATGTGTAAAGATAACAGATACATTTATTTTGTGTGCGTGTGTGTGGTTCTTTATGCACACACACACACACACACACACACACACACACACACACACACACACACACCTATGCGTAAATGGAGGAGGATAGAAATAATCCATGACATGCGCTTGTGTGGGACAGAGAAAGCTGATCCTCGGGATCAAATTTCAGGGCAGTAACGGCTCATGCCTGCCTGCAGACTCAGACCCTTGGGTTGGATTTCTGCATCTCACATCAGTGCAAACGATGTATTCTATGACTGAATCTCATATATACGAACTGTCTCACACATACAGGAATGAAATAAAAAGGCATAAAACGGGAATAAAAAAACAGTTTGGGAAAGAGAACACACAAAAAAAAAAAACAGTTTGGAAAAGAGAACAAAAAACAGTTTGGAAAGAGGACAAAAACAGCGACAAGATGATATATGAATGAGATGAAGTAATGGAAAAATCTATCCACATTATTCCTCTCTCTCTCTCTCTCTCTCTCTCTCTCTCTCTCTCTCTCTCTCTCTCTCTCTCTCTCTCTCTCATGTCTAGATGACAGGTTCAAGTGACTCTGCACATACACAAGTGCTGTAAACTTCGGTACATTTTTCTCTGTGTACACAGTTTACCTTTAAGCTAGCACCCGTTACAAGGCTAACAGATTATTGGGGTGTCAGCAGAGATTGTGGTAATTCATTCCTAGCAACAGACTTCGCAACGACACTTGTATTGTGCAAAAACAAACATTTTCGGACTTGATTGTTGCCGGACGCCACTGAAAGTCGTAAAGCCAACATGTTGTCAATTTATCCACGTGAGTACTTTGCTATTTTCTGATTCTTTTTTTCCTGAAAATGTTGTGGGAGAAATTAAAAAACCGGTAATATAATTTAATTTAAATGCAAAGGATAATGCATGATATCAGCTCATTAGTCACCTTCATTGAATAAAGACATTATTGTTATTATTATTATTATTATTATTATTATTATTATTATTATTATTAAAGAAGCTAACTTGAAATTGTTTCTAACGAGTTTCTCAGGACCTACTTAGGACAATTAATATGCTATAAAATGTTACATGCAATTCTGTCAGATGAAAATGGAATCAATCAAAATTCACCTATGCCAGAAATAGTATCCATTATCTAAAATGTATTGACTTCTGTTCCATGTTTCTCTACACCGTAGTATGAGTAAATAAACTTCGACAGAACTGGAATAATATCATCGTAGCTCACGTTTGAAGTTTCGCCTAAATCCAGGTGCATTAATGTACCGTTTCTTTTCTATTTGGCTATGACTGAATACAGAGGTAAAAGAGGAAGTGTTCTCCTTGTTGGTTGCCTGTTCATTGTCAATAGAGATGGCCAATATGTAATTGTAAATAAACTTAATACGTAGCATAATTTAAAAAAAAAGTATCTAATAGGGCGGTTAAAAAGAATATAATGTCTTAAAAAAGAATTCAAATTTCGAATGGAATTCCTGACACGTTCTGTGCAGATTTTATTTAAAGCAAATTATCACTAATTAAAAAAAGGCGTCCCTTGAATTTGGTTCTTTAATGTTCCAACATGATGAGAATGATTCAGTGCTTTTTTTTAATCAAAGTTTTACCTGTACAATCCACAGTCAACATAAAAAGGTTCTCTTGTAAGGCCTGTCGACCTATCGTGAAAATAATAATTAAAATTTTTTTATGCAATCACATCATACAATTCTTAACAAGCGTGAAGTAATAAATACATGTACAATATATGGTTTTACTTTTAAAAAATATTTAACATCTGGAAAGGTAAATCGTTTCGGATTGGTCGAACGTCAAAAATTGCAGCACGATATACTGTCAGAAACTTTGAAACAATTATGGCGTCACGACGCTCCGTGTGACGCAATGTTGCGGATAATAACTTGTTTAGCTGTTTTTCGGCAAAAATTTCCAAAGGTTGTTAGAATGGAAATGACAGTCTTTGAAGATTTGAAGATGTAAATGGTGGTTTTGTTGTCGCAAATATCAATTGTCCTCAGATTCTCATATACAAGACTTATCCCCTACATTGTAATATAATGTGAAGCCGTATGCCTCATACTATGAGGTCCCATGCCTCGTGAATTTTATTTTTTTATGTTTTCGTGTTATGGCTTTATTATTACATGGCCTTTATAGGCATCACAACCAATTGCATTATATGTTGGGCATTCTTTGTACGACTGGCATGTTGTCGTTGGTTCAGAAGTTAAGGTCATCAAAGCCTATGTAGCGCCAGAAGAATAATGATTAAAATCCTAATATAGATTATGATCAATACAGACGTAGATGTTTTCCCAGTCCACTCAAAATACCGTAAATTTCAACATCTGCAATTTTATGATACCATTTTCCATCATTATGCGAAAGTGACATACAAATAATTGATTTTTGAATTGATATTGTCGATTAGTAAGGAATGACATATGTGTATGCTTGTGTGTGATTTCTTTAAATCTTTTCCAAAGATGAACAGTGCAACATGATATTTAAAATCAATGTTGTCCCATCTTTAATCATAACAATGCAAGTATAGAAGCATGACCTTACATTAAAAGTTCATCGACTGATGTACATGCGATATAAGTGGAACTCGCATTAATAAAGCGCCGCATTTCCTCTATAGCGATAATCACAGGTATCGTTTCCTGATAAATAGTTGGCTTTGCACTGCCATTAACCTTTCATAAGTAGGTTTTTCTATTTTTCGCTCAATTTTCTATGTGTACATATTTGCGGACGGAACACTACGAGTTCTGGTATTTTCTAAATAAAAATTGAACATTTTGTGCGTATACATTTATTTTGTTTGAGTATATTTTGTGTGTGTGTGTGTGTGATTTATAAGTGGTAATGCATGATGGTACATTCATGTATATTGGCGACCCTCCCATTCCTTTCTGATATATTCATTGTACAAGTGACGTATTCCTAAATCTATATCACACCAGTTTGTATGTAACGAGATTGCCATTTCAACTTTCAATTGATAATTGATACTGGCATGTTTGGTTCTTCCTCCGGCTGCTGCATGTATTTACAGACCTACGCACTCTTGGCCTATCCGACTGTCTCCTGGTGGCAGATATGATGATAATGACAACGCTCAATATATTAGTTCTTGACTTGTGTGAGGGCGCACAGAACCGTTTTAATGATGATTTATGTTTGTTTTGATGTGTCCTCGGAAACGGTTGCAGCTTAAACGGAGATTATATGTCCAATCCTATGACATCGATATCAAACAATTAGGAAGATTGAAAACGGAGCTTCCGGCACATGGATCGTTAGAATAAACAAATACAATGTTGGTAACAAAGCTTGTGACATTTTTAGAAGAATTAGAATGACACGTTTTCCATCAGGTACTCCCTTTGATGCTAAATCCTCATGTACATCATCAGGTATTCACTTCGATGCTAAATCCTCATGTACATCATATGGTATTCACTTTGATGCTAAATGTACATCAACAATCTTTTCAACTTCTACACGGGAATCAAATATATATTGTAGTTTTATGGGGTGCGGGGATTTGTTTGAAGGGAATAGTTTCTTTTATGGTTTAATTGTAAAATTCAAACTGATGTTAATGACATACATTTGAAACTTGGACTGCATACAGTAATAATTGCGTACATTCTGTTCCAATATGTGTGTGTGTGTGTGTGGTTTTATCAGGCATCTCAAGTGAAGATAGTCCGATCCACTGGTCATTCGATTGTATTAACTACACTACATAAATCTGACTTAACTCGGCTCCGTATAATACCATACTTAGAATAATATCAGTAAACTAGCTGAGCATGGTCACTAAGTTATTATTTTTGTTGTTGTTGACTTGTTGAGAAACAGATATGCTGATAGATGACGCAATGATTTGCATACGTACTTCTTAAGATCTGTTAAATTTATAGTTTTTCAACAAAACATCTTAGGTTTTTCATCGTTGTTCTGTGCGTTTTTCGAGGATATATATATATATATATATATATATATATATATATATATATATATAATATATATATATATATATATATATATATATATATATATAAAATTACATTTTTACATAAACCAGCTTCTAGATTTCTAAAAGCTATTAAAGCTTTATCTCAGTTCTGGGACGTTCTTTTTTATCAATGGAAACCTTAATGTAAAATTCCACATCATTCATGCAACAGAAGACGGGCAAAAGTTGTGCATATAAAACCAGTTTAAGCTTTCATGCAGTTTTTGATTCTTACAGACGGTTTCTTAGCTGTCACTGCGTTTTCTGTTTTATATGTATCTACTGAAGTAATCGTGTAGTTCGTCATAAAGATGCGATTTATATTCGTATTTCCAGTAACCGAATTCACCCACCACTCTTATAGATCTGTCGCTGGATGAGATGAGAATGGGATCTGATTTTTGGATTGACTCAGTATTTCAGAAGGCTTTATTCATGAATAAAACTTCAAACAGAGAACTAAAATATCCATACAACACAAACTATATCTGGCGGGATAGTGTGTGGGCGAGTTCCTATTCTTTGGAATTTTGAATAATTATATCTCACAATAAATAAAAACTTTGTCAAGTTTGGGCTAATATACCTAATATGAAATGAACAACTTCATCAAGTTTGGGCCAATCAAGCTTGTTGCCAGGGATAATGGCCCAGCTAGAAAGTTAAGCGTCATGTCAGCCGTTTATTCTCAGACAAACTTTATTTTCAAATAATTTAATAGTGTCAATTAGTTTTGACCGATTTTTCATTGATTTTCGTTAGCTTTCACAACATAACTACATTTTCGGTCAATATTCTGCCATACACCTTGTGCAATTTACAAGCTTCACCCATTCGCTTCACTGCCTCTCATTATCCTCCATGCTATAACATCAAAGTTGATTACGTCTTTCAAACGTAATATTTTCCAGTTTGAATGAAAACGGTGACACCATAACTTCATGAAGAATCAATCACAACATTTTCAAGATCAATGTGTTAAGAACATAAAAGTGCGAGACAAAGTTTGGTAACTTTGAAAGATCACAGATGTTTGAAATCACTGAGAAAATCGACATCATCTCACGCATGAGACCGCATATTGTGAAATGTATTTGTTCTGTACGCATGTCTGTCTGTCTGTCTGTCTGTATTCTGTATACAAGTTTATAATTGCGTATGTATGTGCTACGCATGTATATATATATATATATATATATATATATATATATATATATATATATATATATATATATATATATGCACGTATTAAGTACACATACTTATAATTATGTTTATAGGTTTTAATATTATATACATATATTACCATGTTTGTGCTGATTTGTATTTGTAATTATGCAGGTATAATTGAATTGTAGTCTTAATTATAAAATACTAGATTATATAAATTAATATCTATACATCTTTTGTGTGTTTTCTTATGCACGTACATCTGTTGGTAGAGCTATTGCTTACTGGTCTATATATTTCTAATACAATATGTCTTAAGATATTACAATAATTATATATATCAGTGTATCCATAAACAGAGAATCTTACATTAGTGCTCATTTCAAAGAAATTTATGAAACGAGTCGAATAATTTATATCATTTGCGAGCCTCGGCAAGCAAAAGACTGAAATTATCCCACGAGTTTCATAAATTTCATTTTAAATGAACACAAATGTAAGATTCCATTTATCGTACGACGAAAAATACTGATTTTATTTGTCCAAACTAGAAAATAATGTATTGAAATGACTTTGAAATACATTAAAATGTCTCAATGATTACGCCTTTCGTTAGGATAACGTTATGACGTCATGAGATGTCATTACGCGTGTTCCAGATAAGAACGTTTTGATAAAACATAGCAGTCATGTGATAAACAGATGATCTCAAATGGGTAATGATTTAATATTGAATTTATGAAATGGGTTGAATAATTTCCAGCTATTGCGAGCCTTGGCGAGCAAAAGATGGAAATTATTCAACGAGTTTAATAATTCAATATAAAATCAGTATCAATTTGAGATTCTATTTATCACATAGTTCGTATTTAGAGTGGAAAGAGTCTAGATATAAAGGAGAACAAATAATTTTCGGCACTTCATTTAATTTTGGCTCAGATGCTACACCTTTCAATTTTTGCGTTTGAAAAATATACCCAGACGTGAGTTGAAACAATATTGCACAATTCGATAACTAATAACATTTAAAAGTAGATTTTTGTTTACAAATTACAATGCAAAGAGCAAATGTCCTTCCAATCAATAGAAAATTTGACACGGACATCATTTGTCAACACTGGATGTCCTATGGAAATTCCTGTGTGATGTCACAAAGTTCAGTCAGTCAGGTCAGTTAGAGTATTTATGGCGCCATATACATGGATTTCAATGAGACTATTTACAAAGTTTCCACCGAAAAGTATGTCGATTCCCCATGCACATTCACCACAGACGCAGTATTGGATATGGTAAAGGAATAACATTCCAGTTGTTGGATATTTGTTTTTGGAAGAATGCTGTGATTGAATAACCTTTTGTTAGTTGAGAGGCCATCATTTGTCGACATTCTCTCCAGAAGAGAGGTTATTGTATTTACTTCTATATGTTCACATTTAAACCATGCTTGTCCTGGGGGGTAGTGTGCAAGAGCCATACCGCGTGGTAGCGGCAATGTAAAGGTGACAGTCTGCATTATAACAGGCTGGCGTGCATTTCTCTGCATTGACCGGGCATGTTCGCGTTGGACAACGTGAAGGATTTTCTCGGTTCTCCCACATTTTCCATTAAACAATACGAACGTGTACTTGTGTTCTAATTTTTGTTTGGCATTCGAAGAATTATATGTAGGATAAATGCTATATTCCAATCTGTGTAACTAGTCGCCTGTTTTTTCTAATATCCACTCGGCTCCGATTTGAAAGACGACCGTCATATTGTTGATAGCAATAGTAAAATACACTGGCTCCAGCAGGCGAGGCAAAGAACATTCCCACTGTCGCAGCTAATCAATAATGAGAATACTGCGCAAGGATATCATGGGCGTATTTGGACCAATCAGATTCACAGAAAGTGATATGATAACGTGACATATCAAAAATAATAAACCACAAACACTATGTAAAGCGTACCAGTATGTGATAAATTGTATTGCAAGTCTCGCATTTTTTCTATACTCTACCTTACCAGAATTACGTAATGATCGGAGTTATTGTGTCTTTTCAGCACGTGAGTCAGGACCTCGTGACAAAGGAATGAACATCTCTGACCAATATAACTGAATGCTGGACCAATATATGATGAAATATTTGCAGCATGCCCCCAAACTATCAAGATCGAAATCACGTTATCGGTTTGAGGGCGCCAAGCTCCCGTGAGACGGAGTACAAGTTCATCTCGGACACTGTGAACGACATTTGTATGGAAATAAAGGAGTACGCAAAAGACCACTTTAGCAAGAGGAAAATTAACTACGAGTCATGCACAAACTGCATGAGGGAGCTGTGCCAAAAATGGAATTGGCAGCCTTCCAAAACTGAGACTTGGAAAGATTTATTGGAAAAGACCAAAGTCAGAAATGTTGATAGTATGAACGACAGCGAAGATGTCAGAGATTTGGTAGCACTGTGTGAAAGATCAAGAGTATTTGAAAGTCTTATCCCTCAATTAAGAGAAAGACTGGTGAATTGTTTAAAGCAGCATGTTCAAAAATATTGTGTAAGTTTCGTGGAAGAGGCTGAAGGTGTTGATGCCAGACCGGTCCATGAGTATGAAGAGGCGATTAGAAGCTACCAGAAAGACATAAATATTAAAGTGGATTCAATGAATGCTGATATTCTAAAGTATGGAGAGCTGAAAACTCCTTTAGAAAAATTCGTAGAAGATGGCGCCAGTGTAGGAACATTAATGGAAGAAATATGTATTCAGATTGTTGAAATATCTCACGTACTTAAAACTTGGGCTAGTGACGATGCAGCCTACCCGGATAAATTAGAACAGGAGGTGTTTTTCAATAATTCGTACAAAGAAAAATTACACGAGGATGTTGTAAAACTGCATAAAAGGAGTTCGTCTTTATCAAGGAGTCTCGAAAGGAGACAAAAACTCACTTCCAAACTTGAAAAGGAATATTTAATTTATAGACGCGAGAAAATGAAATTGAAAAATAGTTTGCAAACGGTTTGCGGGAAGATAGAAAAGTTGCAGAGACAAATTGACAGCATGAATGGAGAAATAGAAGATGCGAAGGAAATGTTGACTAACAAGAGGATGATAACGCCACGGCAACAAGTAGACATGGAACTTAAACTCCATTCTGACCTCAAAGAGTATGAGAGACTATTTGAAAGACTCGAGGTGATGGAGCGTCAGAAAATTAGGCTCGAAAGGGATCTGAAGGAAGTTTCCGATAGGACTTATGAACTGAAGGTTGAGGTAATCACCAATAGACACGATCAGGAAGAGATGAATCAAACCCTGGTGGGTATGGATCTAGAGGAAAAGTCACTTAGGGACAGGATTGATGCCATAGACCGGAAAAGCAACGTCATCAAAAACATTCGGGTCCTCAAGGTCTCACCGGAAACACTCAGAAAACTTCATCGGCGTCGGCGGGAATACCAGCAACATGGTAATTGTTTTACATTTTATTTCGTGTAATTTTTTTAATCAATGAAATTTTTTTGTATGGATAATATTTATTATTCTCAGTGTCACTGGGTCTGGCATAATATCAGTTCAAAACGCCGATTGTATATTAGCACCACATACCTTTTAGTTGCCCATAAGAGCATTTAACATTAACTCCGGTTGTATAATTCGAATAAGTTGTCTTTCGGGGAAAAGATTGGAACTATGTTTATAGTATTTCATTCTTTGTCCTCTCTTTTTTTTTTTTTTTTTTTTGCCTTGCCTCATCAAAAGCTGGAGACAGTGGGGCATATTGGTCACAATGCAAGATTTTCTCATCGTCTGTCCATCATGACAATTACGTTGAATTGCATACTCGAATATAGACAGCCAACAGACTGATTAATAGTCACATAGCAACACAGATTACCTCAAATGATCAAAGGGCCTAGTAATCAAAAGCCAAGATCAGCTAGGCGAAATTAATAAATGTTTAATCCCATGTGTATGTCATGTGTAGATTTCCTTTGTACCTGAATACAAATAAAAGACTGCCACCAACATTGATGACACTATATTATTCAATACAAATGAATAGAGCACGTCACAAAAAACATGAATGCAAAATTCGCAAACAGACCATCAATACTGAGCTATATTGGCAGTATTTGGTACCACAAGGCATGTCTGCATGGTACACTGTCCGTCTTTCGTTGTATGACCTTCGGCATCTTCTATATGTAACATACGACTGTTTGTTTTAGACCGGATTTCAGTCGCTCTTATTTGACAATCTTTGGGATGAGCTAGCATCTTACGTCGGCATATATCAGAGTTAGTACCTTCATGTGCAATTTGTACATTTCAGTTAGATAAGCCTTTCACGTTGTGACGGTTAATTGTGGGGTGTTAACCAACTTAAGTAAACAACATCATATCTGCAAAATCTTAGAAGAGCTTTCAATATTTGCACTAGATATTAATCTCATGCAATAAAGATGTCCGTGATGGCAGGGTGGTTAGCGTGTCGATTCACAATCAGTGGGTTGCAGGTTAGAAATATTTCCCAGACAAGTCCGGATCGGCTGCTGTGGCGTTTTTATTGGTGAGGAACTTGACTTCCAATGCCTCGGCACTAAATAGTCGTTCGTGTACTGATATGCCGTTAAACCCATATGTAGTTCACTACCAAGTAGAACATGGTGCTTCGCTACTTATCACTTTAACTTCGATAACACTTATAAACAGAACCCTGCACTTTTAAAACTGTCGGCTTTAGAAAGCTTAAGGTTTATCAATATTTTTACATTAAAAAATATAAATTTCAAATTATCCATAATCTTTTAACAACAAGCCAGTTTTAGTCCCATGTTTATGTGTTAACTGCTAGGCAAAAAAAAAAAAAAAAAAATGTGTGTTTCCGGTCGGCCGAACGTCCCTGTTTCTCATTGCCGACCCTAACACTTTTCCCCACCCCCAATTTTTTAAAAATAAATAACAAAAATCACATTGCCGACATTGATTTGTGTGCCGATATTGATTTGTGCATCTAATTGAGCCGGTTTTGCCCAGTACTTTAAAGCGATTGAAATATTATTTGATTTATATATAATGTTAAAAAATTAAAAAAAAAAAATACCTGCCTACCCTAATTTTAAAACCAGTGCAATAGGAAACACACATATTTTTTTATTTTTGTTGGGCCCAATAGATCTAACGTCATATATGGGATACAATTTTATTAAATTTAACCACTTGTATCTCCGTGTTCAGAGATATTGTTTGCTGGGTTGATAGGAGGCACTCACAAAGTGAACATATTTATTTGTGCGTCACCTTCAAACCCGGTAAATAACCTTCAGATTGAACTGATATTGGGTCACAGTTCGAAATCAACATTTTCATTAAAGTTAATGATCCCAATTTAACACAAGTATTCGTGTAAACGAGACAGTTTGCTTATTCAAATATTTCAGCTTTTAAAATTTGAATTTAAATGCATGTAATTGATGTTGCCCATGTATCCATGAAATCGACCTTTGTCCATAGCAGAATTAAACCACGCTATTTATTAACTTAACACGTTATATAAAATATGTTTATTTTTATTTATTTTTTGTGGGGTGGTATTTGTTTGTTTGTTTTTGTTTAAATTACACCCTTGTAAGTTAGTATAAACTGTTAATATGCAATAAATAAATAAATAAATAAATGAATAAAATTTTTTATAAAAAATTAACTAAACAAATTTCAAATACTAGAAAATCATGAAAAATAGTTGGAAAATGTGAAAGTTTTGACCATTTGAATTTGCACATGACATATACTGATAGTCACCTAGGTGTCGGAGCAGCAGTTGACGCTCTGACATGTCGTCTATGTACCTGTAGTTACGTAATACATCACTCTTTGCCAGCGATAGTATTGCCTAGCGGTTCATCGGTATTTGCATATGGTACAGTTTGACTGACCCATAGCAATAGATCAATTCTGCATCTCGCCAATTTGGGCAAGAGACTACAATTTCAGCTTACTAACATCGCGAGTTTCGTAATTAGTGCGTTATTTGTGTGCAATTTTTATTTCTTGTTACCCACAGTGTTATATAAAAAAAGTAACAAATAATCCACTTGTTTTACAGGTCAGTTGACCGAAGCATGTCATTTCGTCGCCCAGTTTATCGGTGATGACTGGAAAAAACTATATATCAAGCTACCTTTCAAGCCGGTCCGTGACACCTCTAAACGCCAACACGATGTTGAGATTATCGACATGATCGCCGGCAGGCGGGACAGAACCATTCCCGAGCAGGCGCTAAAGTCTCTGGAAAAATGGAGGATTTTTAGCAGGCGACACGCCGACATAAGTCAATTAGTGCGAAGTCTGCGACAATTACAGAAATTAGAGCTAGCACAGAAGGTAGAGACAAAGTTCGTGGATGCAAGTGCTTACGGATGAATGACTTCCATATATAATCTTTTGCTTTTCATTGTAAACGAAACCTTGTACCAATGTGTACTGTCTCAGTGTCATAGAATACATCAAGGACAGAACGCCAAAGAGACTTGACATCTGCACCGGGTGTCCTTGCCTAGATCAAGGTCTGAAAAGATGGTGTGAAGAACTTTCGTCACGAATCAAGATTTGTGACTGGCTGGGGAATCTCCAAAGATTTGGCATTATAATATGGGGAACACAGGGGTTCACGATGCTACCAAAGACAAAATTATCTGCATATTTTCTTTTCATATCTTTAACAATTTGTTTGATCCGCCTCTTACTGTAATCAAGAGCTGAAGATGGGGTTTGCTACATTTTGTTGAGTTTGAGAATTTATCCGCCTTATTAAAACATAAACGTATTTTGTAGTAAATGTATCGACTATACTATTATTGTCAAGGTTCTGACAACCCGAGATGGCAGCTGTTTTTGGTATCCATTATGCTAACTGCCTACAGTGGTAATTGTCGGTAAGCTAAAGGAGAAGCTGGCCAGACAACTAACTAGGATACATTGTAAAAAAAAGAAGTGCAGTCAGTTTGGGGAATGGTCAGTATAAGGTATAGGATTGTTGGTGATTGCCTGAAGTCATTATTCAGTCCGAAGTATCTACCGAGATTTATACTAGATTCAACAGAAGCAAGATGGTGTTTAAAGGGGGATCACCCTTTTTAGCCGTAGTTTATGTACTGACGCGAGATGGCGGACAGGAGGTCGCCATCATTTTTACTACTCTACCCGGCTGTTTTGGAGCGACCTGTTATCGAATCTTCAGTTAAACTCCATGAACACGTTCTCAGATGTTCGCGACCGAAATCGCCCTAACGCACAGAATTAACTTTAAAACAATAAACATGGCTTATCACATTTGGCATGTTCCGCCATCTTTTTTCTCCTGGCTTCGGAGGAACAATAATCTTGTCGTTGGTGAGATAATTTTCACGATAGCATTGTTCAAGAATTAATAACCGTCTCGTCCAAAAAACGCTCTCCGTTTTAGCAGGTGAACAGGTCCATGTTACTGGTTCGCTGATACTTAGTTGGAACACCTTTGGTCAAAGCCCCCGCCCTCCCGCCAAGCAATACTCCTCTTCAATCTGAACATCTCGATGTTTTTCTACCAAAGTTCCACCTCGAAAATATTATGAACTGATACAGCGTGAAAAGGTGAAAATCAGAAGAAAATGGCAGAGAACTGCATTATGTTAGTTAGAGTAGCACCATACCCAAGCACCTTAATTACTTTGATCAATTATTTGCTCAAGCAGAAGAAAATGTTAAAATAAGTTCAAACTTGAAAAGAGAAACTGACGAATGTTTGGTCAAGAAGAAATCACCTCAGTCGATTATTTGCCATGATGAACGCTTCAATGGTGCGTGATCTCATAAAGTAGATATTGTGTATGCAAAGGCGGCCTCTCTAATATTTCTGAAGTATTTATCAGATCATTGGCGGAAAGACTTGTGTTGTGTGTTATCAAATCTGGTTTAAATCTATGAAGTCCTTCAAAAGGTGTTGAATGGAAACAGAAGGGCAAGGTTTTTAAGTCAAACTCCGTAATATTTTTCAGGAAAACGTTGAAAATTGAACCTGACGTGAAACCTCAGACCAAATTGGATACTAATCCATGAAGACCTCAAAAGTCATTGAGCAAAAACGAAATTTGTGACGGTCGTTAGGTGACGGGACGTGACGTGAGGGATTGACATGTGTAACATTATACGCTCCATCCATAGGCATGGCGTGGACATAAAATGCGATTCTATTGCAACAACAAAGAAAAGTATACAAAAAAACCGATATGGTTGTATTTGGTCAAAAAGCGTGACTTTTTAACAGGTTGTAAGAACGTTAGTTATTCGGATTCCTTACAAAACATGGAATTAATGAAGGTCTGTTTTCTGACCATCTGCTTCCAACTCCAAAAACTATGTACTGTCACTGATTTAGGAAAAACAAAAGAGCTCTCTGGGTGTCTAACCTTGTCTAGGAGGAATTGGGATTAGCTGCACTTTCGTAAATGAAACTTTTCGATTTAGCGCACCAAGTTGTAATGAAATATCTCTGAAGCACTTCACGAATAAACGACCGCTTCATGAATCCATACGAATAAATAAAAGCTTTCGTGCATATCAGCAGTCAGCTTCACGCTTTCATATTATCTTGTCTGTATCAGATAATTTATTTTTTAAGGTTATGAGAAAACACAGAAAAGGTTTCAGAATAACATCAATTGAAACAAAATTCTGTTTGGCGCTAATTATGTATACTATCATAAAATCATTTCCCGGTAATTTATCTATGGTTAGGTGCCGTATTTTTACGGTAATTTATCTATGGTTAGGTGCCGTATTTTGACGGGCTTTAGTCGGTTTGCAAACTGATGTAAGTATAAGTATGGCCGTCGTTTTGACTATGCCATGTTTCTCATATAGTTGATTAATGTCACTTTAAAGTTTGTTATGGGGTAACGTGTTGAAAGGTGCAAAATTAAAGGTCTGAAACAGTCATGGAGTCTAATAGTACATCTGAAAACAGGCAAAAAGAGCTATATAAATAGGCATTGTTTTTTTAAGTCTTCCTTTAAGTTGACTTTTATTATCAATAAATTAGTGTGTAAACCCCGAGGCCCAAAAAAAAAATATTAAAAAAAAAAAAAATTAGACCACGAAAAGGTAACCGAATAAAAAATAGAATGACACTTGTAAAATCATTCAGTTATTCGAGCTATATTATATCCTTTACAAATGTTGAACAAAGAAAATCCCCTTATGTCTAATCCTCGTTTTAAAAATGGAGAGGTGTTCGATTTATCTGGGACCTCGTGCTCAATATTTTCCAGGAATGTGGAGATACTCTCGCTATAATTCTCACTTAATATAAACTTTAAAGATTTTTTATTTACTTATTAACATCAGGCCAACTGACTGTTACTGAATTGCGAATTTGGAATCTTGACTTTATGATGATAAAAGTGCACATATGAAATGTAAAAGTATTTCTGCGGCAAAAATGAGATTTGAAACAAGTGAAGCTCTGAGTGATGCTACAAGAATAGAAAAACAAAATTATGGGTTTCAAAATCTTCGGCCTCAAAAAGGAGACATTAAGTATTGGAAAGGTTAATATTCCGAAAATGTAATTACCCAATATTGACAACTTGAAAATGTAATTACCCAATAATGACAACTTGAAAATGTAATTACCCAATATTGACAACTTGAAAATGTAATTACCCAATAATGACAACTTGAAAATGTAATTACCCAATAATGACAACTTGAAAATGTAATTACCCAATAATGACAAGTTGAAAATGTAATTACCCAATAATGACAACTTGAAAATGTAATTACCCAATAATGACAACTTGAAAATGTAATTACCCAATAATGACAACTTGAAAATGTAATTACCCAATAATGACAACTTGAAAATGTAATTACCCAATAACGACAACTTGAAAATGTAATTACCCAATAACGACAACTTGAAAATGTAATTACCCAATAATGACAACTTGATTTCAGATCAAAAGGTTTGGTTGCGTTTGTTTTAAATACTACTTTGGCGTGACATGGATCAAACGCAGACTCTAAATCCTAGTTATGAATTAAAAAAACAAAGTCCAACGCTACAATAATTAAATCAGTATAATGTTCTCCTTGACTTTTGTGACGGAAAATTATAACTTGCTTCATTTTGTAAGAAAATAGCTTTTGCATGGTCAGACCTTGATGTTGGACACAAAAGGCAACAATCGAAGATCATGATACCCAGTTGGATTTTTCTTATTTAGTCTTTCCAACAACCCTTTGCAAAAATGCAAGAATGAAGTAGAGCTACTTTTAAAAAAAAGTAGGGGAAAATACGAATATTTGATAAACAAACAACAGTATGAAATTTATGTACATTACTGGAAATATAAACCCCTTTTTTGACTTGTCTTCGTAAACTTGAAAAAAAGCATGTTCTTAATCGCATATTAGATGTCTCTTTGATCCAGATTGCCTCTATCTACTAAACACCCAATTCCACATCACAGAGACCACATTTTGTATTTGCTTCGCCACGGCCGTTCATGAAGTGTGCAATCAATTTTGAATATAAAATCGAAAAAAAAGTAAGGATAGTAGGGCCATTTTGGAAAAAGTAGGGCAAAATAGGCCGTCTGACACAGACAATTAGGAAAAACTAGGGTTGCTGGAAAGACTGCTTTACATCCTACAAGTTACGAGGCATTGAACTTTTTTGAAGGCTGAAAAATAAAAACGAGCACGTGTCCCAAGAGCAGTTCTTCTACATGCTTTTAAATCGGTCTCTCATTCCATGATACAAACCAATGACATAAATATTATATATCGCTTATCAGTCTCTCGTTCCATGATATAAACCAATGACGTAAATACTGTACATCACTTTTATTTCACTACATCTTATTTTTGCGAACTTGCATCTCTGGAGTTAATCGCAAGTACATGAATTCTTGCTTGTCGGGCATTGGACTACAAAATGCTTTTAAAAATATTTTGCATTGTTAATTGCGAGAGGTGTGAATTTACTCCTGAGACTCATCGTGAATTATCGCAAAGATGTCTTCTGCACCCCCCAAAAAGTTAGGTGATTCATAGTAGACTGACATCGAGTGTTTTAATATTCATTAAGTCTGATTGAAAGGTCTCGCACATAGTTAACTAGCTATACATTTTTCCCTCAATCATTCTTTCTGTATGGTCAATGCTAATTTCAACCAAGAGGGAATAGATGATTTTTTCTATTTACCAGGTTTTGCAAACGAGAAAGTGACACAAATCAAAAATGTATAATCTCTGATCATGTTCAAATTTTCAGTAAAAAGTGTCATTTCAGTTTGCCTATAGCTGAATGTTATTCATACGGTATAGTGTAAAATGTCTTTGAAATTTGGTTATCTCAGATGAAGGTGAACCTTCTGATTAAAGTTTCTCTCTCATTAAACCAATAAAAGGATGGTGTATTTTGTCATCCAAGTGTGAGATAACTCTTGATAAAATTTTCACAGAAACCACAACTCTTGTAATGGACAAAAAATCTATTATGATGTCATGTTGTACTTTTACATCAGTTACATACTCTTATTTTGCCATAATGTACTTTTGGAGACAGTTATAGTAAGTAACTGCTTTTTAAGTTTAGTCTGCTTGACTTGTACATGCTAGCACTATAATTCATCTTGACTATAGTGTTTATTTTTTAAAAAAACTTTATGAAGTTTGACTTGCAGATTTCATGCTATTTAATATTTAAAATAAAGAGACTGATGAGAGCATATATGTGTATAAATTATGTCTTCTCATTTTGTTGTATAGTTTTTAACCCTCCCAATTCTCGCTCTCTCTCTCTCTCTCAAATAAAGCAGTGTTAACAGCTAGCACAGCAATAAATCACTGAAATGATGCCTTAATTGACAGTTTTAATTTTATGTGCAAAATTGGTCATGAAATGCATTTAAAATTGTTGACTAAAATCAAGAAAGTTCCTTTGCAAAAGCTTTCAGACAAATCCATTTCAAAGATGTTGCACATGGTTTACAAATAAATTAACAAACGGAACAAATAATGTTAAAAATCAGTGCAACTTTGATGATTGTAGGTCTCTCCATTTGCAAACCTAATTTCAGTGTCATATTGAACGGTTTAAGTAGCATACTTTTATGTGACTTTTATAGGTCAGAGTTAATCATAAGTCATAGTTCAGACATGAGTAAGAGTTTTACACTGAGAATGGTTTTAAAATTTTGGGGTTTTGAAAAAGTCTGGCAAACCAGTCCCAAAAAATACCAGTCCAAATCCCCCGTTGAGATTTAGAAAAAGTCTGGCAAACCAGTGCAAATCCACTGTTGGGGTTTAGAAAGAGTCGGGCAAACCTGTGCAAATTCACTGTTGTGGTTTAGGAAAAGTTGGGCAAACCACTGCAAATCCAGTTTGTTCTTTAAATTTCTTTTTTTCTTCTTACTAGAACAAAACTTACTATTAGGTAGTAGCAACCTCAATTCTTTGCATCATATCTAGTAGCAATGTTGAGAAAGTAAATATAGAAAAGTCTGATATTTTTATTTGGCATTTCAGGAATGGAGAAGGTCGGTTTTACTGCAGATCTTCACATGATTGGTGACATGAGCCATGACATGTACAGTCTCTTATATTTATAGGTCTGTTTTACATGAATCACCGTCAAGTACTATTACCAGTATGTGATAATGCTGTAAAAATATTGCATTTTCTGACAATGAGACAAAAAGCTACTATAATAATTGCAATTTAACTATTATTTGTTTCGATAACAATGCAAGATACCAAATACAATGATAATTTATTTTCCAAGAGAAAGATTTATTGTGACAGGTTAAGCTACAGAGAAAAAGAACTCGGACAGCATTTGAACTTGATACATCTGAAAAATAGTCCATTTATTAGATCTGCTGAGTTAATCCAAACACAACATATATTGTGAAAAATTTGATAATGATCGTAAAACATTTAAAGGTTAAAACGCATTTTTATTTTGTCCAAAAAGTAACTTTTATGTGGAGAGCACAAATGAGTACATCTGTAATTTGTCTTTATGATGAAAATATAGCAAAACTATCTAGGTACTCACTTGTGCTTTGTAGTAAATATTATTCTGAAGTCTGGAATAACCCTTTAAAAACAACAAATTAAAAAATTTAAAAACAACAAATTTAGACAAAAAAATGACTTATTTCATGCTTTATTTGAGTGAAAGCTTTGAACTCACTTTTCTTGGCATGTTTCAAAGTTTCAAAAACAATGTATGCAAAAAATCCCTCTAAATTTGGCCTTCTCAAAATAAATTTTTAGTTCCGTCTTTTTTTGGACAAATACCCATTAAGTAGGGCCTTGGCCTTAGCCTTGGAAAAAGACGAAAAAAAAAATCTCTGGATAATTAAGAGTCATGAATAAGTAATCTGACTAAATTCCAAGACAACTTCATGTCTGGTCTCCAAGTAAACAAAGAAAGCACTTGCATAGCATATTCATATTAAACAGGTGTCATTGAAAAATTTGTGCACAATGTTGTCTATTGAAGGACTTTCAACTAAGCTTGGCTTTTATTTTGCAGCACCTAAAAGAGAAGTAACCTTGTTAAATCTATCTGATCTTCATGTAAACATGTTTAATCTATGAAAGGCATTAACCACAAATTTCATCAATGTGTTGACATCAAAACTAGACTGTCTCATTCAATTTAACAAGAATGAAACCCTTTGGAAAATTCAATAACTTGACATTTTTAGGAATTAATAAAAGCAACTTTATCAAGTGCAAATATTGCTAGGAACTTTTCCAGTCTTTCTCTTCCCTAACTTAACATATTAGTTTGTTTAAACTTGCATTCTGTGCATTGTATGCACTTTAGTCATGAACAGAATTAACAAAAATGCAATAATTATGAGCCTAATTGAACATGATTTACACAAACTTGATTTTTTTAAAGGATTTAAAATGTTTCATTTTTTTTTTATTTTTTTACATTTTGTTATTATTGTATTCATTTTACGATGAGTTCCAGAACCACAATGGTTAGTTTTTTGGGCATGGCACTTGACACAAACTGTTGATGTGCAGTTGAACAACAACCAACAAACCAACTAGGCATTCTGTGAGAGACTCTTTGAGTCATTGTGCTGCATTTTCCTATTTTTATATTTTTATTTTTAAAAATTCAGACATTGACTTAACAACTGACTTAGCACCATATACAGTTACCTAAAAACCTTCAACAGTAAACAATACAGTGCAAATACAATAGCAGCTGGTTCTTTTTAAAGTGAGTCCTTATGTTAATTCAAAAGTATGACTGCATAAATATACCTTTACAACTGAACTTAATTCCTTTAGTAGGTAAAGGACTCAGATATAAACCAGTCTTACTGGGTATTTGAGTAGAACTTACATTTAAACTTATGTCTGTCAGTAAAGAAGACATCCCATGCAACACATTCTTCCCCTGGATCACCTATGACCTCACAATTCTACATTTCATATTTTAAAGAAAAGAGTGATAGAGAGCTTACTAATTTAGTTATGTGATACACTGCTTTCTTCAAGATCTACTGTAATTTTACAGAATGTAACTTCACACATTTCATACTTTCTTGAGTGAGGCACTGGTGTTTTTCAATTCACATGGAGCCTAATCTCCTGTCATGCGCAGACTACTCCTGGGGTGAGTCAGAAAGAAGTTGGTGCATGTGTTCAGTCAACCACCACCCCCACCCCCTTTTAAGTTAAAACAGCATACAAAAATCCTGGATACATCTCTGTGCTTTGCAAGTGTTTTAAACAGTTTGTAATATGACCACTTAAAAATTAATTTTAAATCTGCACCCGACTGTTGACTTTTTAAATACCCATGTCACAAGACCTGAAATGATTTCAAAAATACTGATGTGGCATATTGGTCAATAAAGAACCCAACAAATGTACTGAGATCTTTTTGTACCAAATTTATTGCTTATTCTTGTCAGTCTAATATTAAAACATAAATGTACAGTACTATGGACACAAAATCTCTGAATCTTTTCGAAATAGTGCATGCCGCATTGATCCGAAGCTAGTATATTCTTTGTTATCTTTTTTTATAACACGCACAATACGGCATTTCATTAAATATTAATAAAAAATTAAGAAATGTCTTTTCACGCAAAAAAAATTCGGACACAACCCAAGTACATGTAATGTAAAGTTGGAGTGTATTTGTCATTATTTCCATTGATAAAAAGTATTACTTCAGCACCTAGATAAGGTGAAATATTTAATCAAGTAAGTTTCTTCATCATTTCAATCAGTCCCAAAATTCTCTGTATATCTTCTTTTTTGTGGGAAATCTGAAAAACAAAATTTCATAAATTTTTTTAGATGAAATAATTTAAATGACCTTTTGAGCAGGGCTACTCTGAAATTATTTCTTATATTTAGTTGCTCATTTACACATAAGTGCTAGCCCCCCCCCCCCCCAGTGATCTCTCATTATAATCCTGTTCAAGGAAGTCATACAAGTGTACCATGTTATAAGTTGCCTGTTACTGGGGTACATTATAAATAGTAGTACTAATACATAATACAGTTATACCTTATTATAACACTGTTCAAAGAAGTCATACAAGTGTACCATGTTATAAGTTGCCTGTTACTGGGGTACATCATAAATAGTAGTACTAATACATAATACAGTTATACCTTATTATAACACTGTTCAAAGAAGTCATACAAGTGTACAGTGTTATAAGTTGCCTGTTACTGGGGTACATTATAAATAGTATTACTGTTGTATAATACAGCGATACTTCATTGTAATGCTGTTCAAGGAATCCATAAAACTAGTATTCTAAGTGATGTCACCTTATATTGGGGTCCATTATAAACAGTATTACTATTACATAATACAGTGATACCTCATAATGCTGTTCAAGGAAGCCATATAAGTCAAAGTCACCTTATACTGGGGTACATTATAAATAGTAGTACTAATACATAATACAGTGATACCTTATTATACACTGTTCAAGGAAGTCAAAAAATATACCATGGTATATGTTGCCTTATACTGGGGTACAATATAAATAATATTACTATTATATAATACAGTGATATTTCATTATAATGCTGTTCAAGGAATTCATAAAACTACAGTATTGTAAGTAATGTGACCTTACTGGGATATGTTATGAACAGTATTACGAATTACATAATGTAATGGGATCCATGATCATACTCATGTCATAGGAGGGACCATGGTATACTGAGGTGCATTATACTGAGGGAACACTGTATTATAACCAACCTCATTAATAAACCAATGTCTCTGAAGCTCAGGGTTAATAGCGTTCATTCTATTTATGATTTCATGATTTGGTTGGTTTGGTTTTTGGTGTTTTATGGCTCAACAACGTTTTAAAGGTTATATTTTCCCAAGGCAAGTACAGTAAAGTGACTTGTCTGAGGACACACCACATTAGCCAATCTGTGCTGATCTGATGATGGGAATCAAACCTGCACCTGTTTGTTCAAAAGTCTAATGCCTTAACCACTAAGCTACTGTGGCTCAATATGATTTCATGTGAAAAGAGTAGTGTTGGGAATCAATATAAATTTAAAGATCAATGATTGGTTCATCAGAACTGATCAATGATTGATTTTGTTGTTATTTTTTCTAAATTTCTTCATGGACAATGTTACTCTCATATACTTGGTTATTAAAATTGCTTGTATCCTGCAAAGTCTAATAGTTTAATAGCCAATTTGTTGTTTGCCATATGGTAGGCATTTGGGTTGTACAAAGAAATGGAAGACTATATTAAGTGGAAGTGTTTAGTCACATATTTAATTTTCCAAGAAGATTTCATCCCGAAATGTTGAATAGTTTATAAAAGACAACTTAAATCATGTATATTTTATTATGGTAAATCATAATCAAAAGTTTGATTGTTTGACTTTTCCTGACCAAGCTTAGATTATTTTTATGAATTGTCACACCATTAGAACAGAGTTGACCCTGATCTTCTGATGCATTTTGTGACAGCCAATTTGCATCTATGCTGTTTGCAGCTGTTATGCACTGTACAAAAATGAATACAAAGCTTGGAAAGGAAAATGTGGAAGATTAAGTTATCCCGTCTATCAGTTCATATGTGTGTGTATTTGTGAAAAGAGTGTAGATGAGGTCACACCAATTTTCCAATATCTATAAAATCTATTATGCCATTTGAAATTTAGCATGTCTTGTTACTTAGGTGCTAGATTTAATACATCTATGTCTTGTTACTTAGGTGCTAGATTTAAGACATCTATGTCTAGCTACTTAGGTGCTAGATTTAAGACATTTATGAAATATCTATCAATTTTGTGTCATAAACTTTTGCATTTTTCAGTGTGACTTACAGCTGCTAATTACATCTCTGAAAATAAAAGCTGCATAGCACCTATTGTGATTAAGGGCTGCATAGCACATACTGTAAATTAAAGGCTGCATAGCCCATATTGTGAATTAAAGGTTGCATAGCACATACTGTGAAAAAAATGGCTGCATAGCAACTAATGTGAATTAAAGGCTGCATAGCACAAACTGCCAAGTAAAGGCTGCATAGTACATACTGTGAATTAAAGGCTCATAGCACATACTGTGAATTATTGTTATGGGTATAGATTTTCTTGTTTGGGGGAAAAATGACATCATCGGTATGTACAATAAATTCATGGCATGAGAAAGGGTCCCCCTACTTTATCCACATTTAATGATTATTGTTCATTGGGTATTGAAATTCATGGTTTGAAGCATCCATGAAAACTACAAACAACAGTGCTGTAAATGGTACATTATACTCCTGCCATGTGAAGTTATTTTGCAGAAACCATCTGAATTCTTTCAGTCTTCGTGACCTTTACATTTGTCCTATTGACCCCAAAATTTATAAATGACTTTCTTGTCTCATATGCAAGCCAGCCACAAAGTTTGGTCGTGGTTGGTGGCATATGACTGGAGTTATTTTGTGGAAACCATTTTCCTTCTTGGAGTCCTATAACCTTGAACTTTGACCTTCTAACCCCAAAATAGGTATCTTCCTTGTCTCAAATGAAACTCATCTACAAAGTTTAGTCAAGGCATGTGGTATAGAACTTAAGTAGTTTTGTGGAAATTGTTCTTCCTTCTTTCAGTCCCTGTAACCTTGATGTCTGATCTTTTGACCCTAAAAGTGTCCTCTTTGTCTCAGATCCAAGCCATCCACCAACTTTGGTCAATGTAAGTGATAAAGAACTCATACAAAAATCATTTTTTCTTCTTAGAGTCACTATAACCTTGACCTTTGACCTTTTGACCCCCAAAATCACTAAGTGTCTTTGTTATCTCATATGCAAGCCATTTTTGGTTCAGGTAGCTTGTATACAAGTCAAGTTATTGTATGGAAACACACATACATACACACACAGATATATATATATATATATATATATATATATATATATATATATATATATATATATATATATATATATATATATATATATCACTAAACTTTCAGCATGCATAACACCAAATTTACCCCTCAGTCAAGGGTGGGATCTGTTAGTCAACCATCATGCACCATAATGAGAGATTAAAGAGATTTCAACTATTTCTATCTTTGACATTTTTCATCCAACTTTAGCCAAATTTTCACACATTATTTTTAAGTCCTGATTCAGTTAATGGAAAATATTTCAGAATGACAACTCAGATTTTCAAGAAATAGATTATGCTAACGAGTGGACAGCACTCTCTGATTTCCTGAGGTCAATGAATTTCCACAAATATGTCAATTTCAGAATAAAGCCAATATCTGACACTACAGACATAAAGTGCTAAACAGCAGAGAACTTGACAGCTATCAATACTTCAACCATGTCAATCAATCCTACCTAGCACCTCCTTAGCTCATTAGCTATGACTGACAGTCAGTCTACCAGCTCTGCCTGGCATGACAAACAGTCAGTCTGCCAGCTCTTCCTGGCATGACCAATGGCCAGTCTACCAGCTCTGCCTGAAATGACCAACAGTCAGTCTACCAGCTCTGCCTGGAATGACCAACAGTCAGTCTACCAGCTCTGGCTGTAATGACCAAAAGTCAGTCTACCGGCTCTGCCTGGTATGACCAACAGTCAGTCTACTAGCTCTGCTGGGAATGACCAACAGTCAATCTACCAGCTCTGCCTGGAATGACCAACAGTCAGTCTACCAGCTCTACCTGGAATGACCAATAGTCAGTCTACCAGCTCTACCCGGAATGACCAACAGTCAGTCTACCAGCTCTACCCGGAATGACCAATAATCTACCAGCTGCTGCCTGGCATGACCTATAGTTTACAGCTGCTGCCTGGCATGAGTAATTACAATATTACACAAACCAGGTGAACTTGTGTCACCATATACTGATAGAACCCCACAAATTCCACTAAAAATAAACAATCTAAAGTATCTTGGACCTTTGAAAACTCGGAATTTCAATTGGATTTAGCTAAAGTTTCACTCACTTTGATTTTAGAAATTATGCTCATCTAGAATGATTTTTTAATGCAAATGATTATGGACAGCTATTTGTGGAACTATCAATTATGCTAACCTTCTGAAAATGACACTCTTGAATCTCTGGGACAGTGTGTTCCTGGAATTTCTTAGACTCAGTTTTCTTCACCATACTGACCAATGCCTCTTCCTCCTTCTGTAACTTTTTGTGGAATTTCTCCAGCTCTTTCTGAGGATCAATTAAACCCTGAAATTAGAAAAATATAGATACAATGCAGGTGGGGGGTTGGGAGAGCACTGCAAGTACCATGATCTTAGCAAAGGTGGTGGAGAAGGAGGATGAGTAGCAAGATGAGAAGTAACACATTACAGTCGTCTAATTTATTTGGGATCTGTTTATCTGGAGATGGCTTTTATATGATGTCACAAATAGGAAAGATTTCTTAAAAGTGATTCATAAAATAAATCTACTAATTGGACAATTACCTTTATTGCACATTTTTTTGGTGGCAACAATTAGACTCAGCTAAACAAGATAAGACTATAGTTGTAGAAGAAGTGGTAGACACCGGACTGAGAGTTGCCACAGTGGTAGACACCAGACTGAGAGTTGCCACAGTGGTAGAATTTTAACTGAGTTGCCATAGTGGTAGACTATGGACTGAGAGTTGCCACAGTGGTAGATTAAGCTGTAATTGCAGTATTAGTAGCACTAGTTGTACTAGTAGTGGTTGTATTGGTGGTATTAAAAATATGGCCCAGATGATTATGATGGCAGTTTTGGCATTTTGTTTTAAAGAAGATGATGGTATAAGAAGCATAAGTAGTTGTAGTCACAGTGGTGATGGTATTGGTGGTGGTTGTACAGGTAGTAGTTTAGTATTTAATTTAGAGGAGAAGGATATGAGGAAGGGGATGAGAAAAGGAAGGAGGATGAAGCAGCAGAGGAAGAAGAAGAGGATGAAGAAAAGGGAGGAGATAGAGAGGGAAGGGGAGGAAGAAGAGGAGGAGGAATATCAAGAGGAGAAGTTGGAGGAATTGTTATTTAAGTGGTGGGTGTCAATGTTGGGGATCATAATTTAGGTGATAGTGCTATTGGTAGTAATTCATTTGTTGTGGTGGTTATGATTGTAGTAGAAGTATTTAATGATGATGATGATGATGATGATGATGATGATGATGATGATGTTGTAAGAGAGTCTTGATCCACATCAGCAAAGAAAACAGCAGCAGCAGTGATGGCAGTGGGTGCCACAGCAGTAGTACTACATTGTACAAATTATCAAGTAATAATTTTGGCCAATATTTTTTTTCTTTTCTTCAGAAGTTGTCAGGTAATAATTATGGCTGATATTTTTATTTGTTTAGAAGTTGCCAAGGAAAGTGAGAACTCTAAGATAATGTGTGCCAACAGGAAACTGGGCCCAGTATTTCTAGACGAACCTAACAGAATGTATATCTGGTAAATCTCTACTAATCTGTTCTTATTCTGATTATGCTATTTCTACCAAGGTGTGCACTGAACATCACTTAAATACACCATAATCCATCTCCATACTGAAGTGCCTTCCTATTGGCCTACGCCAATACTACCACCAATACCATTCTATGGCCAGGTTGCTAAGGCAGTATCAAGCATTCCAAATCCCAAGGGATTAAAGGATAGGACAAGTTAAGCCACAGCTTTTAAAGTTCCTGGCGATCTTTCCCTGGCAAGCAATTTCATAAATGTATTGATTTTGTGTTTTTAAACAGTTGTTTATCTTCCTTGGAAAGAAGTGAAAGCAGATCGAACAGATTAGTCCAAATAATGTTCTCTGAGAAACATGACACTAGCACGACTGTTGGAATGTGAATTAATATTGAATCAAATAAACACGCCCACATAAAGGTTGTAACAGGCTAATCTAATGATTGAGATAAGTTTTTACAATTGTAATGCACTGCATCTAGGTGAAATAAAAAACTCATGTACATGTACTACATAATGGACAATTAAAATGAGAAAGAAAACTGACAGGCAATAATCAAGTAATATGCAATACATAAGTACATGTCATACACAAAAATCAAGTTGACACAATGAACAGTTTGCATGCTACAGAAAACTTGTACACAATACACAAGTAACATAAAATCCCAAAGCAATATACACCTTCCAAACAAGAACTTATGGGAGAAATAAAAAAAATTCATTATTCATGACAATATTCTATAATAATAACCCAAAAAAGAAACACATAATACTTTTAAAATCTAAACTTTCAGATCATATTTTATGTGTTTTAAAACAAGTTAACAACATAAGACATTTAGTGCAAGTTGATAATTGTCTAAATTTGCACAAATACATTCTCCAAAATAATGTATTTTTGTTCTGGTCATAGTAACATGGATATCTAAATCCAGTAAATTTACAAAGAAAAGTAAAGCCCACAAAGTCCTCCTTTCTGAGGTACTTGGCCAAAAAATCATTCATATATGTTCACCTTTCCCATAATGAACAAATATCCATTTTTAAAAGGATTCCAAAATGGTCATGCAGTTAGAATGAAAGGTTTATGACTCATCAATATGGTTGGGGAAAATGATAAGGAAGCTTTAATAGTCACAGAAATGAACAATAATTTTTAAGCATTTATACCACAAATACATACATCTGCGCTAAAAAAATTGGATAGCCTGATGCCCTGGGCCCCTTTAAATCTAGATTGGGTCCCTCCAACATTGCAAGTGTGTTGCCCATGGGACTTGTACAAAATAAAAAGACAAGTGTTACTTAATTTGCCTGCAAAAACCTTCGGCACACGGACAAAATTCACAATTTTCATTGAAATTCTTCATAAACGCTAGTAAATTATTAACAATCCACTGCTGGAGATGCACATGTAGGCCCCTCACCTTTATGATGATGTACTGATTACTTGCATCAAAAGCATAAACATGCTTTGCTGTGTACAAAGCGAAGCATGTGACTTATGAATGGGGAATAATACTATTTCTGTTCTCTGTATTTCATTGGTTACCTATAATTAGTGCTCACTTGTCCATCATAAATAATAATGAGCTGTCCTTGCTCACATGCACTTACAGGGTAATCAGTGGTTAAATATATCAAGCAGTACCTATATCATTATTTGACAATTAATTTAAGCAACTTATAATAGCATCCAAGACAATGTTTTTGAGCTAGCAGGAAAAGAGATAAAATTACATTTAGTTCAAGGAGTTTGTAGCCGCAGATTCTACTGATATATGGAATAGGTATTTTCTGTAATTGTGATGCATTCACTGTACTTTGACATGAACTAAATATGAAACTTGAAGCTATTGTTTTCATTGATTGAAATTAAAACAGAGCCAGGACTCTCTAACTTCTGTTTTCAGCTTTGTGTGAGCAACATGTGGAGATTTTTGCAGTGTTTCGGAAAATGAAACTACTTCAAGTCCACCGAACACTCTTCACTAAAGAAGATGAAAAAGTAATATGCAGACAGTATATCAACCTAAAGGCAAAGTTAACGACACACAAACAGTCAGATCTCAAGAACAGAGGTGTATGCCAAAATTATCAAGAATTCCACACCTGAAAATGCAGAAATTGTGAAATTGTTGAAAATCGTGTTAGTTATGAGCTCCTCTAGAGCAGAATGTAAATGAAGTTTCGATCTTATGAACAATATCAAAAGTATAAAGAGAAAGTGTTTAAAGTCGTAAGAACTTCAAATGTTTATGGACATCAACTCAGCTGATCCAATCAGTAAGGACATTAATAAAGCAATTGGACACTGGTTGATATCAGGACCTGAATGAAAACATTGCTTTAGGTGAAATGAAATCAAAATTTGAGTGAACAAAGTCAGACATAACTGATGTTTGAAAACACTGTAAAGCATAAACTGTTTTGTACTTAGTACTGACTTACATCAGGATCTGGAGAAAACACCGATTGTAATGAAAATATATCAAATCAAATTTTTCAGAAGACAATGTCACACACCATTTTTTAAATTCTGAAATAAACTATTATGAGAGACAAATCAACACATCAAATTAGTAAATTGAATGCATTTTTTAAAAATTTCTTTTTTATTTATAGTATACCACTTTCAACACTGTCAAAATGATAGTAAAAAAATATGATCCTTTGGGGAAGTGAAATTTAAGCCACTTACCCTGGGACCATGTCTAAACAAAAAATTATTTTAGCACTGTATATCATAATGTAAATTTTAAAAAACTAATTTTGAAATTTCAAACTATCTGCTAAATTCAGTGCCTAACAGTTAGATATTAGATGAAGATGAGCTTGTGTCTTAGGCGTTACAGCAATCTGCTAGTATACAGGAAAATATGGTCAATTATACAAGGAAGGTCTTTGCTAGTGACTGGCCAATCAAATGTCAACTGATTTCAATAAACAGGCTTCTCTGTTTTTAAGGTCAGTTTATATAGTGACTAAACAAAGCAGGTTTGAGTGTGCATTTCAGAGTCTTGAAGTTACTTAGAATACGTTCTTATTTGTTTATGAATTTAATCTAGTAATTATTTTTGTAATGAAATTATTCAAATCTATTCACTGTGTAAGCATGATGTTAAAACATGGCTGTATCCTCAAACTCTCATTTCAAGTGGAAGCCCTGGATCAAACCAAAGGGTTGCCCACAGGCAACCACAAAATTCTGCCCTCAAGACCTTATTTCATATTTCTAACACAACCATCCTGACATCATGCGCTCTAAAGAATTGGAGAAAACTATATAATAACCCATTATATCAATAAATAAATGTACCATAGCATTCATCTGGTTAAGATGCTTCATGATAAATGTTTTGAAGAACTAGTTGTTAATCATGCCAAGGCATTGCTTAAGATCTCCTGGACAATATTAAAAGGAGACATTGATACTCATTAGCTTCGGAAATGTATTAGAGCTGACAAATGACAGAGACCAGTGACATGCTGATTTTTTTTTACCAACGAGCATGTTACAGATCAAAACAGTCTGTGCCTACACTACCAGAAAACATATATTTTATCCAGTTCAAGTGTGTGAATCTGTAAAGTCCATTTGCTAATGATTGTATAAGCAGTCTTCATGAAAAGATGGTAATAACAGTGAGTGCAGCAAGAGTGTTGTTAGGGAGCTCTTACAGTAATAGTATTATTGTGTCAGTGGTCCTCTTAAAAAAAACTTTGTTTCTGGTTTGCTATTTCTGGATTCTCTAATCATTTACTCTGTATAAATACTTCAGCATTTTACATCATATGCAATCATAACTTAAAATATATTTCTGATGTTCATGGAAGAAATTAATATTCCATGCAACAATAAAATTTCCTTTTACACAAGCAAAGAATCTGCATGTGCCTGTATGCAAAACATTTCAATTATGTCACACAAAATAATTGCAAATAATATAAATTTTTCATGTAATGGGTAATTTCATGGGTCAAAACACCAGCATATGATCACCAATCAGCTGTTAATATTTCTGAATTAACTATTTAATGAATACTTTTTTTGTGCTAAAAATATACTCTTGCAACCAGCTAATGAAACTGAATGCAAAGAGAATGGGGATCATCATGGTTTGTGATTTGAACATGTAAATTCATCTTTTGTACTTAATTGAAATAAAAAAATGAAAAACTAAAGTTTGCAAGCTACCCTCCAGTCAGTAAATCATAGCAAAATTGTATGTGACCGAGTGACAAAGAGGTGGGCAGGGGAGGCATTTGAGGTTGCTAGGCTAACAAAACTGAAACAAAAGCTCTGCTGACATTTAAATCATGCAGAAAATAAAGCTGGATTTGAAAACACCATCACAAGACTAATCTTCGTTCCCATATGTTTAGTTTTCTCCACAATTTTCCTGAAGTGGTGCAAAACTTAAACAATCCATTTTTGAGAGGATCATGTGACCATATGTAATGTTTTACAGCTTTAATATCCATGCTCCCTGTTTTTTGATTGATATAAATGGCTGCCATATATACTCACTTATAAATCCAGTCCAGCTGCAAACTGCACAGAAGCAGATCTGCCATTGCATAATGCACTGACAGATCTGGGTTTAAGCAGTTTGTTAGGAGTAATCAGTAGAACAAACAACATAGATTCTGATCTACCAGCGCATTATGTGATGGTAGATCAAGGTCTATGTTGTTTGCAGTTTCTCCACTTGTAAGTGAGTACATACGGTAATTCATTATGATAAATCGATGGGTCTGCTCAAAATGTTACTTTAGGTCCAATAAAAAAAACCATATCTGATTAATTTTAACTTGCCAATGTAAAGACTGTCAAACTAGCTAGGATTTTTCTTTGTGGAAATTCTTTGACACCAAAATAGCTGATTTAAAAAATGGAGAATATTCTTACATTACAAGGTTTCAAAGATTAAAAAAGGAAAACAGAGATAAAAACAAAAGAATCAAAAACAATTTTAGTAAATGTGTGTTCAGGATTGCAACTATAAGAATTTAATGGTATTTCTTCTGCATTTATTGCAGTATAAGGGGCCCCAGATGATTGAGTGGTTTAAGGCCTTTACAGATCACTGACATCTCACCTCTGCCAGGGTGGGTTCAAGTCTCAGCTCGGCCAACGTGGGTATGTGAGAAAGCTTGCCAGTAGCTTCCTGTGGGTCAATGGTTCTTCCCAGGTTTTTCCTGGGTTCTTCCTCTACCAAATATACTGGCCACCATATACAGCCTATCATGTGCTGAGAAATGGCATTAAACTCACAAAACCACAAACCACTATTGCAGTAGAAACTTTCGGCTGCTGAATCACACAGCTTTGGATGTTATTTGCTGTGCAATTTGGCAACTGAACTGAAATACGCAGAATAAAATAACCTTAAACTCCCTAATTGTTGTTGTTATCCCCATGTAGTTCACCACTGTATGGTAAATATGTATGAATATATAGGATTTAACAGCACATCAGCATAATCCTGTTATAGTGCTGAGTAGGTTTAGACATCTCAAAATAGGTATTAAAAACAAAGATAAAGGCAAAAAAAAAAAAAAAAAAAAGAAGAAAAAAAAAAAATAAAAAAAAAGGGTTAAATCCTTAAAATACAAAGTTAACTTTTTCATATAAACCACACTCATTTAAAAAGTCCAAGATTTCCACATGAACCTTTTGGGACACATCCCAAACATGTTGCCTCCATTACTTGCCTCTTACTACATGCAGGATGCACAGAGTTGGTAGATGCAATATGCCAGTCTGTATTCATATATTATTTAAGCTGCGCTCATTTCCCCAAAGGATTTTTTTTATTTCATACAAGCATATCACAACTCTACAGTCAATAACTAGCCTCAAGATATGGGGATTGATTAGCATAAAAACTGCTTGTAATGAACATATTTAAAAGTGCATTGCGATTCATGTAAAAAGGAAAACCATGTCTATGCTAATGGCATCTTATCCTATGGCTGATAATATTGATTCAAAGATTGCATCAAAGTTTTAATTTAAATATGTTATAACATTAGTTATGGAAAGGGGAGTTAATTAGGTTCACAGACTAAATAAATTACTAAAGTATTGATAAATTAATGGTTGTCAAAAAAGACAAATATACAATTTATAGACAGTAAACAGAATGTTTTCCAACTTTTATCTTAATTAACACATCATATGACCTACATGGCTCTCAGTAATGTCATTTCTAAGTTATTTTATTCAATACAGGTTGTAAACAGTGATTTAAAACATTTCTGATGGAATGACTGTTGATGAAACAAACCAAACATGCATAGGAGAAGGGCACATGGAAGATGTAAAATCAAGTTAGTTCTGTAAGAACTGAATTTATTCAAACTGATACTTTCCAAGCAGGACAGATACTTTCCAAGTGGGACAGATACTTTCCAAGTGGGACAGATACTTTCCAAGCAGGACAGATACTTTCCAAGCGGGACAGATATTTTCCAAGTGGGACAGATACTTTCCAAGCAGGACAGATACTTTCCAAGCGGGACAGATACTTTCCAAGCAGGACAGATAGGTGTCAGGATATTTATGTCTAGTGCAACAGATAATACTTTGCATATCGTTACTGATCTTCTTTATTAATCAGAACAGTTCCTGCTGCACTCAAGACCTGCACATGCTAATTGATTACTATATATACTCTCACATAAGTCAGATTCAACTACGAACTGCATAGATCCACATCTGCCTTTGCATTATGCACCAGCAGATCTGGGTCTGTACAGTTTGTTACTACAAATCAGCAGAACAAACAACTTACACCCAGATCTTCATTCAATTACAGCAGATCTGGGTCTGTGCAGTTTGTTAGGAATAATCAGTAGAACACAACATAATGAAAAAAGAAGAATTGTTTATCTTGTAAATCACTGGAAAGATTTTTTATATAAAATCCAATAGCATTTTTAGTTTCATTCACAAGATCACTGTCTGGTGACCACTGATGACATTCATTGTGATTATTAAGCTTCACACTTAACAGACTCTCAATAGTTCTATAGTCCAGATTTCCCCTTCAATTACTTGGTATTTTGTGAAGAATGGAGAACGTCCTCTCTGTATCAGCATTAGAATGTGGCAATGACATGACAACCAGGCTCAGCCTGCAAAGAGTTCTAACTTCAGTTTTCCTGTTGCTGGGTTTGTAAGGTTGCTGACTGCTCTCAAATACTCCTCCAAGCTATGTTCACCCCGAGGAGGAAGTTCCTAACTTGGACTAAAGATGTATTCCTGAGCCTCATCCTCAAGGGCTTCTTTCTCTTCATGGCTTAGATCCGAAAATATGTTGGCCAGTTTCACCACTGTAAATAAAAAAAAAAAATATATTGATTTAGACTTGAAATAAACAATGAAAACATATATTCATACTTTTATGAATAATTTATCCCAACTTTAAAATTAATTATCTTGTAATATACTTTTAACTGATATATTTTATCTAGGACTTGAATTTAATTTATGTTCATGAAAACTTCAAATAGTTTATGAAACACATAAAAGCTGTATACCATTGAAACACAACATGCAAACTCAGGACCTTTGCAGCTCGCTTGCACACACTTAAACTCTGATATCCAAGCATTGTTGAACTTGCAATATTTCTTAGCTTGTAGTTGTGGTTTCTTAGCATTGGCAGAAAGCACACGTTTCAGAATTTTGACATGAATTGAGCAAAAAATGTAAGAGCTGTCCTTAAATATTCCTCTTAAAACATCTTGAACAATACAATAACAATTAAACAGTACAAAAATCAAAATACTTACTCTAGTGTGTATGCCAAAATCATTTTTTATTGTCTGTCTCTCCATTTTATCTCCCCTCTGCCAAAGGTCGGCCGATTTTCATCAAAGGCTCAGAAGACATCCTGGACCACCTCTGATCCCTTTATTGCTTTTAACACCTCAAAAAACATCCCGCATGTGGACTTAAACTCCACAAATTACAACAATAAGGTAATCAACATCTTGCTATGTACACATGTTAGCTGTTCCTTAACAATTCTAATCCTATTACTCTGCCATGCATCATCGCACAGGTCATTGTACTGGTAGAACATTTCCGGTCCCCAGTAGACTGGTTCTGACTGCTTTCTCTAATGTGTTGATAGAATGCATAACAATACAGTGTTTGTTTTTTTATTAAATTTTTAAAAAACATCTTTCATTTTCAAAAGCGGTAGATTTCAACTATAAAATGGCATGTGCAGTAGACGGCCTTTAAAATAGTATTTTTGGCCTACCGCCAGTAGAATCACATGTATGAAAAGACAAATGTAGTAATAAGGCAGTTGCTTTTCATTGAAAGGGTAAATTCCAGCTATTCAATAGGAACTGGTGGTATTTAACATGTTGTTTTAATGTGTTTCTACTTCAAGTAACTTTTGCTGGTAACATCTGGTCTGATATGGTGAGGAAGATTTGGAGAGAAAGTCATTCTATGATATCATTGTTACATATTAGTAGCAATTTGACATATTTGATGGAGATAAGTATCATTTGTAGGTTTTCAACCCAGTTGCTGTAGAAGCCACACTGTTGATGCATTGCTGGTGGAGCCACTATGGATAAAATTTTGATAGAGCATGTTCTAACAAACTTTCCTGCTAAGTTTGATCAAAATTGGCTCAGCCATTGTAGAGAAGTTGAAAATAGGTTCCATATGGTTGCTATGGAAGCCAAACCATTGCTAGGGGAGACACCCCAGACAAAATTTTAATAAAGCATGTTCTAAGAAACATTCCTACCAACTTTGATTAAAAAATTGGCTCTGGCACTCTAGAGGAAAAGATGAAGAAAGGTTTTCCAACTAGGTTGCTAAGGAAGTTACACCATTGATATGGGAACCACCCGAGACAAGATTTTGATGATCACATCCTGAGAAAATTCCAACTAAGTGTGACTGAAACTGGCCACAGCTTCTGGAGAAAAAGTTGAAAATAGGTTTTCCATATGGTTCATATGGAAGCCTCACCATTGCTAAGGGAGCCATCCTGAACAAAATTGTGATAGAGCAAATCCTTACAAACATTCCTTCCAAGTTTGAATGAAATTGGATTAGCCATTCAAGAGAAGTCAAAAGTAGGTTTTCATTATAGTTGCTATGGAAACTACACTGTTGTTAGGGGAGCCTGCCTGTATATAATTTTTGTAAAGCATGTCTTAAGAAACATTTCTACCAAGATTGAACAAAACTTGCTCAGGCATTCTAAAGATTCTTATGAAATCGAAAATATGTTTTCCAACCAGTTGCTAAGAAAGCCACACTGTTGCTACAGTAGTCACCCTGGACAAGATTGTGATAAAACCTGTCCTAACAAACATACCAACCAAGTTTGATCAAAATTAGCTCAGTCATTCTGGAGACGAAATTGAAAATGTGTTTTCAAGATGGTTGATATTTAAGCCACACCTTTTTTACTGCAGCACCCTTGGACAACATTTTGATAAAGCATGTCCTCAGAAACATTCCCACCAAGTTTGCTTAAAATTGGCCCAGCTATTCTAGAGAAGAAGTCAAAAATAAGTTTACTAATCTGGTTGTTATAGATACCAAACCACTGATAAGGGTGCCACCCTGGACATAACTCTGGTACAGCATACCCTGAGGAACATTCCTATCAAGTTTGCTTGATTTTAGCCAGCATTTTTTGAGAAGTTAGAAGTTGAAAATATCTATGTGGAAGGACAACACAGCAGACAACAAATAATGCACACCAGATGGAGGGACATACCATAAGTTCACCTGGCCTTACAGCCAGGGGAGCTAAAAATCTTACTTATTTTCCTAAGATTACATGTTTCTCAAAACACTCATGAAAGACTTTGGACACTTGAGCTAAAACTCTTTCTTCATGGTCTGGCACATGTTTGAGCTTGGCAAACAGTGTTTGATTCCTATAATGATATAAAAATATTAAATATTATGCCCAGGAATACTCTATTAATCTAGAGAGTCTGAAAACAAGAGTACAGTTAATGATACATTATGCACCTGCACAATATTATTTAGAGATTCCCTATTTGCGTATTTCAGAAGTTACTTTTTGGCCCTATATTCAACTGATTTCTGTGTATGCCTTATTTGAAATCCATCAACAAAGTTTGCTTACAGTAAATATGCAAGATTTAATTTTTTGTTTGGAAACCACTAAGTTTTGATATAGGTCATAATGACCTTGACTTTTGGATCCAAACAGCATTAGATGTCCTTCAAGTACAAACATTCCACCATGTTAGGTAAAGGTAGTTGTTGTTGATTTAAAGTTATTGTGAATAATCCAGTTTTCCTTCTTCAATGACCATGACCATGACATTTGACCTATTGGGTCAAAAATCATTAGATGTCTTTCTTACTTCCAGTATACACAATATACAAAGTTTGGTTAAGATTTAATGTGCAGAATTCAGGTTATTGTGCAGAAACAATTGTTTATTTTTCTATCATGACCTCTGACCTACTGGACCTCCAAGTGACTGTATTTTTTATTGCCTCAATCACAAGTCATAACATTATATGCTACACTTTTTGGTGGGCATATGAAAAACCTAGAAATGTGTTCATGGAAGATGGATGCCCCACTACAGTGCTTGAAAACAGACCTAAATGTAAAACTTAACCAAGGTATAATGAATAGATGAACTGATGAATGAATGGACATGGGTAACACTATATGACTCTAAAACTAATGATGGGTAACACTATATACCTCTACTATTAGTGATGGGTAACACCATAACTCTCTACTATTGGTGATGGGTAACATTATATACGTCTACTATTGGTGAAGGGTAACACTATATGCCTCTACTATTGGTGATGGGTAATACTATACGCCTCTACTATTGGTGATGGGTAACACTATATGCCTCTACTATTGGTGATGGGTAACACTATATACCTCTACTATTGGTGATGGGTAACGCTATATGCCTCTACTATTGGTGATGGGTAACGCTATATACCTCTACTATTGGTGATGGGTAACGCTATATGCCTCTACTATTGGTGATGGGTAACACTATATACCTCTACTACTGGTGATGGGTAACACTATATGCCTCTACTATTGGTGATCGGTAACACTATATACCTCTACTATTGGTGATCGGTAACACTATATGCCTCTACTATTGGTGATGGGTAACACTATATATCTCTACTATTGGTGATGGCTAACGCTATATGCCTCTACTATTGGTGATGGGTAACACTAAATACCTCTACTATTGGTGATTAGTAACACTAAATGCCTCTACTATTGGTGAAGGTAACACTATATACTGTTATGAATGATGTTTATATAATATTATAAATATTTTAGGAAATTATAAATGTTTCTTCACTTTAATATTTGCTTAAATCTTAATGTTTATCAGGAAAAACATGTTTAACTAGTGTCCTTGAATTAGGTTGTTTTGATCAATATGTTTTCTCAATTTTAAGGTCAAGGTTGATTGTTGTTTACAAGTAAAATTACATTAAGATGACTCATGTTCTAGAACATTCTGTCATGTGACCAATCTTTATATATACCATGTTTGGTGGACATTTATTCAGTTTTGACATTACCATCAGTCTTGTAAAGAGCTATTACAGTTGTGAAAATTCATTCCAAATTCTAAGAGAGGAATTATTTTAAATATTCATTGGATTATAACAGTGCTCATAAACTTTTGGATTTTGGATTTTTAATTGACAATTTTGGAATTTATGTGAACTTATTCAGAGATTTTGGAATACTTCATTTTGACATCAGCACATCAAGATTTCTAGTACATCAGGACTTTGGAGACCATTAGCACATCATAACATTCAAGGACACAGCCGTGAATTCGGAACATTCTATATTTAGGACTTGTGATTAGAACAATCATTCTTATTGGATTATTAGGACTTCAAAACACATTACTGTAAGTGATTTTTTTGATTTTTCATTTTAATTATCTAGTAATAAATTGCTTGTTGATTTTTTACTTGATTTGTTGGTTTCACTTTCTTTCTGTTACATTTTTCTTAGACCATAGAGTCGTAACAGAAATTGGGGGCTCGTCTTCTGGGATCTGAATTTCATTAAAGCATATTAGAGATATTAAATTTATCTTTGAAATTCATATTGATTTTGTCTCTGAATTTTTTTTGTCTTTGGCAAAGATTTTTAATAGAGAAATTTTTTTTTGTGTGAAACCAACAAGCATTTACAATGGCATCTAATGTTCAGAATTTCATTTCAAAACCTACCCAGGAGGGGTTAGAGTGCATGAGAAAGGATGAGTTGCTCGACCTTGCCAGAAAATACAGTCTATCTGAGGCAAAAGTATCATTGACAAAACAGGAGATAAAGATTATTTTAATTCAGTATTTAGTAGGAAAGGGAATTTTTGAAAATAGTGCTTTAAGTTTGAAAAGAAAGCCTGTATCTGGTTCTGACAGGAAATTAAGGGAATTAGAGTTAAAGAACCAGATTGATTTAGAATTGGCAAAGCTTCAGATTCAGAGAGAGAGAGAGAAGGAAGAGAGGCAGATCCAAATGCAGAAAGAAGAGAGGCAGATCCAAATGCAGAAAGAAGAGAGGCAGATGGAGAGAGAAAAAGAAGAGAGGCAGTTGGAGAGAGAGAAAGAAGAGAGACAAATGCAGATACAGATGGAGAGAGAGAAAGAAGAGAGGCAAATGCAGATGGAGAGAGAGAAAGAAGATAGACAGATACAAATGCAGAAAGAAGAGAGACAAATACAAATGCAGATGCAAAGAGAAGAAAGGGAAATGCAATTTAAATTAAGAGAATTAGAACTGGCAAACAGAGCACACTCCACTCCTTTAAACACAAGTCCAGGTTTTGATGTTACTAGATATATTAGGTTAGTACCCCCTTTTCAGGAAAAAGAAGTAGATAAATACTTTCTTCATTTCGAGAAAATAGCTGAAAACTTGAAATGGCCCAGAGAGCATTGGACTTTGTTATTACAAAGTGTACTTATTGGCAAAGCTCGTGAAGTCTACACTTCACTGTCAGTACAACAAAGCACTGATTATGATGTGGTTAAGGAGTACATCTTGAAAGCTTATGAGTTGGTACCAGAGGCATATCGACAAAGGTTTAGGAATTGTAGAAAAGAAACTGGACAAACTCATGTCGAATTTGCAAGGGATAAAGAACAACTATTTGATAGGTGGTGCTCAGCCAAGAAAGTTGATCAAGCTTATGATAACCTCAGACAGCTCGTATTAATTGAAGAGTTCAAGAGGTGCATCCATAGTGATGTTAAAACCTATCTTGACGAGCAGAAAGTGGAAACTTTGGAAAATGCTGCTCGTATGGCTGATGATTATTCCTTGACTCACAAAATTTCATTTGGCAATAAGTTGTCCTCTCAGCAGTTTTCTGGTAAAAAACCATTTCAATCTCATTCGAGTACTTCCAAATTTCACAACAGCACAACTGTTAGGAATCAAACATCTGATAAGACTGATCAGAAATCCTTATCTCTTCCTACGTGCACTTATTGTAAAACGAAAGGGCACGTTATTTCTGATTGCTTCAAGTTGAAAAATAAGCAACAGAGTAAAGACAGAGCTTTTCCAAATGCTCTTATTTCTACGAGGTCAAGGTCATGGTCTTGTATTAAAAGCAATACATTTGTTGGGTCAAACAAACCCCAGTCTGATTCTATTTTAGAGGCTTATGAACCATTCATGTCAGAAGGTTCTATATCACTTATTGGTGATTCTGCCAAACCTATCCCAATTAAAATATTAAGGGACACTGGAGCTTCTCAGAGTCTTTTATTATCAGGTACTTTGCCTTTGTCTGAGGAGTCTTCTTCAAGTGAAAGTGTTCTTGTTCAGGGAGTAGAGTGCGGCTTTGTAAATGTTCCTCTCCATTGTGTAAATTTGGCATCAGACTTAGTTTCTGGACCTGTGACTGTTGGGGCAGTGACTTCTTTACCCATAGAGGGTGTTCATTTATTACTAGGCAATGACCTAGCTGGAGATAAGGTTGTGGTTAATCCACTTGTAACTGACAAGCCTTGTTTGGATCAGAAAGTTGATCCTGTCGAAACTGAAATCCCTGATTTGTACCCTGCTTGTGCAGTTACTAGAGCTATGGAACAAAGAGCTCTTGAGAGTGATGTTGATCAGGATATTATTCCTTTAGCTGACACATGTATTGGTCAGTCTTTTGATGAGGTCACTTTTTCCTCAGGTATTGATCAATCAAACGGTATTGATCACAGTGATCCTCTTTTGGCAACTCATTCTCTTTGTTCTAATCAGGATGACAAACGACAATCTCTTGTCGTTGAACAGGAGCAAGATCCCGAGATATCTTGTTTGTTTCAGAGGGCTATTAATGAAACTGAAGCCACACAAGTTCCAGTGTGTTACTTTGTGAAAAATGGGGTCCTTATGAGGAAATGGAGACCACCTGATGTACCCGCTGGTGACGAGTGGTCAGTGAGCTATCAAATTGTTGTTCCTAAGTCATATCGACAGGAAATTCTTAATTTAGCTCATGAAACTCCTTTGGCTGGTCATTTAGGAGTCCGTAAGACTTATCACAAGATCTTGAATCATTTTTATTGGCCGAAACTCAAAAGTGATGTTTCTAAATACTGCAGATCTTGTCACACTTGTCAAATGGTAGGAAAACCCAATCAGAAGATACTTAAGGCTCATCTGCAACCTATTCCTGCATTTGATGAACCATTTAGTAGAATAATGGTAGACTGTGTTGGTCCTTTACCTAAAACCAAGTCAGGCAACCAATACTTGTTGACCATCATGTGTGCATCTACAAGATTTCCAGAGGCAATTCCTCTGAGAAATATAAAAACTAAAACTATTGTGAAAGCTTTGGTGAAGTTTTTTACACTTGTTGGCCTTCCCAAATCTGTCCAGTCAGATCAAGGGTCAAATTTTATGTCTGGAATTTTCCAACAAGTTATGCATGAATTAGGCATCCAACAGTTTAAATCTTCTGCCTATCACCCTGAAAGTCAAGGTGCTTTGGAAAGATTTCATCAAACTTTGAAGAATATGATTCGATCATATTGCTTTGATACAGAAAAGGATTGGGATGAGGGTGTTCATTTGTTGTTGTTTGCTGTTAGGGAATCAGTTCAAGAGTCGTTGGGTTTTAGTCCCTTTGAACTAGTTTTTGGTCATACTGTCCGTGGACCATTGAAATTATTGAAAGAGAAACTTCTTTCAAATGAAGATTCAAAGATTAATCTTCTTGATTATGTCTCTGATTTCAAATACAAGTTGTCAAAGGCCTGTGAAGTAGCAAGAACTAATCTTCACACTACTCAGTCAAAAATGAAATTAAGGCATGACAGAAATTCACAGGAAAGGAGTTTTAAACCTGGTGACAAAGTTCTGGCTCTCTTTCCCATACCTCAGAATCCTCTTCAGGCTAAATTTTATGGTCCTTATACCATTGAAAAGAAAGTAAATGACTTAAATTATATCATTAACACTCCTGGGAGACGGAAACAGAAACAACTTTGTCATATAAATATGTTAAAGGAATATTTTGACAGAGATAGCTCAGCTAATTATTCTGTTAATTTAGTTGTACCTGTCCCACACAGTGAAGATATCAACGATGGAATACGATCAGACTATAGTGACTCTGGTATAACCAATCTTCGGAATTCAGAAATATTGAACAACCTAGACCAGAAACTTTCACATCTACAACAACAGGAAAGAAATGAACTAAAACAGCTATTACATGAATATGAACACTTGTTTCCTGATGTTCCAACACGAACAAGTAAAATTTATCATGACGTTGACATTGTAGATTCTGCGCCTGTGAAACAGCATCCTTATAGGATGAATCCTCTCAAACAGAACTATCTGAAGAAAGAAATTCAGTATTTACTGGAGAATGATTTCATAGAACCAAGTAAAAGTAACTGGAGTTCACCATGTATTCTTGTTCCCAAGCCAGATAATACATTCCGTATGTGTACTGACTATAGAAAAGTCAACAGTGTCACCAAAACTGATTCATTTCCAATCCCAAGAATGGACGATTGCATTGATAAAATTGGAAATGCGGAATGTGTCACCAAGTTTGACCTTTTAAAAGGATTCTGGCAAATTCCACTGACGGAAAGGGCAAAAGAAATTTCAGCATTTGCAACTCCAGATGGACTTTATCAATATAAAGTCATGCCGTTTGGAATGAAAAATTCACCTGCAACGTTTCAACGTCTGATGAACATCATAACATTTGGTCTTGATAATTGTGACGCTTATATCGATGACGTCATTATCTACAACAACACCTGGGAAGATCATTTGGAAACCATTCGAAAATTCTTCGATCGACTCAGCGATGCGAATCTGACAATTAATTTGAGCAAACGTGAGTTTTGCCATGCTTGTGTCACATTTTTAGGACATATAGTGGGACAAGGTCAAGTTAAACCTATAGAAGCTAAGGTCAAAGCTATCTCTGAATTTCAAGTTCCAATTTGTAAAAAGCAACTGATGCGATTTCTAGGTATGGCTGGATATTATCGGAAATTTTGTTCCAATTTTTCCAAAATTGCTGAACCTTTGACAAGTTTATTGAGTAAGAAAACCAAATTTCATTGGTCTGACAAGTGTCAGGAATCTTTTGACAAATTAAAGGCCATGCTTAAGAATGCACCAGTTCTTTCTGCACCAAATTTTAGCCAATCATTTAAATTATCTGTTGATGCAAGTGATGTAGGGGTTGGTGGAGTATTGATTCAGGAAGACAAAAGTGGTGTGGATCACCCTGTGTGTTATTTTTCTAAAAAACTAAACAAGCACCAGAAAAATTATTCCACAATTGAGAAGGAATGTTTGGCTTTGATATTGGCTTTACAGCATTTTGAAGTGTATGTCACCTCAGCTCTTTCTCCAATTATTGTGTACAGTGATCACAATCCCCTTACTTTCATCAACAAAATGAAAGATAAAAATCGGAGATTGTTGAGATGGAGTTTGATATTGCAAGAATATAACATTGACATCAAACACATCAGGGGAAAAGACAATGTGATTGCAGATGCACTCTCACGTGCCTAGAAATGTAATATTGCTTGATGTAATTAAGTCCAGTATCATAAAACATGTTCTTATGTAATTTTGGTTATTATAGTATTAGATGTATATTCAAAAGAAAGCTTTATTACATAAATCTTTCTTTTTCTTTATGAGGGGAGGTGTTATGTATGATGTTTATATAATATTATAAATATTTTAGGAAATTATAAATGTTTCTTCACTTTAATATTTGCTTAAATCTTAATGTTTATCAGGAAAAACATGTTTAACTAGTGTCCTTGAATTAGGTTGTTTTGATCAATATGTTTTCTCAATTTTAAGGTCAAGGTTGATTGTTGTTTACAAGTAAAATTACATTAAGATGACTCATGTTCTAGAACATTCTGTCATGTGACCAATCTTTATATATACCATGTTTGGTGGACATTTATTCAGTTTTGACATTACCATCAGTCTTGTAAAGAGCTATTACAGTTGTGAAAATTCATTCCAAATTCTAAGAGAGGAATTATTTTAAATATTCATTGGATTATAACAGTGCTCATAAACTTTTGGATTTTGGATTTTTAATTGACAATTTTGGAATTTATGTGAACTTATTCAGAGATTTTGGAATACTTCATTTTGACATCAGCACATCAAGATTTCTAGTACATCAGGACTTTGGAGACCATTAGCACATCATAACATTCAAGGACACAGCCGTGAATTCGGAACATTCTATATTTAGGACTTGTGATTAGAACAATCATTCTTATTGGATTATTAGGATTTCAAAACACATTACTGTAAGTGATTTTTTTGATTTTTCATTTTAATTATCTAGTAATAAATTGCTTGTTGATTTTTTACTTGATTTGTTGGTTTCACTTTCTTTCTGTTACATTTTTCTTAGACCATAGAGTCGTAACAATACCACTACTATTGGTGATGGATAACACTAGATGACTCCAAACTAGTGATGGGTAACACTATATGCCTCTACTATTGGTGATGGGTAACACTATAGCTCTCTACTATTGGTGATGGGTAACACTATAGCTCTCTACTATTGGTGATGGGTAACACTATATGCCTCTACTATTGGTGATGGGTAACACTATATACCTCTACTATTGGTGATGGGTAACACTATATGCCTCTACTATTGGTGATGGGTAACACTATATGCCTCTACTATTGGTGATGGGTAACACTATATGCCTCTACTATTGGTGTAAAAGTTATAAAAAGATTGGGAGAAATCACCATACCTATAATTGATTCATTTTTCTTGATTACAATGTACTACTGATATGAATGATAAAAATTCAAACACAGAAACTGTTATTTTATTTATCCTGTATTTGGAACTTTTTATATTTTTATCACAAGGCTTAGTGTTGGTGATATTTTGATACCGTTTATCCATCCATCTATCTGTCCTTCCTCTGTCTGCTCATAATTATATATCCTCCTAAGCCAATGGGTGAACATTAAATGAACTTGCTAGTTTTTATTTTTCCTTTTTCTAAAATTGTGTAATTATCCCTGTAATAGGTCAACCATTGGGTTTGGGAATGCCACCCCAAGGCCTCCTTACTGTCAACATTTTGAGTTATCAGATAATCTAGGGACAATAAATATCATAGTCTGAGAATAAAGAAAGGAAAGGAAAGGAAGAACACACACATACACAGTTTAGATACACAAATACACACACATGCACAGTTTAGATACACAAATACACACATGCACAGTTTAGATACATAAATACACATACATGCACAGTTTAGATACACAAATACACATACATGCACAGTTTAAATACACAAATACACACACATGCAGTTTAGATACACAAATACACACACATGCACAGTTTAGATACACAAATACACACACATGCAGTTTAGATACACAAATACACACAGATGCACAGTTTAGAAGCTGGAGAAAGTAGACTGGGCATGCCAGCCAATTGATATCTCATATTGAGACATTATGTTTGAAGGTCAGACTCATGGAAATCGCTGGTATTTTGTGAGCCAAAATCTTTATGAGTCGTACCTGATCCTGTGAGAGTTCAGAGTACACAATTTAATAACTCCCTTTAGCCAAGCGGCAAACAATTATAGGGGTTATGGCTTGCTTTCCTGCCTTAATCAATAGGAATAGCCTTTTACAACAATTGTGGACATTCTCCATGTGCCTCCGATCATAGCATCTGAGAGCATGCAGCTTTGCCTCTCTTGACGGATCGATTGAGGAGAGAGAGCGAATAGTTATTTGTTAGTTGCCTACTGACAGCAATCTGTTCTTAGAGATGAAACCAGGTTGCATCATTAGAACAACTGAGCCATTGGTACAGAACTGCATGTAGTTCGGATCCATGGACGGCGCATGTAGCTCACTCACCCTGCAAGCTAAAGCTAGTGCTATCAGGAAGAAAGTCTTGTATGATAATTGCTTCAGTGAGGTGGAAGACAGGGGCTCAAACTTAGAGGAGTTGAGCCATGTCAAGACCCAGGAAAAGTTCCATTTTTGGAACAAGGTTAGTGAGTGTGGTCTGGATATATCAAAATTGGACAGCAAGTCGGAAAGATCCTTGTTGCAGACAATATTGTCTCTTCCATGATGTCTGAGCGTGTCTGAAATCATGGAATGGTATCCCTTGATTGTGATAGGGGTTAGCTTCTTGTCCTCAAAGAGAAACAGAAAGAAGTTTGCAAGTTGGGAAATGGAGGTTTAGAGTGGTGTGATATCATTAACATGGCACCAGTCATTGAAAACCCATCACTCACCCTCATATGGCTTCAAAGTGGAGGCCCTTTTAGCTGTTGTGATCACCTCAACAATTGAAGCATCGAACTTGTTTTTGTGCAGGTCATCACTGACAAGAGCTAGGCATGAAGGAGGAGTTTCTCTGGACACAGATGGAATAATGGCGACCTTGGATGCATTAGCAGCGTGGAGGTCACTAAGATTTTCCTGGGTACATCTGTTGCTAAATTGAGCAGATCATTGATTCAGGATTTGACCCACTAAAGAGGGGCAATCAGAACTATTTTGCAGTCCATGTCCTTCATTTTCTGTATTAGTTTCAGTATTAGAACTGCTTGAGGGAAGGCATATGCCCATCTTCCCTACAAGCTGTATAAAAGGGTGCTGAAGGTCCATGCATCTGGGTCTGGGAATGGAGAGACGAAAGTGGGCATTTTGTTGTTCCACCTCATTGCAAATAGATATAACATCTGTCTGCCCCATAGGATGCAGACTAGATGGAAGATGGACTGATGAAGAGATCACTCTGTATGAAGTATCTGGCCTCTCCTTGATAATAAGTCAGCCAGGTGACTGAGCCTGCCTGGGATGTGTCAGACTTGTATATTTGATATTGGGCACACCAACGAATGTACTCCCATACCATGATGCAAAGGTCTGATGATTTCGTTCCCCCTTGTTTGATGAGGTAGGTCACCATGACCGAATAGTCCAACATTATCAACTATCTTCTTTTGGATGCATTCTACTCAAGTGCAGGAGGCACTGAGAATGGCCTTCATTTCCGTTGACTGATGTGAAGAGCCTTCTGTTGCATCATCCACTTGCCAATGACCATCACAAAGTCCAGTAGCAAGTGTGCTCCCCAACCCAACAAACTGTCATCTGAACAGACTGTGATTTCTCATTGTGGGGCATCTAAAGGCATTCGCACTGCTAGCCAATCCCTGTCTTGCCATCGAAGCAAGAATATTATGGTGATCTAACCAACCCAAGATTGGGTACCACTGTGCCAGAAGGGACATCTACAGAGGGTGCATGTAAAGGCAGCCAAGGTATAACAGGTCTGCTGCTGCACTAAACAGGCTGAGGAGTTGAAGAAACTTCCTTGCCAAAATAAATGCCCTGGCAGACACCTTCTCCGATGCATGAATGATATTGTTGATTTGTTTGGGACGAAGACAAACCAGGTTGATATGAGATAGAAACTCCATACCTAGATGAACAAAATGTTGAAATGGGACAAGATCCAACTTCTCTACATTGACTATCCACCCTAAGCTGTGAATGAGGTAGAGAAGGTTGTTCATGTCATGAACCAAAACCCAACTTACTGAATGTTTTTGCAGTATATCATTCAGGTACACCACCGTCGGTTTTTTGGAGGACATCCTGAAGAGGGATATGATGTAGTCCAATGTCCTGGTGAAGGCCCAAGGGCTAAGACTGAGGCTGAATGGAAGGGCGCGGAATTGGTACGCTACCCATGGTAGGCAAAATGAAGGTATTTCCTTGATACCTTGTGAATAGGTATATGGAAATATGCGTCAGACAGGTCGAGATTGATTGCATATTCATTGCATCGCACAGGAAGACAGATGGACTTTGCCATATCCATCTTGAATTTTGGGGCAGTAATGAATTGTTTCAGCCTGCTCAGGTCTATGACAGGTCTCAATTTCCTGTCGGTTTTCATAACCAGAAAGAGTCTGCAATAGAAACCCAAAAAGTCTGGCTTTCGGACTGTCTCCACTGCCCACTTTACAAGCAAAGCTCTATCTCCTTCTGTAAAATATCTGCCTTCGTGGGATTGCTTGGGATCTCCATCATGAAAGGGGATGATGAAAGAGGAGGGGCCTAGATGAATGAGATCAGGAGCCCCTCCAAAATGACTTAGATTACCCAATCATTTTTCAGAAATAGGTAGATCCAAGTCTGGCAAAACAGGAGTTTGGCGCCCACAGGAGTGTCGCCAGCGAGCGGGAGGTACAGAAAGACACTGACAGTTGGTGGGAGGCTTGGGAGAAACCTTGTTTTCTCTCCCCCCTCCCAGCCTGCCTGTGGAAGTTACGGGAATATGGCTGCCTAACTTGCTTGGCCACAAAAAGGTTGCTGTTGATGCTGGGAATTATCCCTGCAATCTTTCTGGGATCGATCATCCCTTCTCTGGCATGCTTCCCGGCAAGGTCTTGTAGAGATAGGGGCTTGCACGGAGAACTGAAGGAGCGATTCCTGTGCTGCCTGCTTTCTTACCTCTTCAATTCGTCCCATGAAGAGAAGGGGAGAACTGAAAGGGAGGGAACACAGGATTGCTGCTTGATGTATTTTGAGAGAAGAAGACCGTAGGAGTGCATCTCTTCTTATGAAATATAGGTTACACAAGGCCATCAGAGCATGTGCCATCATGTGGTAAGCAGCCCTTTTTGACTACCTTGGCAATATGGGTTACCAAATCCCAGGCTTGATCACCTCCAGCCTTCTCAGCTAGGCAAAATATCACTAGAGATGCCAGGTCTAGTAGGGAGGAAGTCAACACAATGTTCCTGACCAACTTAAACGTCGCATTAAACACTTGTCTGTCGACTTTATAAAAGAGTAAAGCTGACATGTTGAAGGCAGTAATATCCTCGTCTAGGCTAGTTATGTCTGAATAATAGACATCAGAATGTGATTTGTACCAGTGAGGTAAAAGTTGCAGGCAAATGATTCACCGAAAAGAAGACTCTTGAGTTACCAGGGTCACAAACTTTAGCAGAGCGCGATGCCCGGTAATTTCTGCAATCTTTGATGATTGTGGCAAACTTCTGAAGGACAGGTGTTCATCATCATCATCTCTGTCCACTGAGACCACGACTTTGTAAGCAGGATTACTGCTGGTGAAGGAGGGCATTCCAATGGAGGCAAAATTCTGTAAATTTCTTTGACTGCCACCTTAAAACTGAATTCCATCCCTTCCATGGTTGAATTGGAATGCTAGGCATGTCTGTATTGCCCCCTCTGCATCCAGGGGTATAACATTCCATCAACAAAGTTCTACCTGTCAGATATGCTATTTGTGCCTGCCGAGTCATGTCCAGCACAAAACGTGATCTAGCTGGCGAGTGCCAGTCCAGTGTGATCAACTGGATCAGGTTGAATGGCTCCAAATGTGATGCCAGTTTGCCATGTACTGTTTGTATCAATGAGATGGTCGGTCTGGCTGGCCTGGCTGGCCAGGCAGTCTGCTGGGCATATGATGCCATCACTGTAGGAACTATCAGGAGATGGTTGGCTGTCCAGCTGGCTGCCTTACCAGTTCAAGATGACAGATTTCTGACCGCCAAAACTGTATACTGATTGTTCGTAGGGCTGAATTGGTTGGTTAGCAGCCAGGACAGCGTACGGAGGATGAAATATGACTTGTGGGCTGATCCAGCTGGCAAAGTTGAAAGATAATCCCACACACCCGACTTCAATGTTTCCAATTCCATACATGGGTGGGGATAGGGACTTACACCCAGTGGACTGCCAATTTATGTTTTCATCCAACTTGCTCATCGACATTCTTGATGATAGAGCTTGTTGTAAAATGTGTATCATTTGCAATTCCAATATTTGATTTCAATTGCTTGTCATGGCATTGATTGGATCTGAAGTCACTGTCGTTGCAGGTGCTGTTTTCTGCATCTTCAGGGGTCTGGGGGGATGGGGAGGGGCGAGGGGGCATCTCAATGTCCCCCATAAAGCTGATTAAAGATTCCGAAGTCAGATGATTACTAAGAATTTCATGCTTGGATGATTTTGCATGTGCCCTTTTTGTTTGCGGCAAATTAAATTGCTTTGGATTGGACCAGATATCTTTCATCCATAATGTACACATGCTACATGAAGAAGAGCATTTTGTGCAGGCCAGGCCAGTCTCATGGTTATCCTCCATGATTTCAAAGCATCTACACTTCTTGCACTTGACTGACATCTCTGTAATGCAAAAGAGAAGAAAAAAAAACCCACAAGTGCACATATCAAATATCTAAAATGTTGAAATAGGTGAACTCATGATACTGAGAAAACTTAAGAAATGCGTAACAACCAAAAATTACTAGTGCAATACAATTACACTGGTGAAAATTGATTGTTACCAATCAATATCACATGGACAATAATGAACGGTAAAAAAATTGCAAAAATACAAATTCAGCAGGAAACATGCAAATGTTGTATACACAATGTATAACAACATTCTGACTTACTATGCCACTAAAATAAACAATGCATGGACGTAATTAAATACAAGAGTCTATGGATTCTTGGAGGCACTGTTCATAGTTGCAATAGAAATTTTAAACTGGTTATGGAAAGATGCTTTTTTGTCTTTCTGGGATGGCTGAATTCAGTGGTAGCAGAGAATAATCACTTTTGTTAATTTGATTTGTTAATGAGAGAAAATATACCTGTCTTCATCTAATATGTTAATTCTTTCCAAAAATGATTTGTAACAATTGCATTATGACTGAATTTAAACTTAAAAGAAATCAACTTGGTATTTTAAGTACCAATATTTGCCCAACAACAGACTTCAGACCACTCCAAGTGGGCATAACTCTGTAAATGAAGTCGTGCAATGCTGGAATCAAAGTCTTTCATGGTCTCATCAATATAAAGCCCCACATCAAATTTTGCAGAAAACCAACAAACCTTGGAAAAATTATCCTGCTGAAACCAAAGTCAGGTGGATAGGCAATCAGGGGGCATAACTCCTATAAATGATGTTGTGGGATGCTGGTAAATGAACTTTTTCAAGATCTCATCAACATAAAGCCCCATACTAAATTTAGTGAAAATCCAACAAATTTTAAAGTTAAGCTGTGAAACCAATGTCATGAGGAAGGGCAAACATGGGGCATAGCTTCTGTAAATGATGTCATGGAATGGTGCAATCAAACTCACTTAAAGGTCTTATCAGCATAAAGTCCCACTCCAAAATCTGATTGATATCCAACAAACCCTGGTAAATGTATGCTGTTGAAATCAGGGGGCATAACTATTGTATGATGTCCTGCAATGCTGGAAATAAAACTCTTCTGAGGTCTCATCAATACAGAGCTGCATACAAAATTTGACTGAAGTCCAATAAAACTTGAAAAAGCCATGCTGCAGATACTGACGTTAGGCATATGGCCAATTAGGGGGCATAACTCCTGTAAACAATGTCATGAAATGCTGGAAATAAAACACTTTCGTGGTCTCATCAATATAAATCTGGAAACCAAATTTGGGCAAAACAGAACAATTCCCAGTAAAAATATCTTACAGACACCAAATGCTGACAGATGGACAACATGATTATAGACTCTGCTGACTTCAATGAGTGGGGAATTAATAAATGGTTCTGAATAGCACAGTTATTTCCCCCTTGCTTGAAAGCAGTTATCAGTAGTACTCAACTGCTTAACATTTCAGGAGTGTAAACTTTGTCTGATACTCAGGGATATTAACTCTGACTCCTCCTTACAGACAACAGCATTGTCATGATTCATGGTCATAAAACTCCACCCCAATAGGGGAATCAACTATACTAGAGAATTTTGGGTATTACCTACTTTTGCCTGCTACCTGAGGCCTCAAAGTAAGCCTTCCCTATTAGTAATATGTTATTGGTAGTACCTGCTGAGTGAGTGCAGCTACAGTAATGTGGATTGGCTGACAATTTGTTCTGACTTGGTGGTTTGTAATACACTGATGGAATCCATTAAGACAACAACCGCAAAAATTGCATTATGATGTGATGGACATTTTTTGCTTTCAGGCTTGTGTGCATTTTGGGTCAATTCATATTAAGTGTTTTTGCACAGTATCATTATTCAGATAAATAAGTAAAGTAAAATTGTGTCAGAGTGAACAATTAGTCTTCTCCATCTTGTCTGATTTTATTGTTCTGCAATTTGCATTCTTTGTTGATGTTCTCATATCCAGTAAATCATGAGAACCTGGAAAGAAAACCCAAAAATTAAATCTTTTCAGATGGTCCACTATGCATATGATAAACACTGCCACAAAAGCTTGCTTCACAAGTGATGCTTGAGCTATGCTTGCTATTAACTCTGTCAACAAACTTGGGGCAAACTGTTCACACAACTTTGGGGCATGATCTTGGGCTGTTTCTTGGAGGTGTTCATTTACCAACTACTAAGGGACATTAACTCTTATCCATATTGCAGTGACTTAAATTCTGCCCATTTATGGCATAGATTGTACTTGATACTCAGGGACTTATTACTACTTACAATCTGGGGTTATAACTGCCTATATAGCAGTGACATAAATTTTACCCATTCATGGCATAGTCAGGGACTTTTAACTATTTACAATCAGGGGATATAACTCTGCTTATATTGCAGAGACATACATTCTGCCCATTCATCGCACAGATTGAACTTAATATACTCGGGGACCTTTAACTACTTATCATCAGGTGTTATAACTCTGCCTTCTACTTAACAACATAGCTTTTTCTTGCTATTTTGGGACATTATTGTTTTATTTTTCTACTCAGGGGCATAAACCATGTTTACTACTCAGGAACGTTACATACCTTCAATGGAATCTGAACCTGAATCTCTGGTCTAACGATGTTGATGGCCACTCCATCCTGTATTGTGTCCATAACCTGATGTACTGTTACTGACTTGGCCCTGGATAGAATGTGAAGTGGGTCACTGTACTTGGGGAGAATTTCCAACCATTTCTTGTCAGACACACAGACTAACACTGAAAAATGATGCATGTAATTATAACCTGATGGTAGCTGTTATGACCAACATCTGAATGTCCATGAGTCATAAGGGCTATTCCAGAATTACATGTGGGTGTAGGAAAGCACTTTTCAAAATCTCCATGATCCATCAACTTATTATTTGACTGGTCAACATAAACATTTAGAACAGTGTTTGAATAACCCCACAATCAACAATCCATATTTGATTAGAGTAAGTGTCTTCTGCCCCAACTGCCCATTCCGCCCCTTTCTGAAAAGGCTCTAACCAAAATATAACATTAAGCACAAAAAAAAAAGAGAAAGATAAATTATTAAAGGAACTAAGATGATAAATTGATTTGTCTGTTTAAGAGAATAAGAAATGACCAATGAAGATGAAACATTATTATACTCCATTCCAATGTGATGCCAATTTGGATTTCATGTCAAAACAAGTCTCTTTCAAGATGTAAAAATCTACGATCTCAATTCAATTCAGCTTTTTTAGTGTTGTATGAGGAGAACATTACAGTAGTACAGAACACAAATGATGTGTTATCATTAGAGCATTACAGAACATAAACGTTGTTGAATGGTATTTTTCCAAGTCCAAACACAAAAAGGTCTCTTCTGGGTAGTTTCAAGGATTTAAAGCCAGAGAAGTAGCATGTTCTTCTCTGAATCCCTTGGTTTCCTTAGTATCTGGATCTGGAGGGTCCCCATGCACCATTAGTATTCCTGTTGCAGAAACTGTTATGTCATTATCCCCGCTAGCTACACAGTTTGTCAGGCTGTGACTGTCACATGTGACGGTTGCATGGTAATAGACACTGGTTGAAGGAACAGCTAAATCTCTTTACAGGGGATGATCCATTTCCATTTCCAAGTCTGGTATGGATACATGAGGAGTCTGCCCTCAAAGAATAAACTCCTGTCCACTAAAGAACTAGGCACATTCTTCAGGGTGGGGGCTGCGCTATATTGGTGTTGAACAGATGCACCCTGGGTCTGGGTTTTATCAAGCACATAGATTGGTTGCCTTAATCCTTTTTTAAAGAGACTGTTTGAACCGGGTATTGTGTTGAAGTAAAGCAGTGAACTATGGGTTGAAGACTGCAAGTCATGAGATTGAGTCCTGGGATAAAAAGATTGTCCATTGATGAACACAAGTATCTTTAACCAACAATGGCTTTTTTACCATGGCTCTAGCTGCTTTCATGTAGAGATATAAGGCTTTCTCCTACCACACACTTTCTTTGGGAACTGTTCTTTCACACTAAAAAGCATAATGCTTTGGGAACTGTTCTTTCACACTAAAAGGCATAATGCTTTGGGAACTGTTCTTTCACACTAAAAAGCATAATGCTTTGGGAACTGTTCTTTCACACTAAAAAGCATAATGCTGTGGGAACTGTTCTTTCACCCTAAAAGGCATAATGCTTTGGGAACTGTTCTTTCACACTAAAAGGCATAATGATTTGGGAACTGTTCTGTCACACTAAAAGGCATAATGCTTTGGGAACTGTCCTTGCACACTAAAAGGCATAATGCTTTGGGAACTGTTCTTTTACACTAAAAGGCATAATGCTTTGGGAACTGTTCTTTCACACTAAAAAGCATAATGCTTTGGAAGCTGCTTATCTCACAACCTCCATGCCCTTGAACCTTTCAAACTTTGCCACAGTACGTCTTAGTGAGCTCTGAGGTACATTACTACTGCCACTGTTTGGGTTTCCTATCCAATGTATCCTATGAAAGTTGTATAAAGTATAAATGAGCTGGAGAAAAACTGATGTCATGAACTAAGATTTTAACTATTACAGGATTTGCCACCATTAGGTAAACTGGGATGAAGATTCTAGAAAATGTCTATGAAAAGTAGTGACTGGAGCAAACAATAGACAAGTCCAAATGAGGAGTAAATACCAATATGCAATTTGTGCAACTGATTGAGATGATAACAGATGAACAGCATTCAAATGACGATGGTACACTCTGTATTTGACAAATAAAGATGCACTTTTAGAATGAGTTCTTGGTGAAAGCTCAGTCAAATATGACACTACTCAGTCAAATGTGGATTATTTTACACTGTCAATCAGTCAAATATGATACCACTCAGTCAAATGTTGCTTATCATGCACTGTCAATCAGTCAAATGAGATACCACTGTCAAATATGGCTTATCATATGCATTATCAATCATTCAAATGTGATACCACTCAGTCAAACATGGCTTATCATGCACTGTCAATCAGTCAAATGAGATACAGCACATACAGTGTACCATCTTGGTTGAATGCCATTTTTCTATTATTGTGTCCATGGCATGCAAAAAACAAAAAGGTATTTACTTTGTGCCTAATATTACTAGCAATTATGCAACAGCAGCTAATTACAGTTACAGTGCATGCAGTGCCCTTCTTCTGATGGTAGTATCTGATTAGGGACAGAGCTCCTGTACAAATCTCCTATTTACTATGATACAACAGCAGCTAATTACAGTTATAGTGTGTACAGTGCCCTTCTTCAGATGGTAGTATCCGATTAGGGACAGAGCTCCTGTACAAATCTCCTATATACTATGATGCAACAGCAGCTAATTACAGTTATTGTGACCCGCCAATAACATCTGCAGTGTCCTTTCTTCAGCTGGTAATCTCTCATTGGGGACAAGGCTCCTGTACAACTATCCAATATACTATTATGCAACAGTAGCTAATTAGTTTTAGTATCTTGTCCCTACCATCTGCAGTGCCTTTCTTCAGCTGGTAGTCTCCCATTAGGGACAAGACTCCTGTACAAATCTCCTGCACCAAGGTCACCTCAAGGTCAATGTCAGGGTCATTCCAAGGATACTGAGAAGAAATATGTACAAAAATAACTTATCAAATTATTTACAGGTATTGTAATTACCTAAAGGATAATATAGAAATATTCGGTGCATCTAGTTTTCTAAAACCAAGAACCAGGATTATTCATGTTTTTAGTTTTCTGTTTCTAATAGCAACTTTTCTTTCCTACTCACCTACCAAAATATGTTTTGATAGATACCTGCCTATCTTTCACTGTCTTTTATCTTTTTTTTAAATTTGTGTTGCTAATTTATCCATGCAACTTTCCCATCTCAAATCTTTCCAATTGTATTCTTTTCTCCAGCTCTCTCCATATCTGTGAAAAGTACTGTTCATTGTTATTACATTCACTGAGATAAAACAAAATCATATTATTTTATAAAAGCCTAGCCAGTAGCACATACATATCTAATATTTATTGACTGCATTATTATTTCATATTTAACTGTTGCTTAGAATAAACGATTTAAATACTTGAGTCAGGAAGTATATGATTCAAATGTATCACAAACATTTGACCTTGATCAAATACTGGACCAAGAACATTTTCCAGCAATAAGTTTTAATAGAAAAATGAGGAGACTGTTGTCATACCTTATGTGGGTCTGGATAAGTGCTGATACAGATACTCTCTGGCCAGTTGTCTCCCCTTGGTGTTAGTCTCTGAAACAGCTCTTCTGACAAGAAGGGCATAAAAGGACTGAGGGCTCGTAGATAAGAGTCCACACAGAAATGTAGAATCTCTCTTGTGGAATTTTTCATCTCTTCCCTTTCAGACAGAAAAACTGGTTTGATACATTCCTGAAAAGAAAGATGGAACAAAAAATGTAGCAAAACTGGAGTGCAATGTAGACATCAGCCATGTCTAAATGAGAGACTAATCAGTTCATTACCAGTGAAATATTACAAACTATAGTTTTCTCTAGGAACATTTGAGACTTTTACTCCTATTCAGATCTGACTAAAAAAAAAGCACAATAATGCTAAGAACTGAATGCAAATTATTCACTTCTTAAATATTTCAAATTTTTAAACCAACATTTTGCATCACAATGCAAACACTGTCAGATCTGTTTCCATTTTAAATGACAGGCATTCCTAATGTTACTTCCATGCCATTAGGTTGGAACCCAATATACATCTTGGTGATAATGCATAGCTTCATTGAAATGCATGCTGGGATGCTGGGTGAGCCTATTTTTTAAAAGGTTGAATGGTAAATGAAAGACTCATATTGCAAAATGCCTGCTTCAGGATGTATCTGAAGCTAGCCGATCATCTTGAAACAGTTCACTCTTGCAAGCTAAAACTTATTCTCCCACCCAAAAGCTACAAGCACGTGAGGGATCATGATAATCCAAAAATGTCTAAATCACCAAGACTAAAATGGCACAGGATTAACATTAGGAAAATCTATCACTTCAAATTGAAATGGATTTTTTTGTGTGTTTTTGTTGGGTAAAAGGCACATTTAACACATTATTGGCTATATCATGCTGAGGCAATGGGAGCTAAGTGCCTTTCCCAAGGACACACTGAGACAGCCAACCTGGGATGGCCTGGATGGGTATCAAATTTGTGACCCTTGGATTATGAACTGATACTCTACTAACTGAGCTACCACAGCCAAATGGAAATGAAAGTGTTTGCATTAGGATATTAAAGTGTTTGCATTAGGATATGAAAGTGTTTGCATTAGGATATGAAAGTGTTTGCATTAGGATATGAAAGTGCTTGCATTAGGATATGAAAGTGTTTGCATAGGATATTAAAGTGTTTGCATTAGGAAATAATAGAGTTTGCATTAGGAAATGAAAATGTTTGCATTAGGATATGAAAGTGTTTGCATTAGTATATGAAAGTGCTTGCATTAGGATATGAAAGTGTTTGCATTAGGATATGAAAGTGTTTGCATAGGATATGAAAGTGTTTGAATTAGGAAATGAAAGTGTTTGCATTAGGAAATGAAAGTGTTTGCATTAGGAAATGAAAGTGCTTGCATTAGGATATGAAAGTGTTTGCATTAGGATATGAAAGTGCTTGCATTAGGATATGAAAGTGTTTACATTAGGATATGAAAGTGCATTAGGATATGAAAGTGTCTGCATTAGAATATGAAAGTGCTTGCATTAGGATATGAAAGTGTTTGCATTAGGAAATGAAAGTGTTTGCATTAGGATATGAAAGTGCTTGCATTAGGAAATGAAAGTGTTTGCATTAGGATATGAAAGTGTTTGCATTAGGATATGAAAGTGTTTGCATTAGGATATGAAAGTGTTTGCATAGGATATGAAAGTGTTTGCATTAGGAAATGAAAGTGTTTGCATTAGGAAATGAAAGTGTTTGCATAGGATATGAAAGTGTTTGCATTAGGATATGAAAGTGTTTGCATAGGATATGAAAGTGTTTGCATTAGGAAATGAAAGTGTTTGCATTAGGAAATGAAAATGCTTGCATTAGGATATGAAAGTGTTTGCATTAGTATATGAAAGTGCTTGCATTAGGATATGAAAGTGTTTGCATTAGGATATGAAAGTGTTTGCATAGGATATGAAAGTGTTTGAATTAGGAAATGAAAGTGTTTGCATTAGGAAATGAAAGTGTTTGCATTAGGATATGAAAGTGCTTGCATTAGGATATAAAAGTGTTTGCATTAGGATATGAAAGTGCTTGCATTAGGATATGAAAGTGTTTACATTAGGATATGAAAGTGCATTAGGATATGAAAGTGTCTGCATTAGAATATGAAAGTGCTTGCATTAGGATATGAAAGTGTTTGCATTAGGAAATGAAAGTGTTTGCATTAGGATATGAAAGTGCTTGCATTAGGAAATGAAAGTGTTTGCATTAGGATATGAAAGTGTTTGCATTAGGATATGAAAGTGTTTGCATAGGATATGAAAGTGTTTGCATTAGGAAATGAAAGTGTTTGCATTAGGAAATGAAAGTGTTTGCATAGGATATGAAAGTGTTTGCATTAGGATATGAAAGTGTTTGCATAGGATATGAAAGTGTTTGCATTAGGATATGAAAGTGTTTGCATAGGATATGAAAGTGTTTGCATTAGGAAATGAAAGTGTTTGCATTAGGAAATGAAAATACTTGCATTAGGATATGAAAGTGTTTGCATTAGTATATGAAAGTGCTTGCATTAGGATATGAAAGTGTTTGCAGTAGGATATGAAAGTGTTTGCATAGGATATGAAAGTGTTTGAATTAGGAAATGAAAGTGTTTGCATTAGGAAATGAAAGTGTTTGCATTAGGATATGAAAGTGCTTGCATTAGGATATAAAAGTGCTTGCATTAGGATATGAAAGTGTTTACATTAGGATATGAAAGTGCAATAGGATATGAAAGTGTTTGCATTAGGAAATGAAAGTGTTTGCATTAGGATATGAAAGTGTTTGCATTAGGAAATGAAAGTGCTTGCATTATGATATGAAAGTGCTTGCATTAGGAAATGAAAGTGTTTGCATTAGGATATGAAAGTGTTTGCATTAGGATATGAAAGTGTTTGCATTAGGATAAGAAAGTGTTTGCATAGGATATGAAAATGTTTGCATTAGGAAATGAAAGTGTTTGCATAGGATATGAAAGTGTTTGCATAGGATATGAAAGTGTTTGCATTAGGAAATGAAAGTGTTTGCATTAGGATATAAAAGTGCTTGCATTAGGATATGAAAGTGCTTGCATTAGGATATGAAAGTGTTTGCATTAGGAAATGAAAGTGTTTGCATTAGGATATGAAAGTGTTTGCATTAGGATATGAAAGTGTTTGCATAGGATATAAAAGTGTTTGCATAGGATATGAAAGTGTTTGCATTAGGAAATGAAAGTGTTTGCATTAGGATATGAAAGTGTTTGCATTAGGATATGAAAGTGTTTGCATAGGATATGAAAGTGTTTGCATTAGGAAATGAAAGTGTTTGCATTAGGATATGAAAGTGTTTGCATTAGGAAATGAAAGTGTTTGCATTAGGATATGAAAGTGTTTGCATTAGGATATGAAAGTGTTTGCATTAGGATATGAAAGTGCTTGCATAAGGATATGAAAGTGCTTGCATTAAGAAATGAAAGTGTTTGCATTAGGATATGAAAGTGTTTGCATTAGGATATGAAAGTGTTTGCATTAGGATATGAAAGTGTATGCATTAGGAAATGAAAGTGTTTGCATTAGGATATGAAAGTGTTTGCATTAGGATATGAAAGTGTTTGCATAGGATATGAAAGTGTTTGCATTAGGATATGAAAGTGTTTGCATAGGATATGAAAGTGTTTGCATTAGGAAATGAAAGTGCTTGGATTAGGATATGAAAGTGTTTGCATTAGGAAATGAAAGTGCTTGCATTAGGATATGAAAGTGTTTGCATTAGGAAATGAAAGTGCTTGCATTAGGATATGAAAGTGTTTGCATTAGGAAATGAAAGTGCTTGCATTAGGAAATGAAAGTGTTTGCATTAGGATATGAAAGTGTTTGCATTAGGATATGAAAGTGTTTGCATTAGGATATGAAAGTGTTTGCATTAGGATATGAAAGTGTTTGCATAGGATATGAAAGTGTTTGAATTAGGAAATGAAAGTGTTTGCATTAGGAAATGAAAGTGTTTGCATTAGGAAATGAAAGTGCTTGCATTAGGATATGAAAGTGTTTGCATTAGGATATGAAAGTGCTTGCATTAGGATATGAAAGTGTTTACATTAGGATATGAAAGTGCATTAGGATATGAAAGTGTCTGCATTAGAATATGAAAGTGCTTGCATTAGGATATGAAAGTGTTTGCATTAGGAAATGAAAGTGTTTGCATTAGGATATGAAAGTGCTTGCATTAGGAAATGAAAGTGTTTGCATTAGGATATGAAAGTGTTTGCATTAGGATATGAAAGTGTTTGCATAGGATATGAAAGTGTTTGCATTAGGAAATGAAAGTGTTTGCATTAGGAAATGAAAGTGTTTGCATAGGATATGAAAGTGTTTGCATTAGGATATGAAAGTGTTTGCATAGGATATGAAAGTGTTTGCATTAGGAAATGAAAGTGTTTGCATTAGGAAATGAAAATGCTTGCATTAGGATATGAAAGTGTTTGCATTAGTATATGAAAGTGCTTGCATTAGGATATGAAAGTGTTTGCATTAGGATATGAAAGTGTTTGCATAGGATATGAAAGTGTTTGAATTAGGAAATGAAAGTGTTTGCATTAGGAAATGAAAGTGTTTGCATTAGGATATGAAAGTGCTTGCATTAGGATATAAAAGTGTTTGCATTAGGATATGAAAGTGCTTGCATTAGGATATGAAAGTGTTTACATTAGGATATGAAAGTGCATTAGGATATGAAAGTGTCTGCATTAGAATATGAAAGTGCTTGCATTAGGATATGAAAGTGTTTGCATTAGGAAATGAAAGTGTTTGCATTAGGATATGAAAGTGCTTGCATTAGGAAATGAAAGTGTTTGCATTAGGATATGAAAGTGTTTGCATTAGGATATGAAAGTGTTTGCATAGGATATGAAAGTGTTTGCATTAGGAAATGAAAGTGTTTGCATTAGGAAATGAAAGTGTTTGCATAGGATATGAAAGTGTTTGCATTAGGATATGAAAGTGTTTGCATAGGATATGAAAGTGTTTGCATTAGGATATGAAAGTGTTTGCATAGGATATGAAAGTGTTTGCATTAGGAAATGAAAGTGTTTGCATTAGGAAATGAAAATGCTTGCATTAGGATATGAAAGTGTTTGCATTAGTATATGAAAGTGCTTGCATTAGGATATGAAAGTGTTCGCAGTAGGATATGAAAGTGTTTGCATAGGATATGAAAGTGTTTGAATTAGGAAATGAAAGTGTTTGCATTAGGAAATGAAAGTGTTTGCATTAGGATATGAAAGTGCTTGCATTAGGATATAAAAGTGCTTGCATTAGGATATGAAAGTGTTTACATTAGGATATGAAAGTGCAATAGGATATGAAAGTGTTTGCATTAGGAAATGAAAGTGTTTGCATTAGGATATGAAAGTGTTTGCATTAGGAAATGAAAGTGCTTGCATTATGATATGAAAGTGCTTGCATTAGGAAATGAAAGTGTTTGCATTAGGATATGAAAGTGTTTGCATTAGGATATGAAAGTGTTTGCATTAGGATAAGAAAGTGTTTGCATAGGATATGAAAATGTTTGCATTAGGAAATGAAAGTGTTTGCATAGGATATGAAAGTGTTTGCATAGGATATGAAAGTGTTTGCATTAGGAAATGAAAGTGTTTGCATTAGGATATAAAAGTGCTTGCATTAGGATATGAAAGTGCCTGCATTAGGATATGAAAGTGTTTGCATTAGGAAATGAAAGTGTTTGCATTAGGATATGAAAGTGTTTGCATTAGGATATGAAAGTGTTTGCATAGGATATAAAAGTGTTTGCATAGGATATGAAAGTGTTTGCATTAGGAAATGAAAGTGTTTGCATTAGGATATGAAAGTGTTTGCATTAGGATATGAAAGTGTTTGCATAGGATATGAAAGTGTTTGCATTAGGAAATGAAAGTGTTTGCATTAGGATATGAAAGTGTTTGCATTAGGAAATGAAAGTGTTTGCATTAGGATATGAAAGTGTTTGCATTAGGATATGAAAGTGTTTGCATTAGGATATGAAAGTGCTTGCATAAGGATATGAAAGTGCTTGCATTAAGAAATGAAAGTGTTTGCATTAGGATATGAAAGTGTTTGCATTAGGATATGAAAGTGTTTGCATTAGGATATGAAAGTGTTTGCATTAGGATATGAAAGTGTATGCATTAGGAAATGAAAGTGTTTGCATTAGGATATGAAAGTGTTTGCATTAGGATATGAAAGTGTTTGCATAGGATATGAAAGTGTTTGCATTAGGATATGAAAGTGTTTGCATAGGATATGAAAGTGTTTGCATTAGGAAATGAAAGTGCTTGGATTAGGATATGAAAGTGTTTGCATTAGGAAATGAAAGTGCTTGCATTAGGATATGAAAGTGTTTGCATTAGGAAATGAAAGTGCTTGCATTAGGAAATGAAAGTGTTTGCATTAGGATATGAAAGTGTTTGCATTAGGAAATGAAAGTGCTTGCATTAGGATATGAAAGTGTTTGCATTAGGATATGAAAGTGTTTGCATTAGGAAATGAAAGTGTTTGCATTAGGATATGAAAGTGTTTGCATTAGGATATGAAAGGTTGGTTTGAAAACCTGAAATATTTAAAAGAAGTGTATCATTTTCACCTACTTTTTTTTACCAATAGTGTGCTTTTTTAATCAGATCTTGAAAAAGTGGTACAAATCTTCAAGAGTTAATAAGAAAAATTTATGTAAAAAAAAATGCAAAATTGCTTTAGTGACATAAGAATATAATTAGGCCATCTTCATATGTATTAAAACATGCCTACCAAATTTCATTTGTCTATTTCAAGTTCTATTTTAACAATCATGCTAACAAGATTTTCACACAAAAAAGTATAATTTAGAAAAAAAATTTAAAATGGAAAAAGTGTTGTAGTGGCATGAAAGTCTAATTAGATCATTTGAAAACATATCTTCAACATTTAATTTGCCTACTTCAAGTAGTTTTTGCGCAACTGAATTACACAAACATGTTTCTCATGATGGTCAGACAGACAGGACAAAATCAAAATGTCACTGCTGGACATGTTGGGGCATTGTAATGAATTATGCTAAAATGCTTTTCATCATGGATCAATAGACAGGACCCAATCAAAATGCCCCTGTTGGACATGTTGGGATATAGTAATAAATTATGTTAACAAGCTTTTCATTATGGATGGATGGACAGGGCAAAATCCAAATGTCCTTGCTGTACATGTTAGGGCACAGTAATAAATTATGAAAACTGTGGCCTTATCATGCAATGAATGTAACAATTCATGAAACAAAGCTAAATAGTCAATGTCATCAAATACTTAATCTTTCACGACTGTTGTTGGAGACAAGTCTGAAAATCTGCTCATAATATTTACCTCCTTTTAGCTTCACAAGAAACATTGTGCTGATTTTTATTGGAGTAAAAAGATAGTGTCACAATACTAAGTCAATCTGCTAGACAATTAGAATCTTTTTTTGTGGACCCTTAAAGCTGCAGCACACCAAAACCAATCTGAAACAAGTTGTGGCTTATAACTATTTTATTACCAACCATATTACCACCAAAGTCCACTCTGATCATCCAGTTTGGTTTGTTTTTAGGATATCACAGTATTAGATTTGATATCACAGTATTAGATTTGATATCACATTATTACAGTCTAAAATTATTACTGATTATACTTAGTGAAGTGGAGGTTTTGAAAACAAGGCTCACTTTCCCCAAATGAAATGATGCACTGTGGTCTGTTTTGGCTTTTGATTGGGTTTATTATTATTTATATTTTTTTTATTTTTAAGCAGAATAGGTTTTAGGTTTAACACAAATGATATAACTGGGATGGTAAAAGCATGTAATCTACACTTTGCTTTGCCAACCGTTAGTTGTGGGTGGGTTATATGCAGTTGCTTGTGCCATGCTGACCTTTTCACTGGTTGGTTTATATTGTAGTACATGTGTGTAACTATCAATGTACTAAAAATTATCCCTGCTTATTTACATATTTTCTTAACTGACAGTTTGGATCCTGCTCCCTCCTTTCATTCCCTTTTTTAAGACTCTGGTTCATATTTTTTTGCAAAATACAGTACCCCCTCATTATAACATTGCCCATGAGAGCCATAGAGTACACCACCTTACAGTGGGACTGCCTTATCATGAAGTACATGATAAGGGCTCAGGAACATTTTTTCCAAGCACCTGTCCTTGGGACAAGTTTGTTGCAAAAGTTACTCATCCCTGTCCTGATTATGCTCAACACAGTACACTTCTTAACTACACTACTTATACTTTTAATAAAGAACCACACTTACCTGATGCAAGCTTGATACTAAAATGGGTATAAACAATGAAAATAGGATGTTCTAATGCATGGTTCCTTAGGTAAACACATAAAAAGAGACAAGGTTTGTAACTCGAGAAATTGCCGTTGCACACATAACCGTTTATTTCTTAGTGGTATTCGCATTTACATTGAAATCTTTCAGAAATATACATGTCATAATTTTCCTTTTCAATGAACTATCATACATCTTTATGAGTTAAATACGGGAAAAGTTAAGAGACAGAGAACGTAAAACTTTTATGATTTTTGTCTGGTCACATATTGTTATGCTTGCCAAAGATCACCAGTCTTTTCAAGACTGTGCAATTTTATTAATACATTGCCACACCAAAGCTAAGACACTAGTATATATGTATATAAGCATGTAATTACTTGTCATGAGAAAAATGTCAGTAACTTGCATTTTGAAAGAAGAATTCCAACCATCTCAATTTCCACCAACTTTCATACTAAAGGATCTATTTTGGTCAAACCTCCTTTCTAGAGAACTACACACGGGGGCCATAAAACGGAATATTGCTGATTGTTCAAAAGAATTGAAGATTTTGACCAATCAGCTTTTGTCTAAACATTATCTGTTTTATAAATAGATTACAACAACATGCATTGTGTAAAGTTGGTGGGAATCTGCTGAGACACTTAAAATACTCATTTCAAATGTAAGTTGGCAACATTTTTCTTGTGAAAAGTAATTATATGCTTATAGAAATATATGTTGGCATCTTCCCTTTTACATGACTGTATCAATACAGCTTCAGTCTTGAAAATACCAGTGACCTGGGGCAACTGTAACATTGCCTGACCTGATGAAAAATCACACAAATTTCACTGTTCTCTGTCTCTTAACTTCTCAGAGGTCTACCTCATAAAGATATGTGTAGCTCATTGAAAGGGAATCTTTCTCCACATCAAAATGAAGCTTAAATTATGGAAAAGAACCACTGTAAATGCAAATACCAATAAGAAATCGAGGGATAAGTGTGAAACTGCAACATAATATATGTTCATAATATTTACCCATTTTAGTATCAAGCTTACATCAGGTACCTGTGTAAAAAAAAAAAAACCCAAGTGTTTTCCAATGCAACATTTTGTTGACTGACAACAAGTATCCTATTAGGCATAGTTTATTTATAACTGACACACGCCAAATGTTAAGCGATGTTGAACTTTGGCGCTTGTTAAGGGTAGAAAATGCAATCAGATTTATTCTCAAGGTGCAAATCTACATCTACTCGGCCCTGGGATGAGTAGGTGCTAAAGTTTTTACCCAGTCAGGATGAATGGTTTTATTGAGCCCTGATGATACATATAATTTTACTACCACACAATGAAATGGGATCAATGACCATACTTGTCTTACAAGAGGAATCATGTTCTATTTTATGCTAGCCTGTAAATTAGTGGATTTTCCAATATACATAATTTTGATAATTCAATGGAGTGAATTGGGAAACATTTTTTTACTGCACTCAATAGAAATCGATAACATTAGGATCAAGAAATTGTATCCGCCATTTTGTCACTTGCCTAGTCTAGTGGTAAGTATTGCCATCTGTCACGTAGGAGTACCTGGTTAAAATCCCACCAAAGGTTTATTAGTTTTTTTCTTCAATTTCTTTTATTATGTACTTTTTTGCCTTGAATTAGGGAAGAGAATTATGTTACTACTGATATTTTCTGTGCGAATATACACACAATTTAGCAGAGAATAAACGGTAAACAGCTGACATTATTGTGCAGTATCTCGAAAGAAATCTGCTACTTCAATCTGTTAAATATATTGCTAGCCAAATGTTTAAGCATAAAATAAAAAGGAAATTTTTCTTATTCCAAGTGAATAACATATATTTCATCTCATGGGTGAAAAACTCAAATATTTTCACATACTCAATGAAATATATCTGTTATTCACTTGATCCAAACAAATCTATATAATGAAGGGCCTGTTAGTGAAGGAGTGCTGTATTTTTAATTAATCTTCACTAGGTGATACACAAAATCATGTCATGCCATTATCTAAATTTATGATGTTTTGTGAGGGAAGATAAGACTTCCCCCCAGGTATCATTATCTCCGAATTACTCTTTAAAAACGTACAAAAGTACTTTTATGGCCACTTACATGCATATTTATTTTAAGTTTTGTTATTTTCGTTTATTATTTCCTAATTTTCTGAAGAATATGAAGCACCTGAAAATTTAATCCAAACAAAAGGAGACAAGTATTGGAATTACTGAGCATGGTTTGATACCAGTAGCATATATTTTGGTGTTGATATATTTATTACAAGCTTAATTTAAAACAATAACCACTTACCACATATACATCACAGAATTCTCCAATCCAAAAATTTCTTAATGCTCTGGTCACAAAATGCAGGTCATGTGACCTGAAGTATTGATCACAGGACTCAATCATGTGACTCAACCTACTTAGAATCCACCTATCAACAGGAGTCTCAGACCCACATGGCTGCCAAAGAAAAGAAAAACAAATAGATGACAAGTTTGGATATTACACATAGGTATATACAATTCTAATTACAAAGTTTGAAACAGACTTATTCACAATGTTTAAAAAGCATCTCAATGACTCATTGACTATAAACATTCAATAAACACATGAACTTTAGTTGACTATTACTAAAAAGCATCTCAATGACTCAGTGACTTAAAACATTCAATAAACACATTAACTTCAGTAGACTATTATCAGTGAATTGTTGCTATGTATTTTCGTTATAATATTGTCCACACTACAAAATTATGTGGCTGAAGCAAAAATAAAAACAAGAGTCCCTTGAAGTGATTTATGCTCTACTGACCAAACAGTTTCCAGGAATTCAAGATAAGACCATTTCTTCTTGTTAACTGCTGAGTGTTGAAACCATATCTGATAGTTTTGAGCAATAACAAGATTTTCAAATTAGCCGCTGTGGCAGCTATATTGGATCTAAGATAGGCAGCATTTTTATTTAGGACCAACTAGACATCATTTGAAGTCTTTTGATGAAAACCCCATCTGAATATGACCATCCATTCTTCAGTAGTAGCAACAAGATTTTCAAGATGACCACCATGGTAGCCATATTGAATATCAGATTGGCATAATTTTCATTTAGGTTCAACTAGACATCATAAAAGTCTTCTGGTGAAAGCTCATGTTGTAAAGACTTTCTATTTAGGACAGGTAGCAATAAAAAGATTTTTAAGAAGGCTGCCATGGTGACCATACTGGATGTCAGATGATGATATGACAGCACCATTTGCATTCAGATGTAACTACATTTCACAAGAAGTCTTTAGGGGAAACCCCATGTTGATATGACCACAAATCTAGAAAAAGTAGCAATAACAAGATTTTCAAAATAGCTGCCATGGTGGCCATACTGGATGTCAGATTGGCACCATTTTTATTCAGGACCAACTAGACATCATAAGAAGTCTATTGGATGCCCAAGTGGCACCATTTTCATTTAGGATCAACAAGATATCAGAAGTCTCTTGGTGACAACTCCATGTCAATATGACTTTTCCATTCAGGAGGAGTAGCAATAACAAGATTTTAAAGATGGCTGCCATGGTGGCCATACTGGATGTCAGATTGGCACCATTTTAATTTAGGACCAACTAGATATCATAATAAGTCTTCTGGTGAAAACCCATGTTGATATGACTTTCCATTCAGGAGGAATAGCAATAACAACATTTTCAAGATGAATCCATATCACTCATATTGGACATCAGATTGGCACCAATTTCATTTAGGACCACCTAGAGATCATGAGAAGTCTTTTAGTGAAAATCCCATCCATTCAAGAGGAGTAGGAAGAACAACTTTCAACTGGCTTAAAACTTGTGGCAATGGATGGATGGACGATGGATAACAGGCCATCCCATAAGCTCTTCTGGTCAATGAGCAGTAGAGCTAAAAACGAATGAAAATAGATAACAGAATGAAATAAGAGACTGAGGATAACTCCATTCCCTCTGGTTATTGTGACAAAATTGTGGGCTTTTTTAGTAGTTCCAAGAAAGAAAAGCTAAGAAAGCTACAAAACAAATTGAAATGTGTTCATGTACAAAATGGATGCCCCATTACAGTGTTTGAAAACTGACCTAAATGCAAAAATTACCCAAGGTGTGACAGACAGACAGGCAGATGGACAAAGGTAAAAATATATGCCCTACCACTGTTGTGGTGGAACACAGAGAGAGAAATTTTACCATGAAATTTGGTGATGGGGTAAAACTTTCCAGTTTTGAAGTCACAAAGTTAAATCCCTGCCAGATCTTGTTAGAGAAGTGTCGATTACTCTGTACATGGGTGATATCCATGTTTATCTCGGCACCTGGAATCAAATGTAAAATAAGGAGTGAAAAGAAATCTATCTTGTTTTGGTATTCTCCTTTAATATGAAGGCAGTATGGCTTAATGTTAGGTACTAAAGACTCTGGATTGGGATGGAATGGCTTAATGTTAGGCACTAAAGACTCTGGATAGGGATGGATTGGCTTAATGTTAGACACTAAAGACTCTGGATAGGGATGGAATGTCTTAATTTTAGGCACTAAAGACTCTGGACTGAGATGGCATATCTTAATGTTAGGCACTAAAGACTCTGGATTGGGATGGAATGGCTTCATGTTAGGCACTAAAGACTCTGGATTGGGATGGCATGGCTTGATGTTAGGTACTAAAGACTCTAGATAGGGATGGAATGGCTTAATGTTAGGCACTAAAGACTCTGGATTGGGATGGCATGGCTTGATGTTAGGTACTAAAGACTCTAGATAGGGATGGAATGGCTTAATGTTAGGCACTAAAGACTCTGGATTGGGATGGAATGGCTTAATGTTAGGCACTAAAGAATCTGGATTGGGATGGCATTTCTTAATGTTAGGCACTAAAGACTCTGGATTGGTATGGTACAGCTTAATGTTAGGCACTAAAGACTCTAGATTGGGATGGCATGGCTTAATGTTAGGCACTAATGACTCTATATTTGGATGGCATGAAACTCAAGCTCAAAATTCCAATATAATACTTGGAGTTCATATAGATCATTGAAATTCTGCATGCTAGCTTGGGAATCAAAGTTGAAAAGATTACTGATGTTCTACGATTCTTAATCTATTACAAATAAAGTTATTGGTCATCAAAATTTGTGAACTTTGACCTTTAGCTTGAGTTTCATGGTCAAAAGGTTTGCATAATTTAAAACCAGAACAATCATGTATGTATAGTCACTTTAAGCTATGGACAGGCTACAAAATTATTATTTACTTTTGAAACTACTTTAAACTAATCTTAGTTGAGACTGCCTTTGTGCCTAATGTCAACCTCTGACCTCTTGTTTTGGATGTTCAATGTTAGCACTAAGGTTCATGACCTTACAAAACTTTATAGGATTACAGATAGCTCAGATCTGGAAGTTTCCAATATGATGGAATCATTAAAACAAACACACTATAAACCATGACACAGGTAATTTTACTAGTGATATGAAAACAGAATGCAGAATGAATGCAAATGAAATGCAGAATGAATGCAAATGAAATGATGAATGAATGCAAATGAAATGAATGAATGCAAATGAAATGAAATGCAGAATGAATGCAAATGAAATGATGAATGCATTTTGAAGAAAACAAAGTGCTAAAGCAAAACAGAGAATGATGAATGGTAAAGAAAAACAGAAAAAAAATGCCAATGAATTTCATTAATGTGTTTGAAAATTGATTATTTTCAAGCTGATCCTAAATTTCCATGGTCAAAAGCTTGTTTACATGATAATTAATCCAAGATCAGATTCTTTACAATGACAGTCAATTTTTCACTCCTTACAAGCCATGACATTGTTCCTGTCAAGAAAGATATAAAAAAAAACAACTGCCAGTGATGTGATGACATCTTTATTTAAACAAAATAAAATATATAAATTTGCTGACAAAATACTCTACAGCTACATTTTTACACTTATTGCATTCAATGCTGCATCTGGCATTTAATGTATTTGCTATTTCATAAAAGACAAGATGCAAAAGCGATAGTTCTCTCCCTTTAACACTCTCAAAAACAGAAGAAAAAAAAACTGTGGTAAATGCATTTCCATTTTGTTCCAAATGATCGAAAATGAAAGGAAAGAATGCAATGGAAGCAATAAATGACAAATCTGAATGCACTTCTGACAGCATAAGCCAAAAACAATGAGATGATAGCTGAAATGCTTTTGGAACATGAACAGAACGCAAATGAAACACAAAATAAAATGCGAATGAAATGCAGATTGGTAAAATTATCAGTTTCAGGGTCTGTACCAAGAAATAACACATCTTAGCACATCCACCTTTTCTTAAAAGTAGGTTGGATGGAGTATATTACTCTTGGGAAAATATCAAAGCTACACAGGATATGCGAATACAAGATTCAACTTAGTTAAGAAAGCTCAACTTGCGGGTTTATTCAGCTACTAAAAGATAAATAAATATACAATCATGATGTCTTCCTACCATAAAAATACTAAGTTAGAAGTCAGAGTTGTGGAGTTTCTTTGTAATGTGTCTTATTTTAACAATTCAATCATATTGGGAACTTTTAAAACTCAGCTATCTGGAATAGTATTTTTTGCACATTATGGACATCAGCACCAACGTCTACTGTCCAAGACAAGAGTTCAAAGGTCGGAGTTTAGGACTAAGGCATCCTCAGCTAATCTAATATTCACATCTTCTAATGGGGATTACTACAACTGATGGACACACTGACACTGTTAACTGAGGTGAGGAATACATCCCTTGTAATTACAACAACTGATACACACACTGACACTGTTAACTGCGATGAGGAATACATCCCTTGTAATTACTACAACTGATACACACAATGACACTTTTAACTGAGATGAGGAATACATCCCTTGTAATTACTACAACTGATACACACACTGACACTGTTAACTGAGATGAGGAATACATCCCTTGTGATTACTACACCTGATACACACACTGACACTGTTAACTGAGATGAGGAATACATCCCTTGTGATTCCTACAACTGATACACACACTGACACTGTTAACTGAGATGAGGAATACATCCCTTGTGATTACTACAGCTGATACACACATTGACACTGTTAACTGAGATGAGGAATACATCCCTTGTGATTCCTACAACTGATACACACTGACACTGTTAACTGAGGTGAGGAATACATCCCTTGTGATTCCTACAACTGATACACACACTGACACTGTTAACTGAGGTGAGGAATACATCCCTTGTGATTACTACACCTGATACACACACTGACACTGTTAACTGAGATGATGAATACATTCCTTGTGATTACTACAACTGATAGACACACTGACACTGTTAACTGAGATGAGGAATACATCCTTTGTGATTATTACAACTGATAGACACACTGACACTGTTAACTGAGATGAGGAATACATCCCTTGTGATTACAACAACTGATAGACACACTGACACTGTTGACTGAGGTGAGGAATACATCCCTTGTAATTACTACAACTGATAGACACACTGACACTGTTAACTGAGATGAGGAATACATCCTTTGTGATTATTACAACTGATAGATACACTGACACTGTTAACTGAGATGAGGAATACATCCTTTGTGATTATTACAACTGATAGACACAGTGACACTGTTAACTGAGATGAGGAATACATCCCTTGTGATTACTACAACTGATACACACACTGAGACTGTTAACTGAGATGAGGAATACATCCCTTGTGATTATTACAACTGATACACACACTGAGACTGTTAACTGAGATGAGGAATACATCCCTTGTAATTACTACACATGATACACACAATGACACTGTTAACTGAGATAAGGAATATATCCCTTGTAATTACTACACGATACACACAATGACACTGTTAACTGATAATGAATATATCCCTTGTGATTCCTACAACTGATACACATAATGACACTGTTAACTGAGTTGAGGAATATATCTCTTGTGATTCCTACAACTGATTCACATGCTGACACTGTTAGCTGAGATAAGGACTATATCCTTTGTGATTCCTACAACTGATACACACACTGACACTATTAACTGAGATAAGATATATATCCCTTGTGATTCCTACAACTGATACACACAGTGACACTGTTAAATGAGATAAGGAATATATCCCTTGTGATTCCTACGACTGATACACACAGTGACACTATTAACTGAGATGAGGAATATATCCCTTGTGATTCCTACAACTGATACACACAGTGACGCTATTAACTGAGATGAGGAATATATCCCTTGTGATTCCTACAACTGATACACACATCAACACTATTAACTGAGATGAGGAATATATTCCTTGTGATTCCTACAACTGATACACACACTGACACTGTTAACTGAGATGAGGAATATATTCCTTGTGATTCCTACAACTGATACACACACTGACACTATTAACTGAGATAAGGAATATATCCCTTGTGATTCCTCCAACTGATACACACATTGACACTATTAACTGAGATGAGGAATATATTTCTTGTGATTCCTACAACTGATACACACACTGACACTGTTAACTGAGATGAGGAATATATTCCTTGTGATTCCTACAACTGATACACACACTGACACTATTAACTGAGATGAGGAATATATCCCTTGTGATTCCTACAACTGATACACACACTGACACTATTAACTGAGATGAGGAATATATTCCTTGTGATTCCTACAACTGATACACACAGTGACGCTATTAACTGAGATGAGGAATATATCCCTTGTGATTCCTACAACTGATACACACATTGACACTATTAACTGAGATGAGGAATATATTCCTTGTGATTCCTACAACTGATACACACACTGACACTATTAACTGAGATGAGGAATATATTCAAGGGATTCCTACAACTGATACACACACTGACACTATTAACTGAGATGAGGAATATATTCAAGGGATTCCTACAACTGATACACACACTGACACTATTAACTGAGATGAGGAATATATTCAAGGGATTCTGACCCTTATATTACTGATACACACAATGATGCTATTAATTGAGATGAGGAATCTTATTCAAGGGATTCTGACCCTTATGTTACTGTAACAAAATGGCATGAAATATGGTGGTCCAAAATTTCATAACAAAGTATGATGACATCCTATTTTGACCTATTTGTTTTAAATTCAAAGTATATGACATCCTATTTTGATCTATTTGTTTTAAATTCAAAATACGATGACATCCTATTTTGACCTATTTGTTTTAAATTCAAAGTATATGACATCCTATTTTGATCTATTTGTTTTAAATTTAAAATACGATGACATCCTATTTTGATCTATTTGTTTTAAATTCAAAATACGATGACATCCTATTTTGACCTATTTGTTTTAAATTCAAAGTATATGACATCCTATTTTGATCTATTTGTTTTAAATTCAAAATATGATGACATCCTATTTTGATCTATTTGTTTTATATTCAAAATACGGTGACATCCTATTTTGATCTATTTGTTTTAAATTCAAAATACAATGACATCCTATTTTGACCTATTTGTTTTAAATTCAAAATACGATGACATTTTATTTTGACTTGTTTTAAATTCAAAGTATATTACACCCTTATCTAACATAGGTTTGAAGAGCTGCATGAAATCCAACTTTGACCTATATTTTAACAGTGCTTATATGATTTTAATGTGATTTAATTACAGTCACTTTCAGCCCTCTTGAATAATGGACACATTTAATTGACATAATAACCAATATGCATGGATTATATTCTATCATGATCTGCTGAAAAAACACAACATCCTATTTCTCAAACTAGAAAATGTGTTCATGGAACAGAAATGCCTGACTACAGCACCAGAGAAAGTGACCTAACTGAACAAACAAGGATAACGCTATATGTCAAACAGGAACATGGATGGATAACACAATATGTCAAACAGGAAAATGGATGGATAACACTATATGTCAAACAGAAACATGGATGGATAACACTATATGCCCTCACCATATTCATGGTGGAACATAATAAGAAAATATACATTCAAATTGGACCAGTCCATGGTTGTGTAATTGATTGATTATTATGTATAACATTTAATCAATCAACAATTTCACTTAAAAAATGATTTATGAAACTATATTAATCATCTATCCCATGACCAACTAAAAATGACCTAACTGTATTGCCATTCAATTTATGTTACACAGTCTTTTCTGACATGCTAATAAATAGTTCACGCGTTGTTCACTACGACACCTGGCATGATTTAAACAATGATGGAGAACAGATATGTATAAAATCTTGTCCAGTTCATGATATATATGCACCTGCACATCTTCCCATCATTTTATTTGTTTACTTGTCTAATCCAAAACGATATTTCTTTATTAATCATCCTCCCCTCATAAACAAGTAAAATAGCACTGTATCAATGACTGTTGTCCAAAAGATTTGTATGAATGAAATGTCACCTTCAGAGACAAATTACCTTTAAAATCATATGAACAGAGAGTAAAGCGTAGAGCATCAGCCCCACATTCAGGTATGCCATCTGGAAAATCACGTCTCTGTCCTTCCTTGGCTTTCTTAATCTCTGCCTCAACCAAGTTACTGTGGTGTAATTTTTCTTGTAAGTCCTGCAATATTAGATTTTGTAACTAGCCTCTCTACTCTTTTTTTCTGTGTTGCTTAAAATTACAGAATCTAACAATTTCATTGGGAAACAAAATCAGGTTGGTCATGCATACAAGTCATGTTATTTTTGTAAAGTATATTAGTTTTGCCATCTTCACAAGGATGAATTTTAAAGACCCATCCACCAAAAACTTTCATTGAATGAATCTCATTCATGCTTACCACCCTAATTCTGATGGCTTCCTTCTCCAAAAAAGCAATTTAATTTGGAACCTCTTCAAGAATGGTTACCTTTTAAAGATAGAGTATAATACAATGAATCAGTCCTCATGTACAAAGTTCAAAACAACCGGGTACAAGATTATCTGAAAACTTTTACTCCAGTCACATAAATTCATAGTCGAATCACATGCTCTTCTACTAAAATCAACAAAGTATTCCAAAACACAAGATTGAAATGTTTAAAAGGAGTTTTATATACAATGGTGATTTAATATGGAATATCTCATCTAATCATATAAAGTCTTAAAAACACAAATGTAAAACATTCTTTTTAGTCCAAAACAGAATTTTATAGTTTTTATGAATCTGCTGTATTTTACTGCCTCCTGTCTGTGATAATACTTATCTAATGTGGTTCATTTTTTGTATTGTACATAATGTGAATAATGTACATTTTAATGCATCTCAGCCCTGTGTAAGTTAAGCCTTCGACTCAACAGTCCGTTGACAATAAATAAAGTCTTTTTTTTAAAAATTATTATTATTATTATTAATGATTCTTTTGCTACAAAAATGTAATCCGACACAAAGATAAAGATTTTAATTGAAATCTACATTTTGGTATACTGGCAAAGTAATAATACCCAATTTATGATCTTTTTTTCCCTACAAAAAACTTAAAGCCATACAAATACAAAGACTTGAATTAAAGTATCATGTTATTTACCTCAAGTGAAATTCCACGAATAACATCCATTGGATCTACAACATTTCCAAGAGACTTACTCATCTTTCTGCCATGTGCATCACGCAGAATTCCATGGAACAAAACCTGAAAATATGACCAATTAAGTGAACATTGCATGAAACATAACCTGAAAATGTTCTTGACTCATTCTGGCTGTATTTTTTTAGCACCATGTACTATGTGGAAAAAAAATATTAAATATGATTTCTAAACAATCTTTAACAAATCATACTAAATACAAATTGTAAACATTTTCCTTTTTCTTAACCCCCCCCCCCCCACAAAACAAAACAATAAAAAAAAATTGCAAGGAATTCTTCTACCTTAAAAGTATTATATTAACTCTGTTGAAGATTTTGAAGAAAAAAAAAAGAATCAGAAATTAGTATTATAACTATCATAAAATACTTTGTTGATCTTATGTGGGAAAGTACATTTTCCCACAAAACATTTATTGATAATTATTATTAGGCAATTAATACTTCTCTTCCTTACTTGAGAAAATGGCAGTTTTCCAGTAAGAGTTTCCCCAAGCATCACCATCCTTGCCACCCAGAAAAATATGATGTCACTTCCTGTTTCCAAAAGGCTGCTGGGATAGTACTTTTGGAAATCTCTGGTCTATTTTAAGAAGAAAACTGACACAAGTGATTATGTAAATCTACAAAAATTATTAAATTATGACTTTGTCACACTTCAGTATTAAAAGTATATATATTTTTGTCTAATATTCTTCCCTTTTATAATTAAAAGATATTTGCATGAACTGTTTGATTATGGTGTACATGTCAATTAACATCATTTTAAGAACTTTTCCTCTGCAATGTTAAATACCTTTCTTTTCAAAATTCCATTAAAGGATGCATGCATATTAATGTTAATTTTCAATAGAAAGATTACAAAAAGAATTAAAAACTATAATTCTGCAGAAAAGCAGCAGTGTCTATCCATATATTTCTCTGTCAATCATTCCCCAAACCACAAAGAAACCAATCAAAGTACAGAACCAAATTTAGATAACTGATTACAGTTTATAGGCTGTCTCTCTAGGCCATAGGAGAAATTGTCCCATAGCTTCAGTGAGATACATTAGCAATAACACAATAGGGTCTTAGCCATCTTGCATGTAAACTGGGAACATGTTGATTATGAAATAAACCAACAGTATGCATTTCACATAATTACCAAGAGCTTTATACATGATGAAGGGTAGTGACTGAAATGGATAGTTGAGGTCTCTCAAGTCTTTCTTCTACAGTAATTACTGATTTCTGACTTACTTCATATTTAGAATACAATAATACAACCTGCTCTCCCTAAAGTTAGATCATACCATCTTGTGTTTACAATAATATTTACACAAAGACATTGAAGAACTGTCTCAACTAATCTACAGAATATAGGCTGATGCCCACTTCTGCAAGTTTAGGAAAACTAACTTGTCAGTGTGACATGGTGATACAAATAATATTTACTTTTCAGTGCTTCTTGTCTTTGCCTGCACATGCAAATTATATGAAGATAAAGTGTAATTGGGTAGTTAATTTTTTTCTTTGTGGAAGACATTGTTTCCCATCTGGGAGAAAGGGTAAAATTGCAGGACACACTCACAAATATGGGACGTATATTTGTTATGGTTAAGGTAGGGCAAATTCATTAGATGGTTTGGTAGTGACCCAGTGTGGAATAATACAGAGTCAGTAGAAAACTTACATGGACTCAGCAGTTTCGTAAGTTTCTTATTTAATCTGTAACTAATGACACTATTGTCTCCCTATTGATGAAGAGGAATAAAGACAATTATCACAAGTGAAGTGTCCATGCAAAAGATGGAAATTCAACAAATGAAAACTCACCATTTCTGGCCACCCTAGTGCTGAGAAAGGAAACAGGGCTGAGGAAAACCAGGTGTCCAAAACATCCTCATCTGTTAAGAAATCAGAGATATGTAATTAAGCACAAAACATTTCCATCACCCAATCCCACCCATAATAGTATGTCCTAGCCAGGCAAAAATAAGAGACAAAATACCACCATGTTAGAAACCATACTTCAATTTTTTTATATTGGTGAAGTTCCACCAATAATTAGAGGGAGCAAAATTACGTCTTTCCCGAATTAAAGCAACTCCACCTTAATCTTCGGTAAAGTTATTCAAAAGTAAAATTAGTGAGTTTAATCTTATAAGTTTTGTGATTACATGACATGTGCTATATAAATCCGTCTATCTGACAGCATGCATAATCTTCAATGGCTGCATTGTTGTTGAAGTAGAAGAGAACAGTATCAGAAATTTATTTCAAATATTGTATCATTTTATACATGATGCAATAATTATCTTATACAAGCTTGGAACATCTAATGACTAGGGAGGGAAATAATATGAAAAAGGAGGATGTAAATGCATAGCAATGGAACTCTCCCACTCCCCCCCCCTCTCTCTCTCTCTCTCTCTCTCCATGAACAACATTCTTAAATAATGATGATAATTAGTATTTATTGTAACAAATATTTTTATAATCTCTGCTGTTTTTGGAAAAAAACACATTTTTCCAACTGCAAGTTTTCAAACTTATCATCCTTAGTCCATAGAAGCACAAGTGCACATGCCTAGACCACATTTTGTTATAGTAGTTGTTGCAGGTAAACAGACAATCTTGAAACATGGTGAGCTGTCTGCAAAACATGACATATGGGTCTTCACTTAACAAAAATTCCTTTCTGTAGATATTCTTACAGAGGCCAAGATGTGGACTACTTACAGGACAACTAAATTAACATTTTATCCAGCTTCACTGACTACTGTCTACACTATAATCTTCAGCAGGAACAACTACCACTAAAGTTTGCTTGCTTGCAAGACCACGTTGTCTCATTGTTTACTTTCCTTGCAGGCATGTGTTGTGTGTATCCATAAACTGATGAATTTATAGGCAAATACATGAATCATCTTTGCCACTCTTTTACTCTTTTTTTTACTTTAAATATTTTCTTTCATTACCTTATGGAAGAACAAAGTGATTGTCAACTGCATTGCTTAAGAAAGTCAAATGTTTTGTAACTTTAAAATCAAGGTGTCACCAACAACACCATTGACAATCAATGACATCAAGGTGGGTGTCACCAACAACACCAGTGACTATAGATGACATCAAGGTGTCACCAACAACACCAGTGACTATAGATTACATCAAGGTGCCACCAACAACACCAGTGACTATATATGACATCAAAGTGTCACCAACAATACCAGTGACTATAGATGACATGAAGGTGTCACCAACAATGCCAGTGACTATAAATGACATCAAGGTGTCACCAACAATGCCAGTGACTATTGATGACATCATGCTCACTATGTCTCTCAAAGAAAATGTGAGACAAATATGACTTATGGGCCAATAAGACCACGTGGCAATTGTTCATTTGATATATCACGTATGCAAGTTCCTATAACACAGAATCTTCCTTCCTTCCTTCTTTCTTCATCCCTTACCCTGTGTCATATGTATCTGATCAGCTGAGGTCCCAAGTTTGGCTACAGATTTTTCCATTGCCTCCACTTCATTTCTGCCACTCACCCACACACCAGCGCTATCTTTCTGAATAAAAACCCCAATATTGTGAGAGGGTAAAAAACTCACAAACACAGTTTATTAATGTAATCAATGATCTGATACCAGTTTTTACTAGTATACTTAGTTTTATAATTCTTACCCAATCAGTCCAGTTCCAGTTTGTTTGAAGTGTGCCTAAATGTGACACAAGCCATACTCTAACGTCTGATTTTAAAAAGTGTGCCCAATTGTGACATAAGCCATACTCTAACATCTGGTTTGAAGTGTGCCCAATTGTGACATAAGCCATACTCTAACATCTGGTTTGAAGTGTGCCCAGTTGTGACATTAGCCATACTCTAACATCTGATTTGAAGTGTACCTAATTGTGACACAAGCCATACTCTAACATCTGGTTTGAAGTGTGCCCAATTGTGACCTAAGCCATACTCTAACATCTGGTTTGAAGTGTGCCCAATTGTGACATTAGCCATACTCTAACATCTGGTTTGAAGTGTGCCCAATTGTGACCTAAGCCATACTCTAACATCTGGTTTGAAGTGTGCCTAATTGTGACATAAGACACACTCTAACATCTGGTTTGAAGCATGCATGCTCTAACATCTGATTTGAAGTGTGAATAATTGTGACATTAGCCATACTCTAACATCTGGTTTGAAGTGTGCCCAATTGTGACATTAGCCATATTCTAACATCTGGTTTGAAGTATACCCAATTGTGCCATAAGCCACACTCTAACATCTGGTTTGAAGTGTACCCAATTGTGACATTAGCCATACTCTAACATCAAGTTTGATGTGTGCCCAATTGTGACATAAGCCATACTCTAACATCTGGTTTGAAGTATGCCCAATTGTGACATAAGCCACACTCTAACATCTGGTTTGAAGTGTACCCAATTGTGACATTAGCCATACTCTAACATCTAGTTTGAAGTGTGCCCAATTGTGACATTAGCCATACTCTAACATCTGGTGTGAAGTGTGCCCAATTGTGACATTAGCCATACTCTAACATCTGGTTTGAAGTATGCCCAATTGTGACATAAGCCACACTCTAACATCTGGTTTGAAGTGTACCCAATTGTGACATTAGCCATACTCTAACATCTGGTTTGAAGTGTACCCAATTGTGACATTAGCCATACTCTAACATCTGGTTTGAAGTGTACCCAATTGTGACATTAGCCATACTCTAACATCTGGTTTGAAGTGTGCCTAATTGTGACATAAGCCACACTCCAACATCTGGTTTGAAGCATGCATGCTCTAACATCTGATTTGAAGTGTGCCTAATTGTGACATTAACCATACTCTAACATCTGGTTTGAAGTGTGCCCAATTGTGACATAAGCCTCACTTTAACATCTGGTTTGAAGTGTGCCCAATTGTGATGTAAGCCATACTCTAACATCTGGTTTGAAGTGTGCCCAATTGTGACATAAGCCACACTTTAACATCTGGTTTGAAGTGTGACCAATTGTGACATAAGCCATGCTCTAACATCTGGTTTGGAGTTTGCCCAGTTGTGACATAAGCTATACTCTAACATCTGCTTTGAAGTATGCCCAGTTGTGACATAAGCAATGCTCTAGCATCTGGTTTGATGTGTGAATAATTGTGACATTAGCCATACTCTAACATCTGGTTTGAAGCATGCATGCTCTAACATCTGGTTTAAAGTGTGCCTAGTTGTGACATAAGCCATACTCTAACATCTGGTTTGAAATGTGCCCAATTGTGACATAAACCATACTCTAACATCTGGTTTGAAGTGAACCTAACTGTGACATAAGCCATACTCTAACATCTGGTTTGACATGTGGCCAATTTGACATAAGCCATACTCTAACATCTGAATTTCATCCACTGCTTGAGTACTTTTTTTTGGTGTGAAAAAATTCCTTTTTATGTATATTTTGGTATGCAAGAATAATAGTTGAACAAACTGTACAAAGTTTTCTGTCTGCAAACATCTGACGAAGAGCTCTGGAAAGATTCTGAACCTCTCAGTTCACACTCTCCTCCATGCTCTGGCAAACACATGAACAAAGAAATGTTTGAAAACAGAAATGTATGAATAAAAAATGTTTTAGCACATAAACATTTGAACACAGAAATGTTTGAATACATAAACATTGGAACACATAAATGTTTGAACACATGACATTTGAACAAAGAAACATTTTAACACAGAAAATCTTGCATAATTTCAAGTTTAGCTTTGAGAACATCTAGAATATTATTTGGAATAACAAGCCATTATACAGGGCTCATTCTAAGTTGGACCCTTGTGCCAATGACCCTTAATTTTCATCTTTGGTGCAAGAAAGTTCCCTGCATGGTGCCTGTAAGGAGCATACTCCCCCCCCCCCCCCCGAAATTAAAGATAAAAAATTGTCATGGTTGATTTCAGCACATCTCAAGCTTACTTAATAGTGTGCTCACTGCCAAAGAAGCATAAGGCAATCAATTTCATTGGCTGACATAAAATGTCTTACTGATTTTAATTAGCTTGGGCATGAAGAACACATGATCCATGATCACTGATAGAAAACATAAAGAAGAAAAGATGAAATCTTCAGAGATAACACTGTTGCATTTATTTCCATAGTATTGTACAGGGAGAAATAAATGTAGACTCAAATGTTCAGAATAAATCTGAGAGGGGAATAGTTAGTTGAGCATAAGGAATTCAAGTCCCAGAACAGAAGACTCTTGGTACAGAAGACTCTTGACATGAATGCTGATAATGATTACAGGTGCTCGGGTCAGGTATTTATTAATTTATGCAATATTCACTTTTCCAGCATTATATACTTTGAATCAGTAGTTACTGAATCACGCTAGTGCATGGTTTGCTACAATTTCCTTGTAAATGAAGGGACTGACCATTTAATTTTCAGGGGTGGCAGTGGATTTTTTTACAATATTTCTGGCCCTCAAATAGCTTGAAAAAAATATTTTTCCTCCGATTTATAGAAAAAAACCATTTACCTGGAGATAAAAGATATAAAAAACAGGCTAAAAAAAACAGTGGACACAGTTATTTTAGTAGACAAGGAAATTGTAGAAAACCCTGCTGTAGTTTGACTCTACAATGACTGAAAAGAAGCATATAATGCCAAAAAGATTAATATTTGTTGTGGAAATTAATAAATTCACAACGTGAGTGCTTGCAATAATTGAATTTCTTTAATAAACAACATACAAGTATGGGTATTTGCAACCCCTGTTTTTTTTACATGACCCCACGTTTTGATCTGGTAGGGGCCACTAGGCCCCACTTTTTCTATTTCTGGAATGAACACTGCATTATAACAGTGATTTATTCTTCCTTCATTTTCTAATTTAAATTCAAGAATTCCTTTTTTTTCTTGATAATACTTTTATGATATACAATCACTTTGGCAGAACTTAAAACTTTGCAAAAAGACATCAGGAAATCACATTAGTAAGAAAAGCAAATGCCTAAGAATAAACTTGATTGAAATAGTTTTGCCTCATACTGACTAAAGTTAAAATAAGCACTAGAAGATTTGTTCTGTTGATAATGTATTAATATCCATTCTAAAGAAGTCCAATATTCTGGCATGAGACTGGGGCATTTATAAATAAAATATGAATATTGGAAGGCATGTCTGGGCATCCTCCTCCAGCAGGGGTATGAGGGGGCAGCATCCACCTATTGTTCGGTGCTGAAAAATTATCTTCAGGAAATAGAAACATAAACTGGCTCTGCTAAAACCTTTCTTGTTCTTCATACTTTCATTTTTTTTAAAAATACAGTCAAACCTTTCCTAGCTGTCACCTTTACTCAGTGGTCAGTTGTTCACAATGGCTATTCTAATTTCCCCTCCGGCAAATTTTGTATATAAATGTCCTGTATGTAACAGTCACCTGCCTTCTGTGGTCAGTGGCCTGATGTTTCCTAACCAAGCAATGGTTTCTCTCTGCCTTAAGTGGTCACTGGCATGTATCTACAGTGACTGCTCAGTCTTTTGCTTCATAAGGAAGGCATTGTTTAGATAAAGGAATATCACCTGAATCGATGTGCAAACATTTCTTATCTCGCTTGTACTCACCATACTCCAGTCATGTTGATAGTGCAACTCATAGGTGTGATTATATCAAATTCAAAAGTGAGGCAATTTTTATCATTAGGGTAGAGGCTCAAAATAATTCATTTGCTGGATGGTGGGAAAAGTAGTTCTGTTATCGCAGCAGAAATGGAAGTCACCTTTTGTGTCAGTGTGACAGGAATAGTTCAAAATCTTCATCTATTTGCCTGTCAATAAAAGCTATCTCTGAAGAAAGAAGTTTGTCTTTGAGAAGTATACAAGTTACATCCCTTTTCATTAGGGTCAGAGGTCATTCAATATTTAAAATTTGCCTGTAAAGGCAGGTGAAGTTTCGGTTCATGAGTCACAAAGAATAGGCACATACTGCTTCTTTTGATTTCCTATTCATCACAGGCTTCTCACATAAACTGACTGTCTTTTGATCTTAGTGAGTTGAGCAACTGACTAATCCAGATTTTGTTTTTAAAGTGTGAACAAACTAAGATCGGTGTATATTTTAAGTGAGTGATAATTTTAAGTTATAGGGTGGATTAAAGTGAGCAGGATACAGCAATCTTGTGTGGAACATAAATTTGGAAGAGAACATAAACATGTAATTTATGAGTTTGTTGTATAGTGCACATAAAACAATCTTGATAAAATAATATTAATAATAATAATAATAATGATAATAATGATAATGATATTCGGTGCATTGTATTTGTTCAAAAACCAATTTTAAAATGTGAACGTGTGTACAGAAATCACCTATGTGCAAAGGCCAGTTTTGCCTTTTCCCATGGGTGGCTGCTAGTGACAGGTTTGACTGTAGTTAATACTTGTTTTTTATTTTGCTTCAGTGCCAACCTTAAAACTTGGTTATTAATAAAAATTACGATATTTTAAGTTATGCATTATCAAATATACCTTTAATATGAAATTTCTCTTGTTTCCTGCAGCTTTACATTCAACCAATTCAGTTTCATTTCAACCTTACCGTGGTCATTCTACTTAAAATAGTAAATTCAACTTAACCTTGGTCATTCTGCTTAAAATTATGAATTAAAAGAATTGTCAGTATCATGTTGTAATTTCCTGCTACATCCATTCCCCCACATTTTTAATACCTTGGTTGATATCGTTAACTTTTTCTTTTCTCCTTTCAACTAAGTGGTTTGCTGCCATATTTATGCTGTTTCTTGTGTATAAAGAGGGGAAGAAAAAAAACTAATTCCAACTACCTGCAGGTGCAGACTGGTTCTACAATTTATTCAGCTCACATATTGAGTCATTTACTATATGCAATCAATTGGTGACAGGACAGTGCACACTAATGGAGTAGGATGCCCTGCCTTCCCCTACCATATATTCTCATCAAATTTATGCAAATCTCAGGAACCCCTCCTGATTGGAAAAAAAAGCAGAAATGTCAAAAGAAGATAAAAGTCTCATGCCTGAATATGAAATTCACTAAATCCTAGTGAGTGCATGACAGTTATAAAAGAAATTCAATCCAACATTATCGCTATACTATTGCTCAATGTAAGTTAATTGAAAATAATATTTACAATTATCATGTTTCTTTAAATGGAAGATTTAACATGAAAAATAGTTCATATTATTCAAAACAATCCTCTGTGACAAACTCATAATTTACACTGAACTATTCAATGACAAAAAAATAATATTTGACTTAACTAAACACTATGTGAAAGACACAAGATGTGTATTACATAACCATTTAATCTTACATTTTTATATATACTGTACAATGTGGATGTTCAATCCATATTTATGTATCACATATGCTCAGGTTGGCAAGTATTACAGTGTTTTCAATGACATCCAAATGATATTCTTAGATGTAACCACCAAATCAATCTTTTATAAGTCCTAAAGTGTAGGAATTCTATTTAAGGCCAAGGATGGTTATGTAATAAATACAAAATTACATTTGTGTTTTGTTGTATTAGAGGAAAGAATTTGTTTGATACAGTGTATAGATATAGTGTATGAATACATGGATACAGTGATTGATACATCTTGGCCTGATGGCCACGACAAATTCATATGCCATATCAAACTTGTTCTTTCTGCCAACTTGGAAGAAAAATATGAATGTAGTTTTTGTGTATGTCTTGGACATCAAACCTGTGCTGTATTCCTGGCATAGTATGCTGGAATCTGATGACCCCACCACAGCTGGCGAGATATACACCAGTCTCTACAGAACAAAAGAAGAAAAAACAACAGCCATCAGAAGAATGGTTGACTCCCCCCCCCCCCAATTGACCATAGCTAATACCAATGCAAAATTAATATACTTTACAATTTCATGTCCAATGACCTTGATCTTTGACTTATTGATCACAGACAGGAAGCTGCCCTTCATCAAATGTAATACAAGTATTAAGCTGATGAAAAGTGGGTGAGGGAAACTTTAGGAAAGTAGACTTGTCATGTAAAACCAAAAATGACAATTTCAGCTCATGTGACTTTGACCTTTGACCTCTGGGTTCAAGAATCAATGGGTAGATACCTCTGCCCAAGTGTAGACTACTGATGTATAAGTTAAGGAAACTTGACTTATGCAGAAAGGAAAATCACATTTTCAGTTCCACTTACCTTGACCTTGGATCTAGCGGCACTAAAATCAATATGCTTCTGCTTCAATGAATTCTATTTATACATTGTGAAGATACTTAATATATTATGTATTATATATATATATATAAACACACACACACACAGTGAAACCCTGCTATAGCATGGTTTGCTATAGCACAAATTCGGATATAACCCGATTGTGGCATGGCTCCCGAAATTTGGTATATTTTTTCATACATGAAAAATTAAATATTTTTTTAAAAGTACAAAAAATAATGTTTAAAAAATTAATTATCATTTTGGGGTAAAGATTGTATATGAATTTGGATATAACACGATCGTGGTGTGACTCCCACAATTGTAAAAAAAATTCACAATTTCTTAAAGTACTGAAATGTTTTTGTGCCAAAAAAAACAAGAGTTTGATTTAATAATTTGGCAAGATGTACTGTATTCTTGAAGAATAAAATAAGTGTCTTATGATTGCATCTTTCTTTATATGAATAAAGATATTAAACATTTCTATTTGTGAATATTCATTTCAAATTTGTCAGTAGTCAACCCTGCATTTTGATCTTAGCTCATTTTTGAAAGATGTCAGCTCATAACAAAGTTGATAAGTGTTATTCTTATTATTATTGAATCATGAACAATAAAGCCAGTAAGTCTTCTTTGTGTTTTTCTTCAATGCATTCTGTGTACAATTGTTGCTCAAAAGAGAGAAGATTCTCATCCAAATTTATAAATCAATTAATTTAAGTAATTGCTAATCATCAAAGCCAATCTCACTGCTAAAGGTTGTTCAAATTATGGGGCAATGATTTATAAAAACATTTTAAAAAAAACGAAAACAAAAACAAAACACCAACACGCACATGTGGCTTTGAGGTGTTATCAGACAATCATCACGCAATCAACTGACCAGTGAATAATATCCTGTATTCCCTATACTAATGACCCCATTGTTCCTTAACAATTATTCTATTCTTGCTGTAGTCATTCAAACAAATAGGTGTCAGAGTGTTAATTAGTGGGTATTTACAACGGATATTGGGATACAGAAACATAAAGCTTTTACTGTTAAAGAGAAGCTTGAAGCCTTTGGCAGGATAAGTCCGGAATTAAAGAAATGCAATTAACTTTGAGATTTAGGTGTTCACAAGTCAATCAAACAATGTGGTGGACTGAAAAAGTTTCTTACCCGAATTTATAAATCAATTAATTTACCTACCTTTTTAAGGGAAGACAATAGACTATCAATGCCTGCTCCATCAACCGGCATACACACCCACTGAAACAAGTTTATGGTCTGAATTGTCGTGTGGCAGTTTTGGTCATTGCCACACACATGTATCCCCACCCCCTCATCTTGACCCTTTTTATTTTCTAGCTTCAGATCATTCACATATACACAGAAAACTGTCCTTCTAGAGATTGGAACAGAACCATTTAAGTTGTAGGGGTGGAGTGATTGGCTAATATAATCAAACATTATGCTCCCTGCTTTTGCTCTGCAGTGAAGCAAAGTCATAGTTATAAACAAAAGTTTAAATGAATATTGGGTTTATTTTATTAATTTTTTCCTCTGTACATTAGAGAATGACTTGACTGTTTTAATGGAACTAACTGTACCCATACAATCGAATGGTTTACTCCCAAACTGGGTTCAGGCAGTTAACATGCATACACATCTTCTGATTTCTCATCTCAGTACATTATGAGGTCAATACAGTACATTTGACCTCCTGTATGAATTTTTAGCTCAAGTAAAATTTACTTTTCAAGCTTAAATACAGGTTTCTTTTTAGAAACTCCCAAAGTCTGAATCATGCAGTTTATTGTTGGTCAGAAATCAGACCCTTTGGACATGTCCAGCAAATATGAATGTTGTGGGGGAAAAAAAACTTTGTCATAAGTTTGTGTGAATTATTGGCAAGAAATTAAATATAATGATTCGACTGGATCTATCAAACATTTTTTAAATATAAATTATGCTTCTCTGAGCACATTTTAATAGAATTATTATTATGGATACAACCAGATTCGACCGGTGAGTGCATGTACTCTTAGCTATTTACGCTTAAGTTGCCAATTTCATATTAATAAAAATAAATATTAAATATGTAATGACTGTTTTAAGTAGTTCTTGTTTAATATGGAACAAGTTTATAACTGCGTCAATGAAGTCCGTAGTATTGCCCCACCCCCTTGATTTAAGATGGTAACTGTGCCAATGAAGCATTTAGTTTTGCAACCACTATTATACCGCCCCTCCCTTTTTTTGGTGCATGCATCATTTTCTTCAGTTAAATGATTTGGCTAGTTATAGCATGGTTCGGTACATAGCACAATGTCATTTTGTGGACCCCGACCATCATGCTTTAGCGGAGTTTCACTGTATATAGTGAAGATTGTTTATTACGTTCTTGTATACAACATTTCCTCTGTCATAACATCTGAGTTTAAATTTCCCAGCCAAATTCCTAACTAATATATATTCCAAAGGCTTTGTTATAACATTCCTCTGTTACAATGTTTAATTGGTTATAGCGTTCTGATTTGTGTGGTCCATTTAAGAAAATTAGCTCAATTATAATGTTTTTAACACCTGAGGTACTGAAACCAGATAAACAATGGCAGTCAGTGGTAAAAAAAAATCCGACAGTATGATGCCCAGGGCCCCTCTAATTTCAGATTGGTCACCTCCTGTATTCTAAGTGAAGTACACATTGGGCTTGTAAAATTTAAAAAAAAAAATTTGTCTGAGAAAACTTCAATTGTGCTGATGAAATGCGCATTTTATTTTCAAGTTGTTGAAAGCCTAGTAAATTATTGATATGTACCCCATGTATGCCCATTACCCTTATGAAGATCGTCTACCATAATTTCATGCATATACCCTGTCGATGTGTATAACTCGCCGATGCATATACCCTGTAAAAATTCACTAATTGTGTACAAAATATTTAGTATACCCCACCCATGCTTATACCCCGCATAAACCCTAACATAATCTCACATGAACCGGCCACATGCCAGCCGGCGTTGTCATCCACTGCAATAAAAAGGGATGGATGAATACCAATGTGATGAAGATCTGGATAGATAAATGCTATAGAACACATCTAGGTGGGTTTCTTTCACCAAAGATGCTATTGGTTTTTGATGACATGGCTGCACACAAAGAGTCTACAGTTCAAGCAATGGTTAATGCTGCTGGCGGCCATATTGCCGGAATGGGATGAATGGATGATGAGTGGCGAGCACACTTACATGCCATAAATTCTTTTAGTTTTGTATTTTAATTGTTTTTTTTTAATTGTGTGAATAAAACAGTGCTATAGAAGCTCTCACATTGATCTATTCCCTTAAAAGATGATTGCAATTCATTCTTTTTTCGAAAGGTGTCGCTAGAATTAACTTCCTGGCATCCATTTTTTCGTGCTAGTCTTACTTCTATTGTCATTCTGTTTAACATAAACAAATTTTTAAAAACCATTATCACACAAATATCAAAATTTATATCTGTATAAATTTAAAAATAAACTGATGACTACTGGCTGTGTGAAAAGAACTGATATAGCCCACCCACCAAGATAACCCAAATGGGGGGCGGGTATGTAAAATCCTGTTTAATCCACGGGATATATGCGTGAAAATACAGTACTTTTCATACTTCGATCGATAGCTTTAAACTTTGTGTACAAAGCAAAGCATGTGACCTATGAATGGGGATGACCTCTAATGAGTACTCACTTGGGTTTAACTTACATGTGATTCAACTGGCGGTAGGACAACAACAAAAATATGCAATTGAAATCAACTGCTTTTGAAAAGTAACAGATTTTTTTCACAAACTGAAGAAGAAAAAAAAGGTATTTTTATGCGTTCTATCCTTACAGAAACCAGCCAGAATCAGTCTACTTGATAGCGAACTGATCCAGCAGTCATTGCAACTGGTGCAATGATGCATGGCTGAGTAATGGGATTAAGGCTAACATGGTACACAACATGTCGTTAATTGATCACCTTATTGTTGTAATCTGGAGAGTTTAGGCCATTTGCGGGATGTTTTTTGAGGTGTTATAAGTAATAAAGGGATCAAATGTGGTCCATGATGGTTTTTGCGTCTTTGATTAAAACTCGGTCATCTTTTGGCAGAGGTGAGATAAAAAGGAAAGAACAATCAAAAATTGGTTTTTGTATGAACACTTGAGTAAGTATTTTGATTTTTTGTCTTGTTTAATTGACAATTTCATTCCATCCAAATAAATAAAGGACTAATTTACTAGTCATTAAATTACTGATCAAAGACGTTTTCACATAAAAGTGATTTTTATGATTCAATGACTCATACATGTACATGTATGTTTATACTTTCATCTGATGGTAAAACTTACTGATTTATCATTATTTTTCTTCATGATAACATGTATTTATACAATATGTATGTTGTTTTTTGAAAATTGTTTTACCATTACATACGAGTTCTAACGGTAATCATACCAGTATAACTTGTTTACTACATGTATGTCCAACATCAATGACATGGACAAGTACATACACATTTTGAAAAATCAATGAATTTGGATATAATGTTTCTTGATTATAACATTCTAAAATGGATATTCCCCTCTGAAACATTATAAACAATCTTTACTATATATATATAAGTACCAGTATTGAATGACCCCAGAAAGAAAGACAAATTTACTTTGGATACTATTTATAGTCATTATTGAGTCACTTTCAACAAGTATATGTATGCTGAGAATGGAAAATACCGAAATACTTTAATGGAACAAACCTGAGGGACTGTTTCATTGCAATTCTTAAGTTTCACACAATGATACAAAAATCTGGTTGCATTTATTTCAGTAGATAACAAATTTGTATGTGATTTATTTTGACACTCTTAATCTGAGACCACCAAATTGCTAAATTTCTCCACTGCTATATACAAGAAATCATGTTTTCATTTGAAATAGCAGAAGTTTATAAGGAAGCTTAATAAACAATAAATTTTGAGAGTTAACTATGTTGCACGATGTTTCATATCTCAGTAAAAATAATACGGTAGTTAGTCCAAATGTTTCATGTCTCAGTAAAAATAATACGATGATTAGTCCAAATGTTTCATGTCTCAGTAAAAATAATGTGGTGATTAGTCCAAATGTTTCATGTCTCAGTAAAAATAATGTGGTGATTAGTCCAAATGTTTCATGTCTCAGTAAAAATAATGTGGTGATTAGTCCAAATGTTTCATGTCTCAGTAAAAATAATACGATGATTAGTCCAAATGTTTCATGTCTCAGTAAAAATAATACAATGATTAGTCCCAATGTTTCATGTCTCAGTAAAAATAATACAGTGATTAGTCCAAATGTTTCAGGTCTCAGTAAAAATTTTATGTGATTAGTCCAAATGTTTCCTTTTCATTTAAGGAATGCATACTTGACCCTTTTCCATACCCTGATATTAACCTTTGTCTTGACCTTGACTTGACCTCAAACTTGCAATGCTGCTGCATTTTGGGATTGTCACTAAAATGTGCACAATTAAATTTTGCTTCAAAAGTCCTGAATATAAAATTGCAATACTCACTTGATATGTCTGAGCCATTCAAACCAGATTTTGGTGTACCATTCTGGATCAAAAGATAATTCTCCACTTTCAACAGCCTATTACAAACAGAATGGATAAAAGGTTAATTCTCCGCTTTCAACAGCCTATTACAAACATAATGGATCAAAGGTTAATTCTCCATTTTCAACAGCCTATTACAAACAGAATGGAGCAAAAGTTAATTCTCCATTTTCAACAGCCTATTACAAACAGAATGGATCAAAAGTTAACTCTCCACTTTCAACAGCATATTACAAACGGAATGGACCAAAGGTTAATTCCCCATTTTGAATAGCCTCTTACAAACAGAATGGATCAAAAGTAAATTCTCCCCTCTCAACAGCCTATTACAATCAATGGACCAAAGGTTAATTCTCTACTTTCAACAGCCTGTTACAAAACAAAATAGATCAAAGGTTAATTTTCCACTCCGAACATAATAAAATATGTCACTTGTGTTGTTATGCATGATTTTGCCAGGTGATAATTGATGAACAACTTTCAATTTCTAGAAAAAAATTATACTGAAAAACAAACAAAATAAATTAAAATAACCAGTTCCTGGGCTATGCCATGTATACTTGAAAATAATACCTTAAAATTAAACTCTTTCATTGTACATTTATGTTTATATTTCATTAAAATATATAAAGCTCCTCTAAAAACAAATTGTCGTCAATAAATGACAGGTAAAAATATTTATGATATATTTGAAAAGTAGGTCCCTGTGACCTATTAACATCTTTAACAATATACAACTAACCCTCTATTAAACAATCACCTGTCTTACACAGTCACATTTTAAAATCTCCTACTACCAATTTAAACAAGAAATGAACTTCTTGTAAATGGCCACCTCTTGTGTCAGGTAACATTTTCTACTTCTCACAGGTAGCTGCTGAACACAGATTTGACCCACTAAAACTCCTTTTGTCACCCAAACCCCACATGTTCCAAACCAATTTAGGCCCCCTTCCCCTGCAATTATTTATAAAAAGTAAGGTTCTACTATACATACTTTACTAACAGCTTATTATTATTATTATTATTATTATTATTATTATGGATCAATAGATACCTTCCTATCTACATACATACATACATACATACATACATACATACATACATACATACATACATACATACATACAATTGTTCATTTTTATGTACATATGAATGCACAAACACTGCTTAGGAATAAAACCATATTTACCTGTAAGGCTTTTCGAGCCATCTCTGAGCAATCAACATACCACTGTTCTTTCAATCTTGGCTCTACTACATCTTTTGAACGGCTGAAATAGTCAAAATTTCAAATTTCCAACAAATAAATTGGACAATCAATACTGTAAATTTAAAAAGAATATATGAACAAACAGAGATAAATGACCAAAAGAGCTAGCCTTTCTTTTCATTCAATATACTTCAGTGTTCTATGAATGGAAAAAAAGACTTAAAGCCTTTCACAAAATACAATCAAGTAATTGGCAAATTTTAATGAAGTGACTATAGCAGTTTAACAAGCATCAATCTGTATGAAATTGCGTCGTTGCAACTGATGTATTGCCAACTATGACCACCTGTCAGTCAAGCAATGACAGACTGGAACTAATGACTGTTAACCACTGCTATTGCTGGATATGTTTGAGTATTACATAACTATGACCAGGTTTGAAGTCTATCACATGGCTTGTAGGATTAGCTTGATGCCTTCATGACAGTCACTATATAAGATGAGTATTACATAACTATGACCAGGTTTGAAGTCTATCACATGGCTTGTAGGATTAGCTTGATGCCATCATGACAGTCACTATATAAGATGAGTATTACATAACTATGACCAGGTTTGAAGTCTATCACATGGCTTGTAGGATTAGCTTGATGCCTTCATGACAGTCACTATATAAGATGAGTATTACATAACTATGACCAGGTTTGAAGCATATCACATGGCTTGTAGGATTAGCTCAATACCTTCATGACAATCATTATATAACATGAGACATAATTATGACCAGGTTAGAAGCTTGTCACATGACTTGTAGGATCAGCTTGATGCCTTCATGACAGTCACTATATTACATGGGTATTACATAATTATGGCCACGTTAGAACCTTGTCACATGGCTTGTTGGATCAACTCCAATATCTTGATGACAGTCTCTATTTGACATGAGTATTACATAATTATGGCCAGCTTAGAACCTTGTCACATGGCTTGTTGGATCAACTCCAATATCTTGATGACAGTCTCTATTTGACATGAGTATTACATAATTATGGCCATGTTAGAACCTTGTCACATGGCTTGTTGGATCAACTCCAATATCTTGATGACAGTCTCTATTTGACATGAGTATTACATAATTATGGCCAGGCTAGAGGCTTGGCTTGTTAATAAGCTCCAATATCTTTATGCCAGTCACTATATAACAAATACAAATTCAAATAGTCATACCTTTAAAACATCTTACATAATGTTTGTGAAATTTTCAGTATGTACTAAGAATTTATTTTATTTCTGGTCATTTTTACACAGATTGCTACACTAATGAGTAGGTGTAGCTATCTCTGCTCTGGTGATCCAATAATTAAAAAATATACCAAGTAACAAGATCCAGAAGGCAAAATTGATGTGTGGAGCTATATTCGAAATTGAATATATTTAGAAGGAAATATAGTCATAACAGTGAATTCTGTCTATTCCCCATAGTAAATATAGTCATAATAGTGAATTACAGCTGTCTATTCCCCATAGTAAATATAGCCGTAATAGTTAATTACAGGTGTCTATTCCCCGTATTAAATATAGTCATAACAGTGAATTACAGCTGTCTATTCCCCATAGTAAATAAAACCATAATAGTTAATTACAGCTGTCTATTCCCCGTATTAAATATAGTCATAACAGTGAATTACAGCTGTCTATTCCCCATAGTAAATATAGCCATAATAGTTAATTACAGCTGTCTATTCCCCATAGTAAATCTAGTCATAATAGTGAATTACAGCTGTCTATTCCCCATAGTAAATATAGTCATAACAGTGAATTACAGCTGTCTATTCCCCATAGTAAATATAGCCATAATAGTTAATTACAGGTGTCTATTCCCCGTATTAAATATAGCCATAACAGTGAATTACAGCTGTCTATTCCCCATAGTAAATATAGTCATAATAGTGAATTACAGCTGTCTATTCCCCATAGTAAATATAGCCATAATAGTTAATTACAGGTGTCTATTCCCCGTATTAAATATAGTCATAACAGTGAATTACTGCTGTCCATTTCCCATAGTAAATATTCTTTCATGACGTGTCATTTCATAAATGCAGAAGAGTAAATATACATGAAATCTATTAAAAACAATGAAATTAGTAGGTCACAAGATTGTGTCATATATTGCATGCAGCTACAAGTTGAAAAGGAGAGTAAATCCCAGTTAAATTACAGGAACAAAATATCTGAATAATATGCCAATCTTAAGATGATGACCAATTTATGTCTGAAGCTTCAAACCAATCCACTGAAAATTGTGATATGAATTCTGGATATACCGTAATCACGGTAAGTCTTGGGACACGAACAAATAATTTTTTTTTTTCGTGTCCCAAGACTTATATGCCTTTAAAATATATAACATTTTCGGTGTCCCAAAACTTGTAGACACAAAAAAAAATGTAAAGACAAAATTGGGAAGATCGCCATACCTCACACAGCAGTGACCAGCTCGTTCAATTACCACGTCTTTCGTCAATAAACTGTTATACACTACTATGATTGTTTATGTTATTATTTTGCATGTGCATATTTTCCGATTTCTCCAACATGATTTAAAATAAAGGTAAATAAAGACTTCATAATTCACGGGCCGCTTACATTTACGGGAAGACCTGTACAGTACTTACACAGTGCAAATCGTACTTGGCGTCACTTATATCCTTGTTTATACCCAAAAATATTCGATGCAGATTTTGCTTTATTCATCATTTTTACCAAATCGCATTCTTCCAGATTACATTTCAGCTACACGTTCATTGCTGTTTAATTTATTTGTATTCACGCGCTCAACAGTTACTGTTTTTCAGTGGTATAAGCGATCCTACCAACTGATGTAATCTATATGAAAAGGCACGCGTGTTTAATTTTACCAACTGATGTAATCTATATGAAAAGGCACGCGTGTTTAATTTTATAAAGCACATAACCAGCATAAATTCAAATAACTTGTCATATATAATATATGTTAAAATTCTGAATATAGATCGATTAAGAGCATCATTGATCCATTTTAGTTTAGTGTTTCGGCTTCACAAAATGATAATTTTCCAAGCATTATTCATTCAACTTTTGATTTTGTCAAGCTGGTTGTTTTGGCGTCTCCTTTGTTTATAATTGGCGGATTTGTCTTTTGTTTTCTGACAGCCATCCAGGCCAGCTAATTGTTAAAACCCTGAAATTGGCTTGGGTAAAGAGGAATTTTGTCCGGCGGCAATACTGTGTGATTGGTTTCTACTGCGTAATATTAGCACGATTACCGTAACTGAGTAAACATGACTTATTTAAGGTCGCTTACATCAAAGCAAACTACCACGGATTAGTTCTTAAACTTCTTTATCGTATTTTAAAGATATTATTTAACTTTAGTGCAGTGGTGCCTATGATTCGAATCAAATGTATGTACTTCATTCATCACAAGTAAAATCTTCAATGTGCACGTGGTGACGCCATGATGTAAACATGCGTACAATAAATGCTAGAGTTGAAATAAACACCATTTTCATTGTTCTCATCCTGGTATCACATTGTAATGATTTAGGTATTTCCATTTTCAGGGAAGAAAACTCCCCAATAATTACAGGTGACTTTCGACAATTTTAATGCAATAATGCATAAACTGACAATAGTAAACAGGGGCACAATAGGGAGAAGTTATTGTTGATTGGGTGTAACATACCGCTAATGCTCAGTTCTTGTCATCGTCTGATTAAATTATACATATTTTAATTTATTAGAAATAATAAGAAAGCAGAGAAAATTCAATATATATTGACTCTTCAAACAAATTGTAATAATTTATAATATATCCATGTAATAATTCATAATGAGAGTCCCTTAACAACCACGAAGTCCTGTTTATTTTACACGAGGTTACGATCGATAAAATACGCCGATCGATCAGTAGAAAAAAAAATGTTTTAGGTGTCCCAAGACTTATAGTACATGAAAAAATTGCTTTAACTTCGTGTCCCAACTTTTATAGGTCATAAAAAAATTACTTGTGAAAATAATTAAGGGTGTCCCAAGACTTATGGTGTCCCAAGACTTACCGTGATTACGGTAAGATCATTTCATATGTTGAATCCATTTGCGAGTGTACATGGGCAATAAATTGTATAAAAAATGTGTAAAGATAATGATTGAATAAAATGTGCATCTTCAAATGATGACCAGTATATATACCAAGTTTCACAGCAATCCACTGAAAACTGCAAGATTAGTTGCAGTCATAAGATTGTGTCATATATTGCAGTCAGCTGCAAGCTGAAAAGAGCAATAACTCATTTAAAAATTGTGGAATCTAAATGGCTGAATAATATGTGCAATGTCAGATAATTACCAAAATATGTAGCAAGTATTATAGAGATTGATTAATAACTGTGAGACCAGTAGTTGTCACAAGATTGTGCCATATATTGCATCCAGTTCTAAGTAAAAAAAGGGCAATAAATCTTACTGCATCCAGTTCTAAGTAAAAAAAGGGCAATAAATCTTACTGAATCCAGTTCTAAGTAAAAAAGGGCAATAAGAACTGTCAGAAGACTCAGCTTGTCTATACAACACTGCCAACCAGAAAAATTTGATGCGGACCAAATTGTTTCAATTTCTTGAGAAATTCTAGCTTGGTAGGCAATTGCTTTTTAACATTTCTTTTTCATAAAAAAGGTTTGGCATCATGAATCCCTGCCAACACAGCTTGCATTCTGAAGCACAATCAACAAGGCATTTTGTACTGGAATTTTAGTAAATTGCAGAAGCAGGTGAATGGGGAAATAGAGAGTCCTCTCCAACTGGCAATTTACCTGCTTACTACTCACAATGACTAATAAACAGACAAATATGTGTAACTGCAGAGTCAACAGTACCTCAAAACACTGATCCCATACAAACAACTATGATAAAAGTCAATGAAGTATAAAATTTAGGTCACAGTGACCTCCTTTTGGAATGATGATGTCATACATTACCACAAAGAATCCACACAAAGGTACATAATCCTACAATAAGATAGAGAAACCAACATTATGGGGTAGCTCAATTCAAGTCATAGATGCATTAAATGTAGTTCACAGTGACCTACTTTTGATGTGATGATCTATAGTATGGGCCCATTCCATTCTGAATCATACACCACCTTCGCTCTTCAAAAGTATTTACCTGGGCCAGTTACTATCTAGCTGAAGATTATTTAATCTCTCTATACCTTAAAAAATTTCAAACCAAACCTTGTTCCATCTACACATACTTTTTTAATTTGGAAAAATAAAGTTGTTAACGGCAAGTGCAATGTTAAAGAAAATGCTATTTATAGTACAAGCACTGCCTAATACATGTCGTAAGGTGCATGGTTGTGACACAGATCCTCGCGCAGGTAAAACTAAAAGTCGGTACATTTATACTGTATAAAACGTGCACATGCTAAATGCCATTTAAATATGAATTAAATATTTTTTACACTTTTTTTTACCAAATCAGTGATGAATACAAATAAAGATAGAAATGTCAAATCAAATAGTTAATACTTTTATTGTAAGGAGCACGGTTGTGATGTGGATCTATACTGTATTACCATACAAGATGCCTACTACTTTAATGACTATGACTATAATAAATGGATACAAAACAACATTAAAAAATTCTCTAAATCATATGTCATTCTCTAACTCATAAGTATGTCAGATAATTAGATTATAGAATTTTATCATTTTTATATCATATGTTAAACATTCCACAAAAATGCGTATGAACATAAGTGTCTTCACCATCTAAATATATTTAATTCATATTTACATGGCATTTAGCATGCCAGCAATTTGATTAACATTTAAAAAGAGCATATAATGTAGACAATATAATTATTATTATTATTATTATTATTGATCTTGTTGAAAATACAAACAATTCCTAAATATAAGTGTAAATGTCAGAAAAAACTTATAAATCATTATTATTAAATTATTTATTTTACAATCTGATTCAATTTCTTAATTTTAAAATTGTGATACAAAATATCAGCATTATTATACAATATTATTTCTATTTTTATTTGTATTCATTTTTGATCTGGGAAAAAGTATTGTCATCTGAATATTTTAATTATTACTTGAATTATTACTTATTCTGCATGCATGTGTATGTTTGTTTTTTTGTTTTGGTCTTCTATAATAATAATAATGTGAAAATTACTTGCTATTTTAAATGTACTTAATTATGATTTTTACAAAAATATTATAATGCTATTTTTATTCAGACTTCATTATTTTGGAATGTGTGGCATATAATTAAAAAAAATTATAAAGTCTATATTCTACTTACATTACATTTTTATGATTCACATATATTTTTTTACTGTATTTTTGTAGCCGTTATTTTAATTTTACTGATTATAGCAGATGGTATTGTGCACGTTTTATACAGTATAAATGTACCGACTTTTAGTTTTACCTGCGTGAGGATCTGCGTCGCAACCATGCACCTTACGATGTGTATTAGGCAGTGCTTGTATTATAAATTGCATTTTCTTTAACACTGCACTCGCCATTAACAACTTTATTTTTCCAAATTAAAAAAGTATGTGTAGACGGAACAAGGCTTGGTTTGAAATTTTGTAAGGTATAGAGAGATTAAATAATCCTCAGCTAGATAGTAACTGGCCCAGGTAAATACTTTCGAAGAGCGAAGGTGGTGTATGATTCAGAATGGAATGGGCACATACTATAGTACTCAATACAATGGATCCATAAACAAAGCTACATGACTGACTGTACATTCAAAGATGGATGACACAAGGACCAGATGCCCAAAGCAAAAGAAGTCACTGCAGCTTGAGGTCGTGTAGGTCATGGTGACCTACTTTTTGTAGGACAGTTTAGTTATCTCCAAGTTGGATCCACACACCAAACTACAAGACCTGAGAGTGGCTGAATAATTCACCTAAGATAATGCAAACTAAAGCAAGGAATGATTGAGAGAATGACATACATATTGACAGATGGATAGGCAGATGAGTTTAATGCTAGATGCCACTTTCATATTTATTGTGGATCATGCAAAAGTGGTTTGTGTTCTCTGAAAGCAATCAAAAAGTTGGTCATAAGGTAACAAAAAAAGATTTAAAAACTTTGGTCTGATACAACAAACATAAAAACTTTACTTTTCACATTAAACTGTAATAAAAATAAGTAAAAATTGTAATAAAACTAACATGAAAAGGCCGAAAAGGGCCGAAAAGTTTTAATTCATCAAAAACTGCTGGACTAATTGTGGTCACAAGATTGTGTGACTGCCCAAAGGACAGATAGATAGATATAAGGACTTCTACATACCCCTGCCTCATCTAGGCAGGGGTAAAAATAAACTCTGAGTAATAAGTGATGAGTGCTTCTACAATTAGCTTGGCAAGGCTTTAAACAGTGGAACCTGTGTTGGTAAACCAAATTTAGGAAAACAGGCCTTCAGGAGCCATAACTCCTCTGAATGATGAAGCACAATGCTGGAAACCCAGTTCATTCAATGTCTCATTAACATAAAGGTGTATGTTAAAATTGGTTGAAATCCAGCTATCCTTGGTAGAGTAATGCTGTGAAAACCTCAGTGGGTAAGTAAAATCTGGGAGGCACAACTCCTGTAAATGATGTTGTGGAACACTGGTGTTACGACTTTATGGTCTAAGAAAAATGTAACAGAAAGAAAGTGAAACCAACAAATCAAGTAAAAAATCAACAAGCAATTTATTACTAGATAATTAAAATGAAAAATCAAAAAGTCACTTACAGTAATGTGTTTTGAAATCCTAATAATCCAATAAGAATGATTGTTCTAATCACAAGTCCTAAATATAGAATGTTCCAAATTCACGGCTGTGTCCTTGAATGTTATGATGTGCTAATGGTCTCCAAAGTCCTGATGTACTAGAAATCTTGATGTGCTGATGTCAAAATGAAGTATTCCAAAATCTCTGAATAAGTTCACATAAATTCCAAAATTGTCAATTAAAAATCCAAAATCCAAAATTTTATGAGCACTGTTATAATCCAATGAATATTTAAAATAATTCCTCTCTTAGAATTTGGAATGAATTTTCACAACTGTAATAGCTCTTTACAAGACTGATGGTAATGTCAAAACTGAATAAATGTCCACCAAACATGGTATATATAAAGATTGGTCACATGACAGAATGTTCTAGAACATGAGTCATCTTAATGGAATTTTTACTTGTAAACAAAAATCAACCTTGACCTTCAAATTGAGAAAACATATTGATCAAAACAACCTAATTCAAGGACACTAGTTTAACATGTTTTTCCTGATAAACATTAAGATTTAAGCAAATATTAAAGTGAAGAAACATTTATAATTTCCTAAAATATTTATAATATTATATAAACATCATACATAACACCTCCCCTCATAAAGAAAAAGAAAGATTTATATAAAAAAGCTTTCTTTTGAATATACATCTAATACTATAATAACCAAAATTACATAAGAACATGTTTTATGATACTGGACTTAATTACATCAAGCAATATTACATTTCTAGGCACGTGAGAGTGCATCTGCAATCACATTGTCTTTTCCCCTGATGTGTTTGATGTCAATGTTATATTCTTGCAGTATCAAACTCCATCTCAACAATCTCCGATTTTTATCTTTCATTTTGTTGATGAAAGTAAGGGGATTGTGATCACTGTACACAATAATTGGAGAAAGAGCTGAGGTAACATACACTTCAAAATGCTGTAAAGCCAATATCAAAGCCAAACATTCCTTCTCAATTGTGGAATAATTTTTCTGGTGCTTGTTTAGTTTTTTAGAAAAATAACACAGGGTGATCAACACCACTTTTGTCTTCCTGAATCAATACTCCACCAACCCCTACATCACTTGCATCAACAGATAATTTAAATGATTGGCTAAAATTTGGTGCAGAAAGAACTGGTGCATTCTTAAGCATGGCCTTTAACTTGTCAAAAGATTCCTGACACTTGTCAGACCAAAAAAATTTGGTTTTCTTACTCAATAAACTTGTCAAAGGTTCAGCAATTTTGGAAAAATTGGAACAAAATTTCCGATAATATCCAGCCATACCTAGAAATCGCATCAGTTGCTTTTTACAAATTGGAACTTGAAATTCAGAGATAGCTTTGACCTTAGCTTCTATAGGTTTAACTTGACCTTGTCCCACAATATGTCCTAAAAATGTGACACAAGCATGGCAAAACTTACTTTTGCTCAAATTAATTGTCAGATTCACATCGCTGAGTCGATCAAAGAATTTTCGAATGGTTTCCAAATGATCTTCACAGGTGTTGTTGTAGATAATGACGTCATCGATATAAGCGTCACAATTATCAAGACCAAATGTTATCATGTTCATCAGACGTTGAAACGTTGCAGGCGAATTTTTCATTCCAAATGGCATAACTTTATATTGATAAAGTCCATCTGGAGTTACAAATGCTGAAATTTCTTTTGCCCTTTCCGTCAGTGGAATTTGCCAGAATCCTTTTAAAAGGTCAAACTTGGTGACATATTCCGCATTTCCAATTTTATCAATGCAATCGTCCATTCTTGGGATTGGAAATGAATCAGTTTTGGTGACACTGTTGACTTTTCTATAGTCAGTACACATACGGAATGTATTATCTGGCTTGGGAACAAGAATACATGGTGAACTCCAGTTACTTTTACTTGGTTCTATGAAATCATTCTCCAGTAAATACTGAATTTCTTTCTTCAGATAGTTCTGTTTGAGAGGATTCATCCTATAAGGATGCTGTTTCACAGGCGCAGAATCTACAATGTCAACGTCATGATAAATTTTACTTGTTCGTGTTGGAACATCAGGAAACAAGTGCTCATAGTCATGTAATAGCTGTTTTAGTTCATTTCTTTCCTGTTGTTGTAGATGTGAAAGTTTCTGGTCTAGGTTGTTCAATATTTCTGAATTCCGAAGATTGGTTATACCAGAGTCACTATAGTCTGATCGTACTCCATCGTTGATATCTTCACTGTGTGGGACAGGTACAACTAAACTAACAGAATAATTAGCTGGACTATCTCTGTCAAAATATTCCTTTAACATATTTATATGACAAAGTTGTTTCTGTTTCCGTCTCCCAGGAGTGTTAATGATATAATTTAAGTCATTTACTTTCTATGCAACGGTATAAGGACCATAAAATTTAGCCTGAAGAGGATTCTGAGGTATGGGAAAGAGAGCCAGAACTTTGTCACCAGGTTTAAAACTCCTTTCCTGTGTATTTCTGTCATACCTTAATTTCATTTTTGACTGGGTATTGTGAAGATTAGTTCTTGCTACTTCACAGGCCTTTGACAACTTGTATTTGAAATCAGAGACATAATCAAGAAGATTAATCTTTGAATCTTCATTTGAAAGAAGTTTCTCTTTCAATAATTTCAATGGTCCACGGACAGTATGACCAAAAACTAGTTCAAAGGGACTAAAACCCAACGACTCTTGAACTGATTCCCTAACAGCAAACAACAACAAATGAACACCTCATCCCAATCCTTTTCTGTATCAAAGCAATATGATCGAATCATATTCTTCAAAGTTTGATGAAATCTTTCCAAAGCACCTTGACTTTCAGGGTGATAGGCAGAAGATTTAAACTGTTGGATGCCTAGTTCATGCATAACTTGTTGGAAAATTCCAGACATAAAATTTGACCCTTGATCTGACTGGACAGATTTGGGAAGGCCAACAAGTGTAAAAAACTTCACCAAAGCTTTCACAATAGTTTTAGTTTTTATATTTCTCAGAGGAATTGCTTCTGGAAATCTTGTAGATGCACATATGATGGTCAACAAGTATTGGTTGCCTGACTTGGTTTTAGGTAAAGGACCAACACAGTCTACTATTATTCTACTAAATGGTTCATCAAATGCAGGAATAGGTTGCAGATGAACCTTAGGTATCTTCTGATTGGGTTTTCCTACCATTTGACAAGTGTGACAAGATCTGCAGTATTTAGAAACATCACTTTTGAGTTTCGGCCAATAAAAATGATTCAAGATCTTGTGATAAGTCTTACGGACTCCTAAATGACCAGCTAAAGGAGTTTCATGGGCTAAATTAAGAATTTCCTGTCGATATGACTTAGGAACAACAATTTGATAGCTCACTGACCACTCGTCACCAGCGGGTACATCAGGTGGTCTCCATTTCCTCATAAGGACCCCATTTTTCACAAAGTAACACACTGGAACTTGTGTGGCTTCAGTTTCACTAATAGCCCTCTGAAACAAACAAGATATCTCGGGATCTTGCTCCTGTTCAACGACAAGGGATTGTCGTTTGTCATCCTGATTAGGACAAAGAGAATGAGTTGCCAAAAGAGGATCACTGTGATCAATACCGTTTGATTGATCAATACCTGAGGAAAAAGTGACCTCATCAAAAGACTGACCAATACATGTGTCAGCTAAAGGAATAATATCCTGATCAACATCACTCTCAAGAGCTCTTTTTGCCATAGCTCTAGTAACTGCACAAGCAGGGTACAAATCAGGGATTTCAGTTTCGACAGGATCAACTTTCTGATCCAAACAAGGCTTGTCAGTTACAAGTGGATTAACCACAACCTTATCTCCAGCTAAGTCATTGCCTAGTAATAAATGAACACCCTCTATGGGTAAAGAAGTCACTGCCCCAACAGTCACAGGTCCAGAAACTAAGTCTGATGCCAAATTTACACAATGAAGAGGAACATTTACAAAGCCGCACTCTACTCCCTGAACAAGAACACTTTCACTTGAAGAAGACTCCTCAGACAAAGGCAAAGTACCTGATAATAAAAGACTCTGAGAAGCTCCAGTGTCCCTTAATATTTTAATTGGGATAGGTTTGGCAGAATCACCAATAAGTGATATAGAACCTTCTGACATGAACGGTTCATAAGCCTCTAAAATAGAATCAGACTGGGGTTTGTTTGACCCAACAAATGTATTGCTTTCAATACAAGACCGTGACCTTGACCTCGTAGAAATAAGAGCATTTGGAAAAGCTCTGTCTTTTCTCTGTTGCTTATTTTTCAACTTGAAGCAATCAGAAATAACGTGCCCTTTTTTTTTACAATAAGTGCACGTAGGAAGAGATAAGGATTTCTGATCAGTCTTATCAGATGTTTGATTCCCAACAGTTGAGCTGTTGTGAAATTTGGAAGTACTCGAATGAGATTGAAATGGTTTTTTACCAGAAAACTGCTGAGAGGACGACTTATTACCAAATGAAATTTTGTGAGTCAAGGAATAATCATCAGCCATACGAGCAGCATTTTCCAAAGTTTCCACATTCTGCTCGTCAAGATAGGTTTTAACATCACTATGGATACACCTCTTGAACTCTTCAATTAATACGAGCTGTCTGAGGTTATCATAAGCTTGATCAACTTTCTTGGCTGAGCACCACCTATCAAATAGTTGTTCTTTATCCCTTGCAAATTCGACATGAGTTTGTCCAGTTTCTTTTCTACAATTCCTAAACCTTTGTCGATATGCCTCTGGTACCAACTCATAAGCTTTCAAGATGTACTCCTTAACCACATCATAATCAGTGCTTTGTTGTACTGACAGTGAAATGTAGACTTCACGAGCTTTGCCAATAAGTACACTTTGTAATAACAAAGTCCAATGCTCTCTGGGCCATTTCAAGTTTTCAGCTATTTTCTCGAAATGAAGAAAGTATTTATCTACTTCTTTTTCCTGAAAAGGGGGTACTAACCTAATATATCTAGTAACATCAAAACCTGAACTTGTTTTGAAGGAGTGGAGTGTGCTCTGTTTGCCAGTTCTAATTCTCTTAATTTAAATTGCATTTCCCTTTCTTCTCTTTCTCTCTCTCTCTGCATCTCCCTCTCCAACTGCCTCTCTTCTTTTTCTCTCTCCATCTGCCTCTCTTCTTTCTGCATTTGGATCTGCCTCTCTTCTTTCTGCATTTGGATCTGCCTCTCTTCTTTCTCTCTCTCCATCTGTATCTGCCTCTCTTCTTTCTCTCTCTCTCTCTCTGAATCTGAAGCTTTGCCAATTCTAAATCCATCTGGTTCTTTAACTCTAATTCCCTTAATTTCCTGTCGGAACCAGATACAGGCTTTCTCTTCAAACTTAAAGCACTATTTTCAAAAATTCCCTTTCCTACTAAATACTGAATCAAAATAATCTTTATCTCCTGTTTTGTCAATGATACTTTTGCCTCAGATAGACTGTATTTTCTGGCAAGCTCGAGCAACTCATCCTTTCTCATGCACTCTAACCCCTCCTGGGTAGGTTTTGAAATGAAATTCTGAACATTAGATGCCATTGTAAATGCTTGTTGGTTTCACACAAAAAAATTTCTCTATATAAAATCTTTGCCAAAGACAAAAAAAAAATTAAGAGACAAAATCAATATGAATTTCAAAGATAAATTTAATATCTCTAATATGTTTTAAAGAAATTCAGATCCCGGACGAGCCCCCAATTTCTGTTATGACTCTATGGTCTAAGAAAAATGTAACAGAAAGAAAGTGAAACCAACAAATCAAGTAAAAAATCAACAAGCAATTTATTACTAGATAATTAAAATGAAAAATCAAAAAGTCACTTACAGTAATGTGTTTTGAAATCCTAATAATCCAATAAGAATGATTGTTCTAATCACAAGTCCTAAATATAGAATGTTCCAAATTCACGGCTGTGTCCTTGAATGTTATGATGTGCTAATGGTCTCCAAAGTCCTGATGTACTAGAAATCTTGATGTGCTGAAGTCAAAATGAAGTATTCCAAAATCTCTGAATAAGTTCACATAAATTCCAAAATTGTCAATTAAAAATCCAAAATCCAAAAGTTTATGAGCACTGTTATAATCCAATGAATATTTAAAATAATTCCTCTCTTAGAATTTGGAATGAATTTTCACAACTGTAATAGCTCTTTACAAGACTGATGGTAATGTCAAAACTGAATAAATGTCCACCAAACATGGTATATATAAAGATTGGTCACATGACAGAATTTTCTAGAACATGAGTCATCTTAATGGAATTTTTACTTGTAAACAAAAATCAACCTTGACCTTAAAATTGAGAAAACATATTGATCAAAACAACCTAATTCAAGGACACTAGTTTAACATGTTTTTCCTGATAAACATTAAGATTTAAGCAAATATTAAAGTGAAGAAACATTTATAATTTCCTAAAATATTTATAATATTATATAAACATCATACATAACACCTCCCCTCATAAAGAAAAAGAAAGATTTATATAAAAAAGCTTTCTTTTGAATATACATCTAATACTATAATAACCAAAATTACATAAGAACATGTTTTATGATACTGGACTTAATTACATCAACCAATATTACATTTCTAGGCACGTGAGAGTGCATCTGCAATCACATTGTCTTTTCCCCTGATGTGTTTGATGTCAATGTTATATTCTTGCAATATCAAACTCCATCTCAACAATCTCCGATTTTTATCTTTCATTTTGTTGATGAAAGTAAGGGGATTGTGATCACTGTACACAATAATTGGAGAAAGAGCTGAGGTAACATACACTTCAAAATGCTGTAAAGCCAATATCAAAGCCAAACATTCCTTCTCAATTGTGGAATAATTTTTCTGGTGCTTGTTTAGTTTTTTAGAAAAATAACACAGGGTGATGAATACCACTTTTGTCTTCCTGAATCAATACTCCACCAACCCCTACATCACTTGCATCAACAGATAATTTAAATGATTGGCTAAAATTTGGTGCAGAAAGAACTGGTGCATTCTTAAGCATGGCCTTTAACTTGTCAAAAGATTCCTGACACTTGTCAGACCAAAACAATTTGGTTTTCTTACTCAATAAACTTGTCAAAGGTTCAGCAATTTTGGAAAAATTGGAACAAAATTTCCGATAATATCCAGCCATACCTAGAAATCGCATCAGTTGCTTTTTACAAATTGGAACTTGAAATTCAGAGATAGCTTTGACCTTAGCTTCTATAGGTTTAACTTGACCTTGTCCCACAATATGTCCTAAAAATGTGACACAAGCATGGCAAAACTTACTTTTGCTCAAATTAATTGTCAGATTCACATCGCTGAGTCGATCAAAGAATTTTCGAATGGTTTCCAAATGATCTTCACAGGTGTTGTTGTAGATAATGACGTCATCGATATAAGCGTCACAATTATCAAGACCAAATGTTATCATGTTCATCAGACGTTGAAACGTTGCAGGCGAATTTTTCATTCCAAATGGCATAACTTTATATTGATAAAGTCCATCTGGAGTTACAAATGCTGAAATTTCTTTTGCCCTTTCCGTCAGTGGAATTTGCCAGAATCCTTTTAAAAGGTCAAACTTGGTGACATATTCCGCATTTCCAATTTTATCAATGCAATCGTCCATTCTTGGGATTGGAAATGAATCAGTTTTGGTGACACTGTTGACTTTTCTATAGTCAGTACACATACGGAATGTATTATCTGGCTTGGGAACAAGAATACATGGTGAACTCCAGTTACTTTTACTTGGTTCTATGAAATCATTCTCCAGTAAATACTGAATTTCTTTCTTCAGATAGTTCTGTTTGAGAGGATTCATCCTATAAGGATGCTGTTTCACAGGCGCAGAATCTACAATGTCAACGTCATGATAAATTTTACTTGTTCGTGTTGGAACATCAGGAAACAAGTGCTCATAGTCATGTAATAGCTGTTTTAGTTCATTTCTTTCCTGTTGTTGTAGATGTGAAAGTTTCTGGTCTAGGTTGTTCAATATTTCTGAATTCCGAAGATTGGTTATACCAGAGTCACTATAGTCTGATCGTACTCCATCGTTGATATCTTCACTGTGTGGGACAGGTACAACTAAACTAACAGAATAATTAGCTGGACTATCTCTGTCAAAATATTCCTTTAACATATTTATATGACAAAGTTGTTTCTGTTTCCGTCTCCCAGGAGTGTTAATGATATAATTTAAGTCATTTACTTTCTATGCAACGGTATAAGGACCATAAAATTTAGCCTGAAGAGGATTCTGAGGTATGGGAAAGAGAGCCAGAACTTTGTCACCAGGTTTAAAACTCCTTTCCTGTGTATTTCTGTCATACCTTAATTTCATTTTTGACTGGGTATTGTGAAGATTAGTTCTTGCTACTTCACAGGCCTTTGACAACTTGTATTTGAAATCAGAGACATAATCAAGAAGATTAATCTTTGAATCTTCATTTGAAAGAAGTTTCTCTTTCAATAATTTCAATGGTCCACGGACAGTATGACCAAAAACTAGTTCAAAGGGACTAAAACCCAACGACTCTTGAACTGATTCCCTAACAGCAAACAACAACAAATGAACACCTCATCCCAATCCTTTTCTGTATCAAAGCAATATGATCGAATCATATTCTTCAAAGTTTGATGAAATCTTTCCAAAGCACCTTGACTTTCAGGGTGATAGGCAGAAGATTTAAACTGTTGGATGCCTAGTTCATGCATAACTTGTTGGAAAATTCCAGACATAAAATTTGACCCTTGATCTGACTGGACAGATTTGGGAAGGCCAACAAGTGTAAAAAACTTCACCAAAGCTTTCACAATAGTTTTAGTTTTTATATTTCTCAGAGGAATTGCTTCTGGAAATCTTGTAGATGCACATATGATGGTCAACAAGTATTGGTTGCCTGACTTGGTTTTAGGTAAAGGACCAACACAGTCTACTATTATTCTACTAAATGGTTCATCAAATGCAGGAATAGGTTGCAGATGAACCTTAGGTATCTTCTGATTGGGTTTTCCTACCATTTGACAAGTGTGACAAGATCTGCAGTATTTAGAAACATCACTTTTGAGTTTCGGCCAATAAAAATGATTCAAGATCTTGTGATAAGTCTTACGGACTCCTAAATGACCAGCTAAAGGAGTTTCATGGGCTAAATTAAGAATTTCCTGTCGATATGACTTAGGAACAACAATTTGATAGCTCACTGACCACTCGTCACCAGCGGGTACATCAGGTGGTCTCCATTTCCTCATAAGGACCCCATTTTTCACAAAGTAACACACTGGAACTTGTGTGGCTTCAGTTTCACTAATAGCCCTCTGAAACAAACAAGATATCTCGGGATCTTGCTCCTGTTCAACGACAAGGGATTGTCGTTTGTCATCCTGATTAGGACAAAGAGAATGAGTTGCCAAAAGAGGATCACTGTGATCAATACCGTTTGATTGATCAATACCTGAGGAAAAAGTGACCTCATCAAAAGACTGACCAATACATGTGTCAGCTAAAGGAATAATATCCTGATCAACATCACTCTCAAGAGCTCTTTTTGCCATAGCTCTAGTAACTGCACAAGCAGGGTACAAATCAGGGATTTCAGTTTCGACAGGATCAACTTTCTGATCCAAACAAGGCTTGTCAGTTACAAGTGGATTAACCACAACCTTATCTCCAGCTAAGTCATTGCCTAGTAATAAATGAACACCCTCTATGGGTAAAGAAGTCACTGCCCCAACAGTCACAGGTCCAGAAACTAAGTCTGATGCCAAATTTACACAATGAAGAGGAACATTTACAAAGCCGCACTCTACTCCCTGAACAAGAACACTTTCACTTGAAGAAGACTCCTCAGACAAAGGCAAAGTACCTGATAATAAAAGACTCTGAGAAGCTCCAGTGTCCCTTAATATTTTAATTGGGATAGGTTTGGCAGAATCACCAATAAGTGATATAGAACCTTCTGACATGAACGGTTCATAAGCCTCTAAAATAGAATCAGACTGGGGTTTGTTTGACCCAACAAATGTATTGCTTTCAATACAAGACCGTGACCTTGACCTCGTAGAAATAAGAGCATTTGGAAAAGCTCTGTCTTTTCTCTGTTGCTTATTTTTCAACTTGAAGCAATCAGAAATAACGTGCCCTTTTTTTTTACAATAAGTGCACGTAGGAAGAGATAAGGATTTCTGATCAGTCTTATCAGATGTTTGATTCCCAACAGTTGAGCTGTTGTGAAATTTGGAAGTACTCGAATGAGATTGAAATGGTTTTTTACCAGAAAACTGCTGAGAGGACGACTTATTACCAAATGAAATTTTGTGAGTCAAGGAATAATCATCAGCCATACGAGCAGCATTTTCCAAAGTTTCCACATTCTGCTCGTCAAGATAGGTTTTAACATCACTATGGATACACCTCTTGAACTCTTCAATTAATACGAGCTGTCTGAGGTTATCATAAGCTTGATCAACTTTCTTGGCTGAGCACCACCTATCAAATAGTTGTTCTTTATCCCTTGCAAATTCGACATGAGTTTGTCCAGTTTCTTTTCTACAATTCCTAAACCTTTGTCGATATGCCTCTGGTACCAACTCATAAGCTTTCAAGATGTACTCCTTAACCACATCATAATCAGTGCTTTGTTGTACTGACAGTGAAATGTAGACTTCACGAGCTTTGCCAATAAGTACACTTTGTAATAACAAAGTCCAATGCTCTCTGGGCCATTTCAAGTTTTCAGCTATTTTCTCGAAATGAAGAAAGTATTTATCTACTTCTTTTTCCTGAAAAGGGGGTACTAACCTAATATATCTAGTAACATCAAAACCTGAACTTGTTTTGAAGGAGTGGAGTGTGCTCTGTTTGCCAGTTCTAATTCTCTTAATTTAAATTGCATTTCCCTTTCTTCTCTTTCTCTCTCTCTCTGCATCTCCCTCTCCAACTGCCTCTCTTCTTTTTCTCTCTCCATCTGCCTCTCTTCTTTCTGCATTTGGATCTGCCTCTCTTCTTTCTGCATTTGGATCTGCCTCTCTTCTTTCTCTCTCTCCATCTGTATCTGCCTCTCTTCTTTCTCTCTCTCTCTCTGAATCTGAAGCTTTGCCAATTCTAAATCCATCTGGTTCTTTAACTCTAATTCCCTTAATTTCCTGTCGGAACCAGATACAGGCTTTCTCTTCAAACTTAAAGCACTATTTTCAAAAATTCCCTTTCCTACTAAATACTGAATCAAAATAATCTTTATCTCCTGTTTTGTCAATGATACTTTTGCCTCAGATAGACTGTATTTTCTGGCAAGCTCGAGCAACTCATCCTTTCTCATGCACTCTAACCCCTCCTGGGTAGGTTTTGAAATGAAATTCTGAACATTAGATGCCATTGTAAATGCTTGTTGGTTTCACACAAAAAAATTTCTCTATATAAAATCTTTGCCAAAGACAAAAAAAAAATTAAGAGACAAAATCAATATGAATTTCAAAGATAAATTTAATATCTCTAATATGTTTTAAAGAAATTCAATCCCGGACGAGCCCCCAATTTCTGTTACGACTCTATGGTCTAAGAAAAATGTAACAGAAAGAAAGTGAAACCAACAAATCAAGTAAAAAATCAACAAGCAATTTATTACTAGATAATTAAAATGAAAAATCAAAAAGTCACTTACAGTAATGTGTTTTGAAATCCTAATAATCCAATAAGAATGATTGTTCTAATCACAAGTCCTAAATATAGAATGTTCCGAATTCACGGCTGTGTCCTTGAATGTTATGATGTGCTAATGGTCTCCAAAGTCCTGATGTACTAGAAATCTTGATGTGCTGAAGTCAAAATGAAGTATTCCAAAATCTCTGAATAAGTTCACATAAATTCCAAAATTGTCAATTAAAAATCCAAAATCCAAAAGTTTATGAGCACTGTTATAATCCAATGAATATTTAAAATAATTCCTCTCTTAGAATTTGGAATGAATTTACACAACTGTTATAGCTCTTTACAAGACTGATGGTAATGTCAAAACTGAATAAATGTCCACCAAACATGGTATATATAAAGATTGGTCACATGACAGAATGTTCTAGAACATGAGTCATCTTAATGGAATTTTTACTTGTAAACAAAAATCAACCTTGACCTTCAAATTGAGAAAACATATTGATCAAAACAACCTAATTCAAGGACACTAGTTTAACATGTTTTTCCTGATAAACATTAAGATTTAAGCAAATATTAAAGTGAAGAAACATTTATAATTTCCTAAAATATTTATAACATTATATAAACATCATACATAACACCTCCCCTCATAAAGAAAAAGAAAGATTTATATAAAAAAGCTTTCTTTTGAATATACATCTAATACTATAATAACCAAAATTACATAAGAACATGTTTTATGATACTGGACTTAATTACATCAACCAATATTACATTTCTAGGCACGTGAGAGTGCATCTGCAATCACATTGTCTTTTCCCCTGATGTGTTTGATGTCAATGTTATATTCTTGCAATATCAAACTCCATCTCAACAATCTCCGATTTTTATCTTTCATTTTGTTGATGAAAGTAAGGGGATTGTGATCACTGTACACAATAATTGGAGAAAGAGCTGAGGTAACATACACTTCAAAATGCTGTAAAGCCAATATCAAAGCCAAACATTCCTTCTCAATTGTGGAATAATTTTTCTGGTGCTTGTTTAGTTTTTTAGAAAAATAACACAGGGTGATGAATACCACTTTTGTCTTCCTGAATCAATACTCCACCAACCCCTACATCACTTGCATCAACAGATAATTTAAATGATTGGCTAAAATTTGGTGCAGAAAGAACTGGTGCATTCTTAAGCATGGCCTTTAACTTGTCAAAAGATTCCTGACACTTGTCAGACCAAAACAATTTGGTTTTCTTACTCAATAAACTTGTCAAAGGTTCAGCAATTTTGGAAAAATTGGAACAAAATTTCCGATAATATCCAGCCATACCTAGAAATCGCATCAGTTGCTTTTTACAAATTGGAACTTGAAATTCAGAGATAGCTTTGACCTTAGCTTCTATAGGTTTAACTTGACCTTGTCCCACAATATGTCCTAAAAATGTGACACAAGCATGGCAAAACTTACTTTTGCTCAAATTAATTGTCAGATTCACATCGCTGAGTCGATCAAAGAATTTTCGAATGGTTTCCAAATGATCTTCACAGGTGTTGTTGTAGATAATGACGTCATCGATATAAGCGTCACAATTATCAAGACCAAATGTTATCATGTTCATCAGACGTTGAAACGTTGCAGGCGAATTTTTCATTCCAAATGGCATAACTTTTATATTGATAAAGTCCATCTGGAGTTACAAATGCTGAAATTTCTTTTGCCCTTTCCGTCAGTGGAATTTGCCAGAATCCTTTTAAAAGGTCAAACTTGGTGACATATTCCGCATTTCCAATTTTATCAATGCAATCGTCCATTCTTGGGATTGGAAATGAATCAGTTTTGGTGACACTGTTGACTTTTCTATAGTCAGTACACATACGGAATGTATTATCTGGCTTGGGAACAAGAATACATGGTGAACTCCAGTTACTTTTACTTGGTTCTATGAAATCATTCTCCAGTAAATACTGAATTTCTTTCTTCAGATAGTTCTGTTTGAGAGGATTCATCCTATAAGGATGCTGTTTCACAGGCGCAGAATCTACAATGTCAACGTCATGATAAATTTTACTTGTTCGTGTTGGAACATCAGGAAACAAGTGCTCATAGTCATGTAATAGCTGTTTTAGTTCATTTCTTTCCTGTTGTTGTAGATGTGAAAGTTTCTGGTCTAGGTTGTTCAATATTTCTGAATTCCGAAGATTGGTTATACCAGAGTCACTATAGTCTGATCGTACTCCATCGTTGATATCTTCACTGTGTGGGACAGGTACAACTAAACTAACAGAATAATTAGCTGGACTATCTCTGTCAAAATATTCCTTTAACATATTTATATGACAAAGTTGTTTCTGTTTCCGTCTCCCAGGAGTGTTAATGATATAATTTAAGTCATTTACTTTCTATGCAACGGTATAAGGACCATAAAATTTAGCCTGAAGAGGATTCTGAGGTATGGGAAAGAGAGCCAGAACTTTGTCACCAGGTTTAAAACTCCTTTCCTGTGTATTTCTGTCATACCTTAATTTCATTTTTGACTGGGTATTGTGAAGATTAGTTCTTGCTACTTCACAGGCCTTTGACAACTTGTATTTGAAATCAGAGACATAATCAAGAAGATTAATCTTTGAATCTTCATTTGAAAGAAGTTTCTCTTTCAATAATTTCAATGGTCCACGGACAGTATGACCAAAAACTAGTTCAAAGGGACTAAAACCCAACGACTCTTGAACTGATTCCCTAACAGCAAACAACAACAAATGAACACCTCATCCCAATCCTTTTCTGTATCAAAGCAATATGATCGAATCATATTCTTCAAAGTTTGATGAAATCTTTCCAAAGCACCTTGACTTTCAGGGTGATAGGCAGAAGATTTAAACTGTTGGATGCCTAGTTCATGCATAACTTGTTGGAAAATTCCAGACATAAAATTTGACCCTTGATCTGACTGGACAGATTTGGGAAGGCCAACAAGTGTAAAAAACTTCACCAAAGCTTTCACAATAGTTTTAGTTTTTATATGTCTCAGAGGAATTGCTTCTGGAAATCTTGTAGATGCACATATGATGGTCAACAAGTATTGGTTGCCTGACTTGGTTTTAGGTAAAGGACCAACACAGTCTACTATTATTCTACTAAATGGTTCATCAAATGCAGGAATAGGTTGCAGATGAGCCTTAGGTATCTTCTGATTGGGTTTTCCTACCATTTGACAAGTGTGACAAGATCTGCAGTATTTAGAAACATCACTTTTGAGTTTCGGCCAATAAAAATGATTCAAGATCTTGTGATAAGTCTTACGGACTCCTAAATGACCAGCTAAAGGAGTTTCATGGGCTAAATTAAGAATTTCCTGTCGATATGACTTAGGAACAACAATTTGATAGCTCACTGACCACTCGTCACCAGCGGGTACATCAGGTGGTCTCCATTTCCTCATAAGGACCCCATTTTTCACAAAGTAACACACTGGAACTTGTGTGGCTTCAGTTTCACTAATAGCCCTCTGAAACAAACAAGATATCTCGGGATCTTGCTCCTGTTCAACGACAAGGGATTGTCGTTTGTCATCCTGATTAGGACAAAGAGAATGAGTTGCCAAAAGAGGATCACTGTGATCAATACCGTTTGATTGATCAATACCTGAGGAAAAAGTGACCTCATCAAAAGACTGACCAATACATGTGTCAGCTAAAGGAATAATATCCTGATCAACATCACTCTCAAGAGCTCTTTTTGCCATAGCTCTAGTAACTGCACAAGCAGGGTACAAATCAGGGATTTCAGTTTCGACAGGATCAACTTTCTGATCCAAACAAGGCTTGTCAGTTACAAGTGGATTAACCACAACCTTATCTCCAGCTAAGTCATTGCCTAGTAATAAATGAACACCCTCTATGGGTAAAGAAGTCACTGCCCCAACAGTCACAGGTCCAGAAACTAAGTCTGATGCCAAATTTACACAATGAAGAGGAACATTTACAAAGCCGCACTCTACTCCCTGAACAAGAACACTTTCACTTGAAGAAGACTCCTCAGACAAAGGCAAAGTACCTGATAATAAAAGACTCTGAGAAGCTCCAGTGTCCCTTAATATTTTAATTGGGATAGGTTTGGCAGAATCACCAATAAGTGATATAGAACCTTCTGACATGAACGGTTCATAAGCCTCCAAAATAGAATCAGACTGGGGTTTGTTTGACCCAACAAATGTATTGCTTTCAATACAAGACCGTGACCTTGACCTCGTAGAAATAAGAGCATTTGGAAAAGCTCTGTCTTTTCTCTGTTGCTTATTTTTCAACTTGAAGCAATCAGAAATAACGTGCCCTTTCTTTTTACAATAAGTGCACGTAGGAAGAGATAAGGATTTCTGATCAGTCTTATCAGATGTTTGATTCCCAACAGTTGAGCTGTTGTGAAATTTGGAAGTACTCGAATGAGATTGAAATGTTTTTTTACCAGAAAACTGCTGAGAGGACGACTTATTACCAAATGAAATTTTGTGAGTCAAGGAATAATCATCAGCCATACGAGCAGCATTTCCAAAGTTTCCACATTCTGCTCGTCAAGATAGGTTTTAACATCACTATGGATACACCTCTTGAACTCTTCAATTAATACGAGCTGTCTGAGGTTATCATAAGCTTGATCAACTTTCTTGGCTGAGCACCACCTATCAAATAGTTGTTCTTTATCCCTTGCAAATTCGACATGAGTTTGTCCAGTTTCTTTTCTACAATTCCTAAACCTTTGTCAATATGCCTCTGGTACCAACTCATAAGCTTTCAAGATGTACTCCTTAACCACATCATAATCAGTGCTTTGTTGTACTGACAGTGAAATGTAGACTTCACGAGCTTTGCCAATAAGTACACTTTGTAATAACAAAGTCCAATGCTCTCTGGGCCATTTCAAGTTTTCAGCTATTTTCTCGAAATGAAGAAAGTATTTATCTACTTCTTTTTCCTGAAAAGGGGGTACTAACCTAATATATCTAGTAACATCAAAACCTGAACTTGTTTTGAAGGAGTGGAGTGTGCTCTGTTTGCCAGTTCTAATTCTCTTAATTTAAATTGCATTTCCCTTTCTTCTCTTTCTCTCTCTCTCTGCATCTCCCTCTCCAACTGCCTCTCTTCTTTTTCTCTCTCCATCTGCCTCTCTTCTTTCTGCATTTGGATCTGCCTCTCTTCTTTCTGCATTTGGATCTGCCTCTCTTCTTTCTCTCTCTCCATCTGTATCTGCCTCTCTTCTTTCTCTCTCTCTCTCTGAATCTGAAGCTTTGCCAATTCTAAATCCATCTGGTTCTTTAACTCTAATTCCCTTAATTTCCTGTCAGAACCAGATACAGGCTTTCTCTTCAAACTTAAAGCACTATTTTCAAAAATTCCCTTTCCTACTAAATACTGAATCAAAATAATCTTTATCTCCTGTTTTGTCAATGATACTTTTGCCTCAGATAGACTGTATTTTCTGGCAAGCTCGAGCAACTCATCCTTTCTCATGCACTCTAACCCCTCCTGGGTAGGTTTTGAAATGAAATTCTGAACATTAGATGCCATTGTAAATGCTTGTTGGTTTCACACAAAAAAATTTCTCTATATAAAATCTTTGCCAAAGACAAAAAAAAAATTAAGAGACAAAATCAATATGAATTTCAAAGATAAATTTAATATCTCTAATATGTTTTAAAGAAATTCAGATCCCGGACGAGCCCCCAATTTCTGTTATGACTCTATGGTCTAAGAAAAATGTAACAGAAAGAAAGTGAAACCAACAAATCAAGTAAAAAATCAACAAGCAATTTATTACTAGATAATTAAAATGAAAAATCAAAAAGTCACTTACAGTAATGTGTTTTGAAATCCTAATAATCCAATAAGAATGATTGTTCTAATCACAAGTCCTAAATATAGAATGTTCCAAATTCACGGCTGTGTCCTTGAATGTTATGATGTGCTAATGGTCTCCAAAGTCCTGATGTACTAGAAATCTTGATGTGCTGAAGTCAAAATGAAGTATTCCAAAATCTCTGAATAAGTTCACATAAATTCCAAAATTGTCAATTAAAAATCCAAAATCCAAAATTTTATGAGCACTGTTATAATCCAATGAATATTTAAAATAATTCCTCTCTTAGAATTTGGAATGAATTTTCACAACTGTAATAGCTCTTTACAAGACTGATGGTAATGTCAAAACTGAATAAATGTCCACCAAACATGGTATATATAAAGATTGGTCACATGACAGAATGTTCTAGAACATGAGTCATCTTAATGGAATTTTTACTTGTAAACAAAAATCAACCTTGACCTTCAAATTGAGAAAACATATTGATCAAAACAACCTAATTCAAGGACACTAGTTTAACATGTTTTTCCTGATAAACATTAAGATTTAAGCAAATATTAAAGTGAAGAAACATTTATAATTTCCTAAAATATTTATAATATTATATAAACATCATACATAACACTGGAAATAAAACTCATTCAATGTCTTCTTAATATAAAGCTGCATGCCAAATTTGGCTGAAATATAATAAACCTTGGTAGAGCTATGCTGTAGAAACAAATGTCAGGAGGATGGAAAATCAGGGACATAACTCCTGCAAATAATGCTGTGGAATGCTGGAAATATAACTAATATAATGTCTTATCAATATAAAACTGCACACCAAATTTGGTTAAAATCCAAAAGTTGTGCTGCAGAAACCAATATCAAGACAATGGGCAATCAAAGGGCATAACTTCTGTAAATGCTGTGGAATGCTGGAAATTAAACTCATTCAAGGTCTTATCAATTTAAACTGCAAGCCAAATTTGATTGAAATCTAACAAACTTTTGTGAAGTTATGCTGTGAAACCAAAGTCAGGGGAGCAGACAATCAGGGGGCATAACTTCTGTAAATGATGTTGTGAAATGCCAGAATTAAAACTCATGGTAAAGCTATGTTGCAGAAACCAAAGAAAGGAGGATGGGAAACCGGGGGGTATAACCTCTGTAAATTATGCCATGGAAACTGGAAATTAAACTAATTCAAGGTCTCATCAATATAAATCTGCATGCCAAATTTGGTTGAAATCCAACAAACCTTGGTAAAATTATGCTGTGGAAAACAAAGTTAAAGGATAGACTATGTGGAGACATAACTCCTATAAATAATGTTTTGGAATGCTCTAATTTAAACTCATTCAAGGTTGTATCAATATAAATCTGCCAAATGTCTGGTTGAAATCCAACAGTGCTACAAAGTTAAGCTGTATAAACTAAAGGGCAGAGATCATGCAATAAGGGCTATAACTCCTCCAAATGATGACAAAGAAGGTTGAAAATCAAACACTTTCAAGGTTTCATCAACACAAAGCTGCATACCTAATTTAGTTAAGATCCAATAATTCACAGAGAACTTTTTTGTAAAACAAAATGTTGATAGATGGATGTGATTACTATAAGGTTCCACCAACTTTGTCAAGTAGGGTTGAGCTTCAACTTTGTCAAGTAGGGTCGAGCTTCAACTCTGTCAAGTTGGGTCAAGCTTCAACTTTGTCAAGTAGGGTCGAGCTTCAACTCTGTCAAGTTGGGTCAAGCTTCAACTTTGTAAAGTAGGGTCGAGCTTCAACTCTGTCAAGTTGGGTCAAGCTTCAACTTTGTCAAGTAGGGTCAAGCTTCAGCTTTATCAAGTAGGGTCAAGCTTCAACTTTGTCAAGTAGGGTCGAGCTTCAACTTTGTCAAGTAGGGTCAAGCTTCAACTTTGTCAAGTAGGGTCAAGCTTCAACTTTGTCAAGTAGGGTCAAGCTTTAACTTTGTCAAGTAGGGTCAAGCTCCAACTTTGTCAAGTAGGGTCAAGCTTCAACTTTGTCAAGTAGGGTCGAGCTTCAACTTTGTCAAGTAGGGTCAAGCTTCAACTTTGTCAAGTAGGGTCGAGCTTCAGCTTTGTCAAGTAGGGTCGAGCTTCAGTAAAAAAAATCTCCCTTTTCCTCTTGTTGCATTAGTGGCAGTAAATGCAGTTAAACTTGATGGCAGATCAGTAGTATTTGTATAAGTCTGCAAAGCCTTCATGCCAAGACACTGTACATGCTGATGGACAGGTAATGGGTGATTGAAGACACCACACAATGCACGAAACACACAGGGTCATATCATAAGCTTACTTGTTTTTAACGTAAAAAAAAAAGGAAAATACAATAACAGTCATTATATCCACAGTTCATGAAATACTCTTTATGAGGCAGTCCCTTCTACAATGAAAAGATGGCTTCATCAGTGATGTGGCCTCTTGCGAGAGGAACAAGGGTCACATGGAACACTGTCTCACCCATGAATGGCCTTATGACAATGTAACTTTTTGCTTTTATACAGATAAGATGGGATCTCCTAACATATCAGGACAGAAACTTTCATCATATAGTACAATTATCTCAATGTTTCAACTGAGCACAGCCAATGATGTAGAAGATATGGGATTTTTGAAAATACAAACATTGTTGACAACAATGCCACTAAGCTTTATGCTCAGAGAGGACAGGACTCCTAGCATATCAGGGTAAATGCTCCAGATCTATAGTAATATTACCCAAAGTTTCAAAAATACAGCAACTTAATATTGTTGACACAGCCATCATTACTGTTGACACAGCCATCATCACTGTTGACACAGCCATCATCACTGTTGACACAGCCATAATTACCACTGACACAGCCATCATCACTGTTGACACAGTCATCATCACTGTTGACACAGCCATCATTGCTGTAGACAAAGCCATCATTGCTGTTGTAACTGGAAAAGTGATATCTATGTTTCACCATTCACAGGCAAGACAAAAATAATCTTAGGAGGTCATCACTTCTACAATGGAAAGATGGCCTCCCCAGATATGTGGCCTCTTGTGAGGGGAACAGAATGGTAAAAATGTACAATTTTGGTACAGGGTCAGGTAGCCTCTCATTAGGGGTATTTTGGTACCAGGTGAAGTATTCTCATATTGGGGATATTGTGGTACAGGGTGAGGTAGCCTCTTATTGGGATATTTTTGTACCAGGTGAAGTATTCTCTTATTGGGGGTATTTTGGTACCAGGTGAAGTATTCTCTTATTGGGGGTATTTTGGTACATGGTGAGGTAGCTTCTCATTGGGGGTAGGAGTGAAAATTCTTTAAAGAGGGAACCACTGTAACATAGTATTTCTTCCATGATAAGACCAGGGAACCAGTCTAAAAAAAAATTGTCAAAAAACAGGACCAATACAGCATATTTATATCCTGAAAACAAACTATTGTAAGAAAAGAAATAAGGAATAATAAGACATACCTGCAGACTGGCAGCACCATTTCATGACTTTCACTTCCCCTGAATAGTCCCATTTCTTTCAAACTCTGAACCAATCTAGCTCTGACTTCAAACCTCTTTTGACCTTTGAATTTATCACATACATTGATCATGTGCCCACTGTCATCCAGGATGTTTATAAATGGTAGATTGTGTCTGATGGCTATGTCATAATCATTCTGGTCATGAGCTGGAGTTATCTTAACTGCACCTGTACAATACAAAAACAAAACTTGTATTGCAGATAGCCACTACAACTCTGATCTAATACAGGAGAAATCATATCTAGCATACAAAAGGGGATTTAAACCTTGGCTTAAATTACAGAAGAAAATATTATAAGCACCCTGACTTCAATATTGAAGTAACTGAGCCATTTTCTTTTGTAGGAATAAGTTTTCCATCATATATTCCAACAAGAGGTCTAAGTGGGCCTGATACAGGTCACCTGGGTAGTTGACATGAGTCAGCTTGTGAATGCAAATTCACCCACATATTGAAACTGAAAAGGAAAAGCTTGGAACACACAGTTGCTACATTGTCTATTAGTGTTAGTGTTATTTATTTTCTTTCCTAGACAAAATATACAGGATCACTTACTAGGCATAAAAGGACAAGTCATTTTTACAACCAGTTTGTCCCCTGGATCTCTCCCTGCCCCTGGGATCAGGCTTTGATTCATAACTTAGAAATTGTTCACAGTCCACCCATGAAGCATACACTTACTTGTCATTCCAAGAGGTGTTAAATCTGTGCAATTAGCATGGATTCCTGAGTCTGTCCTTATGTCCCTAGAACCATAACTTGAAAACCACTGAGAACCCCACTCAAGGTAGCTTGGTTTCGCAGTTAAGGCATTGGTCTTGTAACCAGAAGGTTGTGGGTTTGATTCATTCCATCTGATCAGCCTGGATTCTCATTAATATGCATGAATCTTGCTGGTAATCAAAATCATCTGAGATCTTCCCAATACAAGCTTACATAGCAAGTCTGATCAAAATCTTTTGAGAAATATGGTTTATATAGTGTTCACAGGCTCAGCCAATCAGATGCAACATCACCTCATTAATGTGTGAATGTAATTCATAATCAAACTTATCTGAGATCTTGATGATACATGTTTACATACCAAATCTAATCAAAATCTGATCAGAAATATGGCTTCTAGTGTCTTTACAAGCTCAGCCAATTAGATGCAAGGGTATACCTTATTAATATGCAAGGGTATACCTTATTAATATGCATGGGTATACCTTATTAATATGCATGGGTATACCTTATTAATATGCAAGGGTATACCTTATTAATATGCATGGGTATACCTTATTAATATGCATGGGTATACCTTATTAATATGCATGGGTATACCTTATTAATATGCATGGGTATACCTTATTAATATGCAAGGATATACCTTATTAATATGCAAGGGTATACCTTATTAATATGCATGGGTATTGCTCATAATCAAACTCATATGACATCTCGAAAACGATATAAGCTTACATACTAAATCTGATCAAAATCTGATCATAATTATGACCTTTAGAATGTTCACAAGCTCTACCAATCAGATGCAAAATAATCTCATTTGTATGTATGGATGTAAATCTTAATTGAACTTATCTGATATCTTGATGATATAAGTTTACATACCAAATCTGATCAGAAATACAGGCTCTAGAGTGTTGACAAACACAACCAATTGGGGAGCAAACAGGTAGGTCTTGCTCTGGTTACACAGGACTTGAGTAAGACCTAAACCCAACGAAGGTTCAATTGTACATGGATCAGCTCACAAGACTTACTGCTGATGCTTGATTTGGTAAACAATCAGGGACTTAAAGTTTGTCTGGGAGCATTCAGAATGACCCCTTCAAAAAGTCTCTAGGTTGAGGCAAATGAACCATCACTCTATCTCTAATGAATGAAACTGGCCCTTAAGTAAACTACCAAACTATCCTCTAATCCATCTAATCCCATATATGATGTGATCTTTTGGCCCAAATACCAAAGCTTGAATGCTCAGAAACCAAATATAATTCGACCTTTTGGCATTTGAATTCGTCCTCAACCAAAAGCAGCATAAATCAGTGTTGCAAATACTACAAACGTTCCAAAATCACAACCTTGGTTATCATCACCATGGTCAGCCAATTAAAAAAGTCCTCAACAAATACTCTTATTTTTATAGCAAATTCAATGAAATCAGAGCCTCCTATTATAGCCATAAGTCCCTGTATATTGATGGTTCAAAGATGGAGACAAGGTTGGCACTGTGGCTGCAACACCCCATGGTATCCACTTCAGGTGGTTACCAGATAAAGCCTCCATTTGTATTGCAAACATTAAAGCCATTACTATAATATTAAAACCTCTGAACTACACTAAAATCTCTCAAAAAACAATGTCATCATCTTTTTGGATTCCCTTTCCACACCGAAAACCTTGCAAAACCTTTAATTTGACTACCCACTAAAATCACAAATCTTACAGAAACATGATTTATTATACAATCAGGAAAATGGATTCTGTATTGTTAGTTGACTAGTTATATTGATATTAATAGTACTTAAAAGGGCAGCCAAAGCTGCCCTGAATTTGCATATTTCCAAATGGAAGATTCCATATATTGACTTCAGATGTAATATTATATAAATCAGGATGTTCTGTATACTTGGCAACATATGTGGAATGCAAAATTAACAAACAAGCTTCATAACATCAAACCAATCACTGAAGAGTGGTATCCATCATATAGAATAAATCACACATCCATCATATAGAATAAATCACAGAGATGAGGTCGTATTGTGCAGATCACATATAGGACTAACATAACATACCCACTGAAGGGTGAACCTCAACCAGTTTGCATATGCTGCCAGTGTCCATTGACAGTGGAACACATTCTTGTCAAGTGTATTGACTTTCACTCTGTGAGTCTACAATTTTTTATGTGAATTCAGTTAAAACACTTTATGTTGATATACCACCAGAGAAAATCTTGGACTTTTTGAGAGCATGTTGTTTATATAATAAATGTTGACTCTATATTTTATAGATATTTCACTTTTTACCTTTATCCTTTTGTATATACCTTGTACAGAATTTTCACATCCTTAATTTTTACCTTTTTGTTGCAGTACTTAATGTTTAAATTTATTTGAAAGGATTTATCTTCCTTAAGTTTTTTTTTGCAATGATTCATACTTACATTCATAGAAATGTACTGTTAATCTGCACCATATAGCCAAAATTATGCTGACATGTCATTAAACTCTAATACATACACACATACATAGCATCAAATATGTTTGATCACCATATAGACAAAATTATGCTGGCATTAAACTCTAATACATACACACATACATATCAACAAATATGTTAGATCACCATATAGCCAAAATTACGCTGACATGTCATTAAACTAATACATACACACATACATATCAACAAATATGTTAGATCACCATATAGCCAAAATTATGCTGACATGTCATTAAACTCTAATACATACACACATAAGATAAGAAGATAAGATAAGATAAGAATTCTTTATTTCAGACTGCATGGTCCATACATCTAAATTAAAATATAAAATATAGAAGTATTTTAAGACATAAAAGTTGATAGGTGTCTTATGTACAAATATACATGACAGATGATGGAGAATGCATGGTGCATGACAGATGATGGACATATGGCTATACCATAAGCTCACCTGGCCAAAGGCCAGGTGACCTAAAAGTAAAAAGAGTCATCCAAGTTTACAAGAGGGGTGAGGTGGGGCTGGACAGCCAATACTGTAGTATCACTAATTTTCGTGGGGTACCAATTTTGTGTATTTTGTTTTTGCCCTGAAACATGAATTTAAAGACCCTATTAAAAACTAGCCACATAGGATAAAGAAGCATCCCACCGCCCCCCGATTTTGTTACTGTGTTTCATTCCTAGAGATCAACAAAGCTATTTGATAAATCAATGTCATTTCTATAATCTGGTATTAAAAATGAACTTTTACATATGTTTGTTTTATGTTAACCCTTTTAAAAAAGAGAATTATAATGCATTTTATATTGTCTCAATGCACACGTATCCATACAGTATCTGGTGGCTGTAATTTCCACTCACTGCCATATATCAACATGTTGTAACATAAGGAGAGAGAAAAATGAGAAAAAGTGTAAGTTATTCAAACACTAGTATTACTGAAAATGAAAGAAATAATAATAAATTATACTAGTATATGAAAATTAGATTTAATAATTATTCAAATCTATTCTTCATTCAAGTGAAACTGTTGTAAACAAATTTACTAGAATTATTGCTTGAAGCACAATTACTAATGAAACACTAGGTATATACACTTCTTACTAATGAAACACTAGGTATATACACTAATTACTACAGATTACTGAAGCTTACACTTCACTGATTGGTCATGTGTTTGGTTCATATGTGGAATAATGACATTATCTGAACTAACTGGGATCTAAGTTGAACCTTACCACTCATAAGCCACTGTGTTAATGCCATTATCATCAGAAAGTAATTGATGGTGCAACTTTATGGACAGTGTTTCAAGGAAGAAATCATACAGATGTACTTTAATAACCAATTAGCTTAGTGTTATTGGCTGTGTCGGCTCATTTTGAAGTTGAGTATAAATGATTGATCTTGACAGGTGTTTGATTTGTGCTCATACAGGTGGGAGTATTGTTTTAACCATTGAAGCGACTGCTGTATGTTGTCGGAATGGTTTTGTTTTTTTCTGTTCTTTATTTGGGGTATTTGTAGAGGTTAATCCCTGAAATTAAATACCTACAAATATGCAAACTTTAAGAGGCAAAACCATGAATTTAAGTACAAAACCAAGAAAATTGAGACCCACAAAAAAAATGATACTACAGTAATGACCCACCTGATCCAAAAGTCATGTCTACCGCAGCATCACATATAACTGGCAACTCTCTGGCCTCAAAAGGATGTAACAGCATCTTGCCATGAAGCTGTTTATATCTGCTATCATCTGGATGGACAGCTACTGCTACGTCCCCAAGCATTGTCTCTGGTCGTGTTGTGTAAATGATAATCTCTTCATCTGAAAAAAGATGTGGACCTCGTGAATCTACTGCAAATTTATTTGTGTTTGAGTGTATCCATTTTCATGGTTTTTCAAAACAAGACAATTTTGTCAGTTCTTAAACTCATGGTAGGAGAACAAGTTGTGTGTATCAATTTTTTATGGTTTTTCAAAACAAGACAATTTTGTCAGTTCTTAAACTCATGGTTGGAGAATGGGTTCTTCCGTGTTGTGTCACTAAATATGAAGTCTGTAGCAACTGGTAAATTGGAAATTTCATATATATTTTCATATTTAAAATTCTGAAAACTTCAGAACATATTTTAAAGGTTTCACCAAAAATACCTAAGCACTTATAGTTATAGAAATTTTTGACACATGATGACAATTCTAAGGAGATCCAAGAGCACATAATTTAAGGATTTCTTGACAGATGATGACAGTTCTAAAGAGACCTAAGAGCACATAATTTAAGGATTTCTTGACAGATGATGACAGTTCTAAAGAGACCTAAGAGCACATAATTTAAGGATTTCTTGACAGATGATGACAGTTCTGAGGAGACCTAATAGCACATAGTTACAGGATTTCTCAGCACATGATGACAGGTACTACTTTCTGAAAACCAGCATTACTGTAATCTTAAGTCAGAGAACTATTCACATGGCCTGTATTGGGGCAATGCATTACATAATTTTGTAGACTGACATAAGGTATCAAGTTGAGTTTACTACAAGTCATGTAATGGCATGTGATTGCATAATTGATTGTAATGGCAAGTTATTGCATAATTAATTGTAATGGCAAGTTATTGCATAATTAATTGTAATGGCAAGTTATTGCATAATTAATTGTAATGGTATGTTACTGCATAATAAATTGTAATGGCAAGTTATTGCATAATTAATTGTAATGGTATGTTACTGCATAATAAATTGTAATGGTATGTTATTGTATAATTAATTGTGACAGTATGTTACTGTATAAATAATTGTAACGGCATGTTATTGCATAATTGATTGTGACAGTATGTTATTGCATAATTAATTGTAATGGCATGTGATTGCATAATTGATTGTAATGGTATGTTATTGCATAATTGATTGTAATGGTATGTTATTGCTTAATTAATTCTAATGGTATGTTATTGCATAATTAATTGTGATGGTATGTTACTGCATAATTAATTGCAATGGTATGTTACTGCATAATTAATTGTGATGGTATGTTACTGTATAATTAATTGTGATGGTATGTTACTGTATAATTAATTGTAATGGTATGTTACTGCATAATTAATTGTGATGTATGTTACTGCATATTTTTAGCATTAGCATGAATCTTCATATTTCCAGCACTGGTACGTTACTGCATATTCCTGGCTCTAGCATGTTCCTGCATTATCTGTAGCACTGTCATGTTACTGAATATTCCTGGCTCCAGCATGTTCCTGCATATTCCTGGCTCTAGCATGTTCCTGCATATTCCTGGCTCTAGCATGTTCCTGCATATTCCTAGCACTGGCATGTTATATGTTCCTGCATATCTGTAGCACTGTCATGTTACTGTATATTCCTGGCTCCAGCATGTTACTGCATATTTCTGTATGTTACTGCATATTCCTAGTTCCAGAATGTTAATGCATATTCATAATTCATAGCACTGTCATGTTACTGTATATTCCTGGCTCCAGCATGTTACTGCATATTTCTGTATGTTACTGCATATTCCTAGTTCCAGAATGTTAATGCATATTCATAATTCATAGCACTGGCATGTTACTGCATATTAATGGCTCCAGCATGTTACTGCATATTTCTGTATGTTACTGCATATTCCTAGTTCCAGAATGTTAATGCATATTCATAATTCATAGCACTGGCATGTTACTGCATATTAATGGCTCCAGCATGTTACTGCATATTTCTGCATGTTACTGCATATTCCTAGTTCCAGAATGTTAATGCATATTCATAATTCACAGCACTGGCATGTTACTGCATATTAATGGCTCCAGCATGTTACTGCATATTTCTGCATGTTACTGCATATTCCTAGTTCCAGAATGTTAATGCATATTCATAATTCATAGGACTGGCATGTTACTGCATATTAATGGCTCCAGCATGTTATTGCATATTTCTGCATGTTACTGTATATTCATGACTTCAGCATGTTCCTGCTTATATATAGCACTGTCATGTTACTGTATATTCCTTGCTCCAGCATGTTACTGCATATTCCTAGCACTGGCATGTTACTGCATATTCCTGGCTTCAGCATGTTACTGCATATTCCTAGCACTGGCATGTTACTCCATATTCCTGGCTCCAGCATGTTACTGCATATTTCTAGTTCCAGAATGTTAATGCATATTCATAATTCATAGCACAGGCATGTTACTGCATATTCCTAGCACTGGCATGTTACTGCACATTCCTGGCTCCAGCATGTTAATGCATATTCCCAGTACTGGCATATTACTGCATATTCCTGGCTCCAGCATGTTCCTGCATATTCCTAGCACTGGCATGTTACTGCATATTCATGGCTCCAGCATGTTAATGCATATCTGTAGCACTGTCATGTTACTGTATATTCCTGGCTCCAGCATGTTCCTACATATTACTAGCACTGGCATGTGACTGCATATTCCAGGCTCCAGCATGTTCCTGCATATTCCAAGCACTGGCATAGTACTTTATATTCCTAACTCTGGCATGTTACTGCATATTCCAAACACTGGCATGTTACAGGTATATACCTAGTACTTGCATATTACAGCACATTCCTAGCACTGACCGTTTACTGCACATACCAAGAAATGGCAAGTTACCTGTCCCTTTCACAGGATATGCAAATGAGGTCAAGGTGCCAAATTCTACAGGTGAGCTGTATCCTGGGACCTCAAGCTTACATCTACTTGGTAAGGGAACTTTCTCTACCTGGATGAGATAAATAATGCAGATTGAGGTGTGGAAGAAAAAGAGTATTGTCTATGGCACATTATATGCCCAACCCTATGCTTAATAGTCCTCTATGTAGATAACTAAAATGTATGTGCAGAAACCACTTTTCCTCTTTAAGTCACAGTGACCTTGACCACTGACTTTTTGACCCCAAAATTGATAGGGTCCTTCTTTACTCCAAGTGTAAGCCAGCCACATAGTCTGGTCCAGGTCTTTGATGTTGTTGTTGTTTTTGTTGTTATGGGTTTAATGCCAACAGATAGATGGACAATGGACAGACAATGGACAACAGGCCAGCCCATTAACAATCTGGTCTATGACCAGTAGAACTAAAAGTATATAAACAAGAGTTCCTCAAAGCTACTGGCCAAAAAGAACAACCCGGAATCAAGATAAGTCCATTTATTCTTTTTAACTGCTGAGTATTGAAATATCTCTGATATTCTTGAGAAACTCCAACATACCAAATTTGGTAAAAAAAATTGGTTTTTTGTATGTTTGAGTGAATATGTTCACAAGATACTTGTAAGTGCAGTACAAAATTCTTTGTCATGGCCTTTGGCCTGGAATCTTATCTCATGGATAGATTATCAATGAACTTGTCTCAGGCAATGTCAAGATATACCCACATCCTAAGTTGGGTTAAAACTATAATGAACATTTTTTGGATAAAAATCCATTCATATTTGTTTGTGTTATCATGGTCACAAGCCAGTACAGCCAAACACTGGCATCAAGACTTTAAGTTTGTCCTTAAAATCAATGTCAGAATGATGATTGTCATTGGAAATCAATTAACCACAAAGTCTGGTCAAAATTCACACATACATATATATATATATATATATATATATATATATATATATATATATATATATATATATATATTCAAAAAGTCAGTGAAGTACAAAAATGCAAACAATTACCTTTTACTTGATGTGAAGTCACATTTGGCATTATTTTTATGCAGGATGAACTATATACAGTGAGAAGTGTTTTAGTGAAAACCCAATGTCAATACGACTGACCCTTAAAGAGTAGTCATGACAAGATTGTCAAGAGTGCCACCATGGCCATCATCATAGAGATCTGATTAGCACCATTTTTATTTAGGATCAAAAAGGTATCATGAGAAGTCTATATGCCAATTGATTCAGGTGGAAAAGCTATAACAAGATTTCCAAGATGGCTACCATGGCAGTCATATTGGAGGTATGATAGCAACATTTTCATTTAACATGTATCTATGGCCATTATCATAAAAATTCTTTAATGAAAGCCCATGTTACTATGAAAACTATCCATTCTGGTGAAGTAGCTATGATTAGCACCATTTTCAGTGTGTGTGTGTGTGTGTGTGTGTGTGTGTGCATGTGTGTGCATGCATGCATATATGTACTAAGTATGGCACATGTGCACAGTCCTGACTATATAGTGCTGAGAAAGTTTAGGCATCCCCAAAAAGGTTAAAGGCAAAAAAGGATACAAATCCTTAAAATACAAAGTCAAATTTTTATATAAACCAACTCTTTTAAAAAGGTTTAAGATCTTCTCAGCTGGAACATCATCCTGGAACACATTCCAGGGAAGAAGGTTGTAGATCAGTGACATTTTCATTTAGGACCAACTAGACATGATAAAAAGTCTTTTAGTGACAACCCCATGTTACTATGGCCATCCATTTAGGTGAAGCAGCAATAACAAGATTTTCAAGATGGTGACCATGTTAGAGGTCAGATCAGCACAATTTTCATTAAGTACCAACTAGACATCATAAATCATTAGTGAAAACCACCATGTCAATACAACCATCCATTCAGGAAGAGCAGAATAAAAAGATTTTCAAGGCAGCTGCCATGGTAGCCATACTGGATGTCTGACCGGCACCATTTCCATTTAGTACCAACCAGACATCATAACAAATCTTTCAGTCAAAACCCCATATAGATAGAACCATCCATTCAGGAGAAGAAATGAAACGATTTTCAAGGTAACCCCTTTGATAACCATATTGGATTACTGAGGGGCACCATTTTCATTTAGGAGATCATTTGTGGCAAAAAACCCGAGACAGTCTCACCATCTGTTCAGGAGAGGTAACATTAACAAGGTGTTCAAGATGACTGTCGTGGTGGTTATATTGAATATAAGAGTTTCAGCATTTTCATTTAGGCCCAACTTGACATAAAAATAAGTATTTTAGTGAAAACCCCATGAAGATATGACCATATCAGGAGGAGTAGTGATAACAAGATTATCAAGATGGCTGCCATGGTGGTCATATTGGATGTCAGATTTGCACCATTTTCACCTTGAACCAATAAGACATCATAAGAAGTCTTTTAGTGAAAACCCCATGTTGATATGACTAGCCGTTCAGGAATAATAGATTAACAACAGTTAGAATATGACTGCAATGGTTTTCATATTGGTTGTCCAAGGGGCACTATTTTCATTTAGGACCTACCAGACATGTTCAGAAGTGTTTTAGAGCTATTCAGCATAAATACTGAGAAAATATCAAACATTGTCAACACATTTTGTAATTTTTGCTTCCAATGATATAATTTTTGGCTAGGTAAGATTTAATTATGGAAATATATAAATTATACAGCAAAATATTTCAATGTATACTAAAACCTGTCTTGTATGACCACTGCCATGGAAGACCACCTGTCTTATAAGGTCACATTCTAAATGTACTAATTAATCAAGTATATAGTGATCTGTAATAAGAGACCACTTGCCTTGAGAGACCACTTTTTCTTTGGCAGAAGGGGTAGTCTCTCAAGACAGGTTTACTGTATAATAGCTTTCTCTTATAGTCTGTAATATGTAAACAAAGCTTTCCTCTTTGCAAAAATGCAGATTCAAAATAAACTTATCCAACATACAATCTGCCAAATTTATTGTCCAATAAGCACTGTTTATGGCAAAACTTGCATTTCAATAATCACATGACCATCTCTTTCTTGAATCTGATTTTTTCTAAAATTTTGATAAATCTAATTCTACACTCTTTTGTCAACTTTATGGGCAGGTAAGCTAAAACCAGATATTGTCCACTTTATGGCCAGGTGAGCTAAAACTAGATGGGCATATTTATTTTTCTTTAACAGCTCCAACAAGGTTAAAACTAATTAGGAGCAATCTTAAATGACTGTATGATCATCACTGACAAGTCTACAGTCAATTTCTTCTCTATAAATTAAGAGTTACCTCTATATCTGATATTGTAGACTTCAAATAGCATGACCAGTTTACCAGTCTGTTACTACGATATATGAGACCTTGGTCATGAAGTCTGATGAATGCCTCAACAACTGCCCGTGACAACTTCTGAAACACAAAATTAGTTTAGAATGATAATCCTCAGTTAAATTTATTGTACCCGACATATATCCAAATTTAGCCTCAATTTACAAATAATCCTTCTATTGAATGTATATAAACAAAATTGTCTCTATAAAAGTTTAGCAAATTCAGCAAGTAAAACCAATTTCTGCTCACATTTTACTCACAATAACATTATATTATGAATATATATGTATATACTGTGAACTCATTTATTTCTGTGGGCATCATTTTCATGGTGTTGCAGAGCTAATTACATTTTTGTGAACTCTTAAGTTCATAGACTGATGTACCCCAACCCTGGCATTACTCTTCTGTCTGGGGCAAGAACAACACAATAATAATAATAATAATAACAATAACAATAACAATAACAATAACAAGTGAACCAAATACTTCAATTTCTCTATCTAAAGGGCAGCTTCATATCAACATTCCTGGTCTTGAAAGTATTTAATATAAACTGCCTGACTGTGGTATATGACTAAATTAGGTTAAACTGAGTTTGATTCTCTAATACAAGTGTAATTTATCACACGTTTTCCTCAGATAAAAACTAGAATATTTTCAATAAAAATTATTAAATGTGGAATTCCTATACCTTCTAATAAAGTAATGAGAAAAGCCAAAGTAAGTATCATTCCGTTCACATTAATGTAGTCTTGGTCCTAGTCTATGGATTACATTAATGTAGTCTTGGTCCTAGTCTATGGATTACATTAATGTAGTCTCGGTCCTAGTCTATGGATTACATTAATGTAGTCTTGGTCCAAGTCTATGGATTACATTAATGTAGTCTCGGTCCTAGTCTATGGATTACATTAATGTAGTTTTGGTCCTAGTCTAAGGATTACATTAATGTAGTCTTGGTCCTAGTCTATGGATTACATTAATGTAGTCTTGGTCCTAGTCTATGGATTACATTAATGTAGTCTCAGTCCTAGTCTATGGATTACATTAATGTAGTCTTGGTCCTAGTCTATGGATTACATTAATGTAGTCTTGGTCCTAGTCTGTGAATTACATTAATGTAGTCTCGGTCCTAGTCTATGGATTACATTAATGTAGTCTCGGTCCTAGTCTATGGATTACATTAATGTAGTCTCGGTCCTAGTCTATGGATTACATTAATGTAGTCTCGGTCCTAGTCTATGGATTACATTAATGTAGTCTCGGTCCTAGTCTATGGATTACATTAATGTAGTCTCGGTCCTAGTCTATGGATTACATTGATGTAGTCTCGGTCCTAGTCTATGGATTACATTAATGTAGTCTCGGTCCTAGTCTATGGATTACATTAATGTAGTCTCGGTCCTAGTCTATGGATTACATTAATGTAGTCTTGGTCCTAGTCTATGGATTACATTAATGTAGTCTCGGTCCTAGTCTATGGATAACATTAATGTAGTCTTGGTCCTAGTCTATGGATTACATTAATGTAGTCTTGGTCCTAGTCTATGGATTACATTAATGTAGTTTTGGTCCTAGTCTATGGATTACATTAATGTAGTCTCAGTCCTAGTCTATGGATTACATTAATGTAGCCTTGGTCCTAGTCTGTGAATTACATTAATGTAGTCTCAGTCCTAGTCTATGGATTACATTAATGTAGTCTTGGTCCTAGCCTATGGATTACATTAATGTAGTTTTGGTCTTAGTCTATGGATTACATTAATGTAGTCTCGGTCCTAGTCTATGGATTACATTAATGTAGTCTTGGTCCTAGTCTATGGATTACATTAATGTAGTCTTGGTCCTAGTCTATGGATTACATTAATGTAGTTTTGGTCCTAGTCTATGGATTACATTAATGTAGTCTTGGTCCTACTCTATGGATTACATTAATGTAGTCTCGGTCCTAGTCTACGGATTACATTAATGTAGTCTTGGTCCTAGTCTATGGATTACATTAATGTAGTCTCGGTCCTAGTCTATGGATTACATTAATGTAGTCTTGGTCCTAGTCTATGGATTACATTAATGTAGTCTTGGTCCTAGTCTATGGATTACATTAATGTAGTCTTGGTCCTAGTCTGGGGATTTTCTTTTTCCTGATAAACACTGTAAATCAAAATAGTGGTAATGTTCATTTCTTTTTAATTTCTCTCAATTAAAATGCTCCTCATTTTTCTAAACTATATATTAAAAGATATCTCTCTCTGTTAATGTTCTAAAAAAATTATATTAATTCTCTCTGCTGTCAAAATTATACAAACTTAAATTATCGTAGGACAATATTTTATCTCCAATCTCATAAACTGACACAAATCATTTAGACCAAAACTGATGGATAAAAGTGACTGTTGGATAAACATATACAATTTATAACTGATTTTTAAGAAATTGTTCCCATTTGCAACACTGTATAAAAGTGATTGTCAGATAAGTGATTGTCAGATAAACAAAGCTAGACCGTATTTACCCTTATATAACTATAAACAATGCAGACCCAGATCTGTCATCATCAGTAGGTTGAACAGCATACATGTAAATACTAATCTGCCAACAAATTATGGAACAGTAGATCTGGGTCTATTGGGACAGTAGATCTGGGTCTATTGGGACAGTAGATCTGGGTCTATTGGGACAGTAGATCTGGGTCTACTGTGACAGTAGATCTGGGTCTATTGTGACAGTAGATCTGGGTCTACCGGGACAGTAGATTTGAGTCTATCTGGGCAGCTGATTCAGGTCTACAGTGTTTACAGTTGGTTAAGCAAAATAATGTGATTAAACAATAAAATGGCATGAGTAAAATGCATGCTCCTTAACCTCATCCATGGTAAATGCCTCTCTCTGCCAGTCTAGTGATGATCCTAACTGCTTCATCTGGGAATAGATCTGGTTTCCCTTCCTGGGATTCAAAAATTTACAGATAATTAGCAATCTGGTTATTTTTACATGATATCAGTCAATATCATTTTATTTAAACTAGTCTAGTATATACCCAAAATTTGGTTGACATAAGCTGAATAAACAGCCCATAACTGTCACTAAACATGATTTGTGTTTGTAAAACATATATGCCCCCACTGCAGACCGAAAAAAAGTAAAATTACATTTTTTTTAAAAAATGTAGCAACTTTTGTAAAAAATTGCTATAATAGCATGAAAATTAAATCAGGTCATCTACAAATGCACACCAACCAACATACCATATTTTATTTGTTTATGTGAAGTGTTGTTTGCTAAACTGTGCTACAATGTTTTATTTGTCTATGTGAAGTGTTATTTGATAAACTGTGCTACAGTGTTTTATTTGTCTATGTGAAGTGTTGTTTGCTAAACTGTGCTACAATGTTTTATTTGTCTATGTGAAGTGTTGTTTGCTAAACTGTGCTACAATGTTTTATTTGTCTATGTGAAGTGTTGTTTGCTAAACCGTGCTACAATGTTTTATTTGTCTATGTGAAGTGTTGTTTGCTAAACTGTGCTACAATGTTTTATTTGTCTATGTGAAGTGTAGTTTGCTAAACTGTGCTACAATGTTTTATTTGTCTATGTGAAGTGTTGTTTGCTAAACTGTGCTACAATGTTTTATTTGTCTATGTGAAGTGTAGTTTGCTAAACTGTGCTACAATGTTTTATTTGTCTATGTGAAGTGTTGTTTGCTAAACTGTGCTACAATGTTTGATAAGAAAGTGTAAAAAAATTGTAAAATTGCTGTAATGGCATGAAATCTAATCAGGGTATCTTTATATAAATACAGAGGAGCCTTGTTAATCCGGACTCCACTTATTCGGAAACCTCGCTATCCGGACAGAGTTCAATGGGAATGGATTTCCTAAATGTTATTTTGCTCCGTTAATCAAGAAATCTGCGTTCCGGATCCGGAAATCAAAATCGGGGACCAAAGTGTAAAATTACTATAAAACTTGCCTCGATAATCCGAAAATAATCTGTCCAAAAATAAGAAAATTCGAAAAATCGTATATGAAAATACAGTCAGTCGGATAACACCGATACACCTACGCAAATTTGGATGTGTGTCAATGTATCAATCTCTGATTGGTCAAATTCTAGTGGCACGTTAAAGTTATAAATTGATCATGTGATCATGTGTGTGAAAAAACTTCAAGTAGCGTGACCGTATTGTAACCAGCGATTGTATAAACAATGTCTGTTTTAGCTAGTCCCAGACGGGGGTGTTAATAATTAAATAAACACACTGGGATCAAATCGTCCACACTTTTTGACGTAACATGTGGTTAATAAATTAAGTGTGTCATTAAGTCTCTTTACCAATTGTATGTTACAATCACAGTTTGTTGATGGCTGAACAAATAAAGTGGATTGACTTAAGCTGTGGACAGTATAGGGTTTCATTTCAGAATAAAAGGGGACATCAATTATCAGTTCATTAGCAGCTATAACAGTTGTAAAATACGACTTATAGAAATGAATGCATTTTATAAGTTTACCATAACACATTTAACTGAGAGATATCAGTTTGTATTCGTTGTACTTTTTATATTATTATGGCAACACCATCAAGCAAGCGTAGACGAGCAGAGATATCGGCCAGCATAAAAAAGAAGATTTGCCAGCACAAAGAAGATCACCCAAAAGGAACCATTCAAGATATCTGCCAGCATATTATAGCTTACTCATCCTTAGACATTGGCAAGTCGACATTTGCGGACATCATAAAAAACAAGGACAAATGGTTGTCTGTTCCAGCCGACTCAGCAGACCTAACCCGCGCTCGCTACGCAAATATCAACAAGTCGATGATGCTGTATTCATGTGGTTCTCAGACATGTCGGCCCACCATGCCGCCATCAATGATGAAATGCTCATTGCCAAGGCAAAGATACTCGGAGACCAACTCGACATCACTGACTTTGCCTATTCTCGTGGTTGGCTACAACGCTTCAAGAATTGGCAGGGCATCAAATGAAAATTGTATGAGGGAGAACAGATAGTGCCGACATGAACAAAGTGCAGGCCATACAAGTGCATGTTATAATAAAGTGAAATAAACACAAGTCAGTAGATGTATTCATTAATTTATTTCAACCATTATTGCATATACAGTACATTTACAGCTAGCAAATACATGTACATGTACATATATACGGTATGATGACATCGTAAAATAAAAATGTGCATGATTCAATTATAAGGAAAACTTGATAATCCGGAAATATTCACTGCGAACGAAGGTGTCCGGATTAACGAGGCTCCTCTGTACATATACGCATCTGACTACATCATGTGGTTTTGCTTAACCATGCTAAAAGGTTTTTGTTAAACAAGTCCAAGTCCCAAAAGTTTAAAATGTGTAAAAATTGGACAAATTGCTGTAATTGCATGAAAATCAAATTAGATTGTCAACTTATGAAAATTTGTATTTATTTAAAAATTTAGGTACCTGCCCCTGGATTAGAGAAATGTCTAACTTTTATGAACTGCACTTGGATGATGACCGTCTAAATGCATTATTTAAATCTGACTTTGTTGAATTACATTCAGGCTTGGATTTCATCAACAAAACTTAAATGTAGACTTAAATGTAAGTGCAGAATCTAGCAAATTTCTCATTTGATGAAATCAAAGTCTGACTTAACATCAACCAATCAGATGTCTTAAGTCTGGATTTAAACTTCAGTGTAGTCTGCTTTGGTAAGATCAATGCTAACTGCACAGCCTGAAGTGATGTGATCATTACATTATGACATCATCAATATGACATCACTTTTTACCTAGGTGTATCATAGTGCTTTGAACTTTGAGAGAGACTGGATGTAAAATGGTGTGCTTGCAACTTGACTCTTGTTAAATAATGAAGAGAAAAATATTTATACAATTTAAATAATCGCAAATAGTAGTCATCTGAAAGAAAATGACTTAACATTACCCAATCAGGTGTCTTATTTCTAGATTGAAACTTTAAGATTTGACCTGGAGATCATAAAACTCTGAGCCAAGTATCAGACTGAGTTTTTAATATCAACCAATCAGAAACAACCTTCCAAAATTAGCATCATTTGAAATTGGTTGAAACAAAGTCTCAAGCTCAAATTAATGCTCAAGAGTCGTATGATTTCAAGAATATAATCCTTGATTATCCAAAATGACTAGTTACCGTATATACTCGCTTATAAGTCAATGTTTTTTTACTTAGAATTTGACTCATACAGAGTAGGGGTCGTCTTATAAGCGCGACATTAAAAAAATAAAAAAATCTTGGGGTAATGTTGGAAACTCTAGATGTTTGCAGTACATAAAAATACTGTCAATTCATATATTTTTACGCTTTCATGCCACTATTCCTATGCAGTAATGCATATATGGTATGCACTGTGTTTATCCGTTTCATGACGGTATTCATTACACAATACATGTATCTACAGTTATTTGGATTTTATTAATTTGAAAATATTACCGGTAAATTAAATACTACCTACCGCAAAATGAAGTGTCCGTCAATGTTTACCGTGGGTGTTTACTAGTAAGTATATTGCCTCCATTTTCGTGCAAGTCCGAACAACCTGTATTTGTATTAATATTTGTGTTTTGCTGTATAAAGACTGTGCTTGATGCAATAAAAGTTTTGATTTAATTTGTATTTTCCTTTTCCACAAGTCAGATTTAATTCCCAAGTGATATTTCCCAAGTTATCTGCCAGTGCACGTGGGCCGATAAGCCTTTGGCTTGTAAAGGGACTCACTTTGTTTTCAAGTTGACAAAACTTTTGATTGAGCCGCCAATCTATACTTGTTCAGTGCCAAGTAGAGTGCTACAACTTCCTGTGCATATACTTTGAACTTAATCCCTTTGCTTTTAAAGGCACCACACTCTTTGTTTTCCCACATGACAACCCTTTGATCAAGCCGCGAGTTCAGTGCCAAGTAACAGAGGATGGCTATTTGAACTCCCTGTGATCTTGCCACACAATTGACATGTGTTCAGTTGCAGCCTTTAATAGATTTCTGACTTTATGATCAAAGTGTTACTCACAGAGCCCAAGCTCAGTCTTTGCATAAGCACCCGCATATGAAAGTAAAGCCGAAAATCGGAGTTGGATGAGATTTATGATGACTAGACGACAACGATTTACAATGACTAGACGACGATGTAGGATTTCAGAACTTTATCAGACAATGAGGATTAATTCTTGGACTTTGTACCAGATGACATTGGATAGTGACATTTATAGGATACCGTGAATCACAAAAAAGTGGACTTAACTTTCATTGTTTATTTGTATGACGTGTGGAATTAATATATTACGGGATATTGTGAATTGGATCATTCTGAACTTCCATTTTTATACCGGTATGTGACCTATAATTGAATTCATGGATTTATCATATAAATAGATTCGGATTCGGACGATGTTTACGATGACATTGGAGGAATTTAGAACTTTCTTTGGTAACTCTGATGATGAGGATGAATTCTTGGGCTTGGAACCAGAGGACATTAGACAGTGACATTTATAGGATACCAATTTTATATCTGTATGTGACCTATAATCCAATTCATGGATTTATCATATAAATGGATTTAAAATGTTAAGCTATATGGATTTCATGACGCGAAGATGGACAAAATGTAAGTTGTAAATTTATTTGTACATATTCAGCTCAATAATAAAATTGTATTTATTCTAAATTGGTTTTTGTTTTTATTTGTCCTATCTATCTATATGTCTATCTATTGGCTCGTTTATTTTTCCTAAGTGCAGCTCTGACTCAGTGATGACATGTCACCCCTTGCAGACGGATTTAATTTGCAAAAAAACACCTCGACTTATAGGAAGGTCATAGCTGAATTGGCTTTTTGCAGCCATGAAAAGGGGGGGTCGACTTATAGTTGAGTCGACTTATAATCAAGTATATACGGTAAACAAATTTATTTGTAAGTTATGAGGTTTCTATTTTGAAGATATGGTCTCATTGTTATTACCAATTCCTGCATTACTAGTCTTAAGGAACTACTTAATTTATTGGAATCTATGATAAATAAGTTTACCCTTGAATTGTGTTCATCACATTTTCACCACTTACTCATTTTTCCATTTCCACACTTCTTTCAGAAACTCCTCTCGACCCAGTTGATGCCTTGTTACCCTTCCCTCCTGCCAGAGTTTTTTCTCCACGACGACTTGAGTAGCGATTCCTGCATGGTCACATCCAGGTATCCACAAAACTGGAACATGCCCCCTCATGCGTGCCCTGTATATAACAGTAAACTTTTACATTTTTATATTCAAACAGTAAATGTAAATATGAGGCTTGTAACAGAAAGACATCACACACCTTGTGAATGTGTCAGCACAATTTTTTTAATGTAACAAGGGAATGTCATTGTAATTGCAATTTTTGTATATTGTACCTCTGGCCCCTCACTGGGACCACTGTAGAGGGGTCCAAAAATCTTAACCTTTTCATAGATAGTGAACCATGTGAAACCTATTAACCAAGTTTGGTGGATTTCTATGTATGATTTAGAAGCTGGATAAACAGGCAGACTGATGGAGGGTAACCCATATTCCTCCATCTAAAGTGTGGGGATAATAAATGGCCTAAATTGTTCTAAGATAGATTGAGAAATTAGATTTCCATCTCAGTGTATACATACCACCTTATAATGGCATCCTGTATGGAATTGGTCAGGGCATGTCCAAGGTGTAGTGTGCCAGTGACATTGGGTGGTGGTAGGCAAATCACAAAGGGCTTTTCATCTTTTGGTTCACTGGTACTAATCTGAAAACACAGGCAATCTCAAGCTTTTATGGAGTTTAACCAAGGTGAGTTTTCATCAGAAAGCCATGTAATTACAAACAACATAAAGCAAATGACTGTGATATCAGTGTAACATAACACAATGTAACATAACAGTGACTCTTCATTCATGAATATCATCATATGAAAGAATGAATCTAATGCCTGTACTTGATTATCAACAGATGACCATGGATGATTGATCTGTACTTGATTGTCAACAGATGACCATGGATGATTGATCTGTACTTGATTATCAACAGATGACCATGGATGATTGATCTGTACTTGATTATCAACAGATGACCATGGATGATTGATCTGTACTTGATTATCAACAAATGACCATGGATGATTGATCTGTACTTGATTATCAACAGATGACCATGGATGATTGATCTGTACTTGATTATCAACAGATGACCATGTATGATTGATCTGTAACTATTCACTGTCATGTGTCAACTAATGCTCTGTCCTCAACACCCAAGGGAACAACAAAGTTTGTCCTTTCTGAACAGGATTTCTTTAAATAACACTTGAATATGAAAATGAAATTAGGAAAAGGTATTCATGCTGTCCTTTATGAAATGGCATCCTTTAAAATTAGGAAAAGGGATTATTGCTGTCCTTTATGAAATGGCATCCTTTAAAATTAGGAAAAGGGATTCATGCTGTCCTTTATGAAATGGCATCCTTTAAAATTAGGAAAAGGGATTCATGCTGTCCGTTATGAAATGGCATCCTTTAAAATTAGGAAAAGGGATTCATGCTGTCCTTTATGAAATGGCATCCTTTAAAATTAGGAAAAGGGATTCATGCAGTCCCTTATTGAAATGGTATTCTATACATGGAGATGTCCACCAAGACATGTTTCAATGTTCTCTCAAAGAGGACTAAGTGTGGACTTGTGCTGATCTGGTACGCTAGGAGACATAAGTGTACAAATTGAAACCAGTCAGCTTACATTTTGCTAGCCCCTTTTCTGCCCTCAATTAGTACTTGCCTGTCATTAGGAACAAACATTATTAAGCCCTGAATTAGCACTTGCCTGTCATTAGGAACAAACATTATTAAGCCCTGAATTAGTACTTGCCTGTCATTAGGAATAAACATTATTAAGCCCTGAATTGGCACTTGCCTGTCATTAGGAACAAACATTATTAAACCCTGAATTGGTACTTGCCTGTCATTAGGAACAAACATTATTAAACCCTGAATTGGCACTAGCCTGTCATTAGGAACAAACATTATTAAGCCCTGAATTGGTACTTGCCTGTCATTAGAAACAAACATTATTAAACCCTGAATTAGCACTTGCCTGTCATTAGGAACAAACATTATTAAACCCTTAATTGACACTTGCCTGTCATTAGGAACAAACATTATTAAACCCTGAATTGGTACTTGCCTGTCATTAGAAACAAATATTATTAAGCCCCGAGTTAGGACTTGCCTATCATTAGAAATAAATGTTATTCAGCCCTGAGTTAGCACTTGCCTGTCATTAGGAACAATCATTATTAGGCCTGAATTAGCACTTGCCTGTAATTAGGAACAAACATTATATGCCCTGAATTGGCACTTGCCTGTAATTAGGAACAAACAGTATTAAGCCCTGAATTAGTTCTTGCCTGTCATTAGGAACAAATAGTATTAAGCCCTGAATTAGTACTTGCCTTTCATTAGAAACAAACATTATTAAGCCCTGAATTAGCACTTGCCTGTCATTAGAAACAAACATTATTAATCACTGAATTAGTATTTGCCTGTCATTAGAAACAAACATTATTAAGCCCTGAATTAGCACTTTCCTCTCATTAGGAACAAACATTATTAAGCCCTTACTTGACCGCCAGAAATTTTCAGTTGCAATTTTGAGCAGTGCAAGTATATTTTCAACCCATGATTAATGGAACGAACTACATAAGAACTCCACCACTGTTGACACTTAAGACAGATATGTTCATGAAGTACTGAATAATTGCAAAGAAAACTAAACGAGTACCGGCACTAAATCTGACACTGCATTCTAGGTATGGGTGCTTTGTCCTAGGTCTACTCACAGAAGAAACTAACTGAGCATTGACTATAACTTGGAACTCAAGAAAGAACTTCCCAAACCTATATATACTCACCAAGGGTTGTGCAGAATGCAGTGTCTGCACCATGAACCGTGTTTTGATTTTGTCTTTCTACTTATGCATGACAGACAGGAAATCCTGACATACCAAGGGTAAAGCAGAGGGCATTATTATATCAAAGTTTTAGTTGAATAGAGGAAATAATGGAAAAGATACATGAATTTCAAAAACATAAACACTGAATCTAAACTTAAGATATTTTACACTGATGCAACTTTTGCTATTGCTTCTACAGCTAGCACTGAAAAAATGTCTGACATTTCAACAGTAAAACTATATGGAGACATAAGTGAAGACTCACCTTGGCGTGGTACTCTGGTGAGAAGTATCCCTGCTTGACCCACCAGTCATACCAGGCTGCTTCCACATACTGGGGACTATAGGCTGATGGAAGAGGGCAGCTGATATCTAATGTAATGGTAAAATATCAGTATGAATATTTTTTCATACATGGTACAGATCATGACAAGCAACTAAGAATACAGAATATCCAATAGAAAGGAAATTTTTTAGTAAATTATATTTCTCCAAGAATACTTACTTGATCACATTAACATTAGGAAAGTAACTCTGATTCCTCTGAATCCAGCCCTCCCTGAAAGACGAAACAATGTCTTTTCATTTATATATAATATAGATCAAGGGAAGTAACTCTTACATATTATCTCCCAATGCCCATGCTAGGTGGCCACCTGTATCCTGAATGTTTACCAGTTTCAGCTTGAGCAAAACCAACAATAGGATGCTCACATTTGTAGGGGCGAGGGGTGGAGGGATTGATAGTAATGTGATAAGGTAAGTATTCTCGGAGAAACAAAATTTGTAAAAACAAATTTCCTTTCTCTGTCAATCACAATAACATTAGGAGAATAGGTAATAGGAGGTGGAAATGCATGGACATTCAAACTCCACCCACATCACCCTCTAGGAGCACAATGACTGCTCTACCGATTCAATGAACTTCTTCTACCATGAAGGCAGCACAACCAAAGACTATGTGTTAAGCTGGAGAAAGTAGACTGGGTATGCCAGCCAAGTGACTCCCCTATTTCTCAAATTCAAACACTGTGTTCAAAGGCCAGGCTCATCAAAATTACTCGTATTTCATTAATTGATTTCTTCATGAGTATGTCGATATAATAACCCACTTTAGCTATGAAGCCAGCACTTATAGGGTTATGTCTTGCTTTCCTGTCTTAATCGGTTAAAAAAGCTGGGAACCTCAGACAGTACCTGAGAATGCAAACCCGGTCATGCAGCTTTTCCCCTATCAAAGGATTGATTGAAAAGACTGGGCAAATGGTTAATTAATTTTGATTGCATGTAGATGGCAACCTGTTCTTAGAGATGAAACCAGGTTAAGTCATTAGTACATCTGAGCGGTCAGAATGAAACTATATGTAGTTTGGATTCACAGACAGTGCATGCAGCTCACTCACCCTGCAAACTAAAGCTAGTACTATCAAGAAGCAAGTCTTGTACAATAACAGCTTCAGTTAAGTTGAAGACAGAGGCTCAAACTTGGATGAGTTGAGTACCGTCAAGACCCAGGAGAGGTTCCATTTGGGGAACAAAGTGAGCGACTGAGGCATGGATTTGTTGAAATTGCACAACAGGTCAGAAAGATCCTTGTTGCAACAAAAAAATCTCTTCCATGATGTCTGAATGTGTCCGAAATCATGGAATGGCAGCCCTTGATCATGATAGGGGTTAACTTTTTTTCCGCAAAGAGGAAAAGAAAGGAGTTAGCCAACTGGGGAATTGAGGCTAAGAGTGGTATGATATTGTTAACTTGACATAAGTGAGACTGCACCACTTCCCCTTATATGCTGTTATGACTCTAGGTCTCAAAAATAATGTAACAAAAAGAAAGTGAAACCAACAGTGTAACTAAAATCAACAAGCGATTTATTTCTAGACAATTACAGTGAAAATTCAAAAGACACTTACAATAACATGAATTAAAGTCCAAATAATCCAATAATCCTAAGTGTCCTTATCACAAGTCCTAAATATAGAATTAGCCTTGAATGTCCTGATGTGCCAATAGTCTTGAATGTCCTGATGTGTCAGTAGCTTTGAATGTCCTGATATGCCTGAATGATGTAATCCAGAACATTGCTGAATGAATTCACAAAAATCCCCAAGTCAAGTATTAATCCAAAATGAGAATGAGCACTTTTAGTAATTCCATTGAATATCTGAAATAAATAATTCCTCTCTGAATTTGTTCTGATTTTCACAACTGTAACATCTGATTATTAATATAGCTTCCTTTACAGACTGATCTTTATAGCATGAAGTTTAGTATAGGAATGGAATCTTGTTTACCAAATGCTCTATAAATATAAAGACAAGTCGCCTGACAGAATATTCTAGAATATGAGTAACTCTGATGGAAAATTACTGTGCGTACCTGACTTTTCTTACATCAAGACATGGAAAGTTCCAATCTAAGTATTAAATGCTATGTAATTAAGACTAACCTTGAACTCAAATGCAGTAAATATGTTATTTACAAAATGACCACTAAAGTACAACTTACCTCATGGACACACATTATAAATTCAATACACATAACAATGCCTTAAAAGTGGAGGGCCTTCTAGCTGTTGAGATCCTCTCCATGACTTAAGCGCAGAAATCCTTTTCATGCAAGGCATCCCTGATAGGTACCAGAGGTGAAGGAGAAGGATGGAATACCAATGACCTTGGTTACTTAAGCAGTGTGGGGGTCACTATGATCTCCCTGAGTATGTCTGTCACAAGATCAATCAGATCACTGACCCAGGATCTGTCCCATCAGAGAGAAGCAATCAGAACTATTTTGCAAGTCTTGCCCCTCATTTTCTTGCCACTGAAGCAGAAGTGGCAGATTTTGGTTGAGATAATCCGGTGATGAAAACAGCCTGAAATCAGGTGATATCCAAACCCTACCTATGTCACCCTGTATGAGCACAACCAAAGATTATGCGTTTATACACATGCGAGGGTGATCCCTGTGGGTTCCCACTTCTGGTTATTGCCTTGTATTAATAAGTTTCCCAGGTGAATTCAGCAAAAGTTGTAGTCATGCCTGGGACTTAGGTTGTGCTGTCATGAATGGGATATGGTAACTGTCTGGGCAGCTACCAGTGGCCTGAAAATATTTAGCTTTCTCCTTTGTGAGGCCATGTTATGCAAATAGAAGCTGGAGAAAGTAGACTGGGCATGCCTGCGAACTAACTCTACTATGTCCTGAAACGAGACATTACTTTCAAATGCCAGGCTTGTGGAAATAGATTGTATTTCATGACCCAAAATCTTCATGAGTTGTACCTGATCCTTTAGAGAGTTCAGAGTATGTTGATGCTTGTGGGGTTATGTCTTGTATTCCTGCCTTAACCAGTAGGAAGAGTATTTGATGGCTGCTGCATGTCGACCTTTGTGGGATTGCTTGGGATCTCCATCATGAAGTGGAACAACAAAAAAATGGTGTGGGGCTGGATAAAAGAGATCTGGAGCCACTCAAAAATAACTTGGATCACCCAAGCCGGACAGGAGGTATGGCAAGTCATTTTTAGTTGGCAGGAACCTTGGGGGAGCAGAAACCAATTTTTCCTCCTCCCCCCCCCCCTCCTGGGCATACAGCCACCTATAGTTCACCTGACCATTAAAAGACTGTTACTGCTGAGAGATGTACTCCTGCAGTCTTTTTGCAAATGATCGTCCTTCTCTGGTACGACCCCTGATGAGGTCATGACAAGGTAGGGGATTGCAAGGAGAGCTGATGTGGCAACACCTGTGCTGCCTGTTTTCTAACCTCCTCAATATGGCCCCTGAACAAAAGTCTTGCCGCATGGTCAGATTTGAGTGAAGATCACAAAAGAGCATCTCTTCTTACCAAATCAAGATTGCAAGAAGTTGTTAGAGCATTTGCCATCATATGGTCAGCCAACCTGTTGATTACTTTGGCATCCCAGCACACCAATTCCCAAGCATGCTCGCTCTCTGCCTTCTCAACTTGATCAAAGACAGCTAGTGATATTAAGTAGGGAGGAAGTAGACATGACATTCCTCACCAACTTTGATGTGACGTGAAAGACCTGCCTGTCCACCTTATAACTCAAGTGGGCATACATGTGGATGGCAGTTCTGTCCTCATCAAGACTAGGTGGTGCACATTGGTATGTGACTTATGCCAGTGAGATACCAGTGATGTTAGAAAGTTGCGGACAACTGACTCACTGAAAAGAAGGCCCTTCAATTACCAGATTCACAAATCTTATCTGAGAAACACCCAGTAATTTTGGCGATCTTCACCAATCGTGGTAGAACTAGGAAAGTTGGGTGCTTGTCATCTTCATTGATGTCTACTAGTCCTTTACTCTGTATGTGGTATTAACTCCTGGAGAAGTGGGGCATTCAGAAGGCTGCAAAATCCAATTTATTTCTTCTATTATCATCTTAAAGCTGAATTACGTCCAGTTGGATACGAGTGTTCAAGAAGGTATGTGTCAACATTCGTCGATGGGGTCTGTCCTCCTCCTGGATGCCTTGCATCCAAGGATATAACATACCTGTGGTCTGGCCAGAGGATGTTAGCCTGGGACAGCCTGTCTGGCCTGGCAGCTGGAGAGGCAGCACAAATTGTGTGACTGGTCTGCTATATTGTGCTGGCGAGATGTATTTGATCAGTCCAGTGTAACCTGCTGTTGCTGTCAGTACTGTCTACTGACATGCAGTTCGGCAGTCCAAAATGAGAGAGTCTTGCTTGCTAAGACCATACACTGGTCAGCTGGACCATTTAGTCGGCAGCCGGGCTGGCATATAGCATATGGTATAGGACTTGCAGGCTGAGCCTGCTGGCAATGTCAGGTTGCATTCTCACACACTAAGTCTCACAGGCACTAAGGCCATGCATGAGCTGTGGAGGGGAGGGGAAAAGACTTATGCCCATTATGCCCAGGGGGCTGCCAAAAGTGTCAAAATATGCCCCGGTATCCTCCAATTTGTACATTTACATCTGCGATGACAAAGCTTGCTGAATAAGATGTTGTATATATGATTCCAAGAAAGTGTGGGGGCTTGTAACAGCTTCTGCAGGGTCAGAAGTAACAAACACTGCGGCGCCATTCTGGGAATCTTCACAGGGGGCACTGAAGGCATCACTGTGTTCTCCATAACGCTAGCTAACAATTCTGAGTTCGGATGAATACTCAAAACATCCTGGTCCAATGATTTGGAATGCAACCTCTTTTTGTGGCCCTTGTGCTGTTTCTGTAAGATGTTAGACCATATCCCCTCGACCCACCAAAAACAAACACTGCATGGGTGTCATGACAAGCATTATGTGCATGCCCTGGCATGTTTCATGGTTATCCTTTGCAACAATAAAGTGTTAGCATTTCCTGCACTTCAATGACATCTCTGAAATGATAGAGACATAGGACAAAGTGTGTACAAATATAAAAAAAGTATATTCAATTAGGCAAAACTTACATACTGAGAATACATATGAAAGAAATGCTTAATTGAACAGCAGTGTCTATAACGCAAATTCAAAATACAATGGTGAAAGCCGACATGTGAGTCTTACTTGTTGATATCACATCGACAATAACAAACAGCAAAAATATGAACAAATTCACTGAAAAATTTCGCAAATGTTGTATACTCAAGGTATATCAACCATCTGACTTACTAAAACACCCAAAACATTTTGAAGGATAGTCTCAAAACAAGTAGAAGAGAAACTGAATTCTGGAGGAAATGTTCACAGTCTTGAGCGAAAGATAAAACTGGTATACATCACCTAGCTGTGGCAAGAGGAAGTAATCTGTATAAGCTACTTCTCTTCGTCTATACAATATATACACAGAAAGGTAGCAGAGTTACTTTTGTAACGTGAATGTGATTGGGTACTGTTTCAATGGAGAAACAAATCAATGGCTGCTTTTTGTTTTCCTTCTTTTTTTTAAAGAGTAAACAGGCTAATATAAAATCAGAGCATCTGAAGACAAAATAAGGTGCATGTAAGTGACATTACTCATGATAAGAGCTACAAATCCTATCCAGATCAGAGCAAATGATAGTGTCTATAACAGACTATCATCCTAATGAGAGGCCATATCAAGGATATCTTGATATGATCTAGGGCCCAAATCATAAGGCTGGGGAAGCATCCGATGGGGGCTAAAGTTGGCTATGAATGTGTTTTCCTAGGTCAGATATCATTCATGTTGATAAATTCACCTTTTCATACCCTGCAAATGCATACATGGCTACAGAGTAGGGATATTTGTAGTTCAATGGTTTGACCCAGTTACATTCCATCCTTTCTTGCTCTGTCTCCACAGTTGAGATGAAAATTCTGAAAGTGTTGGCACAATGGACACCATTAGTAATATCAATAACTTAAGTTTCTGATTTCTTGCTTCAATGGCAAAATGGAATTTCCATGACATTACACACGTATGAAGCCAAGTACTATATATATGTGTAGACACAGTGTATAACAATATTCCCACATTTCTTCAAAAGAATGAAAGTTGCGGTGGCTCAGTGGTTAAGGTGTTTGACTCATTACAAGATGAATGCAGGTCCTTGGGTAAGGCACCTTACTATACTTGCCTTGGCTTGATATAACCTTCAAAGTGTTGCCATGCCATAAAATTACCCCATAGAGCACAATAATAATAATCCAAATATAAAAAGGGAAATCTCAACTTGAGTTAAAACACTCCTAGTGTTAAAACACTCCTATAGTTAAAACACTCTTATAGTTAAAACACTCCTTTAGTTAAAACACTCCTCTAGTTAAAACACTCCTATAGTTAAGCAATGTTTTGTCAATTTTTCATAGCTCAGAAAAAAATACCATCTTAAAAATACAGTAATTATCATATTTGAACTTTATTGATGGCATACCATTAAACTGATTGGTTAGCTCAAGAATATAGTATTTTTCTTGTAAAACAATCTGATTTTCAGAAAATAAAAATGAAAACACTACAAAATGAAATGGTAAAAAAACAAAGTAGTAATGCCAATGGACCAATTAATATTCAAGATTTTCATGACATATGTATGGAGAGGGACCATATAGTGTTGCATATGTCCATCTGTCATGTCAATCGTGTCCTGTCACATCTTGTGTTACACATGTCAATCAATCATGTCCCATCATATCTTGCTACAGATGTCCTGTATGACATATGTATAAAGCAAGCAGCATATAGTGTTGCACATGTCCTGTCACATCTGGTGTTACACATGTCAATCAATCATGTTCTGTCACATCCAGTTACAGATGTCATATAAAGCGAGGAGCATATAGTGTTGCACATGTACATTATTCCATCAATCAGTCACATCTTGTGTTACACATGTCAATCAATCATGTTCTGTCAAATCCTGTTACAGATGTCATATAAAGCGAGGAGCATATAGTGTTGCACATGTCCATTATTCCATCAATCAGTCACATCTTGTTGCTCAAATACTTTTCATGGACTTCATAGATTGAAATCAAATTTGGTTTGAGCCTTAGGTCAACTTCAATTGTCACCATTTCCTAACAAAATTTGAGAGTTATGGCCCCTCATTAATTAAGCTCTTTGCCCTTCAATTGCTATATATTGATGTGTATCTAGCTTGACAAAGAATTCCAGAGTTTTGATTAAGAGATAGCATATTTATGATTATAATGTTCACTATTACCAGGAAATTCAAATCAGTAATTTGGCCTTTTGTTCCAGTATTTTACACTCTGTTTACCTTTCTTCTCTCCATTTGGTGTAGAATAATCATATGTAACTGTCTCATATTCCTTGGACTTTTTCTTTATTTTTGCAGCTTCCTGAAACAAGAATTGAAAATAGCATCCAGTCCACTAATGCATCTATAAGTGACTTCTTGGAATAATTAATGACATAAAAAACAAACATAACACACAGTCCACTAATACCTCTATAAGTGACTTCTTGAAATAATTAACGACATAGAAAACAAACATAACATACAGTCCACTAATGCATCTATAAATGACTTCTTGGAATAATTAATGACATAAAAAACAAACATAACATACAGTCCACTAATGCATCTATAAGTGACTTCTTGGAATAATTAATGACATAAAAAACAAACATAACATACAGTCCACTAATGCATCTATAAGTGACTTCTTGGAATAATTAATGACATAAAAAACAAACATAACATACAGTCCACTAATACATCTATAAATGACTTCTTGGAATAATTAATGACATAAAAAACAAACATAACATACAGTCCACTAATGCATCTATAAGTGACTTCTTGGAATAATTAATGACATAAAAAACAAACATAACATACAGTCCACTAATGCATCTATAAGTGACTTCTTGGAATAATTAATGACATAAAAAACAAACATAACATACAGTCCACTAATACATCTATAAGTGACTTCTTGGAATAATTAATGGCATAAAAAACAAACATAACATACAGTCCACTAATGCATCTATAAGTGACTTCTTGGAATAATTAATGACATAAAAAACAAACATAACATACAGTCCACTAATGCATCTATAAGTGACTTCTTGGAATAATTAATGACATAAAAAACAAACATAACATACAGTCCACTAATGCATCTATAAGTGACTTCTTGGAATAATTAATGACATAAAAAACAAACATAACATACAGTCCACTAATACATCTATAAGTGACTTCTTGGAATAATTAATGGCATAAAAAACAAACATAACATACAGTCCACTAATGCATCTATAAGTGACTTCTTGGAATAATTAATGACATAAAAAAAAAACATAACATACAGTCCACTAATACATCTATAAGTGACTTCTTGGAATAATTAATGACATAAAAAACAAACATAACATACAGTCCACTAATGCATCTATAAATGACTTCTTGGAATAATTAATGACATAAAAAACAAACATAACATACAGTCCACTAATACATCTATAAGTGACTTCTTGGAATAATTAATGACATAAAAAACAAACATAACATACAGTCCACTAATGCATCTATAAATGACTTCTTGGAATAATTAATGACATAAAAAACAAACATAACATACAGTCCACTAATACATCTATAAGTGACTTCTTGGAATAATTAATGACATAAAAAACAAACATAACATACAGTCCACTAATGCATCTATAAATGACTTCTTGGAATAATTAATGACATAAAAAACAAACATAACATACAGTCCACTAATACATCTATAAGTGACTTCTTGGAATAATTAATGACATAAAAAACAAACATAACATACAGTCGACTAATACATCTATAAGTGACATCTTGGAATAATTAATGACATAAAAAACAAACATAACATACAGTCCAACTTGTATTAAGCAGTCCTCTGAAAAGTAGAAGACAAGCATCTGCTTTATAAGCTACATTTAACTTCACATTGTTAATAGAAGAACTATGATAGATCCTCAAACTTACCAATGTGAAAAATAACTGAAGCTGAACAAAAGATGCGAGATGAAATCACCAAGAGAACCACACTACTCATAAAATACAAACGCATGTGTAGATGTTATTTACGGAATCGCCACTGCAACCACTGTTGGACTGGGTGTGGTGATAATCGCAACCACAGCAAGTATTATAGGCACACCAATCGGAATTGTTGTTGGAGCCATATCATCAGTAACCAGTGTGACTGGCGGCGCTGGTAAAATAATCTCATTATGGCTGCATTTGCGAATACGTTTCTATTCAGAACTTCTCTGGCATCACAAAGCAGTCTCAATACAATTACCAAGCTCTACTCGATGGCTATCAAAGATAAAACAATTAGCACGGATGAGTTTGATACCGTGTTGGAGGAAATGGTTTCTGATCTAAGTTGAAGTCTTCTACCCCACATGACTATCCTCTGACATGGGCGCCAGTTGGTAACTTTGCTTGGTGGGTTCGCGCATGGGCTGGCATGTTTGCGCGTGTGATGTGAGCACAAAGTCATGCGGGGTATTAGGCTTTGACCTAGATCAGTAAAAAAAATCAAAAACCGCTATTATCATACTACTAAAATAATACATTTTAAAAAGAAACAAGATTAAATAGGATGGTATCTTTTTCTCTATTACCACTCTGCTGCTCTTAACACTTTTCAGCATTAACTCTGAATGTAACTGCCTAGAACAATGCCTGTACTGCTTTACTCAGATGGACTTTGAAGCCATAGTCTGGAACCATTTAACACTTGTTTCAGTTTTACTGGACATAAATTATACTTCAACCAGTGTAAACCATACGGGTTACATTTAAATGCATGTATAAGTTACTGATACCACCAATTTAAATAGCTAAGAGTTCATGATCTATGCGGTTTTGTTTCTTTTCCCACCGACACCTGATACTGGCAGAAGCATTGTGAGTTTGTGACATTCATGCAGAACCAGACCTGTCCTCAGGCACAGATGTATTGACTTATCACTCACAATGTTTCTTTTTAGGCATAGATGTATTGACACATCACTCACAATGTTGCTTTTTAGGTACTGAAGAGTTCCAAAGGTCAGAGATCATTCGAGGTAGAAGAGTCTCCATACAGAAGGAATTTTGACAGTTAGATGTGTAAATAGTTACATGCGTAAATTATGATGATTTTAGGTACGTAAGTTTATATCTAAGTATATTCATTTCTCCTATTCTCGCGGGTTCCCTATTCTCGCAGTATTGACTATTTCTGTTCTAAATAGATACTTGCACCATCTGCAGTTTTGTTAAACAGAAGTATTTGATCTTAACCAATGTCACGGAATTGTATAAATTCCTTTATTTATTAAATACATTTACTCGTTTTTCGTTTTTCGTGTACAACGATACCCGAGGGTGATTTATGTATATTGTACAATATTTCGAAACAGTGAGTTCAGTTCATCCTATGCCGCACGTGCGAAGTGCTTTCAATGGGAAAAACCAAATACATCAAGTGTACGGACGATGTAGGGCTGCATCGTCTGTGCATAAATGCCTCTTACTAAATAACTTACATACCTCTACAGCTGAAGATGTGCAAATCTTTAAGTAGACTGCTCACTGACAAGACGTTCCGTAATATAAAGATTTAGTCTTTTCTGATGTATATTTTCTATGTAGCTTCGGCTTGCGTAGTACAATGCAAATATTTTCTATTCTTGTTTGTGATTTAACAAGAGCTGTATATTAGCAATATAAAGTGGCATTTTTAGGAAACGTTTATCGGACACCGGTAGGTTCACTTCTGAACTTGTTTATTGCTTTGTAATGTTGTGCCGATAATGTAATTTGTATAACTTACCGTATATAACATCATTACGTGTATTCGTATATGCCAGTGTCAATCATAATACACGGTGTTAGATTTTTTTTCAGCTGGTCCGAGTTGACAAGGCCCCAGCTGTAGAGCTGACCATAGAAGTTGACCATAGCAGCTGTAAGCTGACCATAGCAGCCGTAGAGCTTAATTAACAGGGACCAGCTATTGACAACTTGTGGCAAGGAGTTATATTTATTCTTGAGGGAAAAGTCCTTCACGAATATATATGACATGGCCACACAGGCGGATTTATTCGCTGAAGCTCGGGGAGGTTCACAGAATGTCATCGCGCGAGACAGCAAAGGTGGGAATCAGGTCAAGGACCAAAAACCCAGGGAACCTGAAAAACCTGTCAGGGATAACCAGGGAAGGTATAAGGACAAGCAATGTTTCACTTGCAAGAAGTGAGATCCTATCTCCCCCAATTGTCCTAAGCAGAAGGGATCAGTCCAGAGAGTCGCGGTGGCCATTGAAGGCAGACGGTCGGTAGATGGAAAACTTGATGGTTCCCAGCGGGCTAACCGGGAAGCAGTGCATGAGCCAGTGGTGCGTGCAGAGATCGGTCGAGATGCTATACAATCGATCGGCATGTGTATTTTCCCCGAAGCAAGGGTACTGACGGCGAATGGCACTGTCAATGGACAAAAGGTGACCGTTTTACGAGACACAGGGTGCACTAGTGTAGTCGTGAAACAGAGCCTCGTTCGCGATGACCAATTGCTTGGGTTTAAATCGCCTTGTATGCTACTGGACCAAACAATTGACCACGTTCCTGTCGCAATAATAGTTATTGAAACACCTTTTCTGACCAGAACCGTTGAAGTGTTGTGCATAGCCAACTCGATCTGTGAACTTAGATTGGCAATGTACAGGGATCTAGACTCCCAACCATGTCAGACTTCCGATTCCCGATCATCCAAGCAGTGCAAACTAGAGCTCAGGTAAAGGAGGATAACAAACCCCTAGGTAAATTAAAGGTACTAGAAGCCATTACTGATATCTCCCATGAAGAATTTTTGAACGAGCAAGAACTTGACACATCTCTACACATAACCGCAGAGAAAGTGTTGGCGGATACTGTGAGGAAGTGTAAGAACGGGGGGGTCCTCTAAATTTCTACTTCGAAAGGGTTTAATGTACAGGGAATATACTACGCCTGATGATAGGAAGTTCTTGCAACTAGTTGTTCCCCAGGAATTCAGGTCGCATGTACTCAAGGTCGCGCACGAATAGAGTATGGCGGGTCATTTAGGTATGAAGAAAACAACTGATAGGGTATTACGAGAATTCCATTGGCCCGGTGTCAATAGCGATGTAGCGCGGTTTTGTCGTTCGTGCGATGTTTGCCAGAAGACGGTCTCTAAGGGAAGGATAACTAGAGTACTGTTAGGTCAGATGCCCCTGATAGATACTCCGTTTAAAAGAGTGGCCATTGACATTGTAGGACCCATATTTCCACATACAGATCGGAAAAACCGATACATCTTAACGATGGTAGATTATGCCACAAGGTACCCTGAAGCCATAGCTTTGCCATCGATAGAAACCGAACATGTAGCCTAAGCGCTCGTAGACATGTTCAGCAGGGTCGGAGTGCCCGAAGAAGTTCTTATGGATTGTGGAGCGCAATTCATCTCAGATCTCATGGCAGAAATTAGTAGGTTGTTATCCATTAAACAGCTGCGCACAACACCCTACCACCCTATGTGCAATGGGTTGGTAGAGAAATTCAACGGGACGTTGAAGCAAATGTTGCGACGGATGTGTGCGGAAAGACCTAAGGATTGGGATAGGTATCTGAACCCAATTCTGTTCGCGTATCGTGAGGTTCCTCATGAAAGTTTAGGCTTTTCCCTGTTTGAACTATTGTACGGTAGGACAGTTCATGGTCCTATGTGTATTCTACGCGAACTGTGGTCAGACGAAGTCGCGAATGAAGAAGTTAAGACCACTTACCAATACTTTGTAGATTTGCACGAAAGGTTAGAGAGTACATGTCGAATGGCACAAGACGAACTCGCGAAAACTAGTCGTAAGTACGCGAAGTACTACAACCGAGGAACGCGGAGCAAGAAGTTTGATATAGGTGATCAAGTGTTGGTTCTTCTCCCCATGAATAAAAACAAGCTGCTAGTCCAATGGAAAAGACCATACAAAATTAAACAAGTGAAAGGTGAAATGGACTATATCATTGACATGGAAGAAAAGCCAAAGATATTTCACGCCAATATGCTGAAACTCTACGTAGAAAGACCCAACCAAACAATTGATAAAGGGGTCTTGAATGTAGTATATATAGCGGTGATAGAGGATAGGTCGTGCGACGAATCGGAATTCATCCCCAGCACCGAAACGCCCCTTGAATACCCCATTGACGTAGGGAAAGAAGGTATAGACCAGATCAGTGTATGCCTGGATTTATCAGAGTGTCAGCGTATGCAGATCTTGGAGGTTTTGTCCCAATACCCAAACGTATTTACGGACAAACCAGGCCGTACTGGATTGATTCAACACGAGATCAAGTTGAATACTGTAGAGCCGATCAGGATTAAAGGATATCCAATACCCTTTAATGCACGGGAGACAATCAACGAAGAAGTGGGGAAAATGTTAGCCCAGGAAGTGATCGAACCTTCCAGTTCCCCGTATTCGTCCCCCATTGTATTAATCAGAAAGAAAGATGCGACAAACCGTTTTTACATTAACTTTTGGCAACTGAATAAAATCACAGTGTTCGATGCAGAACCAATGCCGGACATAGAAAATTTATTTTCAAAGTTGGCAGGTCATAAATACCTTTCCAAATTAGACCTTACCAAGGGATATTGGCAGGTACCAATCGCTGATAATGCCCGTGAATTAACGGCATTCGCGACTCCCAAAGGTCTTTATCAATTTAAAGTCATGCCTTTTGGTTTAGTCAACGCCGGTGCGTCGTGCGTTCGCCTTATGCGCAAACTGTTAAACGGTACGAAAAACTTCGACAGTTTTGTAGATGATATCTTCGTTTATACATATACCTGGGATGAACATGTTAGGGTATTGAGGGATCTGTTCGATAGACTTCACACTGCTAATCTTACAGCTAGGCCCACCAAATGTAGTATAGGATATTCTGACCTAGAATGTTTGGGCCATCTTGTAAGTGGACTAGGCCAGTTGAAACCCCACCCAGACAGAATAGGAGCAATTGGAGATGCACATAGACCAGAAACCAAGAAGCAAGTAAGATCTTTCCTAGGTTTGATTGGGTTTTACAGGAAATTTGTCCCCAATTTTGCGGCTATTGCCAGCCCATTAACAGACTTGACTAGGAAAGGGCAACCAAATAGAGTTTCCTGGGGTGTGTGCCAGGAAAATGCGGTTAACGCTTTAAAACAGAAACTGATAAGTGCACCAATCTTAAAGTTGCCAGAATTGAACAAAACTTTTGTGCTGAGGACTGATGCGTCCGATACAGGACTTGGGGCTGTTTTGCTACAGGAGCAAGAGGGGATGAAATTGCCCATTGCTTATGCAAGCAGGAAATTGCTCTCTAGGGAGCAAAACTACTCCGTGATTGAGAAGCATTGCCTAGCCCAAGTATGGGGGATAGGAAAATTCCATACATATCTTTTTGGGAGGGAGTTTACCTTACAAACGGACCATCAGCCGCTCTTATACTTCAACAAAGCAAAGGTCGCCAACGCAAGATTGATGCATTGGGCGTTGTCTTTGCAACCGTATACTTTCCGAATCGAGGCGATTCGAGGGTCGGAAAATGTGGGTGCTGATTATTTAATTAGGGTGTAATTGGTAGATCATTCTCATTCAGTATTAAAAATTGAATGTTTTAATAATTGTTTATGTTCACATTCCGTGATTTTTCTAAAAGTGTTACGACTTTTTTTTTAAGAGGTGGGGTATTGGTGTTAGAAGTGCCCATGTCAATCATAATACATGGTGTTAGATTTTTTTCAGCTGGTCAGAGTCGACGAGTCCCCAGCTGTAGAGCTGACCATAGAAGTTGACAATAGCAGCTGTAAAGCTGAATTAACAGTGTGTTGCTGGTTGAGTAGCATGTGATCGGGCGTTGCTGACCGATTGGTGGGCGCTGATTGCTTGATTGACCAAGGAATTGAATGGTGGTCGGTGACTACCATTAATGCTGATTGCTTGATTGACCAGTGTGACTGGTAGCCAAGTGTGCCAGTGATGGAGTGTTTTGTGTTACTCCATACATGTAATCTTTCAGCCGTGGGCTAATTTTGGGGTTTGTGATACCCAGTGGTTTGGGATTGTAAAGATATTTTGTGTGATATCTATCCCATTGTTTTCATCATTTTATTATTTGAATAAAGTACCTCATTTTTCATTATTTGAGCGGATACATTTTTACTATATGAGTAAAGTACATCATTTTTACTTTTTGAGTAAAACCCATCATTCTTTTCGTCGTCTGAAATTACTGTGAATAATTAACCTTTGTCCTTGTACTGTGTAAGGTTATTTATTTGTATTCACATTTGGGTTACATTATTAGGTTCGTGCGGATTGTGTTAATTTGTCCAATATTTTGATCTTATACACGCACGTATAAATCATAACTCTTTTCCCATTCAAGTCATTCATCAATAAACATTGCATTTGTATCACCACCAAAAGTGTCCTGTTATAAATCCGAAATCCAACCCGGTTATCTTGTTACAACCAATAACAAATTTTATCAACAATGTTTCCTTTATTGGAAATAAATAAGAAAATAATGAATCAATAGAAAATGTATCAAAACCTACTTTCTCTTTATCCCCTGTCCAAATACAAGTCTCGTATGTCTCATACCATAAGCCGAATCACATCCCACTTGGCTAAATAGGGTCATCGACTTGATGATGGTTTACAATGATGCAAGCATAGTTACATGATTGACCTTGTTTACATATTACTCATTGCCAAAATCATGGTAGAGAATAAGGGTCGTTGTATTGAAACCTTGATGTTGTTCCGGAATGTTGCAAAAGTGTATGACTCTATCTATTGATATAATTGATGATATGCCAAAATATATAAATGAAATTATGCTAGCAATCCATAATAATTACTACATTACGAGAAAACATATAATAAATACGTAATAGGCAATTAATTCTTATACTTTATAAAGAGAGAACTAAAGGGGTGAAAATGGAAGAGCAATGTTTCCAGAAAACATCACAGCTGCCTTTAGAAATTACAGGATCTATTCCTTTGATAGCATGTCCATAAAAGATATGCAAGTAACACAGTGAACCAGATACCAAAATGTGGAGGACAAAATTTGGCAAAAAATTTTTGTAGTTGTTGTTGTAAATTAAAAAAAAAACACCCCACAAAATCATCTATAGAACAGCAGGTGCCTTTTGACAAACACAACAGCAATGTGCATGAGATCAGAGGTCTAAAAGAGTCCTAAGTCGCTGATCCCGAGGAGCTTATTAATTGCAAACAGCTAATGATGGTAAATTAGGGAAAATGTGGTGGACTCAATATACTTAAAATTCGAGTATCGAGGAGAAAACGTGTTTTCAGGTGCTCGCACTACCTCTTCAGAGAATACCGTATATACTCGATTATAAGTCGACCCCTCCCCTTTTCAGGGCTGCAAAAAGCGAATTTCTCCTTGACCCTCCTATATGTCGGGGTGTATTTTGAAGTCAGATCCGTCTGAAGGGGTGACTTCTTAGCGAGTCAGAAACGCATACCTGTGACAGAACCAGGATTTCAAACTAGTAGATTTAAAAATTTTGATCAGTAGATTGGCTTCTAAAAAGGTAGATTTTTTATCGGCATAAATTGTATGTGTTTTAAGGGGATTGAAAAGAAAACAAGTTCATTTTGTCACATAATATGTATTCTCTTCATATTATAATAAAACACAAATTTTGAACATGATTCAGATTCAGAATCTGATGGAAAATGTTACAATAAATAGTTAGTTAATATGAGCCAGTATATTGTTAATTAAATGAAAAAGGAAAAGTTCACTGCAAAGATTTTTTATACAATCCAATGCAATGATGTAAGTTGACAAATGTTGTGAAATATTAAAAATAATATACATTTTTGCTGAACTGTTTGATCACGGACTAGAACATTCAACATTTTATCATCCCCTTGATCATTTGATTCATCAATCATGATACTGAACTTCTGACTCCTACACATATTTTCAAATCTTCTGTCCCAGTGGGGGGCTAGGGCCTGAGTGACAATATGTGTTGTCTTTGTACACTGGCATGAAAATTTTTGTGCAATTTCTGAGTCAGAAAACTCGACTTTAACCAGTTTAGTAAAAAATGATCTGCTATGAGGAATGGTAAATTGTGCTCTGTCACAAAATTTGCAAACAAAGTCTCTGCAAGTGTCACTTTATCCACTTTTGATCCAGTCTCAAATAATGCCTTCAATGTGGGTGTGTTTGTTACAGAAGAAATCGTTGCTCCTATGTGATGGTGTCTGCATATGCCTGGTGATATCATTTCTTCCTCCATATGCTATCTTAAAATCCAATCTGCATGAAAGACACAATGCAAAGTCAGGACCTTTGCTACTCACCTGCACACACTTAAATTCTGGTATCCAAGCGTTGTTAAACTTGTAGTATTTCTTAGCTGGTGGCTTCTTAGCACTGGGAGAAAGCGGACATTTCAACATTTTGACATGCATTGAAAAAAAAAAAATATATACAAGCTGCCCTTAAATATTTATCTTAAACCATCGTGAACAATACAAGAACAACTAAAAGACATCAAATCAAAATACTTACTCAAGTGTTTCTGCCAAGATCATTTTTGGTCGCTCTCTCCATTTTATTTTTCTTCCACGACAGATCGGCAGAGTTTTAATCAAAGACTCATGGTCATCATGGATTACCTTTGATCCTTTTATTACTTATAACACCTCAAACAACATCCCGCATTTGGCCTTAAACTCTCCAAATTACAACAATAAGGTAATCAATTAGCCGCTTCTTGTGTACACATGCAAACAATTGTAATCCAAACTCAACCACGCATCGTCGCACCAGTCATATCATAGGTATACATTTCTGGTTCCCAGTAGACTGGTTCTGGATGGTTTATCTAATGTGTTGACAGAACGCGTAAAAAAAACGGGTTTTTGTATATAAAAAAATAATTCCTTGAAATTTTCAAAACCGGTAGATTTTGACTACTAAACGGTATGTGCGGTAGACAGTCTTTAAAACGGTATTTTTGGCCTACCGCCGGTAGAATCACAGGTATGGAAACGCACTTTGGAAATATACACAAGCCAAACTGGATAGATAAGAAAAATAAAGACAAAACCAGTGTAAAATACAATTATATAATTGAGTGAAATATGTCACAAATAAATTGACAACTTACAATTTGTCCATCTTTGTGTAATAAAGTCCATTGAAATCCTTATTGCTTGACATTTTAAATCCATTTATATGATAAATCCACGAATTTAATTATAGGTCACATACCGGTATAAAAATAGAAGTTCAGAATGATCCGATTCACAATATCCAGTAATATGTTAATTCCACACGTCATACAAATAAACAATGAAAGTCAAGTCCACTTTTTTGTGATTCACGGTATCCTATAAATGTCACTATCTAATGTCATCAAAGTCCAAGAATTAATCCTCATTGTCTGATAAAGTTCTGAAATCCTACATCGTCGTCTAGTCATTGTAAATCATCGTCATCTAGTCATCGTAAATCTCATCTGACTCCGATTCTCAGCTTTACTGTCATATGTGGGTGCTTATGCAGAGACTGAGCTTGGGCTCTGTGAGTAACACTTTGATCATAAAGTCAGAAATCTATTAAAGACTGCAACTGAACAAATGTCAATTGTGCGGAAAGATCACGGGGAGTTCAAATAGCCACCCTCTGTTACTTGGCACTGAACAAGTATCAAACTCGCAGCTTGATCAAAGGGTTGTCACGTGGGAAAACAAAGAGTGTGGTGAATTTAGAAGCAAAGGGATTAAAGTCAAAGTATATGCACATGAAGTTGTAGAACTCTACTTAGCACTGAACAAGTATAGATTGGTGGCTCGATCAAAAGGATTGTCAACTTTAAAACAAAGTGAGTCCCTTTACAAGCCAAAGGCTTATCGGCCCACGTGCACTGGCAGATAACTTCACATGGGAATTAAATCTGACTTGTGGAAAAAGAAAAATACAAATTAAATCAAAACTTTTATTGCATCAAGCACAGTCTTTATACAGAAAAACACAAATATTAATACAAATACAGGTTGTTTGGACTTGCACGATACTTACTAGTAAACACCCACGGTAAACATTGACGGACACTTCATTTTGCGGTAGGTAGTATTTAATTTACCGGTCATATTTTCAAATTAATAAAATCCAAATAACTGTAGATACATGTATTGTGTAATGAATACCGTCATGAAATGGATAAACACAGTGCATACCATATACGCACAACTGCATAGGAATAGTGGCATGAAAACGTAAAAATATATGAATTGACAGTACTTTTATGTACTGCAAACATCTAGAGTTTCGAACATTACCTCAAGATTTTTTTTTTTTTAATATCGTGCTTATAAGACGACCCCTACTCTGCATGAATCGAATTCTAAGTAAAAAAACGTTGACTTATCAGCAAGTATATACGGTAACTGAATATATAATTGTATAGACTCATCACGACTGTAAATATTAAATAGTTTAAAACTGTTAATTTCAAGTTTTCTGCTACGCACGACAATCTGATGTGTTATTACTGACATCGTGTTCATTTCATACCCTGTTTTGGCTCCTGTACAGTGATTATAGTGAATGCGAGAATCTTGTTTTATATTACAGTAGACACAGCATGTTCTGTTGGAGGTTGTTTATTGCAAAACTGGCATCATTTAAAATATTTCATGAATACAGGATTGGAGATAAATGATAAATAAACAAATACAGCAACTTTCATTAACAGGTAAATTATTGTCTTTTATTTGTTATTTATCGTCGACCCTCCTACTTTTATGCCCATCCATGAAGCATGCACCATGTTTCTCATTTACTCACATGCTTGTTTTGAGATCCCGACATCATCAACTGAGTCATTAGTGTTCGTTGACACTGACAGTAAGTGCTGATTAAGAAATATTTGATAAAATTAAATTTAAATACGTACTACAATTCAAACTGAAAAAACAATGAAAATGGCAAATTTTACTAATGCCCCATTTGCCTCAAGTTTGTGTCCCTGGTGTGAGTGTTAGCTGTTCAAACCAGGGCCGCTGTTCACATGTTGGTTTTCTTTATCTTTTTATTAGTAGGAAATCCACGACAGAAATTTCTCAGACAGCAAAGGCAATGTAAAAACTCAGTTTCGATACCATGCACTTCTTATATCATGTTAGAAAAAATAAATCCAATGGAAGAGTAAGCAGTATGAAATTCTTTATTGAATTATTGTAATGTAGGGGAAAAATCTTTGTTGTGACATAGCCTGAAGAAAAAAAAAAATCTTTTCAAAGTTCAGCATATCTTTAAATACGATAATTATATCAAAATAGCTTTAAAAAATAAAAATAAAAAAATGCATCCTATCTTTTTTATATTTTTTTTTTTTTTTTACTTTTGGCATAATTTTTAATATGTGTTTTATTGCAGTCAATATGTGTATGAACGGAATGAAATATATTACAAATATAATTAATGAAATTACAGAGACATTATAAACAATCTATTTCCACACTTCGAACTAATTGTCACATTACGTCAAGTGGCCTTTATTTCAGGGGCACGAACCATGGACGAACTTCCGGAAATAGACAAATTTTGACACGCTCAGAAAAACGGTAGCTCGCAAAGGATTTATAGAGTTTATAAACATTTTTCAATGATGAATAAATGATGTAGATATACACATTATATGGTGATTTTAATAGTTTCTCACAATATTATAATGCAAGCGTTAAAATTAACATTAAGGGCACGAACCATGGCGGGTCGAGGATATTTCTTGTTTAGTACAATGAGAATATGGTACGCCAGTATATCATCCACCCACCTAACTTCATTCCCATCCTTGAATTGTGCACCATGTTTCTCGTGACCTAACGCACTTTTTTTAAAGATAATGACAGCATCAACTGGGTCACCAGCATTCCTCAAGAGTGACAGCAAGTATTTAACAAGTAAAATCAAACAAAATTAGATTTAAATAGTTAATTTCATGTAATTTAAAAAAATCTGAATGAAAATCTTAGTTTTGACTAATGCCTTATTTGTGTCATACATTTTCGCCTTGAATTTTGTATTATATGTTAAAGATAGGTCCGCTGATCACATGTTGGCTTTGTTCACATTTCCTGAACAGGAAAACCCACTTTAGGAATTTATACAACGGCAAAGCCAATGTAAATATTTCGTTTTAATCATGTTGGGTTCTTATACAACATAAGAAAAATTTACACTGGAAATGTAATATTCACTATGGACTTTTTTGTTTCAGTATTATTTCATAATAAACATATATTCCGCATCAAAGACATTTAATTTATTATAATAAAATGTGTATCCATTCACCAGTGTCTATTATTAAATTTCTCTCTCCCTCTGTCTGTCTGTCTCAGTCTATTGATTCATGTATTTATATGGTAAAGAACAAGCAAGCAGTAATGTAAGGGCACAAATTGCTAATAGAATGAACGGAAAAAAAAAAAACACGAACCATGGATGCACATCCGGAAAGAAGTAAACTTCACATGCTTGGAAAAACGGTAATTCTGAACTAATGTACACGAATGCCAACATTTTTTTTTATCGATGATTAAATGCAGTAGATATAGTTGAACACTTTCTATGGTTATTTGAATAGATTCTCACAATATTATAACGAACGCGTTAAAATTCACGTTAAGGGCACGAAATATGGAGGTTTGAGGATACTGTAAATTGAGACCAAAACGATTCGTGCATTTTTTTCTGAAATAATTTTTGTTATGACAAATATGAATGAACACCCCACTGAGTATAATGTAATTCTACCCCGAACGATCTCTGACCAGGCTTAGGCAAAGTGACATCACTCATACAAAGTGCAATAGGTCTATTTGAAAAAGCAAGTACAATGCTCCGCTAATATTGAATCGACAAACATGGCATTCAGCACAAACTATATTGACTGTATACTTATTTACAGAAGACGCAGGTGAAGATAAATGTATCAACTGAATCCTGTCAGAATGTCTTGACAATTTATGCAACTTAACACCAAAGTTTTGACAGATCCATCGCACATTGCACCAGGTCGTCGCCATACTTCGTCAAAATCGTGAAAACGCTTGGATCACATATTGATTATTTAAGGATACAACGCCGATCCACAGTTTTTACCTCTGCTAAAAAACTAAAATAAAACACACACACACACACACACACACACACAAAACATAAAACTTGGAAAATGTGTATCTCAACCTTAAATGTTTCAGGGTAGACATCCAGCGCAAAATTTGTATAGGATATTCTGAAGAAGACGAGTAAAAACAGAAAATTCTTCTTTCAAAAGAACCTTATAATAGCTGTTTTCAGCTCTCAGGGTAGCAAATACGCTTGTATAGACCCAAGATTACCTACTGTCTCTTTTAATATATTTTAATCTCTGACATTTTGATTTTTAACTTTTAGGATTGGAATGTGTGCAATAACCGGATATTGACAACTCACATAATTTTAAATTATATATATATATATTTGAAGTCTATGAAGAAACCAGAAATTTCTTTGAAATAATTTGAAGATTTTTATATACATTTACATTTATAAAGAGAGATATACAGACACGTAAGCTATTTCCTTAATAAGGCAAATATTGATTTGTGAGAAAAAAGAGTGTCCGTTTTACTTCGTTTCACTTTGAATCACTTATTTCATTTTCAGAACCAGAATGAGATGTGTGAAAAAAGATCTACAAAATATATGAACAATATGTATACAATATCAAGATACACACAAAAATTTATATGTATATTGAGTCAAATTAATACATATATGTATATTGAGTTGAATCAATACATATAAATGTGTGAGTGCATGTACTACTATCAAAAGAGCTCTATAAGCACACATTTCTTTGATTTAAATTTTATAAATAACAAATGCTATAATTAGGTATCGACCACAAGTTCACAAGGTTTATCTCCCTTGCAGGAATTTATTGCTGTGCAAATTATGACACAGGCATATATTACTAGAAAAAACATGTTGTAAACAAGGGATGAAGTTGAAGCTGAGGATGTGCATTAAATAGTAAAAAATGCAATAACAAAAAAATCAACATCAAAATTATAGAAAAAGAAGTTTGAAACAAAATAATGCAATAAAGGTATGTAATCAACATTAAACATATACTTTATTTATTTTTTTAATTACAGTATTGCTTTTCTGTTTTAATTGTTTCATATTAAGAGACATGTACTTGAAATAATTGCTTCTGTTAGTCATTTCCTTCTAAAGTTTAAACGCAAGAAAGATACCAAGTAGTTAGGGGGTAGAGCTGGGACTGCAAGACCAAAGTGAACTTAAAATAGAACAATCATTTTGGTTTAGTTTTCACCCATGCGTAAATTTGAAATGCATAAATAAATTTCCAAAAATTCAAATTCTTGAGTCTCACTCTCCTAAATAATAAAAAATGCCATCGACAGTCCTGGATCATTCAATTATAATCTTTTGATTGTGTATTGACCAGAGCGCATCCAGCCTATGATATATGACCTCCAGTAGCAAATCACTGAACACACAATGGATCTTTTTCTGTGTCATACTTACTCCAACGGACTACATAATGTATTGATTTTTATTACTACAGAACGAGAAACATAAATTCACACATGCAGCCAAATAAGAAATCTAGACTACTATTACTATGCACATAATGTAAATTCACACATGCAGCCAAATAAGAAATATAGACTACTATTTCTGTGCACAGAATGTAAATTCACACAGCCAAATAAGAAATCTAGACTACTATTACAATGCACATAATGTAAATTCACACAGCCAAATAAGAAATCTAGACTACTATTACTATGCACAGAATGTAAATTCACACATGCAGCCAAATAAGAAATCTAGACTACTATTTCTATGCACATAATGTAAATTCACACAGCCAAATAAGAAATCTAGACTACTATTACTATGCACAGAATGTAACATGGTGAATGTAACAACTGTATTTATTTATACCACATTACGATATCATAGATAGTCATACCACATTACTATATCATAGACAGTCATACCACATTACTATATCATAGACAGTCATACCACATTACTATATCATAGACAGTCATACCACATTACTATATCACAGAGAGTCATACCACATTACTATATCATAGACAGTCATACCACATTACTATATCATAGATAGTCATACCACATTACTATATCGTAGACAGTCATACCACATTACTATATCATAGATAGTCATACCACATTACTATATCATAGACAGTCATACCACATTACTATATTATAGACAGTCATACCACATTACTATATCATAGACAGTCATACCACATTACTATATCATAGACAGTCATACCACATAATTACTATATCTTAGACAGTCATACCACATTACTATATCTTAGACAGTCATACCACATTAATAAAAATCAAATGAAGGGTTTTAAAAACAGGGTATGAACTAGCATTGCTTTATATTACAGAGTAACCATGGTGCAACTAAAATCTTTGGAGATGGTTGCACTATACCTACATTTTGAATTCCTTCCAGAACTCCTAGCCTTTCGTTTTCAAGTAATTCATCGACATCCCAGTTGAATTGAAGTAAGAAATCGTGATAAAAAAGCTCCCAATTGTAAATGGGATGACAAATCCTGTCCATCCTATCCCTGGTGTGGTTAGGTGCATCCAACCTCCAGAGATGACTGCCCCAAAGGACTAACAGGCAGAGTGTACAGATACGCTTTTGTGAAAATTCATTATATATATATAAAGTATTGCAATTTTAAAAAAAACCATGATGAAGACTTTGATACTTGATTTACATATTCCAAAGCAACTGAGAAAAGATTGAAAAATCCATTAATAAGTCTTCCGACTCAAAAAGAATTAAGACGCATGAATAAACAAAATGTATTAAAAATTATAACTAAAAGACTTGGATATTCATTTAAGAGAAATTTAGGTGAGTACAGATTTTTGCGGTGATAACAATCAGAATTTGTATGAATTGATCAATGACATTCAAGCACATTAAAAAAAAAGTATCATTCAGAAAATTGTATCTAGACTTGACTATCAAGCTTATGATTGGTACCCCCATAGAGAGAGAGAGAGAGAGAGATTAAGTGAAGTATACAGATTATTTTATAAAAATCCAATAAATATGAATATAAAGAACATATTTCAAATAGATAATGTTATAGAATGTTTATTTGATAATTTATATATCAAATTTTGGCAGAAAATAAGCGATAGTACATAATGGATGTTTGACAGGATTGAATAGTTAACATTACACATAGATAAATACCAGCCACTCAGAGGAAAGTCATATACAGATTTGTTTGAGTTGGGTTAAGAACAAAAAAGTTGTTCATGTCAAAAAAAGGGATGATAGATGTTTTTTGTTGTTGGTGTTGTTTTTTTATGCCCTGGAATCTGTGTTAAATACAACAAGTGATCATATAGAAAGACCATCAAAATACAGTTTGGATCTATACAATCGTTTGGTTCAATAAAAATATTTAACCTTTCATTCTCTTCTGTAGATTTTTTATCTCTTAAACAGACATGGTGATATTCATTGCATGGAGTACTTTTCAAACTTGTTATTAGATGTTTGTTTCAGAGTAGTATTCAATTCAAGGAACATTTTATTTGTTTCAGAGTAGTATTCAATTCAAGGAACATTTTATTTGTTTCAGAGTAGTATTCAATTCAAGGAACATTTTATTTGTTTCAGAGTAGTATTCAATTCAATGAACATTTTATTTGTTTCATAGTAGTATTCAATTCAAGGAACATTTTATTTGTTTCAGAGTAGTATTCAATTCAATGAACATTTTGTTTGTTTCAGAGTAGTATTCAATTCAAGGAACATTTTATTTGTTTCAGAGTAGTATTCAATTTAAGGAACATTTTATTTGTTTCAGAGTAGTATTCAATTCAAGGAACATTTTATTTGTTTCAGAGTAGTATTCAATTCAAGGAACATTTTATTTGTTTCAGAGTAGTATTCAATTCAAGGAACATTTTATTTGTTTCAGAGTAGTATTCAATTCAAGGAACATTTGATTTGTTTCAGAGTAGTATTCAATTCAAGGAACATTTTATTTGTTTCAGAGTAGTATTCAATTCAAGGAACATTTTATTTGCTGTCATGCATTCATGGAGTTTATTTCATTCACCATATCTATTTGGAATCTACATGTCAAAATAAAAGCTGTTTTTGATGGAAGTTAGCCCATAAAAAAAAAATAATCCTGATTTGAGAAACAGATGGTACTTGCACATAAATGGTTCCTAGTGAAGAGGGGAAAACTGATTCAAACAGAAGAATAAATGTTTCCACCCTAATTGGTGACAAGAAAAACATTGATATCGGAGAGCGAATTCCCATTAAATATCACGCATAACGTTTACCGGATTTAAACATACTTGCAGACCTGTGTGTGAATGCGTGTGTGTATGTCTTTAAGTTAGCATTTCCTGATGAGTTTTCTTGGTATTCATTACTAAATAAACTTTAGAAATGAATGTCGCTGTTATCATCATATGTATCATCCCATTTGTTACGACTCTATGGTCTAAGAAAAATGTAACAGAAAGAAAGTGAAACCAACAAATCAAGTAAAAAATCAACAAGCAATTTATTACTAGATAATTAAAATGAAAAATAAAAAAGTCACTTACAGTAATGTGTTTTGAAATCCTAATAATCCAATAAGAATGATTGTTCTAATCACAAGTCCTAAATATAGAATGTTCCGAATTCATGGCTGTGTCCTTGAATGTTATGATGTGCTAATGGTCTCCAAAGTCCTGATGTACTAGTAATCTTGATGTGCTGATGTCAAAATGAAGTATTCCAAAATATCTGAATAAGTTCACTTAAATTCCAAAATCATTAATTAAAAATCCAAAATCCAAAAGTTTATGAGCACTGTTATAATCCAATGAATATTTAAAATAATTCCTCTCTTAGAATTTGGAATGAATTTTCACAACTGTAATAGCTCTTTACAAGACTGATGGTAATGTCAAAACTGAATAAATGTCCACCAAACATGGCATATATAAAGATTGGTCACATGACAGAATGTTCTAGAACATGTGTCATCTTAATGGAATTTTACTTGTAAACAAAATTCAACCTTGACCTTCAAATTGAGAAAACATATTGATCAAAACAACCTAATTCAAGGACACTAGTTAAACATGTTTTTCCTGATAAACATTAAGATTTAAGCAAATATTAAAGTGAAGAAACACTTACAATTTCCCAAAATATCCACAATATTATATAAACATCATACATAACACATTTCCAGTTACTTCAGCCAGTCACAGGAATAGCCAGGGCTTAATAGTATGGTGAAATGTTCAATATTTGAAATATCATATATCTAGTCAATGGTGGCCCGAGGGTTTGAGACGCCTGGAGGCAATATTCTTTAGTGGCGCCCCTACTTTGCCACAGAGAACAGTTTTTATGTCAGTTGACAACCTCCACCCCACCCCACCCATCTATGCCCTGGTTACAGCTAAAAGAAAAAAAAACTCCCGATGGCGCCCCCCTCTTATCTGGCACCTGGGTGCAATTGCCTTTCCCCAACCCCATCGAGCTGCAACTTTATCTAGTACCAAAACTGGGTCAGTGTATCTCTGATAATGGGCCCACAATTGGCAACCTTTTATTATTATAGTGTAACCAATGATACTCTTTCATTTATACTTTGTAACTGGCTACTGTAATTACATTTTTTTTTTAAAAGGCATCACGAATTAGGCAGATGTGATGCCACTTGCAATGACCTCGTGCTTAAAAATAGTCTCGCATAGACAGTGTCTTAACACCTAGGGAGAAAGTGATGCCTTTAGGTATACAGGGAACCAGACTAGATTCCAGTCTGATCTAGTATTGATAATTTGCACCCAGTAAAACAGGGCAAAGTTGGTCATTTTACCTGCATAAGTGAATCCTGTTCATACATCTCGTGATCCACGTGCACATGCTGATTAAAATGAGTTAGCATACATTTATATTTCTTGTAACAATGGGACACCTGTAAGTTGTTTGCCAATTTCAGCTACACGTGACCCTGGTTAATTGATAACATGGTTTTAGAGAAAATATCCGTCTTTAATTTTTTATTTTTTGGGTTTCACATTCTGAGCTGGTAAGTAAGCATGTTTCTTTTGCTATGCCAATGTGGAACAGAAATGGCTAGAACATATATTTATTGGGGGTGGGGTGTTTCTGCGAATGGTATTGCATAATAATAATAATTACAACTTTTTTTATAGACGGTAATTCAATTAGTTACAGCAACTAATCTACTGTGAGGCCTTCATTTATGTAAAATATAAAAGTATATACAGCACAATGTGACAAAATTTGGCTTAACACTAAAGAATCAAGTTATTCGTAAAATCAAACAAAGTTTCGAGCCTGTAACATATGCACATGTATCCATGAGCACACACAAATACATAAAATATTTTATTGAAATATTCATCTGGAAGAAAGATCTATAAGCAATATATTTATATTAGAACTGTCCGACTGTCTTAAGATCTCTTCCATTTAAGACATTGATTATGAAAAGAAGAAATGCCAGGAGCAGCTGCCTTATGTCACTCCAGGGAATGATGTTCCATACCAGTGGACCAGTATATTGAAAGCTCTTTTTAAACAATTCCTTCTTTGGCTTTGGTACAATGTAATTTTTACTTCTAACAGACCTTAAATATGGAGTACCATCAACATCTCTTTGTTGAAAGATATTGCCTAGGTAGACAGGACTGGTTTTTCTGGACACTTTATACATGAACTTAGCCTTTGTAAAGAATATCCTTTCATATATTCGTAAAATTTTTATATAATTCATTGTGTCCTGAAAATTGTCTATATATTGCTATAAAATGAAATGGCATGCCCTCTTTTGGAGTCGTGAAAGTTTTTTAATGTTTGAATTAGAGGAATTACATATACCTCATATTACAATAGTCCAAATATGGCTGAATATAACTGTCATAAAAGTTGACCCTATTATGAAAAGGAATGAATGTTCTGATTTTCTTAAGTAGCCAAAGATAAGACTTAACCTTTTATGAAAGTATTTAATGTGAATAGACCAATTTAGATTGTTACCTACAAATACACCAAGAATTTTTCATGAGAGGTGATATTAAGGTTAACATTGTCAAACAGAACTTGGGAGTTTTTCACTAACTAGCCTTGCTCTGGTTTGTTTTGTTGTATCTAGTAGGGCCTTTTTTTTTCTTTTCTGTATTTATAAACATACTGTTTTCCTTGCACCATATTTCAAGTCTGTTAAGAACACCTTGTAAGTTATTTTTAAGTTCCGTTTTGATTTACCTGACTCGGATAGTGTAGTGTTATCTGCATAAAATTCAGTGGATTAAATTGAATTTCCTATTTTAAGGGGTAAGTCATTAACAAATAGAATAAATAATAAAGGTCCAAGGATAGAGCCCTGTGGTACTCCACAGTATTTTAACTTTCAGAAAGGTGACCATTTAAAGATACTTCTTGCACTCTATCAGTTAAGTAAGAAGTAAATCAGTTTAGGTAGTATTCATTATATTAGTAGATTTCAGTTTTTAAAGCACGATTTTATGGTCTACAAGGTTAAATGTTTTATGAAAATCAACCATAATAGTGCCAACCATTTCTCCTTTATCTAATGCTTGTAGCCATGTATCAATCATAGAGCGATTCTGTTGAAAGCCAGACTGATCATCATGAATAAGATTATAAGCATTGAAATAGTTGATTCAACAATAATGCACATGTTTTTCTAATAATTTGGAAAGACCAGGAAGAATTGAGATAGGTCTGTAGGCACTTGCATCATTGAGAATTGAGATAGGTCTGTAGTCACTTGCATCATTGAGAATTGAGATAGGTCTGTAGTCACTTGCATCATTGAGAATTGAGATAGGTCTGTAGTCACTTGCATCATTGAGAATTGAGATAGGTCTGTAGTCACTTGCATCATTGAGAACTGAGATAGGTCTGTAGTCACTTGCATCATTGTTTGTTCTAGCAATATGCAAGGAAGTTATCTTGGCAGTTTTCCAAATTCTGTAGAAACTTGTTTTTAATTAAATTCCTCCACTTGCACCATTACACCGAGTATCAAAATGTAACGTTAGGCTTGTGCTTATAACCTATCTTTTGCATACCTGTCAACCTTCCAGGCGGTGTTGGTGGGTTTTGAGATTAAAAATTATCTTGTGTATGCATGTGACAGAACTAGGACATCAAATCAGTAGATTTCAAAATATATATCAGTAGATTGGTTTCTAAACCAGTAGATTTTTTTAGTGACATAAATTTTACATGTTTGAAGGGGATTGAAAACAAAACAAGTACATTGTTGCCAAAATATGTATTCTCAATAATGACACTAAACTTCTGACTCCTACACATATTTTAAATTTTTCTGTCCCAGTGGGGAGCTAGGAAGTGACAATGTATGTTGTCTTTGTACACTGGCATGACAATTTCTGTGCTGTCTCTGAGTCTGGAAACATAACATTAATCAGTTTAGTAAAATGATGTGCAATGGGGAATGGCAAATTGGGCTCTGCCACAGAATTTGCAAACAATCTCGGCAAGTGCTACTTCATCCACTTTTAATATAGCGTCAAACAAGGCCTTCAGAGTGGGTGTGTTTGTTAAAGAAGAATCATTGCTCGTATGTGCTGATGTCTGCAGGTGCCTGTTGATGTTGTTTCTTCCTCCCTATACTATCTTAAAATCTACTTGGCATGAACACACAATGCAACTCCAGACCTTTGCTACACACCAGCATACACTTAAACTCTGATTTCCAAGCATTACTGAACTTGTAGTCATTTTTCTTAGTCAGCTGCCCTTAAAAAAAATATTCCTCCTTAAAAAAATTCCAAATATATAAGTGTTTCTGCTGAAATCATTTTTTAGTCCGTCTTCTTTTTATCTTGCCTCAGCCAAAAGTTGGCCCATTTTTAAATAAAGACTGAAAAGCAATGATGGACCACCTTTGATCCCTTTATTACTTGTAACACCTGAAAAAAAATCCTGCCTTCAGCCTAAAACTCTCCAAATCACAACAAAAGCGTAATCAATTTACAGCCTGTTGTGTACATGTTTTGGCCATTATATAACGATTCTTAAATCCAACTACTAAGTATGCATCATTGAACTGGTCTTTGCACTGTTGGGACCATTAACAGTCCTGGTTCTGGCTGGTTTCTGTAATGGATAGAACATGTAAAAATACCATCTTTTGGGGTTTTTTGTCCATTTGAAAAGAAAAATATTTTAATTTTCAAAAGTGGTAGGTTTCAGCGATAAATCAATATGTTCAGTAGACAGCCTTTAAAATGGTATTTATATTAGAATCACATGTATGCTTGTGGTCAGTGCACATGGCCCAGAAAAGCAAGGTTATACAATTGAGAACAAGTTATCTTCTCGTATAAGACTAGAAAATGACAAGAAATAAAGGAAACCAAATTGTTTCTTTAAAGCATTTATGACTTTTTAAAAAAATTGTTGTTAGACAAAGCATTGTCATATATTGTTACACCACACACTTGCACAGTCACAAAATCACAGACACACAGACCTTAAATAAAAAATACAGTAAGTCTTAACTAGATGCAGACTTTGCTGCTATCAACAGTTCAGTGGATGGTTGGAAAGTGATGCAAGTGTCATTAGGTTCCAACCATTTAATTTTTGCCAGGTGCCATGTTAGTTAAAACAAGAAATTGTCCTTTGATAAAAGAACATGAAATATCCTTGTTGGAACAAAATTCCCAGCAGCATCCCCCCCCCCCCCCCCCTCGAAAAGATTAAATGGTTGGTCCCTGAGTATTCATCTTTGGACTCATTAGAGGCTAGATGATACTGTTGTTCAAAGTTCCCCCAAAGATCTTGTTCAGTTATTCTCAGCATTGAACTCTTTCTGCATTTGCATCACTGTGATGGAGCGCCAAACTGGATCAGTCCTCTACAGTCAAACAAGCAATGACCACACTAGTTAGAATGCCAAATCTTGGTTTTCCTGAAGATAAACAACAGTTGCCTCTGTCAATATGGTGTTTACAGTATGTGAAAAAAATGAAATGCCATTGCGCTTTACAAAGTAGAACTCCATCAACCAAGAGTTCTGAAATTAAGTTTTTGCAGGGCTTTGCTTGCTTCACAAACAGCTAATCCTTCCCTGAATTATAGCTGCTGCATTTTGACATTTAGCTTTAAAAAATTAATCAAATTTGCACACTGTTTTAACTTCTGAAATAATCATGTTTTGCATTTTACGTATGGAGTAAATTGGACTTCAAAGAAATGTTGCTTTTCAATCTTTCATAAAGATGACTTCAGCAGTCTCATTCAAGGTAATTAAGTGTAATTTTTGTTTCTTTAACATGCATCTCTTTGATTTACTTGAAACAATTAGGTTCCACTTCATGTACTTTACTTATTATGAAAAGGCGTGCAACACAAAAACACCCATGCTATTGGTAGTTAAGTAGTCAGGAGTGGTGGGTATTTATTTCAGACCTTTTTTCCCATTTAATTGCCTCTATGACAATTAACTGTACAAACTGCGCCATGGTGATGGTGATAGTCGTCCATTAGCATTAAACATAATTCTTTAGGCTACAGTTTACGGGCATATATAGTTTTTTTTTATCAACAAATGTCAGTCTCTTTTTTTTTTAAAAAAAGATTGACTGGAAATCATGTTTTTATAAATTCGACTGTCAGGGTTTTGGGAGAAATAGGTGTTTTTCATGTGATCTGTCATGTTTTGACAGGTATGCTTTTTGATGAATAATTATAATACATTACATTTTTTTAAATGTGCAAAAACATCACATTCATCCCTGTCTGAAATAATATTGACTTTCAAATATAATTGGGAACACAATTGCAGACTGAGATGAGATTGCTTGATTATACTTTATTATTTGCTAGTTTTTAAACTGAAAAAGAACATTTTTTACCCCAATTTCTGTGAATGTTACCTTTCTGCAAAGTTGTACCATATGAAACAGACCCATTACATATAATATGGAGAAGTGGTTGTTATTGCTTTGTTGTTGCTGATGTAGATAGTTATCATTATTGTTGTTGTTGTTTAAAAAATGTGGATCTTGAATGTCCTAATGTTTTAAATAATAAAAAAGCAAAGTTCTAAAAATATATTGGCATAAACATCCTGAAATAATTGTAATTTGAAACACAGACCTATATAAGACACATATGTCTCTAGTTTAAGGTAGTATATTTGTTTTGTAATTCAGGGTTACATAATATTATATTAAGAAACCATAGAACTAAATTATTGATCTGCAGAAATATTTTGCATAGAAAGGATTATTTTTAATTTACCATATTTTCTTATATTATCATTTAAATCCCTCTCCATTTGGAAAAAATTTGATTAGTGGTTTTATTTAGATGAACTTTGCTTTGGATTTTTCTCAATATCTCTTTAGTAAAAAAAATATTTTGCATAATGTTTGTACCTGTCTGTTTGCCATACTTTATCTTGATTCGGTGATGGGAATCACATTTTCATTGTAACATAAAATTTACTCGAATCATGTTTAGAAACATTGTCTGGGAAATGTCGTGAATATTTTTGAAAATATCACATTTTGAATTTTTCATCACAGTGATATCTCTTGGATGAACATTTGTCATCATTATCTAGTGGTGAAATAATCCACAAAAATAGACAAAACCGATAGACCACACCAACCACTTTCTCGCTCCTGTTAATGTTGATGTAGATTATAAGAGTGTATACATGCTTTTTACCTGCATATTTGCATTTGTATAATGAAGAGAAACAAGTAAGCTGGAGAACTTTTTTTACCAATCCATTTGCCACATATAATTTTACAACTTGCACCATTAAAATTTTGAAATGATCAGTAGTCCTGATACCCAGCACATTCTATTTTTAGCACACTTAGCCTCAAGGCTGGTGGAGTTTGTGCTATGATCCATCGTGCATTATGTGTCTATTTGTCAACAATTGCTTGTTACCACTGTTATGACTCTATGGTCTAAGAAAAATGTAACAGAAAGAAAGTGAAACCAACAAATCAAGTAAAAAATCAACAAGCAATTTATTATTAGATAATTAAAATGAAAAATCAAAAAAGTCACTTACAGTAATGTGTTTTGAAATCCTAATAATCCAATAAGAATGATTGTTCTAATCACAAGTCCTAAATATAGAATGTGTCCTTGAATGTTATTATGTGCCAATGGTCTCCAAAGTCCTGATGTACTAGAAATCTTGATGTGTTGAAGTCAAAATGAAGTATTCCAAAATCTCTGAATAAGTTCACATAAATTCCAAAATTGTCAATCAAAATCCAAAAGTTTATGAGCACTGTTATAATCCAATGAATATTTAAAATAATTCCTCTCTTAGAATTTGGAATGAATTTTCACAACTGTAATAGCTCTTTACAAGACTGATGGTAATGTCGAACTGAAAAAAATGTCTACCAAACATGGTATATATAAAGATTGGTCACATGACAGAATGTTCTAGATTGGTCACATGACAGAATGTTCTAGAATGTGTGTCATCTTAATGGAATTTTTACTTGTAAACAAAAATCAACCTTGACCTTCAAATTGAGAAAACATATTGATCAAAACAACCTAATTCAAGGACACTAGTTATACATGTTTTTCCTGACAAACATTAAGATTTAAGCAAATATTAAAGTGAAGAAACATTTATAATTTCCTAAAAATATTTTTAACATTATATAAACATCATACATAACACCTCCCCTCATAAAGAAAAAGAAAGATTTATATAATAAAGCTTTCTTTTGAATATACATCTAATACTACAATAACCAAAATTACATAAGAACATGTTTTATGATACTGGACTTAATTACATCAAGCAATATTACATTTCTAGGCACGTGAGAGTGCATCTGCAATCACATTGTCTTTTCCCCTGACGTGTCTAATGTCAATGTTATATTCTTGCAATATCAAACTCCATCTCAACAATCTCCGATTTTTATCTTTCATTTTGTTGATGAAAGTAAGGGGATTGTGATCACTGTACACAATAATTGGAGAAAGAGCTGAGGTAACATACACTTCAAAATGCTGTAAAGCCAATATCAAAGCCAAACATTCCTTCTCAATTGTGGAATAATTTTTCTGGTGCTTGTTTAGTTTTTTAGAAAAATAACACACAGGGTGATCCACACCACTTTTGTCTTCCTGAATCAATACTCCACCAACCCCTACATCACTTGCATCAACAGATAATTTAAATGATTGGCTAAAATTTGGTGCAGAAAGAACTGGTGCATTCTTAAGCATGGCCTTTAACTTGTCAAAAGATTCCTGACACTTGTCAGACCAATGAAATTTGGTTTTCTTACTCAATAAACTTGTCAAAGGTTCAGCAATTTTGGAAAAATTGGAACAAAATTTCCGATAATATCCAGCCATACCTAGAAATCGCATCAGTTGCTTTTTACAAATTGAAACTTGAAATTCAGAGATAGCTTTGACCTTAGCTTCTATAGGTTTAACTTGACCTTGTCCCACAATATGTCCTAAAAATGCATGGCAAAACTCACTTTTGCTCAAATTAATTGTCAGATTCGCATCACTGAGTCAATCGAAGAATTTTCGAATGGTTTCCAAATGATCTTCCCAGGTGTTGTTGTAGATAATGACGTCATCGATATAAGCGTCACAATTATCAAGACCAAATGTTATCATGTTCATCAGACGTTGAAACGTTGCAGGCGAATTTTTCATTCCAAACGGCATGACTTTATATTGATAAAGTCCATCTGGAGTTGCAAATGATGAAATTTCTTTTGCCCTTTCCGTCAGTGGAATTTGCCAGAATCCTTTTAAAAGGTCAAACTTGGTGACATATTCCGCATTTCCAATTTTATCAATGCAATCGTCCATTCTTGGGATTGGAAATGAATCAGTTTTGGTGACACTGTTGACTTTTCTATAGTCAGTACACATATGGAATGTATTATCTGGCTTGGGAACAAGAATACATGGTGAACTCCAGTTACTTTTACTTGGTTCTATGAAATCATTCTCCAGTAGATACTGAATTTCTTTCTTCAGATAGTTCTGTTTGAGAGGATTCATCCTATAAGGATGTTGTTTCACAGGCGCAGAATCTACAATGTCAACGTCATGATAAATTTTACTTGTTCATGTTGGAACATCAGGAAACAAGTGCTCATAGTCATGTAATAGCTGTTTTAGTTCATTTCCTTCCTGTTGTTGTAGATGTGAAAGTTTCTGGTCTAGGTTGTTCAATATTTCTGAATTCCGAAGATTGGTTAACCAGAGTCACTATAGTCTGATTGTACTCCATCGTTGATATCTTCACTGTGTGGGACAGGTACAACTAAATTAACAGAATTATTAGCTGAGCTATCTCTGTCAAAATATTCCTTTAACATATTTATATGACAAAGTTGTTTCTGTTTCCGTCTCCCAGGAGTGTTAATGATATAATTTAAGTCATTTACTTTCTTTTCAACGGTATAAGGACCAAAAAATTTAGCTTGAAGAGGATTCTGAGGTATGGGAAAGAGAGCCAGAACTTTGTCACCAGGTTTAAAACTCCTTTCCTGTGAATTTCTGTCATACCTTAATTTCATTTTTGACTGGGTAGTGTGAAGATTAGTTCTTGCTACTTCACAGGCCTTTTACAACTTGTATTTGAAATCAGAAACATAATCAAGAAGATTAATCTTTGAGTCTTCATTTGAAAGAAGTTTCTCTTTCAATAATTTCAATAGTCCACGGACAGTATGACCAAAAACTAGTTCAAAGGGACTAAAACCCAACGACTCTTGAACTGATTCCCTAACAGCAAACAACAACAAAAGAACACCCTCATCCCAATCCTTTTCTGTATCAAAGCAATATGATCGAATCATATTCTTCAAAGTTTGATGAAATCTTTCCAAAGCACCTTGACTTTCAGGGTGATAGGCAGAAGATTTAAACTGTTGGATGCCTAATTCATGCATAACTTGTTGGAAAATTCCAGACATAAAATTTGACCCTTGATCCGACTGGACAGATTTGGGAAGGCCAACAAGTGTAAAAAACTTCACCAAAGCTTTCACAATAGTTTTAGTTTTTATATTTCTCAGAGGAATTGCCTCTGGAAATCTTGTAGATGCACACATGATGGTCAACAAGTATTGGTTGCCTGACTTGGTTTTAGGTAAAGGACCAACACAGTCTACTATTATTCTACTAAATGGTTCATCAAATGCAGGAATAGGTTGCAGATGAGCCTTAGGTATCTTCCGATTGGGTTTTCCTACCATTTGACAAGTGTGACAAGATCTGCAGTATTTAGAAACATCACTTTTGAGTTTCGGCCAATAAAAATGATTCAAGATCTTGTGATAAGTCTTACGGACTCCTAAATGACCAGCTAAAGGAGTTTCATGGGCTAAATTAAGAATTTCCTGTCAGATATGACTTAGGAACAACAATTTGATAGCTCACTGACCACTCGTCACCAGCGGGTACATCAGGTGGTCTCCATTTCCTCATAAGGACCCCATTTTTCACAAAGTAACACACTGGAACTTGTGTGGCTTCAGTTTCACTAATAGCCCTCTGAAACAAACAAGATATCTCGGGATCTTGCTCCTGTTCAACGACAAGAGATTGTCGTTTGTCACCCTGAGTAGAACAAAGAAAATGAGTTGCCAAAAGAGGATCACTGTGATCAATACCATTTGATTGATCGATACCTGAGGAAAAAGTGACCTCATCAAAAGACTGACCAATACATGTGTCAGCTAAAGGAATAATATCCTGATCAACATCACTCTCAAGAGCTCTTTTTTCCATAGCTCTAGTAACTGCACAAGCAGGGTACAAATCAGGGATTTCAGTTTCGACAGGATCAACTTTCTGATCCAAACAAGGCTTGTCAGTTACAAGTGGATTAACCACAACCTTATCTCCAGCTAGGTCATTGCCTAGTAATAAATGAACACCCTCTATGGGTAAAGAAGTCACTGCCCCAACAGTCACAGGTCCAGAAACTAAGTCTGATGCCAAATTTACACAATGGAGAGGAACATTTACAAAGCCGCACTCAACTCCCTGAACAAGAACACTTTCACTTGAAGAAGACTCCTCAGACAAAGGCAAAGTACCTGACAATAAAAGACTCTGAGAAGCTCCAGTGTCCCTTAATATTTTAATTGGGATAGGTTTGGCAGAATCACCAATAAGTGATATAGAACCTTCTGACATGAATGGTTCATAAGCCTCCAAAATAGAATCAGACTGGGGTTTGTTTGACCCAACAAATGTATTGCTTTCAATACAAGACCGTGACCTTGACCTCGTAGAAATAAGAGCATTTGGAAAAGCTCTGTCTTTACTCTGTTGCTTATTTTTCAACTTGAAGCAATCAGAAATAACGTGCCCTTTCGTTTTACAATAAGTGCACGTAGGAAGAGATAAGGATTTCTGATCAGTCTTATCAGATGTTTGATTCCTAACAGTTGTGCTGTTGTGAAATTTGGAAGTACTCGAATGAGATTGAAATGGTTTTTTACCAGAAAACTGCTGAGAGGACGACTTATTGCCAAATGAAATTTTGTGAGTCAAGGAATAATCATCAGCCATACGAGCAGCATTTTCCAAAGTTTCCACATTCTGCTCGTCAAGATAGGTTTTAACATCACTATGGATACACCTTTTGAACTCTTCAATTAACTTTCTCATGCACTCTATCCCCTCCTGGATAGGTTTTATGAAATTCTGAACATTAGATGCCATTGTAAATGCTTGTTGGTTTCACACAAAAAAAATTCTCTATTAAAAATCTTTGCCAAAGACAAAAACAAATTCCAAGACAAAATCAATATGAATTTCAAAGATAAATTTAATATCTCTAATATGCTTTAAAGAAATTCAAATCCCGGACGAGCCCCCAATTTCTGTTACGACTCTATGGTCTAAGAAAAATGTAACAGAAAGAAAATGAAACCAACAAATCAAGTAAAAAATCAACAAGCAATTTATTATTAGATAATTAAAATGAAAAATCAAAAAAGTCACTTACAGTAATGTGTTTTGAAATCCTAATAATCCAATAAGAATGATTGTTCTAATCACAAGTCCTAAATATAGAATGTGTCCTTGAATGTTATTATGTGCCAATGGTCTCCAAAGTCCTGATGTACTAGAAATCTTGATGTGTTGAAGTCAAAATGAAGTATTCCAAAATCTCTGAATAAGTTCACATAAATTCCAAAATTGTCAATCAAAATCCAAAAGTTTATGAGCACTGTTATAATCCAATGAATATTTAAAATAATTCCTCTCTTAGAATTTGGAATGAATTTTCACAACTGTAATAGCTCTTTACAAGACTGATGGTAATGTCGAACTGAAAAAAATGTCTACCAAACATGGTATATATAAAGATTGGTCACATGACAGAATGTTCTAGATTGGTCACATGACAGAATGTTCTAGAATGTGTGTCATCTTAATGGAATTTTTACTTGTAAACAAAAATCAACCTTGACCTTCAAATTGAGAAAACATATTGATCAAAACAACCTAATTCAAGGACACTAGTTATACATGTTTTTCCTGACAAACATTAAGATTTAAGCAAATATTAAAGTGAAGAAACATTTATAATTTCCTAAAAATATTTTTAACATTATATAAACATCATACATAACACCTCCCCTCATAAAGAAAAAGAAAGATTTATATAATAAAGCTTTCTTTTGAATATACATCTAATACTACAATAACCAAAATTACATAAGAACATGTTTTATGATACTGGACTTAATTACATCAAGCAATATTACATTTCTAGGCACGTGAGAGTGCATCTGCAATCACATTGTCTTTTCCCCTGATGTGTCTAATGTCAATGTTATATTCTTGCAATATCAAACTCCATCTCAACAATCTCCGATTTTTATCTTTCATTTTGTTGATGAAAGTAAGGGGATTGTGATCACTGTACACAATAATTGGAGAAAGAGCTGAGGTAACATACACTTCAAAATGCTGTAAAGCCAATATCAAAGCCAAACATTCCTTCTCAATTGTGGAATAATTTTTCTGGTGCTTGTTTAGTTTTTTAGAAAAATAACACACAGGGTGATCCACACCACTTTTGTCTTCCTGAATCAATACTCCACCAACCCCTACATCACTTGCATCAACAGATAATTTAAATGATTGGCTAAAATTTGGTGCAGAAAGAACTGGTGCATTCTTAAGCATGGCCTTTAACTTGTCAAAAGATTCCTGACACTTGTCAGACCAATGAAATTTGGTTTTCTTACTCAATAAACTTGTCAAAGGTTCAGCAATTTTGGAAAAATTGGAACAAAATTTCCGATAATATCCAGCCATACCTAGAAATCGCATCAGTTGCTTTTTACAAATTGAAACTTGAAATTCAGAGATAGCTTTGACCTTAGCTTCTATAGGTTTAACTTGACCTTGTCCCACAATATGTCCTAAAAATGCATGGCAAAACTCACTTTTGCTCAAATTAATTGTCAGATTCGCATCACTGAGTCAATCGAAGAATTTTCGAATGGTTTCCAAATGATCTTCCCAGGTGTTGTTGTAGATAATGACGTCATCGATATAAGCGTCACAATTATCAAGACCAAATGTTATCATGTTCATCAGACGTTGAAACGTTGCAGGCGAATTTTTCATTCCAAACGGCATGACTTTATATTGATAAAGTCCATCTGGAGTTGCAAATGATGAAATTTCTTTTGCCCTTTCCGTCAGTGGAATTTGCCAGAATCCTTTTAAAAGGTCAAACTTGGTGACATATTCCGCATTTCCAATTTTATCAATGCAATCGTCCATTCTTGGGATTGGAAATGAATCAGTTTTGGTGACACTGTTGACTTTTCTATAGTCAGTACACATATGGAATGTATTATCTGGCTTGGGAACAAGAATACATGGTGAACTCCAGTTACTTTTACTTGGTTCTATGAAATCATTCTCCAGTAGATACTGAATTTCTTTCTTCAGATAGTTCTGTTTGAGAGGATTCATCCTATAAGGATGTTGTTTCACAGGCGCAGAATCTACAATGTCAACGTCATGATAAATTTTACTTGTTCATGTTGGAACATCAGGAAACAAGTGCTCATAGTCATGTAATAGCTGTTTTAGTTCATTTCCTTCCTGTTGTTGTAGATGTGAAAGTTTCTGGTCTAGGTTGTTCAATATTTCTGAATTCCGAAGATTGGTTAACCAGAGTCACTATAGTCTGATTGTACTCCATCGTTGATATCTTCACTGTGTGGGACAGGTACAACTAAATTAACAGAATTATTAGCTGAGCTATCTCTGTCAAAATATTCCTTTAACATATTTATATGACAAAGTTGTTTCTGTTTCCGTCTCCCAGGAGTGTTAATGATATAATTTAAGTCATTTACTTTCTTTTCAACGGTATAAGGACCAAAAAATTTAGCTTGAAGAGGATTCTGAGGTATGGGAAAGAGAGCCAGAACTTTGTCACCAGGTTTAAAACTCCTTTCCTGTGAATTTCTGTCATACCTTAATTTCATTTTTGACTGGGTAGTGTGAAGATTAGTTCTTGCTACTTCACAGGCCTTTTACAACTTGTATTTGAAATCAGAAACATAATCAAGAAGATTAATCTTTGAGTCTTCATTTGAAAGAAGTTTCTCTTTCAATAATTTCAATAGTCCACGGACAGTATGACCAAAAACTAGTTCAAAGGGACTAAAACCCAACGACTCTTGAACTGATTCCCTAACAGCAAACAACAACAAAAGAACACCCTCATCCCAATCCTTTTCTGTATCAAAGCAATATGATCGAATCATATTCTTCAAAGTTTGATGAAATCTTTCCAAAGCACCTTGACTTTCAGGGTGATAGGCAGAAGATTTAAACTGTTGGATGCCTAATTCATGCATAACTTGTTGGAAAATTCCAGACATAAAATTTGACCCTTGATCCGACTGGACAGATTTGGGAAGGCCAACAAGTGTAAAAAACTTCACCAAAGCTTTCACAATAGTTTTAGTTTTTATATTTCTCAGAGGAATTGCCTCTGGAAATCTTGTAGATGCACACATGATGGTCAACAAGTATTGGTTGCCTGACTTGGTTTTAGGTAAAGGACCAACACAGTCTACTATTATTCTACTAAATGGTTCATCAAATGCAGGAATAGGTTGCAGATGAGCCTTAGGTATCTTCCGATTGGGTTTTCCTACCATTTGACAAGTGTGACAAGATCTGCAGTATTTAGAAACATCACTTTTGAGTTTCGGCCAATAAAAATGATTCAAGATCTTGTGATAAGTCTTACGGACTCCTAAATGACCAGCTAAAGGAGTTTCATGGGCTAAATTAAGAATTTCCTGTCAGATATGACTTAGGAACAACAATTTGATAGCTCACTGACCACTCGTCACCAGCGGGTACATCAGGTGGTCTCCATTTCCTCATAAGGACCCCATTTTTCACAAAGTAACACACTGGAACTTGTGTGGCTTCAGTTTCACTAATAGCCCTCTGAAACAAACAAGATATCTCGGGATCTTGCTCCTGTTCAACGACAAGAGATTGTCGTTTGTCACCCTGAGTAGAACAAAGAAAATGAGTTGCCAAAAGAGGATCACTGTGATCAATACCATTTGATTGATCGATACCTGAGGAAAAAGTGACCTCATCAAAAGACTGACCAATACATGTGTCAGCTAAAGGAATAATATCCTGATCAACATCACTCTCAAGAGCTCTTTTTTCCATAGCTCTAGTAACTGCACAAGCAGGGTACAAATCAGGGATTTCAGTTTCGACAGGATCAACTTTCTGATCCAAACAAGGCTTGTCAGTTACAAGTGGATTAACCACAACCTTATCTCCAGCTAGGTCATTGCCTAGTAATAAATGAACACCCTCTATGGGTAAAGAAGTCACTGCCCCAACAGTCACAGGTCCAGAAACTAAGTCTGATGCCAAATTTACACAATGGAGAGGAACATTTACAAAGCCGCACTCAACTCCCTGAACAAGAACACTTTCACTTGAAGAAGACTCCTCAGACAAAGGCAAAGTACCTGACAATAAAAGACTCTGAGAAGCTCCAGTGTCCCTTAATATTTTAATTGGGATAGGTTTGGCAGAATCACCAATAAGTGATATAGAACCTTCTGACATGAATGGTTCATAAGCCTCCAAAATAGAATCAGACTGGGGTTTGTTTGACCCAACAAATGTATTGCTTTCAATACAAGACCGTGACCTTGACCTCGTAGAAATAAGAGCATTTGGAAAAGCTCTGTCTTTACTCTGTTGCTTATTTTTCAACTTGAAGCAATCAGAAATAACGTGCCCTTTCGTTTTACAATAAGTGCACGTAGGAAGAGATAAGGATTTCTGATCAGTCTTATCAGATGTTTGATTCCTAACAGTTGTGCTGTTGTGAAATTTGGAAGTACTCGAATGAGATTGAAATGGTTTTTTACCAGAAAACTGCTGAGAGGACGACTTATTGCCAAATGAAATTTTGTGAGTCAAGGAATAATCATCAGCCATACGAGCAGCATTTTCCAAAGTTTCCACATTCTGCTCGTCAAGATAGGTTTTAACATCACTATGGATACACCTTTTGAACTCTTCAATTAACTTTCTCATGCACTCTATCCCCTCCTGGATAGGTTTTATGAAATTCTGAACATTAGATGCCATTGTAAATGCTTGTTGGTTTCACACAAAAAAAATTCTCTATTAAAAATCTTTGCCAAAGACAAAAACAAATTCCAAGACAAAATCAATATGAATTTCAAAGATAAATTTAATATCTCTAATATGCTTTAAAGAAATTCAAATCCCGGACGAGCCCCCAATTTCTGTTACGACTCTATGGTCTAAGAAAAATGTAACAGAAAGAAAATGAAACCAACAAATCAAGTAAAAAATCAACAAGCAATTTATTATTAGATAATTAAAATGAAAAATCAAAAAAGTCACTTACAGTAATGTGTTTTGAAATCCTAATAATCCAATAAGAATGATTGTTCTAATCACAAGTCCTAAATATAGAATGTGTCCTTGAATGTTATTATGTGCCAATGGTCTCCAAAGTCCTGATGTACTAGAAATCTTGATGTGTTGAAGTCAAAATGAAGTATTCCAAAATCTCTGAATAAGTTCACATAAATTCCAAAATTGTCAATCAAAATCCAAAAGTTTATGAGCACTGTTATAATCCAATGAATATTTAAAATAATTCCTCTCTTAGAATTTGGAATGAATTTTCACAACTGTAATAGCTCTTTACAAGACTGATGGTAATGTCGAACTGAAAAAAATGTCTACCAAACATGGTATATATAAAGATTGGTCACATGACAGAATGTTCTAGATTGGTCACATGACAGAATGTTCTAGAATGTGTGTCATCTTAATGGAATTTTTACTTGTAAACAAAAATCAACCTTGACCTTCAAATTGAGAAAACATATTGATCAAAACAACCTAATTCAAGGACACTAGTTATACATGTTTTTCCTGACAAACATTAAGATTTAAGCAAATATTAAAGTGAAGAAACATTTATAATTTCCTAAAAATATTTTTAACATTATATAAACATCATACATAACACCTCCCCTCATAAAGAAAAAGAAAGATTTATATAATAAAGCTTTCTTTTGAATATACATCTAATACTACAACAACCAAAATTACATAAGAACATGTTTTATGATACTGGACTTAATTACATCAAGCAATATTACATTTCTAGGCACGTGAGAGTGCATCTGCAATCACATTGTCTTTTCCCCTGATGTGTCTAATGTCAATGTTATATTCTTGCAATATCAAACTCCATCTCAACAATCTCCGATTTTTATCTTTCATTTTGTTGATGAAAGTAAGGGGATTGTGATCACTGTACACAATAATTGGAGAAAGAGCTGAGGTAACATACACTTCAAAATGCTGTAAAGCCAATATCAAAGCCAAACATTCCTTCTCAATTGTGGAATAATTTTTCTGGTGCTTGTTTAGTTTTTTAGAAAAATAACACACAGGGTGATCCACACCACTTTTGTCTTCCTGAATCAATACTCCACCAACCCCTACATCACTTGCATCAACAGATAATTTAAATGATTGGCTAAAATTTGGTGCAGAAAGAACTGGTGCATTCTTAAGCATGGCCTTTAACTTGTCAAAAGATTCCTGACACTTGTCAGACCAATGAAATTTGGTTTTCTTACTCAATAAACTTGTCAAAGGTTCAGCAATTTTGGAAAAATTGGAACAAAATTTCCGATAATATCCAGCCATACCTAGAAATCGCATCAGTTGCTTTTTACAAATTGAAACTTGAAATTCAGAGATAGCTTTGACCTTAGCTTCTATAGGTTTAACTTGACCTTGTCCCACAATATGTCCTAAAAATGCATGGCAAAACTCACTTTTGCTCAAATTAATTGTCAGATTCGCATCACTGAGTCAATCGAAGAATTTTCGAATGGTTTCCAAATGATCTTCCCAGGTGTTGTTGTAGATAATGACGTCATCGATATAAGCGTCACAATTATCAAGACCAAATGTTATCATGTTCATCAGACGTTGAAACGTTGCAGGCGAATTTTTCATTCCAAACGGCATGACTTTATATTGATAAAGTCCATCTGGAGTTGCAAATGATGAAATTTCTTTTGCCCTTTCCGTCAGTGGAATTTGCCAGAATCCTTTTAAAAGGTCAAACTTGGTGACATATTCCGCATTTCCAATTTTATCAATGCAATCGTCCATTCTTGGGATTGGAAATGAATCAGTTTTGGTGACACTGTTGACTTTTCTATAGTCAGTACACATATGGAATGTATTATCTGGCTTGGGAACAAGAATACATGGTGAACTCCAGTTACTTTTACTTGGTTCTATGAAATCATTCTCCAGTAGATACTGAATTTCTTTCTTCAGATAGTTCTGTTTGAGAGGATTCATCCTATAAGGATGTTGTTTCACAGGCGCAGAATCTACAATGTCAACGTCATGATAAATTTTACTTGTTCATGTTGGAACATCAGGAAACAAGTGCTCATAGTCATGTAATAGCTGTTTTAGTTCATTTCCTTCCTGTTGTTGTAGATGTGAAAGTTTCTGGTCTAGGTTGTTCAATATTTCTGAATTCCGAAGATTGGTTAACCAGAGTCACTATAGTCTGATTGTACTCCATCGTTGATATCTTCACTGTGTGGGACAGGTACAACTAAATTAACAGAATTATTAGCTGAGCTATCTCTGTCAAAATATTCCTTTAACATATTTATATGACAAAGTTGTTTCTGTTTCCGTCTCCCAGGAGTGTTAATGATATAATTTAAGTCATTTACTTTCTTTTCAACGGTATAAGGACCAAAAAATTTAGCTTGAAGAGGATTCTGAGGTATGGGAAAGAGAGCCAGAACTTTGTCACCAGGTTTAAAACTCCTTTCCTGTGAATTTCTGTCATACCTTAATTTCATTTTTGACTGGGTAGTGTGAAGATTAGTTCTTGCTACTTCACAGGCCTTTTACAACTTGTATTTGAAATCAGAAACATAATCAAGAAGATTAATCTTTGAGTCTTCATTTGAAAGAAGTTTCTCTTTCAATAATTTCAATAGTCCACGGACAGTATGACCAAAAACTAGTTCAAAGGGACTAAAACCCAACGACTCTTGAACTGATTCCCTAACAGCAAACAACAACAAAAGAACACCCTCATCCCAATCCTTTTCTGTATCAAAGCAATATGATCGAATCATATTCTTCAAAGTTTGATGAAATCTTTCCAAAGCACCTTGACTTTCAGGGTGATAGGCAGAAGATTTAAACTGTTGGATGCCTAATTCATGCATAACTTGTTGGAAAATTCCAGACATAAAATTTGACCCTTGATCCGACTGGACAGATTTGGGAAGGCCAACAAGTGTAAAAAACTTCACCAAAGCTTTCACAATAGTTTTAGTTTTTATATTTCTCAGAGGAATTGCCTCTGGAAATCTTGTAGATGCACACATGATGGTCAACAAGTATTGGTTGCCTGACTTGGTTTTAGGTAAAGGACCAACACAGTCTACTATTATTCTACTAAATGGTTCATCAAATGCAGGAATAGGTTGCAGATGAGCCTTAGGTATCTTCCGATTGGGTTTTCCTACCATTTGACAAGTGTGACAAGATCTGCAGTATTTAGAAACATCACTTTTGAGTTTCGGCCAATAAAAATGATTCAAGATCTTGTGATAAGTCTTACGGACTCCTAAATGACCAGCTAAAGGAGTTTCATGGGCTAAATTAAGAATTTCCTGTCAGATATGACTTAGGAACAACAATTTGATAGCTCACTGACCACTCGTCACCAGCGGGTACATCAGGTGGTCTCCATTTCCTCATAAGGACCCCATTTTTCACAAAGTAACACACTGGAACTTGTGTGGCTTCAGTTTCACTAATAGCCCTCTGAAACAAACAAGATATCTCGGGATCTTGCTCCTGTTCAACGACAAGAGATTGTCGTTTGTCACCCTGAGTAGAACAAAGAAAATGAGTTGCCAAAAGAGGATCACTGTGATCAATACCATTTGATTGATCGATACCTGAGGAAAAAGTGACCTCATCAAAAGACTGACCAATACATGTGTCAGCTAAAGGAATAATATCCTGATCAACATCACTCTCAAGAGCTCTTTTTTCCATAGCTCTAGTAACTGCACAAGCAGGGTACAAATCAGGGATTTCAGTTTCGACAGGATCAACTTTCTGATCCAAACAAGGCTTGTCAGTTACAAGTGGATTAACCACAACCTTATCTCCAGCTAGGTCATTGCCTAGTAATAAATGAACACCCTCTATGGGTAAAGAAGTCACTGCCCCAACAGTCACAGGTCCAGAAACTAAGTCTGATGCCAAATTTACACAATGGAGAGGAACATTTACAAAGCCGCACTCAACTCCCTGAACAAGAACACTTTCACTTGAAGAAGACTCCTCAGACAAAGGCAAAGTACCTGACAATAAAAGACTCTGAGAAGCTCCAGTGTCCCTTAATATTTTAATTGGGATAGGTTTGGCAGAATCACCAATAAGTGATATAGAACCTTCTGACATGAATGGTTCATAAGCCTCCAAAATAGAATCAGACTGGGGTTTGTTTGACCCAACAAATGTATTGCTTTCAATACAAGACCGTGACCTTGACCTCGTAGAAATAAGAGCATTTGGAAAAGCTCTGTCTTTACTCTGTTGCTTATTTTTCAACTTGAAGCAATCAGAAATAACGTGCCCTTTCGTTTTACAATAAGTGCACGTAGGAAGAGATAAGGATTTCTGATCAGTCTTATCAGATGTTTGATTCCTAACAGTTGTGCTGTTGTGAAATTTGGAAGTACTCGAATGAGATTGAAATGGTTTTTTACCAGAAAACTGCTGAGAGGACGACTTATTGCCAAATGAAATTTTGTGAGTCAAGGAATAATCATCAGCCATACGAGCAGCATTTTCCAAAGTTTCCACATTCTGCTCGTCAAGATAGGTTTTAACATCACTATGGATACACCTTTTGAACTCTTCAATTAACTTTCTCATGCACTCTATCCCCTCCTGGATAGGTTTTATGAAATTCTGAACATTAGATGCCATTGTAAATGCTTGTTGGTTTCACACAAAAAAAATTCTCTATTAAAAATCTTTGCCAAAGACAAAAACAAATTCCAAGACAAAATCAATATGAATTTCAAAGATAAATTTAATATCTCTAATATGCTTTAAAGAAATTCAAATCCCGGACGAGCCCCCAATTTCTGTTACGACTCTATGGTCTAAGAAAAATGTAACAGAAAGAAAATGAAACCAACAAATCAAGTAAAAAATCAACAAGCAATTTATTATTAGATAATTAAAATGAAAAATCAAAAAAGTCACTTACAGTAATGTGTTTTGAAATCCTAATAATCCAATAAGAATGATTGTTCTAATCACAAGTCCTAAATATAGAATGTGTCCTTGAATGTTATTATGTGCCAATGGTCTCCAAAGTCCTGATGTACTAGAAATCTTGATGTGTTGAAGTCAAAATGAAGTATTCCAAAATCTCTGAATAAGTTCACATAAATTCCAAAATTGTCAATCAAAATCCAAAAGTTTATGAGCACTGTTATAATCCAATGAATATTTAAAATAATTCCTCTCTTAGAATTTGGAATGAATTTTCACAACTGTAATAGCTCTTTACAAGACTGATGGTAATGTCGAACTGAAAAAAATGTCTACCAAACATGGTATATATAAAGATTGGTCACATGACAGAATGTTCTAGATTGGTCACATGACAGAATGTTCTAGAATGTGTGTCATCTTAATGGAATTTTTACTTGTAAACAAAAATCAACCTTGACCTTCAAATTGAGAAAACATATTGATCAAAACAACCTAATTCAAGGACACTAGTTATACATGTTTTTCCTGACAAACATTAAGATTTAAGCAAATATTAAAGTGAAGAAACATTTATAATTTCCTAAAAATATTTTTAACATTATATAAACATCATACATAACACCTCCCCTCATAAAGAAAAAGAAAGATTTATATAATAAAGCTTTCTTTTGAATATACATCTAATACTACAACAACCAAAATTACATAAGAACATGTTTTATGATACTGGACTTAATTACATCAAGCAATATTACATTTCTAGGCACGTGAGAGTGCATCTGCAATCACATTGTCTTTTCCCCTGATGTGTCTAATGTCAATGTTATATTCTTGCAATATCAAACTCCATCTCAACAATCTCCGATTTTTATCTTTCATTTTGTTGATGAAAGTAAGGGGATTGTGATCACTGTACACAATAATTGGAGAAAGAGCTGAGGTAACATACACTTCAAAATGCTGTAAAGCCAATATCAAAGCCAAACATTCCTTCTCAATTGTGGAATAATTTTTCTGGTGCTTGTTTAGTTTTTTAGAAAAATAACACACAGGGTGATCCACACCACTTTTGTCTTCCTGAATCAATACTCCACCAACCCCTACATCACTTGCATCAACAGATAATTTAAATGATTGGCTAAAATTTGGTGCAGAAAGAACTGGTGCATTCTTAAGCATGGCCTTTAACTTGTCAAAAGATTCCTGACACTTGTCAGACCAATGAAATTTGGTTTTCTTACTCAATAAACTTGTCAAAGGTTCAGCAATTTTGGAAAAATTGGAACAAAATTTCCGATAATATCCAGCCATACCTAGAAATCGCATCAGTTGCTTTTTACAAATTGAAACTTGAAATTCAGAGATAGCTTTGACCTTAGCTTCTATAGGTTTAACTTGACCTTGTCCCACAATATGTCCTAAAAATGCATGGCAAAACTCACTTTTGCTCAAATTAATTGTCAGATTCGCATCACTGAGTCAATCGAAGAATTTTCGAATGGTTTCCAAATGATCTTCCCAGGTGTTGTTGTAGATAATGACGTCATCGATATAAGCGTCACAATTATCAAGACCAAATGTTATCATGTTCATCAGACGTTGAAACGTTGCAGGCGAATTTTTCATTCCAAACGGCATGACTTTATATTGATAAAGTCCATCTGGAGTTGCAAATGATGAAATTTCTTTTGCCCTTTCCGTCAGTGGAATTTGCCAGAATCCTTTTAAAAGGTCAAACTTGGTGACATATTCCGCATTTCCAATTTTATCAATGCAATCGTCCATTCTTGGGATTGGAAATGAATCAGTTTTGGTGACACTGTTGACTTTTCTATAGTCAGTACACATATGGAATGTATTATCTGGCTTGGGAACAAGAATACATGGTGAACTCCAGTTACTTTTACTTGGTTCTATGAAATCATTCTCCAGTAGATACTGAATTTCTTTCTTCAGATAGTTCTGTTTGAGAGGATTCATCCTATAAGGATGTTGTTTCACAGGCGCAGAATCTACAATGTCAACGTCATGATAAATTTTACTTGTTCATGTTGGAACATCAGGAAACAAGTGCTCATAGTCATGTAATAGCTGTTTTAGTTCATTTCCTTCCTGTTGTTGTAGATGTGAAAGTTTCTGGTCTAGGTTGTTCAATATTTCTGAATTCCGAAGATTGGTTAACCAGAGTCACTATAGTCTGATTGTACTCCATCGTTGATATCTTCACTGTGTGGGACAGGTACAACTAAATTAACAGAATTATTAGCTGAGCTATCTCTGTCAAAATATTCCTTTAACATATTTATATGACAAAGTTGTTTCTGTTTCCGTCTCCCAGGAGTGTTAATGATATAATTTAAGTCATTTACTTTCTTTTCAACGGTATAAGGACCAAAAAATTTAGCTTGAAGAGGATTCTGAGGTATGGGAAAGAGAGCCAGAACTTTGTCACCAGGTTTAAAACTCCTTTCCTGTCAATTTCTGTCATACCTTAATTTCATTTTTGACTGGGTAGTGTGAAGATTAGTTCTTGCTACTTCACAGGCCTTTTACAACTTGTATTTGAAATCAGAAACATAATCAAGAAGATTAATCTTTGAGTCTTCATTTGAAAGAAGTTTCTCTTTCAATAATTTCAATAGTCCACGGACAGTATGACCAAAAACTAGTTCAAAGGGACTAAAACCCAACGACTCTTGAACTGATTCCCTAACAGCAAACAACAACAAAAGAACACCCTCATCCCAATCCTTTTCTGTATCAAAGCAATATGATCGAATCATATTCTTCAAAGTTTGATGAAATCTTTCCAAAGCACCTTGACTTTCAGGGTGATAGGCAGAAGATTTAAACTGTTGGATGCCTAATTCATGCATAACTTGTTGGAAAATTCCAGACATAAAATTTGACCCTTGATCCGACTGGACAGATTTGGGAAGGCCAACAAGTGTAAAAAACTTCACCAAAGCTTTCACAATAGTTTTAGTTTTTATATTTCTCAGAGGAATTGCCTCTGGAAATCTTGTAGATGCACACATGATGGTCAACAAGTATTGGTTGCCTGACTTGGTTTTAGGTAAAGGACCAACACAGTCTACTATTATTCTACTAAATGGTTCATCAAATGCAGGAATAGGTTGCAGATGAGCCTTAGGTATCTTCCGATTGGGTTTTCCTACCATTTGACAAGTGTGACAAGATCTGCAGTATTTAGAAACATCACTTTTGAGTTTCGGCCAATAAAAATGATTCAAGATCTTGTGATAAGTCTTACGGACTCCTAAATGACCAGCTAAAGGAGTTTCATGGGCTAAATTAAGAATTTCCTGTCAGATATGACTTAGGAACAACAATTTGATAGCTCACTGACCACTCGTCACCAGCGGGTACATCAGGTGGTCTCCATTTCCTCATAAGGACCCCATTTTTCACAAAGTAACACACTGGAACTTGTGTGGCTTCAGTTTCACTAATAGCCCTCTGAAACAAACAAGATATCTCGGGATCTTGCTCCTGTTCAACGACAAGAGATTGTCGTTTGTCACCCTGAGTAGAACAAAGAAAATGAGTTGCCAAAAGAGGATCACTGTGATCAATACCATTTGATTGATCGATACCTGAGGAAAAAGTGACCTCATCAAAAGACTGACCAATACATGTGTCAGCTAAAGGAATAATATCCTGATCAACATCACTCTCAAGAGCTCTTTTTTCCATAGCTCTAGTAACTGCACAAGCAGGGTACAAATCAGGGATTTCAGTTTCGACAGGATCAACTTTCTGATCCAAACAAGGCTTGTCAGTTACAAGTGGATTAACCACAACCTTATCTCCAGCTAGGTCATTGCCTAGTAATAAATGAACACCCTCTATGGGTAAAGAAGTCACTGCCCCAACAGTCACAGGTCCAGAAACTAAGTCTGATGCCAAATTTACACAATGGAGAGGAACATTTACAAAGCCGCACTCAACTCCCTGAACAAGAACACTTTCACTTGAAGAAGACTCCTCAGACAAAGGCAAAGTACCTGACAATAAAAGACTCTGAGAAGCTCCAGTGTCCCTTAATATTTTAATTGGGATAGGTTTGGCAGAATCACCAATAAGTGATATAGAACCTTCTGACATGAATGGTTCATAAGCCTCCAAAATAGAATCAGACTGGGGTTTGTTTGACCCAACAAATGTATTGCTTTCAATACAAGACCGTGACCTTGACCTCGTAGAAATAAGAGCATTTGGAAAAGCTCTGTCTTTACTCTGTTGCTTATTTTTCAACTTGAAGCAATCAGAAATAACGTGCCCTTTCGTTTTACAATAAGTGCACGTAGGAAGAGATAAGGATTTCTGATCAGTCTTATCAGATGTTTGATTCCTAACAGTTGTGCTGTTGTGAAATTTGGAAGTACTCGAATGAGATTGAAATGGTTTTTTACCAGAAAACTGCTGAGAGGACGACTTATTGCCAAATGAAATTTTGTGAGTCAAGGAATAATCATCAGCCATACGAGCAGCATTTTCCAAAGTTTCCACATTCTGCTCGTCAAGATAGGTTTTAACATCACTATGGATACACCTTTTGAACTCTTCAATTAACTTTCTCATGCACTCTATCCCCTCCTGGATAGGTTTTATGAAATTCTGAACATTAGATGCCATTGTAAATGCTTGTTGGTTTCACACAAAAAAAATTCTCTATTAAAAATCTTTGCCAAAGACAAAAAAAAATTCCAAGACAAAATCAATATGAATTTCAAAGATAAATTTAATATCTCTAATATGCTTTAAAGAAATTCAAATCCCGGACGAGCCCCCAATTTCTGTTACGACTCTATGGTCTAAGAAAAATGTAACAGAAAGAAAATGAAACCAACAAATCAAGTAAAAAATCAACAAGCAATTTATTATTAGATAATTAAAATGAAAAATCAAAAAAGTCACTTACAGTAATGTGTTTTGAAATCCTAATAATCCAATAAGAATGATTGTTCTAATCACAAGTCCTAAATATAGAATGTGTCCTTGAATGTTATTATGTGCCAATGGTCTCCAAAGTCCTGATGTACTAGAAATCTTGATGTGTTGAAGTCAAAATGAAGTATTCCAAAATCTCTGAATAAGTTCACATAAATTCCAAAATTGTCAATCAAAATCCAAAAGTTTATGAGCACTGTTATAATCCAATGAATATTTAAAATAATTCCTCTCTTAGAATTTGGAATGAATTTTCACAACTGTAATAGCTCTTTACAAGACTGATGGTAATGTCGAACTGAAAAAAATGTCTACCAAACATGGTATATATAAAGATTGGTCACATGACAGAATGTTCTAGATTGGTCACATGACAGAATGTTCTAGAATGTGTGTCATCTTAATGGAATTTTTACTTGTAAACAAAAATCAACCTTGACCTTCAAATTGAGAAAACATATTGATCAAAACAACCTAATTCAAGGACACTAGTTATACATGTTTTTCCTGACAAACATTAAGATTTAAGCAAATATTAAAGTGAAGAAACATTTATAATTTCCTAAAAATATTTTTAACATTATATAAACATCATACATAACACCTCCCCTCATAAAGAAAAAGAAAGATTTATATAATAAAGCTTTCTTTTGAATATACATCTAATACTACAATAACCAAAATTACATAAGAACATGTTTTATGATACTGGACTTAATTACATCAAGCAATATTACATTTCTAGGCACGTGAGAGTGCATCTGCAATCACATTGTCTTTTCCCCTGATGTGTCTAATGTCAATGTTATATTCTTGCAATATCAAACTCCATCTCAACAATCTCCGATTTTTATCTTTCATTTTGTTGATGAAAGTAAGGGGATTGTGATCACTGTACACAATAATTGGAGAAAGAGCTGAGGTAACATACACTTCAAAATGCTGTAAAGCCAATATCAAAGCCAAACATTCCTTCTCAATTGTGGAATAATTTTTCTGGTGCTTGTTTAGTTTTTTAGAAAAATAACACACAGGGTGATCCACACCACTTTTGTCTTCCTGAATCAATACTCCACCAACCCCTACATCACTTGCATCAACAGATAATTTAAATGATTGGCTAAAATTTGGTGCAGAAAGAACTGGTGCATTCTTAAGCATGGCCTTTAACTTGTCAAAAGATTCCTGACACTTGTCAGACCAATGAAATTTGGTTTTCTTACTCAATAAACTTGTCAAAGGTTCAGCAATTTTGGAAAAATTGGAACAAAATTTCCGATAATATCCAGCCATACCTAGAAATCGCATCAGTTGCTTTTTACAAATTGAAACTTGAAATTCAGAGATAGCTTTGACCTTAGCTTCTATAGGTTTAACTTGACCTTGTCCCACAATATGTCCTAAAAATGCATGGCAAAACTCACTTTTGCTCAAATTAATTGTCAGATTCGCATCACTGAGTCAATCGAAGAATTTTCGAATGGTTTCCAAATGATCTTCCCAGGTGTTGTTGTAGATAATGACGTCATCGATATAAGCGTCACAATTATCAAGACCAAATGTTATCATGTTCATCAGACGTTGAAACGTTGCAGGCGAATTTTTCATTCCAAACGGCATGACTTTATATTGATAAAGTCCATCTGGAGTTGCAAATGATGAAATTTCTTTTGCCCTTTCCGTCAGTGGAATTTGCCAGAATCCTTTTAAAAGGTCAAACTTGGTGACATATTCCGCATTTCCAATTTTATCAATGCAATCGTCCATTCTTGGGATTGGAAATGAATCAGTTTTGGTGACACTGTTGACTTTTCTATAGTCAGTACACATATGGAATGTATTATCTGGCTTGGGAACAAGAATACATGGTGAACTCCAGTTACTTTTACTTGGTTCTATGAAATCATTCTCCAGTAGATACTGAATTTCTTTCTTCAGATAGTTCTGTTTGAGAGGATTCATCCTATAAGGATGTTGTTTCACAGGCGCAGAATCTACAATGTCAACGTCATGATAAATTTTACTTGTTCATGTTGGAACATCAGGAAACAAGTGCTCATAGTCATGTAATAGCTGTTTTAGTTCATTTCCTTCCTGTTGTTGTAGATGTGAAAGTTTATGGTCTAGGTTGTTCAATATTTCTGAATTCCGAAGATTGGTTAACCAGAGTCACTATAGTCTGATTGTACTCCATCGTTGATATCTTCACTGTGTGGGACAGGTACAACTAAATTAACAGAATTATTAGCTGAGCTATCTCTGTCAAAATATTCCTTTAACATATTTATATGACAAAGTTGTTTCTGTTTCCGTCTCCCAGGAGTGTTAATGATATAATTTAAGTCATTTACTTTCTTTTCAACGGTATAAGGACCAAAAAATTTAGCTTGAAGAGGATTCTGAGGTATGGGAAAGAGAGCCAGAACTTTGTCACCAGGTTTAAAACTCCTTTCCTGTCAATTTCTGTCATACCTTAATTTCATTTTTGACTGGGTAGTGTGAAGATTAGTTCTTGCTACTTCACAGGCCTTTTACAACTTGTATTTGAAATCAGAAACATAATCAAGAAGATTAATCTTTGAGTCTTCATTTGAAAGAAGTTTCTCTTTCAATAATTTCAATAGTCCACGGACAGTATGACCAAAAACTAGTTCAAAGGGACTAAAACCCAACGACTCTTGAACTGATTCCCTAACAGCAAACAACAACAAAAGAACACCCTCATCCCAATCCTTTTCTGTATCAAAGCAATATGATCGAATCATATTCTTCAAAGTTTGATGAAATCTTTCCAAAGCACCTTGACTTTCAGGGTGATAGGCAGAAGATTTAAACTGTTGGATGCCTAATTCATGCATAACTTGTTGGAAAATTCCAGACATAAAATTTGACCCTTGATCCGACTGGACAGATTTGGGAAGGCCAACAAGTGTAAAAAACTTCACCAAAGCTTTCACAATAGTTTTAGTTTTTATATTTCTCAGAGGAATTGCCTCTGGAAATCTTGTAGATGCACACATGATGGTCAACAAGTATTGGTTGCCTGACTTGGTTTTAGGTAAAGGACCAACACAGTCTACTATTATTCTACTAAATGGTTCATCAAATGCAGGAATAGGTTGCAGATGAGCCTTAGGTATCTTCCGATTGGGTTTTCCTACCATTTGACAAGTGTGACAAGATCTGCAGTATTTAGAAACATCACTTTTGAGTTTCGGCCAATAAAAATGATTCAAGATCTTGTGATAAGTCTTACGGACTCCTAAATGACCAGCTAAAGGAGTTTCATGGGCTAAATTAAGAATTTCCTGTCAGATATGACTTAGGAACAACAATTTGATAGCTCACTGACCACTCGTCACCAGCGGGTACATCAGGTGGTCTCCATTTCCTCATAAGGACCCCATTTTTCACAAAGTAACACACTGGAACTTGTGTGGCTTCAGTTTCACTAATAGCCCTCTGAAACAAACAAGATATCTCGGGATCTTGCTCCTGTTCAACGACAAGAGATTGTCGTTTGTCACCCTGAGTAGAACAAAGAAAATGAGTTGCCAAAAGAGGATCACTGTGATCAATACCATTTGATTGATCGATACCTGAGGAAAAAGTGACCTCATCAAAAGACTGACCAATACATGTGTCAGCTAAAGGAATAATATCCTGATCAACATCACTCTCAAGAGCTCTTTTTTCCATAGCTCTAGTAACTGCACAAGCAGGGTACAAATCAGGGATTTCAGTTTCGACAGGATCAACTTTCTGATCCAAACAAGGCTTGTCAGTTACAAGTGGATTAACCACAACCTTATCTCCAGCTAGGTCATTGCCTAGTAATAAATGAACACCCTCTATGGGTAAAGAAGTCACTGCCCCAACAGTCACAGGTCCAGAAACTAAGTCTGATGCCAAATTTACACAATGGAGAGGAACATTTACAAAGCCGCACTCAACTCCCTGAACAAGAACACTTTCACTTGAAGAAGACTCCTCAGACAAAGGCAAAGTACCTGACAATAAAAGACTCTGAGAAGCTCCAGTGTCCCTTAATATTTTAATTGGGATAGGTTTGGCAGAATCACCAATAAGTGATATAGAACCTTCTGACATGAATGGTTCATAAGCCTCCAAAATAGAATCAGACTGGGGTTTGTTTGACCCAACAAATGTATTGCTTTCAATACAAGACCGTGACCTTGACCTCGTAGAAATAAGAGCATTTGGAAAAGCTCTGTCTTTACTCTGTTGCTTATTTTTCAACTTGAAGCAATCAGAAATAACGTGCCCTTTCGTTTTACAATAAGTGCACGTAGGAAGAGATAAGGATTTCTGATCAGTCTTATCAGATGTTTGATTCCTAACAGTTGTGCTGTTGTGAAATTTGGAAGTACTCGAATGAGATTGAAATGGTTTTTTACCAGAAAACTGCTGAGAGGACGACTTATTGCCAAATGAAATTTTGTGAGTCAAGGAATAATCATCAGCCATACGAGCAGCATTTTCCAAAGTTTCCACATTCTGCTCGTCAAGATAGGTTTTAACATCACTATGGATACACCTTTTGAACTCTTCAATTAACTTTCTCATGCACTCTATCCCCTCCTGGATAGGTTTTATGAAATTCTGAACATTAGATGCCATTGTAAATGCTTGTTGGTTTCACACAAAAAAAATTCTCTATTAAAAATCTTTGCCAAAGACAAAAAAAAATTCCAAGACAAAATCAATATGAATTTCAAAGATAAATTTAATATCTCTAATATGCTTTAAAGAAATTCAAATCCCGGACGAGCCCCCAATTTCTGTTACGACTCTATGGTCTAAGAAAAATGTAACAGAAAGAAAATGAAACCAACAAATCAAGTAAAAAATCAACAAGCAATTTATTATTAGATAATTAAAATGAAAAATCAAAAAAGTCACTTACAGTAATGTGTTTTGAAATCCTAATAATCCAATAAGAATGATTGTTCTAATCACAAGTCCTAAATATAGAATGTGTCCTTGAATGTTATTATGTGCCAATGGTCTCCAAAGTCCTGATGTACTAGAAATCTTGATGTGTTGAAGTCAAAATGAAGTATTCCAAAATCTCTGAATAAGTTCACATAAATTCCAAAATTGTCAATCAAAATCCAAAAGTTTATGAGCACTGTTATAATCCAATGAATATTTAAAATAATTCCTCTCTTAGAATTTGGAATGAATTTTCACAACTGTAATAGCTCTTTACAAGACTGATGGTAATGTCGAACTGAAAAAAATGTCTACCAAACATGGTATATATAAAGATTGGTCACATGACAGAATGTTCTAGATTGGTCACATGACAGAATGTTCTAGAATGTGTGTCATCTTAATGGAATTTTTACTTGTAAACAAAAATCAACCTTGACCTTCAAATTGAGAAAACATATTGATCAAAACAACCTAATTCAAGGACACTAGTTATACATGTTTTTCCTGACAAACATTAAGATTTAAGCAAATATTAAAGTGAAGAAACATTTATAATTTCCTAAAAATATTTTTAACATTATATAAACATCATACATAACACCACTCTGGATTTCATATTTTTTGATCCAGTTTAAATCAAACTAGGAATATGGGTTCATATCATCAAAGTCTTGAACATGTTTGATAATATGCAAGAACCATGCATATTAATGAGTGGAGGCAGTATTTCTGATCCGATTTTGATCAGACTTGGAGTATCTGCTTATATCTTTAAAATCTCAGAGGGGTTTTATAATGAGTGAAATCCATGCATATTAAGTGATCTTGCATCTGATTGGCTGAACTTGTGCCACTCTAGAGGCCGTATTTCAGATTTGATTTTGATAAACATGGAATGTGTGCTTACATCATTAAAATCTTGGACAAGTTTGATAATGAGCAAGATTCATGCATATACTGATCTTGCTTCAGACTGGCTCAGCTTGCCACCCCTCTGGAAGCCATATTTTATATGGGTTTATATAAAGATCTTGGATGGATTCGACAATAAACAAGACTCTCACATATTAACAAGTTAATATTGAATCCAATTGGCTGAGTTTGTTACCACTCTGATGTCTGTAAATCATTAAGATACTCATACAAGATTAGTAATGAACAAGATCATGCACACTTATGGGTAATTTTGTGTCTGATTGGCTGATCTTATTACCTTTCTGTATCATCATCATCTGTAATCTGACATGAAATTCACAATCATGTAATCTGACATGAAGTTCACAATCATGTAATCTGACAAGGACCTTTAAGACCAAGCAATTTTTATCTGATTTTTATCATGCTTTGAATATATGCTTATATCAAGATCTCGGTTGGTTTCAATAACAAGTGAGATCCACACATATTAATGAGGTGAAAATACACTTGTTTGTTCATGATACAAGTTGCAAAAAGATAGCGCCAAGCCTTTTTAGAATAGGACAATGAAACTTGAAATTTTGTTATGGCTGCCCAATAACTTTGCTTGGTCTTAAAGGTCCTTGTCAGATTACATGATTGTGAACTTCATGTCAGATTACATGATTGTGAATTTCATGTCAGATTACATGATTGTGAACTTCATGTCAGATTACATGATTGTGAGCTTCATGTCAGATTACGTGATTTTGAATTTCATGTCAGATTACATGATTGTGAATTTCATGTCAGATTACATGATTGTGAATTTCATGTCAGATTACATGATTGTGAACTTCATGTCAGATTACATGATTGTGAATTTCATGTCAGATTACATGATTGTGAACTTCATGTCAGATTACATGATTGTAAATTTCATATCAGATTACATGATTGTGAACTTCATGTCAGATTACGTGATTTTGAATTTCATGTCAGATTACATGATTGTGAACTTCATGTCAGATTACATAATTGTGAATTTCATGTCAGATTACATGATTGTAAATTTCATGTCAGATTACATGATTGTGAATTTCATGTCAGATTACATGATTGTGAACTTCATGGCCTCAACATGGTTTACTAGAGACTAAACTTCACTGAATTTGCATCTTTATTTTCAGTGTTGTTCTTTATGATGATGATGATAGCAACTATTATCATCATCAGTTGCACTGGCTTATTTGCATCAGATAGGCCATATCTTCATAATCAATTGCACTGGCTTATTTGCATCAGAGAGGACATTTTATCTTTTATTTATACTTCTCGCCTTTTCCCATTTCTTAAAATTTTTTATAATTGTAAAATTCCATTAGTTCAAGACATTCTTTTAGAGAAGTAACATTATACTTACTGGAATTGGTATTATATTTGATCCTGATACAGTCCTAGCATCTATTGACCATTTATTGCTATATCTGTTGCATATAGATCTCAGCAGTTCATTTCTTTCATTGGTGCTAAAGAGCACATCAGCACATAAAAGGCTGTGTATATACTAAACAACGGGATTAAAGTGCCTAGCCCAGATACTGACCACAGCAACTGATCCAGAATGGGCTGGGTTGGTTTAGGACCTGCAACCTCAGGTTTATAAATGAAAATGGTGCTGCCCAGACATCCAATATTGTTGTTACAGAGGCCATCTTGAAAATCTTGTCACTACTCATCCTGAATGGGAATGGATGGCTATATAAACATGGAGTTTTCATACTAAAAGACTTCTTATGATGCCTTAGTTGGTCCTAAATGAAAATGGTGCTGATATGACCTCCAATATGGCAGCCATCGCGAAATTTTGTGTTTGTGCCAATCTGAGAGTCAATATTGCCAGCGTAGCTGCTATGTTGAAAATCTTGTTATAGCTTTTTCTGCTCAACAGAAAGTCACATTGACATGGGCTTTCCACCAGACTCCACATCTAGTTCCCAACTGTCCCTATGTCAGTACATCTGTACCCTGTCAGTCTGTCCATCCCAAGAAACTGGTTAGCAGACAAATAAGATTTTGTAAAACAAATATTTGAGATTTTTGGATTATCTATTTTTGGGTCTGGGTTTGGGTGTGTAAAAATCACTTGACATAGACAAATAAGATTAGGAAACATAGTCCTGCCATAGTCCCAGAGAGTGTTTTAGACAAATAAGATTAGGAAACATAGTCCTGCCATAGTCCCAGAGAGTGTTTTCATGCCCCAAGGGGAGTCGGTACATAGTCCTGCCATAGTCCCAGAAAGTGTTTTTATGTCCCAAGGGGAGTCGGTACATGTGACCCTCAAAATGCAGCATCAAGAGAATAAGCTGTCTTTTCATCTGAGCTTATATAAAATGACTGAAATTCAAATTTGAATAAAAGGAAATAACATGTTTTCTTCAAAGTATTTAATACACTTGCAAACAAAAAATAGTTGCTTGACTTGGCATTGTCAAATGTCATCACCACACACATACACATGTACATGTATGTGCACACACTCAAATAATCACAATCACACAGACATTAAATAAGAAAATGCAATTTCTGTCTTTAACATCCATAGCATTGTGGAATAGAGGCATACTTTGCTGCTCTTAGTAGTTCAGTAGTGGGTTTGAAGGCAATGCAAGTATCACTTGCGTTCATCTCATAAGAGACTATATGTTGTTCAAACTTCACTGAAAATCTTGTTAAACATTTTTCAGCATATAAAATGATCTTTCTGCATCTACACTGTTGTGGGTGAGTACGTGTCAAACATGCTGTGGCATGTACCCAAGTTAGATTATCAAATCTTGGTTTTCCTGAAGGTAGATGACAAACTTTGTTCATGGCATGGTCATACACCCAGATCAAAATAGCGACAGTCTTGTCACCTCCCTTGTCTTTAGATTCATCAATCAGGACTGAGAATTTTTTATTTTGGCATAACTCAGTTACTTGTTTGTCCAACACTGGTGCAATTGCATTATTTATGAGAGTCACTGCTTTTGTCCTTTTGCAACTGCATTTGTTAGGAATATTGCTACGGAACATTTCCATACACAGGTCTGAAAAATGATCTGCAACATTACTGAAAAAATGCAGATTGTGCTCTGCAACAAATTTGCAGAAATGTACTTAAGCTCTTGTGACATCTTCTGTTGATGATTGTTTAAACCTGTAACTTACTTTTGGGATTGAGCTGTGCATTTGTGCATTGTCCTGAGGTTAGGTATAGTTGCTATGTGGATGGATGTCATACATTTAAGAATGGCTAATGCCAATATGGTGTTTGCAATATGTGTAAAGAACAAAATGCTCTCTCTTACTGCTGTGTTTCACAGAGTCAAACTCAGTCAACCAGGAGTTCTGAAATTTAGTTTTACTGGGCTTTGGTTTGCTTGCTTTGTAAATGGCCTGTCCTTCCCTGAATCATAGCTGCATTTTGACATTTTGCCTTAAAAAAGGAATCAAAATTGTACACTATTCTGACTACTGAAATAATCAGGCTTTGCATTTTATATATATAGAGTAAACTCAGACTTGAATGAAATGTTGCCACTGATCATGAACTTGCCAAACATCTTTAATATAGATGGTTTAAACATTCTCATTCAAGGCAATGATCTGCAACAACTTTTGTTACTTTTTTGTGGTTTTAATGCCATTTTTCAGCACATGATAGTCTATACATGGCAGCTGGTATATCTGGTGGAGGAAGAAGCTGTGAAAACCCCGGGAAGAACCATTGACCCATGGGAAGCTACTGGCAAGCTTCTTCACATACCCACATTGGGGCAAGTTTCTTCACATACCCACATTGGGGCAAGCTTCTTCACATACCCACATTGGGGCAAGCTTCTTCACATACCCACATTGGGGCAAGCTTCTTCACATACCCACATTGGGGCAAGCTTCTTCACATACCCACATTGGGGCAAGCTTCTTCACATACCCACATTGGGGCAAGCTTCTTCACATACCCACATTGGGGCAAGCTTCTTCACATACCCACATTGGGGCAAGCTTCTTCACATACCCACATTGGCTGAACCTAAGACTCATACCCATGTGGAGAGAGGTGAGATGTTAGTGATCTGTAAAGGTAAGCACCTTAGACCACTCATCCACCCATGGCCTTGCTTATTCTTGTCACATGATCATGATATCATTGGCTTTTATGTGATGTCATAATATTACGTTCTTTGCATTGTGCAGCTGAAATGGCTTTTCTAGAATTCTAAAGCAGATTTTTTAATTTTTTCTCTGTTGTGTAATAAAACATTGTTGCAGACCTTTGTCTTGATAAAAATGAAGTTTTAGGAACAAGTAAACCTACCATATTAATCTCTACTTCACATCAGTCGGTATGATGTGTTCATAAAGCTTGATATTCACCTGAATAAAAGTCTATAATTATACAATATTGTGCTTTTAGTGTATTTTTAGATAAAAATAGGTGTTATTTTTAGATAAAAATAGGTGTAGTGGTAGGAATGGTTATTCCTCTGAGGAACAACTATCACTGCCGCAGAGGCATCTGCAATCAGGTTGTAACCAGGTGTATGGCAAAGAGTCTGTAATTATATTTATATTTTTTTTCTCATTCTTCCTCCTCCTCAAATAGTTCTTAATGCAATATTGCTGTACTAGTTTGTATTTTTTTCTTTTTCAGTAATATTGTGAGCAGTGCCATTGCGCTCTATTTGTCCATCTTTAAGAATATTTAGATAGAAATTGTTGTTGCAGCAATGGTTATTCCCTTGAGGAATTAATATCGCTGCCACCGCGGCGTGTGCAGTACAATTGTGATGAGGTCGATGGCATGGAGGAGAGAAGCCGATGTATTTGACATGAAATAGTGTTGAAAATATATCCATTGTAAATGTAAAGAAAGTTTGGACAGTACCCATGCTGTTTTTACCAGTGTCCTGGGTAAATATTTAGCCTTAAAAATCATGTCCATGGCATTTATCTCCTCAGCGCAAGTTATACAGAGAACATAAAATACTTTTATGTCCTTGTTTTAAAGGTCAGTACTTGTAATGTGCCAAGGCCTCAAGATCTAAAAACATAACCTACAGTTCTGTTGTCCAGTATAGAACCTGTTATGGAAAATTACTTGCCAAAAGAATGACCATTTTATTGATGTTTCCTCATAAAATTAACATTAAAGCAGCCTTTATTTCCACTGTCAGTAGTTTATTGTAAAAACGGCCCCATCTACATTTGTAAGTATTTTCAGGCAAGTCCTGTGCCAATTTATGTATCATTTTAAATCAGAAAAACAGGAGGGTTGTGATGACTTTAATAACGAGTTATTGGGAATGGGTGCAGATATGCTTTTTTGGTAGGTTTGATCATTGTTACACATTGTTTGTACAACCTTGAAAAATCTGTGAATTTGATGGGTTGCCTTGAGAACTCCTTGAATTTTAAAATTGAAAAGTCCTTCAATTTCTTCACAGACTCCTTGATTTTTTCTAAGATTTCTTGAAATTATCTTTGTCAGTACAAAACATTAGAACTGAATAAAATATATAACTTTTTAAATTCAGAATTTTGTTTATTTACATATTTTCCAAAAATAATGAATAGATAAATGGTACAGAATTTGATGTCATAAAATGTCTCACTTTTTAGAATTTTTTTAGAGTTATTATAACTTGTCCAAGTTACAGAATTATAAAACATCTGATATTTATTTCTGTATGACTTGTCCAAGTTACAGAATTATAAAACACCTGATATTTATTTCTGTATGACTTGTCCAAGTTACAGAATTATAAAACACCTGATATTTATTTCTGTATGACTTGTCCAAGTTACAGAATTATAAAACACCTGATATTTATTTCTGTATGACTTGTCCAAGTTACAGAATTATAAAACACCTGATATTTATTTCTGTATGACTTGTCCAAGTTACAGAATTATAAAACACCTGATATTTATTTCTGTATGACTTGTCCAAGTTACAGAATTATAAAACACCTGATATTTATTTCTGTATGAATGGAGGTAGTTCCTTGTGTGTATTGTGTAAAAAAAAAATTTTTGTTTTGGTTGAACAGAAGATGTAACACAAAACACTGATGAGATCATTTCTGAACAATTTCAGCATTATTATTGAAAAATATCCAAATGATGTTGTAATTGTGGAATTACAGAGAATGCAAAGAACAAATCTTGGTTCTTATATTTAACATACAGGTCAGGATATAGAAACTGTAGCCATTAATATGTTGCAGATGTAACAGGATGCCATTTTTGCTTTTTAACAATGATTGTGAATTACATCAGATGGCTATCCAAATGAACGATCATCAATTCGAAACAATGAAGTTGACATAAATTTTTCACATGCTCTTATTTTGCAGTTTTACTGGCTTGTTACTCTAAAATTGCTCAGATGGCATTGTTGTGTCCCAGTTACATCTAAGACAGTTTTTCATTCCTTTTTGGTCATTTGAAATGCTCATGGTCTCATGACATCATCCCTTATCTTCCAACAAGGTAAGTTGGGTAATTTTTAACCACTTTCTGTTCTTTTTGCAGATGTCTCCTTAACACACATTATGTTTCTGATGAGAAATGTCGTGTCAAACCCACTTATGCTTCACAGATCTCTACTATAATGTACAGAATGATCTTAATATTTAGACAATATGAATGTAGTCCACTTTTAATAGATGTATTTGCAGAACAACTAAAGAGAATATGTAAACAAGCCACCAAAGGGACTAACATTTTAGGCTGGATGGTCAATTAGCCAGAATACTCGGTGGCTGACCAGTTATAAAGAGGCCAGAGTAAACCCATTGTTTGTGCAACAGTTGCCAAATGCAAAAAATACTTGGGATCTAGATTATACAGGTTCCACTTTTATATGAACTTTAGGATGTCAATTGTCTTTCTTTTTACTGGTGCTGGAAACCTTTTGTTAGTGACACAGAAGAAGAACCATAAAATCATAGTTGTCTATTGGCTATTGCCTATTGTCTATTGGCTATTGCCACCAATAATGTCCACAAATACAAGTTTTCCATATTTTAAAGCAATTTTGTTTTCATCATACATGTGAGAGAAAAGAGAGGTCAGCTTGGAACAGATCAGGAGATTTGCAAAATTTGGTCAGGAGGTTTTACCTCAAAAAAGGGAGGATTTTCATTGACCCGATTTTTAACATGCAAATGGACAAAAATTACAATTAGTGAACAAATTTTCATTTTTTAAATATTAAAATATGCAAATCAGTCCTTTTGCAGTAACTTGTTGCCATTCATACCCTCCTTGTATGTAGCACAAGCGTTTTTAGAATTTTTAGGATATCATTGCCTGGATTATATTGGTGGCAGATCATTGTTGATCTTAACACTTAAAAGATGATGTCCTGTCACTGGATCCAGGTTTCCTCTAGAGTCAGCCTGAATTTTCTTCAGAATGGAACACGTCTTTTCATTGTATGCATTGTAATGTGGCAATGTCAATACAACTCTACTGAGTCCACCAAGAAGCTTAAATTGTTTCCTGCCTGTGGGTAGATTCAGATTGCTGACTGTCTGCCAAAACTGCTCAAGATTGGTACTGTCTGGGTTGAATTTGGGAAGCTCTTTTGGGAGTCAGAATGTAGTCCTGAATTTCATCTTCCAGTGCAGCTCACTCACTCGGGGTTAATGTCATGAACCTCTCTGACAGCTTCACCACTGCAATACAAAATGGAAACATTAGAACTTTTGAAATTTACTTGTCATGGATATACAATAGGTAAATTAAAATTGAAATTTACATGCCATGGGTATACAATAGGTAAATTAAAATTGAAATTTACATGCCATGGATATACAATAGGTAAATTAAAATTGAAATTTACATGCCATGGGTATACAATAGGTAAATTAAAATTGAAATTTACATGCCATGGATATACAATAGGTAAATTAATTAAAATTGAAATTTACATGCCATGGGTATACAATAGGTATATTAAAATATAATATAAGGCAACTCTGTTAATTTCTAATAAACTTTGTTTTTTATGCTGCATCGAAGATTTTAAAGAAAGATTTCATGTCCATAAGGTTTAAATCCAGAAATTACACTTATATCAATATAATTCTCTTGGAATCATGATGAAACAGTTAAAAAGAAAACAACCACTGGAGCAAAATTTTCCTTTAAAGGTACCCATCACTTCTTTTAATTTCCAGTTAGCAGTGCAGACCAATAATATTGTTTCATTTTTCACCCATCAATAGCTGATAATTATCAATATTGATCGTAGGAGATAAGACAACCTATCTACCGTATATACTCGCGTTTAAGCTGATACCAACTGCAAACTGCATAGACCCAGATCTGCTGTCGCATAATATACCAGCAGATCTGGGTCTATGCAGTTTGTAAGAACTAACCAGTAGAACAAACAACATAGATCCTGATCTGCCAGTGCATTATGCGACGGCAGATCAGGGTCTATGTTGTTTGCATTTGTTCCTGGCTTATATGCGAGTATTATACGGTAATCAGATTCTTGAGTATTTATTGTGCTCAAAAGCATCTAATGTTGTTTTAATTTCCTAAGACTGTCCACACGAAGCACTAATGCATGCATTATACCATCACATCCTTTGCAACTTTGAGTCTAATTTGCAGTCATATTTGTTGTCATCATTATCATCACTATCACCATCCTTAAAAAATAACAATCTAATATGGAAAATGATTACCACTTGCTAGCATTATAGACGAAGACGATGACCTCATTCATCCCAGGCATTATGGATTAATTCCTGTACTGTATCCATTTTATTCATATTATTATTATTATCATTATACAAGTGTGATTATGATTTCTTATGAACAATAAAATAGTTAAACTTTAGTAATATTTACATGAATATTTTATCCAAGCATAAAAAGATGAGTTCTACTGATCCAATGTTACAAGTTGGTATTCCAAGGAATCATGTGGATATCCTGTTTAAATGAACTAGGACTCTCAGCATTTTATTATCCCCTTGAAATTTTTGACTCGTCTATGAGAATGGCAAATTTTTCATTGTGGCACATGTCTTACATTACAATTCCTATTCAGAAACTTTAATATTCTGAAATTAAAACTTTAAATTTGATACGTTTTTGAAATTTAGCATAGAGATGATCCTTAAAATTGTGCTTAATGAAAGCATTGTGCACATTCATGTGTTACCTAGGTTTCAAATTCAGTTGTTTGCTTAGGTGCATATTTTGTAACAGCTTTCAAAATTTGGATGTATAACCATTATTTTACTATTCATTCTTGAATGTATGCTTTGGGTGCACGAGCCTAAAAGTGATGAACAGTGTATGTGTACACCCTGATATTTGGAACCCTGATTACACAACTAATTTATCCACCTACACAAGGACCCACAACTTTGTACATAACCGTAAGTGTACTTGTTCTAACCACCTATCATCATTCCATAATTTGTGTGATTTAGTTGATCAGTGGGGAACATAATCCTGAACTATAAATTATACAGTGAGATGCAAGAAATATGCAAGTTTTTGTTGTCCTTGTTACATATTCATTCAGCAGTTGCATATTGTTTCATCTCAAGTTTTTGTTGTCCTTGTTACATATTCATTCAGCAGTTGCATATTGTTTCATCTCAAGTTTTTGTTGTCCTTGTTACATATTCATTCAGCAGTTGCATATTGTTTCATCTCAAGTTTTTGCAAAACAAATTGTACCTGGTATTACATATTATAATAAGTGAATTCTGATTTGTATTTTCATATCTGAGTAGGTTTAATCATTAATACCTTTTAATACACAAAGGTAATTTAATACACGAAGGTATTTTAATACACAAAGGTATTTTAATACACGAAGGTATTTTAATACACAAAGGTATTTTAATACACGAAGGTATTTTAATACAAAAAGGTATTTTAATACACAAAGGTATTTTAATACATGAAGGTATTTTAATACACAAAGGTATTTTAATACACGAAGGTATTTTAATACACGAAGGTATTTTAATACACGAAGGTATTTTAATACACGAAGGTATTTAAATACACGAAGGTATTTTAATACACGAAGGTATTTTAATACACGAAGGTATTTTAATACATGAAGGTATTTTAATACATGAAGGTATTTTAATACACGAAGGTATTTTAATACACGAAAGTATTTTAATACACAAAGGTATTTTAATACACAAAGGTATTTTAATACACGAAGGTATTTTAATACACGAAAGTATTTTAATACACAAAGGTTTGCTCATTTCAGCCCAGTAGACATAACAAATGACACAAAATTTGGTTATTGTAGATTTTGGTACATGTTACACCTCAGCTATCTAATATGACACTAACATAATGTTCTTATAGATATCGAGTAAACTTGAAAGTTATTTATTTTCCCCCTGATATAATTAGTTGTATAAAATCATCCCAGAACCAATGATAAAGAATGTTATTTAAATTTTAAAAAATCCGATGAAGAGGAAACATAGACACAAAATTAGATTTTAAATGGGGTACATGTGACATCTCTGATATCTAATTTGAAATCAGTGTGAAGTTTTACTCATATTGACTAAATGTGACAACTATCTTCTCTTTTTTCTTAAAGAATTACTGTTACAAAATCATCCCCAAACCAATATAAAAGAATGCTATAGGCATTTAAAAATCTAATGAATACATAACAATGGACACAAACATCGAGCATCAATAGTGGCTGGAAAAAAATTAATTTCTTGAAAATCATTAGCAAAACTCAAGTCATTTCCAAATGAATTTCAGGCAAAATGCTAAGTAATTTTAATCCTTCACCAATGTATGACTAAAAATGTTAATTTCCATCTGTCTTGAGCAATATTCAGTACAAAAACAGTTATTTAGAGAAATGGAACAGTGGTAAAAAAATTGACCTACATCTCACTCGTGCCCATTGTTTTCCAAATGATATTTTGAAAGGCTTTGAAACAGTACATGTACATGTAGTTATTAACTTTCATCCACCATTAACATTTTTGTTGCATATAACATCTTCAGTCTCTTGGCCCCAATTTTTTTAAAAATATTGCCCTATACACAAACCATCAACCTTTCTATAATGACAACCTTCATGGAACCTTTCTATAATGACAACCTCCATAGAACCTTTCTATATTGACAACCTCAATAGAACCTTTCTATAATGACAAAATAAATAGATTGCTATTTTATATGGACCACAAACATAGTTATCAGCTGTAAATTGTCATCTGCAATTATAATAATTTTCTAAGCTTTACTTGTATTGTTACTGAATAATGAAAAGTTTGGTTGTATGGCCTTTGAACAATAATTTTTCTATACTTTAATTGTATTGTTACTGAATAATGAAGAGTTTGGTTGTATGGCCTTTGAACAGTCATTTTTCTATACTTTAATTGTATTGTTACTGAATAATGAAGAGTTTGGTTGTATGGCCTTTGAACAATAACTTTTCTATACTTTAATTGTATTGTTACTGAATAATGAAGAGTTATGTTGTATGACCTTTGAACAATAATTTTTCTATACTTTAATTGTATTGTTACTGAATAATGAAGAGTTTGGTTGTATGGCCTTTGAACAATAATTTTTCTATACTTTAATTGTATTGTTACTGAATAATGATGAGCTGGGTTTTAAGACCTTTCAGTATTTACTTAATAAAATCCAGTGCCATATATGCATCTATTTAAATTGGTAGGTGATACAGTAGCATTGCAAAAATGTCTTCTTTTCAATGTACATTGTATATTGTATAATCATTATATTTGTGGGGAATTAATATTCGTGGATTTCAGCGTTAAACTTATCCACAAAATTAAATGTCTGTTGAAATATTATGTAATATGCTAACAAAAGTGCAAATCTTTGAAATCAAGCCCCGATGAAGTTATATTTTTAAAGTAAAACCACAATATTTTGGTGCCAATGAAATTACATGATTTCACAGTATGTATTTTAAGATGATGAATAAATAGCTTATTTATTTTTTCAGAAGACATGCAAGAAGTTCCTTGACTTAAAAAGACATGCAAGAAGTTCCTTGACTTAAAAAGACATGCAAAAAGTTCCTTGACTTAAAAAGACATGCAAAAAGTTCCTTGACTTAAAAAGACATGCAAAAAGTTCCTTGACTTAAAAAGACATGCAAGAAGTTCCTTGACTTAAAAAAAGTTCCTTGACTTAAAAAAGACATGGAAGATATGTTAGAACTCTGCCAAACTTCAAGGTTTTGATATAGAGGGCGAATGGAAATGGAAATGTGAAAAGTCATTTCAAGGTATGAGACAGGAAATGATTCTTTGAATGATTTTCATGCCAAACTTTATTTAACTGATCTACAGTAGTAGAAACAAGGTAATGCTGGTGATTATTCTCAATATAAGAAATATCAGGTATTGTATATCAATGTTTTATAAGTAAGTATGCTTTAAGCAGTATCTTAGAAAGATATATAGAACATTGAGATAGCCCGTATTAATCATGTCTTTTTGTATCGTTCGCATCAGTATGTTTTCTTTAATATATTTCCTTGATATAATATTTGCTGGCTGCAGTGAAGTTTGCTGTATTTCCACAGTGAATGTTATGATTTGTTTATCTGTTATATAACAGGCTCACAAAGACTTTATTCTCACATGTGGAAGGTGTTACTTCTGCACATATCTCCTGAAGTATATCCACATGAAGGACTTTGATGAGCAGCCAAAAAACCCAGCAATTATCAGCACAATCAAGAAGTGGACCAAATCCGCAACACCCAGCAATTATGAGCACAATCAAGAAGTGGACCAATGCCAAGAAACTGAAGGTTTTAACATAGTGATGAATGAGATTATAGCTGATATATTCATCCCTTTTCAATTACAGGCAAGTCCTCTTTCAGTTAATGTACAACTGTTCACCGTTTTCATGCCAATGGTTAGAACTATTCATTGGCGGGAATGACTACTGACCCGAGTGAGGTACTATTGAATGGGGTACAACTGAGTCAAATATTTCAATGTGAGAGTCTCGAGTCATTCCCAAGGATGAATATTTCTAATCTATGTGAGAGTCTTGAGTCATTCCCAAGGATGAATATTTCTAATCTATGTGAGAGTCTTGAGTCATTCCCAAGGATGAATATTTCTAATCTATGTGAGAGTCTCGAGTCATTCCCAAGGATGAATATTTCTAATCTATGTGAGAGTCTCAAGTCATTCCCAAGGATGAATATTTCTAATCTATGTGAGAGTCTCGAGTCATTCCCAAGGATGAATATTTCTAATCTATGTGATAGTCTCGAGTCATTCCCAAGGATGAATATTTCTAATCTATGTGAGAGTCTCGAGTCATTCCCAAGGATGAATAGTTCTAATCTATTGAATGACAGAAAAGAGTGAATACTTGTTTTATTCTAATAAAACATGATAACAATAAGTATGAAAGAAATGGTATAAAACAAAGACAGAAGTAAGTCTTACATGTAACAAACAAATAAGCAGCAAGCAATGTCGTTTTTGTACAATGTAATCATCAAGTGCTTGTTTTAACGTTTGATTTGAAATGAAGTGGATACATGACCTCAGTATACTATTGCACAGGGAAGAAGATGATGCAATGAACTATTGCACGTCTGCTAGGTAGTATTGAACAGTTACGATGATTCTCTTTTTACTGACTTCTACGGTGAAAGTCATTGAATCATACCTCACAGATTTTAGACCAATCAAAAGCATTGTATAAAGGAATAATGCTCAGGATTCTTTGTTTGCTGTTTTTGGGACTGTATATAGGCCATATCCAAAATAGCCAAAAGATATGTTCTTCTCCTTTGGCCAATAGAAAGTCCCAGTTGCATGCATTGGACAGTGATTGAAGCAGTATTGTTGCCATTGAAACAAGGGATAATTCTTTTCATGATGAAAGCAAACATGCATATATTTGTGTAATATCTGCCTTATGTTTTATTGACACAAATATAAGAATTTACAGACATTTTCATCATTACCAAATTTCCCAACTTGTAGAAAAAGTCACAAAATTTTCCCAATTTGGATGGACCCGATCCCATTCTGAAAATAGGCAGCAAGAGCAATGATTCTATAAATAACTTAATTCTTCCTGCTTACAATAGTTATCTTTAGATAAAAAGGACTATTGTTTTTTTTCTAGTCTTATCGACATTGAATCAAAAACTTGAATTTCAAGTATTTATTCTAAACAATGAATTTAGTTAATATTTAAATATTTTATTGAAAGAAACAAAACTATAACAAATAATAATATGTCCTGTTTTTAGCACTTTCAAGCTGAAACCAATACTAATAAAACAACATTTTGAATGAATTGGATATTACATACCAGGACATTTTTTGGGGGTTATCTAGGTGAAAAATAATGGAATAGTAAAAGTGAATTTATTGTACTATTAAATTTGCAAATAATCTTGTATGTGTTGCTTGAATTGTATAATTCAATAAATTGAAGATTCTGTTTCTGGTTTACAGGAGACAGAGGAAAAGGATGTTATAATGAAAGTCACAGTGTTGTCACATCCACCAACTTCATTCCTATTGAAAACAGAAATATCTGAACAGAACACCATTTACATAGATCTGGAAGTTAATGGTGTAAATATTACTGCCAAGACATCAATGGAGGCCCTGGCATTAGGGTGCTTTATGAACATTGTAAATCCAGCATTGACCATCAAACTTGAAGAAGTAGAATGCCCTATCAGAGATGATCCTAACAATTATGTTATGAATTGTATGCAATGGTACTTTGTTATCATTCAGATGAAGGATGCAGTTCATGAAGGCTTTATAAATAGAATAAATATTATTCTTAAATAAATGATACCCTTCTTCTATAGTCATTCACATCTATCAAAGTACATGACAGAGTCTATTGATTTCATTTCTATAGTCATTCACATCTGTCAAAGTATATGACAGAATCTATTGATTTCATTCTGAAAATAGAGCATACCTTGTCACAACAACTTACACTGAAAGTAAGAGCTGCATCTGTTGTAAATCCTACCAGTGGAAAGGGTCAGAGCAAGGCTGCTGATTTACATAAAGAAAATGAAGTTCAATTGTTGAAAACACTCATATGTGGATTGGATGCAAATAAAACAGAAAAATCATTAGTTTATGTTACCAAAGCAGCAGCTGTAATATCTGATATTAGTGATAATTTTGACAACATGTTGAAAGTAAAATCTTTGAAAACAATGCATAAAGTGAAAAGCAGTGAAGATGACATATAGGTGATCATGGATAAAGTGAAAAATTGAGACATTTGGACTGTTCAACACCAACGTGTGCTGCAGCAAAAAGTATCCAGGACACCATTTGATTTTGATAGATCAAATTTTACCTTAGCAGTACAGAGAATAGTGAAACGTTTGTTAAGAGACCTTCCGATTATCCTTGACAAATCTGATCATGACAGTGACTAAAGCAGTTGTTGGTATTGAATGACATGAACAGCGGTCAATTTAGCCGCTGGCCTTTGGCCATTGACTTTTTGTTAGGACCAGTTAATGTTTGAATATATTTACCCACCAGGCCAGTAGCTATTTGGGTTGTTTTATGTCTCTTACTTTTGATTTGTGTGACTTATCCGTGAACTTTGTACTTGTACATCAATTAATAATAAGACAGCATACCAAGTCAATATGTTACATATGTTAAATGACATCCCTGTAACTTAGTAATTATCATATTGGCCCTGTTAATTGCTAGTATGTAACCAAATATTGTGTTTTACCAATTAATTATCTTCAAATATGTATTGACATACTTAAAATGTCAAATTATTTTCTTTGATACACATAGTGTTTTAATGTCACAGCAGTGTATGGAATGCTTAAGTGAGATAATGTTCCAACTTGACATGTAACAAGGTTATTGTTCTGGGCAAACTGACATTTACAATTGCCAGTTTTACACATTATACCAATTTTCATGATTGATGACAATAACAATAGGTACAATAACAATGCTTCCTTTATGACAGTTTTCATACCACACAATGTATTCTAAAATATGGTTTCTAAAATATTTGTTATTCTGTAAAAGTTCACAGTTAAAACTGTTCATAATGTGTTTCCCAAATATACTGGGTTTTTTTGTTCTAAACAAAGTCAGTGTTTCATCTTTATTAGGTAATCATTATCACATGTTGTTCCAATTCAGGTTAACATTAATCTTCACATATGGAAAGTAACATAAGTTTCATATTCACAAATTTAAAACTTTGCTATTAAATTTGGTGTCAGTTTCTCCAGCAAATAAAATCACATGAATAATACCCAACCTACATAAATATAGACATACATAAATATAGACCTACATAAATATAGACATGCATAAATATAGACATGCATAAATAGACATACATAAATACAGACATACATAAATATAGATATACATAAATACAGACATAAATGTAGACATACATAAATATGGACATACATAAATATAGACATACATAAATACAGACATACATAAATATAGACATACATAAATACAGACATAAATGTAGACATACATAAATATGGACATACATAAATATAGATCTACATAAATATAGACATACATAAATACAGACATACATAAATATAAACATACATAAATACAGACATACATAAATATAGACATACATAAATACAGACATAAATGTAGACATACATAAATATGGACATACATAAATATAGATCTACATAAATATAGACATAGATAAATATAGACATAGATAAATACAGACATAGATAAATACAGACACACATGAATACAGACATACATAAATATAGACATACATAAATATAGGCAATGATCAAACTGTGCTCCACTAGCTTACCAAGATGTTATACAAAAGATAATGAAGGACTGTATCTGCATAACAATTACCATGTTTGCACTGAAAGTACTATTCATGAAACCTGCATAGATTCACATTCCTTTTTACAGTTACAGCAACAATCACTAACAGGTCCAGTAAACACTACACTTTCAAACCCAAATGCATCACTAGATGAAGCCTTAAGCATGTAAAGTGAAACTCCGCTATAACGCGATCGTGGCGTGGCTCCCAAAATTTCATATATTCATTTGCACATGAATTTGTTTTTTTTTAAAGTACGAGAAATAGTGTATAAAATGTGTATATTATAGTATCATTTTGGGGAAGAGATCGTGTATGAATTCGAGTATAATACGTTTGTGGCGTGGTTCCTGAAATTTTATATACATGTACATGTATTTTTCTCGTAAACAGAAAAATTTTTTTTTTTTTTAAATACAAGAAATAGTGTATAAAAAGTTTATTATCATTTTGGGGAAGAGATCATGTATGAATTAGATCGTGGCGTGGCTTCTGAAATTTAACAATTTCACCAATTTCTTGAAGTGTTATGCCAAAATAAACATTATCGGAAATGTTACTTATTACTGATCCATGAGTAAAGTCAGTAAGTCTTCTTTCTGTTTGTCTTCAATTCATTCTGTATACAATCATTGCTCAAACAATAGCCGACATGTTTTTCTTCTTTAACTACATACACAACCGATCATCAGACAATGTGGTGGTTGATAAAAGATTCTCATGATTAACATCAAAAAACGTAAACCGCCAACATGTGTGCTGGACTTAAATTCATCCTGTAACAACCAAGCGCCAGACAATGCGGTGGTTGATCAAAGATTGTCATATGTGGGTGCTTACGTAGAGACTGAGCTTGGGCGGTGAGATCAAAGATTGTCATATGTGGGTGCTTATGTAGAGACTGAGCTTGGGCGGCAAGATCAAAGATTGTCATATGTGGGTGCTTATGTAGAGACTGAGCTTGGGCGGCAAGATCACAGTGAGTTCAAATAACCACTCTCTGTTACTTGGCACTGAACAATGATCAAACTCGTGGCTCAATCAAAGGGTTGTCATGTGGGAAAACAAAGACGGATCGATATCAGATAGTAAACGGTGTTGCTACCCTATTCATGCTCTATATTAGATGTGTATACGTTGTTCTCTGAATGAAGTAAAAGATAGTAAAACCCCGCAATATTGCAACCCCGCTTTTTCCACGATCAAATTTTATCTTCAGTTACAAGTTACATGAATTTAGGAAGCAAACTTACCATTCAGCAATCATGTGAACCTCATCAATAACAATGGCACAAACTCTCTCCTGGTATAAAGCAGATCTCAGTATGGCTGATACTGTTTTGTTTCAATAGCAGACTCAGGATGAACATAAATTAGGTGATAATGTCCTCTATTTATGTCATCTAAAATCACTGTCTTTGGCAATATGGGTACAGGTCATTTTGGCACAAAACCAGTTCGTTCCAGGTCAATTCAGCCCAAAGGCTATGTTTGGTCATGTCGTTTCAGTCCACATATGTTTTATACAGAAATAATGTTGAGCAACAAAGTGCCAGTGATCATAGTGACATATCAGCTGATTATGTATTTTATGAAAAAAAAAACCAAAGTAAATTAACAGTGGCTGATTTGGACCAGGCTTATTCAGACCAAATTACGGGCTGATTTGGATCATGTGAAATATTATTAAGTGTCATCTTAGCTTTAAATGTGACATTTACAGTTGTTTAAAATATTATATTTCTCATTATTCCCAGGTATATTGAGTAGTTCAAAACTGCATTTAAGGAAAAAGAAAATCGATTTTACTTGAGATGATGGCATTTTTCTGTATACAAATCAAATGAAATAATGTAAAACTGTTTATCTTGCATTGCCAATTTAATAGCGAAATATTTTCAAAGCAGTTTATTCACCTTTTGCATGAAATTGAAATCATTGTTTTATTTTATTAAGGAAAAATATGATTACCAACAATGAAAAAAATCTTGAAAAACAGGGCCCATGCAGTGACATTTTTTCATCTATATATATTGGTCAGACTAATTTAATGCTTTTGTTAGATTTATGTAGAATTTATCTTTATACTGTATATTACACAATATACTGATAGTCCTAAATAACACTTATACATATAATAAAAATGAAAATGGGATCCTGTCAAATATTTATAATTTAATTCAATACAATAAGTCTATATTCTGCTGATCTTGTGTACCTCGTATTAATTAAAATAACAAAAATGATTGCGTAATGAGAATGGTGGTTTTAACTCTTTGGAAAGATAAAATATATGTTAGTAATCTTTTTATAAAGTACTGTATATTATTTGTTTTATCTCAATTCCTAATGTATCATTTAATTTTATACAAATTACTAACACTGAATTGATTGATGCCTCTATAAGTACACATCATATTATCACTGTCTGTTTCATACTTTATTTTATCAGTATTTAATTGCAAACAACAATAGTGAGATCATCTTACCATTAATATGCTAAACTGTCTGAACACCATTCTGGGAGAGAGAGAGAGAGAGAGAGAGAGAGAGAGAGAGAGAGAGAGAGAGAGAGAGAGAGAGAGAGAGAGAGAGAGAGAGAGAGAGAGATGTTTAGGTAAAAGATCATTAATTGGAAAATTTGAACTGATTTGAACTGCTGAACGTACATGGAAAATAATATTTAAACAAATGTAAATATCACTGTTAAATCCAAGACGAAACTTAATAATATTTAACATGGTCCGAATCAGACTGTAATTTGGTCCGAATCAGCCCGTGATTTGGGCCGAATCATCCTGCTCCCCAATACAGACCATCGCATGCAAGAAAAAAAAAAAGTTACTTGACTCGCATCGGAAAGAGACAAGGATATTCCAAATAGACACAGCGTAAAAAAAAAAAAAAAAAAAAAAAAAAAAAATACAATCTGCGCCATCGTAGCTAAGTAAGCGCCTCTGCTCTCTGCCTATTTACTATCAAATTTTGGATATTATCCCGCAGCCAACCAGCTCGGAGGACATGTCTGTACGTTAAGGGTAACAAAATAGTTCCAAACATTTGGCCCCATTACTTTGTTTATTTTCATTACTTGCTAAGGTCAATTCAATATATGTCTTGATTGCAATCAAAACTAAGTAATATTCTTTTAAAAAAGTGTGTGAACACGTGATTTTGCAAACCGTAAAATTATTGAAGCACGTCTGTTGTCAAATCTTCAGTATCGGAGGTGCGTAGTTTTGCATGTTGTCAAGCTCTTTAATATCGGAGGTAAGTAAATCTTGCATGTAGTCTGCAATCCCATAATGCCCGTATATTGTGTATTGGAAAAAAAAAATAAAGACGACTGTTATTTTTTGGGAGAAGATCTCCTTTGATGTGGGAAATGAAACTGGACTATATTTATGACGTCTTATTATTGAAATGTCGCAGATGATAGTGTTCCATGGCTAGTCTTATTAGCTACATATTTAGCACACTTTCTAGAGATAATGCTAATGACGATTCAGCCAGCGAGAAAGCCCGAATATGGGGCACAAATACAAGGTTGCCACGCTACTCCCTATTTTCGATGAAAGTTTTGACCTTTATCAGTTTTTTTTAAAAGTCATACTCTCATTCTGTCTCAGAAGCCAGGTTACAGCTATTTGGGAACAAAAAATAAAAACTGTAAAAGTTATTTGAGACGACTGTTTTGTCAGTACAAAACCACATACACATTTAGTCCTGGTTTCTTCTGACCTTATATATATATATATAGAGAGAGAGAGAGAGGTAGATAGACATAGCAATAAAACATAAGTTGTAACCTCATTGAATTGATATTCATGTGTTTATGACAGCATCCCAAGTTGCGACAGAAGATTCAGAATTTGAAAGTCTAAATGGTCATCCTCTGATGACCTTCACAATCATAATGCAGAAAGTATAAAAATCACACTAATACTTTCTAATTACAAGAATATACAGTTGTCCACCTCATGAGAGACCAGGTCCTTCTCAAGTGAGGCTACTGCTTTTTAAGGTCATCTTGACCAATACTTAAGTGCATATCAGCATGCTCATTTAGACACCTTGATCTGAATACAATATTCATTGTTGTTCTGAAATTTAATACTAATGTAGATTTACTGAAATGTGTTCATTCCTGAAGGTTAAGTGATCTGCACCTTAGTTGTCATAGGGTTCTCCATAAGATTTTGAAAGTTGCAGTCCAGGACTCCTTCCATGGAAAAATTTGAAGTCCCAGCCCTACAACTAGGGTTCCAATAAGTATACTTATTTTTCCATCCAGTAAGTCAGAATATTATTTGTGTATTTTTGTGTCACCAATATATATGTCATCAGATTGCTAATGGTCATTCATTGTGAAATATTTAGTATCATAATAAAATGAATGAAAAATTAGGACAGTTGATAACCGTGATTGTTTCAGATGTTGCAACTATTACAATTCTAAATGCCTTTACCTTGCCATTCTTTAATTTTGTGTGCAGCTAGATGGAATCAAGGAAGAGATTACACTTTCTTTTCTATATTTTATTTAATTTGCTTAATTCCATTTCAAATCAATACATTTTCAAAGACACTGGAAGAAGAAACAAATGACCATATTCCATTGACTTTTTTCATTTATCTTTAAACAATACAGCATACTACATTAATTAAAAAAAAATCTCCACAGTAGGTTTAGGATCAAAATCCTTAACTTCCAGACTGTTCTAGACCTGAAGTTCCTTTGGTTGCCATTGCATTTTATTTCTCACAGTTGCGATACTATGTGGATAAAACTAATAATTTTCCATTGTTTTCTCATTTTTCGGCCCATGGGAATGTCCTATTCCATGATTCAGTCTCTTTGGTGTTCTGTTTTCTTTATGAAAACTAGATTCATCTACTAATTTACGTTAGCCAATCTCGCAAGAATCATGCTCATCTGTGGCCTTCTGTTTGGCACCAAAGAAATTATGTAAAGTTGTTATCAGAAAAGTACACATATGATCAATCAGACGAAAGTATATCTGTACCTGACATAGAAAAACAGCTGATTTTACGACAGTTTATGTCAATTAACATGGGAGTTCATATTCCTCCGAGAAACAAAACAAGTCCTAAAATCATGGCACTATTTTTCTAAATACTGTATATAATAAAATGCAAGTGTTTCATACACACATGTAATTAGTCTTTTGATCACAATGATCATTAAGAACTGACAATCCATTAACAGCTGTCTTAATCTCCTTGTCTGCTAAGATCTAACCTATGCGGTTTCACGTAGCTTTAACTTTGTTTGACACTACATGCTTGGTACTCATTTTGTTGAAATGGATCAAATAAAAGATATTTTTGGCCAACAAAAAAAACTTGTGTACTGAGGACTCAGCTCTTGGAATTTTCATGCGTCCAAAAATGAAAAGTATGCATTCTTTTACTCTGATTTTGGCATCATGGAGAACCCTGTGTTATCACAAAACTGGGAGAGCCAAACAAAAATTTATTGATTGCATTGAAGTTTTACAACAGCAGTCGAACACTAAATGAAGTCAAGAAATATGGACATCAGGTCTGACCAGTGCAGGGGTTGGTATAAATTTTTTCCAATATGAGGTACTTTCATTGTGACACAATAGCGCATGACATTCAGTCCGGTTTACACTGGATCCATTCTCTTGGCTGACCATGTAAAAAACTGTCCACATAGTTACCTACATACAACTGAAATAGTCAGTACCATTATGCCTACATGATGTGTATGACGTGTAATTTAAAAATCTATATTTTAAAAAATTTTCTTCCTCATGAGTGGCCACCTTCTTTATGTGGTCAGTTTTTCAAAGCTGTAGGGGTAGCCTTATAAGAGGGGGACCACTATACCCTGTTTTACACTAAAAACATTAAGTATACACAATTTAATTCACAGTATGTTACTCCTATTCGATTGTGAAACTATTGGTTCCTATCTTTACTTATGACTAGTCTTCTTTACAACCTGTTTAAAGTGACCAGTCTAATACATTATCTATGCAATCAACCTCAGTTAAAGGTCTGGAGACAAATAAAACTACTTTCATAAATATATGGATAAGGCTTGATTAATAATGAATTAACTATTAGCAGAAGAAAATAAGGCCCTTTATCAGGTAATTAGACACCCTTTATCAGGTAATTGAGGCCCTTTTTCAGGTAATTTGAGGCCAGGGAATATGTTGAGAGATGGTGTAAAGAACTCCAGATAGTGAATTCTAATGGCTGGCTTGAGGTAGAAGCAGATGACGATGACTGTTGACAGACTATACTAGATATACTATTAAATATAAGATCATACTCTTTTGTAATTACTCTTTAATTTTCTTTAACTAAACTGTCACTTTTTGCCTTCTACTGTTAATTCCCCACTCAATGGATATCTTCTCTCAGTGTATAAAGCAATCAAATTATTAGGACTTAAGAAATTACAATTTTAAATGAGGTCAAAAATGTTAAAGTAGGTTGACCTATGGCAGCTAAAGTATTATATTCACTTGGAGCACTGTATAAATAGTCTTATGTTGATACAGCATTGTTTAGTCATATGATTGCCAATTAATAAAAAGAAATTAAATTATGATCATCCTTTTCTCTATGTAGATTGTTGGTATCACATGATTGTTTGACCTCTGACATCAAGAAAAATGTAGGCCATGAGATTCGGATCATGTGAGCAAGCAGTGTGAGAAATTGCCTCGTATAAGGTCTATTTTGTAATTTTGGTTTGTGTCAGTTTTAGTAAAGTGATAAAATATGTTTCAACTGCTCTGAGAAGCTAAATTGTCAATTTCAGGCTGATAGGGTTTGATATCAGGTTGAGTAAAGTGACTACCATATGCTGCTACTGTCTGTTTTCTGTGAATTCCATGCTTTTGATGGTGGATGTATTGTAATCTCCCAAACCAACATAACTGTCTGAATATCTAACACAGGGGAGAAATGTCAGGGGAAACTTGGACTAATAAATTCAGTGAAACATCACAATAAACATCATGATGTCATGCTTCTGTCTGTGGCTAGTAGAAATTAATATTTGACATAGTAATTAACATATATTTAAAAAAGTTTTAAAGACATTTTACTTATTTGAAATTTTTTTCACATATCTAAAATTCTATTGCACGTATATAAAATTCTTTTCTTTGTATATAAAATAAATCAATTGTTTCACATATTTAGAAAATAATGTTATGTCCTTCCATTTGTTTGGCGATTCCCTATTTTGTTTCAGCCCAATACAATTACCAAACATTGTAAATAACTTGCATCTTTTGCAAAGGAGAAATCCTCTGATTTTGAACATCAAAGGTCAAGGCCACAGAGACCGAAATAAGGAAAACTGTTTCCACACAAAAACTTGACTTGTATACCAAACACCTTGACCAAACTTCATAATTTGCTTGCATTTGAGATAAGATAGACACCTATTAATTTTGAGTTCAAAATATCAAGGGTCAAGGTCACAGTGATTCTAAGAATAAAAATGGTTTCTGCATTGCATCTTAAGTACTTTATTATCTTCTTTGACCAAAGTTTGTGGATGGCTTGCATTCAAACAAGGAAGGGACATAAAAGACAAGATCAGAGGGACTCCAAGAAGAAAATGGTTTCCACAAAATAACTCAAGTCCTATGCCACTAACCATAAACAAACTTTTGGATGGTTTGCATTCAAGGCAAAAAGGCACCAATCAATTTTAGGGTAAATAGGTCAAAGGTTGATGTCATCAAGACTGTTAAAAGAAAAATGGTTTCCGCAAAATAACTAGAGTGTTGTGTCTTTTACCCTGACCAGAATTTGTGGATGGCTTGCATTTAAGACGAGGAAAAAGATCAATTATCAGATCAATGAAAGAGGATTTTGCATACAAGAAATATAATAATGCTATTTACCATGTGACAAGCATATAATGCACTGCTTTTGTTACTCTTATCACATATGCAAAAAGAATTTCACAAATCTGAAATAAAGTCTTGTGCAGTAAAACCTGTAAACAGCATCCACCCATGGGGAAAGGCCAAACTGATCTTTGCACACAGGTGACCTCTGAATGCAGGTTCCCCTTTCAGACTAGGTTTTTGAACAAATACCATGCATCAAATTATGATTCTTCTTCTTCTTCTTTTGATGTTATTATTATTATTATTATTATTATTATTATTATTATTATTATTATTATTTCAGACAAATGACATAATTTCCTATTCAAAGAATTCACCATATAAATTCATCATTTATAAATTCTTGTGGAAAAAGGTTTCATTCATAGATTTCTTCAAGTTTTCCCTCTGTCAATTATTCATATATATTTTGTTTACATATAATACAGTAAGGAGGTAGCTAGCTCAGATGCTTGTCTCTTGCAGCTGGAGTCAGGTCTCTCAAAAGTAACAGACCTAGACCAGATGTAGAAAGTATAAACTCATTGACTGACAGGTCATCTTTGTTCAAAGACTGGTGATGCCTATATTAAGTTGAAACACTGTTCCCATCATGTATTTACTATCAAATGTGCATGAGTTTTTGTTCTTGGTTCAGTGTTCTTGCATAATTTAGCATTCCTTTACAATTTGGAACCAAGAGTATATCATATATGCAGTAGTGACTATAGTGCTGGTCCATTATATGTTCTTGGATTAAAATGAGTAACCTAATGTTTAAATGCCTGTTGACATTTTTATCTCAAAAATTGGATGGATATTTACTAAAGATCTGGCACTATATGACTCTTCATTTTTTACTGATCACATTGCATTTTGTACAACTAGATTTATGGAGTTTATGCAGACTTTCCCATAGTATTATATTACTTTACCTGTTTTATTTTACTTGCAATAATTACAATAAACTTATCTGACAGTAATGAACAGTGTTTGAAAGCTGAATTTGATTTTTCACATTATAAACAATACATAGGTAGCGCTTAGTACGACTTTGATTCCCCGAGTATTATTATGCAGTAAATACTGATTGAAATTGTTGAATATGTCAAATTTTATAAACTAAAGCAAATTCAGGGTAAAAAACGAGTTCTCAATTAATCTTTTCTGATGAATATATTTAGTATGGTCATGAGTGCATCTCCCCCCACCCACCCAAAGGGGGGTGGGGAGGGGCTATAAGATTGATGATTGACCTCAAGTATGTACCATAACAATGAATTTCCAAGCAGTATTGTGGCTTTAATTCAAATTCTTAAAATAAAATTGGAGAGATTAGCTAGTTTAAAGTTACACTGACAGATTGACTTGAGTATGGTAAATATATGCAAGAAAAGGCATGTTTACACATCAATTCAGATGACATGTATTTACCTAAACAATGCCTTTCTTGGGGGAAAACAAATGCTTCATTTGCATCGTCAATACACTTGTGTGACTGCTTTAAGCACCAAGAAAACACTGTTGGGTTAGGAATTACCTGACTGTTGATGGTGGAAAGTTGGTGACCGTTTAATACATGATTTTTTATACATGAAATTTTATGAGGGGAAATGTGAATGGCTATAGACACCAGATAACTGCTAAATAATGGTGACCATTAGGGCTGATTTAACTGTATGTACATTTCTTTTTCACATGTGTAAAATTCTTTTCTTACATATGTTTAATAAAAAATAATTGATTACACATTTGTTAAAGACTGTTTTCCATATGTAAATTCTTTATTACATATGTGAAATAAAGTCAAACTATTTTACATATGTCAAATTCCTTTCACTTAGTGTATGTTTGAAGGAATTTTACATTTTTAAAATACAAAAATGGCTTATTAATGTTTCTGGCCACTATGTTTTGATAATTATATATGTGATATATTCGTTCATGTCATTCCAATTTTTTTTAAGGGAGAGGGATTTATGTAAGTGTTCTATGCTTGATTCACAATCCAAAGATAATTTCTTTGTAACATTTATTGAATGATTCAGTAAAATAATGTGTAAACCTATGTTTCCAACAGTATATCATAGATTTTCCTACAATAAAATGTGGACATTTGACTGATTTGATGGCCTTCTGCTGTGACATGTGTGTTAGAATGCTACGTTTCTAGTGTGTGAACTGTCTTTGAATTATTGTTGTGTATTTCAGGAACCTGTGGAAGGTGTTTAAGAAGTACAAAGATCAACAGGATCATGTTCCCATACAGAAGCTACGACTGGCATGTAATGAACTTGGTCTACTACCCTCCAAATGTCAAGGTCAGTGTTATCCAGGAACAACAATACTGTATATACTCGTGTATAAACCGGGTCCAAATGCAAACAACATAGACCCTGATCTACCATTGCATAATGTGCCAGCAGATCAGGGTCTATGTTGTTTAGTCTGATTAGTCTCTACAAACTGTTTAGACCCAGATCTTCTGGTGCATTATGCGATGGCAGATCTGGATCTATGCAGTGTGCCGTTGGTTTATACAAGTATATACAGTATGTACAATCATTACCTAATTTACAATCAAATCTAACTTCAGGACAAAAAAACCCACAAAAATTTGATGCACAGAGATCAAATTAGATTGAATTTTATCACTCATATCAGAAATTTTGTCCTTAATTTTTAACATGAAACTGTACATGTGCTTTTATTTTAAGAAAAGTTTTAAATTTTAACTTTTTTAGGCTTAAAATGTACTGATATAGAAATGTGTGATGCGGTCAAATTGATCGTGAAATCAGACACCTCTCTCTTTCTTTTTCTCTCTCTGTCTGTCTATCTGTCATATGTTGTCTGCCTTATTTGCATATGTATAGTGAAACCTGCTGTAGTGGATACTTCATTCTAAAGGACACCTGTCTTTAAAGGACAACATTTATAGATGAGGCCTAAATGAAAAAAAGCTTTGTTTCTGGTTGTCTGATTGACCCTTTTATTGTCTGCTGACCCTATAAAATTTTCTGACCATAAAAAAATCTGGATCTTCCGAGTGTTGTGACCAGTTGAATTTTAATTTCATTTATTAAAGGTAACAGTATTAGACATCATACTTCCAAATATTTTTAAGTGCCTAATTTACATAAACTAGAAAGCATGATACAGTTTGATTACCTTTGCACACTGCTCGTTAATCATGGTTGGCTTCCAAGTTAAATCAAAACAAAGGCAGATTATTTACATAATTATAAAGAGAGTGTACATCAAACCATCATTGAGTAATACTGACAAGGTCTTTTTCAAAGGAATGAAATTAGGTCATGCAACCATTGTTGACTTCCAGTAAATGGAGGGGGGAAAATGACAGGAATTTGTGCCATAATGGGAGGTATTTAATGTTGGGGTGGAGGGTAGGAAGGCTCTAGAAATAACACATAGCCACTCTACCCTCCACTTCAGCACCAAATCCTTCCATAATGACCCAAATCCCTGTTTTAAAAAAATGAGGGTAAAAAATCTTTTTTTACATGACCGACACATATTTTTTTTTTAGGATGAAACCAGAAACATATTTTGTTAGGTCTGACTTTTTATAGTTAACATACATATTTCACCTTTACATAAAGGACACCAGTCTGTAAAGAACAAAACTGTATGCTGTCTTGAGTGTCTGCTATAGACAAAGGTGTGGAAACATATGGTGTCCTGCAGCTGGGGACAAATAAATTTTAGCTTCAGAAAACCAAGCTTCTTAAAGCTTGGTCCCAACCAGATTCTGGCTGCCAGTAGTTTATAAGCAGTGTGTTTACTTTGATGTAAGGTCAGTAATAGTGGGCTCCAAATTGTTTTTTCATCCCCAAAACTCAGCCAAATATTAAATTGTGTGCCATAATGTGTATTCATTGACATGTCCTATTAGTATAGCTCTAATTTTCATGAAGGATTAATATTATTGGAGCATAAAGTTGTGCATAAAGTTCAATTATGTAAGCAATGTTTCATTTCTGCTACATGTATGCAGTGTATATTCTCTTGAGGAATTTTCTTTGCATAATAATTAACAAGCGATTTGAACAAATAACCATTTACTTACTTGCCTCTTAGCTAATTGCTTACCAGCTGAGTTTTGAACCGGAAAATAATCTTTTTTTTTCATCATTTAAGTAATTGGTAAAAGCTGTCAGTCAGGATTTGTTTTCTTTTCTTTGTGAAATGTTACATGGCTAAATAAATAATATTTTATATACCTGGTCTCTTTGTTAAAATATGGTAGTTTTTCATCTCTTCTGTTGAGCTGATAAAGTCCCAATTACCAAAACAAAATACAATTGAATAAAAATGTATTTTTATTTCATATTAGAAGAGATTTTGATACTAAAATGTTGCATTCTAAATCAAGTTGCTCTTAATTTAGTAATTGTTTTAAATCTGTGTGCACTGCAAGTGACAAACAGAAAGCTGATTTATAGTGCAACTGAAGACATGAAAATTTGAGACAACCAGATAGTTTAGTTGGGCAGCCAGACAGATTATTTGGAAAGCCAGATAGATTGTTTGGACAGCCAGCTAGATTGTTTAGGCAATCAGACTGTGAAGCCTGGTTGCCTGGTGGGAAACCATGCTTTTTCTGGTCTTGAAATTGGCACTAGCAAGCTAGCATTTGTCTACTTAAAATTCTGAAATACTAGCTGAAAAATATTTAAATTAAAAGTTTCCTGCTAGTGCTATTTTTAATTTTTTTTTTCAAAATATGAAAAATGCTAGTGGACATTAAAAATGGCCTGAATTTTGCTGGTTGAAAATATTACAACTATTAAAATGGTGCTAGTACTGTAAAAAATTAAAGCTCTGTTTTAGAAAATGACTAGTTTCACTTTGCTTATCATTTAAGAACTAAATTTCTGGCTCTCCTTTTGTTTCCAGTTTATGAGATGGTACAGTGTGCAGTAGAGTATGGTAGCCCATGTGAGCCAGACCACATCACATTTGGGGAGTTCTGTGTTCTCATCTCAGAACTTCAGAGCTATTACTCACTGAGGTAAGCCAAATGGTGCTATACCACTCTGTAAAGTATGGTAGAACATGTGAACAACACTAGTTTTAGCTGCATAATTTTCATTCTAAGGGATGCACTCTGTAGACATGATACCCAGTCAAATTCACATAAACTTGCACAGCCTATAAAATATAAAGGTGCACATTTGGTGCCTTTTTTAAAAAAAAAACTATTTGATAAGTCTGTGATGAAAATTCATCAACAAAGTCACTTTTCATGAAGTTTCATCTCAACAAAGTACAGTCGTCCCTCATTATAAAGCCCCTCAGAATAATGCAGTCCCTCATATAACAGGTTTGAGCTGGATTCATGATATTGGCTTAATTTCATTTTTTTAAAGTTAATTGCAGACAAAAACCAAATAAAACTGCAGTTTTACATTGTGAAATACCCTATTTTTGTGCTTTTGTGTTTTAAATATATCTTATTATGGCAAAGCTCTGATTGTACCATCATTAATAGGTGACCATGCTTATAACACAATGCAAACTATCATAAGCTGTGCTATTATGAAAACCACTGTATGATCAGGACATGACAATTCCTATTATAAAAACAAGAACAACAATTATAGTTTTGAGACATATTTTCATGAATCATCCATACGGGGGTAGTGTGTCAATATTGGGATTGTAGTCCCTTGATTGTGCAGTGAGTAAATGCACTTCATTTGTATGATGACATTACATTTTTGGAAACCTCAGTCTTATTTCTGTCATGACTGTTCTGATGGTGGTGGTGGTGGTGTGGGCATCAATGTTAAGTTTTTGCATTTAGCTCAGTTTCTTAGACATAATGTATGTACAGTCATAAAACTTGAGGGTGTATTCATTGTTGAGGATACTGCTTATCACAGGCAAAAAGGAGGGCACAGTAACCTACTTTTTATGCTCCAGTGATTGTATTAAGTGTTTGCATTTAGCTCAGTTTCTCTGACACTGTTGTATGAACAGTCATGAAAGCATCCTGGTTTGAAGGGTCTTCAGTTTTATGCAAAGAATTTCAATCAGTCATTAAATATTGCTGCTGTAAAATATAAAAACCTTTAAATGACTTTTTCTTAAATACTAAATATGATCCGATATGACTGCTATTACTAAAAATGTGAAAACATCTTCATGACTTCTTCTGAGACCAAATTTGTCATAAATTATCCTTGATTGAAGGGCTTTTAAATTTATACAAATGTTGCCAATCTGCTATTAAATATGGCAACTGTTACTAAAACCAGTAAAACCATTAAAACTCTATCTAAAAAACCTCTCACCAGAATTGGACAGATTGCATTCTACAGCTGATGCTAATCTGCCATCAAAACATTTAAACAATTTTGTCTCAAAAACCACAAAACAGAATTTGACCAACTTGGACAGAAAACATCCTTGCATGAAGGTCTTCAATATTGGACAAATGATGATGATGTGCCATCAAATGTGGATGAAGATACAAACCCCCCCCCCCCGAAAAACCTTGAAACAATTGTTTTTGTGACATATTTGATGTTGTCTTTTATTGTGTATGGCTTAATATCAAAATTAATCTATCTGCATACATACATACATACATACATACATACATACATACATACATACATACATACATACATACATACATACATACATACACACACACACACACACACACACACACACACACACACACATACATACATACATACATACATACATACATACATACATACATACATACATACATACATACATACATACATACATATTTATACTTAGTAATGACATATGATGTGGAGTTTCAGCATTAGCCTTGAATTTATAGAAACTTCAATATTAGGATCTGGGTTTATTCTAGAACTGAAAATATTGGGGGAAATTCTCCCCGCTATTTAAAGAGAGTAGGGAATTTCCTGAATATGGGAGGGATTTAATGGGGAAATAAATGTTGTGCTTGAAAATATAATGATTTTTGTAAAAATTTGCATGAATCCTGCTAGCACACATCCTAGAATAGACCTTTTAAGACGGGGAATTTATATGAAATATAGATATAAAATAATAGACCTTTTAAAATGGGGAATTTATATGAAATATAGATATAAAATAATAGACCTTTTAAGACTGGGAATTTATATGAAATATAGATATAAAATAATAGATCTTTTAAGACTGGGAATTTATATGAAATATAGATATAAAATAATAGACCTTTTAAGACTGGGAATTTATATGAAATATAGATATAAAATAATAGACTTTTTAAGACTGGGAATTTATATGAAATACAGATATACAATAATAGACCTTTTAAGACTGGGAATTTATATGAAATATAGATATAAAATAATAGACTTTTTAAGACTGGGAATTTATATGAAATATAGATATAAAATAATAGACTTTTTAAGACTGGGAATTTATATGAAATATAGATATAAAATAATAGACTTTTTAAGACTGGGAATTTATATGAAATATAGATATAAAATAATAGACTTTTTAAGACTGGGAATTTATATGAAATATAGATATAAAATAATAGACCTTTTAAAACGGGGAATTTATATGAAATATAGATATAAAATAATAGACTTTTTAAGACTGGGAATTTATATGAAATATAGATATACAATAATAGACTTTTTAAGACTGGGAATTTATATGAAATATATATATATAAAATAATAGACCTTTTAAGACTGGGAATTTATATGAAATATAGATATAAAATAATAGACTTTTTAAGACTGAGAATTTGTATGAAATATATATATATATAAAATAATAGACCTTTTAAGACTGGGAATTTATATGAAATATAGATATAAAATAATAGACTTTTTAAGACTGGGAATTTATATGAAATATAGATATAAAATAATAGACCTTTTAAGACTTGGAATTTATATGAAATATAGATATAAAATAACTTTGGTGCTATTGGTGGTAACTTACTGTAAACTTGTAAACTTTGACATCATTTTGCTCAGTAACATTACTGCAGAGTTTTGCAGTTTTGACGTGAGTCAGTGGAACTATAATTTCTGCCTCTTGAGCATGGATTAAGATTGAGTATGAAATAAGTACCAAGATAAAGTCTAGTCTTTTACTTGAAAAGTTTACCAAATTCTAGGTTAGAAAACTCTGAATTTATCATTTTGGGAACGGGAAAAATATACAACATGATATAACACATCTGTTGAAATCTTCGCAACATTGTTCTGCATTCACTATCAATCACATATATTATCCCCATGCTGGGAATTTTTCATGAAAATTGACACACATGATTTAATGAAGAAATAAAGGTAGGGCTTGAAAATATAATGCACTATTTTCACACATTCGGTTGCTTTTTCAGCACCTTATTTTTTTTTAGAAATTAGCCTGAACATGCAGTCCTGTGTCTTAGAATAGACCCTGTATGACTGGGAATTTACATGAAATATCTTGGAATTTTTCATGACTATTGATACAAAGAATTTAAAATTATTTTGGTTATTGGTAAGTTCATCATATTAAATATTTATTGCTGACTGATTGAAGTGAACTGCATCTCTATTAAATTTCTGGCAAACACACTGAAACTTTAACTTGAAAATGAGACATCAGTTCTTCTTAAATTGTGTTAGAAAAGATAAGTTCTAGAAAACAATTATAGTCAAGGCATTTCAATATCATTTTTGCTAAATTTTATGGAGTCCAAAAACAAACAATGTCCACGAATATGCAGAAAATATAGTAATGCAAATCTGTGTCAAATGCCATATGATGAAATATGCTTAAATGATTTCAGTACATAATTATATATTGAAGTGTGCCAACAGCAGCCTGCCATTCTGCATTGAAGACAATATTATCAAAGATATAAGATTGGCGGGGGTATGTAATGAGGTTTCAGAACAGTCATTGTACATGTATTGCTCAGCAGTTGTCTCCCTTTTCATGCAGTCCAGTGAGTCCCAAGCCTAGAAGTCTTTTCAAGGAGAGGATTGAGACATTTGGAGGGAAAAGGAAAAGAAGAGGTAAGGTGATAATAAATATAAATGTTTCAGATGTTGCCATACATTTATATGTGCACTTTTTTGTGACTACCATTTCTCTCTGCAAAAGCAGCTAGGACTTGTGTATTGGATACAATTAAGTGAAAAATATCTGACATAAGCAAAATAAAATTGTTTGCTTTTTTTCTTCCCTTTTAGTAACATAGATTGCATTTTAATTCTATATATACTTGTGTACGAGTTGGTTCCAGCTGCAAACAGCATAAACCCAGATCTGCCATCACGTTATCTGATTCTGTGTTCAGTTGGATCCAAATCATTCATGAGTATATACAGGTATGTGTTGTGCTTGTAAATATATATTAGCCCCTTTCTTACAGTCTTTTTCACTCTGTGCTTGTAAATATATATTAGCCCCTTTCTTACAGTCTTTTTCATTCTGTGCTTGTAAATATATATTAGCCCCTTTCTTACAGTCTTTTTCACTGTGCTTGTAAATATATATTAGCCCTTTTCTTACAGTCTTTTTCACTCTGTGCACTAGATATTACTGTTCTTTATGAAAATTTGACAAACATTAGTATACAGTGAAATCGGTACTTCAGTTACTGAAGAACTTTGTTTATTTGAACCTCAGTCATGCATATTATTGGTTTTAATCACATGACTGCTGTCTTATTTTAGGTTCATAAACCCATATCATATTTTCCATGGTCACATGTATATAACACCTTGTGAAGTTAAAAGTGACATGATGTAAGATGAATATGTAATGCCCTAGATATCTAAATGTACTTGAAAGTAATTTGTCTACACTTTTTTATGGTTTTATTATCTTTACTGGTTGAAGACATGAAGAGTTTAATATGCAGTGGTCCTGTATCTGGTGCCCATTAGCAGTTGTTTGTTACCAATACTCCTCTTTATCTGCATGGAACAAAGTCATGAAACTTGGCACACAGTTACATCCTGAGGTTTAGTTGGTCCTGAATGAAAATGGTGCCCTCATACATCCAAAAATTGGCCATCATCTTGTTAGTGCTATACCTCCTAAACAAATGGTTATATCAAGATGGAGTTTTCACTAACAATATGTAGTAGGTCATTGATGAAAATGATGCCATTTTTATTACGACTACTTCTCCATAACAAATACATCAGCATTAGGTTTTCAATAAAAACACTTTTTAAATGAATCAGAATGGGATTTCATTAACACTTTTTTGATTGGTCTCAGATGAATGGCACCACTCTGGCCTTAAACATGACTGATAAAAGTACTGATTCTATATCTAAATCACATACAGTATGCCCTATAAAAGTACAGCTTTGGTATAAATTAAAATTTATTTATCTGAACTCCTGTTTATATCAAAACATCAAAGTATTTGTCCAATGATACACCCAGGTTTTATCACGAGGTAAATGCAGTATTTATGGCTATATTATAAATATGATTTTTCTGTGTCTGTGTTTCTGTATGTGTGTATATACAGTGAAACTCCTAAAAACCGAAACCTCACTATACCGGAATCCCGTCATGATCAAAAATTTTGTTTGGTCCAGAATTTTTCCTACTTTATTATCATCATTTTTTCCCCCATTAAACCAAAAAAAACCTCAACTCTGAATACTGAAACAAATTTTGGTCCAAAATTTAAATTTTATGCTTAAAAGAACCCTATAAAACCGAAACTCACTTCAAACTTGGAAATATATTTTAACTGATAAATTTCTGACACACACTGGAACAGAGTAATTATGGTTAACAAATACTGTAGTGGGCTGATCAGTAAGACAAAGACCCAGAAAATGTCCCAATGGCATGCGAGGTTAAAACAATACTTGATATATGCGCTGACACAGATTAGAGCTGACAATAGGCTAATCTAAAGTCTTTGCACCATACAAAAGAGCCAGCTTTTAAGGCGAATTATTAATAACTAAATGCTTGTAGGTAAGCCATTTAAGAAAGACTATGTTTATCTGCTTATTATCTAATTGTGATTGATGCTATTCATTTGTATACATGATCAATAGAACATTGTTTGCTCGTTTTTTTAAATACCATATTTGCCGGCCTATAAGTCGATTCGGAGTATAAGTCGAATTCGCTAATTTCGTAAATTTTCAATCCTTCATCCATATATAAGTTGATGCGGAGTATAAGACGAAGCCCAAAATGATAATTATTTTTTTACACTATACTTTTCGTACTTTGAAATTTTTTAATTTTTTCTTTTTTTTTTTTTCATGTTCGAAAAATTACATTAACATACGGTAAAGCAATTTCAATGACATAATCCATATATAAGTTGATTCGGAGTATTAGACGAAGCCCAAACTTCCAGGTCAAAAAGTATCGACTTATAGGCCGGCAAATACGGTAAATATCAGGGTTTTATTAACCATGCATGTGGCCTCATTTTTGATGCTTTGCCGATGGAGACCGACAAAGCAGTATTCTAAAAGTCAGATTCACTCAATGACATACCCTGAAGTTTTAGATCTTATACATTAACACAAGCCACATTAGTTAAAGAAAGATGTAAGAAAAAACAGACAATGCTTCATGCCTTCCTCAAGCCAGGCTCTTGAACTGTGAACATTATGAATTATACGGAGTATTTAAACATTGTGGAGTATCATTCAAAACTCTAATAGATTTATAGTAAAGTTATAAAAATAACTCATTCCTGAGATGTTTCTTGTGACAAGGACTGTATTTTTAAGTGGAACAACTGTATTTATATGACAGGATGTGATTTTCGGAAGGAAGGTATATTGTTCAGCTAAATCTTCATTAAATGCTTGTATTTAAAGAAACAAAATAACAGGTTTCTTAATTTTGTGCACTCTTAACACACACAGACACTGATGCTCTCATAATTACATTCTCTTTCTCTCTCTTCACACAAAAGCGCTTAGACAAAGACTTTTTTTCACATCTGCAAATAACCTCAGTAAACTGAAAACTTCTCAAAACCAGACCTTTTTGGGGTCCCAATGGTTTTCGGTTTTGAGGGGTTTCACTATATATATATATATACGTATTACATGCACACCCTTGATCTAATTTATCTTCTAATAGCACTTTCTTGTTTATACCTATGCAGTGGTAATTTAAAAACTGAGGCACCACTATAAAAGGGAGTGGCTTACCCTTTTCCTTAAGTTTAAAACTGGTTGATCCTTATCAGGGGTAGAAAAAGTTTCAAAATCCATGGTTGTCCCTATGCAACCAGCTTTGAAAATCTGGTTGCTCAGTAAATTACTGCAGCAGTTGCCTTTCAAAGATTGCAAAAATCAAAATTATTTAGCAACTTTTGTCATATATACATTTAGTTCTAATTGCACACAATACTTGTAACTCATCTTCAGTCCTGCTAATGGAAAGTGTCACACTGATTTAACTCATTAACCCCTAGCGCCACGTTTACGCATCATGAGGATGTACCCTACTTCCGAGCTCTGTAACGTTAACATCATTTAAGATATGCTAAAGTGGATGGTATTGCAGGAAAGCAGACAGATGTAGCTCTAGAATGAATCAAAATAATGTTGACTTTCTACTCGCATTAAAAAATACAGTGAGAAAAATGCATTTTTTAGACCCAATTTTTTTTTGGGGTCGGAATTTGCCATTTTCAGAACTGGAGTTTGTGTCCAGATTTTAGACTTTTTGGCCTTAGATCTAAAGCAGACTGATCCTAACTGCACACAGACAGATAAACCTTTGCAAAAAGTAGGATAAGTTTGAGATCTGGAGTAAAAAGGAGCCAGGACAAAAAAATTACAGAAAAAGAAAACAAAAAGTCCAACTTTTACCCTTCTGCACATGCGTGAGCATAATAGCCAATCAAAAACAATGTTTCTGATACACCTAAGCATCTGGTTAAATGAAAAACTTTCTTAAGCAGATGTGTTTTGCTGCATTCAGAAGTAACCCCAAAAATGCGTTTCCTACCGCCATTTCAGGCCAAAATGAAAAGAATCTCTCAGGGTTAATGAGTTAATCTAATTTAAATCAGGAAATTAAAGATAATCACACAGTTTCCTTTTTCTTGATGCTATTTTGTTGTTCATCAGCTTTCTAGTAGTTGACCACCCCTGACCACTAATTTATTCATATTGTATGTTTGCATCATACAGTTCACAATATTGTTAATCCGATATTTATTAATCATGTGTCTAAACCATTGTTGTTAACTTTCCATGTGGGAGTTTTGCTTAGCCTTTACCCAACAAGCCAACAGAGTATGCAACAACAATTCTGATTGGTTTGATTTTTAAAACTTCCCATATTCCTTGTGCTAAAGATATCCGACAGAAGCAACTGTCACATACTCTACAACGAGTGCCCATTTCTTCAACAGACCAATGAGGAAGCATAATACTAGATCAATGGCATTAAGTGTGACAAGCCAAAGATGAACGATACAGCTACCATATAATAACATTTGTGAGTCTTGTTTCTTTAAGGGTTAACCCTGGGGAGCTGTTAGTATAGACTGTGATTACTTAATCAGACAATGAGCAGCTGACATGTGAGTGTTAGTGAGTCCTCTTACCGATAACAATCACCCAACATTTACCTATGGAATTATATGGAGATAATTCGGGAACCCTGCTGTAGGTACCAAAATGGACAATTTAATGATCAAATGTTTGTTGCTGGGAAACATATACAATTCCATTATATTTTTTAACATAATCATTTTTTTCAATAATACTTTTAGTGCCCGAATGGGCTTTCACATTGGAAAAATGGTTGCCCAGCATCAATTTTTAGTTGTCCCAGGCTCCAGGGCAATAGATTGTTCTACCCTTACTTATCGTGATCTAACTGACTGTTAGGCATTTGAAGCTACCTGACACAGTAACTGACAGATGAAGCTCAGTCGCTTCAGTTGACCACCTGTCAGTGTTCATTGGCAGTAGAAAACAACAATATTGACCAAGTTTTCTTATTACACATTGTTTGATATGGTTAGTTAACTAAGTTCCACATACTCAATCAGTCATAATTCATATGCAATATATACTACTTACCTTCTACTAGTGACTGACTGGTTTTGGATTCAGACTTTGATAGGAATAAATGTAATCATGGAAGTTCATGTTATCGCTGTATTTGAATCTTTCCTACACTTGACTAGCATTTTGTTTTACATGTAGTAACAGTGCAGTAGTTGCTGCAAAGATGTTTAACTGTGATCAAATATCCAAATTTTTCCTCTTTTTAAAGATGACTTTTCAATCTTTCTGTACTTTCAGAGAGCCTAGCACACTGTCAAGGTATTATGTAACACCCTACAGAGACATGCATTCAGTATTATTTAGATATTTAGTGCATTGATGCAATTTTCTTGTTTGTAAATTTTTTTGGCTTTGCACATATTCACAGGGGCTAAAAATTCCTTAAGCCTGAGGTTTGATACTAGAGGTTTGTAACTCCCCCACCCCCACCCCCCAAAAAAATCAGTCTGGCTTAGTCAGTTGAATTCTAACTGAACAATGTTTAGTTTATAAAGATATAGGTGGAAATAAGAAATTAAAAAGTAACAAGAAAATATATATAGGCAGAAATGAGAAACAGTGGTATGTAACAAGAAAATATATATAGGCAGAAATGAGAAATAGTGGTATGTTACAGGAAAGTATATTTACCTCTATACCAAGTACTGCACAGAATTGTATGTACTGTATTACATGCTTGGTGTATGTATTGTATTACATGTTTGGTGTGACTGAAGTGAAATATTTTGACCCAGGTGCCAAAGGACTTGACCCAGCAATAATTCAATTCAAAATTCCTGGACCCAGGGGACAAAAACAAAATGTTCAACATCTGATTCAGTTGTAGCAGTTTTAAAAACTGCATTAAATCTTAATAAACCACATTATTATAACCACTTATAACATTCTAAATCATTAATTAATTATTGATTTAGTATGTCTGAATAATTAATTATTGAATTAGTAGGACTGAATATTTATTTATTGAATTAGTAGGTCTGAATAGTTAATTATTGAATTAGTAGGTTTGAATAATTAATTATTAAATTAGTAGGTCTGAATACTTAATTATTGAATTAGTAGGTCTGAATAAATAATTATTGAATTAGTAGGACTGAATAGTTAATTATTGAATTAGTAGGTCTGAATAATTAATTATTGAATTAGTAGGTCTGAATAATATTTTGGTTCTATATAATATTGAGTAGCTACGTTAGCAAGTTCAATATTCATGATCATGTCTCCCTCTTATATAATGGAGGGATGTCAAATTCTAACATAGTAATACACCTAATTATTCATAATGACCAATAACAATATTTCATTCTTTGTCCCTTTCTTTCAGTAAATAATAACAACTAAGCAATTATCATATGAATGAAGATCAAATTCAATTGGATCTTTATTCACAAGACAATTCATTGCTGTCAGAATCTACAAAGTTACCAAGCTATTAAAGGCTGTGATTCCACTACAAAAGGGGAAAATTTCAGTGATTGTTACTCCAAACTTAGCTGTCATCAAGGAATTTGCTTCTCATCAGGATCTGATTGTCTGGTTTGCCAATGTTACCTATAGCAGTGATTGGCAGGTGAAGCTTGACACCTGATTGATTATTATCAGTGTTAATTGACTGTGGAGGGGAGCCAATCAGCCTATAACTCCATACATCACAAAGTCATTAGGTTTTTCACATCTTGATTGATTCAAGCATTTAAAAAAAAAACTCTACCTGCTTGACCAATCACACCACATGTTTAACATATGCAGCCTCCACTTTGTAACCAAACTGATTTGGCTTGCAGTATCAGCCCTTGATAGATATGCTAAATCATGGTATCTTGTAACAATATTTAGTTGGAATATATGTTCTCGCTTCATCCAGCACTTCATAAATTGAAACTTTAATCCACATTTCTGCTGAAAAACTTTTACTGTTTATCTTCAAAACAAGCATCTAAATTTTAATTTAAATATATTTGAGTATGATAAATGATATTCTTGAATGAGTACCATATATACTCATGTATTACTCATAAAATGCACCAGTAGATCTGGCTTTATGGAGTTTGTTAGGACTAATCAGCATAATGCACCATCAGATCATGGTCTGTGTTGTATGCAGTTGGACCTGATTTATATGCGAGTATATACAATATTTTGACTCGTATTGCGGTACAGTTTTCCTTTGCTTGGTTAGTAGCTTAGATTGCATTTGCTTATATACTGGCTTGGTAACTATTCATGCAAATTTTATGTTTTATTTTATCATTTGGTTTTTATTTGACCTTATTGGCACTTAGATTTTAATGCCATTTTAATATCAGTAATAGCCTACCTGTTGTTATTGCATATCTGTACTTTTCCATGGGGAAAATACCCCGACCAAGTGATGAAAATTCATCCTCCCAATTAGTGAGAACCAGAAAGTTCCGGAACACCGGACTGTATAGTGCACATGTTCTGACATGCCGTATGCTTCATTCTTTTTGCGGTTGTGATGTCGGATTGTTCATGTCGCTTCACGTGAAGAAGATAGCCGCCGCCTCGTGGGTTCATTGAGCAAATTACTTATTATTTCTTGTGCTATATTCTTCTAAGATGTAGGATTGTACCTGATTGAGTTTTTTCAACTGTGTAGTTAAGCTTGAGAGCTTTTAGACTTTTGTTACATACACTTGGTGTACGCCTTGACAAGTTATTTTGTCCTTTTTACCCTTCACAGTGTGTTAGTTATTCAATTGGTGTGTGTGTGTTTTCTAGTAAGGTGTGGGGTTTTTTTATGATAATTTTCCCAACCCTTGCATTATTGCAGTCTTGGGCTTGCTCGTTTTTTCAAATTATTGCCTCACATATAATTATTTCACAATTATATAATAAATTGTGCTTTTTCATACCGTGGTAGCAGGTCACACACCACTTCATACTATAATATTTACATGGCCAGTTATCAAACATAGGCTATGTTTTGCAGTTTTTATTTCGGATAGCCTTCTCTATAATTTAGCCATTGTAACCTCTAGTTCTTTGCTAATTTCAGTTGGTCCCTTGCTTGCTTTAGCCTGGTGGACCAGTTACCTTGTTTCTTGTTGCTACCCAGGGAACTGAGTAGTTTCCCCTTGTACATTTATGTTACACCCTAGTCAGGTATCTTATTGCTGAACCCTTATTTTAGTGTTGCTTAATTAGTGTATGCTTTCCTTGTATTCAAACAAATAATTTTTTGTTTGCATCATATTTCTTTCAGGAAAAATGTCTTGACAACTGTTGGGAGGTGTGGCCACCACAAAGCCCCTTGGGACCCCCCCCCCACCTGTTTGTCCTGCACTTGTTGTGAAAGGACAGATGGCTATCCTTTTTGCAGCCTTTGGCCAGATGAGACTTGGGATCAGTCTGAAAGTTGTAGGACTTACAGGGGGAGGAAGGTTCTTCTTCTCCTTCTTCTGAGTTTTCTGGGTTCTCTTTGTCTGGGTCTCTCGGGTCTCAGACAAAGGTTACTCAAGTCTCTCTGGAGACTTCCAATGTCAGTGGAAGACCCCCTCCCAAGGGAGGAAATAAATGGGTGGAGATTAAGTCACGCCCTTCCGAGAGGGAGGAGCAGCACCATCCCCATTTCATGAGGGCTGAGAGCGAGTCGTGTCTTTCCAAGAGGAAGGATCAGCACCCTCTCATTTCCACTAGGACAAAGACTGAGTTGTGTCCCCGCCTTGGGGGGGGGGGGAAGCACCTTCTCTTGTCCACTAGGGCAGAGAAAGAGTCGCGCCTGTTTGAGAGGGGGGAACAACATTCTCTACTGACCCACAGCTCGGTTAGGGCTGGTAGTGAGTCACTCCCTCCGCAAGGGGGGAGCAGGACCCTTCCAGTCCCTGGGCCCATTGTTGGCTACAGGATTGAGCCCCTGGGAGAGCTCAGACCTAAGTCCATCAGGTCTGGGGCAGGGTCTTCCTGCAGATATGATTCACCTAACGAGTCCTTGCCTGGTGACTGGTCGCCGGGCGCTGGGCATGGTCTTCGGGGCCTGTACAGTACGGAAATTGGAGTTGGGACGAGTCTCCCTCCTCTCTCCAGGTTACCATTTCATCCCATGGGGGATTTGGACCTGGTTTACAAGAGCCAGGTTAAGGAAGGGGATCAGATTGGCATCATCCCTTTTCCTTTGATCCCACTTAATTCCTATGGGATGTGGGGTTTTCCACTTCAGGGAAGTTTTGGGCCTTTTCCCTACATGCAGCCTTGGGCTTCCGAATCTTGGCCACATGTTAGTGGTGTCAAGGCTGCCGACAGTGGTCCTTCATCAGCTTGTGAGGTTGGGCACAGTATAAGGAAGAGAAATAGACATTCTTCCCCAATATGCCCTAGGCAGTTGGAGAGTTGCCCTAAGCCTCCAGTGGAGACCACTGTGAATGTCGATCCCTTATCTACACGAGAGGAGTAGCCACTTCAAGTTTCTCCTCCCCCAGTGGCTCCCATGAGACAGAGAGACATTGGGTTGTGTAATCCAACCTCCCTGGAGAGCGAACAAGATGAGGATGTCATCTCTGTCCTTGTTGATGCAAATGAGTTTGACACAGCAGGTCGATGTGACTTCCCCTCCTATCGAGTCCCCTGCCCCTTCCCAACTGTCGGCAAAGGAGGCAGAGGAGGAGCAGACCTGGTCATTTGATAAAGCGGTTAATGAGGTTTACCACCTCTTACCAAGTGATTTGTGCCCCAAACCTTCGGGTCCTGGTGACTGCAGAATTCTTTCAAGCTTGGAGAAACTTTCTAGGGCAAATTTTCGACCAGATCTCCTGTTACTCCCCCACTTGGTGACAATCAAGGAGCTCTCGCACAGGTTTAGCAAGGGCCAAGACTTTGCCAGACAACATCGAGGGTGATCTGTTCCCCCTTCAATGTTGCGGCTCTTGATAGCTTCTTCTAGCTACAAGGTTCATTCCCCATCCTGTTCCATTAAACCACCCACCTTGGATGAGGAAGCAGCTCAAGTGGATATTTCTTCGGGGACTTGGGTTTGCCTGCCAGTGAAAATATTGGAATCCCTAGAGCAGAAGGCTAGGTTACTTGTAACTGAAGCCTCACATGCAGACCTTTTTTCAGTAGCCTCATTCAGCTGGCATAGAGAGGAGACTTTGTCCCCATTTGCTCTCCACCATCTGTTGGAAGTGGTGGCTAAAACATCGAGACATGCTTTGTCCTTGTCCATGGCTTTGTCAGCAGGGTTTCTCCACCTCCACAGGGATGTTGCTCTCGACACCTCAAAGTTTTTACTGGAGCACAGTAAGAACCTTCTGAGGGCTGCTCCTCTGGAGGCAGAGACTCTCTTTTGGAGGTCTCATCCCCTCCATGGCGACGCAGGATTTGAGGGACCATCAACACCAGTCTCTCACATCCGCTTATGGCTCTTCGAAAACAGCCAAGAAATGAAATCACCCTGATCACCCACAGGGTCCATCAGCTAAATTCTTCAAAGCTACACGGCCCCAGGCAAAGCAACAACCCCAATTTAGAGCTTCCCTCAGCAGTCAGGCCTAGGAGGGGTCGCCACAAAGACCTAGGGAAGAAGTTCATAGGGCCTTCCCCCTTTCCTAAGGACAAGGGGGGACGGGCTGCCCCCCCCCCCCACCTGTTTGTCCTGCACTTGTTGTGAAAGGACAGATGGCTATCCTTTTTGCCCCAATTTAGAGCTCCCCTCAGCAGTCAGGCCCTAGGAGGGGTCGCCACAAAGACCTAGGGAAGAAGTTCATAGGGCCTTCCCCCTTTCCTAAGGACAAGGGGGGACGGGCTGTCCCCCCACCTGTTTGTCCTGCACTTGTTGTGAAAGGACAGATGGCTATCCTTTTTGCAGCCTTTGGCCAGATGAGACTTGGGATCAGTCTGAAAGTTGTAGGACTTACAAGGGGAGGAAGGTTCTTCTCCTTCTTCTGAGTTTTCTGGGTTCTCTTTGTCTGGGTCTCTCGGGTCTCAGACAAAGGTTACTCAAGTCTCTCTGGAGACTTCCAATGTCAGGGACTCGCACCCTCTCCTGCTAAGCATACTTCTTTTGTCCGTTTCCATGGGCACCAGACTAGGTCTCTTTTTAGGCTGGGTCCTTTTCATCTTAAAGGATGGCTACTGGCTTTGGTTCCAGATTACCCTCCCCTCATACAGTCCCCCATTTGCTTCCACCAGTCAGATCTGAGGCTCCTAAAAGAAGGTGTTCATTCCCTTCTGCAGAAGGGTGTAGTAGATAGAGTGTTAAAAGACCAATCTCCGGCCTTCTACTCCCGGATTTTCCTGGTCTCAAAAAAGGGGAAAAGTTTTGTCTAATTATCAACCTTTCTGCCATAAACAGATTTCTGCAGGAGGAACATTTCAAGATGGAGACCACAACCTCAGTTAGGAACGCCATAAAACCTGGTGATTGGGCAGTCTCCGTTGATCTTCAGGATGCGTAAATTCACATCCCTATTTTTTCTCCAAACAGGAAGTACCGCCGGTTTTGTCTGGATGGGGAGGTCTTCCAATTTCGAGCTCTGCCATTTGGCCTAGCCTCCAAGAAGGCATTTTCTCACTGGGCCCAATTGTCATCGCTCAGAAAATAGCCCAGGCAGATCCCATTCAAAAGTAGTCTGCTCTTCTATGATGGTGAGTATTCCTTGTGTTGTTTTTTATTCGCCAGTTGTAGGTTTATCAACCTCCCACCAAACCTGACACATTCAGCTATGCAATAACAACAGGTAGGCTATTACTTATATTAAGATGTAGTTTTTCGGGAGGGGGGGGGGTAAACTAGTTTTAATGATGTAATACCTACCTGTTGTTACTGCCAGATTCCCTCCTCCCACCCCGCTCTGATGTCCCACTACATAAGATATGCCCTTGAAAAGGATGAAGCCTAAGGTGCATGTCAGAACATGCGCACTATACAGTCCAGTGTTCTGGAACTTTATGGTTCTCACTAATTGGGAGGATGAATTTTTATCACTCAGTTGGGGTATTTTCCCCAGTACAGCTATGCAATAAGAACAGGTAGGTATTACATCATTAAAATTAGTTCCCCCCAACCCCTCCCCCCCTACATTTTTATCATGATATGTGGTTACTACTGCAGAGTTCATGTCTGGTCATTGCATCATGAATAAAAACAAAAATTGTGGCATTGTTACACTAGAGGTAAAAGTCAAATTCCAATGCTTTTTATTACATGTTCTCACCCATCTCAGCACTCAACCTCCACACTTTGTATTGCACGTTCTCTCACACCAAGACCTCTCCACACTTTTGGCAATGTGGCCTTATTAAAGGGGTTGCAACTTTTCAGCAGAGCCTATCAGGAGGGGGACCACTGTATATACACAATATGATATTTCAAGGATGTAACATCCCACATTTCTACCTCCCATTATGGCCTCAACTGTACTTGAGAAAAGGTTTCTGAATTGACAGTTGATTTTATTTCATAGATCAAGTTTGCTGCTTTACAGCATTCAGTGCTCCCTCATTATAACCCTGTTTAGTGGAGCCATAAAAATGTAACATGTTATAGGCAAGGTTGCCTTAAAGTTAGGTAAATTAAATAGAAGTCAGCCAGTTATAATGGAATCCCATCTTCACTAACCAAAGCTTATCGATCCAAATCATTCCACATTGACTCTTGGCATATGTATCTATCCAAAATAGTGTTTTGAACAAGTGCCCACTTGTGGATGAAAGAAGTCCATAGCAATCAATTACATGAACTGTTAATTATTCAATATTCTAACTTATATGATGCCCACATGCCTTGATTAAAAGAAAAACTTGTGACTGAAAGGTTAAATTAGACAAACTTACATGTGACATGTATTGTTGTCTTTGGAGGCCACTATGATTATTCCCCACTATTTTACTAGGTAATGAGCAATCAGTTTGGATCAGTTTCTTTCAGCTGCATCCAGTCAAATAGCAAAGCTGTAGAAACTGTTTTGGCTAGCTACATACGTCAATGATTGATATATAACAGAGTGGGTCCATGACTCTTGGCTAGCCATATATGTCAAGGGTTGATATAGAACAGAGTGAGTCCATGACTCTTGGCTAGCCATATATGTCGAGGGTTGATATAGAACAGAGTGGGTCCATGACTCTTGGCTAGCCATATATGTCAAGGTTTGATATAGAACAGAGTGAGTCCATGACCCTTGGCTAGCCATATATGTCAAGGGTTGATATAGAAGAGTGGGTCCATGATCCTTGGCTAGATACATATGTCAATGATTGAAATACTGTGAATTAGTGTATTTCTGTGCATATCAGTTTTTGGGTTGTGTTTTTGCAGAAAATGACACACTGTGAATTAGTATATTTCTGGGCATATCAGTTTTTGTGGTTTTGCAGAAAATGACATACTGTGAATTAGTGTATTTTTGTGCATATCAGTTTTTGTGGTTCTGCAGAAAATGACATACTGTGAATTAGTGTATTTCTGTGCATATCAGTTTTTGCGGTTTTGCAGAAAATGACAATGTGAATTAGTGTATTTCTGTGCATATCAGTTTTTGTGGTTTTGCAGGAAATGACATACTGTGAATTAGTGTATTTCTGTGCATATCAATTTTTTGTGGTTTTGCAGAAAATGACAGTTTTGTTTGTATTTAAATTCATGAATTAGAGAAGGGGTCCAATTATTTCCACAGAAGGTACCCCATGAAAAATCAAGAATTCATAGTAAATAAGTTAAATGTTAACATAAGTTTACTAAAATAGATTGGGAAATTACATTCTGATGTTTTTTGTGGTGCATCCATAATATCTCTCGAGAGGTCATATCGAGCTACCCATGTCCATCTATCCCCTCGCATCATGTCCTGTCCCGTCAAGTGTCAAGTCCGTTACAGATTTTGTTTTCAGTCAGTAACTTTTGAAGGACTTTATCGATCAAAATGAAATTTGATATGAGGCTTTACATTAAGAACACATAGGTTAAGTTGGATTTTCACCATTTTACTGCTAAATTTAACAGAATTATGCCCCCTGTTTTGCTTATAACTTTACCTTGAATTTCATTTCTGCTGAAGTACTTTTGAAAGACTTCATGGATTCTATCAGTGACTTTAGTCATACTTGCTGCAGCCTACCAATTATGATGATGATTGTAGTTGTTTAGTACAATCGACCATTGTATGAAGATCTTGTGCACTGTGCTCACCTGTCAGTGGAAACTTTATATAGGTGGCGCTACACCTTCCTCTTCTTTTCAAATGAAGCTGCACTAGAATTTGTTATTTTTTTAAAAGTGAAAAATAGTTGAGAATTTTGATGCAATGTCTGAATGTGTCAGCACTGTGGTGGAGTCGAGTGATGCTGCCAGATAATATTAAGATGGATAAAAAAGAATTTGATGACTTTTTGGATGAAAACAAAGCAGTAATGATCCCATTGATCATGTACAAGTTATTAAGGATGGAGACAAGGTTGAAGAGTTGGACAGATTCAGTTGGGGATAGATATATGCAAATTGTAACCAAAGAGTTCCCCTGAGATTTTCCCCTAAAAACTAATGCAACCATTGCAAAGAAAATTTTAAACAAACTTGGAATATATTTTTATTTGACTCACCATGTCACTTTAAATAAACACATGAAAAAATAATGTAATATTTTGGTTATCGATATTCTTTGGAAAAATGAAGAGCTAACAATAGTGAAATGAACATTTTTCAATATCTGCCTATTTTTGTCTCCCCTGCAAAGCTTAGGTGAGACAATGATCACTTTTTCGATGGCCATGGTGTCTGCATTAAGTTTTTGCATTTAGCTCTGTTTCTCTGACACTGTTGTATGTTCTATCATGAAACTTGGAGAGTATTACTCACCACAGGCAAAAGAAGACCACAATGACCTAATTTTCATGCTCCTGTGAATACATTTAAGTTTTTGCATTTAGCTCAGTTTCTCTGACAGTTTTATGTACAGGTATGAAACTTGATGGGTGTATTCATTTAGACAGTACTACTTACCATGATCAAAAGTAGGTCACATTGACCCCTTTTCATGCTTCGTTGATTATGTTAATTTTTTGAATGTAGCTCAGTTCTGATAATGTTGTGTGTATTGTCATGAAATTTTATTGGTGTGTTCATCTTGGTAGGTACTACTCACGACAGGTAAAAGTAGGTCACTGACCTACTTTTCATACAATAGCGACTTTTCATGGTTTTTGGATTGTACCACGGTTTTTGGATTATACCACAAAGGTGCAGACAAGACATAGAATTCCACATTGTTCTTATTTTTTAAAAAAGGTTATCTTCACAAAAGATAGGTATATTTTTGTAAGTTCTTTATTATTTAATCAGAAGAAATGTCTGTACATTTCACTCACATAACTGCTAAAAAATGAAGGCATTATTGTCAAAATTCCAATTTAAATTATTGTGCTAGTTTAAATTATATATCAAATTGAAATATTGAAAAAACCAAATGTACTGAGGGACCTTTCACCAGAATCTCTTGTTTCTATGGCCATGTTTGAAATAAAACAAAGCCTGACACACTGGCACAGATTACAGCAGGTGTAAACAATAGACTAATCAGCAGTCTTTACACCTGGCTGAAGTGACAGCTTTCAAAGCTAATTGTTTGTATTATAGTGCCAATGGTTGTGTAAATCAAAGGAGATTATATTTGCTGATCATCTGATTTTGTCTGATACTACACACATAAATAATCCTCCATCAACTGGCTTTTCAACTTCTCTTATATTTACCAATTAGTAAAATTTTATCAAATCATTAAATTTACATAAAAATAGAATCACATATATTTAAACAAAATTAGTGTAATATGAATAGAAAAAATATGAATAGTATAAATATGAATAGAATAAATATGAACATTATAAATATGAATAGAATAAATATGAATAGAATAAATATGAAAGGTATAAATATGAATAGAATAAATATGAACAGTATAAATATGAATAGAATAAATATGAATAGTATAAATATGAATAGAATACATATGAATAGTATAAATAGGAATAGAATAAATATGAATTGTATAAATATGAATAGAATAAATATGAATATAATACATATGAAAAGTATAAATATTAATAGAGTAAATATGAATAGAATAAATATGAATATGAATAGAATAAATATGAACAGTATAAATATGAATAGAATAAATATGAACAGTATAAATATAAAAAGAAAAAGATTATTACATTAACAAAACATGAAGTAGGCACTAATCTATATACACATTAAGTTATGACTAAGGGATCATAACTGATTGTGTCTCATTTAAGGTAAAATTTGAGAACTTCATTGAACTGAAAACACCTCAAAGCATAAACTTGTACTTTATACCATGGGTTTGGTTTGGTTTGATCTTGTATGGCACAGCAACACAAGTAGGTTATTTAGTGCCAAGGCAATTGGAGTAGAGTGCCTTGCCCAAGGACACACCATGGTATTTAAATCCCCGAGCCTGCAGTGATTTTAGTCTTCAGAGGTTCTACAGTATGTTGAACTCTTCATTCTAGAGTTAATTCTCTCTCCAGATATGGTTATGCCCAATACAACACATGTAAGATCTGTTTTTGAGACTGATTTAACCCACAAAATAAGTGGATGGTTATGATATATCAGGCATACATATTGGTAGCTTACAAGAAAATCATGATTTTTAGGGAGCTTTTAACAGCTGCTTCCTTCCCATGAAGCATGCTAGGATCAAGACATGTAGCAGCAGTGAGGGTGATCTCAGATCACATATTGGAAGTGCCACCCCCCCCCCCCCCTCCCCATAAGCCACAACCCTTTCAGATCCTAAAAGCAAATGCAGCTAAACATTTTAAAAAGTCACCAATGTTTGCTGGTGGAGGGTGAGAAACAAGTTTTTTAAATGCATATGCTTTTGGGGTCTGAAAGGGTGGTGGCTAGTGTGGAGGGGGTGGGGGTGCCACCAATATGTGGTCCAATCACCCAGTCTGCTGCTTATGTGCACTTAGAATTAGTTATTTTTAGTTCTACTGGTCATAGACTAGATGAGCTTATGGGATGGTCTGTTGTCCAACGTCTGTCTATCATCTGTTGTCCATCCATCCATTAGCACAAGTTTGTTATCACTACTCCTCCTAAAATACTTAAAGGATGCCCTTAAAACTTTACACACACATTCATCCCATGGTCTAGTTGGTTCTAAATGAAAATGGTGCTGCTAGGACATCCAATATGGCTACCATAACGGCCATGTTGAAAATCTTGTAATTGCTACTCCTCCTGAATGGATGGTCATATCAACATGGGGTTTTCACTAAAAGACTTCTCATGATGTCTAGTTGGTCCTAAATGAGAATGGTGCTGATCTGATATCCAATGTGGCCGCCACAGAGGATATTTTGAAACCCTTGTAATGCTACTCCTCCTGCATGAATGGTCATGTCCAGCATGGGTTTTCACTAAAAGACTTCTTATGATGTCTAGTTGGTCCTAAACGAAAATGGTGCCGATCTGACATTCATTATGACCACCATGGCAGCCATCATGGCAGCCATCTTGAAAATCTTTTTATCACTATTCCTCATGAATGGAAAGTCACATCTTGAAAATACTGTTGTCGCTACTCCTCTCCAAATAGATGGTTATATCAACATGGGGTTTTTACCAGCAGTCTTCTTATATTACCTAGTTGATGTGTCAAACATCCAATACTGCTGCCACAATGGCTGCCTTGGAAATCTTGTTTTCACTACTCCCGCTGAATGGACATTCATTATGACGGGGTTTTCACCAGGTCCTAAATGAAAATGGTGCCAGTTGTACATCCAATATGGCTGCCACAATGACTGTTTTAAAAATCTTGCTGACAGTACTCCCCCTGAATGAATGATCATTATGACCTGACATTTTCACTAATATCCTAAATGAAAATGGAACCAAGCTGACATCCAATATGTGTACCACAGCAGCTAATTTGAAAATCTTGTTATCGCTGAAGAATATCAGAGATGGTTTCAACACTTGACATTTAAAAGAAAGAAATGTTTTTATCTTGAAATTCCTGGAAATTCTTTTCACCCAGTCGAGCATCAGTCCCATCAAGGGATTCTTGTTAAACAAGTTTTGACCAAAAAATAGATATGTGTGCTTACTAAAGCATCTGCATATATTATGTCAAATAAAGTAGTCATAATTGGAATACAGTAGTCATCTCTTAGTAATCAAATCTTTATCACACCTGTGGAGGCTGGAGGGGGGGGGGGGCATTAGGCACTAGTCATCTCTCATTATCAAATATTTTGTTGTACCAATAGAGGCTAATGGCGGACATGGAAATCAGATTGTCACTGTTTTACCTCACCCCAGGTCCAGTTTTTTTTTTTATCAAACATTTATGACAGTATTCTTCAAGTGCTGTCCAGGCCTTGCTTTCACCTAGCATTTTGTAGATCAATGATGGTCTCCAGTTATGAAAGACTTATTAAACTCCATACTCCTATACCCCTTGAAAAAAAACAAATAGTTTATTTCATCCTTAAAAGTGGGCATTTTTAGAATCACTTTTAAAGATGATTTAAAATTCTATTTTTATCCCCAGAGGCAAATTTTTAATTGAAATAGCATTAGTTTACCTACTTCTGGATGCTTATCATATTCCCAATTTCAGTGTTCATTAATATTTATCACAAATTTTAACCATTGACACTGTGCTTACTCTCATATATATATAGTTCTCTTTTTTATGCCCTGCCATTGTAGTGGTGGAGCATATAGTGTTAGCCTTGTCAATACATACATCTGTCCATCCCACACACCTTGGTTAAAAGGTACATGTATGTGTTTCAGTCAGTTTTTAGAAAGGGTCATCCATGTTTATGAACACATTTTTAGTTCAGATATAAAATTCATGGATTGCACATTATGAAAAAATACATGTACGTAGTACATTTCATTCAAATCATCTAAACTATATTAGCAGATTTTGGTAGCTTTTAATTATTGCCTAATTGTTGGAATGTATTGTACATGCATTTGACAAGTATAAGCCACATTAAAAATATCAGATAAATTTTGCATTTATGGTGTATGTAATTCAAAACAAAGGAATTGTATAATTACTAATAATAAAAAACAATGAAATACAATATATCAGTCTTTTCTTCAGAAAACTTTCATATGGATAAATTCAAAATCCCAATTAATGAATCACTTTAAAGATATAAAATAATAGAGGAAATCTGTTCCCAGGAATTGTCATTAGAATAACCCTGAGTTCAGATAAAGGACACTTCACTGTACACTGTTCCCTCACTATAATGTACCCCAGTATAGCACACAGTCCTTGGTATAACACTGGTATGATCATGGATCCCATTATAGTGGTTGAAGAATATTTTTCCATTTAATGTACCCCATTATAAGGTGACCATGCCTATATGGTGATATGCTTTTATAGCTCCATATTATGTACCCCAGTATAAAGTGACCTATATAGTGATATGATTTTATAGCTCCATATTATGTATCCCAGTATAAGATGACCATGCCTATATGATGATATGATTTTATAGCTCCATATAATATACCCCATTATAAGGTGACCTTGCCTATATGATGATATGATTTGATAGCTCCATATTATGTTCCCCAGTATAAGATGACCATGCCTATATGGTGATATGATTTTATAGCTCCTTAGAAGAGCAATGTAGTAAGGGACCACTGTCGTTTGTCTTGCAATGAAACTCACCCACACTTTAACAATGCAGATGGCATCTGTGTACTTATTCGGTCAGGGGAGATAAATCTGCAATAACAAATGCAACTAGTCTGGTCCCTCTTACATGTAAACAGGGAAAATGTTGATTATAAACAACCAATAGCCTATGAATAAAATTCAACTAATTCCTGAGAATGTTACGCTCACTGTAGATTATCGACCAAAAAAAAAGATAAGTGAGGTTATCGACCAAAAAAAAAAGATAAGTGAGGTGTCTTGGGTCTTACATCTGCAGTAATCAATAATTTCTGATTTGCTTGTTATTAAGAATAAAATAATACAACCTGCTCTCCCTAAAGTTGGATTATGCCATCTTCTGTTTACAATAATATTTACAAAAATGCATTGCAGATTTATCTCAGTCAACCTGTTTGGGTTTTCTAATTTCTTGTTCAAATTTATTGTTTCCTGTTATGAGCATAGTCTACTGAAACAGAGAATGAGTCTTAGAAATCCAACACATCTATCAACAGACACATGTGTTGGGTAAGTTCTATTTAATCCAGATAATGTTGGATTCATACCCTGAGTGAAAACTTCTGTAAGACTTTATATCAACATTACGTTATATATGATGACAATGTGTGGCAGCTCCTGAATCTGTCAGAAGTTTTGTTTATTAGTAGTCAGTATCCTGTATGAAGGCAAAATCCTCAGAAAGTATTCAGTAATACATTAATGTTTTAATTTGTTTTCTCATAAATTGGCAAATACAAATAATAAAAGATGGAAATGTTTTTCCAAAATATAGTACAGATACTGTAAATAGGTAATTTTAATGAATAAATGTCTCCAGTGTAGGCCTATGGATTTAATCATTTGAATGTGCTTATGTAGATGAATAAATACAAATCATATTTGTAAAATGTACAGAGAGGCTTGAGAGAACAGTCTTATTTTACTTACAACTTTCACATGGAATATATTATAGTATTATTAAGATATATAATTTTCTTCTGATTTTGTTTTCTTCCAGTTTTCCTGGGTGGGTCTTGCAACCCAACAACATGGCGAGCAGATAAAGCTATCCCTTTCTTCAAGGATCATGGAATCACTTTCTACAATCCTGTAAGCTAGACTGCACAACACATGGAATCACTTTCTACAATACTGTAAGCTAGACTGCACAACACATGGAATCACTTTTTACAATCCTGTAAGCTAGACTGCACAACACATGGAATCACTTTCTACAATACTGTTAGCTAGACTGCACAACACATGGAATCACTTTCTACAATACTGTAAGCTAGAGTGTACAACACATGGAATCACTTTTTACAATCCTGTAAGCTAGACTGCACAACACATGGAATCACTTTTTACAATCCTGTAAGCTAGACTGCACAACACATGCAGTGAAAAGAACAGAACAAAAATACCATAAAAACTTGAAAATAAGCAATGGCTTGTATTGTTCCTTAGTAATTTTTGTACGGTTTAGTTTCTAGAATGGTTATTTTTGGCTAGGTTTGTTTTCGGTAAAAACAAATTGATAGACAATGGGATAGTTTTTGTGTATGTAAAATTAGCACTGTATATGCAAGAACATGAATGATTTGTTAAAATCCATTCTTCTCAATACTGCATTGATAGTGAACATGTAAATTCTATATTAATTGATACCTGATTTGACAATAAAATTTGTCATATAAATTTACCTAAGTTGTTCTTTCTCTGCACATTAACTTATAAGCATGTAAGATAGGCATGTAAATGCAACATAAGCATGTAATTGTAAGATAGGCATGTAATTGTAAGATAGGCATGTAATTGTAAGATAGGCATGTAAGATAGGCATGTTGATGTAAGATAGGCATGTAATTGTAAGATAGGCATGTAATTGTAAGATAGGCATGTAAATGTAAGATAGGCATGTAATTGTAAGATAGGCATGTAATTGTAAGATAGGCATGTAATTGTAAGATAGGCATGTAATTGTAAGATAGGCATGTAAATGTAAGATAGGCATGTAAATGTAAGATAGGCATGTAATTGTAAGATAGGCATGTAAATGTAAGATAGGCATGTAATTGTAAGATAGGCATGTAAATCTAAGATAGACATGTAATTGTAAGATAGGCATGTAATTGTAAGATAGGCATGTAATTGTAAGATAGGCATGTAAATGTAAGATAGGCATGTAAATGGTGGATAGGCATGTAAGATAGGCATGTAAATGTAAGATAGGCATGTAAGATAGGCATGTAAATGGTGGATAGGCATGTAAGATAGGCATGTAATTGTAAGTTAGGCATGTAAATGTAAGATAGGCATGTAAATGTAAGATAGGCATGTACATGCATCATAAGCATGTAAATGTAAGATAGGCATGTAAATGTAAGATAGGCATGTAAATGTCAGATAGGCATGCAAGATAGGCATGCAAGATAAGCATGTAAATGTAATATAGGCATGTAATTGTAATATAGGCATGTAATTGTAATATAAGCATGTAATTGTAAGATAGGCATGTAATTGTAATATAGGCATGTAAATGTAAGATAGGCATGTAATTGTAATATAGGCATGTAAATGGTGGATAGGCATGTAAGATAGGCATGTAATTGTAAGTTAGGCATGTAAATGTAAGATAGGCATGTAAATGTAAGATAGGCATGTAAATGCATCATAAGCATGTAATTGTAAGATAGGCATGTAAATGTAAGATGGGCATGTAAATGTCAGATAGGCATGCAAGATAGGCATGCAAGATAAGCATGTAAATGTAATATAGGCATGTAATTGTAATATAGGCATGTAATTGTAATATAAGCATGTAATTGTAAGATAGGCATGTAATTGTAATATAGGCATGTAAATGTAAGATAGGCATGTAATTGTAATATAGGCATGTAATTGTAATATAGGTATGTAATTGTAATATAGGCATGTAATTGTAATATAAGCATGTAATTGTAATATAGGCATGTAATTGTAATATAGGCATGTAATTGTAATATAAGCATGTAAATGTAATATAGGCATGTAATTGTAATATAGGCATGTAATTGTAATATAGGCATGTAAATGTAATATAGGCATGTAAATGTAATATAGGCATGTAATTGTAATATAGGCATGTAAGATAAGCATGCAAGATAAGCATGTAAGATAGGCTTGTAATATAGGTACGTAAGATTGGCTTGCAGTATGGAATTTATGGATTGACATACATATTGAACACCAGATCATCCATGTACGATTAAACGGGCATGTAATAAGCTTCAGAAATATGCTAATATTTATGTTATTATTTCACATGAATTGTCTGTTTTTCTCAGCAGGTACAGAGCTGGATTCCTGAGCTTATGGAGCTGGAAGCTCAAGCCAAACAGGTGGGATTTGATTGATACCCTTTCTCTTTAATATATTTGAAATCTTTTATCAGATACATGATATAAAAGTGTAAATACGGTAGAGCTCATTTGTCCCAACTGCCAGGAGGACACGCATTTAGTTCAGAAAAAGTAGTCATTCACTATTAAAAACCTCAGTATAACATTGTCCCTGATGTAATATTGGTATGGTCACATATACTAGTTGAATTATATTTTTCCATGCAATGTGCCCCAGTATAAGGTAACTTCACCTATATCAATGGTCCCTCAGTATAACACAGTCCCTGATATAACACCAGTATGATCATGGATCCCATTATACTGGTTGTATTTTATTTTTACCATTTAATGTACCTCAGTAAAAGGCAACTTCACCTATATCAGTGGTCCCTCAGTATAATTTACCTCAGTATAACACATTCCCCTGATATAACACTGGTATAATCATGGATCCCATTATACTGGTTTAATTCTATTTTTCCATGTAATGAACCCCAGTATAAGGTAACTTCACCTATATCAGTGGTCTGTCAGTATAACACAGTCCCTGGTATAACACTGGTATGATCATGGATTCCATTATACTGTTTTAATTATATTTTTCCATGTAATGTACCCCAGTATAAGGTAACTTCACCTATATCAGTGGTCTGTCAGTATAACACAGTCCCTGGTATAACACTGGTGTGATCATGGATTCCATTATACTGGTTTAATTATATTTTTCCATGTGATGTACCATAGTATAAGGTAACTTCACCTATATCACTGGTCTGTCAGTATAACATAGTCCCTGATATAACACTGGTATGATCATGGATTCCATTATACTGGTTTAATTATATTTTTCCATGTAATGTATCCCAGTATAAGGTAACTTCACCTATATCAGTGGTCTGTCAGTATAACACAGTCCCTGATATAACACTGGTATGATCATGGATCCCATGATACTGGTTGTATTTTATTTTTATATTTTTCTCTGTAATGTACCTCCATATAAGATGACCTCACTAGTATTACAGTACATTTTTATGGCTCCCCAGAACAGTGTTATAGTAAAATACCAATGTATTTGTGCGTTCAGATATGCAGATGTTGCCAACTGTAGTGTGAAAAATCAGGCAATATGATACAGTTCAGATTAGAGGATGGTTTGGATTTTCTATAAATGGACTTCTGCTGTAGTAGAAAACTATTGAAACCATGCATAATTAGAGAATGCAACTTCAGTACACTATCAACATTGTCTTTTGATGACATTTCATTGGTCATCCTTAAATTATAACGACTTAGCGACTCACACATATCATTTTGCTAAAAACTGAGGAAAAAACGTGAGCAATGGTTGAATGAGGAACCTTTGTTGTTGAATCATATTTTTTATGTACTTAAGGCTAATTTCATGAAAAATTACAATTGTTTTTAGTTATTTCACTCAGCGAATTATATGAAATATCTTGCAGTTGAAATATCAGTCACTATTATTTTCACATAGGGATTATTGCATTTTAGGATGAAATTCTCCAGGAAAAGAAAATATTTGAATAATTAATTCCAGTTAATATAGCCTCCTATTGCTTAGTACAACTCGAGCACCAATAACATAGACAACAAAATGAGATGTTAAACCATTTGACTTTATGGAATACATGTAACTTAACCATTACCAAGTATGTGAAAATAACATTGTGGAGAAATGTAGAATATATCTCCAACCGATCTAAATTGATGGTTGGTCATAATTGATCAACCATTGATTTTAACTGGTTGTGATGAACCAATCAAGGATTGTTAAATTTCAACTGATTCCCAACACTAAAGTCTGTTATTTAAAGAATTGAGTGAAACCTTTATTGACAGGTTACTTTATATATAAGTTAAATGTAAAGGAGATTTTTAAATTGTTCATAATGTTGTCCGGTAATAGCAGGTGTTCTTTACATTGATATGTTGACTAAGACAGGTTACACCAGAGCTGAGTAAAATTTTTTTTATCCACTTGTCGAAGACTTGTGATTTTAGAAAATTCACTTGTCCCACCTACCTTTTCACTTGTCCTAAAATTTAAATCACTTGTCAAGATTTGATGAGGTGTATGCACTTTAATCCATAGAAAGAACAAATTAAATAAGGTACAACATATTTATTTCGTAAAAGAATTAATTTGTTCAAAAACATAGGTTGATATTATACATTTTGTTACTTCAGAGGTTTTCAGTTTTCCACTGTCCATGTATCTTATATGCACCTTTTCTTGCCGCAATACGGTAGCATCAGTACTTCCATCAGCAAGAATGGAAAGGAATTTACTGGAATTCAGTCATTCCCTAACTTCTTCTCTGATGACTTGAGTGATTGGGAGAACAAAGTCTCTTGCCCTGAATCTGTTCTTATAATTAGCAGCAAATTCAACACCATTCTTTTCTTGGAGTGCACACAGCATTTCCATATCATAAAATGGTTTTCCATAATGGGCTATTCTGTAGACTGTGTTGAACAGAGCTCTCTTTTGTTTCATTTCAGTCTCATTTAGTTTTGAAACAGTCTTTCCTAGTGGACTGTCAGCAAATCTAACTTCAGGGATTTTCTGTACATGCTGGCTAATGCCATGCATATACAGTGCTGCAACAGGCCTTGTGAGGTCAAGTCTAGAACTGTCATGTGATTTAATTGGTTCAATCCTGAATTTTTGAATTCCATTGACAAATACACTGGCTTCCAACCTGTGCAAGATTTGGATATTGTTTGCAATAATTGCAAAACATTTTTCTTCTGAGTCAGTGAATTCAAGCTAGGGATAACAATTAACCCAATGCAGCTGAACATTTCTCAGTTTCTTAGTAGTGTTACATTTGACATGTTTTGTTGCCACAGAGTCTGGCTGATATCTCTTTGGACAAATAGTTACATCACACTCAGTGGCAGTCTTATGTTTTATCCCTCAACTTTCATATGGGTTTTCCTTCTCTGAATGGTCCTTCTTAACTCCCTTGCAAAAATAATTTAGTAAACTCCCTTTATCCCTATAATAAATATCTTGCTTGACAACCAATTCTAAAGTATCACAACATACATTTTGTCATTTAAATATGAATAGATACAGTTCTTTTGTTAGTGTCATTGTTTTGCTTCAAGTGCAATATCAGACATGGAAGTTAATCCTCTGTATAATCAATTAAAAATTAAAGAATCATCACTGCCATTTAATCAGTTCATAACCGGAACTGATACTAATGTCAGTAAAGTGCCTTTCATTAAATTAATTGGATTGACTCGATGAATTAAAATCAATGGGTGAGTCGTTTGTGAGGATCTGTTTCGAGTAAACACAATACAATGAAGCCGTTTAAAACACTGTTAATTAATCATACTGGCTTTGTTTTGTTTCATGTGTTTTTAATTGGCCAATAATTTGGTCGCTTAGCCCAATATGCAGTCAAAAGGAAAGAGAACTTGCACACATACAATAGTTATCAATGACCACAGGTAGGTGTGGTACAGGATGTAAATAAATACATGGAAAGAGGTTGAATCAAGAATTCAATACGCCTGGAGGGCATAAATGCCCAGATAAAGGTAGATCAAGTGATTATGGCATGAAATTAAGCACTTGCCCAACTTTTTTTAAAATAGAAAAAAAGCACTTGTCCCAGACTAGCGACTTGGAAAATTAGGAATATTGTGATAGTTACCATACATGTATGGAGTTGTTTTTATTTTCAGATGGCAGATGTCCTTTTCTTTGTGATTGATACAGAAACTCGGGCAGTTGCCTCTATGATTGAAACAGCTTACTTGATAGGTAAGCGTTCCATTACAAAGTTATTCATTTAGCTGTAAACCATACTTTCTATAGTGCTTGAATTCATATTCATGTTGTATAGTTGTCCCTCACTATAAAACCCTCAGTACACTGCAGCCCCTCTTGTAACACTGATATGGACATCTATTTGTACCTCACTGTAAAATCTCTCAGTACACTGCAGCCCTTCATGTAACACTGATATGGATATGTATAGTTGTATCTCAATATAAAACCCCTCAGTACACTGATATAGACATATATAGGTGTACCTCTCTTTAAAACCTCTCTGTACACTGCAACCCCTCATATAACACTGATATGGACATGTACAGTTGTACCTACTTATATAACCCCTCAGTATACTGTAGTCCCTCATGTAGCACTGATATGGAGATGTACAGTTGTACCTCACTACAAGACCCCTCAGTATACACTGCAGCCCCACATGTAATACTGATATTGATGAGCATAGTTATATCTCACTATAAAACCCCTCAATACACTGCAGCCCTACATGTAACACTGATATGGAAATGTATAGTCACAAGTCACTATAAAACCCCTCAGTACACTGCAGCCCCACATGTAACACTGATATGGAAATGTATAGTCACAAGTCACTATAAAATGCCTCATCACATTGCAGACCACATGTAACACTGATATTGACATGTATAGTCACAAGTCACTATAAAATCCCTCAGTACACTGCAGCCCCACATATTACACTGATATTGACATGTATAGTCACAAGTCACTATAAAATCCCTCAGTATACTGCAGCCCCACATGTAACCCTGGTATGGAAATGTATAGTCATACCTCATTATAAAACCCCTCAGTACACTAAAGCAGCCCCTCATGTAACACTGATATGGTCATGGATCCCATTTCATTGGCTTGATTTAGTCCTATAGTTACTACTTTATTTATTTAATTTTGGTTTAATTCTTGGATGATAAAAACCAACTACAGTGTGGTTTTATATCATTAAGTACCCTTTCTTGTGTGTTTTTTTTTTTTTTTGTAACAACATACCCCTGTTATGGGCCAATCTTGCCAGTAAAATACCTCAGTATAATTATTATCTCCATTAACCACGTTATAATAATTAGAAGCACTGTAAAAAGACAAAGTTTGCAAGCACTATATAGAGATCTATAAAAATTTTTTAGAAAAACACAATGAAAAGTCTATGCCGTGTGTTTAGCTGTTGATATATTGAAAATCATCAGTATCTACTTGACTATTGGAAATATTTTCCACAGCATCATTCAGTCATTAGTGTTAATTGTAATGTTGTACTTGGATACACTCTTGTAATAGCCATTCTAAAGACCTCACATTTTTTCCATTTTCTTGTGAGAGAACTTTGAATAAGTTGTAGAATTTGTCACATTATTGATTAAATAATAAACTTTTTGATAAAACAAAGCAGTAGGTATTAAACTTCCTGTCTATTTTAGCCTGTAAGAGGCAGGTGGTGATGGTTATCCCAGAATACCAGAAGCCCTCAGTGATGATATCTGAAGAAAAAATCTCTGACAGGTAATGAATGGTACAAAAAGACTTTTTCTAATATATTTGGGTAGGAAAGATAACTCTGTTTTATTGGGATGAGAGTTGTGTCTCATGCAGAGATCTTATCTCCCAAGAGTTTGATTTTTCAATGATTCTCTCTACATACATATGGGGAAGATTCTTTTTCTTGCCCGCCACAGATTCCTATGCTCATCTTTAAAGGACATGAAAAGTTTGATAACTGCAAATTGTGGGTTTATTACAGTATCTGAATAAACTCGTACTTAAATTTGGTAAAATATATAGGTTTATCTAGTGCAGAGTAAAATTCTGTCTGGTAGACAGAAGAAAAAGAAAACATTTTCTTCATGACTAAGTTGCTGCAGTATTATTATAAACTCCATTTTCTTTTGTGTCTTTGCTTAGGATGCATGAATAAGATATTAATCCTAGTAGGGCAAAGGTCATTTATTTATGGATGGTGTCACCAAGCTCTGTAATGGGAACTATATATTTATGGATGATGTCACCAAGCTCTGTAATGGGAACTATATATTTATGGATGATGTCACCAAGCTCTGTATATGGGAACTATATATTTATGGATGATGTCACCAAGCTCTGTAATGGGAACTATATATTTATGGATGATGTCACCAAGCTCTGTATATGGGAACTATATATTTATGGATGATGTCACCAAGCTCTGTAATGGGAACTATATATTTATGGATGATGTCACCAAGCTCTGTAATGGGAACTATATATTTATGGATGATGTCACCAAGCTCTGTAATGGGAACCATATATTTATGGATGATGTCACCAAGCTCTGTATATGGGAACCATGTATTTATGGATGATGTCACGAAGCTCTGTATATGGGAACCATGTATTTATGGATGATGTCACCAAGCTCTGTATATGGGAACCATTTATATATGGATGATGTCACCAAGCTCTGTATATGGGAACCATTTATTTATGGATGATGTCACCAAGCTCTGTATATGGGAACTATATATTTATGGATGATGTCACCTAGCTCTGTATATGGGGACTGTGTTTTTTGGATGATGTCACCAAGCTCTGTATATGGGAACCATGTATTTATGGATGATGTCACGAAGTTCTGTATATGTGAACTATATATTTATGGATGATGTCACCAAACTCTGTATATGGGAACTGCGTTTTTTTGGATGATGTCACCTAGCTCTGTATATGGGAACTATGTATTTATGGTTGATGTCACCAAGCTCTGTATATGGGAACCATGTATTTATGGATGATGTCACCAAGCTCTGTATATGGGAACCATGTATTTATGGATGATGTCACCAAGCTCTGTATATGGGAACTATATATTTATGGATGATGTCACCAAGCTCTGTATATGGGAACTATATATTTATGGATGATGTCACCAAGCTCTGTGATGGGAACTATATATTTATGGATGATGTCACCAAGCTCTGTAATGGGAACTATATATTTATGGATGATGTCACCAAGCTCTGTATATGGGAACTATATATTTATGGATGATGTCACCAAGCTCTGTAATGGGAACTATATATTTATGGATGATGTCACCAAGCTCTGTATATGGGAACTGCGTTTTTTTGGATGATGTCACCTAGCTCTGTATATGGGAACTATGTATTTATGGTTGATGTCACCAAGCTCTGTATATGGGAACCATGTATTTATGGATGATGTCACGAAGCTCTGTATATGGGAACCATGTATTTATGGATGATGTCACCAAGCTCTGTATATGGGAACTATATATTTATGGATGATGTCACCAAGCTCTGTATATGGGAACTGTGTTTTTTTGGATGATGTCACCAAGCTCTGTATATGGGAACCATGTATTTATGGATGATGTCACGAAGTTCTGTATATGGGAACTATATATTTATGGATGATGTCACCAAGCTCTGTATATGGAAACTGTGTTTTTTTGGATGATGTCACCAAGATCTGTATATGGGAACTATATATTTATGGATGGTATCACCTAGTTCTCAGTGATCTCCCCAGAAATTTTTGATAGCATCGGGGAAAGCGCATGTTAGCATTATAAAATGTTTAAACAACACGTTTTATCATCATAAAAGTGAAAACATAAAAATGAAATATAAAAGTACATATATTTACACAGTATTCTTTATTTCCCTAAGTTGTAACATGATTGAATGTCAAACTCATTTGTCTTTAAATTTAAATAAATGATATCCTTTGTTTCTTTGCTTCCCCATATATTTTGATTGCCACGTTAAAGTTAAAGTCTTTTAGGCAAAGTCCTTCTGTACTAATTGTCATAAGGAAATTCAGCACCCTCTGTGTCAACCAGTTCCTTAACACACTCTTGATTCTGTGCCGTTTTTTTTCCAATGCCTGTCCAAAGGATATGCACTCCTCAATAATTTATCATGTAATACATTCCAATTGCAAACCAGTTATTTATTGTTGGAGAAATATTTAAAAATTAAATGAAGGAATAATCCAACACTTTTTATTTACATGTTTTCAGAACAGGTAAAATTGGAAGATAACAATTGGTCTTTTTTTATTGGATAGACAGAAAAGAGAAATGAGAAATTAAAAGGGCAGCACACACTTAAGGTATACTGATCAAAACTATTTTTCTCTTACTGAGTATACTATGTAAATATAAGAGCAACTCGTGGATAAAATGCAACTTTTAATCCTCCTCACATTTTCCGGAAATTAATAAGAACAACAACAATCACAACTGCAATTACTGCTATAAAAAAAACACAGTTGACCTCTGTACACAGGTTCACCTTTCCAAAACAGAATAAATTGGGTTTTGAACAAATACCATGCACCAAATGTTATCATCATTATCATTATTATTATTATTATTATTATTATTATTATTATTATGTTATTAAGATTGTTTTATGTGCACTATTCAACAGAATCATTAAATACAAGTATATGTTCTCTCCCAAATTTATGTTCCAAACAAGATTACTGTATCATGCTCACTTTAATCCATCTTTTAAATTAAACTGTCACTGACTTAAAATAATCACTGATCTTTGTTTATTTTGTGCACTATGACAAAACACTAATTTCACTACTGATTGACAGCTTACTGATGAGTGTAAAACAGAGGACTTAGTCTTTGGTCAGTTAGCTTGTATAAATTAGGCTTGGAAACAGCCATTTTTGCTTCAAAAACAATATCTGGATTAGCCAGTTGCTCAACTCGCTGAGATCAAAAGACAGTCGGCTTATGTAAGAGGCCTGTGATGAATAGAAAATCAAAAGAAGCCGTATATGGCTTTTTTTGTGACCCATGAACCGAAACTTCACCTGCCTTTACAGACAAGTTTTAAATATTGAATGACCCCTGATCCTAATGACAAGGGATCTAAATTGTATCTCTTCTCTAAAATTAACTTTTTTCATGAGAGAAAGCTTTAATGCACAGGCAAATAGATGAAGATATCAAATTATACCTGTCACACTGGCACAGAAGGCAACTGCCATTTCTGCTGTGACAACACAACTACTTTTCCCACCATCCAGCAAATGAATTACTTCCATCCTCTACTGTAAGGATAAAAACTGCCTCGCTTTTGAATCTTTCATATTGACACCTTTGAGTTAGACTGACAGTGTGACTGGAGTACAGTGAATACAAGTGAGATATGAAATGTTTACATATTAATTCACAAAATATGCAATTATCTAAACAATGCCTTGCTCATCAAACAAAAGTTTAATTTTCTTACTTAGTGTGTCACTGTTGATATGCTCCAGTGACCACTTAAGGCAGGGAGAAACCACTGTTGGTTATGAAACACCTGACCACTGACTACAGAAGGCAGGTGACCATTACACACACGACATTTATGTAGGAAATATGCCGTGGGGAAATTGAATGGCCATTGTGACCAGGTGATCGCTAAGTACAGGTGACCGTTAGGACAGGTTTGACTGTATTTGATTTTTATTTTTAAACAAATATTTTTGTAGTTAATTTCCATATTTGGTTGCTATGGTAACCTTGAACATACATTAATTTCTTCTTAAAATGCATTACCTGATCAAAATACACCTCTCCCTCATTTTAGCATGCATGCCCTGATAAGTTGCCAAAGTGCTATAATGCAGAGGCAGGTATGGATTCTATTTGTTTTCATATGCATGAGGCAGAAAATAGTTGCCTATTTGCTTAACATTTAAAAATCAGAATCAAAATTGGTAAATGAAAGCCCAATCTGTCGCTCCTTTTATTATTGAAAATGGCAGTTAGTCTGCATCAACTTTGAATCAACTTCATGAAATTCACAAATATTAATGGGAAATCATATTTTGTAAGATTGTCTTTATCAAATCTATTTTCTCAATAAATATCTCAATATTTGACAAAACAGCAGTCACTAAAAATGTTGGGAAGTGCCTTGTGGTGGCAACACAATAAGAAATAAACACAAATTAAAGAAGTCTTGTTGAGTGAAATTCATGTTTTCATTTTATTCTTTAATTCAGTTTCAGTAAGATCATTATAAATGTAACATTCCCACTTCTATTCAAACATAAAGAGTCAGTTGTGACAATCTAATTATTTAAGTGCTTACTCAGAAGCCAAGCTGGATTTATTTTGACAACTGTTGAAAACTTAATGGTACTTTGGCATGATAATACAAGTTATTTAACAGATTGTCTCAGGCAATTACAATACATGAAAGGTGCCAACATCACAGTAACATCTGTGTGTATTGCCAGTCTGTTTTATTGTTAAAATCACACACTGTTGACAACTCCAAAGTTGTTGCTTTTGCCTTGTATGTGGATTGTTCTTCAAAAGTTGCAGTGATACATTTGAAAGTAAAACTTGCAAGTTCTAATAAAATGCACACATTTTTTACTTTTTTCTTTTCGCTTGAGTTTTATTTGATGTGGATGTAATGTTCTGGGACCATGCAACTGCCATGTGCTGACTATTTGTATTAGTACAAACAATATGGGACCATGCAACTGCCATGTGCTGACTATTTGTATTAGTACAGACAATATAGGGTTATAACTCAGTCATTGTAATGTGCCAAATTATAAACTTTAAACTAGAAATGAATATTTTGGAGAAAATATGTTTCTTTAATAATACTTACCAGATTATAATTTATTAGATTAGATTATTAGATTTATAATTTATTAGATTAGATAATTAGGTTTATAATTTATTAGATTAGATAATTAGATTTATAATTTATTAGATTAGATAATTAGGTTTATAATTTATTAGATTAGATAATTAGATTTATAATTTATTAGATTAGATAATTAGATTTATAATTTATTAGATTAGATAATTAGATTTATAATTTATTAGATTAGATAATTAGATTTATAATTTATTAGATTAGATAATTAGATTTATAATTTATTAGATTAGATAATTAGATTTATAATTTATTAGATTAGATAATTTGATTTATAATTTATTAGATTAGATAATTAGATTTATAATTAATTAGATTAGATAATTTGATTTATAATTTATTAGATTAGATAATTAGATATATAATTTATTAGATTAGATAATTAGATTTATAATTTATTAGGAGTACATCCACTACCTTGCAAAATCCAGCCCTTCCAAGCTAAACAGGACATTCACCAATTTCATGGCTTGTTTGAGTAACAAAAGAGGTCAAAGGTTGTCTGCTTGCCAGGGCAGATGTCAGACTAGCATTGTCTCCACTTTGATAGTGGTATTGGCACCAAATCCTGTCCATTGCTAGTTACTACATTTGTTCATTCCTGATCAGCAAGCTGTTATCAAGATCTCACAGATACTGATCCACTTGGTGCCTTTTCATAAATTGAGAGATTCCTTGGAGTTCAAACAAATGGGAGGACCTTGCTTGGCTCACAATCGATCAACCACCAAAAATCATGATCTGCACAGATGTCAGCTTGACAGACAGGGGGGCCCACCTCCCACCTCCTTTCCAAATGCTGATCAGGGTTTGGTCTCATCAGGAGAGATCATTTCTGGCAGGAGACACTGTCATTAAAAGGTGTTCTCATTCTGTTAGACAACTCGATTTACTCAGGCTGTGTCATCAGTAACAAATCCTGATTTGAGTCCACCACATCCCAGGCAGGCTTAATGTCCTACTGTCCTGATGGAATGAGCCAATCCACAGTGAATGATCCCTTGATCCCTGCACCCCTTGGTCTTCAGCCAGATCTGCACCTGTTTGAGTTGACCTCTCATGGACCTATTTGCAGTAAGGTGGAATGCCAATCTTACAACCATCATCTCTCCAATCCCAGATATGAAAGCTGTGGCAGTCAATGCCCCTTCCCTGAATTAGAACGTGTATGTCTTTCCCCAACGCCTCTGATTCCCAAAGTCTTGCAGAGAGTGAGCGAATCCAAGTGACAGCTAATCTAGATTGCTTCACTCAAGTGGTAAAATCATGGATGAACAATCTCTTGAACCTGTCACTTCTTCTCGCCTACTGAAACAATTGCAAATGCAGGTTTTCAATCCAAACCAAGAGATGTTGAACCTGCCTGCTAGGCTTATGTCAAACAAGCCATTAGAAGAAACAATTCTCTGAACAAGTAGTTGTAGTTGACAGAATTGCTCAAGCAGGGTCCTTCACTTTTAAAGCCTGTGAAGAAAAATGGAGTTTTCTTCAAGTGGTGTGAGAAGAAACACATCACTCCCTTAAATGCCTCATTACTGCAAATAGCTAACTTTCTCATATGGCTCTACAAGGAGAAGTTAGCTCCTATCACAATCAAGGACCATGATCTCAGATATGTTTTACCATCATGATCTCAGATATGTTTTACCATCATGATCTCAGATATGTTTTACCATCATGATCTCAGATATGTTTTACCATTATGATCTCAGATATGTTTTACCACCATGATCTCAGATATGTTTTACTACCATGGAAAGGAGAATATAGGCCAAAACAAAGACCTCTTTGACCTTGTTGTGAATATCAGTTTGTCTTGACTCAAGGCCATGGCCATTTGTCCTAAATGGAATCTTCTGTTGGTTCAGACATGGTTGAATGAGGCACCCTTCAAATCACTGTCCAGAGCCTCTATGATTCACCTCTCATACAAGACCTGCTGCCTAGTCACTCTAGGTACAGCGGGCAGACTAAGTTAAATGCTTGCCTTATCAGTCAACCCGAACTATTTGCAGTTGCACCATTATGGTTTTGTTTCTCTTATGATGGTCCCTGCTTTCAATGCCAAGAACAGGCTGTTGCTCACGAAAAATCAGTCCTTTGTCTTGAAACCACAGTCTTCTTAGTACCCTCCACCCCAGGGGCATCTGCGGCATCCCATCATGGCACTGAAGTGGTACCTGAAGTGAACATAGCCAATCAGAAGAGGGAGATTCTTGCCACTTAAAGAGGGAAGGAATAGTATTTCCACTCAGGCTTTGTTGTCCTAGATATGATGAGCTGTCTGCTCATCCTACAAGGAAGTTAGTTCAGGTGAATTTCTTACAAGGAAGTTAGTTCAGGTGAATTTCTTACACTTAACAGCTCCTGAGGTTAGAGTGTTTGCTACCAGCATAGCATTTCAGCACAACTGCTCCCTAGCTAATGTCATCCAAGCTGTTAGATGGAGGTCAGAGATGACATTTTCTAGCTTTGACCTCAGAGACCTTTCATCCCACAGGTCTTAATTTGACCAAGTGGGACCTATATCAGCAGCATGACAGGCTACCTTCCCAACTTGTTCAGCAGCTTCATAACAATGTGGGTTAATCATGTTCCGATGGATTTGTGATTGTTATAATTTTTTCTCCAAACTGAATCCATGCATAGATCATGTGCTGACCCTAGCTCATATCTCATGTGAAGCTGCTAGCTCATATCTCATATGAAGCTGCTCATATCTCATATGAAGCTGTAAGCTGTTTCACATAAGTTAAGAGATGGCGCCAACTCTGATGTAAGGGGATGTAACTCCCTTGTCCCACTTGCCTATTTTCCCTTGCATATTATGATCAGGTAATGTATTTGAAGAAGAAACAAATTTTTAGAATGGAATATGTTTCTTCAATAATACTTGCCAGATCCTAATATGAACACATCCTTCCAAGCACTCCCTGTCTTTACTTCTCTGGAAGAATGTGCATAACCACTCCACTCGGACATTTGATGAAATTTTGGTTCCAATCTTTCTATACAAGGGAAGATCACTCTAGTCTGATTTGTGCCTCAGCATGCAGATGAACTTTTAGTAGGTTTGTTGCTAAAACAAGTCAAAAGGTGTGGTAAATGTCTTTTTTAGCTTAGGAGGGCTGGATTAGTGAGGTAGTGGATGTGCTCCTGTTATGATTGGGTGAGTGTTATCGAAGAAACATTTTTTAATCTGACAGTCGCTTTCACTTACTTTTTTGTGTTAGCAATCAGTAAGCACATATGGATCACTTTGTAAAATTTCCACCCAATCTGCTCAGAAATACTAGTTTTGCTGTTGTTTTGGAACAATTCAGCACATACAGATGCTGCAGTCAGACACAGATAAGCATAAGTGATGTAGTCATACACAAACCACCCAGCACTACCAGTGTTCATTTAATTCAGATAGGCCTCTCTCTCAACTGCTGTTTGGCACAATATATTGTGGCTCGAACAAATCAATCTTTAGAAATGACATGCATGATAACATCAGGATATGACTAAAAAACTTGAAGATATTTTGGACAGTAAATCTAATTAAAAAATAAATATAGATACACTACATCCATCTATACACTTAGGATTTTAAACATTTGCATTGGTGCTCATTCTGAATGACTCAGACTGGCCAATCAAAATATTGCTGTCAAATTTCCTGCAGTGAATCAGTTTTCTAGCAGTGAATCAGTTTCACTGGATCTCATGGAAGAAATCCTAACTGAAACAGTGTATAAAATGGAGATTTTGATTGGTTGGAATATGTTTCAATACTGATGTAATACTCCATTGATAAGTTTGTGCTTGATGATAAGCATGTCCACAACTTTTATAACATTTAGGTAAATTGTTATCTTAAAAAGCCTTGTCTAATAATAGGACCACCTTCCACTTTCATCACATTTACAAGGTAGACTTATCACAGGAGAATACTATAAATACTGTAGATATCTACAGGATCATTCAGATGAGCTCCATTACAGCCATTTCAGATTCTTACAGTATAAATCAATTTAATTTAGGATCCTAGTCGCATTGTTGGAACCATTTAAGATTTGTCATCCATCCTCATGGCAGTAGAGTAAAAGGATAGGAGTGACAAGTGGGTGGAACAGTTTAAGATTTGTCATGGCAGTAGAGTAAAAGGATAGGAGTGACAAGTGGGTGGAACAGTTTAAGATTTGTCATCCATCCTCATGGCAGTAGAGTAAAGAGATGGGAGTGATAAGTGGGTGAAGGGCTGTAGATTTTGCAAATATGTTTTCCTATGGATTTTATTGGTCTTGCTTTCTGAACAAAGATGGGGAACATACTATATCACCTGTTTAAGTTTTCATTCATTCATTCATGCCATGTGCAGCTTTTTTTATCCACCATTTGACCTACTGTCAGTAGAGACTTCAACCTTGTGGCAGTTATTGGGTTCGTTTTTTAGCTCTCTTGGTCATAATCCAGTGATGGACTTTATTTCTTGATTCATATGGTGTTCACAGTCTGTCCAGCATCTGTTAGCACATGTTTGTTTCTACTACTTATAACAACTGGACAGATTGCCATAACATTTGGTACATGCATTCATCCCAGGGTCTAGTTGGTCCTAAATGAAAATGATGACCATGGTGGCCATCTTGAAAATCACGTTCTAGCTACTCCTGATGAATGGTTATATTGACATTGGGTTTTCACTGCAAGACTTCTTATGCTGCCGATTTAGTCCTAAATGAAAATAGAGCTGATCCAACATGGATGTCATGGTGGCCATAAGGTTTAGGTTAATGGCTTTAATTTGCATATATTTCCTAAAGCCTTGATTGATTCTCATCATACTTGGCACGAATAATTATGAAGCCAAGATAATTCATTCAATGACATGCTTGTTTGTTCCTTTGACCTTGGGATCAAGTTCACAGTTGTAGAAAATTTATGTTCAGGTTTTGGCTCAAGTTTTTTCATTTGCTTATATTTCCTAAATCGTTTGATGGATTTTGTTAATACCTGGGATTAAGCATTATGAAGTTAAGATAATTTTTTTCAGCAACATGCTCACCCTCTTTGACCTTGAACTCAGAGTTGCAGCCATACAGAATCTGTATTTAGGTTTTTGTTGAGATTTTGTTCATTTGCTTATATTTCCTAAACTTCTTCATGGATTTTGATCATATTTAGGATGAATCATTATGAAGATGAATTCTGCAAAATGCTTGCTCAACCTTTTGAACTTGATGTCAAGGTCACATGTTTTACAGCAATAATTTGATGTTGGGCTTGACATGCAAGCCCTGGTCTTCTTGTTAGATATACAATGCTGTCATTGGGATTAGGTAGATAGTAGTGGAGGGGTGGGATGGAATGAAAAGCAGGACAAGAAGTTGGATATACTGCTTTTATTAAATTCTTAGTTGATTCATTTTTTATTTCAGCGAGCTATCTGACCTTGAGAGAGGACGTTTGATCTTGACAGATTTGGCTGAGAGGAATTCAGTTCCAGCCTTTACCTCTCTTGATCCTGCCTTAGAGGGGACAAAAATAATACTTGCAAAGGTACCAGATGTCTACTTCATTCCACTTCAGATTTACTTATGAAATTTTTCTCTTGAATTCCTTTAAAATTTGAAAATGAATCATCCTTTTGAATTCATATTGATGAGACAAGTGTTCCTGTTATGAAACATTTCCAGTCTTTAATGAAGATGACTTGAACTTTGAATGTTTTGTCAAATACAGATTTTAGACAAAAATGTTTTGTCAACTACAAGTTTTAGATAAAAATGTTTTGTCAACCAGATTTTAGACAGAAATCTTTTGTCAACCACAGATTTTAGATAAAATGTTTTGTCAACTTCAGATTTTAGACAAAAATGTTTTGTCAACTACAGATTTTGGACAAAAATGTATTGTCAAACACAGATTTTAGACAAAAATGTCTTAAATTGTGCAGATATATTTTAGTATGATTTTGTTCTCTGGATTATAGTACATACCCTGAAATGTGTAATGTTACCAGTGAAATAAAAATACATTGCAAACAGAATGCAGAATAAATGCAAATGAAATGGTGAATGCAATATGAAGGAAACAGATAACACAAAATGCAAAATGAATGCAAATGCAATGGTGAATGCAATATGAAGGAAAGAGACAACACAAAATGCAAAATGAATGCAAATGAAATGGTGAATACAATATGAAGGAAACAGACAACACACCATGCAAAATGAATGCAAATGAAATGGTGAATACAATATGAAGTAAACAGAGAACACAAAATGCAAAATGATGAATGATAAACAGTATGGATTTGAAAATTTATTTACCTGCATTTTGGGCTGCTGCAAAATGTCCATGGTCAAAAGCTGGGATAATCTGGGATCATTTTTTTATTCTTTACACTAACAATGAATTTTTCACTATTTACAGGCCATAAAATTGTTCTAATAACTGTAATTGATGTGATCACATCATCACTGGTTACCGTAGTTGTATCTGTTCTATTGTCATTTTGATCTAAATGAAATAAGAAATAAAATTTGATGACAAATATTCTACAACTATATTGTTTAATTTATTGCAGTTTCTGTAACCATTATATTTTTATTGTACTGCTGTCTTTTGAATTTTATGCATTGTCTTTTTAATTAAAGAACACTTTTAATAAGACAAGATATGAAAGCAGTAGTTCTTTCCATTGAATAGTACTGAAAATGAAAATCCCACCTTTGGTAAAATACATTCCAATCGAACAAAAATGAAAGGAAACAATGAAAGGAAGTGATGAAGGCAAAATCAGAATGCATTTTTGAGACCCTAAATAAAAAATTATTAGATAGTTGCTGAAATGCAAATGTGAATAGAATGCAAATGGAATGCAAATGAAATGCAGATTCTGTAACATTACCCGTTTCAGGGTGTATAACATACCATTCACTAGAAAGCATATGCACAAAAATCAAGAAAAATACAAATAAATTTTATGACTTCAGCTTAGCTACAGGTTTTTCAGTTTGAGTTTTTTGTTTGTTTGTTTCTATACAGGGTATACGGGTACAAGATTTGACGTTGAAGGATGGAGCACAACCTGTTAGATATGGCTTCCTAAAACTGGGGGAGGCATTATTGTAAGTCGACAGAGATATCATTAAAAATTCTAAAAATAGATACATGGTATTGATTGCAGCATTCATTTGTTCATAATTTATTATCATGAAATTATCTAAAATGAGATGAAAACCAAAACTACCATATATACTCACTTATAAGTTGAGTCCAACTCCAAACTGCACAGACCCAGATCTGCCATCACATAATGTGCTGGCAGATCTGGATCTGTGCAGTATGTTAGGAGTAATCAGTAGAACAAACAACAGACCCTGATCTGCCGGCGCATTATGCGATGGCAGATCAGTCTCTGTGTTGTTTTGCAGTTGGATAAGTGAGTATATATGGTAGAGACACAACTCATTGTCTAATAAACTTATATTGGTTCATCTTTTATGGGAAGATAGATTCTACATAAATTTGGGAATGACCACAATGAAAATAACCACAGTCATTGACAGCAGTAAGTTTTGATTGGTACCTAGATCCAGTAATAAAGCTATGATTTACTGTGCGATTGAGTAATAAAGCTATGATTTACTGTGCTAACAAAAATTGAGTAATAAAGCTATGATTTACTGTGCGATTGAGTAATTAAGCTATGATTTACAGTGCTAACCAAGATTGAGTAATAAAGCTATGATTTACTGTGCGATTGAGTAATTAAGCTATGATTTACAGTGCTAACCAAGATTGAGAAATAAAGCTATGATTTACTGTGCGATTGAGTAATAAAGCTATGATTTACAGTGCTAACCAAGATTGAGTAATAAAGCAATGATTTACAGTGCTAACCAAGACTGAGTAATAAAGCTATGATTTACTGTGCGATTGAGTAATAAAGCAATGATTTACAGTGCTAACCAAGATTGAATAATAAAGCTATGATTTATTGTGTTAACCTAGATCCATTAATAAGGCTATGATATACTGTGTTAACCAAGATCAAATAATAAAGCTATGATATACTATGCTAATCAAGATCCAGTAATAAAACTATGATTTACTGTGCTAAACTGTCAAACACATATGCAGCATGTATTTACATTTTCAGACAACTCAGGGAAGCATTTAACTCAGTTGACAGTACAAAGAGGGACAAATTAAGTGCAAAAGATGTAAGTCAGTTTCTCTTTTTCTTCTTCCAGTAATACCTGTTTTGAGAGACCCCCCCCCCCTGCGACCTTGCCAAGAATCAGCAGACTCCAAAGACAAGACTTTCTCTCATGAGCAGTCTTCTTAATATGTTGGCAAATATACCTCAACATTGCTGTCATCTTTATTCATGATGTTTTAAAGCATTAAGAGAAAGGTTTAGCAATAAGGAGGATATAATTATAAATGTTAATAATCGATCTATACTTATTTAATCTTCTAATCATATAAAGTTACCTCCCATGTTAGTTGCAAAGCAGAAAATATAAGAAAGCTAAACAGAATGATACAGTTGTGAAAATCAAAATGACAAGATTTCTTTGGTATTATAATCACAGTGCCTGCATCAAATGTCTCGGATGTAGTCATGATGGCAATCATCTCTTAATATTTTAATTGTGGAGAAAGTTGTTTCAAATTGTTTTACCATCTGGCTAAATGTTTGGACTGTCATCATTAAGAGATATGAAAGATTTGATGTGATCTGAGGTAGCATAGTAGATTTTTGATTGAAGAGAAATCCATACTTTATCTCCATGTTTCTCCATTGTTATTTACAGTGATGTTAAGAATGCATAATTTCATGTTGTATGTACAAAAGGATGATTCTAGTGCAGAAACACGTTTGTGCTAATTTGTTCAAGATTAAGTTTAGGTATGAGCAGGTACCAATTTTCTCCTTGCTCTGTTTGTATGCATTATTGGAAATTTGTGTAGTGATTTTGTGGGAAATTGGTCGGTTCATTGTCCACTTTTCTCTTCATTATAATAATATCTGGGTGCATTTGTCACTACCGTATATGTATGAAATGTCTCTGATTTTGTTTAGTATAGGTTCTTTGTGGAGTTGAAAGTTGAGAGTTTTTGGAATTTGTAAGTGTTGTGGGGATGGAGCTTGGTGTAACTCTGAAGGGAGTAATCATAGAAGCAGAGCTAAAAAAAAATCCTATAGCCCAATGACTGGGGCCCCTCTAAGTCTAGATCGGGCCCCTCTCATATTATAAATGAATTGCCCATCAGGATTGTCCAAAAAAGTTGTTATTTAATTTGCCATCAGGACATGGAAGAAAACATTGCTTTATGTGAAATATTTTGAGAAGCAAATAAATGCGTGATTCAGTTGAATATGATTTTTGTTCATTTCTTTTCATATTTAAAGTACAGCAAGTTCAGCGTTGTGTCAAAGTAAGAATTAAAAAATAGGGCCCTTTCAGGTACATGGAATTGGAGTCAGGGTTTGTGTTTTTTTTTAAAGTTACCTTCTCTTAGCCCGTGTCTGAAATGTTTTTTACTTGAGCACTGATAGAAGGATCAGCTATGTCATACTAATCTTTTTTACTAATTTGGTTTCTTCGGTGAAGAATTTGAAAATGTATACATGTTGATGACTGTGGAGTTTTATTTGAATAGCAGGTGGCTTTGTAGGTGAGAGAGGGTACATTCTCAAGAGTATATTCTTGGCTGTTACTGAAAACTGTTTAGTGCTACCTAAGGGCTTAATGTCTTTGGTCAAGGTCACACATGTCATTCATTCAGTTTCAAATATTTTTTATCCAATTAGATTTGCCTGGCCTATAAGTGCTGCACTGGTGAGGATCTGGACACAGACTGGTTAAAGCGCAAACAGAAACCAGTTAATGATTATTTGTTTGAGGAATTCTGCTGCATAGTAACAGAAAATAGAGAAAATGTAAGTTTTTATATCCTTTCCCTTTATTTTCAGCTAAATTATGTAATTTATTATAAAGTGAACTGCATTCATCACCTCATGAATGCTCAAAAAGTAATCTTGAGTCCTTCTGTGTATATCTGTTTCCTTGTGTAATTTTTAGCTATTCTGGCTGTAAGACCAAGTGTGCTTACAGGTATGGCCATCATCTGTTCATCAACTATTCCTTGTTACCAAAGTGAAACCATATTTGTGATCCAATTTTGATAGACTTGGAATATGAACTGATATCAAGATCTTGAATGAGTTAAGTTATGAACAAGATCCACACATATTAAGGAGGTGATTTACATCTGGTTGGCTGAGCTTGTTACCACTCGGGAGGCCATAATTTTTATTTGATTTTGATCAAACTTGGAAAATAAGCTTATATCATCAGGATTTCAGATGAGTTTGGTAATGAGCAAGATCCATGAATTTTAATGAAACTCATCTAGAGCTCATAATGAGATTGATAATTAGTGAGATCCATGCATATTAATGAGATGATCTGCCATCTGATTGACTGACCTTGTTGCCACTGTGGAGGCCACTCTGAGATTAGTTAATCATCACTCTAAAGACTAAGATTTTGATCAAAATTGGAATGTGACCTTATTTTCTCAAGATGTTTAATGGGTTCATTAATAAACAAGATCCGCACACATTAGTAAAGTGATCTTGTGTCTGATTGCTAAGCTTGTTACCATCCTGGAGTCCTGGAGGCCATATTTATAGTCCAATTTTGATAAAACTTGTGATGTAGACTTGTATTATCAAGATCGCAGATGAGTTTGGTGAGGAGTAAGGTCTATGCATCTTATTGTGGTGATCTTGCATCTAATTGGTTGAGCTTGTTCCCATTTTGGAGGCCATATTACTGATTTGTTTTTTGATCAAACTTGCAAAATAAGCTTATATCAGTTCGATAATGAGTGACACCCTTGCATATTTTAGAATTGATCTAGCATCTGATTGGCTGAGCTTGTTACCACTCTGGAGACCATATTTCTGGTCCTGTTTTGATTAGACTTGGATTATGAGATTATATTCTCAAGATCTCAGTGAGATTATAATTAGTGAGATCTGTGCATATTAATGAGGTGATATTCCATTAGATTGGCTGAGCCTATTACCCCACTAGAGGCCAGTCTGAGATTAGCCTTTTATCAGACTAGAGACTACGATTTTGATCAATCTTGGAATGTGAGCTTATTTCCTCAAGCTCTTGGATGAGTTCAGTATTTAGGCAGGATTTGCACAAATCTGATTGTTTGAGTTTATATTATCAGGATCTCAGATGAGTTTGAAAACAAACAGATCCAGGCATATTATTGGGTGATCTTGCATCTGATTGACTGAGCTCTTAACTGAGCTCGTTACAATTGTTGAGGCCTCTCCAGACCTGCCAACACTTACAATTTGACTGCAGGTCATAATTAAGGGACCATTAAATTACTGACTTTTGGAATGATAGCATAGCTTACAAAAATATGATCATTATGGTCAAGTCCAGAAACTGGCTTATCTGTGTTTGATCTGGATCCAGGTTTCATATTAGGTTCATTGGAGTTGGTCAGGGAACTAGTCTAACTATTACAGTAGTACCTTGGACACTTTAAACTGCCCATAGTTTTCATGCAAAATGCTTGCATGATCAAGCTGGTGCTTATAGCATTGTCTAGAAATGGCATACAACAATCAGACAAACAATTACATCTTAAAGACAAAATGGACAATAAGCCTCTTAAAAAGTTTTATCTTAAAAAGTTTTAACAGTCAGCATAGAATTATAAAAAGGAATATTCAGATTCTTGGAAAAAATCAAGTAAGGCAACAGTTACATTTTTGGATATCATGTCGATTTGGATATCATGTCATGTCGATTTATTGGATATCATGTCATGTCGATGTCTTATGGCAGGAGAGATGATTGCCATTACCACTCAAAATTGATAAAAACAAACCCAAAGCAAACCTAAAGATTATGTCAAGTTGAAAGATCTAGCAAAAAGCCTTTGAGCTCCATGGGGTTTGGAACTGCAGTTTCTGAAACTGTTCTTGAGGTAATTTAGGTCTAAGTGTACTTTACAAACTTTTCTTAGTTGAACATAATGTTTGCCTTCACTACATTAGTCTCAGATCGCACATCTGAACTTTTTAAATGAATATTTCAATGTTGACAATTGCAGTACATAATATTTCATTACACTTTACTGGTCAAATGTTAGATTATGCAATTCAGGTGAGCAATTTGGGCATCTTATTGAAATTGAGAAGTTGTCTCTATATTTGTACACTTTTTCAGTCAAGTGGATATTACGTTCCAATTTAGAATCCTGCCATAGCAGTGAGACTTTTTTGTTGGTATTTGCCCTCTTAGGATAATGTACATTGTCCTCATAGCATACCATACATTGCCCTCTTAGCATAATGTACACTGCCCTCATAGCATACTGTGCATTGCCTTTTTAGCATACTGTGCATTTCCCTCTTAGCATAATGTGTACTGTCCTCCTAGCATAATGTACTCTGTCATCATAGCTTAATGTACTCTGCCCTCTTAGCATAATGTACACTGCCCTCTTAGCATAATATACACTGCCCTCTTAGCATAATATACACTGCCCTCTTAGCATAATGTACACTGCCCTCTTAGCATAATATACACTGCCCTCTTAGCATAATGTACACTGCCCTCTTAGCATAATGTACTCTGCCTTCTTAGCATAATGTACACTGCCCTCTTAGCATAATGTACTCTGCCCTCTTAGCATAATGTACACTGCCCTCTTAGCATAATGTACACTGCCCTCAGCATACTGTGCATTGCACTCTTAGCATAATGTGCACTGTTCTCTGAGCATACTCTAGATCAGCATACACTACCTTGCACACCTAAAAAATTTCACTGTGATTTATGTGCCATTTTTCACTGTGGCTTCAGAAGATCTTTATTATAAAGTGAGTCATTAACATTTTTAATTTTAAATAAAACATGACCAAAACAAAATATTTTTTTTCCTTCAGTTTTCAAGTAAGATGTTGCATAATAAACATTTTTAGCAATTAAAAGATTTATGTAAAGTTGAAATTTAATTTGCATGGTTAATTTTTTTCTTTGAAAGATTGACAAAAATATTAAAAGTTGATACATTTATGTAGGCCAGGTAACAGCCCCATGAGCAGAATTAAAACAGTAAACATAAAACAGGATGTCTGTATTGCCTCATGTGGTTAATTTTGTATGTTTGTGATGAAGTAACTGAAAATTTAGTTTAAAACTTTGCATAGATGGGTAAGAAGTTCAGAGCTGCCTGTAAGCACTTCCAGTGTATCCTTGACCTTCAAATGCTAGTGTGTAAGCACCTCCAGTGTATCCTGGACCTTCAAATGCTAGTGTGTAAGCACTTCCATTCTATCCTGTACCTTCAATCGGTATTGTGTAAGCACTTTCAGAGTATCCTGGACCTTCAAATGCTAGTGTTTAAGCACTTCCAGTCTATCCTGAATCTTCAAATGCAAGTCTGGGAGCACTTCCAGTGTGTCCTGGACCTTCAAATGCAAGTCTGGGAGCACTTCCAGTGTGTCCTGGACCTTCAAATGCAAGTCTGGGAGCACTTCCAGTATATATTGGACCTTTAATCGGTATTGTGTATGCACTTTCAGAGTATCCTGGACCTTCGAATGCTAGTGTTTAAGCACTTCCAGTGTATCCTGTATGTTCAAATGTAAGTCTGGAAGCACTTCCAGTGTATCCTGTATGTTCAAATACAAGTCTGGAAGCACTTCTAGTGTATCCTGTATGTTCAAATGGAAGTCTGGAAGCACTTCCAGTGTATCCTGTATGTTCAAATGGAAGTCTGGAAGCACTTCCAGTGTATCCTGTATGTTCAAATGCAAGTCTGGAAGCACTTCCAGTGTATCCTGTATGTTCAAATGCAAGTCTGGAAGCACTTCCAGTATATCTTGAATCTTCAAATGCAAGTCTGGGAGCACTTCCAGTGTGTTCTGAACCTTCAAATGCAAGTCTGGGAGCATTTCCAGTGTGTCCTGGACCTTCAAATGCAAGTCTGGGAGCACTTCCAGTCTATCCTGGACCTTCAAATGCAAGTCTGGGAGCACTTCCAGTCTATCCTGGACCTTCAAATGCAAGTCTGGGAGCACTTCCAGTGTGCCCTGGACCTTCAAATGCAAGTCTGAAAGCACTTCCAGTGTGTCCTGGACCTTCAAATGCAAGTCTGGGAGTACTTCCAGTGTGTCCTGGACCTTCAAATGCTAGTGTGTAAGCACTTCCAGTGTATCCTGTACCTTCAAATGCAAGTCTGGGAGCACTTCCAGTCTATCCTGGACCTTCAAATGCAAGTCTGGGAGCACTTCCAGTGTGCCCTGGACCTTCAAATGCAAGTCTCTAGCACTTCCAGTGTGCCCTGGACCTTCAAATGCAAGTCTGGGAGCACTTCCAGTCTATCCTGGACCTTCAAATGCAAGTCTGGGAGCACTTCCACTGTATCCTGGACCTTCTAATGCAAGTCTGGGAGCACTTCCAGTCTATCCTGGACCTTCAAATGCAAGTCTGGGAGCACTTCCAGTATATCCTGGACCTTCAAATGGAAATCTGGGAGCACTTCCAGTGTATCCTGGACCTTCTAATGCAAGTCTGGGAGCACTTCTAGTGTGTCCTGGACCTTCAAATGGAAGTCTGGGAGCACTTCCAGTATATCCTGGACCTTCAAATGCAAGTCTGGGAGCACTTCCAGTCTATCCTGGATCTTCAAATGCAAGTCTGGGAGCACTTCCTGTATATCCTGGATCTTCAAATGCTAGCCTGGGAACACTTACAGTGTGACCTGGACCTTCAAATGCAAGTCTGGGAGCACTTACAGTGTGACCTGGACCTTCAAATGCAAGCCTGGGAACACTTACAGTGTGACCTGGACCTTCAAATGCAAGTCTGGGAACACTTACAGTGTGACCTGGACCTTCAAATGCAAGCCTGGGAACACTTACAGTGTGACCTGGACCTTCAAATGCTAGTCTGGGAACACTTACAGTGTGACCTGGACCTTCAAATGCTAGTCTGGGAACACTTACAGTGTGACCTGGACCTTCAAATGCAAGTCTGGGAGCCTTAATATTCTGAAACTGTGAATCCTTTAGATCCTCAATAACTAGTATTGGAACCTCAGTTTTCTGAGACTGAATTCTATGAAAGTATACTTTTTTTTAACAGGTTATAAACAAACGCTTTAATCGGCAAGAAAGATAATTACATAAACAGAAATAATGAATTTTTTTATGTTCAATAAGTGAAGAAAATAAAGTTTAACTTTAAAAGAAATAAAAAAATGGCCAAAAAGTATAGTCAATAAGATTTACTATAATAAAGTTTTTTGATTTTCTTTGCATGTAATGACTTTATACCCATTGATGGTCTCCCCTTTTTCTCACCTGGATCCCCCCGTTTTCCTATCATGACTCCTGATTTCTGAAGAATGAGGGTCCTGGACTTTCAGTGTCAAAGAGTTATGAGAGATCTGAAACTTCATAACTCAGACATCACTCATATACATACTCAGTATCCTCAATAATTGTTTATTTTTCATCAGATCTAAAAGAATTAAAATAACTGAAATCTCACATAAAAAGGGGGGCCTCCAGCACTCCAGGTTTTTACATGAAATTTCACATAAAAAGGGGGCCTCCAGCATTCTGGGGTCTTTACATAATATCTCATATAAAAAGGGGGTCTCCAGTACTCCAGGTTTTTACATGAAATCTCACATAAAAGGCAGCCTCCAGCACTTCAGGTTTTCACATGAAATCTCACATAAAAAGGTTGCCACCAGTACTCCAGATTTTTACATGAAATCTCACATAAACGGCAGCCTTCAGCATTCCAGGTTCTCATGAACTCACATAAAAAGGTAGCCTCCAGTACTCTAGGTTTTCACATGAAATCTCACATAAAATGGGGGCCCTCCAGCACTCCTGGTTTTTACATGAAATCTCACATAAAATGGGGGCCCTCCAGCACTCCTGGTTTTTACATGAAATCTCACATAAAATGGGGGCCCTCCAGCACTCCTGGTTTTTACATGAAATCTCACATAAAATGGGGGCCCTCCAGCACTCCTGGTTTTTACATGAAATCTCACATAAAATGGGGGCCCTCCAGCACTCCTGGTTTTTACATGAAATCTCACATAAAATGGGGGCCCTCCAGCACTCCTGGTTTTTACATGAAATCTCACATAAAATGGGGGCCCTCCAGCACTCCTGGTTTTTACATGAAATCTCACATAAAATGGGGGCCCTCCAGCACTCCTGGTTTTTACATGAAATCTCACATAAAAAGGGGGCTTCAGCACTCCTGGTTTTCAAATTTCTACTGTGTCATCAATGAACATTATAAAATAAGATACAATAAACATTTTGCAATCTACAGTAGGATTGCCTTTTTAGAAGTAGGGTTGAAAAGCATAGAGCTTAAAGCCATAATAATTTAGTATTATGAATGCTTGGTTCTTACTTTTCTTAATAATGCCACTTTCATGTATGTGTCAAATTCTAAACTGTGTGAGGAAAAATTATGGAAAATATTCATATTTTGAGTAGAGTACTTAAAAAATAAAAGCTGTGATAATGCAAAGAGCATAACAATAGTAAGCAGTGATAGTACAGTAAGAAGTGATAGTACAAAAAGCATCAAAAATAGTAAGCTGTGATAATACAAAGTGTATCAAAAATAGTAAGCTGTGATAATGCAAAGTGCATCAAAAATAGTAAGCAGGGATAGTACAAAGTGCATCAAAAATAGTAAGCAGTGATAGTACAAAGTGCATCAGAAATAGTAAGCAGTGATAGTACAAAGCATATCACTTCATCGTTTAGGTTCATCATGACACCCTTATAGAGAGACTGGTATAAAAACTGTGATAATACAAAGTATATCACTTCATCTTTTTGGTTCATCATGACACCCTCATAGAGAGACTGGTATAAAAACTGTGATAATACAAAGTGTGATAATACAAAGTGGATCACTTCATCTTTTAGGTTCATCATGACACCCTTATAGAGAGACTGGTATAAAAACTGTGATAATACAAAGTGTATCACTTCATCTTTTAGGTTCATCATGAGACCCTTATAGAGAGACTGGTATAAAAACTGTGATAATACAAAGTATATCACTTCATCTTTTAAGTTCATCATGACACCCATATAGAGAGACTGGTATAAAAACTGTGATAATACAAAGTATATCACTTCATCTTTTAGGTTCGTCATGACACCCTTATAGAGAGCCTGGTGTCAAATCTTATGTCTAGTCCCTTAAGATGGATCTTAAGAAGTAAGTACTTGACCTATTTTCTTTTAACAGTTGTTTTGATTTAATCACAGTTATGGAATAACTTGCTTAAAATAATTAATCATCTTCATTAAATAAAACTGTCATATCCAATTATTTTATTTTTTGGTAACAAGTCAGAGTATTGAATTTAGATAATACAACAATTCTTTTCTGTAATGAATGCAGTGCTCCCTAATTATAACACTATTCTTGGGAGTCAAACAAGTGTACAATTGTATAAGAGATGTTATCTTAGATAGAGGTATGTTACAAGTAAGGTGATCTTATACTGAGGTGTGCTACAAGTGAGGTCATCTTATATTGAGGTATCTTACAAGTGAGGTCATCTTGTACTGAGGTATGTTACAAGTGAGGTCATCTTGTACTGAGGTGTTACAAGTGAGGTCATCTTGTACTGAGGTATGTTACAAGTGAGGTCATCTTATACTGAGGTGTTACAAGGGAGGTCACCTTATACTGAGGTTACAGGTGAGGTCCTCTTATATGGAGGTATTACAAGTGAGGTCACCTTATACTGAGGTGTGTTACAAGTGAGGTCATCTTATATTGAGGTGTTACAAGTGAGGTCACCTTATACTGGGGTGTGTTACAAGTGAGGTCATCATTTACTGAGGTGTTACAAGTGAGATCATCTTATACTGAGGTGTGTTACAAGTGAGGTCATCTTACACTGAGGTGTTACAAGTGAAGTCATCTTATACTGACATATGTTACAAGCAAAGTCACCTTATACTGAGGTGTTACAAGTGATGTCAACTTATGCTGAGATTTGCTACAAGTGAAGTCACCTTATACCAAGGTATGTTACAAGTGAAGTCACATTATACTGAGTTCTGTTACAAATAAAATCACCTTATACTGAGGTATGTTACAAATAAATTCATCTTATACTGAAGTATGTTACAAATAAAGTCACCTTTTACTGAGGTTTGTTAAACTGAGGTCACTTTATACTAAGGTGTGTTAAACAGAGGTAACATTATACTGAGGTATGTTAAACTTAGGTAAACTTATGCTGAGGTCTGTTAAACTGAGGTCACATTATACTGAGATTTATTACAAACAGGACTGTGTCATCATCGGATATGTTGAGCACAAAATCACCATCAGAGAATCTTACATCAGCGCTCATTAATAAAAACATTTATGACATGAGTCAAATAATTTTGATCTTTTGCGAGCCTTGCGATTGAAATTATTTGATGAGTTTCAAAGATTACATATGGAATGAGCACAAATGTACGATCACATTTATCATTTGATGAAAAGTAGACATTTTTCATCTGACAAAACTGCAGAATGGTGTACATGTAATGGAATTATTTTGAAATGGACTTGGAATTCTTGATCAATACACCTTTGCCTCACATGACATCATGATGTCAGTTACAATGTTGTGAGCTATTATTATCATATATACTTGACTATAAGTTGAAAACACCCCCCCACCCCACCCCTGTTTTTTTAAACTGCTAAAAGCGAATTTCTCTTTGACCCTCCTTTAAGTTCGGGTGTACTTTGCAAATCAGATCGTTCTAAAAGGAGTGACTTTTCATCAGTGAGTCAGAGTTGCACTTAGGAAAAAAACAAAGCCAAACTGGATGGATAGATAGGTCAGAAAAATAAAGACAATGCAGCATAAAATTAACACAACTATATTATTGAATGAAATATGTCACAAAGAAATTGACAACTTACATTTTGTCCATCTTTGTGTAATGAAATACATAATGTTTAACATTTTAAATTCATTTATATGATAAATCCATGAATTCGATTATTGGTCACTTACAGGTATAAAAATGGTAGTAAAGAATGATCGGGTTCACAATATCTAATAATATGTTAATTCCAAATGTCTTATAAATAAGCAATGAAAGGAACGTCAACACTTTTGTGATTCATGGTATCCTATAAATGCCACTGTCTAATGTCATCTGGTTCAGAGCACAAGAATTCATCCTCATTGTCTGAGTCACCAGATAAAGTTATGAAATCCTCCACTGTCATCCGGTCATCGCAGACATTGTCCAATTCCGATTCTTCATCCGATTAATTGTCTGACTCCAATTCCTTGTCTTTGCTGTCATTTGTGAGTGCTTAAGTGTTGGTCTTGCAGCAAATAAATTTATTGAATAGCTTATCATCTCATCCATAGCATTGTAAATTCCACATTTCCTAAATGACTTGACCACCATCTCCAATGAAATTTCCTCCCATGCATTACCTGCTCATTGAGATACTAAATCAGTCCCTGGACACTTCTGATTTACTGCCTTTGTCAGTTCTTTGGGCCCATCTGCAATCCAATTGTGTCACTGCTTTTGCATATTTGCCTTAAATGGCTTGTTTATGCAAACTTCCAATGGTTGCAGTACAGAAGTGGTGCTGCCAGGGATTACAGCTTGGTATGTTTGATGTCGTCGGAACTTCTATTTCACAGACTACATCAAAAATGCTCGAAAGATGTCCCATACAAACAATTCCTTAAGTTTCAATAGTGCACCTGGTCTAGTGTTCCATACTTTTTCAATCTAGACCAAACAAATTGCCTGATCTACCCAACCCTTAGGGTTAACAGTTACAACAACTCCACTTGGCATCTTTTATTTAGGTATAGTCTTCCGTTTAAACACAAGTTGTGGCTTCATTTCTTGTGCCATTCACTAAACAAGTTAATACCACAGTAAATGTTGTTTCTCATTTCTCATTTCTCAAAGCCCTTATTGTCACAGTTTTGTCTCCAACTGGGTGTACAGTTGAATTTCCCAGCATATAAAAAAACATAGGAGTTTCATCTATATTTCCAATGTGTGCCAGATCAAAATCATTCTGTTTTCTCTCATTTATAACAATTTTAAGGAAACTATCCACTTTTTCATCAACATCCACAGGCAATTTCAGGGCTATGTGCATGCATTGTCTAAGTGCAAGTATGTGATGTTGCATTAATTGTGTGCACCATCCATCTTAAGAGAGCTGCATCAGAGGACAAATGCAAAACCTGTTGTCCAAACAGTGAATAGGAGGAGATAGAGATGGCTTGGGCATGTTTGTCAGATGCCACCAGATGCATTACGCAGAGTAGCCTTACACTGGACAACAGACGGATAGTGTGAAAGGGGTCGGCCCATGGAGACTTGGTGAAGGACAGTTGAAAAGGTGAAAAGGAGATGAAGGCATGCGGCCTGACATGGGAAACCATCAATAGACTGTCTGCAGACCGTCAGCAGTAGCACTCTCTCATGGAAGCCTTATGTGCCACCTAAGGCACGAAGAGGATTGAATGAATGAATGAATCCAGCTGAAGCTTTAAATGATTCACTGCTGTTAGCCTATAAGCTGGCAATAGAAAGGACCTTGAATCTAATGGTGTTTCCTGTGACTGCATGCCCATTCTGATGCTGCTCCAGAACCCACCTTGTTCAAACTACACTCACATGTAAGAGTTTTCCATTACTTGAATTTTCTTCAAATGCCTGGCACTATTACCAATATCTGACTTACTCTTGTGCCAGTCAAGCACCTGTTTCATCTGACACACCAAATTCAGGTTCTGCGGTGCAGTTGTTATGTCACTCTGCAAAGTCAATAACTTTTAACTTGAATGCTGCATGGTAAGCATTATGTTTTCTTTTCACCATATTGGTGAAACTACAATTGTTTAGCAATTCATAATGTACAGTATGCAAGTGACAAGGTATCTGGTAATTAACAGAGCACTGATGGTTCAGAAAATTGGACATTTATTTATGTGGAGACTCAGCTTGGGCTCTGTAAGTGACACTTTGATCATACAGTCAGTGAAATATCATTAAAGGATTGCCACAACTGAACAGGTGTCAGTTGTGCAGCATTATCAAAGGGAGTTAAAATAAGCTTCCACAGTTAACTGAATATATGACTTTACTTGGCACTGAACAAGTATTATATTTGCAAATGGATCAAAGGATTGTCAGCTGGAAAAATAAATTGGGTGCTGCCTTTACAAGCTGAGGGATTATTGTCAGATTTATCAAATCTTTTGTATGTCATGCTTATAAGATGACCCCATCTCTGCTTGAATCAAATTTTCAGTAATAAATGTTGACTTATAAGCGAGTATATATGGTATATGTGTTACATATAGAAAAATTATGATATATCCATATGATAAAAATGAATGATGTGAACCATATGTTAATTGGTTCTCATTAGCCAGGAACTAATATTATAAGAAGAAACAGTTATAGAACTCCATTTTGACAGTTAAATAGGATTAATGCCAACACTAGTGTTATTTCAGAATATTAAGGGTCATATTATACTGAAGTGCTTTATAATGAGGGACCACTGTATCACCAAAAAGAGCATATCAAAAAACTTCAAATGACTTCCACTTGCCACTACCTCACACACTTCTATATAGACCATATATGCTCACTGATAAGTCAAGTCCAATTGCAAACTGCACAGACCCAGATCTGCCATAATGCGCCAGTAGATCTGGGTCTATGCAGTTTGGTAGGAGTAACCAGTGGAATAAACAACATAGACTTTATCTGCCGGTGCTTTATGTGGTGGCAGATAAGGGTCTGTGTTGTTTGCAGTTGGACTCAACTTATAAGTGAGTATATAAGGTATATAAAGTTTACTTACAAAAAACAAATTTTATCATATGGACACAAAATTGATCATATGGACACAAAATTGATCATATGGACACAAAATTGATCATATGGACACAAAATTGATGAGTATAGTAAGAATTAGTTTAAGTATTCTTACAGTACGTGTTTGTTCAGTAATCAGGAATGTTATCACACGGTTACAATGTGGAACTATGTTATCTCAAGTTTACATTGTGGAACTATGTTATCTCAAGGTTACAGTGTGGAACTATGTTATCTCAAGGTTACAGTGTGGAACTATGTTATCTCAAGGTTACAGTATGGAACTATGTTATCTCAAGGTTACAGTGTGGAACTATGTACTTAGATTCATTAGTTGACTTGCTTGTTTATACATGGACAATTTTTGACATGACTAGAATAAGACAGTTACTGCATTTTAATTTAGGGTATGTTTGTACCTTAAAGTTTGTTATAATTTGCAATAGTTGTTCATTCTATTTGCTGTGTCACTGCTAACTCTCTTTACATTACAGAAATCTCCTCACGACCTCCCCCTCCCTGCCTGCGTGAGGTTGATAACATTGAGGATGTTAGGGATATTTACCTCGGAGGAAGCTGCGGTGGCTCTCGCTGGAGGGAAGACATTGCTGAACCGCAACTTAGGTAACAAAGATTCAGTTTAATGTTCTTGTTTTCACTAGACAATGCAAAGAGAATTAATTTAGATGCATGATGTTGCCAGATAATTAGTGTTGTGAACTTGGGATTGATTGGTTATGAATTTTTAGGTTTATTGTGAAAAATTAGACTCAATAAAGAGTTTGATCCACACATATTAATTGAGCTGATCTTGCATCTGATTGGCTGACCTTGCTACCACTATGGAGGCCATATTTATGATCTGATTTTGATCAAACATAGAAAATAGGTTCATATCATCAAGATCTTGAATTAGATAATAACAGGATCCATGCATAATGATGATGTGATCTCGCATCTAATTGTCCAAGCTTATTGCAACCATATTTCTGATCCAATTTTGATCAAGTTTGTAATATATGCTTATATTATCAAGATCTTGGACCAGTATGATAATGAGCAAGATCCATCCATATTAATCAGGTAATCTTGCATCTGATTGGCTGAACTTGTTATGGTTTTGGAAACAATATTTGGAATATGGACCTATATCATCAAGAAACCTGAATGAGTTCAATATTGAGAGATCCAAGCATATTAATGAGGCATCTGATTGGTGGAGCTTGTTACCACTCTGAAAACCAAACTAATGATCCAAGTTTGATCAGACTTGGAATATATGCTGAGAGCATGACGATCTCAGATTTGTTCAGTAATAAGTGGGATCCACATGTAATAATGAGGTGATATTGCATCTGATGGCTGAGCATGTTACCATGCTGGAGGTCATATTTCAGATCCAGCTTTGATCAGACTTGGAATATATGCTTATATCATCAAGATCTTGGACAAGTTTGATAATAAGTAAAATCCATGTATAGTATTGATTGAAGTGATTTACATCTGATTGGTTTAGCTTGTTACCTCTCTGAAGGCCATATTTGTGATTAACTTTTGAACACACTTATAATATGGCCTGATATAATCAAGATCTATTATGAGTTTGATAATGAGCGAGATGCTAGCATAATAATGAGGTGATCTTGCATCTGATTGGCTGAATTTGTTACCACTCCAGAAACTATTTCTGATCCAATTTGAGTAATCTTGGTAGAGAGTCATAAATCATCAAGATCTTATATGGGTATGGTTATGAGCAAGATCAATACATACTGATGAGGCAATTTCGCATCAAATTGTCTGAGCTTCTCAACACCTTAGTAACTATTGTCAACACCTTAGTAACTATTTCTGATCAGATTTTTATTAAACTTAGTAAAAAGGCTTAAGATATCAAGTGAGTTTTTTTACAAGCTAGATGTGCACATGGTAATAAAATTCAGCACAGTTAGGAATAGTTCTCAGTTTGTATGCTGTCTTATCAATGTGACTTCCAGAGATGCTGCCAGGGTGCACAAGTTGTGCAAAATGTGTACGAAGTCATGCACTTGGAATGCAGTGATGCGCGAGAACTCCCGCAAATTAGTTTAAAGTCGCGCATATAAAAATGTACTCTGCACAGTATGCAATTTTTATTTAACTGTTAACCCTTAAAGTGCTTGTCACAGCATATGTCGCACCGCCAGTAGAGGTCTCGTAGTACTTGCCTCGTTATCTGTCTTTTTTCCGGTAGGCAACTGTTTACACATCAGAGTACTGTTATTAAACTAAATTTTATTGGTACATTGGGCCCTGGAACAAACATTGTCAAGATTGAACCTTGCATTCATGAAGGAAGTTTTACAAATGCATGTTTAAAGTAAATGCTCATAGAAAATCCAAAATGGCTGACTCCCAAAATGGTTCATCTTCAGATGACGAGTTCATTTGGCAAATACTGGCCGATGATAGTGATGATGACAATGATTTTTAAAGTTTTGAAGAATATGAGATTATTGGAGCCCGGAAAGTGTTACTGGAAACACAAGTGAGTAAATTTGAATCCGAAAATAATGTTGAATACGAGTCTGATGTACATGCTAGATGGACAAAAATAGATGGCATGCCGGTCAACCCCCTATTAAGCGGTATTTCGAAATTAAATGTCAAAAAGGCAGAATACTAAACCTAATTAAAATACAGGCAATTTAAAAGTAGAGTGCAATTTTCATTTCTTTTCTCAAGCAATTCTGCCCTGTGGGATCTTGTGCTACAAAACTTTTTTTGAGGATTTTGATTTCAATAGAGCAGGAAGAAAGAAAGAGACGGATATTTATGTGTTAGGTAAATATTTAACTATGGCCGTTTCCTCCTCCCCCAAATTTTGTTTCTACTCCCCCCCTTATTTTGGTGACAAGGGGGAACTCCCCCCTTTAGATAATATCCTGGCAGCATCTCTGGATTTCCATTTAAACATATTTTGTATTTGTCTCTAAAGGAAAGCAAGGGATATAGACCATGATATTGACCATTGGGATATAGACCATGATATTGACCATTGGCAAATAGACCATGATATTGACCATTGGGAATCACATATAGACCATGATATTGACCATTGGGAATCACATAGACCATGATATTGACCATTGGGAATCACATATAGACCATGATATTGACCATTGGGAATCACATATAGACCATGATATTGACCATTGGGAATCACTGGTTCCATGTTACACATATTTCTTCCCCTTGCCCATAAAATGCAAACCAGATAAATGAAAAAAAAAGTGGAATATGAGAGGCATACATATCAATAGAACCATTTATAAAAAAGTAGCAAAATAATGCCCCTTATGGATTAAAATGAATAATTTGTAATTTAAAACTGAACAAAAAGTATAAAATAGAAATGTAAAAAGTAACACTCCAAGTAGAGAAAATAATTGGCTATAAGATTGAGTTTGTAGAATCAATCAATCATTGCAACCTTGAGACACTAATATAATGATGTGTTGTGAGTGGACAAGAAACATTTTGTCTGATGCATTAATGTTAGAGACAGTTTACAATTGATGGGTAGCATAAACTTTATGCATTGTTGTAAGTAAGGATGAGAATTTCTTTAAGCATTTATAGATATGTTTGCAAGTAATTGCGTTTTTGTCTGATATTGATTTTTCTCTGGTATGTATATATTTCTTATAAAAACCTTGTCTATGTTTATAATTGTATTTGCAGAGAATTAATTGTGAAAACTTTCCCACATTTGAAATTTTGTAAATATTGGGAAGCAAGTTTGATATGTTGGGTGAAATGGAGTTAGACATTTTCTAGTTTTGTCTTGTTAAAGTGGCTGAAACATGTCTCATTCATATGTTATTTTACCACGTGTATTGTGCATTATTTTATGGCAGTTCACATATTCTGAGTGAAAGTCATGTGATTCTGTAGACCACAAAGTTAAAGCTCTGTCTGTAAACTTAACTCTTTTAAGATCTTGGATGACTTTGATTATGAGCCAGAGACTATGCATATTAGTCAAGCCTTTATCTAATTTTTAGTAAAATAGGTAAAATTGACACAATATAAAGTTCAGGAGTTAGTTTATAGGTTGTGTTCTTACAGTACTACATAAGCCTGCTTAGTTAATGGTAAACTGTTAAGGTGTGTAATCCAGGTGCCTAAATCTGAGTTTTTACAAATGGTGCTGATGTGCCAGTCAATATGGCCACCATTATTAAAAATAAGAAAATACAAACTTCAACTGACTTCTCACAAACTGCTGAATAGATTTGGACCAACATTGACAGAAAGCATCATGGTACAAAACCTTTCAATTTTCTTTTACAAATAATTCTGATCTGCCATCAAATACAGCTGATCTGCCATAAAATATAGCTGATCTGCCATCAAATACAGCTGATCTATCAAATATAGCTAATCTGCCATCAAATACACCTGATCTGCCATCAAATATAGCTAATCCGCGATCAAATACACCTGATCTGTCATCAAATATACCTGAAGGTACTAAAAGCAAAGAAACATTCAAAGCAACTGTTGTCATAACCAATCAACAGAATTTGAAGAAAGTTTGACATAAAGCATCCCACTAACCCAGATCTCTAGGTCAACTGCTCTTGCATTCAGCTATTAGGCAGATGTCAGCCAGGTGAACCTTATTGTCTGTGGAGGTTGGGTAGGGTGAAACTCCACAGAATTTGATAAACGAGGATGAGAATAGTAAAATGTTAATGGAGTCCTACAAAGCATTTAAGCCAACTATGTCATAAGAGTAACATGTGTGTTTTGCTAGTTGTTTCTGTATGTTAAGGTTGAGCGTAAAATGTTATGGTTATGTCCAACTGAATGTCCGGTCGCAATTTGATTTCCATTAAATAACCTGAGTTCTGCTTTAGGTACCATTGCTAATCTTTGCAGGTGTTTAGCTTATAGGAGACAACGAACCCTGTTGATTTTGGGTTCTAATGGTCCAAGGTCCAAGTCACTATGACTGTCAATAGTGAAAAGGTTTCCTGCAATAACGGGTTCTGCTTCAGATACATTTTCCAAACTTTATAGGTGGGTTACTCTATAGGATATAGAAACCTAATGATGTGTGGGTCCAAAGATCAGGGGTGAAGGTCACTTTGAACAACCATGGCAAAATGTTTTATGTGCAATTACTTTTGTTCTTGACATACTTCACCAAAGTTTCAAAAGGTTGGTCGCCCTGTAAGACTAAAAGAAGCTAATTACTTTAGAGGTCCAGTTGTCAAAGGTCAGGGTCACCAAGACTGAGAATGTTAAATAGTTTCCATATAGTAACTAAACAGGCCTGCACTAAAACTTATAAATATGTTGCCTATCATGATACCAGGAAACCTAAAGATTTAATTTTACATCTAAAAGATCAGTGGTCAAGGTCACTGCAATCTGAAAAAGGGAAATAAATGTTTGTATAATAACTTTAGTTCTACTAAATGTACCTTCCTCAAACTCACACAAGTAGGTTGACCTTAATGAGACAAACTCACAGGTATGTTGCCCTTAATTAGACAAACCCACAGGTAGGTTGTCCCTAATGAGAAAAATTCACAGGTAGGTTGTACATAATGAGACAGACTCACAGGTAGGTTACCCTAATGAGAGAAACTCACAGGTAGGTTGTCCCTAATGAGAGAAACTCACAGGTAGGTTTTTGCCCTAATAATATAAAATTACAGGAAGGTTGCCCTTAATGAGACAAACTCACAGGTAGGTTGCCCTTAATGAGACAAACTCACAGGTAGATTGTCCTTAATGAGAGAAATTCACAGGCAGGATGCCCTTAATGAAATAAAGAAGCATGATGATTTTTGAATTAATTAAAAGGTCATGGTCAGGGTTACTATGATGCTTAACAAGACAGGCATTGGGTGGATTATGTACCACTTTTTTTTCTTTTTCAAAGACTAAATATTCAAGACACAAAGCTTGTATTAAAATAACTGTAAGTTCACTATTTTTTGTTGGGATTTTTTGTGTGTGGATTTCATGGTTCCTACTAACAATGAATTAAAATGACCCAGAGAACACTGATCCATCCAGAAAGACTGTAGAATCCCTTCCCTAGTAATGAAATTTAGTACTGAAAAATAATCTTTTCCTTTGCAAAACCAGATTGAATCCTGCAAAAATAAATAAGTTCACAGCCTACTGTTTGGCTTTTCAGGAAGCAGGGACTGTCATATATCAACCCCTGTGGAAATGGATGGTCTCGGAAACTGATTCCAATTCTGGTGGCTTCCAGGGAGAAATGTAGGATGTTCCTGTATGTCATCACCAATGAGACTCGGTCCCTCACCTCCATGATTGAGGTATGTATTTATGAAAATATATGAAAAGTTATTTATCTATAAGATTGTCGATTTATGTCTTATAAGCAATGCATTTCAGATACTGTAAAATGCTGATTTATGTCTTATAAGCAATGCATTTCAGATACTGCAAAATGCTGATTTATGTCTTATAAGCAATGCATTTCAGATACTGTAAAATGCTGATTTATGTCTTATAAGCAATGCATTTCAGATATTGTAAAATGCTGATTTATGTCTTATAAGCAATGCATTTCAGATACTGTCAAATGCCAATTTATGTCTTATAAGCAATGCATTTCAGATACTGTAAAATGCCGATTTATGTCTTATAAGCAATGCATTTCAGATACTGTCAAATATAATATCTTTGTATTGTTAATTTTTGCATATTTGTTAAGTGCAGAAAATTTATGACAGAATATTTTATGAATTTATAATTGATTACACATTTATACTTGCTGATATCATCATATTTACCATGTAAAATGTATTCACAAGTTGAAGGTCCTCACAAAATTTTCAAATTTTTGATCTACATATTAGTACCTGCAGGAAAGCAGCCTTGTTTTCATAGGTAACTCTGCTGTTCTTTGCCTAACTTAGTGCCCATATCCACACTCCTCCAGACCAGTCAAAGAGGAGGGAACAGCATGTTAAAATGGTTGTGCAAAATTCAAAATTCCACATATGAACAACAACTTGCTAATTGATCAATGGCCAGAACCAAATAACTAGCCATTTTCAAGAGTGCCCATGACATTTACACTCATAATGACCCAAATAACTAGGCATTCTCAAGAGTGCCCAGGACATTTACACTGATAATGACCCAAATAACTAGGCATTCTCAAGAGTGCCCATGACATTTACACTGATAATGACCCAAATAACTAGGCATTCTCAAGAGTGCCCAGGACATTTACACTGATAATGACCCAAATAACTAGGCATTCTCAAGAGTGCCCATGACATTTACACTGATAATGACCCAAATAACTAGGCATTCTCAAGAGTGCCCATGACATTTACACTGATAATGACCCAAATAACTAGGCATTCTCAAGAGTGCCCATGACATTTACACTGATAATGACCCAAATAACTAGGCATTCTCAAGAGTGCCCATGAGATTTACACTGATAATGACCCAAATAACTAGGCATTCTCAAGAGTGCCCATGACATTTACACTGATAATGACCCAAATAACTAGGCATTCTCAAGAGTGCCCATGACATTTACACTGAAAATGACCCAAATAACTAGGCATGCTCAAGAGTGCCCATGACATTTACACTGATAATGACCCAAATAACTAGGCATTCTCAAGAGTGCCCAGGATCTTGACACTGATAATGACTTTACTGTGGTACAGATTTAAGTTCACAGGAATAAAGAAATAACTTAATTTAACATTGTACTATATGCCAGCCTTGTACAAGGTCCCTATTTTACCAGTTCGAATGTAGTACCTTGTACAATATCCATATGTTACCAGTTGGAATGTAGTATATTGTCCCACTTTTATCAGCTAAAAACAGTATGTTTTATTTATCTTATGTAGAGGTGTAAATTTTATTGCATATAAAGAATTACTGAATTCTAATATTTTTGTACTTGAGTATGTTTTATTTCAGGCTGGATATTACATTGGAATGGGCTGTAAACTGGTCTTATGTGTACAGAAACTTCAGAAAGACTATCTCCTTGGGGGAGAACAGGTGAGATTCATCATACACTTAGTAACTTTTTGTTGATGTATTTCATTTACTCAGTAGTTCTGTGCTAACAGTTGCATTCCATTGTTTTCAGTTGCCATTTTTATACTTCAGATTTTGGAAATCAGATTGCAAAACATAATTGGATTGGTCAGATGAGTGTGGCAAAAACAATTCTGTGTAATAAAGCTATTCATGTCTTTCAAGAGGAAAGACAAACTTCTTGCTGACTTGGACTATATGAAACCACCATTTGAAATGCGATCAAAATATGTAGTGTCTTTGTGACTAAGACTATATTTCATTCTTTAATCAGAAAAGGAATTTTAAAACAGTAAGTTGTTTCTTACAGTTACATGTTGCAAATTTATTGTCCAGCTCAAACTTGCTGTCAGTTTTCTGCTGTTTTGCAGTATAGAAAAAATTGTGTTGTGCCATTGACAACTATACAGGATTGATTCATTGCCATGACAATGCTATATTTATTCCAAAGTCTGACAAATTGTTAAGGACTATGTTATTACTGCATATACAACACACATACTCATGCACTATATGAACATGCATGAATATAATGATCATAAAGGGTTGGCTGTGTGCAGATGTTGCCAGAGCATGAAGAGGGACTTTCAATACATGGGCTCTAAGTCATTCTAGTTGTTCCAGCAAATGTTTACTGGAGCATGAGGAAGGAGTTTGAATCAAAGGACTTTAAATCTTTCCAAGTCCTACATCAAATGTTGCTGGAGCATTGGGGGGAGTTTGCACCCATATGTTCTAAGTCTTTCCATGTGCTGCAGCTAACATGTGCTCAAGCATGAGTGGGGATGTTTGAATGGAAGGGTTCTAAATCTGCAGCTAACATTTGCTGGAGTTTGAGGGTGGAAATTTGAATGTAATGGTTCTAAGTCTTTCCATGTACTGCAGCTAACCTTTTATGGAGGAAAGTTTAATGTAAGGATTCTAAGTTTTTCCATATGCTCAAGCAAACATTTGTCCAAAGCAAATTATGTGTGATTCTTACATGATCAGTGATTGAGGATGTAAATTATATAGCAAATACCTACAAAAAAGAGGTTTCTTAATCATTACAAAAACAGTACTTAAACAGCACATGCAATTCTGATGTTTGAATACAGCTGAGATAAAAAATAGAACATGTCAAACCAGTTTAAACTGGCTTGATCATGTAATTTTTAATATATAGCTAATTGAATTGTTTTATTAATTGGTTACTTGGTTATCATCATGGTTTTAACTTCAAGGTTTTTATACATGGACATAAAATCATCCAAGACATTCAAACTTGTGCCTCCTTTCTGCTGCAGATGACAGAAAATGGCATCAAGGACTACAATAGGGGGCGTGACTATCTGTGTGACCTGGCCAATCGGGAGGGAGTTCCATTGTTTGAGGATGTGATGGAAGCTGTCAACTGTGTTATCACATCTCTAACTCATGGGCATACCAGTGCATACCAGGAATCTTTACATTTCTAGAGCTGCTTTTCAGCTCATTTTTCCAATCTTTTTAGAGAAAAGGAACAGAGTGAGTTACCACTGTTCCGGCTCATGCCTGAGTGATTATTCGAATCTCCTGTTATAGTATTGAGCAAGAAAGTTTCTTTCCTTATTGCTTGCTGGTTGCCTGTTTGGCTAATGTAGGAAAACATCTAAACTGGTTTCTTGTTTCAACTATAGTTTCAGTCCAATTGGCATTGTCAATATGGCATCGCTAAGGTTCACTTCAGATGGAACCAGTCAAGGAAACTGCAATCTGCAATTTTTGAGAATAATTTTCATTCCAGATCTGGATTCTGTAAACTCATAAATTGCAGTATAAATAATGCATGGTTTTATTGGACCTATACAACTAAAGATGCTTAACTGGTGAAGATGTAACTACTTTGGTAATTAAAAAACCAGGGGATTAATTTTCTACCATCATATCATTATGATTTAATTGACTTTGTATTGTTTTGTAGCTCTTTTTTAATTCACCTGTTAAAACATATGCAATATAAAGTAATATATAAATTATCCATACAGTAAATATCTAGACTTTGTTCTCATCGAGACTTATGGAATTTTCTTTGACCTGTATTACCTTCTTTATATGATTTATAATATATTATATTATGTTATGTTATGTATGTTATGATAAATTACATTATATTATATTATATTATATTATATTATATTATATTATATTATATTATATTATGATCATTTATCTCAATGTTTTTTTTATTTGGACAAATTCATTGTTCCTGCAAGGAGTCTGAATGATAAATGTTTGACTGTATTGGTAATGCCTGATTATTGTTTTTCAAATCAGCTTTTTGAAGCCTATCTTAGTGGATCCCTCAGTATAAAGGGCACCTGTTCATACAGTACAACATGCATCAACCCCTTTCTCTTAACTCACTTAAATATTTAATCTCTGAATAAAGCCCACCTGTTCATAGGACAAAAAATGCATCAACTCCTTCCCTTAACTCATATATTTAACCTTTTAATAAAGGACACCTGTTCATAGGACAAAGTACATCAAACCCTTTCTTTAAACTCACATATATTTAACCTCTGTATAAAGCCCACTTCTTCATAGGACAGCATGCATCGACCCTTTTCTCTTAACTCATATATTTAACCTCTTAATAAAGAACATTTGTTTGTAAAGGCAAGAGTATCCTTTATTTTCAGATTTACTGTAATCATCGTAATTGGCCATAAAAATAAGACTGAGAACAAGTCCATATTTTTAACATCCGAGGACTACACTATCAAGAAATAGGTAAAAAAAGTGTCATCCAACAACAAAGACAGTTCTTTAATAGGTTGGTTGGCTTTTAATGGCACTTTGAGCACATTATTGGCTATATCATGCTGATGATATGGGAGCCAGGTGCCTTTCCCAAGGACACACTGAGGCAACCAACCCGAGCTGGCCTGGGTGGGTATTGAACCCATGACCCTTGCAAGGGAGGGTGTTATCTATTTACCACCTGTAATGATGCTCCCATTGTTGCAAAAAGAAACAACCAACCCCACAAAAAAAGATAGAAAGATGAAAATTTAAAAATTCTTGATGAAAGAATCTTCTGAAACTCACTACAACTTACATGAATACCAGTATTGTAACCTTCTCTTGTTGTTGCTAAAAACTTTAAGAACTGATGATGATCCATATTTTATACCAAGGTGATCTGGAAAAAATATTCAGAGTAGTTTTTATCTCATCTAGGTGATTTGGAAAAAATATCCAGAGTAGTTCCTGTCTCATCTAGGTGATCTGGAAAAAATATCCAGAGTAGTTTTTTTCTCATCTAGGTGATTTAGAAAAAATATCCAGAGTAGTTTCTGTCTCATCTGCAAAACATAGGTAAGACACAGGTATAACTTTTTGGACATCATTGTTGTTGTTGTTGGCATAGGCATTTAGCTCTGTTTCTTTGACACTTTTGTATGTACAGTCATGAAACTTTTGCATTTAGCTTCTTTGACACTGTTGTATGTACAGTCATGAAACTTTTGCATTTAGCTTCTTTGACACTGTTGTATGTACAGTCATGAAACTTTTGCATTTAGCTTCTTTGACACTGTTGTATGTACAGTCATGAAACTTTTGCATTTAGCTTCTTTGACACTGTTGTATGTACAGTCATGAAACTTTTGCATTTAGCTTCTTTGACACTGTTGTATGTACAGTCATGAAACTTTTGCATTTAGTTTCTTTGACACTGTTGTATGTACAGTCATGAAACTTTTGATGGGTATATTCATTTTGGAGAGTACTACTCATCACATGCAAATGGAGGTCACAGTGACCTTTTTTTTTGTGCTCCAATGATTATGGTAAGTTTTTGCATTTAGCTCAGATCCTCAATGCTGTTGCATGTTCAGTTATAAAACTTGATGGGTGCATTTATCTTGAGGGATTCTTATTATCATGTACAAAAGTAGACCACATTGACCCACTTTTCTTGCTCCTGTGACTTTGGAAGCTTTGTGGATTGTGCCACGGTAGAGCAGTTAAAACAGCATTCCAGAGAATTCTTGTCTTGTGTTGCTCTTGGTCAAGAAAAACATACTTGATCATATGTCATCTGATTAAATTGATATCTCACTTTTGTTTTTCAGCTTTAAGTAACTGTCTTACTTTTATGGTTTGATTTGCTTCCTTGGCATCCATGTGGTTTCATTATGATTTTGATAAATGAGGTTTAGAGAATGAATTTTCACTGTAAAGAATTGAGTGACTTTTTATACTTAATTTATTTTCTTGGTACTCACTTGATTAATTTTTACGGACTTGTGTTCAAATTGTCCCTACCTCGGACTTAATTTTGACAGAATTTTAACTCTACATTTCTCTCAGTCTATAGTTCTGCCACTTCAGATCAAACAAAAGGGATTCAGAATTCCATCTTTAGGAATTTTCTTAACATTGGTTCTCTCTCCTTGACTGATAAGTTTCAATGACATAAATTTACCCCAAGTATCATATTTAATTTTGCGGTTCTGAACTTGAGTTTGAGTTTTGTGCTCAAACAGTTTTGAGAATACAGACCCTAATGTTACACAATGGTAGATCACTGTCTGTGAATACAGGGTCTAATGTTACACAATGGTAGATCAATGTCCGTGAATACAGGGTCTAATGTTACACAATGGTAGATCAATGTCTGTGAATACAGGGTCTAATGTTACACAATGGTAGATCAATGTCTGTGAATACAGGGTCTAATGTTACACAATGGTAAATCAGAGTCTATGAATACTGGCCTTAATGTTACACATTGATAGATCAGGGTCTATGAATACAGCCCTTAATGTTACACAATCTTAGATCAGGGTATATAAATACAAGCTCTAATGTTACACATCATAGATCATGGTCTATGAATACCGGGTCCAATGTTACACAATGGTAGATCAGAGTCTATGAATATAGGCCTTAATATTACACAATGGTAGATCATGGTCCATGAATACAGGGTCTAATGTTACACAATGGTAGATCAATGTCTGTGAATACAGGGTCTAATGTTACACAATGGTAAATCAGAGTCTATGAATACTGGCCTTAATGTTACACATTGATAGATCAGGGTCTATGAATACAGCCCTTAATGTTACACAATCTTAGATCAGGGTATATAAATACAAGCTCTAATGTTACACATCATAGATCATGGTCTATGAATACAGGGTCTAATGTTACACAATGGTAGATCAGAGTCTATGAATATAGGCCTTAATATTACACAATGGTAGATCATGGTCCATGAATATAGGGTCTAATGTTACACAATGGAAGATCAGAGTCTATGAATACAGGGCCTAATTTTTACACAATTGTAGATCATGGTCTATGAATACAGGGTCTAATGTTACACAATGGTAGATCAGGGTCTATGAATACAGGCTTTAACATTGCACAGTGGTAGATCATGGTCTATGAATACAGGCTCTAATGTTGAACAGTGGTAGATTAGGGTATATGAATACAAGGCCTAATGTTGAATAATGATAGAACAAGATACATGAACACAGGCCCTGATGTTGCACAATGGTAAATCAGGCTTTATAATGTTTCTTCTACTTGGATGCCAAACAAACAGCACAGGCACTGATCTGAAAGCACCTTACATTGGTCCCTTAATATAACACACCTCACTGTATCACATTTCTGATATAACATGGGGTATGGTCATGGATTCCATTATATTCATTTTTTAATATTTTGCTATATATTGTACCCAGTATATGGCAACTTTGTCTGTATCACAGTACCCTTTTATGGCTCCCCTGAATAGCATTATATTAAGGGGCCATTGTATATTGTACCCCATTATAAGGTGACTATGTCTATATTACATTACACTTTTATGGCTTCCTTGAAAAGCATTATAGCAAGGGACCACTGTTTAATGTACTCCATTATAAGGCAACTTTATCTATATCCCGGTACACTTTTATCGCCCCCCTGAATAACAGTATAGTGAGGGACCATTGTATAATGTACCCCATTTTATTGTGACCATGCATATGTCACTACTCTTTTATGACCCCCATAGTGTTATAGTGAGGGGCCACAGTATAATGTACGCCATTATAATGTGACCATGCCTATGTCACCATACTCTTTTATGACTCCCATAGTGTTATAGTGAGAGGCCACAGTATAATGTACCCCATTATAATGTGACCATGCCTATGTCACCGTACTATTTTATGACTCCCATAGTGTTATAGTGAGGGGCCACAGTGTAATGTACCCCATTATAATGTGACCATACCTATGTCACTGTACTCTTTTATGACTCCCATAGTGTTATAGTGAGGGGCCATAGTGTAATGTACCCCATTATAATGTGACCATACCTATGTCACTGTACTCTTTTATGACTCCCATAGTGTTATAGTGAGGGGCCACAGTGTAATGTACCCCATTATAATGTGACCATGCCTATGTCACCATACTCTTTTATGACTCCCATAGTGTTATAGTGAGAGGCCACAGTATAATGTACGCCATTATAATGTGACCATGCATATGTCACTTTACTCTTGTATGACTCCCATGAATAGCATTATAGTGAATCTAGGTTTACTTTTTTTGCAGCTATATGTGCATGATACATGGATAAATAATGTAAATGAGAAGAATTCATTGTTTCATATTTTCACTTTCAAAACTCCTCAACAATGACTACTTCCCAAATGTGTCCACTTTTTCTACAGATATTTGTATAGTTTGATGGTTTATTTATATTTTTTTGTATGATTGAAACAGGACTTATCTGTTGCCAAAGAAATAGGTGTGATTATTTAATGTACATCAATTGAAATATGCAGGATTTAAATTTATATCTTTTTGAATATATACAAGTTTAAGCACTTGGTGATCTCTTAGATGTCAATTTTTACTTATGTTTTTTATGCCCAACCATGACAGTGGTCGAGCATATAGTGTTATCATCATCTGTATGTCTGTCTGTACATCTGTCTGTCCATCCGTACATTGCAGATTGACAAGTTTTTGTGTTTAGAATAGTTTTAGGCACTGTGATGGAGCATCTGTATTCTAGGAGTACATTTCTAGTTTGTAGCACTATATGTTAATGTATGCTATTACAAATGTAGTTTCTATGATTCAGCCCCATTTTATTGTCTCGCCTATAATCCATTAACAAGGCATGGGTATCACTCCTCTGCTAGCAAGGAATTCATTTATTTTTGTGGGTATCAATTTTAATACACCAATTTTTATAAGCATATTATGTTATGATGTCCATATGTCTATCTCTCTGTTATCTATCCATCCATCTGTCCATCTGTCTGTGTCCAATTTTGTTTCTGCACAATAACTCAAGTTGTCCACCATCTACAGTTACCAAACTTTGTGGATTGCTTTGTACTTGGGGTTAGGAAGAACCCTATTGATTTCAGGGTCGGAAGCTTCAAGGTCAGTGTTACTGTGACTGAAAGAATAAAAATGGTTTCTGCACAATAACTCGTTTTTCACCATCTACAGTTACCAAACTTTGTGGAAGGCTTGCACTTGGAGTAAGGAAGCACCCTATCAGTTTGGAGGTCAAAGGTCAAGGTCACTGACTGAAGAAGAAACTGTTGTGGTTTGCATATTGTTACGACTCTATGGTCTAAGAAAAATGTAACAGAAAGAAAGTGAAACCAACAAATCAAGTAAAAAATCAACAAGCAATTTATTACTAGATAATTAAAATGAAAAATCAAAAAGTCACTTACAGTAATGTGTTTTGAAATCCTAATAATCCAATAAGAATGATTGTTCTAATCACAAGTCCTAAATATAGAATGTTCCGAATTCACGGCTGTGTCCTTGAATGTTATGATGTGCTAATGGTCTCCAAAGTCCTGATGTACTAGAAATCTTGATGTGCTGATGTCAAAATGAAGTATTCCAAAATCTCTGAATAAGTTCACTTAAATTCCAAAATCATCAATTAAAAATCCAAAATCCAAAAGTTTATGAGCACTGTTATAATCCAATGAATATTTAAAATAATTCCTCTCTTAGAATTTGGAATGAATTTTCACAACTGCAATAGCTCTTTACAAGACTGATGGTAATGTCAAAACTGAAAAAATGTCAACCAAACATGGTATATATAAAGATTGGTCACATGACAGAATGTTCTAGAATATGAGTCATCTTAATGGAATTCTAACTGTAAACAAAATTCAACCTTGACCTTCAAATTGAGAAAACATATTGATCAAAACAACCTAATTCAAGGACACTAGTTAAACATGTTTTTCCTGATAAACATTAAGATTTAAGCAAATATTAAAGTGAAGAAACATTTATAATTTCCTAAAATATTTATAATATTATATAAACATCATACATAACAATACAGTAACTTGAGTTCTCCATCATCTACAGTTACCAAACTTCAGTAAAGATTGTTTATTACATTCTTGGATATAATTTTTCCTCTGTTAGAATGCTTTACTTTATTTTCCCCATCCAATTCCTAATTACTGTGTATTCCAAAGGCTTTGTTATAATGTTCCTTTGTTAAAATGTTTAATTGGTCCGCTTGAGAAAATTAGCTAAATTATTACATTTTTATAACCTAATGCGCCAATGCCACATAAACAATGGCAGTCATTTAAATAACAAAGGCATAACAACAAAGGTGCCCAGTAACAAAAGTGTGATAACCACACGTCATTCATAATCAGTAGATAACAAAGACCTAACAAAGACACCAGGTAACAAAGGCATGATAATCACACCTCATTCATAATCGGTACTTTAGAATCATGGTTTGCTGGTTCAATACAATTAAAGCATGAAAAGAAATGTTTCCTTTTTTGTACTTTTTTTACTAAATAATTTAGAAATATCCATTAGCTATTGTTCTATACCTATATGTTGACTAATTGAGTACAGCTTGAAGTAAATCTTTCTTGTGTTCATTTTGAATTCTGACTTGTGAAAATGGCTGAAAATTAACCAGTCAGAAAAAGAAACAAATAAAAATATGAGGAATAGAAGTTAAAGTACTGACATACTCGAATCAAAAGATACCTCTTAACAAAAAACATAAATAAAAAAGAAATATAATTGAGAGTGAAATAAATATACTGTCTGCAATCTATATGATTTATTGTGCATAGTGTGATGTTTCCACAGATTGTTTTGCAAACTCTTTTGTTAAGGCAGGGTTTAGTGAGCAAACAGATGTCATTACCGGTGATAGCAATGCTGATGACGATGTTTCTGTTGCTATGGTGTGTGATGCCTACTTTGGTCTGGTAATGAGGATGTTGATTTCTTGGATTATGTTTATTCTAATAGTGACACTGTTGCAGTTGTGATACCAACAATTGAAATGTAAATTTGTTGTACCATGAATATATTGTTTGTAAAATTAGTGATAACCAGGAAGCAACCGAGTTATCGAACAAAGATGATTTCACATAAAAGTGATTTTTATGATTCACCAGCTGGTATATGTACATGTATGTTGACACTTTCATCGGATGGTAAAACATTTGGTTTATCATTTTTTTTCATGAAAACATGTATTTATACAAATGTATGTTGTTTGCAAATTTTATTACCATTACATGTGAGTTCTAACAGTAATCATACCATTATAAATTGTGTACTACATGTATGTCCAACATCATCGACATGGACAGTTATATAAACATGTTGAAAAAGCCTGATGAATTTGGATATAATGTTTCTCGATTATAACGTTCTAAAAATACCAGTCCCATGCGAAACGTTATAAACAATCTTTACTATATGTGGATGGCTTTCATTTGAGGTAAGGAAGAAACCTATAATTTTGCATGTCAAAATGTCAAGGTCACTGACTAAAAGATGAAAAATGGTTTTCACACAATAACATGACATACCTGGACCAAACTTTGTGGATCGCTTGAACTTGGGGTAAGAAATAATTCTATTGCTTTAGGGTCACTGGTCGAGGTCACTGTGTCTGAAAGAAGGAAATTGGTTTCTACACAATAACTTAAGTTCTCCATCATCTACAGTTACCATACTTTGTAGATGGCTTGCATTTGGGGTAAGAAAGAAACCTCTCGAGTTTGGGGTCCAAAGGTCAAGGTCATTGTGACTGAAAGAAGAAAAGTGGTTTCTGCACACAAATTTTAGTTATCTACAAGAAGACTATTAAACATGGCATGGGCATATAATGTGGCATTTATGGTATTCCTCTTGTGGTTTGGCAAAAATGCTATTTTTATCGGTAATTAAATCCATGGATTGTTTCTAGATGTTTTATTGTATCCACAGAACGATCATTTTTGTAGCAACCACAAAATCCAAGAAAATTGGTGCCCAATAAATGATAGTGAATTCATAGTAATTTATACTGTATAGGGGAAAATTTACTTATTAAATGTTCACAAATGTATGATTGTGCAAAATTTTGGGTATCTTATTTTTGTAAGTTTGGCACTTTGTGGCATAAATTGCTTTACTCCTTGAATTTCCATGAGGTTAAATTTTGTGCTATTTTGACTTGACAGTAAAATGAAAATAAAACCCCATGGACATTTCCTTATATATAATATCCATGTTAGAAGGTGAAACATAGTGTTTCATGGAACCCTTTTCCCAACTCGTACTCATTTGATGTACCAAGCCTAGACATTTTTTTGTGTATTACCAGCGAGTCAAAAGCTACAAAAAAAACCCTCCAGTTAATATGTACTTTCAAAGTGAAAGAGAGTTGTGAGAATTGACAAGTATTAAGCTTGTTCTTCCACAGAGAAAAAATAAAAAGTAAATTTTGTAAGAAGCCTTTCCTTCTTGTCTTCAGTTTTCAAGTTAAGCACATAGTTTCTCTGGATTGTTGTCAATCTTTTGTCATGAGTCAGTAATTATCCAGTCGTGTTCTATTTGTTTTATATAACTGTAGTTAAATGACAGATATACTGTCAATGGGGGTCACTATAATCCTATTTGGGCCACATTTGACCTCTATGGAAATTAACATTATGGATGTCACTATAGACCTGTTTGGGCCACTTTGGCCCTTTTTGGAAATTAATATTACTGATGTCACTATTGTCATATTTGGACCACTTTGGTCCTCTGTGGAAATTAATGTTATTGAAGTCACTATAGTCATATTTGAACCACATTGGTGGAAATTTTCATTATAGATGTTATTATAGTCCTGTTTGGGCCATTGGCCCTCTATGGAAATTAACATTACGAATGTCACTATAGTCCTGTATGGGCCACTATTGACCTCTATGGGAGGCACACTGTACTGCAAAGACACTGATAACATGTATTTTCAATACAGTATCTCATGTGATCTCCCTCTCACTTCATTAGAATGTCATTTTGAAAGATAATGTGTTTTTATTTTTGGAGTAATAAACACAACATACCTAAATAACATCAGCTATTCAATCTATTCACTAATTAATTACTTGGAAAAGCTAGGCTTGTTAGCGCTACACTATGTTTTCTTATAGTCTACGAGAAAAACAATGATGACAGATCGCTTTCCATGTTGGACTGTAAGGGATGTTCCATTTATTTAAGACCCGTGCTATAACGTGTTCTTGGTCTCGCCACCTCCTGGGACAATCCCTTAATTCTCTGAACTTACCGCCTTTTTTTGTGCCTGAATCCATGAAAAATATTTGTAATCATTTCACAGAATAAATTCCTATTCTGATTATGGATATGATCTCTGATAGTTGTCATTATATAGGAAAATACTAAAAGTTAAGGTTTGTACAATTTGCTTCCAAACTGAGGATTTTGGTTTTCAATAAAAATAAAAAAACAGTGGTGTTAGCTCATCTTGCGCATACTGTAGTTTGCACTGACTTTATGTAACTGCTTTGAGTGTAACCAGAAACAGATCAGAAATATGGATTCCAGAGTTGTAATAAACTCAGCCAATTAGGTGCATGATCGCCTCATTAGCATGAGAGTATCTCACTCATTATCAAACTGATCCAAGATCTTAATGATATAAGCATATATTCCAAGCATGATCAAAATCGGATTCAAAATATGGCCTCCTGAGTTGAAACAAGCAACTGCTGATGAATGGACAATGGATGACACATGACTCATGATGGATTCTGGGCTATACCATAAGCTCAGGTGAGCTAATAATAATAATAATAATAATCATCATCATCAATTACAGCTTTCAGAAATAGCATCACTTGAAAGCTGTAATTGATGATGCTTTATGACAGACTGGAAAGCACAAACAATTTCTTTATTCCATTCATATGCTTCATGACAGACAGGAGATCACAATCAGTTTCTTTATTCCATTCATATGCTTCATGACAGACAGGAAAGCACAAACAGTTTCTTTATTCCATTATGCTTCATGACAGACAGAAGAGCACAAACAGTTCCTTTATTCCATTTATTTGCTTCATGACAGACAGGAAAGCACAAATAGTTCCTTTATTGCTTTCATATGCTTTATGACAGACAGAAAAGCACAAACAGTTCCCTTATTACATTCATATGCTTTATGACAGACTCAGGAGAGCACAAACAGTTTCTTTATTCCATTCATATCCTTGATGACAGACAGGAAAGCACAAACAGTTTCTTTATTCCATGTATTTGCTTCATTGCAGACTCTGGAGAGCACAAACAGTTTCTTTATTCCATGTATTTGCTTCATGACAGACTCAGGAGAGCACAAACAGTTTCTTTATTCCATTATGCTTCATGACAGACAGGAAAGCACCTAACAGTTTCTTTATTCCATTCATATGCTTCATGACAGACAGGAGATCACAAACAGTTTCTTTATTCCATTATGCTTCATGACAGACAGGAAAGCACAAACAGTTTCTTTATTCCATTCATATGCTTCATGACAGACAGGAGATCACAAACAGTTTCTTTATTCCATTCATATGCATCATGACAGACAGGAAAGCACAAACAGTTTCTTTATTCCATTATGCTTCATGACAGACAGAAGAGCACAAACAGTTCCTTTATTACATTCATATGCTTTGTGACAGACGGGAAAGCACAAACAGTTCCTTTATTACATTCATATGCTTTATGACATTCTCAGGAGAGCACAAACAGTTTCTTTATTCCATTATGCTTTATGACAGACAGGAGAGCACAAACAGTTCCTTTATTCCATTCATATACTTTATGACAGACAGGAAAGCACAAACAGTTTCTTTATTCCGTATATTTGCTTCATGACAGACTCAGGAGAGCACAAACAGTTTCTTTATTCCATTATGTTTAATGACAGACAGGAGAGCACAAACAGTTCCTTTATTCCATTCATATGCTTCATGACAGACAAGAAAGAACAAACACTTTCTTTATTCCATTTATTTGCTTCATGACAGACAGGAGAGCACACAAATATTTTCTTTATTCCATTCATTTGTTTTATGACAGACAGGAGAGCACACATTTTCTTTATTCCATTCATTTGCTTTATGACAGACAGGAGAGCACAAACATTTTCTTTATTCCATATGCTTTATGACAGACTCAGGAGAGCACAAACAGTTTCTTTATTCCATTCATATGCCTAATGAATGACTCAGGAGAGCACAAACAGTTTCTTTATTCCATTCATATACTTCATGACAGACTCCAGAGAGCACAAACAGTTTCTTTGTTCCATTCATATGCTTCATGACAGACAGGAGAGCACAAACAGTTTCTTTATTCCATTATGCTTCATGACAGACAGGAGAGCACAAACAGAGTATTTATTCCATTATGCTTAATGACGGACAGGAGAGCACAAACAGAGTATTTATTCCATTATGCTACATGACAGACAGGAGAACACAAACAATTTCTTTATTCCATTATGCTTTATGACAGACAGGAGAGCACAAACAGTTTCTTTTTTCCATTTATTTGCTTTATGACAGACAGGAGAGCACAAACTTTTTTTTATTCCATTATGCATCATGACCGACTTGGGAGAGCGCAAACAGTTTCTTTATTCCGTGATGCTTTATGACAGACAGGAGAGCACAAACAGTTTCTTTATTCCATTATGCTACATGACAGACAGGAGAGCACAAACAGTTTCTTTATTCCAGTATGCTTCATGACAGACAGGAGAGCACACACAGTTTCTTTGTTCCATTCATATGCTTTATGACGGACAGGAGAGCACAAACAGTTTCTTTATTCCAGTATGCTTTATGACAGACAGGAGAGCACAAAAAGTTTATTTATTCCAGTATGCTTCATGACAGACAGGAGAGCACAAACTGTTTCATTATTCCATTATGCTTCATGACAGACAGGAGAGCACAAACTGTTTCTTTATTCCATTATGCTTTATGACAGACAGGAGAGCACAAACAGTTTCTTTATTCCATTCATATACTTTATGACAGACAGGAGAGCACAAGCAGTTTCTTTATTCCATTCATATACTTTATGACAGACAGGAGAGCACAAGCAGTTTCTTTATTCTATGATGCTTTATGACAGACTCAGGAGAGCACAAACAGTTTCTTTATTCCATTATGCTTCATGACAGACAGGAAAGCACAAACAGTTTCCTTTTTCCATTATGCTTCATGACAGACAGGAAAGCACAAACATTTTCTTTATTCCATTATGCTTCATGACAGACAGGAGAGCACAAACAGTTTCTTTATTCCATTATGCTTCATGACTGACAGACAGGAGAACACAAACAGTTTCTTTATTCCGTTATGCTTTATGACAGACAGGAAAGCACTAACAGTTTCTTTATTCCATTATGCTTTATGACAGACAGGAGAACACAAACAGTTTCTTTATTCCATTATGCTTTATGACAGACAGAAGAACAGAAACAGTTTCTTTATTCTGTTATGCTTCATGACAGACTCAGGAGAGCACAAACAGTTTCTTTATTCCGTTATGCTTTATGACAGACAGGAAAGCACAAACAGTTTCTTTATTCCATTATGCTTTATGACAGACAGGAGAACACAAACAGTTTCTTTATTCCGTTATGCTTCATGACAGACAGGAGAACACAAACAGTTTCTTTAATCCATTATGCTTCATGACAGATTCAGGAGAGCACAAACAGTTTCTTTATTCCATTTATTTGCTTCGTCAAGATTCAGCAAGGCTAATGATCATTACTGTTCTTTCTATTGTAGCGAGGTTAATAATAAGCATATATTAATGTGTTGTAGACAATCCAAAAGGAGGTAAATGTTCAGGATCAGATTGTTCATATGGAGAGCACGTACAAGTTTCTGATAAAAGACCAAACGTTCTTTTAATGCCTTAATTTAATTGCATATTTGTGCACCATTTTGTATTCGACTATCTTACAATAGTAATAATTGCTTTCTTTTAAGTAAAATTAAGAATGAATCAATTAAAAGTAATTATAGACCTATCGCCTTAACCACAGTTATGTTTAGAGTATTAGAATATATTGGACTACACTGATGAAAGGTTGCAATTTCATACAACCAGTTAATGTTTAAGAAGCATCACTCAACAGCCACGTACCTGTATGCATTCAAGGAAACGAATAACTACTTTCTAATGCATGTTAGTTCCGTTTTTGTTTCTTGGTGCCTGTAAGGTTATTGATTGAGTTAATCACTTGACACATTTTTAAAAGCTCATTCCCGTAACCAATGGTTTTCGACACGCAGGTGTATTTTGGCTGTTCAGTTTTATTATATGCATCGACAGACTAAATCTTAGGTAAAGTTAGTATTATATAGGATACAATTACCTCCAAGTGGACTTATTTCTCAATAACCTATGTTTTGGTGATGATATGCTACTGTTAAATCCTTGAATTTCTGTCCAAAGGAAGCTGTTAAAAATATGTGAAGATTTTGCAATTGAAAATGACATGTTTATGTATAATCTATGAGCTGACATATTTAAAATTAGCGTATATTTCCATGTATACGAGTACTTCTCTGCGGTAAACGTCTTCAGTATGTCTATATCCATACTTTTTTGGGTCATGTCGTAGAATCAAATTTATCTGATGACAATAATATTATCAAACACTAAAATTTTTAGCGTACTCGAACAAACATAGTGTTCTTTGAACATCGAGCTTTATTAATTAAAATAATTTGTTGTATTTATGGTCAAAATTTTGAGCTTTTATGAATTGTTACAAAAAAGTGTTTTATATGCAGACAAGAATAATGATAGATATATAAATTTACCTATTATATTAAGTTAGTAAAGCATGCATTATAACTCTTGTAGATAAAAATTGTTTTACTGCTAATAAGACATTTTATTTTTGAAGATTGTCTTCTGAATTCTGTCTTTTATGAGCGTTTTCTCGCATCATATATGTACTTTTATCTGGTACTTGAATATCTTAGCTGACATATGCATTATACACACACACATACACACACACACACACACACACACACACACACACATATATATATATATATATATATATATATATATATATATATATATATATTCAACATTGGCCAATCTATAATTATGTCTATTCGGGATAATGATACACATATAAACTCTCCTATTTACCTATTATAGCAAGTTGGAGAAACGTACTACTTACCTGTAAGTGATAATTTTGTTTTACTGCTGATAAAACACTTGTGAAGAAAGTCTTTTAGAGTGTGTATTTTGTTGGTCTTGTCTTATATAGATATTTATCTGTATTTAATACTCAAATAATTTACTGACATATGTATCTTATCTATATATGGACCAAATAGTCTGAAATAAAGCATTCTAATCTATCATATCTTATAAAAAAATTATGATTTAAACTTTAAATAAATGTTTCCAGACCATACGCCCCTTCCCCCGGCTAATTTATAATTTTATCGTCGTCTTAAGCCAGGAAGTAAACCAAACAGATATCGATATTATCTCATTTAAAGAGGGAATTGACTAGGTTTTTAGCAATGTGGTCCCTCTAACATCAGAGATCAATATAATTTTAAAACTATTCTGTATGACTTTGGTTTTGTTTATAGAGAAAATTCTTATTACGAAAGGTAATAAAAAAAAATTTTCCCCAGATTCTCTAAAATTTATTTCAAACAAATCTGAAATGTATGGGTTTAGAATGCCATTATTACAAGATTGTGGATATGATCTGAGTAAACCTGTCTTTTGCATCTACCGGAAATGGTAGATTGTTCTGTATTGTAAAACCATAGAAATGAGGCATCCGATGGGCAAAGTTCTTAGTCAGCTAGGGGGCCATAACTCCCTAAAATCGAACATGATCTATGTCTTTTTAATATAAAACCTCATATGAAATCTGGTTTAAATCTTTGAAGTACTTCCGAAGTTGCTGAACAGAAACGAAATTCATGAAAGGCGGATATGAGTAATTAGGTTATATTCCTTCCCTCCCCCCACCCCTATGATATGACTATGGCATAAAAATGAGGGATCTCTGTTGAGCACTTTTCTTGACTTTGAATATCAAATTTTCTTTTATATCTTAATTTACAATTCCAACACTCTATGAGGAATTTCTTCGGCCTTTTTTTATCAAGCAATAATACTGTTCCAGAATGCCCACATGTCTATATGTAAATAGAAACTGCAAATTGCAAGTCAGGGGCAGCCAAGGATGCTTTTAAGATGACAGTTTCATATTAGTCGACTTTAGTCTTTGTATTTTTATTTTAAATGAATAAATAAAGTTGATTTTAATAATAAGTACAGCTAGAACATAAAACGAAAAACCATGCCGTAAATTCTATATAGTTAACAGTATATTGGCTAACACGAATTGAAAACTACCCAAATAGCTGCTTTAAAACAACTCTGAACAATTCTCTATTTTTCACATGAAATTTGAGACACAAAATAGTTAGGGCAAGTAGCATTGATACAACAACAATAAGAACAACAATTAGTGCTTCGACTACTACTACAACTAATTTGTTTATGGATATTTCATAAAACACAAAAAAAGGAGGGGGGGGGGGCCGGACACAAATTCTAACAACCTATTTTGTCTTTTCAGACAAGCAATAACATTTTACAAAATATAAATACATCGTTGTTTGGCCTTTGCACAATCCGATAATTAAACGTTATCAAACGTATAAATATAAATCGTATTTTCAGTCTGATTATTTAAAAATTACCAAAGAGTATCCTAAGAAAATATGAGATGTATCGTTCTTACCTCGGAATGGTTCGCGGAAGAGGGGAAGAAATTGCTAAAGAGGCACGAGCGACTTTACGCCATTTTTAATATGGAGACTTTATATATGTATGTATATATATATATATATATATATATATATATATATATATATATATAATTGAAATAAAAAACAACACAAACGCTGATAAATTTGTTCGACTTGTTTCGAATTTACTGTATTCTTCATGCACAAACTATTTTTCAATATATATATATATATAATTGAAATAAAAAACAACACAAACGCGGATAAATTTGTTCGACTTGTTTCGCATTTAATGTATTCTTCATGCACAAACTATTTTTCAATATATATATATATATATATATATATATATATATATATATATAATTGAAATAAAAAACAACACAAACGCGGATAAATTTGTTCGACTTGTTTCGCATTTACTGTATTCTTCATGCACAAACTATTTTTCAATATATATATATATATAATTGAAATAAAAAACAACACAAACGCGGATAAATTTGTTCGACTTGTTTCGCATTTAATGTATTCTTCATGCACAAACTATTTTTCAATATATATATATATAATTGAAATAAAAAACAACACAAACGCGGATAAATTTGTTCGACTTGTTTCGCATTTACTGTATTCTTCATGCACAAACTATTTATATATATATGAATTGGAACTATTAGTAATTAAACTGCAATCAAAAAGTTGTTTTGTAAAAATGATACTACTACTACCACTGCTACTGCTGTCTCTAGTACTACATCTACTTCGTTTTGTAAAAATGATACTACTACTACCACTGCTACTGCTGTCTCTAGTACTACATCTACTTCGTTTTGTAAAAATGATACTACTACTACCACTGCTACTGCTGTCTCTAGTACTACATCTACTTCGTTTTGTAAAAATGATACTACTACTACCACTGCTACTGCTGTCTCTAGTACTACATCTACTTCGTTTTGTAAAAATGATACTACTACTACCACTGCTACTGCTGTCTCTAGTACTACATCTACTTCGTTTTGTAAAAATGATACTACTACTACCACTGCTACTGCTGTCTCTAGTACTACATCTACTTCGTTTTGTAAAAATGATACTACTACTACCACTGCTACTGCTGTCTCTAGTACTACATCTACTTCGTTTTGTAAAAATGATACTACTACTACCACTGCTACTGCTGTCTCTAGTACTACATCTACTTCGTTTTGTAAAAATGATACTACTACTACCACTGCTACTGCTGTCTCTAGTACCACATCTACTTCGTTTTGTAAAAATGATACTACTACTACCACTGCTACTGCTGTCTCTAGTATTACATCTACTTCGACTAACGATTGGGAAGAAGAACAAGAAGAAGTTATGCTCGTGTAAGTTATTTCAATTTATAGTGTGAAAATCGGTTCCCTGTATTTTCTGTGATCACGCAGTTTTGTTTAGAGATCCGTGTCTGGACTATCAAATATTTATCTTAACGTTTCGTATTCGTGAATGTTGACTCTATTTCGGATGTGTTTTTTTTTTTCATTTTCCGGAGGTCATAAATTTTGCCAAACTGTTTTGTGACACGATCTTTAAAAACAAAAATAAAAAGCTACATTTAAGTCGTGTTATTTTTTTTATTTTTGTGATAATTAAATTTCTAAATTTGTTGATATTATTTATTTTTGCTATGTGGCTTCTTTTTGTCTAATACACTCCTGCGAGAATGAGATAATATTTGTAATCTGCGTAAATACCCGTCTCGATTGTGCAGCCGGAACACACATCCACATCTAATAGGCAGTCTTTTCTGCTCTTTGATCTGTTTCACTCGAACATCAAAGTGCCTCAGACTATCTACCTTTTGCCGACAGTTTTTGAGAATATGCCAAAGCTTGGTGGTATATAAATGGTGGTCTACCAATATGACCTCAGAAGTTGATAACGTTTCTACGACCATGAATGACCAGTAGGCCCTGGAGTGGGCTAATTTTGTGATTTTGTTAGTTATCATCAACGTCGATTTCTAAGTGCGCTCAGAATGGTTCAAGCGTTAGATTTTGGTATCGTACGTTTTCTTCTTGTTGTGTTATCCATTTTTCTCAGAATGAATCTAATTTGGTAAATACATTTGGCTCTAAGAAATAGAAAGACCTTTAGGGTTACATTTTCCAGAGTTGAACTCAAAATGTCACGAAAACAGACGATTCTCCAAAAACAACCGTTTTTAACAATATTGGTACTCTGTGCGAAAACTGTACATACTTTTCTTTAAATGAAGATATTTGTGATTAAAAGATAAAGGTACACAAGACGCGAAACTAAGATATGGATTAAGGTTGTAAAGATAGCGTAGTCAAATAGGGATGCGGCAATATACAACTTCAAATTTCTAGAGCGTAACGCACTTTAAATCCATTCCTCTGCTGTAATATTTCTGAAGTCTACCGGAGAGTAACTTTCCATTAATCAGTATCAAGTTTCAATTCAGTGAATACAGCCATGAATCAGAGTAAAGATTTTATTTATTGAACAGCACCAGACACTTTTAAACAAAATATTGGTGAATAAACATCGCTATTCATAAATTTCCGCACTGCTGTTCCATATTCGTGACTGCTTAAACTATGTCTTTGGAGATCCAATCCCGCAATGTACACGTTTGGGGTAGGTGCTGGTCGGACAGCTGCTATGACCGCCAGTAATTTCTAACGGTATATAATCAAAGCAAATTATTTGTATTTTCATGCGCAAACACTGCAAATCAAAGATTTTTTAAAAACTTTGTAATGAATGCAATATTTCAGATTAAATTTATTTGCTATTACTCTACATTCATGGATAACAAACGTTTTACAAAGAAAGCAAATTTAAAGTACAGCAAATTTCCGCACAAAAAGGAAACGGTTCGCTTTCATAAAATTATGTATCCTCTGCGAAAAAATATTATTATAGTGGGAGAAAAAAAAAAAAACAAAACCGGTGCACAATATTATAGCATAAATAAGAACATTCTGGTGAGAAAGAAATTTCAGAATGATAAAATTGCAATGTACACTTTTATCAAATGATGGGTAGGCAGAGAATTTTGCAACATTTCTTAAATACACGTACTGAGCTTGTTGTAGTGAAAGATGAAATTTTTAAAAAACAATTTTATTGCTTGTGCTAGAAGGATCTTAATAATGTATATTTTTATTTACAAACATATAGGAATATTATCATATTTGTCAGAAATATAATCATTATGCCGACAAAAACGATTCAAAAAGAAAATGAAAATTATCTACAAACGTTTTACGGCACATTTATCAAATACTAAAACTGCAGAAAGATATAAATTTGTATTTATTTTACTTTAAAAGCCAGAGATAATTTGTAGAATTTATACACAAAACTTTAGGGAGTTGTATCCTTTGTTTGACTTAAAACCTTGATCTTCACTTGCATCTATTGTCTTGCACATCTGTGCCATATGGAGACATAGCCGGTTATTTGTTTTGGCCTATTTAGATTTATTTGAAACGAAAAAATAAAGTTGATTACCAACAGTCACAACAGAAAGAAAAATGAAGACATCAATTATAGGAAAAATCCGAAACAATGCCAGTTTACAGCATAAATAGTTAAAGCAACTAAATTAATCTGAAAATCCTGCAGCAGTATATAAATCTCGAGAAAATGACCAATGAACCAGATTAATTCAGGCAGTCGTTTGTTTTACGTTTTCAAAATCCTGTACAGAGATACGAGAATAATAAACATCAAAATTAAACTTTTTGTGAGATTTTTGTACTGGGATTTAATATGCACCAATGTACCTGAAAAATAAATAAAAAAATTCCATGTTTATTTCCAAATGGAAATATTGTTGTCTGAATGTAAAATGCCAGATGACGATGCATTGGAATCCACAACCCACAGCATCGATTTGAAAGGATATAATTTAATCTGCAACAATTGTAAAATTCCAATAACACCATGATTGGAGATTGCTAAAAAGAAAAACTACTTGATTGATATTGGCAGAAAGAACATAAAACGGTACATCAAATGTTGGTGAGCGTTCACTGACTATTGGGTTAATTGCTTACAAATATAAATATAACTATCGAGCATATTCAGTTGAATATTGGAGAACATTGTCAGCTGTTGAAATGAATACTATGACAGACAAAGATGAGCCAACAGGCTGGACTAAATTAGTAAATCTCGACAACAACAGTATCTAACATTTACATGACCCTCTCAAACTAACTGAATGAGATGCCAATCATTTGTACAGAGAAGTTTTGATATCCAAACACGCAAGACTCTGGTAAAAATCAATCTGAAAGACATAAAAACATAGAGAGAACAAGGTGACAATAAATTAACATAAATTGAACAAAGTAGCACGGAAAGAGCTAAGAAATGTGCAGATCTATACAAACAGAATGGGCAGAAGACTGTCATATTTTAGATCCTCGCGACTAGTATAAGCAACGACTCACACATTGAAAGTGACAAGAGAAAGAGCAGGTGAGATACCTAACATCTAACGATATTTTATTACCAATCGAGCAGATGAAAAACAGTCATTCTTTATAGAGCGAGAAGGGGACCCTTAAAAACTCGTTGGAAAACTATTGCACTTTACAATCTTGAGCTGATACGGACGGAAATCGTTAGTCAGCTAGAACCATTTGTACGTAGGATTATAAATGTAATGGATTTTTAAAAAGGCAAAAGTTGTAGATACAGCCTAACATTGCATATGCTGAAATTAAACGACGTCTACATATTAATTTGTACACATATTGATCAATTAATTTTAAATAAAAAATAAATACACCTATGGATAAATAAAATCAGATGACAGGTACATATTGATGTTGGATTCTCTTTGATGGTAGACAAGTTTACCTTGTATGGTTTTGATTTAGTCTAAAAAATCAAGCAGGCAATAAAAAGAAATGGTAATGTACATCATATCCTGAGTATAGTATAGTAAATGATATGCTAATACTTTCCAAAAATGTATTCCCACCATTTTAAGTAGATCTTAATGTTTTATCTTAATGAAAAGTAGATTTTATCTATAAATGCTTTCATATGGCGAAAGATTGAGTGGGATGAGAATGGAACATTTTTATTAATGCTTCCATGGATCGAGTGACTGGGTAGTAGATCATATCTATTAATGTACATTTGGTTTCATATGCGGAGCGAGATGAGAATTTAAGGTGTAAATAGATGATATATATCAGTGTTTCGACAAAATAGAGAATTCAGTACAATGACCTGACTGGTAGATTTGATGGTACACAAGTTTACATTGTATGGTTTTGATTTAGTCCCAAAAATCTAGCAGGCAATAAAAAGAAATGGTAATGTACAATATATCCTTCCAAACAGTGGTACAAGTAGTTTACCTTGCATGATCTTAATTTGTGAATATTTCTCATTAAGTTTGTGGAGGCGATTTCAATATTTTTATTTGCTTAAGCTTGCAAGTCTTATTTCCAATGGAGTATTATTTTTACCTTATTGAAACCAGAGCTATCAACACCTCGCACGATCTCATAATAAATATTTCTGAAGTGTAGGTCGAATGTAATATTTAAAATTATTGAATCAGTCAGATAGGCATACCATAAAAGGAGCGCAGTCCTTGGTGTCTAGCAAATAGCACTACCGCTACAGAAATCTTGGCTGAAGTTTTTAGGTAATAAATAGTCAGTTACCCTTAAAAGTACATTCGCGAGGAAATAGTTTATTAATATTCAAATATAATACCCAACACAGGTCCGCAAATTGGTACATTTCACAGTTTGTGGACAGCATTGGACTATCAGGAAGAAGTTGTTTAGATTTTACCAGTGTATAGTCCATGTTCTATCGTCTTTAATCGTATTTTGCAATATATTTGTACACTTATATCAATTTGAATTAATGACTTGTAGCCACGGGCGGTTGTAGCCACGGGCGGCGTATGTAGGATACGGAGACACGTGCCTATGAGCGTAATTACCAAGTCTCAGTGTCAGAGCGTGTGGGGACCGTGCAGCATCCTGGACAGTCATGTCTGCATCATTAGCTTGATCTCCGGTCCCGGCTCTGCTTGCAATGTATATACTCTGCATCCCTCTGGTCAGTTTACAGACTTATAATAAAATAATTTATCCATAATACAACCTTGTTGCAGAAATACAGTTTACGTTCTCTTCTGGTTGTAAGTAGTACCGTCGTGTATTACTCTGAAGAATTTGTTGTACCCAGAGAAAAAAAGTCCTGATCATTGCAATAAGAAAACATCTGTCCATTATCATCACACATACAATCCACGGTTATCTCCGTTATTTTCAGACAAAAATTATTTTTTTAGACTTCATTACAGAGCATGCGGCCGTAATTGATACTTGATGCGAGTAGTCGGATTACATGGCTATTAAGTCCAGCAGTGTTAACATTTTGTTTGGTTCAGTGAACCATACAAGAAAGTGCATGCGAATGGAGTATGGACTCTTAAAATGAAATTTGTGAAACTTGTGTTGCGACTCTTATGAATAGGTGTAAGAATGATTTGGTAATATTATCTTTGTGGATGATACCCGTCTACAAATCTGTAACCTTTCGCAGTGTAACAGTGGGGTCACAGCAAATGTCCGACCAGCACCTACCCAAACGTCCACACGCACATTCCTTCCGTCCGAATCTGGATCTCCAGGAACATGGTTTAAAAAGTCACGGAAATAGAAAATCAGTGCGTACATTTATGAATAGTTATGTTTATTCCCGTATATTTTGTTTAAAAGTTTCTGATACTGTTGATTAAATAAATTAATTACTCCAAACTATGGCTCTATTCACTGAAGTGAAATTGATACCGATTAATTGAAAGTTACTATACCAGCGAAATGGGTCTAAAATGTTATTAGCTCTTGAAATTTGAAGTTGTATGCTGCCACATCCCTGTGGTACTACTTCATCTGTCATAATCATCATCTATATCAACCTTTGTTTTGCATATTATTATTATTATTTCGTTGATCTATATCACTTTTAGTTTCGCTACGAAATCTGAAGCATGTAATGGGGTTTTGTGAACAGAATTATAAAGAGATCATAATACGCCATACATTATTAGATTGGTAATTTCATTAAATTCTTGACATTTAACCTGTACGTTACCCACGGATCTGTGAAAAAGATGATAAATACACCTAAGTAAATAACAACTTTTGGGCTGACAATAAAGTGCATATCTAATTCGCATTATACAGCATTCATATTGGGTGAGCTTGTCTGGAAGATTTTTCCGAGCAAATTTTGTTTTCTACTGAATGTATACTTTTAAAACGTGTCCTTACACTTGATTAAGATTATGACAAATATGCACACATCTGATATAACACAGCTACGATATTACTGATGACAATGCCACTGCAGCACCCCCCCCTCCCCCAACAAAATTAACGTTTTTTGTATCTGATACAAGCTTAATCTTTTTCAATTGGACGTTCTGCTAACGTCAGATGTCAAAATTAAGACACCAAAGATTGATGTGTAGCGCTAAGGCATCCTCAGTAAATATGTAGCAAACGAGATCTCATCACCACATTCTTAACAGTTGGTAATAGGGCAACTTTTCATGAAAAACTGAAACAAACTCATGTATTCATTTTGTGTACACAAATATTTACATTGCCTCCAGTACATATCGTAAATTCTATTTCTTTAAACTATAGCTAAGTACACTTTTCATGTTTCTGGGAAGATATGTTTCGCTAGTCTATATCTAATTTCATAAGGAAATAATTGACTTAGCCAAAGAGGTATACGTAGGAAAAAAGTCAGCTTCATAACACATTGGAAGGAGTATATTGCGACAAAAAAATTATCTGGTTTTCGCTTACGTATGGCCCATAATGCTCAAGTTCATATTGATAGGTAACATTAAATTGTCAGATTTAAGGCCGAGACTCCGTTATATAAGTGAGTGGGTTTGGCTGCAATTGAAAAAACTTGATCACAATGAGCTGTTATACCATCTTATTGTAATCAATAAGAATATATTTTTCCTGGAGATTTCCCAACCAGCGAAGAATGTTACATGCATTCGACAGATGGCTTTTGCTTAGCATAACAAAGCAAACAGGTGTGATTCGGCCGATCAAGAATACGAACGTTACGATAAGTATGAAATAGTTCAGACACAGACCTCTAGAGAAATTGGACCGGAACAAAACAAAATATTTAAAAAATACAGGAAAGTGATTTTAAGACTATTGAATTAGTTTACTAATTTTTCTGGTACATTGGTGTTGCCCTCTACACCACCCAGGACGCAGATTCTTCCAAAATCTCATGTCACACTCTAAACTGTATCTTTCCATAGAGGCACCATTATCAAATATTAAAGGGTAATCATCGAAAATGTTGAATCGTTTATATGTGAAAAGTTGCTTTTGAGTATAGAAACGTTTTATCTTGATGAAATAAAGCGATTTATCATATCTTTTCAATTTTGAAAGTACACATTTTTTACCGTTTATGGTTTTGGTTTTTATAAATCTTTTCAACTTTTTAATATGTCATCTTGTTGATCGTATAAAGATAGTCTTTTTGGTATATCATACCTCCTAATTCCTCTCCCTGAAAGTCTTATAGTTTGTAAACGAAGAGATTGCATGAAATTACTTGCATGATTTTAAATATTTCTTCGGCAAAGTTACGAAGGTAGTCCATTTAAAAGTTGTTTTGTGTTTTGAAATCCTAACGATTTCACCGATTATAAGCTTTGGAGTTCACTTGAACCAGCTGCCAAGTCACCTAATAGATTTATCCATGCTTTTGATCTGTTTTCTTCCTAGATTGCTTCAACCGGAGTCATGTCTATAGATCTGTGATAAATGTTATTATATCCGTCAATTACCTTAGACAAAACGTCAACGCATTTTCTGGTTTCATTCTGAGTTAAACACTTCCAGCTTTGCTTTTTGGGTTCCGTTAAATCTTTCTTCTACCGTAGATGACTTTTTGTCTCGGTAAATTGAAGGTTGTAGACGTTTTCCTTTTGCAGAAAGTTCTATACTTTCATTTTATAAAAACCTTTTCCATCATCAAACTGTAATTCTTCAGCTATTCCACTTTAGAAATTGCTTTAAAAACACCGTGCATGTCATCTGTAACAGGATGAAGCCGGGTTGGGATTGCACTTAGCGAAGACACTGAAAGCAATTTCGTGAATGAGATGTTTATTTATATTGTAATTGAACTATGAATGAATCTGACACTATATTCGTGCACAAAGTCCAACGATTAATTTAACAGAATGATGCGCACCGAGTTAAAAAACTGATATAGGAAAATGATATCGTTCGTAAATGGAACTAATAAGAACATGTAACTTCAACGAGTAATGAAACAAGAATCAACGTATGGAACTTATACACAAATATGATTGATATATGGACCTATCACCATGGATGATCAATGTATATAATTTATACACAAATATGAATAATGTACGTTTCTATCACCAAGAGTGATCAAAGTATAGGATTTACATACACATATGAACAATGTATGATTATATCACCAAGGGTGATCAAAGTTTAGAATTTTTACAAAAAGATGAATAATGTAAGTTTCATCCACATGTCGGATCTATGTATTATTGATTTTCACTCATATAGCGATATTGAATTATTAATATCACTCATATAGTGATATTGAATAATATTGATTCAAAAATAGAACATATATATCTCGTGGCGTCCAGTTGACGATCACGATGTATTTCCGGTTTGCTTATTTAATGTGTATATAGACTGTTCAGTTAACTATACTTTCAATTCAGCGAATTTTATTTCGTTGTTTTCCCGTTTATGATGTTTGTGTCAACAATTGGACTTTCAGGATTGTAGTAAAGACGTCTTAAATATTATTATTTGTCCGTCGTCTCTAATGGGAGAGTCGTACTTTTGGTACATCACATACAACAGTATGAAAACATCCAGATAATACTTGAAGCCTAATAAAAATATCTTTAGGTGTCATCAACATGCCATTATGATAACCGTCAACAGTATGTCCATTCGTTTTACCAATCTGCAAGGTTTCTTTAATAAAAATTTCAAGTTTATGTCAAATTTTGCTATTTTTATGGCTGATTTTCTATAACAGCTATTTTCAATACTGAGTCACCATTTAATTGTTTAATTCTTTGTTCCCTATTAATTATATATCTGTCTTTGTTGAGTTGTTGTCGAATGACCTTGCAAATTTCCTAGATCTTTAACTTCTATTATAAATTTGGCCGATTACAAATTTAGATATTTACCCACTTCAAATGCGTATTTTATTCCATCCTCAAATGGTATTTTTAACCGTTTCGCTTTTAGAATTGATGATGCTTATCTCGATTGTTATTATTATCACATATAATATGTAAGTCAGCGTTTTTTCTAAAGCACTGTAGTGTATCATTTTTTATTTCAAATAAAGAAACCAACATTTGCATTTTCTTGTATGGTATTTTGTGAAATTGAGACAGGTTCAGTACAATTCTAATAAGGATAACATACTGATAAAACATAGCTTTACCTTGAGTCATTACAAATACTATTAAACAAATGTTTGAATTGATTTTTCGACTTCTTACTGATATTCTTTTGGCCGATGTTTCATATAATACAACATAGTTTATTATTATATAACTATCAAAAATACCTTGTGACTGAGCTTAAAACAGTTCAGTATAATAGTTTTAGTCCCGCAGCAGCAAAGTTAGTCATCGTTACTGTTCTTACTGTTGTAGCGAGGTTAATAGAAAGCATATATCAATGTGTTTCAGATAATCCAAAGGGAGGTAAATGTTCGGGATCAAATTGTTTATATGGAGAAAACGTACAATTTTCTGATAAAAGACTAAACGTTCTGTTAACGCCTTTTCAATTTAGGAACGAGCTGTGAAATCTTCTGTTATAAATAATTGCTACCAAATCACCCAAATCAGTTTATGTTTGATGTGCTTCTAAAGCACATTGGTACAGTAAAATCTAGTCTATCTTTTAAAGTGTGTAATATCTTGATTTTGAAGATTCAGCTGTTAAAGAACTTTTATTTGACCTCTAGTAGAAATTGAAATGAAACTACTGAAATAAACTGTCCAATCAACAGGGTATATTGTGGACGAGACCTAATTGCGTCAGACACAACGTGCTGTGGATGTGCAATCACTTGTAAATTGTTTCAAATGCAAGAAAGAAAAAGTGATAGAAGAAACGGAAGGTGTCATACAAAACACCATGTAAAGAGTGTGTTAAATCAACGAAAATAAAATGGTATTATAGTAGAACATATGAACAGATTAGAGCGAGAAATCAGCAAAAGGTTACATGTCTAAAAACACTAAATAGAGGATCAATGTATTTGTACAACAAAAGCCAATTTCATATACAATGGATAAATGAAACCTGTTCAGCATATCAATTTTTAATATAATTTAAATAACAGGTTATCAAAAAATAATACTTTATAACAGATAAATGGACTTCTGATTCAAAGAGAAAACTACTGAAGTACCTTACTATTGCCACGCCATTTAAAATAATAAATTGGTCAACTCACCCAAATAATATTGGCTAATGCATTTATCAAGAATACTTTTATGTACTCAGAGTCAATTTTCACATACAAACCATAAACATTTTCGATGATTACACATTAAAAGTTGACAATCAAATAAAAAATACAATTCAAAGTGTGTGATTTTTGTACTAGCATTTAAGTAAATAAATTCCATGGATATTTCTAGATGCAAAAAACTGCTGTCTGAATATAAAATACTCACTGACGATTCATATGATCCAAAAATAACAGTATACATATGAAGGAATATATTTTAATCTGCAACAATTGTAAAATTCCACCATACCATGATTGGAGATTACTCAAAAGAAAAACCAAATACTTGATGAAAATGCAGGAAGAAATATAAAACGGTATACCAATTGTTGGTGAGCTTTCACTGGCTATTGCGTTAGTTGCTTACAAACGTAAATATAACTATTGCTGAATATTGGAGAACATTGTCAGCTGTTAAAATACATACCTTGACAGACAGAGATGAGCTAACAGACTGGACTGACTTAGTAAATCTCAATAATAACATTATCTAACATTTACGTGACCCTACCAAACTAATCATTTGTGCAGAGAAGTGTTGATATCCATATACGTAAGACTCTGGTGGAAAACAATTTTAAAGATATCAAAACATTGCGAGACCAAGGGGACAATAAATTAACATCAATTGAACAGAGTGGCTCGGAAAGAGCTAAGAAACATGCCGATCTATATAAACAGATTGAAAATAAGACAGGAAATATTTTAGATCCTCACGACCGGTATAAGCAACAACTCAACACAATGTCTAATGTTATTTACACATTGAAAGAGGGAAGAGAAAGAGCAGGTAAGATAGCTAACGTCTAAAGATATTTATAACATAATCAGTCGAGCACATGATAAACAGAGACATTGATTCTTTATAGAGAGATAAGGGGACCGTCCAAAAAATCTCGTTGGAAAAATATGTCACTTTACAATCTTAATTGCAACTGATAAGGAGGGAAATCATTGGTCAACCAGAACCATTTATTCATAGGATTATAAACGTAATGGATAATACTCAAAAATGATTGAATTAAAGAACAAAATAATTGTTAATACTAATAGCTTGTCCGAGTTGCAGAAGTAGAATGATTTCACAGAATTGCCCCCTCTCGCCCTCGCCCCCCCCCCCCCCAACCGGGGCAAAAAAATGAGAATAACAAAAATAAACTAAAGTTGTATGAAAACAAAATAAAATTCTATGAAAACAACATACGATTTATCTATTCTAGATTGGAATGATAAGATAGAAACGATTAAAAATGTTACATTTGCTGAATTTTACAACAAGTTACATGCTGATGTTGAATAATCCAAAAGAGAAACAAAATAATATAATGATCGAGGAGTGGTTATTAGCACCAGTGTGGTAAACGGCAAAAGGACAAAACGTGAGGACTTATTTTAAAAATTAAGACACATATAGATAAACTTAAATAAACAAAAAAATCGTCGTATTAGAAATGGGTGTAAATCATATTGCGTTGTTTAATAGAATTAAAACATTGAAAGAATAAATCGGTAATTACACAATAGAGGCTTGATGACCAAACAAAACTAATGCCTTGATGTGTATTGCTTTACAATTTTCAGATTGTGCCAAGTCGGGAGTATTCAGATGGTATTGAATTAATTGCATATAAAATAGGGGAAATACACATTTATAAAAGAATACCATTATTACCTAATCGTTGCCATGTTGTCAATGAAGAAGCAAAATGTTTGTTGGATACAAGAATTGTTGGATATTTTTAAGTCATACTACACCTCAGTCATTGATTAACAGTTAAATAATTAAGTATAGCTCCATTATGTTTTACTGAATACAAGTCATACCTCAGTCTTTGGTTAACAGTTGAATAATTTACTATGCTCGATTATGTTTTACTGAATACAAGTCATACACAGTAAAATGCTTTACAACAGTATGCCATTCAAATAAAAGAATCAGGCTTATATACTTTTCTATTCAACTTGTATGTTACAAATTAGGATAATATTCCATTATATATGTATTTTTTTTGGGGATTAGACGTACTCAGAATGCACTATTTCTACAATGAATCTACAACAGGAATATATAATCGAAAGCTTTTAAACATAAATAGAACGTATGTAAAAGCAAAGCTTTTATTATTATGCGATGCACTTGCGGAACAGCCTTTTACTGTACAATAATCTTTGCAATAATCTTTCGAGTAGCAGTTAAAATTGTACTTATAATATCTAACGGCTTAGCATTTGCAGAAAGCAACCGTCCTCTAAGTTTATTTGATCCGTATAGAGATGAAGGTTTGGTGATTGAGTATTTAAACAACTTTTTCGCCAGGCGCTTCTAGTAACCCAGAAATTAATATAAAACATAAAAGGGAAAGATAACCTAAACTTAATGATTTTTACCAACCTTCTACATGAGTGTGTATTTTGCGTACATGTTTATTTCAAAAGAAAGTCTCTGACCGGCTGCACCGGCTGTTAGGTATTTAATATAGTTAAATGAAGTTTACACGAAGAATGGATTCCAGCCAAAGCCTATTATGCCAGGTCAGTTCAGTGGATACGCCCACAATGTTGGTATCAGCTATCAGCCAATCAGAGACAGGGGGGTCTGCTGTTCTGAGTTAGCCAGGTAGCAGTCACTCAGTTACATGTGATCAGCGTGGAAAGTGGACATGTTGTGTTGCCTTGTGGTCTTTTCATCCTTTATTCAAAATATCTTTTTTTTTTTTTTTTGTTTTTTTAGCTTGACATTTTTTTTTTTTATAGCATGACAGTCTTCTCAGGACGTGTGATTAAGCTATTCTGGTAACATATTGATATAGTGCTGAATTCTCGTGTCATGAGTAGAACTTCGATTGGAGATCCGGACAAGAGGTGAGCCCCAGACATATGCTGCAACACTTGTGCAACAAATCTTCGCCAGTGGTTGAACAGGAAAAGGAAATCTATGCCTTTTGCAGTGCCAATGATTTGGGGAGAGCCAACAGATCATCCCAGCAATTGTTACTTCTGCATGGTGTCTCCAGTTGGGAAAGGTGTGTCAAAGAAGAAAAAGTGGACTGTGCATTATCCAAACATCCCATCAGCTATACGCCCAGTACCCCACGGAGAAGGACTGCCGGTTCCTGATGAACCAGAATCATTCTCACATGAGTCAGACGAGGAAGAGGAAGAGGATGAAACTTTTAGTCCTGAACCATCAATGTCACATGACCCATATTTTCTCCCATCCTCCTCCTCTGAACCACATCTCATAACACAAGGTGAACTGAATGACCTTGTCCAGGATTTGGAACTACCCAAGAGTAAGGCAGAGTTGTTGGGCTCCAGACTACAGCAGTGGAATCTCCAGGCAGGTGATGTTAGGATTTCCATGTTCCGTGACCTTCAAAAGGATCTTGTAGCCTGCAACAACATCGATGGTGTGATGGGAGCCCTCAACATCGTTCTTGATCCAGATGAGTGGAGACTGTTCATTGATTCATCGAAGACGAGTCTTAAAGCTGTTTTGCTGCATAATGGCAGTGTTTTGCCATCAATTCCAGTTGGTCATGCAGTCCATATGAAGGAAACCTATGAAAACATGAAAAGACTTTTGAGGTGCATAAACTATGACTAACATCAGTGCAGCTTTGTGGTGATTTCAAGGTTCTTGCTCTCTTGCTTGGTCTGCAGACTGGATACACAAAGTACTGCTGTTTTCTCTGCGAATAGGATAGTCGTGCGAGAGATTCCCACTACATCAAGAGAGATTGATTACTCCGACAGTCATTGGAGCCTGGGATGAAAAGTGTTCAGCATCCACCACTTATTGAATCAAGGAAGATTTTGTCCCGACCCATGCACATCAAGCTGGGTCTGATGAAGAACTTTGTCAAGGCCATGGATAAAACACAAGCAGCTTTCAAGTACTTCCGTGGAAAATATCCAAAGGTTAAGTGAAGCTAAGATAAAGGAAGGTGTCTTTGTTGGTCCTCAGATTCGTGAACTTCTTCGAGATGATGCATTTCACCGTGCACTGCGTGGCAAGGAAAAGACGGCATGGAAAGCCTTCCAGTTAGTGGCAACACATTTTCTCGGAAACAAAAAGACAAACAACTACAAGGAATAGGTGGAAAACCTCCTTAAGACATACAAAAGCCTTGGTTGCAACATGTCACTAAAGATACATTTTTTGCACTCTCATCTAGATTTTTTTCCACCGAACTGCGGAGCAGTGAGCGACAAGCACGGCGAGGGATTTCACCAGGACATTGCAACAATGGAGAAACGCTATCAGGGCAAATGGAGCCCATCAATGCTTGCAGAGTATTGCTGGACAGTGACAAGAGAGGCTCCATTTAATGAATACAAGAGACAAGCCAAGAAGCGACGAATAGACACTGAATAAGGACTAAACTATGTACTTATATATACATATACACACACACACACACACACACACACATATATATATATATATATATATATATATATATATATATATATATATATATATATATATATATATATATGGTGCTTTTTTACTTTTGTTTCAATATATTTTTTATTTATATAACCCTTTTACTGTTTTTTAAAGTCTTACATAAACAGGACAGGTGAAATATTATCATGCAAAGCAACCATAAACACATGAAAAGACCTAGGTTTACAATTTATGATTAAAAGTCTAGTATGTACACAATATACATAGACGTAAAATGTAAAACCTTAAATATTTTGGAAACAGTATCCAATCAGTTGTTTTAATTGTTATATTTGAATTCAGCACATCAAAATCCCTAATAAATAGCACATTTTATCTCTGAAGCAGACGACTTCTACAAAATTGTAGACAAGTGTAATTTTGGAATAAACAATTTTTATTCTGGTCAAATTTCTCTAGAGGTGCATATCTGGACTATCTCGTACTTATCTTAACGTTCGTATTCTTGATCGACGTAACTGGGTTGAAGCTAGGATTGTGAGAGATGCATGTTTGGGGCCCGTAGACTGTATCCAGATGAAATGTAATGGTTTGCAAGTATCGTGTTAATTGTTTAAGATACTTTGTGTGTTTTCCAGATTTCAAAAGATTTCCCCAACTATTTCCTGACTCGATTTGTTTTAAATCAGAAAGTATCCCTACGCTAATTAGGTTCATTGTGTAATTCCTTCAGTGTTCTTAATATTTGATGCCACCCAGTGCATTAGTTATAAGTTCAGCTGTACCAGTACTATCTTACTTATGTTATGCATTAACCTTAACTTAGACACAACATACTCCCCCACCCCACCCAAAAACAAAAACCCCCCCCCAAAAACCCAACATGTTATCTTGCATTTTCCGGCAATAGTTGCATTTCATTGAAATGACTGGGTCTCTATGAGTGTAAATTATCTTTCCGGAACCGGCCGAATCACACCTGTTTGCTTTGTCATCATAAGCAAAAGCCAAGAGGCACTCAATCAACATTTTTTTTTTCTGCTTAGGATTTAATGCTGCTTTCTATTTAATGCATCTAACATTATAAGCTGGTTACCTAATCTCCATCAATAATTAGAAAATTATTTTTCTTTATAGACAGCAACAGGGTACAATAACAGCTCTTTGTGATCATGATAAGAAACAAGTTTCGGTTACTTTGGTCATGTGACTAGACTTGAGAGTTTCTGGATTGTGGCAACCACAACTTTCAAATGAGCGCATGAGCGGAAGACGCATCTGATTAGTTACTGTATCTGATGGAACAGCCGTATGTAGCCACATAATTTCAAACGGCCACAGGAAGTAGGGTTGCGTTATTTCACGTGGATTTACTAATTTACAAAACTAATCGAATCGAAGGGGTCATATAGATGAAGATTATAACATATAAAGTAGTCCCATAGGGGTGTAGCAGCATACAACTTAAAATTTGTACAGATTAAAACACTTTACACCCATTCAGCTGGTGTAATATTTTTGAAGACTAACGGAGTGTACATGTATATCAATCGCTGTCAACTCAATGAATAGAGTCATGGTATGAAGTAAAGAATTTATTCAATCCGGATTACCAGAAAAGTTTAAGCAAAATATTTGGAAATAAACATCGCTATTCATAAATGTCCGCACTGCTGTTCCATTTCCGTGACTGCTTAAACCATATTCCTGGAGATCCAGTCCCGGAAGGAAGAAATGCGCGTGTACACGTTGGGGTAGGTGGTGGTTGGACAGCTGCTGTGACCCCATGACGTCACTCCTGCCAAAATCCATTTGCCACTAGGGTTGCAAACCAGGGGGCCGCCACTGTCACCCTGCAAAAGGTTACAGATTTGTAGCCTGTTTTTGATGGAAACGATTGATTGTCATCTACGAAGATAATATTACCAAAATCATTCTGTTACTATTCAAAAGAGTCGCAACACACTTTTCAAAAATTTAATTAAAGAGTCCATACTTTCTTTCATGCTTCACTTAACCGAACAAAATGTTCACACTGCTGTAATTAATGCTAGGTAATTCGATTAATCGCATCAAGTATCAATTACGGCCCATGTAATAAAGTTAGTTTATGAAAAGAATTCTTGTCTGAAAATAACGGAGATAACTGTGGATTCTATCTGAGATGATAATAGACAGTTTGTTTGCTTACTAACGATGGGGGTTATTTTTCTCTGCGTACAACAAATTGTTCATCATAAAGAATACACACCGGTGCTACCTACAACAAGTACAGAACATAAACTGAATTTCTCCAACAAGACTGTATTGTGATTAAAATACTTTTTTTTGAAAATTCTGTAAACTGACGAGGGATTCAGAGTACATACATTGCAAGCAGAGGCTGGATCGGAGCTCGAGCTAAGGATGCAGACATGGCTGTCAAGGACGCTGCTCGTTCCCCACACACTCTGACACTGAGACCTGGTGATGACGGTCATAGCCGCGTGTTTCAGTATCCTAGATACACCGCTCGTGGCTACAAGTAATTAATTCAAATTGATATAAGTGTACATGTATATTTTGCAAATACAAATGAAAACGATAGAACATGGACGATACACTGGTCAAATTTGAACAACTTCTTCCTGTCGGTCCATTTCTGTCATCAAATTGAGGAATATACCCAACTGCAGACCTGTGTTGGCATTATAGTCGAATATTATTTAAATACTACCTCGTGAATATGCTCTTACGGGTAAATGACATTTTAGAATTTAAGCCAAGATAAATTTATGTAGAGGTAATACTATTTGCTAGATACCTAGGATTGTTACTCTTTCTTACTATGCCTATCTGACTGATTCAATAATTTTAAATATTACACTTGAGAACTATTTCTTATGAGATTCGTGCAAGGTCTTGATAGCTCCGGTTTCAATAAGGTAAAAATAAGACTCCATTTAAATTTAGTGTTGCAAGCTTGAGCAAAGTAAAATATTGTAATCGCCTAGACAAACCAAACACTAGTTTAGTCTTTGGAAACGATTTCTCTTCTCTCTTTCTCTTTTAATAAAGCAGATATTGGTATGCATATAACAGATCCAAATCAACAATCAACATTATTATCCAAGTTGTAATTCATACTTGTCACTGCGGCAATGGAAGTAATTGTGTAGGATAATTGTATGGTATATAATGGTAATGAGCTTTTCGCGGTTCCCACAGCAGTCACTATTAAAGTATATAGTGATGATATTTCGCTGGTATTAGATGTAACAAAGCGAACTCTTTTTCTAATTCGGTCATATTGTAATCAATAAAGTATTCGCTATGTCAATGATTTTTGCATGCTTTAATTTATTTTAGTGTAGGGACCAAAAATTACTGTCAGATGAAAAGGAAAATTGTTCGGAAAGATCTTTGAGACGAACTCAACGAGTCCGATGACGGAATAAACCCAATAGAGTATGCATGTTTCTTTCATTTCAGAACATAACAGTCAATAATTACTAGTCAGAAAATCAAAAGCCAACAAAATACAAATACACACAGGAATTCACACAAAGTCACAATCCAGTTTGGCGAATTTGTAGATATCTTGTAGGAAGATGCAGTCAATAAGAATTTAGCGACCTTCCAATACTTGAATAGAATTCTTCATGATTAAACTCAAGTGTGGACTATTTAATTTACGTGGATTTATTGGTTTTATTTAGCTGTTACACCTTAAGAATAAAAAATATCCTTTCTTCTTAGTTGAATCTATTGGATTTTCTGAAATTGTTCTTTTTAATAATGTATGATTCATTCTCCTTCTTTTTGTAATTGTATTAGGAAAATCCGATTAAACATTTCAGCTTGTGAAATCTTAACCATGATATATAAATCTCACAATGACATAGTGTGACTCTTAATTGTACAGCTGGATTGTTGTCTTGACCACTTCAGCGCCGAATATCATGTAGATTTGTTATATTTGATGTACTAAGGACCAGACAAATATTACTGAATACACACAATATTGTATATGTATTCTTTTATATTTTGTTAAACTAGTTTTTGCTAACCTCTCTTGAAATATATCAGTTTCAAAAACTTGTTGAAAGAATTAACCCTAATTGTAGCCACAACGATGTTTAGCACATGCTAACAGTATCAAACTGTATATCTTGGGGCAAACAAATGTCAGAAAACAATAACGCACCTTCGTGTCTACAGACATGAAAATTAACTTCCACAATATACATACATGTAAATTTCCCCCATCCAGAAATGTAGCAGTTGGTAGCAGATTCTCCGCCAGCAGCCATATCCACGACAGCAACTCGGCTGTTGAGTACAGCTTTCGTCGACAGCTTCAGGAGGGCGATATCGTTAGGATACGTGCCGGCACCTACATTGTAGTTCTCGTGCTGTTTATTGGACAATAATTGTTTTTAATAAATAAACGAATACCGGGAACTATTCCAAACAGTGTTTCTCTTAGGTGGAAACTACATTTTCTGTGACATGTACAACTTATTGCAAACGCATAATAAGTTTTTAATAACTCTTAATGTCTAGTCACATTAAGCTTGTCTGTGTCCTTACTTTTATTTGATTACTTGCATCTGTGATGCATATGATATTAAGTCTTGCATCTGTCTAGTGTTCTTTTGTGTAATGCTGCTTAGCATCTCATATTAAAATGTCTTACCCTACCCTGTGTTATCCTATCCTACCCTGTCAATCCACACTTGAATATTTTAAAATTGCTACATATTCAATTTCGACAAAATATGCAATTATGTACATTTGATATACATAACTAAATATTTTGATATACATACTTTTGAATCCCCATTTTTCGAACTTAATATCTTCATCAAGCAAACATATATTTTACTTACCCTTATTATGGTTGCAACCTGTATTCTCTGTTCAGTTCCTTCATTTGTATCAAAGTTGTGTTCTCCGAGTACCGCAATGATGCTTACAAGAAGGAGAAAAGCATTTCATTACGATGCAAACATCCATAGATTGGAATTTGTACAAAATAGAAATACGTTTAATTGTCCACGGCGCAGATAATAATAATAATAATAATAATAATAATAATAATAACAACAACAACAACAACAATGCGAGAAGAAGAAGAAAAGAAACAAGAACGACAACAGAAATAATAATAATATCTTAAGTTAGAGGTGATCAGTAATTTTGGTATGAAGTGATCTTATATATGGTCTCTGCCATCACTGGACATATGAAGAATCCCAAAAGAATAAAAGTGTAAACCATGTATACAATCGCCATTACAAAATCCCGTCGGTATCTACAATAGTTGTATGACGTTAATATGCATAATGTCATAAATGAAACTCTTTCCGACAAATATAGCATCTTTGTTTACCTGGGGTTGTGTGGGATGAGTGACACTGCAAACGAAAATCAACACTATTGCATAGAATATTTACGATGAATTTAGATTTTTGCATAGAAAATTATTGCCGATCAATTTCTTTTATGTCTAAAAATATTTGGATCGTTCCAAATAGTGATCTGGAGAAGCGCACCCTGGATATTTCTAGTACCCAATCTCGAATCAAAACCAATATCTCCAAGAGGAAAGGTTTTGGAGTATAATTGAGTTCAATTATTTCCATTCTTTATTCTTGTATGCAAGGATAGGCTTGTGGAATACATGTGACAGAAGTGCTTATCAAATCGTTTTACATATAAAGTTATATATGGATCATGAAAGAAAAACAAAAATCAAGTCAACCTTGGAAAATGAGGACTTAGAGACATACAAAACTGTCAATGGTTTCTTTATAAAATAAATTGCTAAGAAAATATTATTTAAACTTCCAGTACCATGATGTGGCTAATTTACATACTGCTTTCAATTTACGGTTGGTCAACAGTTTAATGCACTTAAATACATTGATGATTTGTTTCAATAATACCCGGAAGCCGTGGTAGCTAAGTTTGTAGAGCGTTGGACTCGTAATCCAACAGTCCCTGTTTCGATACCCGAACAGGTCATTCGGGGTCGGCTACCTCTCTGTCCCCTTAAGAAAGGCGCCTCACTTCCATTTCATCGGCATGATATAGCCAATAATGTGTTACAAATGTCGTTCAAACAACAACCAACCATCCAAAATTACCCTTTAATGATAATATCAGGTAAAGGTAGGAGATATAAATAGAAACTGATTTTCATTTTCCATATCAATATTATTACGTAATATACATCTTTGTATTCTATCGATTATGTAGCTTCGTTATTTCACAGTCTGAATTCTTAGATAATAAAAAGAAACTGAAAATGAAGTCTTACGTGGTGGAGCCAACACAGTGACCAGCAGTAACCACCCATTGCGGATCGATCAAAACTCCGCCACAGAAATGAGATCCCGCGGTACTCTGTAGTGATACCTGCAAGAGAAAATATTATGCATCGCTGAAGAACGAAAATGGCAATAATGAAAAATTAGATATTTCCTCCCTCGACTGATATATACATCATTCAAAACTACACAATTTGTCAAATCTAGATAATAAGATATGACATATTTGATAGGTGTTGACTCTCTCTGATCCATGCAGACACCAGGCAATCTTCTGTTTGTGAGTGAAACTGACAAACAACTGGGCGTCTATATACATAAATTAGAGATAAATATTGTATGAGAAGAGGAAACGGAAAACTACATATTAAATAATAGATATTTCCTAACGAGGAGTGTCTATATAGGACTTGATAATCGGTCGGAATTAACAGCCAATTCCTTAAACCCACCCATACACCCCAACTCTCACCTCTCACGTGGGGTTTAAAATAGATAGATCCATTAGAACTTCTCACTTTCGTAAAGGTTTTGGGTCCTTCACTAAACTAAGGATTTATAGTTCATATAAAAGGCTTGAGGAATGATATGAAGGCCCATAATGTGCACTTTATATATGATCACACATTGAGAAATCAAACACATCGCTCTCTCAATGTTGGCTCCTTGATTTTTCGATAACATCGATCATCGCCAATGATGTCCTTTCTTCCAACTGTAGATTTCTTTTATTCAACTGTTTAATGGACAGTTACCGATGTGCATTAAAATTAATATATTTTGTATTCAAATCGTAAATGACTAGATTTGCTTAAAGGACACGTCATTTTTTCTACATGTGTATGTTCATTCATATGTCTGTTACAACATGGGATCATCATATGTCTTTGACATACAAATGAATTAAGTCCAAAGTATTTACAATGAAAAGCTGATACAACAAGCTAAGCTCGTGCCGTACTATATATATATATATATATATATATATATATATATATATATATATATATATATATATATATATATATATATATATACCATATAGTTATAAACGATAATGAAACCGACCGTCGATTTTGTTGCTATTGTCTTACTTGCATGAATGTGTTCGATAAATCTAGGAATCACAGTAATTATAATTTTCAAAGAGTAGGTTAAGTCACGCACCTGCCATGGGTATTGTCCTGCGGATGCATCCGACCCTCCCACAATCCGGCCTTGGTAGAAATGTTCTGGTACCACGTCGGCGAAGCCTGGAGGAGAAGAAAGGTAGGGGATAAAACATAAAATAGTAAATCTATTATAAGCACAAATATAAATAGTAATGATTCAGAAAATATGTATGCGGGAGAGAAATGGTTTTTAAGGAGGACAGATTGCATATTTGTTATAGCTGAAAGTACATTTTAAAAAATAAATACCCATTTCCTAAGGAGCAAAAGAGATAAGGATTCAAGGAGGAACATTATAAATGTATTATAGTTCTAAGCATATGTATCTGTTTTACCGATTTGTATTGTTTTGCAAATTTAAGTATATATAGCTCTGTGCACCGGTGCTTACAAAATAATATTTCAAAATGTGCAATAAGTATACAAATTGTATGGGCTGGACAAGAACGTTGAATCAGGACAGCAAAGTGTCGGGCTGATATTTCATATATATTTATATAATTTGAACGAGACCCTGCAAGTTCCATACATTTAATAAAAACTGATTGTGAAATATTACCTGAGAATAGACCGCGAAGAGAGAGAGAGATAGAGATAGAGAGACAGACAGAGAGAGAGAGAGAGAGAGAGAGAGAGAGAGAGACAGACAAAGGCATACATATAGACAGGCAGAGAGACTTACCAGTGGTAGCAGCCCAAGTAAGCAGTAGAGCTGTGAGAATCATGTTGATTGTGATGTACAGAGCAGTCTCTTGAATGATGAAGATCTACCTCGAATCTAGATACTTTTAAACAAACTTCCCCCGACAGACGTGACTTTCTCATCTTCAATACAATATAATCACATTTTCAAGAGCAATTCACCTTTAAATTGCACTGTTTAAGCACGATAAGATTCTTAGGTAATAAGAACGAGCCGAATTCGTCAAATTTCACGATCGATCTGGTGTTTTCCCAATCTTATTGCACCTATTTTTCTTTTTGGCCATAACTCTTTGTAAATGTCTCATACATTAAAGAACAAGATATATAAGTGCAAACTGAAATTTCTATAAACAAAATTGTAACAAAAACTTACAGATTTTAGCTTTTTAATTTGAAAGAGTTCCTCGTGCATATATTATACATGAATTTATATATTTACACATATACTCATAGTTTTACCAATTTGACCACACCAAGCTCTCTCTCTCTCTCTCTCTCTCTCTCTCTCTCTCTCTCTCTCTCTCTCTTAAATAATTTCATTTGACTTTATATATCTCTATCATGTATTCTGGATATGTAATTATATAATAGAGAGGAACTTTTAAGTTGTGCAACTTATTTAAAATCATTTTGCCTTGTATATTACATTTTTTAACAATAAAATGTTTCAACGAGACTACCTTTTTCAAACTATGTAAGGGTAGTTATTCATTTACTGAAATGTTCGTATGGTTCTATTTTTCCGTTTCAGTTTCTTTCAGTGTTACACCTTCAACGTTAGGATTGTCCTGAAAACATGATTTCTGATGAACGATTAATTTTGTTGTACGCCAAATGCTCCTTTTACGATTCAAATGTGACCGTTTTTGCATAAAATTGTATCCTTCGTCACTACGATACACACATTATACCGTTTTTCCATAAAATTGTATCCTTCGTCACTACGATACACACATTATACCGATTTTCCATAAAATTGTATCCATCGTAACTACGATACACACATTATGCCGTTTTTCCATAAACTTGTATCCTTCGTCTTGTCGATACACACATTATACCCTTTTTCAATAAAAGTGTATCCTTCGTCACTACGATACACACATTATACCGTTTTTCCATAAATTGTATTCTTCGTCACTACGATACACACATTATACCGATTTTCCATAAAAGTGTATCCTTCGTCACCACGATACACACATTATACCGATTTTCCATAAAAGTGTATCCTTCGTCACCACGATACACACATTATACCGATTTTCCATAAAAGTGTATCCTTCGTCACCACGATACACACATTATACCGATTTTCCATAAAAGTGTATCCTTCGTCACCACGATACACACATTATACCGATTTTCCATAAAAGTGTATCCTTCGTCACCACGATACACACATTATACCGATTTTCCATAAAAGTGTATCCTTCGTCACCACGATACACACATTATACCGATTTTCCATAAAATTGTATCCTTCGTCACTACGATACACACAATGAACTGATTCAAATATTAGAAAACGAGTGTAAAAATAAATGAAGAATTTTAGGTAATATTTCTGACTTTGAGATGATGTCAGTATTGTTGTGCAAGCTCAGTGTAATTTTAGGGATTACACAGTTGCTTTTGCGTATATTTCGTTCTCTGCAAAGTAGCTTGTTAGGTTGGTAAAAGTTGTGAATGAACGATGCATTTGCAAGGAGACACTATATCACCATACCTGTTTTCTTGAACTAAACATTATTAGACAGAAAACTAGAATGGAAATGTATTGTATGAGACTTTTACTACTTATAATAAGCAGTATTATCAAGCGAAAACATCATCTTTGTTATCAATTGTCTTTAAAATACACATACGATACTGTGGTAAAAAAACGAGCGTTGCACAGGTTTCATTAAAGGACTATGTGCCCATATAATTTACTAGTAAGTGTTTTGACGACACCTCTTCGGTGTCAAACATGAGAAAACGAAAACTATTTTCCTTCAGATTCAGAGTCACTTTTTAGTCTATAATTCCGTAGATGAGTCAAAACAATGTGCACATTTTGCTTATAATCTAATTTCATATATAAAATCCTCCGGTCGAAGTTTGTTAATTAGGCCAAAGTTTGTGACAAGATAAGTTTGGTAGGAAACTTGATGTGTGTTGCAAAGTTATGTCCAACATTGTGTTCATTTCTTCAATTTAGAGTAGGAACTCTTTAAAAATTATGCAGTCAGCTTAAAAGGAAAATTGTTCGGAAAGATCTTCTTGACGAGATCAGGTCGTTGGAAAAACCTCACAAAGTAGGCAAGCTACTTTCATTCCTGAAAATTACAGTCAGTGAGTATTCTTGAGAAAATGAAAGACAAACAAAATACACATACACACAGGAATTCACACAAACTATCAATACAGTTTGGCGGATTTGTAGATATCTTATAAAAAGATGCAGTAAAAATAAGAATTTAGCGACCTTGCAATATTTTAATCGAATTTGTCATGATTATGCTAGTCAACTCCAGTGTGGTCTATTTAATTTACAACTACTTTTCTTGCTTGAATGTGAAGGAGTTTCCGAAATTACCATTTTAATAATGTATAGCGCAAAGTCCTCTTTTTTTGCAATTGTATTAAGGAAATGCAATTAAACATTTCAGCTTGTGAAATCGTAACTATGATATATAAATATCACAATGGCATAGTGTGACTCATAATTGTACAGGTGAATTGTAATCTTGTCCACTACGGCGACGAATATTATGTACATGTGTTGTACTTGATGTATTAAGGACCAGAGACAAATATTGCTGAATGCACAATATTGTATTTTATTATATTTTGTTAAACCAGCTTTTGCCAGCCTCTCGAGAAATATGCTTGTTTCAAAAGCTTATTCAAAGAATTAACCCTAATTGCAACCACAACGATAATGTTTATCACATAATAGGGTTCGGCTAATCTTGCGCCATAACCCTAACAGTATCAAAATGTATATCGTGAGTCAAACAAGTGTCAGAGAAAATGACCAATAATGCACCTTCGTGTCTACAGACATGAAGATTTTAACCGTAAGGATATACATAAATGTTAATATCTCCCATCCAAAAATGTACCAGTGAGTGGCAGATTCTCCGCCAGCTTCCATGTCCACGACAGCAACTCGGCTGTTGAGTACAGCTTTCGTCGACAGCTTCAGGAGGGCGATGTAGTTAGTATACGTGCCGGCACCTACGTTGTAGTTCTCGTGCTATTTTTTCCAAAAGAAACTTAAACAACTAAACGAAAAGCGGGTACTATTCCAAATAGTGTTTCTTTTAGGTGGAAACTACATTTTCTGTGACATGTACAACTTATTGGAAATGCGTAATAAGTCCTTAATAGCTCAAAATGTCTAGTCACATTAAGCTTTTCTGTGTCCTTACTTTTGTGTTTGATTGCTTGCATCTGTGATGCATACGATATTAAGTCTTGCATCTGTCTAGTGTACTTTTGTGTCTTGCCGCTTTCCAGCGCGCATAGGTGACCATGGCAACACGTATATAGAGGGCTTCTTGATTTTAGGAATTTGATTTTATTTCATAATTTAACGCATGTAGTACCATATCGTATTAAAATGTCCTAGCCTACCCTGTGTTATCCTATCATATCCTGTCACTTGAATATTTTCAAATTGCTAAAATGTTCCATTTTGAAAAATATGCAAATATGTACATTTGATATACACAACTAAATATCTTGGTGTACATACTCTTGTCCCCCAAAATCGAAAGTAATATTTTCATCTAAGATACACATACTCTATTTACCGCTATAATCGTTGCAACCGCTATTTTCTGTTAGGTTTCTTCATTTAGATCAAAGTTGTGTTGCCCGAGTACCGCCGTGATGCTTACGAAAAGGAGAAAAATATTTAATTACTGCGCAAACAAAATCATGTAGCCATAGATTGGAATTTGTATTAAAATATATAAATACGTTTAATTGTCCATGGCGTAGATAATAATAATAATAATAATAATAATAATAATAATAATAATAATAATAAGAAGAAGAAGAAGAAGAAGAATAAGACGAAGAAGAAGGAGAGGAGGAGGAGGAGGAGGAAAAAGAAGAAGAGAAACAGCAAAAACAATGATAATTATGTCTTAAGTTACTGTGGCACAAAATAATTGTCTAGGACTGCATTCCTTTTTGTCTTCTATGAAAGTTGTTGAAATACTGCTCCAACATTTAATGTATTATATGTATGTTTCATCATTTCTAATGTCAATAAAACAAAAACGAGATAAAATCTCCTGAACTCTTAGGCACTTTTGTGTTCATAACCATGAACCATTTTGAATATATGAAAACCTATTTAAGAAACAAAACAATTAATTGTGTAGGTAGGTGGTGTCAGAATTGTGCACGATAGAGTATATTTTGATAACTGTTCTTCCTAACTTGACTGATCCATAACTCAGTTGGTGTATACTTGTGATAACGACTGATAGTCTTAACATCGCTTTCCTGTATTTTTGAATAAACAATTTTTCTTCCGGTCCAATTTCTCTAGAGGTGCATATCTGGACTATTTCGTACTTATCTTAACGTTCGTATTCTTGATCGACGTAACTGGGTTGAAGCTAGGATTGTGAGAGATGCATGTTTGGGTCCCATAGACTGTATCCAGATGAACTTTAATGGTTTGCAAGTATCGTGTTAATTGTTTTAGATACTTTGTTTGTTTTCCAGATTTCAAAAGATTTCCCCAACTATTTCCCGACGCTATTTGTTTTAAATTAGAAAGTATCACTGCGCTAATTAGGCTCCTTGTATAATTCCTTCAGTGTTCTTAATAGTTCATGCCACCCAGTGCATTAGTTATAAGTTCAGCTGTACCAGTACTATCTTACTTATGTTATGCACTAAGCTTAACTTAGATATAACATGCCCCAAAAACCAACACAGGTTACCTTGCCTTTTCCGGCAATAGTTGCATTTCAATGAAATGATCTCTATGAGTGTAAATTATCTTTCCAGAACCGAATCACACCTGTTTGCTTTGTCATCCTAGCAAAAGCCAAGAGACACTCAATACACATTTTTTTTCTGCTTAAGTTTTAATGCTGCTTTCTATCTAATGCATCTAACATTATACGCTGGTTAGCAAATCTCCATAAAGAATTAGAAAAATATTTTTCTTTATCGACTGCAATAGGGTGCAATTACAGCTCATTGCGATCACAATAAGACTCAAGTGTCGGTTACTTTGGTCATGTGACTCGACTTGATCGTTTCTGGATTTTGGCAAACAAAAACATTCAAATATGCGAACGAGCAGAAGTCGCATCTAATTAGTTGCTGTGTCTGATTAGTTGCTGTATCTGATGGAACAGCCGTATGTAGCCATATAATTTCAGATGACCACAGGAGGTAGGGTGGCGTTATTTCACGTGGATTTACAAGTTGTCAAACATAGCATTTAATCCGGAAATATTCTGTATATGTCGCTGAAAGAATCCTTCAACCAACCGTATCTCAAGAGCCCCTATACATAACGGTAAGTGCATACAATATACACCGATGCGTTGCGGAAACACTTGTCTGTATCAATTGCACGATTTAATGAATAGATGTTGATCAGCCCCCAAAACCGTCCTTCAGTATCAACACAGGTTTGGGAGAGGGAGAAATAATGAGGGTTGATTTATGTGACTATGTGTTATGGAACTGATTTTTTTCCTACTATACCGATCTGTCTAATTCAATAATTTCCGTATAAAATTAGATCTAGATTTGTGAACTATTTCTTATCAGATACATGCAAAGTGTACTTAGCTCTAATTAGATCTAGATTAGTGAAGTATTTCTTATCAGATACATGCAAAGTGTACTTAGCTCTGGTTCCAATAAATAGAATTTATAGATTGTACTCCCTTTTAACTAAGCCTGCGCAAACATAAGCCGTTCAAAATAATAAACTCGAGTCATTAACATCAACAAAAATTCAGTGGTTGTAAAATGTGCTGCTCTTTCTCTCTTGTTCATAAAGCATATATTGTCACTGAATATCTCCGATCCAAGTCAACATAACATTATAGTCAAAGTTAACATGCATATTCGTCTGAAAGCGACAGGTCCTTGTGGCAATATAAATATTCGTGTACACAAATTGAATGACATAAAATAGAGCCTTTCGGAGTTTTCCATATAATCCACTGTTAAAAATTTAGTGATGAGATGTTGTTTGTGTCAAATTAACTGAGGATGCATTACCACAAAACTCCACGCTTTCATTTCTTAATTTTGATTCCGACGTTAGCAGAACGTATAAATGAAAAAGACAAAGATGGGCTTTTAGCGCTAAGGCGTCCTCAGCTAGTATCAGATCTAAAAAGATGAGCAATTATTTTTAATTCCAGTGACATTTTAATCAATAAAATCATAATTGTGTTATATAAGATGTTTGCATATTTGTCATAACTATAATCAGGTGCAAGGACTCTTTTTAAAAGAATACATTCAGAAACAAAAGGAAAGTTGTTGGGGAAAATGTTCAAGACAAACTCAACATTACTGCAGTATGATCTGAATCAGATATATCTCTTTTGATCCATAAACACAAATGTGTGTAAATATCCTTCGGACAATCAAAACTAAATAACATACACACATGCACATATACATTCCTAAAGCTTGCGACCCAATTCAGCGGGCTCGGAGATATCTTGCAAAGAGACAAAGCCAATAGGAATTCAGAGACATTGCAACATGTGATTAATAATGCTCATTAATGAAACTACTCAATCCAAGTGTTTTTCGTTTACCTATATTGTTTTTTCTCATAGATCTTATACGCTGAGAAAAGTGTTGGTTAAATGTCAAGGATTAACTTAAATTATAAATTTAATAATTTATCTTGTATTATGATCTCTTTATAATTGTATTTCAGAAAACCCCATGATATGCGTCAGATTTCGTAGCGAAATTAATTGTGATATAAATCAAACAAAATAATAATAATAATAATAAGTGAAACTAAGGGTGATGTAGATGATGATTATGACAGATAAAGTAGCGCTATAGGGACGAGGCAACATACACCTTCCAATTTTCTAGAGCTAATAAGGGAATATAGAACCCTACATTTCATGGATAGAGATGATTCACTATAAACAACCGTCGTGAAACGTATTGGTGGCTTTGTAGGAGCAATACCAATCTTTTTTGTTTAAAAAAACGCAAAAAACCCAAACAAACAAACAAACAAAAAAAAAAAAAAAGAAACAAACAAATGATGGTTGTTATCAAAAGATAAAGGTATTTACAAAACAAATCTAATCTAATGGGTCATATAGATGAAGATTATAACATATAAAGTAGTCCCATAGGGGTGTAGCAGCATACAACTTAAAATTTGTACAGATTAAAACACTTTACACCCATTCAGCTGGTGTAATATTTTTGAAGACTAACGGAGTGTACATGTATATCAATCGCTGTCAACTCAATGAATAGAGTCATGGTATGAAGTAAAGAATTTATTCAATCCGGATTACCAGAAAAGTTTAAGCAAAATATTTGGAAATAAACATCGCTATTCATAAATGTCCGCACTGCTGTTCCATTTCCGTGACTGCTTAAACCATATTCCTGGAGATCCAGTCCCGGAAGGAAGAAATGCGCGTGTACACGTTGGGGTAGGTGGTGGTCGGACAGCTGCTGTGACCCCATGACGTCACTCCTGCCAAAATCCATTTGCCACTAGGGTTGCAAACCAGGGGGCCGCCACTGTCACCCTGCAAAAGGTTACAGATTTGTAGCCTGTTTTTGATGGAAACGATTGATTGTCATCTACGAAGATAATATTACCAAAATCATTCTGTTACTATTCAAAAGAGTCGCAACACACTTTTCAAAAATTTAATTAAAGAGTCCATACTTCATTCGTATAGACTTTCTTTCATGCTTCACTTAACCAAACAAAATGTTCACACTGCTGTAATTAATGCTAGGTAATTCGATTAATCGCATCAAGTATCAATTACGGCCCATGTAATAAAGTTAGTTTATGAAAAGAATTCTTGTCTGAAAATAACGGAGATAACTGTGGATTCTATCTGAGATGATAATAGACAGTTTGTTTGCTTACTAACGATGGGGGTTATTTTTCTCTGCGTACAACAAATTGTTCATCATAAAGAATACACACCGGTGCTACCTACAACAAGTACAGAACATAAACTGAATTTCTCCAACAAGACTGTATTGTGATTAAAATACTTTTTTTTGAAAATTCTGTAAACTGACGAGGGATTCAGAGTACATACATTGCAAGCAGAGGCTGGATCGGAGCTCGAGCTAAGGATGCAGACATGGCTGTCAAGGACGCTGCTCGTTCCCCACACACTCTGACACTGAGACCTGGTGATGACGGTCATAGCCGCGTGTTTCAGTATCCTAGATACACCGCTCGTGGCTACAAGTAATTAATTCAAATTGATATAAGTGTACATGTATATTTTGCAAATACAAATGAAAACGATAGAACATGGACGATACACTAGTCAAATTTGAACAACTTCTTCCTGTCGGTCCATTTCTGTCCTCAAAGTGAGGAATATACCCATCTGCGGACCTGTGTTGGTATTATAGTCGAATATTAATTAAATACTACCTCGTGAATATGCTCTTACGGGTAAGTGACATTTTAGAATTTAAGCCAAGATAAATTTATGTAGAGGTAATACTATTTGCTAGATACCTAGGATTGTTACTCTTTCTTACTATGCCTATCTGACTGATTCAATAATGTTTAATATTACACTTGAGAACTATTTCTTATGAGATTCGTGCAAGGTCTTGATAGCTCCGGTTTCAATAAGGTAAAAATAAGACTCAATTTAAATTTAGTGTTGCAAGCTTGAGCAAAGTAAAATATTGTAATCGCCTCCACAAACCAAACACTGGTTTAGTCTTCGGAAACGATTCCTCTTCTCTCTTTCTCTTTAATAAAGCAGATATTGTTATGCAAATAACAGATCCAAATCAACAATCAACATTATTATCCAAGTTGTAATTCATACTTGTCTAGAAGTCAATGGCATTGCGGCAATGGAAGTAATTGTTTAGGATAATTGTATGGTGTATAATGGTAATGAGCTTTCCGCGGTTTTCCGCGAAGAAAAGGTTCCCACAGCAGTCACTATTAAAGTATATAGTGATGATATTTCGCTGGTATTAGATGTAACAAAGCGAACTCTTTTTCAAATTCGGTCGAATTGTAATCAATAAAGTATTCGCTATGTCAATGATTTTTGCATGTTTTAATTTATTTTAGTGTAGGGATTGTTTAAAAATTACTGTCAGATGAAAAGGAAAATTGTTCGGAAAGATCTTTGAGACGAACTCAACGAGTTCGATGACGGAATAAACCCAAGAGTATGCATGTTACTTTCATTTCAGAACATGACAGTCAGGAATTACTCGTTAGAAAATCAAAAGCCAACAAAATATACATACACACAGGAATTCACGCAAAGTCACAATCCAGTTTGACGAATTTGTAGATATCTTGTAGGAAGATGCAGTCAATAAGAATTTAGCGACCTTCCAATACTTGAATAGAATTCTTCATGATTAAACTCAAGTGTGGACTATTTAATTTACGTGGATTTATTGGTTTTATTTAGCTGTTACACCTTAAGAATGAAAAATATCCTTTCTTCTTAGTTGAATCTAATGGATTTTCTGAAATTGTTCTTTTTAATAATGCATGATGCATTATCCTTCTTTTTGTAATTGTATTAGGGAAATCCGATTAAACGTTTCAGTTTGTGAAATCTTAACCATGATATATAAATCTCACAATGACATAGTGTGACTCTTAATTGTACAGCTGTATTGTTGTATTGACCACTTCAGCGCCGAATATCATGTAGATTTGTTATACTTGATGTACTAGGGACCAGAGGCAAATATTACTGAATACACACAATATTGTATATGTATAATTTCATATTTTGTTAAACTAGTTTTTGCTAACCTCTCTTGAAATATATCAGTTTCAAAAACTTGTTGAAAGAATTAACCCTAATTGTAGCCACAACGATGTTTAGCACATGCTAACAGTATCAAAATGTATATCTTGGGGCAAACAAATGTCAGTGAAAACAATAACGCACCTTCGTGTCTACAGACATGAAAATTAACTTCCACAATATACATACATGTAAATTTCCCCCATCCAGAAATGTAGCAGTTGGTAGCAGATTCTCCACCAGCAGCCATGTCCACGACAGCAACTCGGCTGTTGAGTACAGCTTTCGTCGACAGCTTCAGGAGGGCGATATCGTTAGGATACGTGCCGGCACCTACGTTGTAGTTCTCGTGCTGTTTATTGGACAATAATTGTTTTTATCAATAAACGAATAGCGGGTACTATTCCAAACAGTGTTTCTCTTAGGTGGAAACTACATTTTCTGTGACATGTACAACTTATTGGAAACGCATAATAAGTCCTTAATAGCTCACAATTTCTAGTCACATTAAGCTTTTCTGTGTCCTAACTTTTATTTGATTGCTTGCATCTGTGATGCATATGATATTAAGTCTTGCATCTGTCTAGTGTTCTTTTGTGTCTTGCTGCTTAGGATCTTATATTAAAATGTCCTACCCTACCCTGTGATATCCTATCAATCCACACTTGAATATTTTTAAATTGCTACATGATCCATTTCGCAAAATATGCAATTATGTGCATTTGATATACATAACTAAATATTTTGATATACATACTTTTGAATCCCCATTTTTCGAACCTAATATTTTCATCAAGGAAATATATATTTTACTTACCCTTATTATGGTTGCAACCTGTATTCTCTGTTCGGTTCCTTCATTTGTATCAAAGTTGTGTTCTCCGAGTACAGCAATGATGCTTACAAGAACGAGAAAAGCATTTAATTACGATGCAAACAGCCATAGATTGGAATTTGTACAAAATAGAAATACGTTTAATTGTCCACGGCGCAGATAATAATAATAATAATAATAATAATAATAATAATAATAATAATAACAACAACAATGCGAGAAGAAGAAGAAAAGAAACAAAAACAACAGCAGAAATAATAATATTATCTTAAGTTAGAGGTGATCAGTAATTTTGGTATTAAGTGATCTTATATATGGTCTCTGCCATCACTGGACATATGAAGAATCCCAAGAGTATAAAAGTGTAAACCATGTATACAATCGCCATTACAAAATCCCGTCGGTATCTACAATAGTTGTATCACGCTACTATGCATAATGTCATAAACGAAACTCTTTCCGACAAATATAGTATCTTTCTTTACCTGGGGTTGTGTGGTATAGGTGACTCTGCAAACGAAAATCAACACCATTGCATAGAAAATTTACGATGAAATTAGATTTTTGCATAGAAAATTAATGCCGATCAATTTCTTTTATTTCTAAAAATATTTGGATCGTTCGAATAGTGATCGGGAACAGCGCACCCTGGATATTTCTAGTACCCAATCTCGAATCAAAACCAATATCTCCAAGAGGAAAGGTTTTGGAGTATAATTGTATGCAAGGATAGGCTTGTGGAATACATGTGACAGAAGTGCTTATCAAATCGTTTTACATATAAAGTTATATATGGATCATGAAAGAAAAACAAAAATCAAGTCAACCTTGGAAAATGAGGACTTAGACACATACAAAACTGTCAATGGTTTCTTTATAAAATAAATTGCTAAGAAAATATTATTTAAACTTCCAGTACCGTGATGTGGCTAATTTACATACTGCTTTCTATTTACGGTTGGTCAACAGTTTAATGCACTTAAATACATTGATGATTTGTTTCAATAATACCCGGAAGCCGTGGTAGCTTAGTTTGTAGTACGTTGGACTCGTAATCCAACTGTCCTTGTTTCGATACCCGAACAGGTCATTCGGGATCGGCTACCTGTCTGTCCCCTTAAGAAAGGCGCTTCACTCCCATTTCCTTAGCATGATATAGCCAATAATGTGTTGAAAGTGACGTTCAAACAACAACCAACCATCCAAAAGTACCCTTTAATGCTAATACCAGGTAAAGGTAGGAGATATAAATAGAAACTGATTTTCATTTTCCATATCAATATTAATAATTCTATCGATTATGTAGCTTCGTTATTTCCCAGTCTGAATTCTTAGATAATAAAAAGACACTGAAAATGAAGTCTTACGTGGTGGAGCCAACACAGTGACCAGCAGTAACCACCCATTGCGGATCGATCAAAACTCCGCCACAGAAATGAGATCCCGCGGTACTCTGCAGTGATACCTGCAAGAGAAAAAACTATGCATCACTGAAGAACGAAAATGGCTATAATGAAGATTTAGATATTTCCTCCCTCGACTGATATATACATCATTCAAAACTACACAATTTGTCAAATCTAGATAACAAGATATGACATATTTGATAGGTGTTGACTCTTTCTGATCCATGCAGACACCAGGCAATCTTCTGTTTGTGAGTGAAACTGACAAACAACTGGGCGTCTATATACATAAATTAGAGATAAATATTGTATGAGAAGAGGAAACGGAAAACTACATATTAAATAATAGATATTTCCTAACTAGGAGAGTCTATATAGGACTTGATAATCGGTCGGAATTAACAGCCAATTCCTTAAACCCACCCATACACCCCAACTCCCACCTCTCACGTGGGGCTGAAAATAGATAGATCCATTAGAATTTCTCCCTTTCGTAAAGGTTTTGGGTCCTTCACTAAACTAAGGATTTATAGTTCATATAAAAGGCTTGAGGAATGATATGAAGGCCTATAATGTGCACTTTATATATGATCACACATTGAGAGATCAAACACATCGCTCTCTCAATGTTTGCCCCTTGATTTTTCGATAACATCGATCATCGCCAATGATGTCCTTTCTTCCAACTGTAGATTTCTTTTATTCAACTGTTTAATGGACAGTTACCAATGTGCATTAAAATTAATATATTTTGTATTCAAATCGTAAATGACTACATTTGTTTAAAGGACACATCATTTTTTCTACATGTGTATGTTCATTCATATGTCTGTTACAACATGGGATCATCATAATTTTGTGACATACAAATGATCAAGACCAAAATATTTACAATGAAAAGCTGATACAACAAGCTAAGCTCGTGCCGTACTATATATATATATATATATATATATATATATATATATATATATATATATATATATATATAGATATATATATATATATATATATATATATATATATATACTTCATATAATTGTAAACGATAACGAGACCGTCGATTTTGTTGCTATTGTCTTATTTGCATGAATGTGTTCGATAAATCTAGGAATCACAGTAATTATAATTTTCAAAGAGTAGGTTAAGTCACGCACCTGCCAGGGGTATTGTCCTGCGGATGCGTCCGACCCTCCCACAATCCGGCCTTGGTAGAAATGTTCTGGTACCACGTCGGCGAAGCCTGGAGGAGGTGAAAAGTAGGGGGAAAACATAAAATAGTAAATCAAATATAAATGGTAAACATTCAGAAAATATGTATGTGGGAGAGCAATGGTTTTTTAAAGAGGACAAATCGCATATTTGTTAGAGCTGAAAGTACATTTTAAAAAATAAATACCAATTTCCTAAGGAGCAAATGAGATATGGATTCAAGGATTAACTTTATAAATGGATTATAGTTCTAAGCATATGTATCTCTTTTACCGCTTTTTTATTGTTTTACAAATTTAAGTATATATAGCTCTGTGCACCAGTGCTTACAAAATATATTTCAAAATGTACCATAAGTATACAAATTGTATGGGCTGGACAAAAACGTTGAATCAGGACAGCAAAGTGTCGGGCTGATATTTCATATTAATTTATATAATTTGAACGAGACCCTGCAAGTTCCATACATTTAATAAAAACTGATTGTGAAATATTACCTGAGAATAGACCGCGAAGAGAGAGAGAGAGAGAGAGAGAGAGAGAGAGAGAGAGAGAGAGAGAGAGAGAGAGAGAGAGAGGGAGGGAGGGAGACAGACAGATAGATAGACATACAGAGACATACATAGAGACAGACAGAGAGACTTACCAGTTGTAGCAGCCAACGTAAGCAGTAGAGCTGTGAGAATCATGTTGATAGTGATGTACAGAGCAGTCTCTTGTATGCTAAAGATCTACCTCGAATCTAGATGCTTTTATACAAACTTCCCCCGACAGACGTGACTTTCCCATCTTCAATACAATATAATCACATTTTCAAGTAGCAATTCACCTTCAAATTGTACTGTATAAGCACGAGAAGACTCTTAGGTAATAAGAACGAGCCGAATTCGTCAAATTTCACGATCGATCTGGTGTTTTCCCAATCTTATTGCACCTATTTTTCTTTTTGGCCATAACTCTTTGTAAATGTCGCATATATTACAGAACGAGATATATAAGTGCAAAAGGAAATTTCTATAAACAAAAATTGTAACAAAAACTTACAGATTTTAACTTTATAATTTGAAAGAGTTCCTCGTGCATATATTATACATGAATTTATCTATTTACACATATACTCATAGCTTTACCAATATGACCACACCAAGCTCTCTCTCTCTCTCTCTCTCTCTCTCTCTCTCTCTCTCTCTCTCTCTCTCTCTCTCTCATAAATAATTTCATTTGACTTTATATATCTCTATCATGTATTCTGGATATGTAATTATATAATAGAGAGGAACTTATAAGTTGTGCAACTCATTTAAATTCATTTTGCCTTGTATATTATATTTTTTAACAATAAAATGTTTCAACGAGACTACCTTTTTCAAACTATGTAAGTGTAGTTATTCATTTACTGAAATGTTCGTATGGTTCTATTTTTCCGTTTCAGTTTCTTTCAGTATTTTACCTTCAACGTTAGGATTGTCCTTAAAAAAATGATTTCTGATGAACGATTAATTTTGTTGTACGCCAAATGCTCCTTTTACGATTCAAGTGTGAACGTTTTTCCATAAAAGTGTATCCTTCGTCACTATGATATACACATTATACCGATTTTCCATAAAATTGTATCCTTCGTCACTACGATTCACACATTATACCGATTTTCCATAAAAGTGTATCCTTCGTCACTACGATAAACACATTATACCGATTTTCCATAATATTGTATCCTTCGTCACTACGATTCACGCATTATACTGATTTTCCATAAAATTGTATCCTTCGTCACTACGATAAACACATTATACCGATTTTCCATAATATTGTATCCTTCGTCACTACGATAAAGACATTATACCGATTTTCCATAATATTGTATCCTTCGTCACCACGATTCACACATTATATTGATTTTCCATAAAATTTTATCCTTCGTCACTACGATACACACATTATACCGATTTTCCATAATATTGTATCCTTCGTTACTACGATACACACATTATACCGATTTTCCTTAAAAGTGTATCCTTCGTCACTACGATACACACATATTACCGATTTTCCATAAAAGTGTATCCTTCGTCACTACGATATACACATTATACCGATTTTCCATAATATTGTATCCTTCGTCACTACGATACACACATCATACCGATTTTCCATAATATTGTATCCTTCGTCACTACGATTCACACATTATACTGATTTTCCATAAAATTTTATCCTTCGTCACTACGATACACACATACTACCGATTTTCCTTAAAAGTGTATCCTTTGTGACTACGATACACACATTATACCGATTTTCCATAAAATTGTATCCTTCGTTACTACGATTCACACATTATACCGATTTTCCATAAAAGTGTATCCTTCGTCACCATGATACACATATTATGCCGATTTTCCATAAAATTGCATCCTTCGTTACTACGATTCACACATTATACCGATTTTCCATAAAAGTGCATCATTCGTCACTACGATACACACATATTACCGATTTTCCATAAAAGTGTATCCTTCGTCACTACGATACACACATATTACCGATTTTCCATAAAAGTGTATCCTTCGTCACTACGATACACACATTATTCCGATTTTTCATAAAATTTCATCCTTCGTCACTACGATTCACACATTATACCGATTTTCCATAAAAGTGTATCCTTCGTCACTATGTTACACACATATTACCGATTTTCCATAAAATTGTATCCTTTGTCACTACGATACACACATTATACCGATTTTCCATAAAATTGTATCCTTCGTTACTACGATACACATATTATACCTAATTTCCATAAAACTGCATCCTTCGTCACTACGATACACACATATTACCGATTTTCCACAAAATTGTATCCTTCGTCACTACGATACACACATATTACCGATTTTCCATAAAATTGTATCCTTCGTTACTACGATTCACACATATTACCGATTTTCCTTAAAATTGTATCCTTCGTATCTACGATACACAAATTGAACTGAATCAAATATTAGAAAATGAATGTAAAAATACATGAAGAATTTTAGGTGATTTTTCTGACTGTGAGATGATGTCAGTATTGTTGTGCAAGCTCAGTGTAATTTTAGGGATTTCACAGTTGCTTTCTCTGCAAAGTAGCTTGTTAGGTTTGTAAAAGTTGTGAATGAACGATTCATTTCCAAGGAGACACTATATCACCATACCTGCTTTTGTGAACTAAACATTATTAGACAGAAAACTAGAATGGAAATGTATTGTATGAGACTTTTACTGCTTATAATAAATAGTATAATCAAGCGAAAACATCATCTTTATTATAATTTTTCTTTAAAACACAAACGATACTGTGGTAAAAAAACGAGCGTTGCACAGGTTTCATTAATTGACAATGTGCCCACATAATTTGCTAGTAAGTGTTTTGACGACACCTCTATGAGAAAACAAAAATTATTTTCCTTCAGATTCAGAGTCACTTTTTAGTCTTTAATTTGGTAGATGAGTCAAAACAATGTGTACATTTTGCTTGTAATCTAATTTGATATATAAAGTTCTCCGGTCTAATTTTGTTCATTAGGGCAAAGTTTGTGACAAGATAAGTTTGGTAGGAAACTTGATGTGTGTAGCAAAGTTATAAGTCCAACATTGTGTTCATTTCTTCAATTTAGGAAATTCTATCATAATAAGATTTGCAAAGGAGGGTATCCAAGCATTTGCACTGACCTAGTGACACACTATAGTCAGCGCCTTCTGCTTTCAAAGCAAAAAGAGTGGAAAAGAAGGACTGTACTTCTTCCCCTTTATGCCTGTCTGACTGATTCAATAATTTTAAATATTACACTTGAGAAAAATCTCTTATCACATTAGTGCTAGGTGTTGATAGCTCTGTTTTCAATAAGTAAAAATAATACTCCATTTGAACTAAGCGTTTACAAGCTTAAGCAAAGTACAACACTGAAATCGCCTCCACAAACCAAGTACTGGTTTTTTTTTGGTCTTTGGAGACGATTCATCTTCTTACTTTCTCTGTTTATGAAGCAAATATTGTCACTGAATATCACGGATCCAAATCAACAATCAACATTATTGTCCAATTTAGAATTTATATTGGTCAGAAAGCCAATGGTACTGCGGCTATGGAAGTAATTGTGTAGCATAATTGTACGGTATATAGTGGTGATGAGCTTTTCGCATTTTTCCATAAGAAAAGGTAACTATAAAATGTATTAAGAATATAGTGATGATATTTCGTTGGTATCAGATGTAACAAAGCGAATTCTTTTTCCACATTCGGTATTTGTAGTGTTACGGCTCTATGGTCTAAGAAAAATGTAACAGAAAGAAAGTGAAACCAACAAATCAAGTAAAAAATCAACAAGCAATTTATTACTAGATAATTAAAATGAAAAATCACAAAAGTCACTTACAGTAATGTGTTTTGAAATCCTAATAATCCAATAAGAATGATTGTTCTAATCACAAGTCCTAAATATAGAATGTTCCGAATTCACGGCTGTGTCCTTGAATGTTATGATGTGCTAATGGTCTCCAAAGTCCTGATGTACTAGTAATCTTGATGTGCTGATGTCAAAATGAAGTATTCCAAAATATCTGAATAAGTTCACTTAAATTCCAAAATCATCAATTAAAAATCCAATATCCAAAAGTTTATGAGCACTGTTATAATCCAATGAATATTTAAAATAATTCCTCTCTTAGAATTTGGAATGAATTTTCACAACTGTAATAGCTCTTTACAAGACTGATGGTAATGTCAAAACTGAAAAAATGTCTACCAAACATGGTATATATATAAAGATTGGTCACATGACAGAATGTTCTAGAACATGTGTCATCTTAATGGAATTTTACTTGTAAACAAAATTCAACCTTGACCTTCAAATTGAGAAAACATATTGATCAAAACAACCTAATTCAAGGACACTAGTTTAACATGTTTTTCCTGATAACATTAAGATTTAAGCAAATATTAAAGTGAAGAAACATTTATAATTTCCTAAAATATTTATAATATTATATAAACATCATACATAACACCTCCCCTCATAAAGAAAAAGAAAGATTTATGTAATAAAGCTTTCTTTTGAATATACATCTAATACTATAATAACCAAAATTTACATAAGAACATGTTTTATGATACTGGACTTAATTACATCAAGCAATATTACATTTCTAGGCACGTGAGAGTGCATCTGCAATTACATTGTCTTTTCCCCTGATGTGTTTGATGTCAATGTTATATTCTTACAATATCAAACTCCATCTCAACAATCTCCGATTTTTATCTTTCATTTTGTTGATGAAAGTAAGGGGATTGTGATCACTGTACACAATAATTGGAGAAAGAGCTGAGGTAACATACACTTCAAAATGCTGTAAAGCCAATATCAAAGCCAAACATTCCTTCTCAATTGTGGAATAATTTTTCTGGTGCTTGTTTAGTTTTTTAGAAAAATAACACACAGGGTGATCCACACCACTTTTGTCTTCCTGAATCAATACTCCACCAACCCCTACATCACTTGCATCAACAGATAATTTAAATGATTGGCTGAAATTTGGTGCAGAAAGAACTGGTGCATTCTTAAGCATGGCCTTTAACTTGTCAAAAGATTCCTGACACTTGTCAGACCAATGAAATTTGGTTTTCTTACTCAATAAACTTGTCAAAGGTTCAGCAATTTTGGAAAAATTGGAACAAAATTTCCGATAATATCCAGCCATACCTAGAAATCGCATCAGTTGCTTTTTACAAATTGGAACTTGAAATTCAGAGATAGCTTTGACCTTAGCTTCTATAGGTTTAACTTGACCTTGTCCCACAATATGTCCTAAAAATGTGACACAAGCATGGCAAAACTCACTTTTGCTCAAATTAATTGTCAGATTCGCATCGCTGAGTCGATCGAAGAATTTTCGAATGGTTTCCAAATGATCTTCCCAGGTGTTGTTGTAGATAATGACGTCATCGATATAAGCGTCACAATTATCAAGACCAAATGTTATCATGTTCATCAGACGTTGAAACGTTGCAGGCGAATTTTTCATTCCAAACGGCATAACTTTATATTGATAAAGTCCATCTGGAGTTACAAATGCTGAAATTTCTTTTGCCCTTTCCGTCAGTGGAATTTGCCAGAATCCTTTTAAAAGGTCAAACTTGGTGACATATTTAGCATTTCCAATTTTATCAATGCTATCGTCCATTCTTGGGATTGGAAATGAATCAGTTTTGGTGACACTGTTGACTTTTCTATAGTCAGTACACATACGGAATGTATTATCTGGCTTGGGAACAAGAATACATGGTGAACTCCAGTTACTTTTACTTGGTTCTATGAAATCATTCTCCAGTAAATACTGAATTTCTTTCTTCAGATAGTTCTGTTTGAGAGGATTCATCCTATAAGGATGCTGTTTCACAGGCGCAGAATCTACAATGTCAACGTCATGATAAATTTTACTTGTTCGTGTTGGAACATCAGGAAACAAGTGCTCATAGTCATGTAATAGCTGTTTTAGTTCATTTCTTTCCTGTTGTTGTAGATGTGAAAGTTTCTGGTCTAGTTTGTTCAATATTTCTGAATTCCGAAGATTGGTTATACCAGAGTCACTATAGTCTGATCGTACTCCATCGTTGATATCTTCACTGTGTGGGACAGGTACAACTAAATTAACTAAATAATTAGCTGAGCTATCTCTGTCAAAATATTCTTTTAACATATTTATATGACAAAGTTGTTTCTGTTTCCGTCTCCCAGGAGTGTTAATGATATAATTTAAGTCATTTACTTTCTTTGTAACGGTATAAGGACCATAAAATTTAGCCTGAAGAGGATTTTGAGGTATGGGAAAGAGAGCCAGAACTTTGTCACCAGGTTTAAAACTCCTTTATTGTGAATTTCTGTCATACCTTAATTTCATTTTTGACTGGGTAGTGTGAAGATTAGTTCTTGCTACTTCACAGGCCTTTGACAACTTGTATTTGAAATCAGAGACATAATCAAGAAGATTAATCTTTGAATCTTCATTTGAAAGAAGTTTCTCTTTCAATAATTTCAGTGGTCCACGGACAGTATGACCAAAAACTAGTTCAAAGGGACTAAAACCCAACGACTCTTGAACTGATTCCCTAACAGCAAACAACAACAAATGAACACCCTCACCCCAATCCTTTTCTGTATCAAAGCAATATGATCGAATCATATTCTTCAAAGTTTGATGAAATCTTTCCAAAGCACCTTGACTTTCAGGGTGATAGGCAGAAGATTTAAACTGTTGAATGCCTAATTCATGCATAACTTGTTGGAAAATTCCAGACATAAAATTTGACCCTTGATCTGACTGGACAGATTTGGGAAGGCCAACAAGTGTAAAAAACTTCACCAAAGCTTTCACAATAGTTTTAGTTTTTATATTTCTCAGAGGAATTGCTTCTGGAAATCTTGTAGATGTACACATGATGGTCAACAAGTATTGGTTGCCTGACTTGGTTTTAGGTAAAGGACCAACACAGTCTACTATTATTCTACTAAATGGTTCATCAAATGCAGGAATAGGTTGCAGATGAGCCTTAGGTATCTTCTGATTGGGTTTTCCTACCATTTGACAAGTGTGACAAGATCTGCAGTATTTAGAAACATCACTTTTGAGTTTCGGCCAATAAAAATGATTCAAGATCTTGTGATAAGTCTTACGGACTCCTAAATGACCAGCCAAAGGAGTTTCATGGGCTAAATTAAGAATTTCCTGTCTATATGACTTAGGAACAACAATTTGATAGCTCACTGACCACTCGTCACCAGCGGGTAGATCAGGTGGTCTCCATTTCCTCATAAGGACCCCATTTTTCACAAAGTAACACACTGGAACTTGTGTGGCTTCAGTTTCACTAATAGCCCTCTGAAACAAACAAGATATCTCGGGATCTTGCTCCTGTTCAAGGACAAGGGATTGTCGTTTGTCATCCTGATTAGAACAAAGAGAATGAGTTGCCAAAAGAGGATCACTGTGATCAATACCATTTGATTGATCAATACCTGAGGATAAAGTGACCTCATCAAAAGACTGACCAATACATGTGTCAGCTAAAGGAATAATATCCTGATCAACATCACTCTCAAGAGCTCTTTTTGCCATAGCTCTAGTAACTGCACAAGCAGGGTACAAATCAGGGATTTCAGCTTCGACAGGATCAACTTTCTGATCCAAACAAGGCTTGTCAGTTACAAGTGGATTAACCACAACCTTGTCTCCAGCTAGGTCATTGCCTAGTAATAAATGAACACCCTCTATGGGTAAAGAAGTCACTGCCCCAACAGTCACAGGTCCAGAAACTTATTCTGATCTCAAATTTACACAATGAAGATTAACATTTACAAAGCCTTTCTCTACTCCCTGAACAAGAACACTTTCACTTGAAGAAGACTCCTCAGACAAAGGCAAAGTACCTGACAATAAAAGACTCTGAGAAGCTCCAGTGTCCCTTAATATTTTAATTGGGATAGGTTTGGCAGAATCACCAATAAGTGATATAGAACCTTCTGACATGAATGGTTCATAAGCCTCCAAAATAGAATCAGACTGGGGTTTGTTTGATCCAACAAATGTATTGCTTTCAATACAAGACCGTGACCTTGACCTCGTAGAAATAAGAGCATTTGGAAAAGCTCTGTCTTTTCTCTGTTGCTTATTTTTCAACTTAAAGCAATCAGAAATAACGTGCCCTTTCTTTTTACAATAAGTGCACGTAGGAAGAGATAAGGATTTCTGATCAGTCTTATCAGATGTTTGATTCCTAACAGTTGTGCTGTTGTGAAATTTGGAAGTACTCGAATGAGATTGAAATGGTTTTTTACCAGAAAACTGCTGAGAGGACGATTTATTACCAAATGAAATTTTGTGAGTCAAGGAATAATCATCAGCCATACGAGCAGCATTTTCCAAAGGTTCCACATTCTGCTCGTCAAAATAGGTTTTAAGATCACTATGGATGCACCTCTTGAACTCTTCAATTAATACGAGCTGTCTGAGGTTATCATAAGCTTGATCAACTTTCTTGGCTGAGCACCACCTATCAAATAGTTGTTCTTTATCCCTTGCAAATTCGACATGAGTTTGTCCAGTTTCTTTTCTACAATTCCTAAACCTTTGTCGATATGCCTCTGGTACCAACTCATAAGCTTTCAAGATGTACTCCTTAACCAGATCATAATCAGTGCTTTGTTGTACTGACAGTGAAGTGTAGACTTCACGAGCTTTGCCAATAAGTACACTTTGTAATAACAAAGTCCAATGCCCTCTGGGCCATTTCAAGTTTTCAGCTATTTTCTCGAAATGAAGAAAGTATTTATCTACTTCTTTTTCCTGAAAAGGGGGTACTAACCTAATATATCTAGTAACATCAAAACCTGGACTTGTGTTTAAAGGAGTGGAGTGTGTTCTGTTTGCCAGTTCTAATTCTCTTAACTTAAATTGCATTTCCCTTTCTTCTCTTTGCATCTGCATCTGCATTTGTATTTGTCTATCTTCTTTCTCTCTCTTTCTCTCTCCATCTGCCTCTCTTCTTTTTGCATTTGTATCTGCCTCTCTTCTTTCTCTCTCTCCATCTGTATCTGCCTCTCTTCTTTCTCTCTCTCTCTCTGAATCTGAAGCTTTGCCAATTCTAAATCCATCTGGTTCTTTAACTCTAATTCCCTTAATTTCCTGTCAGAACCAGATACAGGCTTTCTCTTCAAACTTAAAGCACTATTTTCAAAAATTCCCTTTCCTACTAAATACTGAATCAAAATAATCTTTATCTCCTGTTTTGTCAATGATACTTTTGCCTCAGATAGACTGTATTTTCTGGCAAGGTCGAGCAACTTATCCTTTCTCATGCACTCTAACCCCTCCTGGGTAGGTTTTGAAATGAAATTCTGAACATTAGATGCCATTGTAAATGCTTGTTGGTTTCACACAAAACAAATTTCTCTATTAAAAATCTTTGCCAAAGACAAAAAAAATTCAGAGACAAAATCAATATGAATTTCAAAGATAAATTTAATATCTCTAATATGCTTTAAAGAAATTCAATCCCGGAACGGCCCCCAATTTCTGTTACGACTCTATGGTCTAAGAAAAATGTAACAGAAAGAAAGTGAAACCAACAAATCAAGTAAAAAATCAACAAGCAATTTATTACTAGATAATTAAAATGAAAAATCACAAAAGTCACTTACAGTAATGTGTTTTGAAATCCTAATAATCCAATAAGAATGATTGTTCTAATCACAAGTCCTAAATATAGAATGTTCCGAATTCACGGCTGTGTCCTTGAATGTTATGATGTGCTAATGGTCTCCAAAGTCCTGATGTACTAGTAATCTTGATGTGCTGATGTCAAAATGAAGTATTCCAAAATATCTGAATAAGTTCACTTAAATTCCAAAATCATCAATTAAAAATCCAAAATCCAAAAGTTTATGAGCACTGTTATAATCCAATGAATATTTAAAATAATTCCTCTCTTAGAATTTGGAATGAATTTTCACAACTGTAATAGCTCTTTACAAGACTGATGGTAATGTCAAAACTGAAAAAATGTCTACCAAACATGGTATATATATATAAAGATTGGTCACATGACAGAATGTTCTAGAACATGTGTCATCTTAATGGAATTTTACTTGTAAACAAAATTCAACCTTGACCTTCAAATTGAGAAAACATATTGATCAAAACAACCTAATTCAAGGACACTAGTTTAACATGTTTTTCCTGATAACATTAAGATTTAAGCAAATATTAAAGTGAAGAAACATTTATAATTTCCTAAAATATTTATAATATTATATAAACATCATACATAACACCTCCCCTCATAAAGAAAAAGAAAGATTTATGTAATAAAGCTTTCTTTTGAATATACATCTAATACTATAATAACCAAAATTTACATAAGAACATGTTTTATGATACTGGACTTAATTACATCAAGCAATATTACATTTCTAGGCACGTGAGAGTGCATCTGCAATTACATTGTCTTTTCCCCTGATGTGTTTGATGTCAATGTTATATTCTTGCAATATCAAACTCCATCTCAACAATCTCCGATTTTTATCTTTCATTTTGTTGATGAAAGTAAGGGGATTGTGATCACTGTACACAATAATTGGAGAAAGAGCTGAGGTAACATACACTTCAAAATGCTGTAAAGCCAATATCAAAGCCAAACATTCCTTCTCAATTGTGGAATAATTTTTCTGGTGCTTGTTTAGTTTTTTAGAAAAATAACACACAGGGTGATCCACACCACTTTTGTCTTCCTGAATCAATACTCCACCAACCCCTACATCACTTGCATCAACAGATAATTTAAATGATTGGCTGAAATTTGGTGCAGAAAGAACTGGTGCATTCTTAAGCATGGCCTTTAACTTGTCAAAAGATTCCTGACACTTGTCAGACCAATGAAATTTGGTTTTCTTACTCAATAAACTTGTCAAAGGTTCAGCAATTTTGGAAAAATTGGAACAAAATTTCCGATAATATCCAGCCATACCTAGAAATCGCATCAGTTGCTTTTTACAAATTGGAACTTGAAATTCAGAGATAGCTTTGACCTTAGCTTCTATAGGTTTAACTTGACCTTGTCCCACAATATGTCCTAAAAATGTGACACAAGCATGGCAAAACTCACTTTTGCTCAAATTAATTGTCAGATTCGCATCGCTGAGTCGATCGAAGAATTTTCGAATGGTTTCCAAATGATCTTCCCAGGTGTTGTTGTAGATAATGACGTCATCGATATAAGCGTCACAATTATCAAGACCAAATGTTATCATGTTCATCAGACGTTGAAACGTTGCAGGCGAATTTTTCATTCCAAACGGCATAACTTTATATTGATAAAGTCCATCTGGAGTTACAAATGCTGAAATTTCTTTTGCCCTTTCCGTCAGTGGAATTTGCCAGAATCCTTTTAAAAGGTCAAACTTGGTGACATATTTAGCATTTCCAATTTTATCAATGCTATCGTCCATTCTTGGGATTGGAAATGAATCAGTTTTGGTGACACTGTTGACTTTTCTATAGTCAGTACACATACGGAATGTATTATCTGGCTTGGGAACAAGAATACATGGTGAACTCCAGTTACTTTTACTTGGTTCTATGAAATCATTCTCCAGTAAATACTGAATTTCTTTCTTCAGATAGTTCTGTTTGAGAGGATTCATCCTATAAGGATGCTGTTTCACAGGCGCAGAATCTACAATGTCAACGTCATGATAAATTTTACTTGTTCGTGTTGGAACATCAGGAAACAAGTGCTCATAGTCATGTAATAGCTGTTTTAGTTCATTTCTTTCCTGTTGTTGTAGATGTGAAAGTTTCTGGTCTAGTTTGTTCAATATTTCTGAATTCCGAAGATTGGTTATACCAGAGTCACTATAGTCTGATCGTACTCCATCGTTGATATCTTCACTGTGTGGGACAGGTACAACTAAATTAACTAAATAATTAGCTGAGCTATCTCTGTCAAAATATTCTTTTAACATATTTATATGACAAAGTTGTTTCTGTTTCCGTCTCCCAGGAGTGTTAATGATATAATTTAAGTCATTTACTTTCTTTGTAACGGTATAAGGACCATAAAATTTAGCCTGAAGAGGATTTTGAGGTATGGGAAAGAGAGCCAGAACTTTGTCACCAGGTTTAAAACTCCTTTCCTGTGAATTTCTGTCATACCTTAATTTCATTTTTGACTGGGTAGTGTGAAGATTAGTTCTTGCTACTTCACAGGCCTTTGACAACTTGTATTTGAAATCAGAGACATAATCAAGAAGATTAATCTTTGAATCTTCATTTGAAAGAAGTTTCTCTTTCAATAATTTCAGTGGTCCACGGACAGTATGACCAAAAACTAGTTCAAAGGGACTAAAACCCAACGACTCTTGAACTGATTCCCTAACAGCAAACAACAACAAATGAACACCCTCACCCCAATCCTTTTCTGTATCAAAGCAATATGATCGAATCATATTCTTCAAAGTTTGATGAAATCTTTCCAAAGCACCTTGACTTTCAGGGTGATAGGCAGAAGATTTAAACTGTTGAATGCCTAATTCATGCATAACTTGTTGGAAAATTCCAGACATAAAATTTGACCCTTGATCTGACTGGACAGATTTGGGAAGGCCAACAAGTGTAAAAAAACTTCACCAAAGCTTTCACAATAGTTTTAGTTTTTATATTTCTCAGAGGAATTGCTTCTGGAAATCTTGTAGATGTACACATGATGGTCAACAAGTATTGGTTGCCTGACTTGGTTTTAGGTAAAGGACCAACACAGTCTACTATTATTCTACTAAATGGTTCATCAAATGCAGGAATAGGTTGCAGATGAGCCTTAGGTATCTTCTGATTGGGTTTTCCTACCATTTGACAAGTGTGACAAGATCTGCAGTATTTAGAAACATCCCTTTTGAGTTTCGGCCAATAAAAATGATTCAAGATCTTGTGATAAGTCTTACGGACTCCTAAATGACCAGCCAAAGGAGTTTCATGGGCTAAATTAAGAATTTCCTGTCTATATGACTTAGGAACAACAATTTGATAGCTCACTGACCACTCGTCACCAGCGGGTAGATCAGGTGGTCTCCATTTCCTCATAAGGACCCCATTTTTCACAAAGTAACACACTGGAACTTGTGTGGCTTCAGTTTCACTAATAGCCCTCTGAAACAAACAAGATATCTCGGGATCTTGCTCCTGTTCAAGGACAAGGGATTGTCGTTTGTCATCCTGATTAGAACAAAGAGAATGAGTTGCCAAAAGAGGATCACTGTGATCAATACCATTTGATTGATCAATACCTGAGGATAAAGTGACCTCATCAAAAGACTGACCAATACATGTGTCAGCTAAAGGAATAATATCCTGATCAACATCACTCTCAAGAGCTCTTTTTGCCATAGCTCTAGTAACTGCACAAGCAGGGTACAAATCAGGGATTTCAGCTTCGACAGGATCAACTTTCTGATCCAAACAAGGCTTGTCAGTTACAAGTGGATTAACCACAACCTTATCTCCAGCTAGGTCATTGCCTAGTAATAAATGAACACCCTCTATGGGTAAAGAAGTCACTGCCCCAACAGTCACAGGTCCAGAAACTAAGTCTGATGCCAAATTTACACAATGAAGAGGAACATTTACAAAGCCGCACTCTACTCCCTGAACAAGAACACTTTCACTTGAAGAAGACTCCTCAGACAAAGGCAAAGTACCTGACAATAAAAGACTCTGAGAAGCTCCAGTGTCCCTTAATATTTTAATTGGGATAGGTTTGGCAGAATCACCAATAAGTGATATAGAACCTTCTGACATGAATGGTTCATAAGCCTCCAAAATAGAATCAGACTGGGGTTTGTTTGATCCAACAAATGTATTGCTTTCAATACAAGACCGTGACCTTGACCTCGTAGAAATAAGAGCATTTGGAAAAGCTCTGTCTTTTCTCTGTTGCTTATTTTTCAACTTAAAGCAATCAGAAATAACGTGCCCTTTCTTTTTACAATAAGTGCACGTAGGAAGAGATAAGGATTTCTGATCAGTCTTATCAGATGTTTGATTCCTAACAGTTGTGCTGTTGTGAAATTTGGAAGTACTCGAATGAGATTGAAATGGTTTTTTACCAGAAAACTGCTGAGAGGACGATTTATTACCAAATGAAATTTTGTGAGTCAAGGAATAATCATCAGCCATACGAGCAGCATTTTCCAAAGGTTCCACATTCTGCTCGTCAAGATAGGTTTTAAGATCACTATGGATGCACCTCTTGAACTCTTCAATTAATACGAGCTGTCGGAGGTTATCATAAGCTTGATCAACTTTCTTGGCTGAGCACCACCTATCAAATAGTTGTTCTTTATCCCTTGCAAATTCGACATGAGTTTGTCCAGTTTCTTTTCTACAATTCCTAAACCTTTGTCGATATGCCTCTGGTACCAACTCATAAGCTTTCAAGATGTACTCCTTAACCAGATCATAATCAGTGCTTTGTTGTACTGACAGTGAAGTGTAGACTTCACGAGCTTTGCCAATAAGTACACTTTGTAATAACAAAGTCCAATGCCCTCTGGGCCATTTCAAGTTTTCAGCTATTTTCTCGAAATGAAGAAAGTATTTATCTACTTCTTTTTCCTGAAAAGGGGGTACTAACCTAATATATCTAGTAACATCAAAACCTGGACTTGTGTTTAAAGGAGTGGAGTGTGTTCTGTTTGCCAGTTCTAATTCTCTTAACTTAAATTGCATTTCCCTTTCTTCTCTTTGCATCTGCATCTGCATTTGTATTTGTCTATCTTCTTTCTCTCTCTTTCTCTCTCCATCTGCCTCTCTTCTTTTTGAAATTTGTATCTGCCTCTCTTCTTTCTCTCTCTCCATCTGTATCTGCCTCTCTTCTTTCTCTCTCTCTCTCTCTGAATCTGAAGCTTTGCCAATTCTAAATCCATCTGGTTCTTTAACTCTAATTCCCTTAATTTCCTGTCAGAACCAGATACAGGCTTTCTCTTCAAACTTAAAGCACTATTTTCAAAAATTCCCTTTCCTACTAAATACTGAATCAAAATAATCTTTATTTCCTGTTTTGTCAATGATACTTTTGCCTCAGATAGACTGTATTTTCTGGCAAGGTCGAGAAACTCATCCTCTCTCATGCACTCTAACCCCTCCTGGGTAGGTTTTGAAATGAAATTCTGAACATTAGATGCCATTGTAAATGCTTGTTGGTTTCACACAAAACAAATTTCTCTATTAAAAATCTTTGCCAAAGACAAAAAAAATTCAGAGACAAAATCAATATGAATTTCAAAGATAAATTTAATATCTCTAATATGCTTTAAAGAAATTCAATCCCGGAACGGCCCCCAATTTCTGTTACGACTCTATGGTCTAAGAAAAATGTAACAGAAAGAAAGTGAAACCAACAAATCAAGTAAAAAATCAACAAGCAATTTATTACTAGATAATTAAAATGAAAAATCAAAAAAGTCACTTACAGTAATGTGTTTTGAAATCCTAATAATCCAATAAGAATGATTGTTCTAATCACAAGTCCTAAATATAGAATGTTCCGAATTCACGGCTGTGTCCTTGAATGTTATGATGTGCTAATGGTCTCCAAAGTCCTGATGTACTAGTAATCTTGATGTGCTGATGTCAAAATGAAGTATTCCAAAATATCTGAATAAGTTCACTTAAATTCCAAAATCATCAATTAAAAATCCAATATCCAAAAGTTTATGAGCACTGTTATAATCCAATGAATATTTAAAATAATTCCTCTCTTAGAATTTGGAATGAATTTTCACAACTGTAATAGCTCTTTACAAGACTGATGGTAATGTCAAAACTGAAAAATTGTCTACCAAACATGGTATATATATAAAGATTGGTCACATGACAGAATGTTCTAGAACATGTGTCATCTTAATGGAATTTTACTTGTAAACAAAATTCAACCTTGACCTTCAAATTGAGAAAACATATTGATCAAAACAACCTAATTCAAGGACACTAGTTTAACATGTTTTTCCTGATAACATTAAGATTTAAGCAAATATTAAAGTGAAGAAACATTTATAATTTCCTAAAATATTTATAATATTATATAAACATCATACATAACACCTCCCCTCATAAAGAAAAAGAAAGATTTATGTAATAAAGCTTTCTTTTGAATATACATCTAATACTATAATAACCAAAATTTACATAAGAACATGTTTTATGATACTGGACTTAATTACATCAAGCAATATTACATTTCTAGGCACGTGAGAGTGCATCTGCAATTACATTGTCTTTTCCCCTGATGTGTTTGATGTCAGTGTTATATTCTTGCAATATCAAACTCCATCTCAACAATCTCCGATTTTTATCTTTCATTTTGTTGATGAAAGTAAGGGGATTGTGATCACTGTACACAATAATTGGAGAAAGAGCTGAGGTAACATACACTTCAAAATGCTGTAAAGCCAATATCAAAGCCAAACATTCCTTCTCAATTGTGGAATAATTTTTCTGGTGCTTGTTTAGTTTTTTAGAAAAATAACACACAGGGTGATCCACACCACTTTTGTCTTCCTGAATCAATACTCCACCAACCCCTACATCACTTGCATCAACAGATAATTTAAATGATTGGCTGAAATTTGGTGCAGAAAGAACTGGTGCATTCTTAAGCATGACCTTTAACTTGTCAAAAGATTCCTGACACTTGTCAGACCAATGAAATTTGGTTTTCTTACTCAATAAACTTGTCAAAGGTTCAGCAATTTTGGAAAAATTGGAACAAAATTTCCGATAATATCCAGCCATACCTAGAAATCGCATCAGTTGCTTTTTACAAATTGGAACTTGAAATTCAGAGATAGCTTTGACCTTAGCTTCTATAGGTTTAACTTGACCTTGTCCCACAATATGTCCTAAAAATGTGACACAAGCATGGCAAAACTCACTTTTGCTCAAATTAATTGTCAGATTCGCATCGCTGAGTCGATCGAAGAATATTCGAATAGTTTCCAAATGATCTTCCCAGGTGTTGTTGTAGATAATGACGTCATCGATACAAGCGTCACAATTATCAAGACCAAATGTTATCATGTTCATCAGACGTTGAAACGTTGCAGGCGAATTTTTCATTCCAAACGGCATAACTTTATATTGATAAAGTCCATCTGGAGTTACAAATGCTGAAATTTCTTTTGCCCTTTCCGTCAGTGGAATTTGCCAGAATCCTTTTAAAAGGTCAAACTTGGTGACATATTTAGCATTTCCAATTTTATCAATGCTATCGTCCATTCTTGGGATTGGAAATGAATCGGTTTTGGTGACACTGTTGACTTTTCTATAGTCAGTACACATACGGAATGTATTATCTGGCTTGGGAACAAGAATACATGGTGAACTCCAGTTACTTTTACTTGGTTCTATGAAATCATTTTCCAGTAAATACTGAATTTCTTTCTTCAGATAATTCTGTTTGAGAGGATTCATCCTATAAGGATGCTGTTTCACAGGCGCAGAATCTACAATGTCAACGTCATGATAAATTTTACTTGTTCGTGTTGGAACATCAGGAAACAAGTGCTCATAGTCATGTAATAGCTGTTTTAGTTCATTTCTTTCCTGTTGTTGTAGATGTGAAAGTTTCTGGTCTAGTTTGTTCAATATTTCTGAATTCCGAAGATTGGTTATACCAGAGTCACTATAGTCTGATCGTACTCCATCGTTGATATCTTCACTGTGTGGGACAGGTACAACTAAATTAACTAAATAATTAGCTGAGCTATCTCTGTCAAAATATTCCTTTAACATATTTATATGACAAAGTTGTTTCTGTTTCCGTCTCCCAGGAGTGTTAATGATATAATTTAAGTCATTTACTTTCTTTGCAACGGTATAAGGACCATAAAATTTAGCCTGAAGAGGATTTTGAGGTATGGGAAAGAGAGCCAGAACTTTGTCACCAGGTTTAAAACTCCTTTCCTGTGAATTTCTGTCATACCTTAATTTCATTTTTGACTGGGTAGTGTGAAGATTAGTTCTTGCTACTTCACAGGCCTTTGACAACTTGTATTTGAAATCAGAGACATAATCAAGAAGATTAATCTTTGAATCTTCATTTGAAAGAAGTTTCTCTTTCAATAATTTCAGTGGTCCACGGACAGTATGACCAAAAACTAGTTCAAAGGGACTAAAACCCAACGACTCTTGAACTGATTCCCTAACAGCAAACAACAACAAATGAACACCCTCACCCCAATCCTTTTCTGTATCAAAGCAATATGATCGAATCATATTCTTCAAAGTTTGATGAAATCTTTCCAAAGCACCTTGACTTTCAGGGTGATAGGCAGAAGATTTAAACTGTTGAATGCCTAATTCATGCATAACTTGTTGGAAAATTCCAGACATAAAATTTGACCCTTGATCTGACTGGACAGATTTGGGAAGGCCAACAAGTGTAAAAAAACTTCACCAAAGCTTTCACAATAGTTTTAGTTTTTATATTTCTCAGAGGAATTGCTTCTGGAAATCTTGTAGATGTACACATGATGGTCAACAAGTATTGGTTGCCTGACTTGGTTTTAGGTAAAGGACCAACACAGTCTACTATTATTCTACTAAATGGTTCATCAAATGCAGGAATAGGTTGCAGATGAGCCTTAGGTATCTTCTGATTGGGTTTTCCTACCATTTGACAAGTGTGACAAGATCTGCAGTATTTAGAAACATCACTTTTGAGTTTCGGCCAATAAAAATGATTCAAGATCTTGTGATAAGTCTTACGGACTCCTAAATGACCAGCCAAAGGAGTTTCATGGGCTAAATTAAGAATTTCCTGTCTATATGACTTAGGAACAACAATTTGATAGCTCACTGACCACTCGTCACCAGCGGGTAGATCAGGTGGTCTCCATTTCCTCATAAGGACCCCATTTTTCACAAAGTAACACACTGGAACTTGTGTGGCTTCAGTTTCACTAATAGCCCTCTGAAACAAACAAGATATCTCGGGATCTTGCTCCTGTTCAACGACAAGGGATTGTCGTTTGTCATCCTGATTAGAACAAAGAGAATGAGTTGCCAAAAGAGGATCACTGTGATCAATACCATTTGATTGATCAATACCTGAGGATAAAGTGACCTCATCAAAAGACTGACCAATACATGTGTCAGCTAAAGGAATAATATCCTGATCAACATCACTCTCAAGAACTCTTTTTGCCATAGCTCTAGTAACTGCACAAGCAGGGTACAAATCAGGGATTTCAGTTTCGACAGGATCAACTTTCTGATCCAAACAAGGCTTGTCAGTTACAAGTGGATTAACCACAACCTTATCTCCAGCTAGGTCATTGCCTAGTAATAAATGAACACCCTCTATGGGTAAAGAAGTCACTGCCCCAACAGTCACAGGTCCAGAAACTAAGTCTGATGCCAAATTTACACAATGAAGAGGAACATTTACAAAGCCGCACTCTACTCCCTGAACAAGAACACTTTCACTTGAAGAAGACTCCTCAGACAAAGGCAAAGTACCTGACAATAAAAGACTCTGAGAAGCTCCAGTGTCCCTTAATATTTTAATTGGGATAGGTTTGGCAGAATCACCAATAAGTGATATAGAACCTTCTGACATGAATGGTTCATAAGCCTCCAAAATAGAATCAGACTGGGGTTTGTTTGACCCAACAAATGTATCGCTTTCAATACAAGACCGTGACCTTGATCTCGTAGAAAAAAGAGCATTTGGAAAAGCTCTGTCTTTTCTCTGTTGCTTATTTTTCAACTTAAAGCAATCAGAAATAACGTGCCCTTTCTTTTTACAATAAGTGCACGTAGGAAGAGATAAGGATTTCTGATCAGTCTTATCAGATGTTTGATTCCTAACAGTTGTACTGTTGTGAAATTTGGAAGTACTCGAATGAGATTGAAATGGTTTTTTTACCAGAAAACTGCTGAGAGGACGATTTATTACCAAATGAAATTTTGTGAGTCAAGGAATAATCATCAGCCATACGAGCAGCATTTTCCAAAGGTTCCACATTCTGCTCGTCAAGATAGGTTTTAACATCACTATGGATGCACCTCTTGAACTCTTCAATTAATACGAGCTGTCGGAGGTTATCATAAGCTTGATCAACTTTCTTGGCTGAGCACCACCTATCAAATAGTTGTTCTTTATCCCTTGCAAATTCGACATGAGTTTGTCCAGTTTCTTTTCTACAATTCCTAAACCTTTGTCGATATGCCTCTGGTACCAACTCATAAGCTTTCAAGATGTACTCCTTAACCAGATCATAATCAGTGCTTTGTTGTACTGACAGTGAAGTGTAGACTTCACGAGCTTTGCCAATAAGTACACTTTGTAATAACAAAGTCCAATGCCCTCTGGGCCATTTCAAGTTTTCAGCTATTTTCTCGAAATGAAGAAAGTATTTATCTACTTCTTTTTCCTGAAAAGGGGGTACTAACCTAATATATCTAGTAACATCAAAACCTGGACTTGTGTTTAAAGGAGTGGAGTGTGTTCTGTTTGCCAGTTCTAATTCTCTTAACTTAAATTGCATTTCCCTTTCTTCTCTTTGCATCTGCATCTGCATTTGTATTTGTCTATCTTCTTTCTCTCTCTTTCTCTCTCCATCTGCCTCTCTTCTTTTTGAAATTTGTATCTGCCTCTCTTCTTTCTCTCTCTCCATCTGTATCTGCCTCTCTTCTTTCTCTCTCTCTCTCTCTGAATCTGAAGCTTTGCCAATTCTAAATCCATCTGGTTCTTTAACTCTAAATCCCTTAATTTCCTGTCAGAACCAGATACATGCTTTCTCTTCAAACTTAAAGCACTATTTTCAAAAATTCCCTTTCCTACTAAATACTGAATCAAAATAATCTTTATCTCCTGTTTTGTCAATGATACTTTTGCCTCAGATAGACTGTATTTTCTGGCAAGGTCGAGCAACTTATCCTTTCTCATGCACTCTAACCCCTCCTGGGTAGGTTTTGAAATGAAATTCTGAACATTAGATGCCATTGTAAATGCTTGTTGGTTTCACACAAAACAAATTTCTCTATTAAAAATCTTTGCCAAAGACAAAAAAAATTCAGAGACAAAATCAATATGAATTTCAAAGATAAATTTAATATCTCTAATATGCTTTAAAGAAATTCAATCCCGGAACGGCCCCCAATTTCTGTTACGACTCTATGGTCTAAGAAAAATGTAACAGAAAGAAAGTGAAACCAACAAATCAAGTAAAAAATCAACAAGCAATTTATTACTAGATAATTAAAATGAAAAATCAAAAAAGTCACTAACAGTAATGTGTTTTGAAATCCTAATAATCCAATAAGAATGATTGTTCTAATCACAAGTCCTAAATATAGAATGTTCCGAATTCACGGCTGTGTCCTTGAATGTTATGATGTGCTAATGGTCTCCAAAGTCCTGATGTACTAGTAATCTTGATGTGCTTATGTCAAAATGAAGTATTCCAAAATATCTGAATAAGTTCACTTAAATTCCAAAATCATCAATTAAAAATCCAAAATCCAAAAGTTTATGAGCACTGTTATAATCCAATGAATATTTAAAATAATTCCTCTCTTAGAATTTGGAATGAATTTTCACAACTGTAATAGCTCTTTACAAGACTGATGGTAATGTCAAAACTGAAAAAATGTCTACCAAACATGGTATATATATATAAAGATTGGTCACATGACAGAATGTTCTAGAACATGTGTCATCTTAATGGAATTTTACTTGTAAACAAAATTCAACCTTGACCTTCAAATTGAGAAAACATATTGATCAAAACAACCTAATTCAAGGACACTAGTTTAACATGTTTTTCCTGATAACATTAAGATTTAAGCAAATATTAAAGTGAAGAAACATTTATAATTTCCTAAAATATTTATAATATTATATAAACATCATACATAACACCTCCCCTCATAAAGAAAAAGAAAGATTTATGTAATAAAGCTTTCTTTTGAATATACATCTAATACTATAATAACCAAAATTTACATAAGAACATGTTTTATGATACTGGACTTAATTACATCAAGCAATATTACATTTCTAGGCACGTGAGAGTGCATCTGCAATTACATTGTCTTTTCCCCTGATGTGTTTGATGTCAATGTTATATTCTTACAATATCAAACTCCATCTCAACAATCTCCGATTTTTATCTTTCATTTTGTTGATGAAAGTAAGGGGATTGTGATCACTGTACACAATAATTGGAGAAAGAGCTGAGGTAACATACACTTCAAAATGCTGTAAAGCCAATATCAAAGCCAAACATTCCTTCTCAATTGTGGAATAATTTTTCTGGTGCTTGTTTAGTTTTTTAGAAAAATAACACACAGGGTGATCCACACCACTTTTGTCTTCCTGAATCAATACTCCACCAACCCCTACATCACTTGCATCAACAGATAATTTAAATGATTGGCTGAAATTTGGTGCAGAAAGAACTGGTGCATTCTTAAGCATGGCCTTTAACTTGTCAAAAGATTCCTGACACTTGTCAGACCAATGAAATTTGGTTTTCTTACTCAATAAACTTGTCAAAGGTTCAGCAATTTTGGAAAAATTGGAACAAAATTTCCGATAATATCCAGCCATACCTAGAAATCGCATCAGTTGCTTTTTACAAATTGGAACTTGAAATTCAGAGATAGCTTTGACCTTAGCTTCTATAGGTTTAACTTGACCTTGTCCCACAATATGTCCTAAAAATGTGACACAAGCATGGCAAAACTCACTTTTGCTCAAATTAATTGTCAGATTCGCATCGCTGAGTCGATCGAAGAATTTTCGAATGGTTTCCAAATGATCTTCCCAGGTGTTGTTGTAGATAATGACGTCATCGATATAAGCGTCACAATTATCAAGACCAAATGTTATCATGTTCATCAGACGTTGAAACGTTGCAGGCGAATTTTTCATTCCAAACGGCATAACTTTATATTGATAAAGTCCATCTGGAGTTACAAATGCTGAAATTTCTTTTGCCCTTTCCGTCAGTGGAATTTGCCAGAATCCTTTTAAAAGGTCAAACTTGGTGACATATTTAGCATTTCCAATTTTATCAATGCTATCGTCCATTCTTGGGATTGGAAATGAATCAGTTTTGGTGACACTGTTGACTTTTCTATAGTCAGTACACATACGGAATGTATTATCTGGCTTGGGAACAAGAATACATGGTGAACTCCAGTTACTTTTACTTGGTTCTATGAAATCATTCTCCAGTAAATACTGAATTTCTTTCTTCAGATAGTTCTGTTTGAGAGGATTCATCCTATAAAGATGCTGTTTCACAGGCGCAGAATCTACAATGTCAACGTCATGATAAATTTTACTTGTTCGTGTTGGAACATCAGGAAACAAGTGCTCATAGTCATGTAATAGCTGTTTTAGTTCATTTCTTTCCTGTTGTTGTAGATGTGAAAGTTTCTGGTCTAGGTTGTTCAATATTTCTGAATTCCGAAGATTGGTTATACCAGAGTCACTATAGTCTGATCGTACTCCATCGTTGATATCTTCACTGTGTGGGACAGGTACAACTAAATTAACTAAATAATTAGCTGAGCTATCTCTGTCAAAATATTCCTTTAACATATTTATATGACAAAGTTGTTTCTGTTTCCGTCTCCCAGGAGTGTTAATGATATAATTTAAGTCATTTACTTTCTTTGCAACGGTATAAGGACCATAAAATTTAGCCTGAAGAGGATTTTGAGGTATGGGAAAGAGAGCCAGAACTTTGTCACCAGGTTTAAAACTCCTTTCCTGTGAATTTCTGTCATACCTTAATTTCATTTTTGACTGGGTAGTGTGAAGATTAGTTCTTGCTACTTCACAGGCCTTTGACAACTTGTATTTGAAATCAGAGACATAATCAAGAAGATTAATCTTTGAATCTTCATTTGAAAGAAGTTTCTCTTTCAATAATTTCAGTGGTCCACGGACAGTATGACCAAAAACTAGTTCAAAGGGACTAAAACCCAACGACTCTTGAACTGATTCCCTAACAGCAAACAACAACAAATGAACACCCTCACCCCAATCCTTTTCTGTATCAAAGCAATATGATCGAATCATATTCTTCAAAGTTTGATGAAATCTTTCCAAAGCACCTTGACTTTCAGGGTGATAGGCAGAAGATTTAAACTGTTGAATGCCTAATTCATGCATAACTTGTTGGAAAATTCCAGACATAAAATTTGACCCTTGATCTGACTGGACAGATTTGGGAAGGCCAACAAGTGTAAAAAAACTTCACCAAAGCTTTCACAATAGTTTTAGTTTTTATATTTCTCAGAGGAATTGCTTCTGGAAATCTTGTAGATGTACACATGATGGTCAACAAGTATTGGTTGCCTGACTTGGTTTTAGGTAAAGGACCAACACAGTCTACTATTATTCTACTAAATGGTTCATCAAATGCAGGAATAGGTTGCAGATGAGCCTTAGGTATCTTCTGATTGGGTTTTCCTACCATTTGACAAGTGTGACAAGATCTGCAGTATTTAGAAACATCACTTTTGAGTTTCGGCCAATAAAAATGATTCAAGATCTTGTGATAAGTCTTACGGACTCCTAAATGACCAGCCAAAGGAGTTTCATGGGCTAAATTAAGAATTTCCTGTCTATATGACTTAGGAACAACAATTTGATAGCTCACTGACCACTCGTCACCAGCGGGTAGATCAGGTGGTCTCCATTTCCTCATAAGGACCCCATTTTTCACAAAGTAACACACTGGAACTTGTGTGGCTTCAGTTTCACTAATAGCCCTCTGAAACAAACAAGATATCTCGGGATCTTGCTCCTGTTCAACGACAAGGGATTGTCGTTTGTCATCCTGATTAGAACAAAGAGAATGAGTTGCCAAAAGAGGATCACTGTGATCAATACCATTTGATTGATCAATACCTGAGGATAAAGTGACCTCATCAAAAGACTGACCAATACATGTGTCAGCTAAAGGAATAATATCCTGATCAACATCACTCTCAAGAACTCTTTTTGCCATAGCTCTAGTAACTGCACAAGCAGGGTACAAATCAGGGATTTCAGTTTCGACAGGATCAACTTTCTGATCCAAACAAGGCTTGTCAGTTACAAGTGGATTAACCACAACCTTATCTCCAGCTAGGTCATTGCCTAGTAATAAATGAACACCCTCTATGGGTAAAGAAGTCACTGCCCCAACAGTCACAGGTCCAGAAACTAAGTCTGATGCCAAATTTACACAATGAAGAGGAACATTTACAAAGCCGCACTCTACTCCCTGAACAAGAACACTTTCACTTGAAGAAGACTCCTCAGACAAAGGCAAAGTACCTGACAATAAAAGACTCTGAGAAGCTCCAGTGTCCCTTAATATTTTAATTGGGATAGGTTTGGCAGAATCACCAATAAGTGATATAGAACCTTCTGACATGAATGGTTCATAAGCCTCCAAAATAGAATCAGACTGGGGTTTGTTTGACCCAACAAATGTATCGCTTTCAATACAAGACCGTGACCTTGACCTCGTAGAAATAAGAGCATTTGGAAAAGCTCTGTCTTTTCTCTGTTGCTTATTTTTCAACTTGAAGCAATCAGAAATAACGTGCCCTTTCTTTTTACAATAAGTGCACGTAGGAAGAGATAAGGATTTCTGATCAGTCTTATCAGATGTTTGATTCCTAACAGTTGTACTGTTGTGAAATTTGGAAGTACTCGAATGAGATTGAAATGGTTTTTTTACCAGAAAACTGCTGAGAGGACGATTTATTACCAAATGAAATTTTGTGAGTCAAGGAATAATCATCAGCCATACGAGCAGCATTTTCCAAAGGTTCCACATTCTGCTCGTCAAGATAGGTTTTAACATCACTATGGATGCACCTCTTGAACTCTTCAATTAATACGAGCTGTCGGAGGTTATCATAAGCTTGATCAACTTTCTTGGCTGAGCACCACCTATCAAATAGTTGTTCTTTATCCCTTGCAAATTCGACATGAGTGTGTCCAGTTTCTTTTCTACAATTCCTAAACCTTTGTCGATATGCCTCTGGTACCAACTCATAAGCTTTCAAGATGTACTCCTTAACCAGATCATAATCAGTGCTTTGTTGTACTGACAGTGAAGTGTAGACTTCACGAGCTTTGCCAATAAGTACACTTTGTAATAACAAAGTCCAATGCCCTCTGGGCCATTTCAAGTTTTCAGCTATTTTCTCGAAATGAAGAAAGTATTTATCTACTTCTTTTTCCTGAAAAGGGGGTACTAACCTAATATATCTAGTAACATCAAAACCTGGACTTGTGTTTAAAGGAGTGGAGTGTGTTCTGTTTGCCAGTTCTAATTCTCTTAACTTAAATTGCATTTCCCTTTCTTCTCTTTGCATCTGCATCTGCATTTGTATTTGTCTATCTTCTTTCTCTCTCTCTCTCTCTCCATCTGCCTCTCTTCTTTTTGCATTTGTATCTGCCTCTCTTCTTTCTCTCTCTCCATCTGTATCTGCCTCTCTTCTTTCTCTCTCTCTCTCTCTGAATCTGAAGCTTTGCCAATTCTAAATCCATCTGGTTCTTTAACTCTAATTCCCTTAATTTCCTGTCAGAACCAGATACAGGCTTTCTCTTCAAACTTAAAGCACTATTTTCAAAAATTCCCTTTCCTACTAAATACTGAATCAAAATAATCTTTATCTCCTGTTTTGTCAATGATACTTTTGCCTCAGATAGACTGTATTTTCTGGCAAGCTCGAGCAACTTATCCTTTCTCATGCACTCTAACCCCTCCTGGGTAGGTTTTGAAATGAAATTCTGAACATTAGATGCCATTGTAAATGCTTGTTGGTTTCACACAAAACAAATTTCTCTATTAAAAATCTTTGCCAAAGACAAAAAAATTCAGAGACAAAATCAATATGAATTTCAAAGATAAATTTAATATATCTAATATGCTTTAAAGAAATTCAATCCCGGAACGGCCCCCAATTTCTGTTACGACTCTATGGTCTAAGAAAAATGTAACAGAAAGAAAGTGAAACCAACAAATCAAGTAAAAAATCAACAAGCAATTTATTACTAGATAATTAAAATGAAAAATCAAAAAAGTCACTAACAGTAATGTGTTTTGAAATCCTAATAATCCAATAAGAATGATTGTTCTAATCACAAGTCCTAAATATAGAATGTTCCGAATTCACGGCTGTGTCCTTGAATGTTATGATGTGCTAATGGTCTCCAAAGTCCTGATGTACTAGTAATCTTGATGTGCTGATGTCAAAATGAAGTATTCCAAAATATCTGAATAAGTTCACTTAAATTCCAAAATCATCAATTAAAAATCCAAAATCCAAAAGTTTATGAGCACTGTTATAATCCAATGAATATTTAAAATAATTCCTCTCTTAGAATTTGGAATGAATTTTCACAACTGTAATAGCTCTTTACAAGACTGATGGTAATGTCAAAACTGAAAAATTGTCTACCAAACATGGTATATATATATAAAGATTGGTCACATGACAGAATGTTCTAGAACATGTGTCATCTTAATGGAATTTTACTTGTAAACAAAATTCAACATTGACCTTCAAATTGAGAAAACATATTGATCAAAACAACCTAATTCAAGGACACTAGTTTAACATGTTTTTCCTGATAACATTAAGATTTAAGCAAATATTAAAGTGAAGAAACATTTATAATTTCCTAAAATATTTATAATATTATATAAACATCATACATAACAGTAGTCAATACAATATTCATTACGGCAATGATTTTGCATATTTTTTTATTTATCTCAGAGTAGGAACTCTTTAAAAATTATGCCGTCAGCTTAAAAGGAAAGTTGTTCGGAAAGATCTTCGAAACGATCGCAGGTGGTTGGAAAAACCTCACAAAGTATGCATGTTACTTTCATTCCTGGGTCAGTGAGTATTCTTGAGAAAATGAAAGGCAAACACACAGGAATTCACACAAACTAATAATTCAGTAGATATGCAATGGAAGTAATTGTGTAGGATAATTGTATGGTATATAATGGTAATGAGCTTTTCGCGGATTCTCCGCCAGCAGCCATGTCCACGACAGCAACTCGGCTGTTGAGTACAGCTTTCGTCGACAGCTTCAGGAGGGCGATGTCGTTAGGATACGTGCCGGCACCTACGTTGTAGTTCTCGTGCTATTTATTCCAAAACAAATTTTAACAAATAACCGAATAGCGGGTATTATTCCAAACAGTGTTTCTCTTAGGTGGAAACTACATTTTCTGTGTCATGTACAACTTATTGCAAACGCATAATAAGTCCTTAATAGCTCAAAATTTCTAGTCACATTAAGCTTTTCTGTGTCCTTACTTTTATGTTTGATTGTTTGCATCTGTGATGTATATGATATGAAGTCTTGCATCTGTCTAGTGTACTTTTGTGTCTTGCCGCTTTCCAGCGTGCACAGGTGACCATGGCAACACGTATATAGAGGGCTTCTTGATTTTAGGAATTTGACTTTATTTCATAATTTAACTCGTGTAATACGATATCGTATTAAAATGTCCTAGCCTACCCTGTGTTATCCTATTATATCCTGTCACTTGAATATTTTCAAATTGCTAAAATGTTCCATTTTGAAAAATATGCAAATATGTACATTTAATATCTTGGTGTACATACTCTTGTCCCCCAAAATCGAACCTAATATTTCCATCAAGGATACACATATTCTATTTACCCGTATAATCGTTGCAACCGGTATTTTCTGTTCGGTTTCTTCATTTAGATCAAAGTTGTGTTGCCCGAGTACCGCCGTGATGCTTACGAAAAGGAGAAAAATATTTAATTACTGCGCAAACAAAATCATGTAGCCATAGATTGGAATTTGTATTAAAATATATAAATACGTTTAATTGTCCATGGCGTAGATAATAATAATAATAATAATAATAATAATAATAATAATAATAATAATAAGAAGAAGAATAAGACGAAGAAGAAGGAGAGGAGGAGGAGGAGGAGGAGGAAAAAGAAGAAGAGAAACAGCAAAAACAATGATAATTATGTCTTAAGTTACTGTGGCACAAAATAATTGTCTAGGACTGCATTCCTTTTTGTCTTCTATGAAAGTTGTTGAAATACTGCTCCAACATTTAATGTATTATATGTATGTTTCATCATTTCTAATGTCAATAAAACAAAAACGAGATAAAATCTCCTGAACTCTTAGGCACTTTTGTGTTCATAACCATGAACCATTTTGAATATATGAAAACCTATTTAAGAAACAAAACAATTAATTGTGTAGGTAGGTGGTGTCAGAATTGTGCACGATAGAGTATATTTTGATAACTGTTCTTCCTAACTTGACTGATCCATAACTCAGTTGGTGTATACTTGTGATAACAACTGATAGTCTTAACATCGCTTTCCTGTATTTTTGAATAAACAATTTTTCTTCCGGTCCAATTTCTCTAGAGGTGCATATCTGGACTATTTCGTACTTATCTTAACGTTCGTATTCTTGATCGACGTAACTGGGTTGAAGCTAGGATTGTGAGAGATGCATGTTTGGGTCCCATAGACTGTATCCAGATGAACTTTAATGGTTTGCAAGTATCGTGTTAATTGTTTTAGATACTTTGTTTGTTTTCCAGATTTCAAAAGATTTCCCCAACTATTTCCCGACGCTATTTGTTTTAAATTAGAAAGTATCACTGCGCTAATTAGGCTCCTTGTATAATTCCTTCAGTGTTCTTAATAGTTCATGCCACCCAGTGCATTAGTTATAAGTTCAGCTGTACCAGTACTATCTTACTTATGTTATGCACTAAGCTTAACTTAGATATAACATGCCCCAAAAACCAACACAGGTTACCTTGCCTTTTCCGGCAATAGTTGCATTTCAATGAAATGATCTCTATGAGTGTAAATTATCTTTCCAGAACCGAATCACACCTGTTTGCTTTGTCATCCTAGCAAAAGCCAAGAGACACTCAATACACATTTTTTTTCTGCTTAAGTTTTAATGCTGCTTTCTATCTAATGCATCTAACATTATACGCTGGTTAGCAAATCTCCATAAAGAATTAGAAAAATATTTTTCTTTATCGACTGCAATAGGGTGCAATTACAGCTCATTGCGATCACAATAAGACTCAAGTGTCGGTTACTTTGGTCATGTGACTCGACTTGATCGTTTCTGGATTTTGGCAAACAAAAACATTCAAATATGCGAACGAGCAGAAGTCGCATCTAATTAGTTGCTGTGTCTGATTAGTTGCTGTATCTGATGGAACAGCCGTATGTAGCCATATAATTTCAGATGACCACAGGAGGTAGGGTGGCGTTATTTCACGTGGATTTACAAGTTGTCAAACATAGCATTTAATCCGGAAATATTCTGTATATGTCGCTGAAAGAATCCTTCAACCAACCGTATCTCAAGAGCCCCTATACATAACGGTAAGTGCATACAATATACACCGATGCGTTGCGGAAACACTTGTCTGTATCAATTGCACGATTTAATGAATAGATGTTGATCAGCCCCCAAAACCGTCCTTCAGTATCAACACAGGTTTGGGAGAGGGAGAAATAATGAGGGTTGATTTATGTGACTATGTGTTATGGAACTGATTTTTTTCCTACTATACCGATCTGTCTAATTCAATAATTTCCGTATAAAATTAGATCTAGATTTGTGAACTATTTCTTATCAGATACATGCAAAGTGTACTTAGCTCTAATTAGATCTAGATCAGTGAAGTATTTCTTATCAGATACATGCAAAGTGTACTTAGCTCTGGTTCCAATAAATAGAATTTATAGATTGTACTCCCTTTTAACTAAGCCTGCGCAAACATAAGCCGTTCAAAATAATAAACTCGAGTCATTAACATCAACAAAAATTCAGTGGTTGTAAAATGTGCTGCTCTTTCTCTCTTGTTCATAAAGCATATATTGTCACTGAATATCTCCGATCCAAGTCAACATAACATTATAGTCAAAGTTAACATGCATATTCGTCTGAAAGCGACAGGTCCTTGTGGCAATATAAATATTCGTGTACACAAATTGAATGACATAAAATAGAGCCTTTCGGAGTTTTCCATATAATCCACTGTTAAAAATTTAGTGATGAGATGTTGTTTGTGTCAAATTAACTGAGGATGCATTACCACAAAACTCCACGCTTTCATTTCTTAATTTTGATTCCGACGTTAGCAGAACGTATAAATGAAAAAGACAAAGATGGGCTTTTAGCGCTAAGGCGTCCTCAGCTAGTATCAGATCTAAAAAGATGAGCAATTATTTTTAATTCCAGTGATATTTTAATCAATAAAATCATAATTGTGTTATATAAGATGTTTGCATATTTGTCATAACTATAATCAGGTGCAAGGACTCTTTTTAAAAGAATACATTCAGAAACAAAAGGAAAGTTGTTGGGGAAAATGTTCAAGACAAACTCAACATTACTGCAGTATGATCTGAATCAGATATATCTCTTTTGATCCATAAACACAAATGTGTGTAAATATCCTTCGGACAATCAAAACTAAATAACATACACACATGCACATATACATTCCTAAAGCTTGCGACCCAATTCAGCGGGCTCGGAGATATCTTGCAAAGAGACAAAGCCAATAGGAATTCAGAGACATTGCAACATGTGATTAATAATGCTCATTAATGAAACTACTCAATCCAAGTGTTTTTCGTTTACCTATATTGTTTTTTCTCATAGATCTTATACGCTGAGAAAAGTGTTGGTTAAATGTCAAGGATTAACTTAAATTATAAATTTAATAATTTATCTTGTATTATGATCTCTTTATAATTGTATTTCAGAAAACCCCATGATATGCGTCAGATTTCGTAGCGAAATTAAGTGTGATATAAATCAAACAAAATAATAATAATAATAATAAGTGAAACTAAGGGTGATGTAGATGATGATTATGACAGATAAAGTAGCGCTATAGGGACGAGGCAACATACACCTTCCAATTTTCTAGAGCTAATAAGGGAATATAGAACCCTACATTTCATGGATAGAGATGATTCACTATAAACAACCGTCGTGAAACGTATTGGTGGCTTTGTAGGAGCAATACCAATCTTTTTTGTTTAAAAAAACGCAAAAAACCCAAACAAACAAACAAACAAAAAAAAAAAAAAAAGAAACAAACAAATGATGGTTGTTATCAAAAGATAAAGGTATTTACAAAACAAATCTAATCTAATGGGTCATATAGATGAAGATTATAACATATAAAGTAGTCCCATAGGGGTGTAGCAGCATACAACTTAAAATTTGTACAGATTAAAACACTTTACACCCATTCAGCTGGTGTAATATTTTTGAAGACTAACGGAGTGTACATGTATATCAATCGCTGTCAACTCAATGAATAGAGTCATGGTATGAAGTAAAGAATTTATTCAATCCGGATTACCAGAAAAGTTTAAGCAAAATATTTGGAAATAAACATCGCTATTCATAAATGTCCGCACTGCTGTTCCATTTCCGTGACTGCTTAAACCATATTCCTGGAGATCCAGTCCCGGAAGGAAGAAATGCGCGTGTACACGTTGGGGTAGGTGGTGGTCGGACAGCTGCTGTGACCCCATGACGTCACTCCTGCCAAAATCCATTTGCCACTAGGGTTGCAAACCAGGGGGCCGCCACTGTCACCCTGCAAAAGGTTACAGATTTGTAGCCTGTTTTTGATGGAAACGATTGATTGTCATCTACGAAGATAATATTACCAAAATCATTCTGTTACTATTCAAAAGAGTCGCAACACACTTTTCAAAAATTTAATTAAAGAGTCCATACTTCATTCGTATAGACTTTCTTTCATGCTTCACTTAACCAAACAAAATGTTCACACTGCTGTAATTAATGCTAGGTAATTCGATTAATCGCATCAAGTATCAATTACGGCCCATGTAATAAAGTTAGTTTATGAAAAGAATTCTTGTCTGAAAATAACGGAGATAACTCTGGATTCTATTTGAGATGATAATAGACAGTTTGTTTGCTTACTAACGATGGGGGTTATTTTTCTCTGCGTACAACAAATTGTTTATCATAAAGAATACACTACGGTGCTACCTACAACAAGTACAGAACATAAACTGAATTTCTCCAACAAGACTGTATTGTGATTAAAGTACTTTTTTTTGAAAATTCTGTAAACTGACGAGGGATTCAGAGTACATACATTGCAAGCAGAGGCTGGATCGGAGCTCGAGCTAAGGATGCAGACATGGCTGTCAAGGACGCTGCTCGTTCCCCACACACTCTGACACTGAGACCTGGTGATGACGGTCATAGCCGCGTGTTTCAGTATCCTAGATACACCGCTCGTGGCTACAAGTAATTAATTCAAATTGATATAAGTGTACATGTATATTTTGCAAATACAAATGATAACGATAAAACATGGACGATACACTAGTCAAATTTGAACAACTTCTTCCTGTCGGTCCATTTATGTCCTCAAAGTGATGAATATACCCATCTGCGGACCTGTGTTGGTATTATAGTCGAATATTAATTAAATACTACCTCGTGAATATGCTCTTACGGGTAACTGACATTTTAGAATGTAAGCCGAGATAAATTTATGTAGAGGTAATACTATTTGCTAGATACCTAGGATTGTTACTCTTTCTTACTATGCCTATCTGACTGATTCAATAATTTTTAATATTACACTTGAGAACTATTTCTTATGAGATTCGTGCAAGGTCTTGATAGCTCCGGTTTCAATAAGGTAAAAATAAGACTCAATTTAAATTTAGTGTTGCAAGCTTGAGCAAAGTAAAATATTGTAATCGCCTCCACAAACCAAACACTGGTTTAGTCTTCGGAAACGATTCCTCTTCTCTCTTTCTCTTTTAATAAAGCAGATATTGTTATGCAAATAACAGATCCAAATCAACAATCAACATTATTATCCAAGTTGTAATTCATACTTGTCTAGAAGTCAATGGCATTGCGGCAATGGAAGTAATTGTTTAGGATAATTGTATGGTGTATAATGGTAATGAGCTTTCCGCGGTTTTCCGCGAAGAAAAGGTTCCCACAGCAGTCACTATTAAAGTATATAGTGATGATATTTCGCTGGTATTAGATGTAACAAAGCGAACTCTTTTTCAAATTCGGTCGAATTGTAATCAATAAAGTATTCGCTATGTCAATGATTTTTGCATGTTTTAATTTATTTTAGTGTAGGGATTGTTTAAAAATTACTGTCAGATGAAAAGGAAAATTGTTCGGAAAGATCTTTGAGACGAACTCAACGAGTTCGATGACGGAATAAACCCAAGAGTATGCATGTTACTTTCATTTCAGAACATGACAGTCAGGAATTACTCGTTAGAAAATCAAAAGCCAACAAAATATACATACACACAGGAATTCACGCAAAGTCACAATCCAGTTTGACGAATTTGTAGATATCTTGTAGGAAGATGCAGTCAATAAGAATTTAGCGACCTTCCAATACTTGAATAGAATTCTTCATGATTAAACTCAAGTGTGGACTATTTAATTTACGTGGATTTATTGGTTTTATTTAGCTGTTACACCTTAAGAATGAAAAATATCCTTTCTTCTTAGTTGAATCTAATGGATTTTCTGAAATTGTTCTTTTTAATAATGCATGATGCATTATCCTTCTTTTTGTAATTGTATTAGGGAAATCCGATTAAACGTTTCAGTTTGTGAAATCTTAACCATGATATATAAATCTCACAATGACATAGTGCGACTCTTAATTGTACAGCTGTATTGTTGTATTGACCACTTCAGCGCCGAATATCATGTAGATTTGTTATACTTGATGTACTAGGGACCAGAGGCAAATATTACTGAATACACACAATATTGTATATGTATAATTTCATATTTTGTTAAACTAGTTTTTGCTAACCTCTCTTGAAATATATCAGTTTCAAAAACTTGTTGAAAGAATTAACCCTAATTGTAGCCACAACGATGTTTAGCACATGCTAACAGTATCAAAATGTATATCTTGGGGCAAACAAATGTCAGTGAAAACAATAACGCACCTTCGTGTCTACAGACATGAAAATTAACTTCCACAATATACATACATGTAAATTTCCCCCATCCAGAAATGTAGCAGTTGGTAGCAGATTCTCCACCAGCAGCCATGTCCACGACAGCAACTCGGCTGTTGAGTACAGCTTTCGTCGACAGCTTCAGGAGGGCGATATCGTTAGGATACGTGCCGGCACCTACGTTGTAGTTCTCGTGCTGTTTATTGGACAATAATTGTTTTTATCAATAAACGAATAGCGGGTACTATTCTAAACAGTGTTTCTCTTAGGTGGAAACTACATTTTCTGTGACATGTACAACTTATTGGAAACGCATAATAAGTCCTTAATAGCTCACAATTTCTAGTCACATTAAGCTTTTCTGTGTCCTAACTTTTATTTGATTGCTTGCATCTGTGATGCATATGATATTAAGTCTTGGATCTGTCTAGTGTTCTTTGTGTCTTGCTGCTTAGGATCTTATATTAAAATGTCCTACCCTACCCTGTGATATCCTATCAATCCACACTTGAATATTTTTAAATTGCTACATGATCCATTTCGCAAAATATGCAATTATGTGCATTTGATATACATAACTAAATATTTTGATATACATACTTTTGAATCCCCATTTTTCGAACTTAATATTTTCATCAAGGAAATATATATTTTACTTACCCTTATTATGGTTGCAACCTGTATTCTCTGTTCGGTTCCTTCATTTGTATCAAAGTTGTGTTCTCCGAGTACAGCAATGATGCTTACAAGAACGAGAAAAGCATTTAATTACGATGCAAACAGCCATAGATTGGAATTTGTACAAAATAGAAATACGTTTAATTGTCCACGGCGCAGATAATAATAATAATAATAATAATAATAATAATAATAACAACAACAACAATGCGAGAAGAAGAAGAAAAGAAACAAAAACAACAGCAGAAATAATAATATTATCTTAAGTTAGAGGTGATCAGTAATTTTGGTATTAAGTGATCTTATATATGGTCTCTGCCATCACTGGATATATGAAGAATCCCAAGAGTATAAAAGTGTAAACCATGTATACAATCGCCATTACAAAATCCCGTCGGTATCTACAATAGTTGTATCACGCTACTATGCATAATGTCATAAACGAAACTCTTTCCGACAAATATAGTATCTTTCTTTACCTGGGGTTGTGTGGTAAAGGTGACTCTGCACACGAAAATCAACACCATTGCATAGAAAATTTACGATGAAATTAGATTTTTGCATCGAAAATTAATGCCGATCAATTTCTTTTATTTCTAAAAATATTTGGATCGTTCGAATAGTGATCGGGAACAGCGCACCCTGGATATTTCTAGTACCCAATCTCGAATCAAAACCAATATCTCCAAGAGGAAAGGTTTTGGAGTATAATTGAGTTCAATTATTTCCATTCTTTATTCTTGTATGCAAGGATAGGCTTGTGGAATACATGTGACAGAAGTGCTTGTCAAATCGTTTTACATATAAAGTTATATATGGATCATGAAAGAAAAAAAAATCAAGTGAACCTTGGAAAATGAGGACTTAGACACATACAAAACTGTCAATGGTTTCTTTATCAAATAAATTACTAAGAAAATATTATTTAAACGTGCAGTACTGTGATGTGGCTAATTTACATACTGCTTTCAATTTACGGTTGGTCAACAGTTTAATGCACTTAAATACATTGATGATTTGTTTCAATAATACCCGGAAGCCGTGGTAGCTTAGTTTGTAGTACGTTGGACTCGTAATCCAACTGTCCTTGTTTCGATACCCGAACAGGTCATTCGGGGTCGGCTACCTGTCTGTCCCCTTAAGAAAGGCGCTTCACTCCCATTTCCTTGGCATGATATAGCCAATAATGTGTTGAAAGTGACGTTCAAACAACAACCAACCATCCAAAAGTACCCTTTAATGCTAATACCAGGTAAAGGTAGGAGATATAAATAGAAACTGATTTTCATTTTCCATATCAATATTAATAATTCTATCGATTATGTAGCTTCGTTATTTCCCAGTCTGAATTCTTAGATAATAAAAAGACACTGAAAATGAAGTCTTACGTGGTGGAGCCAACACAGTGACCAGCAGTAACCACCCATTGCGGATCGATCAAAACTCCGCCACAGAAATGAGATCCCGCGGTACTTTGCAGTGATACCTGCAAGAGAAAATATTATGCATCGCTGAAGAACGAAAATGGCTATAATGAAAAATTAGATATTTCCTCCCTCGACTGATATATACATCATTCAAAACTACACAATTTGTCAAATCTAGATAACAAGATATGACATATTTGATAGGTGTTGACTCTTTCTGATCCATGCAGACACCAGGCAATCTTCTGTTTGTGAGTGAAACTGACAAACAACTGGGCGTCTATATACATAAATTAGAGATAAATATTTTATGAGAAGAGGAAACGGAAAACTACATATTAAATAATAGATATTTCCTAACTAGGAGTGTCTATATAGGACTTGATAATCGGTCGGAATTAACAGTCAATTCCTTAAACCCACCCATACACCCCAACTCCCACCTCTCACGTGGGGCTGAAAATAGATAGATCCATTAGAATTTCTCCCTTTCGTAAAGGTTTTGGGTCCTTCACTAAACTAAGAATTTATAGTTCATATAAAAGGCTTGAGGAATGATATGAAGGCCCAGAATGTGCACTTTATATATGATCACACATTGAGAGATCAAACACATCGCTCTCTCAATGTTTGCCCCTTGATTTTTCGATAACATCGATCATCGCCAATGATGTCCTTTCTTCGAACTGTAGATTTCTTTTATTCAACTGTTTAATGGACAGTTACCAATGTGCATTAAAATTAATATATTTTGTATTCAAATCGTAAATGACTACATTTGTTTAAAGGGCACATCATTTTTTCTACATGTGTATGTTCATTCATATGTCTGTTACAACATGGGATCATCATAATTTTGTGACATACAAATGATCAAGACCAAAATATTTACAATGAAAAGCTGATACAACAAGCTAAGCTCGTGCCGTACTATATGTATATATATATATATATATATATATATATATATATATATATATATATATATATATATATATATATATATACTCCATATAATTGTAAACGATAACGAGACCGTCGATTTTGTTGCTATTGTCTTATTTGCATTAATGTGTTCGATAAATCTAGGAATCACAGTAATTATAATTTTCAAAGAGTAGGTTAAGTCACGCACCTGCCAGGGGTATTGTCCTGCGGATGCGTCCGACCCTCCCACAATCCGGCCTTGGTAGAAATGTTCTGGTACCACGTCGGCGAAGCCTGGAGGAGATGAAAAGTAGGGGGAAAACATAAAATAGTAAATCAAATATAAATTGTAATGATTCAGAAATATGTATGTGGGAGAGCAATGGTTTTTTAAAGAGGACAAATCGCATATTTGTTAGAGCTGAAAGTACATTTTAAAAAATAAATACCAATTTCCTAAGGAGCAAATGAGATATGGATTCAAGGATTAACTTTATAAATGGATTATAGTTCTAAGCATATGTATCTCTTTTACCGCTTTTTTATTGTTTTGCAAATTTAAGTATATATAGCTCTGTGCACCAGTGCTTACAAAATATATTTCAAAATGTACCATAAGTATACAAATTGTATGGGCTGGACAAAAACGTTGAATCAGGACAGCAAAGTGTCGGGCTGATATTTCATATAAATTTATATAATTTGAACGAGACCCTGCAAGTTCCATACATTTAATAAAAACTGATTGTGAAATATTACCTGAGAATAGACCGCGAAGAGAGAGAGAGAGAGAGAGAGAGAGAGAGAGAGAGAGAGAGAGAGAGAGAGAGAGAGAGAGAGAGAGAGGGAGGGAGACAGACAGATAGATAGACAGACAGAGACATACATAGAGACAGACAGAGAGACTTACCAGTGGTAGCAGCCAACGTAAGCAGTAGAGCTGTGAGAATCATGTTGATTGTGATGTACAGAGCAGTCTCTTGTATGCTGAAGATCTACCTCGAATCTAGATGCTTTTATACAAACTTCCCCCGACAGACGTGACTTTCCCATCTTCAATACAATATAATCACATTTTCAAGTAGCAATTCACCTTGAAATTGTACTGTATAAGCACGAGAAGACTCTTAGGTAATAAGAACGAGCCGAATTCGTCAAATTTCACGATCGATCTGTTGTTTTCCCAATCTTATTGCACCTATTTTTCTTTTTGACCATAACTCTTTGTAAATGTCGCATATATTACAGAACGAGATATATAAGTGCAAAAGGAAATTTCTATAAACAAAAATTGTAACAAAAACTTACAGATTTTAACTTTATAATTTGAAAGAGTTCCTCGTGCATATATTATACATGAATTTATCTATTTACACATATACTCACAGCTTTACCAATTTGACCACACCAAGCTCTCTCTCTCTCTCTCTCTCTCTCTCTCTCTCTCTCTCTCTCTCATAAATAATTTCATTTGACTTTATATATCTCTATCATGTATTCTGGATATGTAATTATATAATAGAGAGGAACTTATAAGTTGTGCAACTCATTTAAATTCATTTTGCCTTGTATATTACATTTTTTAACAATAAAATGTTTCAACGAGACTACCTTTTTCAAACTATGTAAGTGTAGTTATTCATTTACTGAAATGTTCGTATGGTTCTATTTTTCCGTTTCAGTTTCTTTCAGTATTTTACCTTCAACGTTAGGATTGTCCTTAAAAAAATGATTTCTGATGAGCGATTAATTTTGTTGTACGCCAAATGCTCCTTTTACGATTCAAGTGTGAACGTTTTTCCATAAAAGTGTATCCTTCGTCACTACGATTCACACATTATACCGTTTTTCCATAAAAGTGTATCCTTCGTCACTACGTTAAACACATTATACCGTTTTTCCATAAAATTGTATCCTTCGTCACTACGATACACACATTATACCGATTTTCCATAATATTGTATCCTTCGTCACTACGTTAAACACATTATACCGATTTTCCGTAATATTGTATCCTTCGTCACTACGATTCACACATTACACTGATTTTCCATAAAATTGTATCCTTCGTCACTACGATAAACACATTATACCGATTTTCCATAATATTGTATCCTTCGTCACTACGATAAACACATTATACCGATTTTCCATAATATTGTATCCTTCGTCACCACGATTCACACATTATACTGATTTTCCATAAAATTTTATCCTTCGTCACTACGATACACACATTATACCGATTTTCCATAATATTGTATCCTTCGTTACTACGATACACACATTATACCGATTTTCCTTAAAAGTGTATCCTTCGTCACTACGATACACACATATTACCGATTTTCCATAAAAGTGTATCCTTCGTCACTACGATACACACATTATACCGATTTTCCATAATATTGTATCCTTCGTCACTACGATACACACATTATACCGATTTTCCATAATATTGTATCCTTCGTCACTACGATTTACACATTATACTGATTTTCCATAAAATTTTATCCTTCGTCACTACGATACACACATATTACCGATTTTCCATAAAATTGTATCATTTGTGACTACGATACACACATTATACCGATTTAACATAAAATTGTATCCTTCGTTACTACGATTCACACATTATACCGATTTTCCATAAAAGTGTATCCTTCGTCACTACGATACACACATTATACCGATTTTCCATAAAAGTGTATCCTTCGTCACTACGATACACACATATTACCGAATTTCCATAAAAGTGTATCCTTCGTCACTACGATACACACATTATTCCGATTTTTCATAAAATGTCATCCTTCGTCACTACGATTCACACATTATACTGATTTTCCATAAAAGTGTATCCTTCGTCACTATGTTACACACATTATACCGATTTTCCATAAAACTGTATCCTTCGTTACTACGATACACATATTATACCTAATTTCCATAAAACTGCATCCTTCGTCACTACGATACACACATATTACCGATTTTCCTTAAAATTGTATCTTTCGTCACTACGATACACACATTATTCCGATTTTTCATAAAATTTCATCCTTCGTCACTACGATACACACATATTACCGATTTTCCATAAAAGTGTATCCTTCGTCACTACGATACACACTTTATACCGATTTTCCATAAAATTGTATCCTTCGTCACCACGATACACACATTATACCGATTTTCCACAAAAGTGTATCCTTCGTCACTACGATACACACATTATACCGATTTTCCATAAAATTGTATCCTTCGTCACTACGATGCACACATTGAACTGATTCAAATATTAGAAAATGAGTGTTAAAATACATGAAGAATTTTAGGTGATTTTTCTGACTTTGAGATGATGTCAGTATTGTTGTGCAAGCTCAGTGTAATTTTAGGGATTTCACAGTTGCTTTCTCTGCAAAGTAGCTTGTTAGGTTTGTAAAAGTTGTGAATGAACGATTCATTTCCAAGGAGACACTATATCACCATACCTGCTTTTGTGAACTAAACATTATTAGACAGAAAACTAGAATCGAAATGTATTTTATGAGACTTTTACTGCTTATAATAAATAGTATAATCAAGCGAAAACATCATCTTTATTATAATTTTTCTTTTAAACACAAACGAAACTGTGGTAAAAAAAACGAGCGTTGCACAGGTTTCATTAATTGACAATGTGCCCACATAATTTGCTAGTAAGTGTTTTGACGACACCTCTTCGGGGTCTAATATGAGAAAACAAAAATTATTTTCCTTCAGATTCAGAGTCACTTTTTAGTCTTTAATTTGGTAGATGAGTCAAAACAATGTGTACATTTTGCTTGTAATCTAATTTGATATATAAAGTTCTCCGGTCTAATTTTGTTCATTAGGGCAAAGTTTGTGACAAGATAAGTTTGGTAGGAAACTTGATGTGTGTAGCAAAGTTATAAGTCCAACATTGTGTTCATTTCTTCAATTTAGGAAATTCTATCATAATAAGATTTGCAAAGGAGGGTATCCAAGCATTTGCACTGACCTAGTGACACACTATAGTCAGCGCCTTCTGCTTTCAAAGCAAAAAGTGTGGAAAAGAAGGACTGTACTTCTTCCCCTTTATGCCTGTCTGACTGATTCAATAATTTTAAATATTACACTTGAGAAAAATCTCTTATCACATTAGTGCTAGGTGTTGATAGCTCTGTTTTCAATCAAGTAAAAATAATACTCCATTTGAACTAAGCGTTTACAAGCTTAAGCAAAGTACAACACTGAAATCGCCTCCACAAACCAAGTACTGGGTTTTTTTTTGGTCTTTGGAGACGATTCATCTTCTTACTTTCTCTGTTTATGAAGCAAATATTGTCACTGAATATCACGGATCCAAATCAACAATCAACATTATTGTCCAATTTAGAATTTATATTGGTCAGAAAGCCAATGGTACTGCGGCTATGGAAGTAATTGTGTAGCATAATTGTACGGTATATAGTGGTAATGAGCTTTTCGCATTTTTCCATAAGAAAAGGTACCTATAAAATGTATTAAGAATATAGTGATGATATTTCGTTGGTATCAGATGTAACAAAGCGAATTCTTTTTCCACATTCGGTATTTGTAGTGTTACGGCTCTATGGTCTAAGAAAAATGTAACAGAAAGAAAGTGAAACCAACAAATCAAGTAAAAAATCAACAAGCAATTTATTACTAGATAATTAAAATGAAAAATCAAAAAAGTCACTTACAGTAATGTGTTTTGAAATCCTAATAATCCAATAAGAATGATTGTTCTAATCACAAGTCCTAAATATAGAATGTTCCGAATTCACGGCTGTGTCCTTGAATGTTATGATGTGCTAATGGTCTCCAAAGTCCTGATGTACTAGTAATCTTGATGTGCTGATGTCAAAATGAAGTATTCCAAAATATCTGAATAAGTTCACTTAAATTCCAAAATCACCAATTAAAAATCCAAAATCCAAAAGTTTATGAGCACTGTTATAATCCAATGAATATTTAAAATAATTCCTCTCTTAGAATTTGGAATGAATTTTCACAACTGTAATAGCTCTTTACAAGACTGATGGTAATGTCAAAACTGAATAAATGTCTACCAAACATGGTATATATATAAAGATTGGTCACATGACAGAATGTTCTAGAACATGTGTCATCTTAATGGAATTTTACTTGTAAACAAAATTCAACCTTGACCTTCAAATTGAGAAAACATATTGATCAAAACAACCTAATTCAAGGACACTAGTTTAACATGTTTTTCCTGATAACATTAAGATTTAAGCAAATATTAAAGTGAAGAAACATTTATAATTTCCTAAAATATTTATAATATTATATAAACATCATACATAACACCTCCCCTCATAAAGAAAAAGAAAGATTTATGTAATAAAGCTTTCTTTTGAATATACATCTAATACTATAATAACCAAAATTTACATAAGAACATGTTTTATGATACTGGACTTAATTACATCAAGCAATATTACATTTCTAGGCACGTGAGAGTGCATCTGCAATTACATTGTCTTTTCCCCTGATGTGTTTGATGTCAATGTTATATTCTTACAATATCAAACTCCATCTCAACAATCTCCGATTTTTATCTTTCATTTTGTTGATGAAAGTAAGGGGATTGTGATCACTGTACACAATAATTGGAGAAAGAGCTGAGGTAACATACACTTCAAAATGCTGTAAAGCCAATATCAAAGCCAAACATTCCTTCTCAATTGTGGAATAATTTTTCTGGTGCTTGTTTAGTTTTTTAGAAAAATAACACACAGGGTGATCCACACCACTTTTGTCTTCCTGAATCAATACTCCACCAACCCCTACATCACTTGCATCAACAGATAATTTAAATGATTGGCTGAAATTTGGTGCAGAAAGAACTGGTGCATTCTTAAGCATGGCCTTTAACTTGTCAAAAGATTCCTGACACTTGTCAGACCAATGAAATTTGGTTTTCTTACTCAATAAACTTGTCAAAGGTTCAGCAATTTTGGAAAAATTGGAACAAAATTTCCGATAATATCCAGCCATACCTAGAAATCGCATCAGTTGCTTTTTACAAATTGGAACTTGAAATTCAGAGATAGCTTTGACCTTAGCTTCTATAGGTTTAACTTGACCTTGTCCCACAATATGTCCTAAAAATGTGACACAAGCATGGCAAAACTCACTTTTGCTCAAATTAATTGTCAGATTCGCATCGCTGAGTCGATCGAAGAATTTTCGAATGGTTTCCAAATGATCTTCCCAGGTGTTGTTGTAGATAATGACGTCATCGATACAAGCGTCACAATTATCAAGACCAAATGTTATCATGTTCATCAGACGTTGAAACGTTGCAGGCGAATTTTTCATTCCAAACGGCATAACTTTATATTGATAAAGTCCATCTGGAGTTACAAATGCTGAAATTTCTTTTGCCCTTTCCGTCAGTGGAATTTGCCAGAATCCTTTTAAAAGGTCAAACTTGGTGACATATTTAGCATTTCCAATTTTATCAATGCTATCGTCCATTCTTGGGATTGGAAATGAATCAGTTTTGGTGACACTGTTGACTTTTCTATAGTCAGTACACATACGGAATGTATTATCTGGCTTGGGAACAAGAATACATGGTGAACTCCAGTTACTTTTACTTGGTTCTATGAAATCATTCTCCAGTAAATACTGAATTTCTTTCTTCAGATAGTTCTGTTTGAGAGGATTCATCCTATAAGGATGCTGTTTCACAGGCGCAGAATCTACAATGTCAACGTCATGATAAATTTTACTTGTTCGTGTTGGAACATCAGGAAACAAGTGCTCATAGTCATGTAATAGCTGTTTTAGTTCATTTCTTTCCTGTTGTTGTAGATGTGAAAGTTTCTGGTCTAGGTTGTTCAATATTTCTGAATTCCGAAGATTGGTTATACCAGAGTCACTATAGTCTGATCGTACTCCATCGTTGATATCTTCACTGTGTGGGACAGGTACAACTAAATTAACTAAATAATTAGCTGAGCTATCTCTGTCAAAATATTCCTTTAACATATTTATATGACAAAGTTGTTTCTGTTTCCGTCTCCCAGGAGTGTTAATGATATAATTTAAGTCATTTACTTTCTTTGCAACGGTATAAGGACCATAAAATTTAGCCTGAAGAGGATTTTGAGGTATGGGAAAGAGAGCCAGAACTTTGTCACCAGGTTTAAAACTCCTTTCCTGTGAATTTCTGTCATACCTTAATTTCATTTTTGACTGGGTAGTGTGAAGATTAGTTCTTGCTACTTCACAGGCCTTTGACAACTTGTATTTGAAATCAGAGACATAATCAAGAAGATTAATCTTTGAATCTTCATTTGAAAGAAGTTTCTCTTTCAATAATTTCAGTGGTCCACGGACAGTATGACCAAAAACTAGTTCAAAGGGACTAAAACCCAACGACTCTTGAACTGATTCCCTAACAGCAAACAACAACAAATGAACACCCTCACCCCAATCCTTTTCTGTATCAAAGCAATATGATCGAATCATATTCTTCAAAGTTTGATGAAATCTTTCCAAAGCACCTTGACTTTCAGGGTGATAGGCAGAAGATTTAAACTGTTGAATGCCTAATTCATGCATAACTTGTTGGAAAATTCCAGACATAAAATTTGACCCTTGATCTGACTGGACAGATTTGGGAAGGCCAACAAGTGTAAAAAACTTCACCAAAGCTTTCACAATAGTTTTAGTTTTTATATTTCTCAGAGGAATTGCTTCTGGAAATCTTGTAGATGTACACATGATGGTCAACAAGTATTGGTTGCCTGACTTGGTTTTAGGTAAAGGACCAACACAGTCTACTATTATTCTACTAAATGGTTCATCAAATGCAGGAATAGGTTGCAGATGAGCCTTAGGTATCTTCTGATTGGGTTTTCCTACCATTTGACAAGTGTGACAAGATCTGCAGTATTTAGAAACATCCCTTTTGAGTTTCGGCCAATAAAAATGATTCAAGATCTTGTGATAAGTCTTACGGACTCCTAAATGACCAGCCAAAGGAGTTTCATGGGCTAAATTAAGAATTTCCTGTCTATATGACTTAGGAACAACAATTTGATAGCTCACTGACCACTCGTCACCAGCGGGTAGATCAGGTGGTCTCCATTTCCTCATAAGGACCCCATTTTTCACAAAGTAACACACTGGAACTTGTGTGGCTTCAGTTTCACTAATAGCCCTCTGAAACAAACAAGATATCTCGGGATCTTGCTCCTGTTCAAGGACAAGGGATTGTCGTTTGTCATCCTGATTAGAACAAAGAGAATGAGTTGCCAAAAGAGGATCACTGTGATCAATACCATTTGATTGATCAATACCTGAGGATAAAGTGACCTCATCAAAAGACTGACCAATACATGTGTCAGCTAAAGGAATAATATCCTGATCAACATCACTCTCAAGAACTCTTTTTGCCATAGCTCTAGTAACTGCACAAGCAGGGTACAAATCAGGGATTTCAGTTTCGACAGGATCAACTTTCTGATCCAAACAAGGCTTGTCAGTTACAAGTGGATTAACCACAACCTTATCTCCAGCTAGGTCATTGCCTAGTAATAAATGAACACCCTCTATGGGTAAAGAAGTCACTGCCTCAACAGTCACAGGTCCAGAAACTAAGTCTGATGCCAAATTTACACAATGAAGAGGAACATTTACAAAGCCGCACTCTACTCCCTGAACAAGAACACTTTCACTTGAAGAAGACTCCTCAGACAAAGGCAAAGTACCTGACAATAAAAGACTCTGAGAAGCTCCAGTGTCCCTTAATATTTTAATTGGGATAGGTTTGGCAGAATCACCAATAAGTGATATAGAACCTTCTGACATGAATGGTTCATAAGCCTCCAAAATAGAATCAGACTGGGGTTTGTTTGACCCAACAAATGTATCGCTTTCAATACAAGACCGTGACCTTGACCTCGTAGAAATAAGAGCATTTGGAAAAGCTCTGTCTTTTCTCTGTTGCTTATTTTTCAACTTGAAGCAATCAGAAATAACGTGCCCTTTCTTTTTACAATAAGTGCACGTAGGAAGAGATAAGGATTTCTGATCAGTCTTATCAGATGTTTGATTCCTAACAGTTGTACTGTTGTGAAATTTGGAAGTACTCGAATGAGATTGAAATGGTTTTTTTACCAGAAAACTGCTGAGAGGACGATTTATTACCAAATGAAATTTTGTGAGTCAAGGAATAATCATCAGCCATACGAGCAGCATTTTCCAAAGGTTCCACATTCTGCTCGTCAAGATAGGTTTTAACATCACTATGGATGCACCTCTTGAACTCTTCAATTAATACGAGCTGTCGGAGGTTATCATAAGCTTGATCAACTTTCTTGGCTGAGCACCACCTATCAAATAGTTGTTCTTTATCCCTTGCAAATTCGACATGAGTTTGTCCAGTTTCTTTTCTACAATTCCTAAACCTTTGTCGATATGCCTCTGGTACCAACTCATAAGCTTTCAAGATGTACTCCTTAACCAGATCATAATCAGTGCTTTGTTGTACTGACAGTGAAGTGTAGACTTCACGAGCTTTGCCAATAAGTACACTTTGTAATAACAAAGTCCAATGCTCTCTGGGCCATTTCAAGTTTTCAGCTATTTTCTCGAAATGAAGAAAGTATTTATCTACTTCTTTTTCCTGAAAAGGGGGTACTAACCTAATATATCTAGTAACATCAAAACCTGGACTTGTGTTTAAAGGAGTGGAGTGTGTTCTGTTTGCCAGTTCTAATTCTCTTAACTTAAATTGCATTTCCCTTTCTTCTCTTTGCATCTGCATCTGCATTTGTATTTGTCTATCTTCTTTCTCTCTCTCTCTCTCCATCTGCCTCTCTTCTTTTTGCATTTGTATCTGCCTCTCTTCTTTCTCTCTCTCCATCTGTATCTGCCTCTCTTCTTTCTCTCTCTCTCTCTCTCTGAATCTGAAGCTTTGCCAATTCTAAATCCATCTGGTTCTTTAACTCTAATTCCCTTAATTTCCTGTCAGAACCAGATACAGGCTTTCTCTTCAAACTTAAAGCACTATTTTCAAAAATTCCCTTTCCTACTAAATACTGAATCAAAATAATCTTTATCTCCTGTTTTGTCAATGATACTTTTGCCTCAGATAGACTGTATTTTCTGGCAAGGTCGAGCAACTCATCCTTTCTCATGCACTCTAACCCCTCCTGGGTAGGTTTTGAAATGAAATTCTGAACATTAGATGCCATTGTAAATGCTTGTTAGTTTCACACAAAACAAATTTCTCTATTAAAAATCTTTGCCAAAGACAAAAAAATTCAGAGACAAAATCAATATGAATTTCAAAGATAAATTTAATATATCTAATATGCTTTAAAGAAATTCAATCCCGGAACGGCCCCCAATTTCTGTTACGACTCTATGGTCTAAGAAAAATGTAACAGAAAGAAAGTGAAACCAACAAATCAAGTAAAAAATCAACAAGCAATTTATTACTAGATAATTAAAATGAAAAATCAAAAAAGTCACTTACAGTAATGTGTTTTGAAATCCTAATAATCCAATAAGAATGATTGTTCTAATCACAAGTCCTAAATATAGAATGTTCCGAATTCACGGCTGTGTCCTTGAATGTTATGATGTGCTAATGGTCTCCAAAGTCCTGATGTACTAGTAATCTTGATGTGCTGATGTCAAAATGAAGTATTCCAAAATATCTGAATAAGTTCACTTAAATTCCAAAATCATCAATTAAAAATCCAAAATCCAAAAGTTTATGAGCACTGTTATAATCCAATGAATATTTAAAATAATTCCTCTCTTAGAATTTGGAATGAATTTTCACAACTGTAATAGCTCTTTACAAGACTGATGGTAATGTCAAAACTGAAAAAATGTCTACCAAACATGGTATATATATAAAGATTGGTCACATGACAGAATGTTCTAGAACATGTGTCATCTTAATGGAATTTTACTTGTAAACAAAATTCAACCTTGACCTTCAAATTGAGAAAACATATTGATCAAAACAACCTAATTCAAGGACACTAGTTTAACATGTTTTTCCTGATAACATTAAGATTTAAGCAAATATTAAAGTGAAGAAACATTTATAATTTCCTAAAATATTTATAATATTATATAAACATCATACATAACACCTCCCCTCATAAAGAAAAAGAAAGATTTATGTAATAAAGCTTTCTTTTGAATATACATCTAATACTATAATAACCAAAATTTACATAAGAACATGTTTTATGATACTGGACTTAATTACATCAAGCAATATTACATTTCTAGGCACGTGAGAGTGCATCTGCAATTACATTGTCTTTTCCCCTGATGTGTTTGATGTCAATGTTATATTCTTGCAATATCAAACTCCATCTCAACAATCTCCGATTTTTATCTTTCATTTTGTTGATGAAAGTAAGGGGATTGTGATCACTGTACACAATAATTGGAGAAAGAGCTGAGGTAACATACACTTCAAAATGCTGTAAAGCCAATATCAAAGCCAAACATTCCTTCTCAATTGTGGAATAATTTTTCTGGTGCTTGTTTAGTTTTTTAGAAAAATAACACACAGGGTGATCCACACCACTTTTGTCTTCCTGAATCAATACTCCACCAACCCCTACATCACTTGCATCAACAGATAATTTAAATGATTGGCTGAAATTTGGTGCAGAAAGAACTGGTGCATTCTTAAGCATGGCCTTTAACTTGTCAAAAGATTCCTGACACTTGTCAGACCAATGAAATTTGGTTTTCTTACTCAATAAACTTGTCAAAGGTTCAGCAATTTTGGAAAAATTGGAACAAAATTTCCGATAATATCCAGCCATACCTAGAAATCGCATCAGTTGCTTTTTACAAATTGGAACTTGAAATTCAGAGATAGCTTTGACCTTAGCTTCTATAGGTTTAACTTGACCTTGTCCCACAATATGTCCTAAAAATGTGACACAAGCATGGCAAAACTCACTTTTGCTCAAATTAATTGTCAGATTCGCATCGCTGAGTCGATCGAAGAATTTTCGAATGGTTTCCAAATGATCTTCCCAGGTGTTGTTGTAGATAATGACGTCATCGATATAAGCGTCACAATTATCAAGACCAAATGTTATCATGTTCATCAGACGTTGAAACGTTGCAGGCGAATTTTTCATTCCAAACGGCATAACTTTATATTGATAAAGTCCATCTGGAGTTACAAATGCTGAAATTTCTTTTGCCCTTTCCGTCAGTGGAATTTGCCAGAATCCTTTTAAAAGGTCAAACTTGGTGACATATTTAGTATTTCCAATTTTATCAATGCTATCGTCCATTCTTGGGATTGGAAATGAATCAGTTTTGGTGACACTGTTGACTTTTCTATAGTCAGTACACATACGGAATGTATTATCTGGCTTGGGAACAAGAATACATGGTGAACTCCAGTTACTTTTACTTGGTTCTATGAAATCATTCTCCAGTAAATACTGAATTTCTTTCTTCAGATAGTTCTGTTTGAGAGGATTCATCCTATAAAGATGCTGTTTCACAGGCGCAGAATCTACAATGTCAACGTCATGATAAATTTTACTTGTACGTGTTGGAACATCAGGAAACAAGTGCTCATAGTCATGTAATAGCTGTTTTAGTTCATTTCTTTCCTGTTGTTGTAGATGTGAAAGTTTCTGGTCTAGTTTGTTCAATGTTTCTGAATTCCGAAGATTGGTTATACCAGAGTCACTATAGTCTGATCGTACTCCATCGTTGATATCTTCACTGTGTGGGACAGGTACAACTAAATTAACTAAATAATTAGCTGAGCTATCTCTGTCAAAATATTCCTTTAACATATTTATATGACAAAGTTGTTTCTGTTTCCGTCTCCCAGGAGTGTTAATGATATAATTTAAGTCATTTACTTTCTTTGCAACGGTATAAGGACCATAAAATTTAGCCTGAAGAGGATTTTGAGGTATGGGAAAGAGAGCCAGAACTTTGTCACCAGGTTTAAAACTCCTTTCCTGTGAATTTCTGTCATACCTTAATTTCATTTTTGACTGGGTAGTGTGAAGATTAGTTCTTGCTACTTCACAGGCCTTTGACAACTTGTATTTGAAATCAGAGACATAATCAAGAAGATTAATCTTTGAATCTTCATTTGAAAGAAGTTTCTCTTTCAATAATTTCAGTGGTCCACGGACAGTATGACCAAAAACTAGTTCAAAGGGACTAAAACCCAACGACTCTTGAACTGATTCCCTAACAGCAAACAACAACAAATGAACACCCTCACCCCAATCCTTTTCTGTATCAAAGCAATATGATCGAATCATATTCTTCAAAGTTTGATGAAATCTTTCCAAAGCACCTTGACTTTCAGGGTGATAGGCAGAAGATTTAAACTGTTGAATGCCTAATTCATGCATAACTTGTTGGAAAATTCCAGACATAAAATTTGACCCTTGATCTGACTGGACAGATTTGGGAAGGCCAACAAGTGTAAAAAAACTTCACCAAAGCTTTCACAATAGTTTTAGTTTTTATATTTCTCAGAGGAATTGCTTCTGGAAATCTTGTAGATGTACACATGATGGTCAACAAGTATTGGTTGCCTGACTTGGTTTTAGGTAAAGGACCAACACAGTCTACTATTATTCTACTAAATGGTTCATCAAATGCAGGAATAGGTTGCAGATGAGCCTTAGGTATCTTCTGATTGGGTTTTCCTACCATTTGACAAGTGTGACAAGATCTGCAGTATTTAGAAACATCCCTTTTGAGTTTCGGCCAATAAAAATGATTCAAGATCTTGTGATAAGTCTTACGGACTCCTAAATGACCAGCCAAAGGAGTTTCATGGGCTAAATTAAGAATTTCCTGTCTATATGACTTAGGAACAACAATTTGATAGCTCACTGACCACTCGTCACCAGCGGGTAGATCAGGTGGTCTCCATTTCCTCATAAGGACCCCATTTTTCACAAAGTAACACACTGGAACTTGTGTGGCTTCAGTTTCACTAATAGCCCTCTGAAACAAACAAGATATCTCGGGATCTTGCTCCTGTTCAAGGACAAGGGATTGTCGTTTGTCATCCTGATTAGAACAAAGAGAATGAGTTGCCAAAAGAGGATCACTGTGATCAATACCATTTGATTGATCAATACCTGAGGATAAAGTGACCTCATCAAAAGACTGACCAATACATGTGTCAGCTAAAGGAATAATATCCTGATCAACATCACTCTCAAGAACTCTTTTTGCCATAGCTCTAGTAACTGCACAAGCAGGGTACAAATCAGGGATTTCAGTTTCGACAGGATCAACTTTCTGATCCAAACAAGGCTTGTCAGTTACAAGTGGATTAACCACAACCTTATCTCCAGCTAGGTCATTGCCTAGTAATAAATGAACACCCTCTATGGGTAAAGAAGTCACTGCCCCAACAGTCACAGGTCCAGAAACTAAGTCTGATGCCAAATTTACACAATGAAGAGGAACATTTACAAAGCCGCACTCTACTCCCTGAACAAGAACACTTTCACTTGAAGAAGACTCCTCAGACAAAGGCAAAGTACCTGACAATAAAAGACTCTGAGAAGCTCCAGTGTCCCTTAATATTTTAATTGGGATAGGTTTGGCAGAATCACCAATAAGTGATATAGAACCTTCTGACATGAATGGTTCATAAGCCTCCAAAATAGAATCAGACTGGGGTTTGTTTGACCCAACAAATGTATCGCTTTCAATACAAGACCGTGACCTTGACCTCGTAGAAATAAGAGCATTTGGAAAAGCTCTGTCTTTTCTCTGTTGCTTATTTTTCAACTTGAAGCAATCAGAAATAACGTGCCCTTTCTTTTTACAATAAGTGCACGTAGGAAGAGATAAGGATTTCTGATCAGTCTTATCAGATGTTTGATTCCTAACAGTTGTACTGTTGTGAAATTTGGAAGTACTCGAATGAGATTGAAATGGTTTTTTTACCAGAAAACTGCTGAGAGGACGATTTATTACCAAATGAAATTTTGTGAGTCAAGGAATAATCATCAGCCATACGAGCAGCATTTTCCAAAGGTTCCACATTCTGCTCGTCAAGATAGGTTTTAACATCACTATGGATGCACCTCTTGAACTCTTCAATTAATACGAGCTGTCGGAGGTTATCATAAGCTTGATCAACTTTCTTGGCTGAGCACCACCTATCAAATAGTTGTTCTTTATCCCTTGCAAATTCGACATGAGTGTGTCCAGTTTCTTTTCTACAATTCCTAAACCTTTGTCGATATGCCTCTGGTACCAACTCATAAGCTTTCAAGATGTACTCCTTAACCAGATCATAATCAGTGCTTTGTTGTACTGACAGTGAAGTGTAGACTTCACGAGCTTTGCCAATAAGTACACTTTGTAATAACAAAGTCCAATGCTCTCTGGGCCATTTCAAGTTTTCAGCTATTTTCTCGAAATGAAGAAAGTATTTATCTACTTCTTTTTCCTGAAAAGGGGGTACTAACCTAATATATCTAGTAACATCAAAACCTGGACTTGTGTTTAAAGGAGTGGAGTGTGTTCTGTTTGCCAGTTCTAATTCTCTTAACTTAAATTGCATTTCCCTTTCTTCTCTTTGCATCTGCATCTGCATTTGTATTTGTCTATCTTCTTTCTCTCTCTCTCTCTCTCCATCTGCCTCTCTTCTTTTTGCATTTGTATCTGCCTCTCTTCTTTCTCTCTCTCCATCTGTATCTGCCTCTCTTCTTTCTCTCTCTCTCTCTCTCTGAATCTGAAGCTTTGCCAATTCTAAATCCATCTGGTTCTTTAACTCTAATTCCCTTAATTTCCTGTCAGAACCAGATACAGGCTTTCTCTTCAAACTTAAAGCACTATTTTCAAAAATTCCCTTTCCTACTAAATACTGAATCAAAATAATCTTTATCTCCTGTTTTGTCAATGATACTTTTGCCTCAGATAGACTGTATTTTCTGGCAAGCTCGAGCAACTTATCCTTTCTCATGCACTCTAACCCCTCCTGGGTAGGTTTTGAAATGAAATTCTGAACATTAGATGCCATTGTAAATGCTTGTTAGTTTCACACAAAACAAATTTCTCTATTAAAAATCTTTGCCAAAGACAAAAAAAATTCAGAGACAAAATCAATATGAATTTCAAAGATAAATTTAATATATCTAATATGCTTTAAAGAAATTCAATCCCGGAACGGCCCCCAATTTCTGTTACGACTCTATGGTCTAAGAAAAATGTAACAGAAAGAAAGTGAAACCAACAAATCAAGTAAAAAATCAACAAGCAATTTATTACTAGATAATTAAAATGAAAAATCAAAAAAGTCACTAACAGTAATGTGTTTTGAAATCCTAATAATCCAATAAGAATGATTGTTCTAATCACAAGTCCTAAATATAGAATGTTCCGAATTCACGGCTGTGTCCTTGAATGTTATGATGTGCTAATGGTCTCCAAAGTCCTGATGTACTAGTAATCTTGATGTGCTGATGTCAAAATGAAGTATTCCAAAATATCTGAATAAGTTCACTTAAATTCCAAAATCATCAATTAAAAATCCAAAATCCAAAAGTTTATGAGCACTGTTATAATCCAATGAATATTTAAAATAATTCCTCTCTTAGAATTTGGAATGAATTTTCACAACTGTAATAGCTCTTTACAAGACTGATGGTAATGTCAAAACTGAAAAATTGTCTACCAAACATGGTATATATATATAAAGATTGGTCACATGACAGAATGTTCTAGAACATGTGTCATCTTAATGGAATTTTACTTGTAAACAAAATTCAACCTTGACCTTCAAATTGAGAAAACATATTGATCAAAACAACCTAATTCAAGGACACTAGTTTAACATGTTTTTCCTGATAACATTAAGATTTAAGCAAATATTAAAGTGAAGAAACATTTATAATTTCCTAAAATATTTATAATATTATATAAACATCATACATAACACCTCCCCTCATAAAGAAAAAGAAAGATTTATGTAATAAAGCTTTCTTTTGAATATACATCTAATACTATAATAACCAAAATTTACATAAGAACATGTTTTATGATACTGGACTTAATTACATCAAGCAATATTACATTTCTAGGCACGTGAGAGTGCATCTGCAATTACATTGTCTTTTCCCCTGATGTGTTTGATGTCAATGTTATATTCTTACAATATCAAACTCCATCTCAACAATCTCCGATTTTTATCTTTCATTTTGTTGATGAAAGTAAGGGGATTGTGATCACTGTACACAATAATTGGAGAAAGAGCTGAGGTAACATACACTTCAAAATGCTGTAAAGCCAATATCAAAGCCAAACATTCCTTCTCAATTGTGGAATAATTTTTCTGGTGCTTGTTTAGTTTTTTAGAAAAATAACACACAGGGTGATCCACACCACTTTTGTCTTCCTGAATCAATACTCCACCAACCCCTACATCACTTGCATCAACAGATAATTTAAATGATTGGCTGAAATTTGGTGCAGAAAGAACTGGTGCATTCTTAAGCATGGCCTTTAACTTGTCAAAAGATTCCTGACACTTGTCAGACCAATGAAATTTGGTTTTCTTACTCAATAAACTTGTCAAAGGTTCAGCAATTTTGGAAAAATTGGAACAAAATTTCCGATAATATCCAGCCATACCTAGAAATCGCATCAGTTGCTTTTTACAAATTGGAACTTGAAATTCAGAGATAGCTTTGACCTTAGCTTCTATAGGTTTAACTTGACCTTGTCCCACAATATGTCCTAAAAATGTGACACAAGCATGGCAAAACTCACTTTTGCTCAAATTAATTGTCAGATTCGCATCGCTGAGTCGATCGAAGAATTTTCGAATGGTTTCCAAATGATCTTCCCAGGTGTTGTTGTAGATAATGACGTCATCGATATAAGCGTCACAATTATCAAGACCAAATGTTATCATGTTCATCAGACGTTGAAACGTTGCAGGCGAATTTTTCATTCCAAACGGCATAACTTTATATTGATAAAGTCCATCTGGAGTTACAAATGCTGAAATTTCTTTTGCCCTTTCCGTCAGTGGAATTTGCCAGAATCCTTTTAAAAGGTCAAACTTGGTGACATATTTAGCATTTCCAATTTTATCAATGCTATCGTCCATTCTTGGGATTGGAAATGAATCAGTTTTGGTGACACTGTTGACTTTTCTATAGTCAGTACACATACGGAATGTATTATCTGGCTTGGGAACAAGAATACATGGTGAACTCCAGTTACTTTTACTTGGTTCTATGAAATCATTCTCCAGTAAATACTGAATTTCTTTCTTCAGATAGTTCTGTTTGAGAGGATTCATCCTATAAAGATGCTGTTTCACAGGCGCAGAATCTACAATGTCAACGTCATGATAAATTTTACTTGTTCGTGTTGGAACATCAGGAAACAAGTGCTCATAGTCATGTAATAGCTGTTTTAGTTCATTTCTTTCCTGTTGTTGTAGATGTGAAAGTTTCTGGTCTAGGTTGTTCAATATTTCTGAATTCCGAAGATTGGTTATACCAGAGTCACTATAGTCTGATCGTACTCCATCGTTGATATCTTCACTGTGTGGGACAGGTACAACTAAATTAACTAAATAATTAGCTGAGCTATCTCTGTCAAAATATTCCTTTAACATATTTATATGACAAAGTTGTTTCTGTTTCCGTCTCCCAGGAGTGTTAATGATATAATTTAAGTCATTTACTTTCTTTGCAACGGTATAAGGACCATACAATTTAGCCTGAAGAGGATTTTGAGGTATGGGAAAGAGAGCCAGAACTTTGTCACCAGGTTTAAAACTCCTTTCCTGTGAATTTCTGTCATACCTTAATTTCATTTTTGACTGGGTAGTGTGAAGATTAGTTCTTGCTACTTCACAGGCCTTTGACAACTTGTATTTGAAATCAGAGACATAATCAAGAAGATTAATCTTTGAATCTTCATTTGAAAGAAGTTTCTCTTTCAATAATTTCAGTGGTCCACGGACAGTATGACCAAAAACTAGTTCAAAGGGACTAAAACCCAACGACTCTTGAACTGATTCCCTAACAGCAAACAACAACAAATGAACACCCTCACCCCAATCCTTTTCTGTATCAAAGCAATATGATCGAATCATATTCTTCAAAGTTTGATGAAATCTTTCCAAAGCACCTTGACTTTCAGGGTGATAGGCAGAAGATTTAAACTGTTGAATGCCTAATTCATGCATAACTTGTTGGAAAATTCCAGACATAAAATTTGACCCTTGATCTGACTGGACAGATTTGGGAAGGCCAACAAGTGTAAAAAAACTTCACCAAAGCTTTCACAATAGTTTTAGTTTTTATATTTCTCAGAGGAATTGCTTCTGGAAATCTTGTAGATGTACACATGATGGTCAACAAGTATTGGTTGCCTGACTTGGTTTTAGGTAAAGGACCAACACAGTCTACTATTATTCTACTAAATGGTTCATCAAATGCAGGAATAGGTTGCAGATGAGCCTTAGGTATCTTCTGATTGGGTTGTCCTACCATTTGACAAGTGTGACAAGATCTGCAGTATTTAGAAACATCACTTTTGAGTTTCGGCCAATAAAAATGATTCAAGATCTTGTGATAAGTCTTACGGACTCCTAAATGACCAGCCAAAGGAGTTTCATGGGCTAAATTAAGAATTTCCTGTCTATATGACTTAGGAACAACAATTTGATAGCTCACTGACCACTCGTCACCAGCGGGTAGATCAGGTGGTCTCCATTTCCTCATAAGGACCCCATTTTTCACAAAGTAACACACTGGAACTTGTGTGGCTTCAGTTTCACTAATAGCCCTCTGAAACAAACAAGATATCTCGGGATCTTGCTCCTGTTCAAGGACAAGGGATTGTCGTTTGTCATCCTGATTAGAACAAAGAGAATGAGTTGCCAAAAGAGGATCACTGTGATCAATACCATTTGATTGATCAATACCTGAGGATAAAGTGACCTCATCAAAAGACTGACCAATACATGTGTCAGCTAAAGGAATAATATCCTGATCAACATCACTCTCAAGAACTCTTTTTGCCATAGCTCTAGTAACTGCACAAGCAGGGTACAAATCAGGGATTTCAGTTTCGACAGGATCAACTTTCTGATCCAAACAAGGCTTGTCAGTTACAAGTGGATTAACCACAACCTTATCTCCAGCTAGGTCATTGCCTAGTAATAAATGAACACCCTCTATGGGTAAAGAAGTCACTGCCCCAACAGTCACAGGTCCAGAAACTAAGTCTGATGCCAAATTTACACAATGAAGAGGAACATTTACAAAGCCGCACTCTACTCCCTGAACAAGAACACTTTCACTTGAAGAAGACTCCTCAGACAAAGGCAAAGTACCTGACAATAAAAGACTCTGAGAAGCTCCAGTGTCCCTTAATATTTTAATTGGGATAGGTTTGGCAGAATCACCAATAAGTGATATAGAACCTTCTGACATGAATGGTTCATAAGCCTCCAAAATAGAATCAGACTGGGGTTTGTTTGACCCAACAAATGTATCGCTTTCAATACAAGACCGTGACCTTGACCTCGTAGAAATAAGAGCATTTGGAAAAGCTCTGTCTTTTCTCTGTTGCTTATTTTTCAACTTGAAGCAATCAGAAATAACGTGCCCTTTCTTTTTACAATAAGTGCACGTAGGAAGAGATAAGGATTTCTGATCAGTCTTATCAGATGTTTGATTCCTAACAGTTGTACTGTTGTGAAATTTGGAAGTACTCGAATGAGATTGAAATGGTTTTTTACCAGAAAACTGCTGAGAGGACGATTTATTACCAAATGAAATTTTGTGAGTCAAGGAATAATCATCAGCCATACGAGCAGCATTTTCCAAAGGTTCCACATTCTGCTCGTCAAGATCGGTTTTAACATCACTATGGATGCACCTCTTGAACTCTTCAATTAATACGAGCTGTCGGAGGTTATCATAAGCTTGATCAACTTTCTTGGCTGAGCACCACCTATCAAATAGTTGTTCTTTATCCCTTGCAAATTCGACATGAGTTTGTCCAGTTTCTTTTCTACAATTCCTAAACCTTTGTCGATATGCCTCTGGTACCAACTCATAAGCTTTCAAGATGTACTCCTTAACCAGATCATAATCAGTGCTTTGTTGTACTGACAGTGAAGTGTAGACTTCACGAGCTTTGCCAATAAGTACACTTTGTAATAACAAAGTCCAATGCTCTCTGGGCCATTTCAAGTTTTCAGCTATTTTCTCGAAATGAAGAAAGTATTTATCTACTTCTTTTTCCTGAAAAGGGGGGTACTAACCTAATATATCTAGTAACATCAAAACCTGGACTTGTGTTTAAAGGAGTGGAGTGTGTTCTGTTTGCCAGTTCTAATTCTCTTAACTTAAATTGCATTTCCCTTTCTTCTCTTTGCATCTGCATCTGCATTTGTATTTGTCTATCTTCTTTCTCTCTCTCTCTCTCCATCTGCCTCTCTTCTTTTTGCATTTGTATCTGCCTCTCTTCTTTCTCTCTCTCCATCTGTATCTGCCTCTCTTCTTTCTCTCTCTCTCTCTCTCTGAATCTGAAGCTTTGCCAATTCTAAATCCATCTGGTTCTTTAACTCTAATTCCCTTAATTTCCTGTCAGAACCAGATACAGGCTTTCTCTTCAAACTTAAAGCACTATTTTCAAAAATTCCCTTTCCTACTAAATACTGAATCAAAATAATCTTTATCTCCTGTTTTGTCAATGATACTTTTGCCTCAGATAGACTGTATTTTCTGGCAAGCTCGAGCAACTCATCCTTTCTCATGCACTCTAACCTCTCCTGGGTAGGTTTTGAAATGAAATTCTGAACATTAGATGCCATTGTAAATGCTTGTTGGTTTCACACAAAACAAATTTCTCTATTAAAAATCTTTGCCAAAGACAAAAAAATTCAGAGACAAAATCAATATGAATTTCAAAGATAAATTTAATATATCTAATATGCTTTAAAGAAATTCAATCCCGGAACGGCCCCCAATTTCTGTTACGACTCTATGGTCTAAGAAAAATGTAACAGAAAGAAAGTGAAACCAACAAATCAAGTAAAAAATCAACAAGCAATTTATTACTAGATAATTAAAATGAAAAATCAAAAAAGTCACTTACAGTAATGTGTTTTGAAATCCTAATAATCCAATAAGAATGATTGTTCTAATCACAAGTCCTAAATATAGAATGTTCCGAATTCACGGCTGTGTCCTTGAATGTTATGATGTGCTAATGGTCTCCAAAGTCCTGATGTACTAGTAATCTTGATGTACTAGTAATCTTGATGTGCTGATGTCAAAATGAAGTATTCCAAAATCTCTGAATAAGTTCACTTAAATTCCAAAATCATCAATTAAAAATCCAAAATCCAAAAGTTTATGAGCACTGTTATAATCCAATGAATATTTAAAATAATTCCTCTCTTAGAATTTGGAATGAATTTTCACAACTGTAATAGCTCTTTACAGGACTGATGGTAATGTCAAAACTGAAAAATTGTCTACCAAACATGGTATATATATATAAAGATTGGTCACATGACAGAATGTTCTAGAACATGTGTCATCTTAATGGAATTTTACTTGTAAACAAAATTCAACCTTGACCTTCAAATTGAGAAAACATATTGATCAAAACAACCTAATTCAAGGACACTAGTTTAACATGTTTTTCCTGATAACATTAAGATTTAAGCAAATATTAAAGTGAAGAAACATTTATAATTTCCTAAAATATTTATAATATTATATAAACATCATACATAACACCTCCCCTCATAAAGAAAAAGAAAGATTTATGTAATAAAGCTTTCTTTTGAATATACATCTAATACTATAATAACCAAAATTTACATAAGAACATGTTTTATGATACTGGACTTAATTACATCAAGCAATATTACATTTCTAGGCACGTGAGAGTGCATCTGCAATTACATTGTCTTTTCCCCTGATGTGTTTGATGTCAATGTTATATTCTTACAATATCAAACTCCATCTCAACAATCTCCGATTTTTATCTTTCATTTTGTTGATGAAAGTAAGGGGATTGTGATCACTGTACACAATAATTGGAGAAAGAGCTGAGGTAACATACACTTCAAAATGCTGTAAAGCCAATATCAAAGCCAAACATTCCTTCTCAATTGTGGAATAATTTTTCTGGTGCTTGTTTAGCTTTTTAGAAAAATAACACACAGGGTGATCCACACCACTTTTGTCTTCCTGAATCAATACTCCACCAACCCCTACATCACTTGCATCAACAGATAATTTAAATGATTGGCTGAAATTTGGTGCAGAAAGAACTGGTGCATTCTTAAGCATGGCCTTTAACTTGTCAAAAGATTCCTGACACTTGTCAGACCAATGAAATTTGGTTTTCTTACTCAATAAACTTGTCAAAGGTTCAGCAATTTTGGAAAAATTGGAACAAAATTTCCGATAATATCCAGCCATACCTAGAAATCGCATCAGTTGCTTTTTACAAATTGGAACTTGAAATTCAGAGATAGCTTTGGCCTTAGCTTCTATAGGTTTAACTTGACCTTGTCCCACAATATGTCCTAAAAATGTGACACAAGCATGGCAAAACTCACTTTTGCTCAAATTAATTGTCAGATTCGCATCGCTGAGTCGATCGAAGAATTTTCGAATGGTTTCCAAATGATCTTCCCAGGTGTTGTTGTAGATAATGACGTCATCGATATAAGCGTCACAATTATCAAGACCAAATGTTATCATGTTCATCAGACGTTGAAACGTTGCAGGCGAATTTTTCATTCCAAACGACATAACTTTATATTGATAAAGTCCATCTGGAGTTACAAATGCTGAAATTTCTTTTGCCCTTTCCGTCAGTGGAATTTGCCAGAATCCTTTTAAAAGGTCAAACTTGGTGACATATTTAGCATTTCCAATTTTATCAATGCTATCGTCCATTCTTGGGATTGGAAATGAATCGGTTTTGGTGACACTGTTGACTTTTCTATAGTCAGTACACATACGGAATGTATTATCTGGCTTGGGAACAAGAATACATGGTGAACTCCAGTTACTTTTACTTGGTTCTATGAAATCATTCTCCAGTAAATACTGAATTTCTTTCTTCAGATAGTTCTGTTTGAGAGAATTCATCCTATAAGGATGCTGTTTCACAGGCGCAGAATCTACAATGTCAACGTCATGATAAATTTTACTTGTTCGTGTTGGAACATCAGGAAACAAGTGCTCATAGTCATGTAATAGCTGTTTTAGTTCATTTCTTTCCTGTTGTTGTAGATGTGAAAGTTTCTGGTCTAGGTTGTTCAATATTTCTGAATTCCGAAGATTGGTTATACCAGAGTCACTATAGTCTGATCGTACTCCATCGTTGATATCTTCACTGTGTGGGACAGGTACAACTAAATTAACTAAATAATTAGCTGAGCTATCTCTGTCAAAATATTCCTTTAACATATTTATATGACAAAGTTGTTTCTGTTTCCGTCTCCCAGGAGTGTTAATGATATAATTTAAGTCATTTACTTTCTTTGCAACGGTATAAGGACCATAAAATTTAGCCTGAAGAGGATTTTGAGGTATGGGAAAGAGAGCCAGAACTTTGTCACCAGGTTTAAAACTCCTTTCCTGTGAATTTCTGTCATACCTTAATTTCATTTTTGACTGGGTATTGTGAAGATTAGTTCTTGCTACTTCACAGGCCTTTGACAACTTGTATTTGAAATCAGAGACATAATCAAGAAGATTAATCTTTGAATCTTCATTTGAAAGAAGTTTCTCTTTCAATAATTTCAGTGGTCCACGGACAGTATGACCAAAAACTAGTTCAAAGGGACTAAAACCCAACGACTCTTGAACTGATTCCCTAACAGCAAACAACAACAAATGAACACCCTCACCCCAATCCTTTTCTGTATCAAAGCAATATGATCGAATCATATTCTTCAAAGTTTGATGAAATCTTTCCAAAGCACCTTGACTTTCAGGGTGATAGGCAGAAGAATTAAACTGTTGAATGCCTAATTCATGCATAACTTGTTGGAAAATTCCAGACATAAAATTTGACCCTTGATCTGACTGGACAGATTTGGGAAGGCCAACAAGTGTAAAAAAACTTCACCAAAGCTTTCACAATAGTTTTAGTTTTTATATTTCTCAGAGGAATTGCTTCTGGAAATCTTGTAGATGTACACATGATGGTCAACAAGTATTGGTTGCCTGACTTGGTTTTAGGTAAAGGACCAACACAGTCTACTATTATTCTACTAAATGGTTCATCAAATGCAGGAATAGGTTGCAGATGAGCCTTAGGTATCTTCTGATTGGGTTTTCCTACCATTTGACAAGTGTGACAAGATCTGCAGTATTTAGAAACATCACTTTTGAGTTTCGGCCAATAAAAATGATTCAAGATCTTGTGATAAGTCTTACGGACTCCTAAATGACCAGCCAAAGGAGTTTCATGGGCTAAATTAAGAATTTCCTGTCTATATGACTTAGGAACAACAATTTGATAGCTCACTGACCACTCGTCACCAGCGGGTAGATCAGGTGGTCTCCATTTCCTCATAAGGACCCCCATTTTTTACAAAGTAACACACTGGAACTTGTGTGGCTTCAGTTTCACTAATAGCCCTCTGAAACAAACAAGATATCTCGGGATCTTGCTCCTGTTCAAGGACAAGGGATTGTCGTTTGTCATCCTGATTAGAACAAAGAGAATGAGTTGCCAAAAGAGGATCACTGTGATCAATACCATTTGATTGATCAATACCTGAGGATAAAGTGACCTCATCAAAAGACTGACCAATACATGTGTCAGCTAAAGGAATAATATCCTGATCAACATCACTCTCAAGAACTCTTTTTGCCATAGCTCTAGTAACTGCACAAGCAGGGTACAAATCAGGGATTTCAGTTTCGACAGGATCAACTTTCTGATCCAAACAAGGCTTGTCAGTTACAAGTGGATTAACCACAACCTTATCTCCAGCTAGGTCATTGCCTAGTAATAAATGAACACCCTCTATGGGTAAAGAAGTCACTGCCCCAACAGTCACAGGTCCAGAAACTAAGTCTGATGCCAAATTTACACAATGAAGAGGAACATTTACAAAGCCGCACTCTACTCCCTGAACAAGAACACTTTCACTTGAAGAAGACTCCTCAGACAAAGGCAAAGTACCTGACAATAAAAGACTCTGAGAAGCTCCAGTGTCCCTTAATATTTTAATTGGGATAGGTTTGGCAGAATCACCAATAAGTGATATAGAACCTTCTGACATGAATGGTTCATAAGCCTCTAAAATAGAATCAGACTGGGGTTTGTTTGACCCAACAAATGTATCGCTTTCAATACAAGACCGTGACCTTGACCTCGTAGAAATAAGAGCATTTGGAAAAGCTCTGTCTTTTCTCTGTTGCTTATTTTTCAACTTGAAGCAATCAGAAATAACGTGCCCTTTCTTTTTACAATAAGTGCACGTAGGAAGAGATAAGGATTTCTGATCAGTCTTATCAGATGTTTGATTCCTAACAGTTGTACTGTTGTGAAATTTGGAAGTACTCGAATGAGATTGAAATGGTTTTTTACCAGAAAACTGCTGAGAGGACGATTTATTACCAAATGAAATTTTGTGAGTCAAGGAATAATCATCAGCCATACGAGCAGCATTTTCCAAAGGTTCCACATTCTGCTCGTCAAGATAGGTTTTAAGATCACTATGGATGCACCTCGTGAACTCTTCAATTAATACGAGCTGTCGGAGGTTATCATAAGCTTGATCAACTTTCTTGGCTGAGCACCACCTATCAAATAGTTGTTCTTTATCCCTTGCAAATTCGACATGAGTTTGTCCAGTTTCTTTTCTACAATTCCTAAACCTTTGTCGATATGCCTCTGGTACCAACTCATAAGCTTTCAAGATGTACTCCTTAACCAGATCATAATCAGTGCTTTGTTGTACTGACAGTGAAGTGTGGACTTCACGAGCTTTGCCAATAAGTACACTTTGTAATAACAAAGTCCAATGCTCTCTGGGCCATTTCAAGTTTTCAGCTATTTTCTCGAAATGAAGAAAGTATTTATCTACTTCTTTTTCCTGAAAAGGGGGTACTAACCTAATATATCTAGTAACATCAAAACCTGGACTTGTGTTTAAAGGAGTGGAGTGTGTTCTGTTTGCCAGTTCTAATTCTCTTAACTTAAATTGCATTTCCCTTTCTTCTCTTTGCATCTGCATCTGCATTTGTATTTGTCTATCTTCTTTCTCTCTCTCTCTCTCTCCATCTGCCTCTCTTCTTTTTGCATTTGTATCTGCCTCTCTTCTTTCTCTCTCTCCATCTGTATCTGCCTCTCTTCTTTCTCTCTCTCTCTCTCTCTGAATCTGAAGCTTTGCCAATTCTAAATCCATCTGGTTCTTTAACTCTAATTCCCTTAATTTCCTGTCAGAAACAGATACAGGCTTTCTCTTCAAACTTAAAGCACTATTTTCAAAAATTCCCTTTCCTACTAAATACTGAATCAAAATAATCTTTATCTCCTGTTTTGTCAATGATACTTTTGCCTCAGATAGACTGTATTTTCTGGCAAGCTCGAGCAACTCATCCTTTCTCATGCACTCTAACCCCTCCTGGGTAGGTTTTGAAATGAAATTCTGAACATTAGATGCCATTGTAAATGCTTGTTGGTTTCACACAAAACAAATTTCTCTATTAAAAATCTTTGCCAAAGACAAAAAAATTCAGAGACAAAATCAATATGAATTTCAAAGATAAATCTAATATATCTAATATGCTTTAAAGAAATTCAATCCCGGAACGGCCCCCAATTTCTGTTACGACTCTATGGTCTAAGAAAAATGTAACAGAAAGAAAGTGAAACCAACAAATCAAGTAAAAAATCAACAAGCAATTTATTACTAGATAATTAAAATGAAAAATCAAAAAAGTCACTTACAGTAATGTGTTTTGAAATCCTAATAATCCAATAAGAATGATTGTTCTAATCACAAGTCCTAAATATAGAATGTTCCGAATTCACGGCTGTGTCCTTGAATGTTATGATGTGCTAATGGTCTCCAAAGTCCTGATGTACTAGTAATCTTGATGTACTAGTAATCTTGATGTGCTGATGTCAAAATGAAGTATTCCAAAATCTCTGAATAAGTTCACTTAAATTCCAAAATCATCAATTAAAAATCCAAAATCCAAAAGTTTATGAGCACTGTTATAATCCAATGAATATTTAAAATAATTCCTCTCTTAGAATTTGGAATGAATTTTCACAACTGTAATAGCTCTTTACAAGACTGATGGTAATGTCAAAACTGAAAAATTGTCTACCAAACATGGTATATATATATAAAGACTGGTCACATGACAGAATGTTCTAGAACATGTGTCATCTTAATGGAATTTTACTTGTAAACAAAATTCAACCTTGACCTTCAAATTGAGAAAACATATTGATCAAAACAACTTAATTCAAGGACACTAGTTTAACATGTTTTTCCTGATAACATTAAGATTTAAGCAAATATTAAAGTGAAGAAACATTTATAATTTCCTAAAATATTTATAATATTATATAAACATCATACATAACAGTAGTCAATACAATATTCATTCCGGCAATGATTTTGCATATTTTTTTATTTATCTCAGAGTAGGAACTCTTTAAAAATTATGTCGTCAGCTTAAAAGGAAAGTTGTTCGGAAAGATCTTCGAAACGATCGCAGGTGGTTGGAAAAACCTCACAAAGTATGCATGTTACTTTCATTCCTGAGTCAGTGAGTATTCTTGAGAAAATGAAAGACAAACAAAATACACATACACACAGGAATTCACACAAACTATCAATAAAGTTTGGCGGATTTGTAGATATCTTATAAAAAGATTCAGCAAAAAATAAGTATTTAGCGACCTTGCAATATTTTAATCGAATTTGTCATGATTCCGCTAGTCAACTCAAGTGTGGTCTATTTAATTTACGACTACTTTTCTTGCTTGAATGTGAAGGAGTTTCTGAAATTACCATTTTAATAATGTATAGTACAAAATCCTTTTTTTACAATTGTATTAAGGAAATGCAATTAAACGTTTCAGCTTGTGAAATCGTAACCATGATATATAAATAACACAATGGCATAATGCGACTCATAATTGTACAGGTGAATTGTAATCTTGACGACTACGGCGCCGAATATTATGTACATGTGTTTTACTTTATGTATTAAGGACCAGAGACAAATATTACTGAATGAACAATTTTACATTCTATTCGATTTTGTTAAATCAATTTTTGCCAGCCTCTCGAGAAATATGCTTGTTTCAAAAGCTTATTCAAAGAATTAACCCTAATTGCAGCCACAACGATAATGTTTAGCACATAATAGGGTTCGGCTAATCTTGCGCCATAACTCTAATAGTATCAAAATGTATATCATGAGTCGAACAAGTGTCAATGAAAATGACCAATAATGCACCTTCATGTATACAGTCATGAAGATTTAAACCGTAAGGATATACATAAATGTAAATTTCTCCCATCCAGAAATGTAGCAGTGAGTAGCAGATTCTCCGCCAGCAGCCATGTCCACGACAGCAACTCGGCTGTTGAGTACAGTTTTCGTCGACAGCTTCAGGAGGGCGATGTCGTTAGGATACGTGCCGGCACCTACGTTGTAGTTCTCGTGCTATTTATTCCAAAACAAATTTTAACAAATAACCGAATAGCGGGTACTATTCCAAACAGTGTTTCTCTTAGGTGGAAACTACATTTTCTGTGACATGTACAACTTATTGCAAACGCATAATAAGTCCTTAATAGCTCAAAATTTCTAGTCACATTAAGCTTTTCTGTGTCCTTACTTTTATGTTTGATTGATTGTTTGCATCTGTGATGCGTATGATATTAAGTCTTGCATCTGTCTAGTGTACTTTTGTGTCTTGCCGCTTTCCAGCGTGCATAGGTGACCATGGCAACACGTATATAGAGGGCTTCTTGATTTTAGGTATTTGACTTTATTTCATAATTTAACTCGTGTAATACGATATCGTATTAAAATGTCCTAGCCTACCCTGTGTTATCCTATTATATCCTGTCACTTGAATATTTTCAAATTGCTAAAATGTTCCATTTTGAAAAATATGCAAATATGTACATTTGATATACACAACTAAATATCTTGGTGTACATACTCTTGTCCCCCAAAGTCGAACCTAATATTTCCATCAAGGATACACATATTCTATTTACCCGTATAATCGTTGCAACGGGTATTTTCTGTTCGGTTTCTTCATTTAGATCAAAGTTGTGTTGCCCGAGTACCGCCGTGATGCTAACGAAAAGGAGAAAAATATTTAATTACTGCGCAAACAAAATCATGTAGCCATAGATTGGAATTTGTATTAAAATATATAAATACGTTTAATTGTCCATAGCGTAGATAGTAATAATAATAATAATAATAATAATAATAAGAAGAAGAAGAAGAATAAGACGAAGAAGAAGGAGAGGAAAAAAAAGAGGAAGAGAAACAACAAAAACAATGTTAATTATGTCTTAAGTTACTGTGGCACAAAATAATTGTCTAGGACTGCCTACTTTTTTGTCTTCTTTGAAAGTTGTTGAAATACTGCTCCAACATTTAATGTATTATATGTATGTTTCATCATTTCTAATGTCAATAAAACAAAAACGAGATAAAATCTCCTGAACTCTTAGGCACTTTTTTGTTCATAACCATGAACCATTTTGAATAAATGAAAACCTATGTAAAAAAAAAAAAAAAATTAATTGTGTAGGTAGGTGGTGTCAGAATTGTGCACGATAGAGTATATTTCGATAACTGCTCTTCGTAACTTCACTGATCCATAACTCAGTTGGTGTATACTTGTGATAACAACTGATAGTCTTAACATCACTTTCCTGTATTTTTGGATTAAACACTTTTTATTCCAGTCCAATTTCTTTAGAGGTGCATATCTGGACTATTTCGTACTTATCTTAACGTTCGTATTCTTGATCAACATAACTGGGTTGAAGCTAGGATTGTGAGAGATGCATGTTTGGGGCCCGTAGACTGTATCCAGATGAACTGTAATGGTTTGCAAGTATCGTGTTAATTGTTTAAGATACATTGTGTGTTTTCCAGAGTTCAAAAGATTTCCCCAACTATTTCCCGACGCGATTTGTTTTAAATTAGAAAGTATCACTACGCTAATTAGGCTTCTTGTATAATTCCTTCAGTGTTCTTAATAGTTCATGCCATCCAGTGCATTAGTTATAAGTTCAGCTGTACCAGTACTATCTTACTTATGTTATGCACTAAGCTTAACTTAGATATAACATACCCCAAAAACCAACACAGGTTACCTTGTCTTTTCCGGCAATAGTTGCATTTTACTGAAATGATCTCTATGAGTGTAAATTATCTTTCCGGAACCGAATCACACCTGTTTGCTTTGTCATCCTAACAAAAGCCAAGAGACACTCAATACACATTTTTTTTTTCTGCTTAAGTTTTAATGCTGCTTTCTATCTAATGCATCTAACATTATACGCTGGTTAGCAAATCTCCATAAATAATTAGAAACATATTTTTCTTTATCGACTGCCATAGGGTGCAATTACAGCTCATTGCGATCACAATAAGACTCAAGTGTCGGTTACTTTGGTCATGTGACTCGACTTGATCGTTTCTGGATTTTGGCAAACAAAAACATTCAAATGAGTGAATGAGCGGACGTCGCATCCAATTAGTTGCTGTGTCCGATTAGTTGCTGTATCTGATGGAACAGCCGTATGTAGCCATATAATTTCAGATGACCACAGGAGGTTGGGTAACGTTATTTCACGTGGATGTACAAGTTGTCATACATAGCATTTAATCCGGAAATATTCTGTATATGTCGCAGACCGAATCCTGCAACCGACCGTATCTCAAGAGCACCTAGACATACCGGTAAGTGCATACAATATACACCGATGCGTTGCGGAAACACTTGTCTGTATCAATTGCACGATTTAATGAATAGATGTTGATCAGCCCCCAAAACCGTCCTTCAGTATCAACACAGGTTTGGGAGAGGGAGAAAGAATGAGGGTTAATTTATGTGACAATGTGTTATGGAACGGATTTTTTTCCTACTATACCTATCTGTCTAATTCAATAATTTCCGTATAAAATTAGATCTAGATTAGTGAAGTATTTCTTATCAGATACATGCGAAGTGTACTTAGCTCTAATTAGATCTAGATTAGTGAAGTATTTCTTATCAGATACATGCAAAGTGTACTTAGCTCTAATTAGATCTAGATTAGTGAAGTATTTCTTATCAGATACATGCAAACTGTACTTAGCTCTAATTAGATCTAGATTAGTGAAGTATTTCTTATCAGATACATGCAAACTGTACTTAGCTCTAATTAGATCTAGATTAGTGAATTATTTCTTATCAGATACATGCAAAGTGTACTTAGCTCTAATTAGATCTAGATTAGTGAAGTATTTCTTATCAGATACATGCAAAGTGTACTTAGCTCTAATTAGATCTAGATTAGTGAAGTATTTCTTATCAGATACATGCAAACTGTACTTAGCTCTAATTAGATCTAGATTAGCGAAGTATTTCTTATCAGATACATGCGAAGTGTACTTAGCTCTGATTTCAATAAATAGAATGTATGGATAGTACTCCGTTTTAACTAAGCCTGTGCAATCATAAGCCGTTTAGAATAATAGACTCGAGTCATTAACAGCAACAAACATTCAGTGGTTGTAAAATGTGCTGCTCTTTCTCTCTTGTTCATAAAGCATATATTGTCACTGAATATCTCCGATCAAAGTGAACATAACATTATAGTCAAAGTTAACATGCATATTCGTCTGAAAGCGACAGGTCCTTGTGGCAATATAAATATTCGTGTACACAAATTGAATGACATAAAATAGAGCCTTTCGGAGTTTTCCATATAATCCACTGTTAAAATTTATTGATGAGATGTTGTTTGTGTCAAATTAACTGAGGATGCCTTATCACAAAACTCCACGCTTTCATTTCTTAATTTTGATTCCGACGTTAGCAGAACGTATAAATGAAAAAGACAAAGATGGGCTTTTAGCGCTAAGGCGTCCTCAGCTAGTATCAGATCTAAAAAGATGAGCAATTATTTTTAATTCCAGTGACATTTTAATCAATAAAATCATAGTTGTGTTTTATAAGATGTTTGCATATTTGTCATAACTATAATCAGGTGCAAGGACTCTTTTTAAAAGAATACATTCAGAAACAAAAGGAAAGTTGTTGGGGAAAATGTTCAAGACAAACTCAACATTACTGCAGTATGATCTGAATCAAATATGCCTCTTTTGATCCATAAACACAAATGTGTGTAAATATCCTTCGGACAATCAAAACTAAATAACATACACACATGCACATATACATTCCTAAAGCTTGCGACCCAATTCAGCGGGCTCGGAGATATCTTGCAAAGAGACAAAGGAAATAGGAATTCAGAGACATTGCAACATGTGATTAATAATGCTCATTAATGAAACTACTCAATCCAAGTGTCGATCGTTTACCTGTATTGTGTTTTCTCATAGATCTTATACGCTGAGAAAAGTGTTGGTTAAATGTCAAGGATTAACTTAAATTATATATTGAATAATTTATCTTGTATTATGATCTCTTTATAATTGTATTTCAGAAAACCCCATGATATGCGTCAGATTTCGTAGCGAAATTAAGTGTGATATAAATCAAACAAAATAATAATAATAATAATAAGTGAAACTAAGGGTGATGTAGATGATGATTATGACAGATAAAGTAGCGCTATAGGGACGAGGCAACATACACCTTCCAATTTTCTAGAGCTAATAAGGGAATATAGAACCCTACATTTCATGGATAGAGATGATTCACTATAAACAACCGTCGTGAAACGTATTGGTGGCTTTGTAGGAGCAATACCAATCTTTTTTGTTTAAAAAAACGCAAAAAAACCCAAACAAACAAACAAAAAAAAAAAAAAAGAAACAAACAAATGATGGTTGTTATCAAAAGATAAAGGTATTTACAAAACTAATCTAATCTAATGGGTCATATAGATGAAGATTATAACATATAAAGTAGTCCCAAAGTGTGTAGCAGCATACAACTTAAAATTTGTACAGATTAAAACACTTTACACCCATTCAGCTGGTGTAATATTTTTGAAGACTAACGGAGTGTACATGTATATCAATCGCTGTCAACTCAATGAATAGATTCATGGTATGAAGTAAAGAATTTATTCAATCCGGACTACCAGAAAAGTTTAAGCAAAATATTTGGAAATAAACATCGCTATTCATAAATTTCCGCACTGCTGTTCCATTTCCGTGACTGCTTAAACCATATTCCTGGAGATCCAGTCCCGGAAGGAAGAAATGCGCGTGTACACGTTGGGGTAGGTGGTGGTCGGACAGCTGCTGTGACCCCATGACGTCACTCCTGCCAAAATCCATTTGCCACTAGGGTTGCAAACCAGGGGGCCGCCACTGTCACCCTGCAAAAGGTTACAGATTTGTAGCCTGTTTTTGATGGAAACGATTGATTGTCATACACGAAGATAATATTACCAAAATCATTCGGTTACTTATTCAAAATAGTCGCAACACACTTTTCAAAAATTTCATTCAAGAGTCCATACTTCATTCGTATAGACTTTCTTTCATGCTTCACTTAACCAAACAAAATGTTCACACTGCTGTAATTAATAGCTAGGTAATTCGATTAATCGCATCAAGTATCAATTACGGCCCATGTAATAAAGTTAGTTTATGAAAAGAATTCTTGTCTGAAAATAACGGAGATAACTCTGGATTCTATTTGAGATGATAATAGACAGTTTGTTTGCTTACTAATGATTGGGATTTTTTTCTCTGCGTACAACAAATTGTTCATCATAAAGAATACACACCGGTGCTACCTACAACGAGTACAGAACATAAACTGAATTTCTCCAACAAGACTGTATTGTGATTAAAGTACTTTTTTTAAATTCTGTAAACTGACGAGGGATTCAGAGTACATACATTGCAAGCAGAGGCTGGATCGGAGCTCGAGCTAAGGATGCAGACATGGCTGTCAAGGACGCTGCTCGTTCCCCACACACTCTGACACTGAGACCTGGTGATGACGGTCATAGCCGCTCGTGGCTACAAGTAATTAATTCAAATTGATATAAATGTACATGTATATTTTGCAAATACGAATGAAAACGATAGAACATGGACGATACACTGGTCAAATTTGAACAACTTCTTCCTGTCGGTCCATTTCTGTCATCAAATTGAGGAATATACCCAACTGCAGACCTGTGTTGGTATTATAGTCGAATATTAATTAAATACTACCTCGTGAATATGCTCTTACGGGTAACTGTCATTTTAGAATTTAATCCAAGATAAATTTATGTAGAGGTAATACTATTTGCTAGATACCTAGGATTGTTACTCTTTCTTACTATGCCTATCTGACTGATTCAATAATTTTAAATATTACACTTGAGAACTATTTCTTATGAGATTCGTGCAAGGTCTTGATAGCTCTGGTTTCAATAAGGTAAAAATAAGACTCCATTTAAATTTAGTGTTGCAAGCTTGAGCAAAGTAAAATATTGTAATCGCCTAGACAAACCAAACACTAGTTTAGTCTTTGGAAACGATTTCTCTTCTCTCTTTCTCTTTTAATAAAGCAGATATTGGTATGCATATAACAGATCCAAATCAACAATCAACATTATTATCCAAGTTGTAATTCATACTTGTCACTGCGGCAATGGAAGTAATTGTGTAGGATAATTGTATGGTATATAATGGTAATGAGCTTTTCGCGGTTCCCACAGCAGTCACTATTAAAGTATATAGTGATGATATTTCGCTGGTATTAGATGTAACAAAGCGAACTCTTTTTCTAATTCGGTCATATTGTAATCAATAAAGTATTCGCTATGTCAATGATTTTTGCATGCTTTAATTTATTTTAGTGTAGGGGCCAAAAATTACTGTCAGATGAAAAGGAAAATTGTTCGGAAAGATCTTTGAGACGAACTCAACGAGTCCGATGACGGAATAAACCCAATAGAGTATGCATGTTTCTTTCATTTCAGAACATAACAGTCAATAATTACTCGTCAGAAAATCAAAAGCCAACAAAATACAAATACACACAGGAATTCACACAAAGTCACAATCCAGTTTGGCGAATTTGTAGATATCTTGTAGGAAGATGCAGTCAATAAGAATTTAGCGACCTTCCAATACTTGAATAGAATTCTTCATGATTAAACTCAAGTGTGCACTATTTAATTTACGTGGATTTATTGGTTTTATTTAGCTGTTACACCTTAAGAATAAAAAATATCCTTTCTTCTTAGTTGAATCTATTGGATTTTCTGAAATTGTTCTTTTTAATAATGTATGATTCATTCTCCTTCTTTTTGTAATTGTATTAGGAAAATACGATTAAACATTTCAGTTTGTGAAATCTTAACCACGATATATAAATCTCACAATGACATAGTGTGACTCTTAATTGTACAGCTGGATTGTTGTCTTGACCACTTCAGCGCCGAATATCATGTAGATTTGTTATATTTGATGTACTAAGGACCAGACAAATATTACTGAATACACACAATATTGTATATGTATTCTTTTATATTTTGTTAAACTAGTTTTTGCTAACCTCTCTTGAAATATATCAGTTTCAAAAACTTGTTGAAAGAATTAACCCTAATTGTAGCTACAACGATGTTTAGCACATGCTAACAGTATCAAACTGTATATCTTGGGGCAAACAAATGTCAGTGAAAACAATAACGCACCTTCGTGTCTACAGACATGAAAATTAACTTCCACAATATACATACATGTAAATTTCCCCCATCCAGAAATGTAGCAGTTGGTAGCAGATTCTCCGCCAGCAGCCATATCCACGACAGCAACTCGGCTGTTGAGTACAGCTTTCGTCGACAGCTTCAGGAGGGCGATGTCGTTAGGATACGTGCCGGCACCTACGTTGTAGTTCTCGTGCTGTTTATTGGACAATAATTTTTTTTAATAAATAAACGAATACCGGGAACTATTCCAAACAGTGTTTCTCTTAGGTGGAAACTACATTTTCTGTGACATGTACAACTTATTGCAAACGCATAATAAGTTTTTAATAACTCTTAATGTCTAGTCACATTAAGCTTGTCTGTGTCCTTACTTTTATTTGATTACTTGCATCTGTGATGCATATGATATTAAGTCTTGCATCTGTCTAGTGTTCTTTTGTGTAATGCTGCTTAGCATCTCATATTAAAATGTCTTACCCTACCCTGTGTTATCCTATCCTACCCTGTCAATCCACACTTGAATATTTTAAAATTGCTACATATTCAATTTCGACAAAATATGCAATTATGTACATTTGATATACATAACTAAATATTTTGATATACATACTTTTGAATCCCCATTTTTCGAACTTAATATCTTCATCAAGCAAACATATATTTTACTTACCCTTATTATGGTTGCAACCTGTATTCTCTGTTCAGTTCCTTCATATGTATCAAAGTTGTGTTCTCCGAGTACCGCAATGATGCTTACAAGAAGGAGAAAAGCATTTCATTACGATGCAAACATCCATAGATTGGAATTTGTTAAAAATAGAAATACGTTTAATTGTTTGCGGCGCAGATAATAATAATAATAATAATAATAATAATAATAATAATAATAATAATAACAACAACAACAACAACAACAATGCGAGAAGAAGAAGAAAAGAAACATGAACGACAACTTAAATAATAATAATATCTTAAGTTAGAGGTGATCAGTAATTTTGGTATGAAGTGATCTTATATATGGTCTCTGCCATCACAGGACATATGAAGAATCCCAAAAGAATAAAAGTGTAAACCATGTATACAATCGCCATTACAAAATCCCGTCGGTATCTACAATAGTTGTATGACGTTAATATGCATAATGTCATAAATGAAACTCTTTCCGACAAATATAGCATCTTTGTTTACCTGGGGTTGTGTGGGATGAGTGACACTGCAAACGAAAATCAACACCATTGCATAGAATATTTACGATGAATTTAGATTTTTGCATAGAAAATTATTGCCGATCAATTTCTTTTATGTCTAAAAATATTTGGATCGTTCCAAATAGTGATCTGGAGAAGCGCACCCTAGATATTTCTAGTACCCAATCTCGAATCAAAACCAATATCTCCAAGAGGAAAGGTTTTGGAGTATAATTGAGTTCAATTATTTCCATTCTTTATTCTTGTATGCAAGGATAGGCTTGTGGAATACATGTGACAGAAGTGCTTATCAAATCGTTTTACATATAAAGTTATATATGGATCATGAAAGAAAAACAAAAATCAAGTGAACCTTGGAAAATGAGGACTTAGACACATACAAAACTGTCAATGGTTTCTTTATAAAATAAATTGCTAAGAAAATATTATTTAAACTTCCAGTACCGTGATGTGGCTAATTTACATACTGCTTTCAATTTACGGTTGGTCAACAGTTTAATGCACTTAAATACATTGATGATTTGTCTCAATAATACCCGGAAGCCGTGGTAGCTAAGTTTGTAGAGCGTTGGACTCGTAATCCAACAGTACCTGTTTCGATACCCGAACAGGTCATTCGGGGTCGGCTACCTCTCTGTCCCCTTAAGAAAGGCGTCTCACTTCCATTTCCTCGGCATGATATAGCCAATAATGTGTTGAAAGTGTCGTTCAAACAACAACCAACCATCCAAAATTACCCTTTAATGCTAATATCAGGTAAAGGTAGGAGATATAAATAGAAACTGATTTTCATTTTCCATATCAATATTATTACGTAATATACATCTTTGTATTCTATCGATTATGTAGCTTCGTTATTTCCCAGTCTGAATTTTTAGATAATAAAAAGAAACTGAAAATGAAGTCTTACGTGGTGGAGCCAACACAGTGACCAGCAGTAACCACCCATTGCGGATCGATCAAAACTCCGCCACAGAAATGAGATCCCGCGGTACTCTGTAGTGATACCTGCAAGAGAAAATATTATGCATCGCTGAAGAGTGAAAATGGCAATAATGAAAAATTAGATATTTCCTCCCTCGACTGATATATACATCATTCAAAACTACACAATTTGTCAAATCTATATAACAAGATATGACATATTTGATAGGTGTTGACTCTTTCTGATCCATGCAGACACCAGGCAATCTTCTGTTTGTGAGTGAAACTGACAAACAACTGGGCGTCTATATACATAAATTAGAGATAAATATTGTATGAGAAGAGGAAACGGAAAACTACATATTAAATAATAGATATTTCCTAACGAGGAGTGTCTATATAGGACTTGATAATCGGTCGGAATTAACAGCCAATTCCTTAAACCCACCCATACACCCCAACTCTCACCTCTCACGTGGGGTTTAAAATAGATAGATCCATTAGAATCTCTCCCTTTCGTAAAGGTTTTGGGTCCTTCACTAAACTAAGGATTTATAGTTCATATAAAAGGCTTGAGGAATGATATGAAGGCCCAGAATGTGCACTTTATATATGATCACACATTGAGAAATCAAACACATCGCTCTCTCAATGTTTGCCCCTTGATTTTTCGATAACATCGATCATCGCCAATGATGTCCTTTCTTCCAACTGTAGATTTCTTTTATTCAACTGTTTAATGGACAGTTACCGATGTGCATTAAAATTAATATATTTTGTATTCAAATCGTAAATGACTAGATTTGCTTAAAGGACACGTCATTTTTTCTACATGTGTATGTTCATTCATATGTCTGTTAAAACATGGGATCATCATATGTCTTTGACATACAAATGAATTAAGTCCAAAGTATTTACAATGAAAAGCTGATACAACAAGCTAAGCTCGTGCCGTACTATATATATATATATATATATATATATATATATATATATATATATATATACCATATAATTATAAACGATAATGAAACCGACCGTCGATTTTGTTGCTATTGTCTTACTTGCATGAATGTGTTCGATAAATCTAGGAATCACAGTAATTATAATTTTCAAAGAGTAGGTTAAGTCACGCACCTGCCATGGGTATTGTCCTGCGGATGCATCCGACCCTCCCACAATCCGGCCTTGGTAGAAATGTTCTGGTACCACGTCGGCGAAGCCTGGAGGAGAAGAAAGGTAGGGGATAAAACATAAAATAGTAAATCTATTATAAGCACAAATATAAATTGTAATGATTCAGAAAATATGTATGCGGGAGAGAAATGGTTTTTAAGGAGGACAGATTGCATATTTGTTATAGCTGAAAGTACATTTTTAAAAATAAATACCCATTTCCTAAGGAGCAAAAGAGATAAGGATTCAAGGAGGAACATTATAAATGTATTATAGTTCTAAGCATATGTATCTGTTTTACCGATTTGTATTGTTTTGCAAATTTAAGTATATATAGCTCTGTGCACCGGTGCTTACAAAATAATATTTCAAAATGTGCAATAAGTATACAAATTGTATGGGCTGGACAAGAACGTTGAATCAGGACAGCAAAGTGTCGGGCTGATATTTCATATATATTTATATAATTTGAACGAGACCCTGCAAGTTCCATACATTTAATAAAAACTGATTGTGAAATATTACCTGAGAATAGACCGCGAAGAGAGAGAGAGATAGAGATAGAGAGACAGACAGACAGAGAGAGAGAGAGAGAGAGAGAGACAGACAAAGGCATACATATAGACAGGCAGAGAGACTTACCAGTGGTAGCAGCCAAAGTAAGCAGTAGAGCTGTGAGAATCATGTTGATTGTGATGTACAGAGCAGTCTCTTGAATGCTGAAGATCTACCTCGAATCTAGATACTTTTATACAAACTTCCCCCGACAGACGTGACTTTCTCATCTTCAATACAATATAATCACATTTTCAAGAGCAATTCACCTTTAAATTGCACTGTTTAAGCACGATAAGATTCTTAGGTAATAAGAACGAGCCGAATTCGTCAAATTTCACGATCGATCTGGTGTTGCACCTATTTTTCTTTTTGGCCATAACTCTTTGTAAATGTCTCATATGTTAAAGAACAAGATATATAAGTGCAAAATGAAATTTCTATAAACAAAATTGTAACAAAAACTTAAAGATTTTAGCTTTTTAATTTGAAAGAGTTCCTCGTGCATATATTATACATGAATTTATATATTTACACATATACTCATAGTTTTACCAATTTGACCACACCAAGCTCTCTCTCTCTCTCTCTCTCTCTCTCTCTCTCTCTCTCTCTCTCTCTCTCTCTCTCTCTCTCTCTCTCTCTCTCATAAATAATTTCATTTGACTTTATATATCTCTATCATGTATTCTGGATATGTAATTATATAATAGAGAGGAACTTATAAGTTGTGCAACTCATTTAAATTCATTTTGCCTTGCATATTACATTTTTTAACAATAAAATGTTTCAACGAGACTACCTTTTTCAAACTATGTAAGTGTAGTTATTCATTTACTGAAATGTTCGTATGGTTGTGTTTTTCCGTTTCAGTTTCTTTCAGTATTTTACCTTCAACGTTAGGATTGTTCTTAAAAAAATGATTTCTGATGAACGATTAATTTTGTTGTACGCCAAATGCTCCTTTTCCGATTCAAGTGTGAACGTTTTTCCATAAAAGTGTATCCTTCGTCACTACGATATACACATTATACCCTTTTTCCATAAAAGTGTATCCTTCGTCACTACGATAAACACATTATACCGATTTTCAATAATATTGTATCCTTCGTCACCACGATTCACACATTATACTGATTTTCCATAAAATTGTATCCTTCGTCACTACGATAAACACATTATACCGATTTTCCATAATATTGTATCCTTCGTCACTACGATAAACACATTATACCGATTTTCCATAATATTGTATCCTTCGTCACTACGATTCACACATTATACTGATTTTCCATAAAATTGTATCCTTCGTCACTACGATACACATATATCACCGATTTTCCATAAAAGTGTATCCTTCGTCACTACGATACACACATTATACCGATTTTCCATAATATTGTATCCTTCGTCACTACGATACACACATTATACCGATTTTCCATAATATTGTATCCTTCGTCACTACGATACACACATTATACCGATTTTCCATAATATTGTATCCTTCGTCACTACGATTCACACATTATACTGATTTTCCATAAAATTGTATCCTTCGTCACTACGATACACACATATTACCGATTTTCCATAAAATTGTATCCTTTGTCACTACGATACACACATTATACCGATTTTCCATACAATTGTATCCTTCGTTACTACGATTCACACATTATACCGATTTTCCATAAAAGAGTATCCTTCGTCACTACGATACACACATTATACCGATTTTCCATAAAAGTGTATCCTTCGTCACTACGATACACACATTATTCCGATTTTTCATAAAATTTCATCCTTCGTCACTACGATTCACACATTATACCGATTTTCCATAAAAGTGTATCCTTCGTGACTACGATACACACATTATACTGATTTTCCATAATATTGTATCCTTCGTCACTATGATATACACATTATACCGATTTTCCATAAAAGTGTATCCTTCGTCACTACGATAAAAACATTATACCGATTTTCAATAATATTGTATCCTTCGTCACTACGATACACACATTATACCGATTTTCCATAAAAGTGTATCCTTCGTCACTACGATACACACATTATACCGATTTTCCATAAAAGTGTAACCTTCGTCACCACGATACACACATTATACCGATTTTCCATAAAAGTGTATCCTTCGTCACCACGATACACACATTATACCGATTTTCCATAAAAGTGTATCCTTCGTCACCACGATAGACACATTATACCGATTTTCCACAAAAGTGTATCCTTCGTCACCACGATACACACATTATACCGATTTTCCATAAAAGTGTATCCTTCGTCACCACGATACACACATTATACCGATTTTCCATAAAATTGTATCCTTCGTCACTACGATACACACATTGAACTGATTCAAATATTAGAAAACGAGTGTAAAAATAAATGTAGAATTTTAGGTAATATTTCTGACTTTGAGATGATGTCAGTATTGTTGTGCAAGCTCAGTGTAATTTTAGGGATTACACAGTTGCTTTTGCGTATATTTCGTTCTCTGCAAAGTAGCTTGTTAGGTTGGTAAAAGTTGTGAATGAACGATGCATTTGCAAGGAGACACTATATCACCATACCTGTTTTCTTGAACTAAACATTATTAGACAGAAAACTAGAATGGAAATGTATTGTATGAGACTTTTACTACTTATAATAAGCAGTATTATCAAGCGAAAACATCATCTTTGTTATCAATTTTCTTTAAAATACACATACGATACTGTGGTAAAAAAACGAGCGTTGCACAGGTTTCATTAAAGGACTATGTGCCCATATAATTTACTAGTAAGTGTTTTAACGACACCTCTTCGGTGTCAAACATGAGAAAACGAAAACTATTTTCCTTCAGATTCAGAGTCACTTTTTAGTCTATAATTCCGTAGATGAGTCAAAACAATGTGCACATTTTGCTTATAATCTAATTTCATATATAAAATCCTCCGGTCGAAGTTTGTTAATTAGGCCAAAGTTTGTGACAAGATAAGTTTGGTAGGAAACTTGATGTGTGTTGCAAAGTTATGTCCAACATTGTGTTCATTTCTTCAATTTAGAGTAGGAACTCTTTAAAAATTATGCAGTCAGCTTAAAAGGAAAATTGTTCGGAAAGATCTTCTTGACGAGATCAGGTCGTTGGAAAAACCTCACAAAGTAGGCAAGCTACTTTCATTCCTGAAAATTACAGTCAGTGAGTATTCTTGAGAAAATGAAAGACAAACAAAATACACATACACACAGGAATTCACACAAACTATCAGTACAGTTTGGCGGATTTGTAGATATCTTATAAAAAGATGCAGTAAAAATAAGAATTTAGCGACCTTGCAATATTTTAATCGAATTTGTCATGATTATGCTAGTCAACTCCAGTGTGGTCTATTTAATTTACAACTTCTTTTCTTGCTTGAATGTGAAGGAGTTTCCGAAATTACCATTTTAATAATGTATAGCGCAAAGTCCTCTTTTTTTTGCAATTGTATTAGGGAAATGCAATTAAACATTTCAGCTTGTGAAATCGTAACCATGATATATAAATATCACAATGGCATAGTGTGACTCATAATTGTACAGCTGTATTGTAATCTTGTCCACTACGGCGCCGAATATTATGTACATGTGTTGTACTTGATGTATTAAGGACCAGAGACAAATATTGCTGAATGCACAATATTGTATTATATTATATTTTGTTAAACCAGTTTTTGCCAGCCTCTCGAGAAATATGCTTGTTTCAAAAGCTTATTCAAAGAATTAACCCTAATTGCAACCACAACGATAATGTTTATCACATAATAGGGTTCGGCTAATCTCGCGCCATAACCCTAACAGTATCAAAATGTAAATCGTGAGTCGAACAAGTGTCAGTGAAAATGACCAATAATGCACCTTCGTGTCTACAGACATGAAGATTTTAATCGTAAGGATATACATAAATGTTAATATCTCCCATCCAGAAATGTAGCAGTGAGTAGCAGATTCTCCGCCAGCAGCCATGTCCACGACAGCAACTCGGCTGTTGAGTACAGTTTTCGTCGACAGCTTCAGGAGGGCGATGTCGTTAGGATACGTGCCGGCACCTACGTTAAGTTCTCGTGCTATTTTTTTCAAAAGAAACTTAAACAACTAAACGAAAAGCGGGTACTATTCCAAACAGTGTTTCTCTTAGGTGGAAACTACATTTTCTGTGAGATGTACGACTTATTACAAACGCATAATAAGTCCTTAATAGCTCAAAATTTCTAGTCACATTAAGCTTTTCTGTGTCCTTACTTTTGTGTTTGATTGCTTGCATCTGTGATGCATATGATATTAAGTCTTGCATCTGTCTAGTGTACTTTTGTGTCTTGCCGCTTTCCAGCGTACATAGGTGACCATGGCAACACGTATATATAGGGCTTCTTGATTTTAGGAATTTGATTTTATTTCATAATTTAACGCATGTAATACCATATCGTATTAAAATGTCCTAGCCTACCCTGTGTTATCCTATCATATCCTGTCACTTGAATATTTTCAAATTGCTAAAATGTTCCATTTTGAAAAATATGCAAATATGTACATTTGATATACACAACTAAATATCTTGGTGTACATACTCTTGTCCCCCAAAATCGAAGCTAATATTATCATCTAAGATACACATACTCTATTTTTTATTCTATAATCGTTGCAATGGGTATTTTCTGTTCGGTTTCTTCATTTAGATCAAAGTTGTGTTGCCCGAGTACCGCCGTGATGCTTACGAAAAGGAGAAAAATATTTAATTACTGCGCAAACAAAATCATGTAGCCATAGATTGGAATTTGTATTAAAATATATAAATACGTTTAATTGTCCATGGCGTAGATAATAATAATAATAATAATAATAATAATAATAATAATAATAACAATAATAAGAAGAAGAAGAAGAAGAAGAAGAATAAGACGAAGAAGAAGGAGAGGAGGAGGAGGAGGAGGAAAAAGAAGAAGAGAAACAGCAAAAACAATGATAATTATGTCTTAAGTTACTGTGGCACAAAATAATTGTCTAGGACTGCATTCCTTTTTGTCTTCTATGAAAGTTGTTGAACTACTGTTCCAACATTTGATGTATTATATATATGTTTCATCATTTCTAATGTCAATAAAACAAAAACGAGATAAAATCTCCTGAACACTTAGGCACTTTTGTGTTCATAACCATGAACCATTTTGAATATATGAAAACCTATTTAAGAAACAAAACAATTAATTGTGTAGGTAGGTGGTGTCAGAATTGTGCACGATAGAGTATATTTCGATAACTGCTCTTCGTAACTTCACTGATCCATAACTCAGTTGGTGTATACTTGTGATAACAACTGATAGTCTTAACATCGCTTTCCTGTATTTTGGAATAAACAATTTTTCTTCCGGTCCAATTTCTCTAGAGGTGCATATCTGGACTATTTCGTACTTATCTTAACGTTTGTATTCTTGATCGACGTAACTGGGTTGAAGCTAGGATTGTGAGAGATGCATGTTTGGGTCCCATAGACTGTATCCAGATGAACTGTAATGGTTTGCAAGTATCGTGTTAATTGTTTAAGATACATTGTGTGTTTTCCAGATTTCTAAAGATTTCTCCAACTATTTCCCGACGCGATTTGCTTTAAATTAGAAAGTATCACTGCGCTAATTAGGCTTCTTGTATAATTCCTTCAGTGTTCTTAATAGTTCATGCCATCCAGTGCATTAGTTATAAGTTCAGCTGTACCAGTACTATCTTACTTATGTTATGCACTAAGCTTAACTTAGATATAACATACCCCAAAAATCAACACAGGTTACCTTGCCTTTTCCGGCAATAGTTGCATTTCAATGAAATGATCGCTATGAGTGTAAATTATCTTTCCGGAACCGAATCACACCTGTTTGCTTTGTCATCCTAGCAAAAGCCAAGAGACACTCAATACACATTTTTTTCTGCTTAAGTTTTAATGCTGCTTTCTATCTAATGCATCTAACATTATACGCTGGTTAGCAAATCTCCATAAAGAATTAGAAAAATATTTTTCTTTATCGACTGCAATAGGGTGCAATTACAGCTCATTGCGATCACAATAAGACTCAAGTGTCGGTTACTTTGGTCATGTGACTCGACTTGATCGTTTCTGGATTTTGGCAAACAAAAACATTCAAATATGCGAACGAGCAGAAGTCTCATCTAATTAGTTGCTGTATCTGATTAGTTGCTGTATCTGATGGAACAGCCGTATGTAGCCATATAATTTCAGATGACCACAGGAGGTAGGGTGGCGTTATTTCACGTGGATTTACAAGTTGTCAAACAAGCATTTAATCCGGAAATATTCTGTATATGTCGCTGAAAGAATCCTTCAACCGACCGTATCTCAAGAGCCCCTATACATAACGGTAAGTGCATACAATATACACCGATGCGTTGCGGAAACACTTGTCTGTATCAATTGCACGATTTAATGAATAGATGTTGATCAGCCCCCAAAACCGTCCTTCAGTATCAACACAGGTTTGGGAGAGGGAGAAATAATGAGGGTTGATTTATGTGACTATGTGTTATGGAACTGATTTTTTTCCTACTATACCGATCTGTCTAATTCAATAATTTCCGTATAAAATTAGATCTAGATTAGCGAAGTATTTCTTATCAGATACATCCAAAGTGTACTTAGCTCTAATTAGATCTAGGTTAGTGAATTATTTCTTATCAGATACATGCGAAGTGTACTTAGCTCTAATTAGATCTAGATTAGTGAATTATTTCTTATCAGATACATGCAAAGTGTACTTAGCTCTAATTAGATCTAGATTAGTGAATTATTTCTTATCAGATACATGCAAAGTGTACTTAGCTCTAATTAGATCTAGATTAGTGAATTATTTCTTATCAGATACATGCGAAGTGTACTTAGCTCTAATTAGATCTAGATTAGTGAAGTATTTCTTATCAGATACATGCGAAGTGTACTTAGCTCTAATTAGATCTAGATTAGTGAAGTATTTCTTATCAGATACATGCGAAGTGTACTTAGCTCTAATTAGATCTAGATTAGCGAAGTATTTCTTATCAGATACATGCGAAGTGTAGGTAGCTCTAATTAGATCTAGATTAGTGAAGTATTTCTTATCAGATACATGCGAAGTGTACTTAGCTCTGGTTCCAATAAATAGAATGTATGGATAGTACTCCGTTTTAACTAAGCCTGCGCAATCATAAGCCGTTTATAATAATAGACACGAGCCAATAACAACAACAAACATTCAGTGGTTGTAAAATGTGCTGCTCTTTCTCTCTTGTTCATAAAGCATATATTGTCACTGAATATCTCCGATCCAAGTCAACATAACATTATAGTCAAAGTTAACATGCACATTCGTCTGAAAGCGACAGGTCCTTGTGGCAATATAAATATTCGTGTACACAAATTGAATGACATAAAATAGAGCCTTTCAGAGTTTTCCATATAATCCACTGTTAAGAATTTAGTGATGAGATCTCGTTTGTGTCAAATTAACTGAGGATGCATTACCACAAAACTACACTCTTTCATTTCTTAATTTTGATTCCGACGTTAGCAGAACGTATATATGAAAAAGACAAAGATGGGCTTTTAGCGCTAAGGCGTCCTCAGCTAGTATCAGATCTAAAAAGATGAGCAAATTATTTTTAATTCCAGTGGCGTTTTAATCAATAAAATCATAGTTGTGTTATATAAGATGTTTGCATATTTGTCATAACTATAATCAGATGCAAGGACTCTTTTTAAAAGAATACATTCAGAAACAAAAGGAAAGTTGTTGGGGAAAATCTTCAAGACAAACTCAACATTACTGCAGTATGATCTGAATCAGATATTCCTCTTTTGATCCATAAACACAAATGTGTGTAAATATCCTTCGGACAATCAAAACTAAATAACATACACACATGCACATATACATTCCTAAAGCTTGCGACCCTATTCAGCTGGTTCGGAGATATCTTGCAAACAGACAAAGCCAACAGGAATTCAGAGACATTGCAACATGTGATTAATAATGCTCATTAATGAAACTACTCAATCGAAGTTCTTTTCGTTTACCTGTATTGTGTTTTCTCATAGATCTTATACGCTGAGAAAAGTATTGGTTAAATGTCAAGGATTAACTTAAATTATAAATTTAATAATTTATCTTGTATTATGATCTCTTTATAATTGTATTTCAGAAAACCCCATGATATGCGTCAGATTTCGTAGCGAAATTAAGTGTGATATAGTTCAAACAAAATAATAATAATAATAATAATAATAATTATAATAATAATAAGCGAAACTAAGGGTGATGTAGATGATGATTATGACAGATAAAGTAGCGCTATAGGGACGAGGCAACATACACCTTCCAATTTTCTAGAGCTAATAAGGGAATATAGAACCCTACATTTCATGGATAGAGATGATTCACTATAAACAACCGTTGTGAAACGTATTGGTGGCTTTGTAGGAGCAATACCAATCTTTTCTGTTTAAAAAAACGCAAAAAACCCAAACAAACAAACAAAAAAAAAAAAAAAAAAAGAAACAAACAAATGATGGTTGTTATCAAAAGATAAAGGTATTTACAAAACTAATCTAATCTAATGGGTCATATAGATGAAGATTATAACATATAAAGTAGTCCCATAGGGGTGTAGCAGCATACAACTTAAAATTTGTACAGATTAAAACACTTTACACCTATTCAGCTGCAAAAGGTTACAGATTTGTAGCCTGTTTTTGATGGAAACAACGATTGATTGTTATCTACGAAGATAATATTGTCAAATCATTCTGTTATTTATTCAAAAGAGTCGCAACACACTTTTCAAAAATTTTATTAAAGAGTCCATACTTCATTCGTATAGACTTTCTTTCATGCTTCACTTAACCAAACAAAACGTTCACACTGTTGTAACTAAAAACTAGGTAATTCGATTAATCGCATCAAGTATCAATTACGGCCCATGTAATAAAGTTAGTTTATGAAAAGAATTCTTGTCTGAAAATAACGGAGATAAATGTGGATTCTATTTGAGATGATAATAGACAGTTTGTTTGCTTACTAATGATAGAAATTTTTTTCTCTGCGTACAACAAATTGTTCATCATAAAGAATACACTACGGTGCTACCTACAACAAGTACAGAACATAAACTGAGTTTCTCCAACAAGACTGTATTGTGATTAAAGAACTTTTTTAAAAAAAATTCTGTAAACTGACGAGGGATTCAGAGTACATACATTGCAAGCAGAGACTGGATCGGAGATCGAGCTAAGGGTGCAGACATGGCTGTCAAGGATGCTGCTCGTTCCCCATACACTCTGACACTGAGACCTGGTGATGACGGTCACAGCCGCGTGTTTCAGTATCCTAGATACGCCGCTCGTGGCTACAAGTAATTAATTCAAATTGATATAAGTGTACATGTATATTTTGCAAATACGAATGAAAACGATAGAACATGGACAATACACTAGTCAAATCTGAACAACTTCTTCCTGTCGGTCCATTGCTGTCCTCAAAGTGAGGAATATACCCATCTGCCGACCTGTGTTGGTATTATAGTCGAATATTAATTAAATACTACCTCGTGAATATCCTCTTACGGGTAACTGACATTTTAGAATGTAAGCCAAGATAAATTTATGTAGAGGTAATACTATTTGCTAGATACTAAGGATTGTTACTCTTTCTTAGTATGTCTATCTGACTGATTCAATAACGCGAAATATTGCACTTGAGAAATATTTCTTATCAGATTCGTGCAAGGTCTTGATAGCTCTGGTTTCAATAAGGTAAAAATAAGACTCAATTTAAATTTAGTGTTGCAAGCTTGAGCAAAGTAAAATATTGTAATCGCCTCCATAAACCAAACACTGGTTTAATCTTTGGAAACGACTCCTCTTCTCTCGTTCTTGGTATGCATATAACTGTTCCAAATCAACAATCAACATTATTATCCAATTTGTAATTCATACTTGTCTAGAAGTCAATGGCACTGCGGCAATGGAAGTAATTGTTTAGGATAATTGTATGGTATATAATGGTAATGAGCTTTTCGCGTTTTTCCGTGAAGAAAAGGTCCCCCCAGCAGTCACTATTAAGGTATATATTGATGATATTTCGCTGGTATTAGATGTAACAAAGCGAACTCTTTTTCTAATTCGGTCATATTGTAGTCAATAAAGTATTCGCTATGTCAATGAGTTTTGCATGCTATAATTTATTTTAGTGTAGGGACTGTTTAAAAATTACTGTCAGATAAAAAGGAAAATTGTTCGGAAAGATCTTTGAGACGAACTCAACGAGTTCGATGACGGAATAAACCCAAGAGTATGCATGTTTCGTTCATTTTAGAACATAGCAGTCAGTAATTACAAAATACGCATACACACAGGAATTCACACAAAGTCACAATCCAGTTTGGCGAATTTGTAGATATCTTGTAGGAAGATGCAGTCAATAAGAATTTAGCGACCTTCCAATACTTGAATAGAATTCTTCATGATTAAACTCAAGTGTGCACTATTTAATTTGGATTTATTGGTTTTATTTAGCTGTTACACCTTAAGAATAAAAAATATCCTTTCTTCTTAGTTGAATCTAATGGATTTTCTGAAATTGTTCTTTTTAATAATGTATGATGCATTATCCTTCTTCTTGTAATTGTATTAGGGAAATCCGATTAAACGTTTCAGCTTGTGAAATCTTAACCATGTTATATAAATCTCACAATGGCATAGTGTGACTCTTAATTGTACAGCTGTATTGTTGTCTTGACCACTTCAGCGCCGAATATCATGTAGATTTGTTATACTTGATGTACTAAGGACCAGAGGCAAATATTACTGAATACACACAATATTGTATATGTATTCTTTCATATTTTGTTAAACTAGTTTTTCCTAACCTCTATTGAAATATATCAGTTTCAAAAACTTGTTGAAAGAATTAACTCTAATTGCAGCCACAACGATGTTTAGCACATGCTAACAGTATCAAAATGTATATCTTGGGGCAAACAAATGTCAGTGAAAACAATAACGCACCTTCGTGTCTACAGACATGAAAATCAACTTCCACAATATACATACGTGTAAATTTCCCCCATCCAGAAATGTAGCAGTTGGTAGCAGATTCTCCGCCAGCAGCCATGTCCACGACAGCAACTCGGCTGTTGAGTACAGCTTTCGTCGACAGCTTCAGGAGGGCGATGTCGTTAGGATACGTGCCGGCACCTACGTTGTAATTCACGTGCTGTTTATTGGAAACTAATTTTGTTTATCAATAAACGAATAGCGGGTACTATTCCAAATAGTGTTTCTCTTAGGTGGAAACTATATTTTCTGTGACATTCACAACTTATTGGAAATGCATAATAAGTCCTTAATAGTTCCAAATGTCTAGTCACATTAAGCTTTTCTGTGTCCTAACTTTTATTTGATTGCTTGCATCTGTGATGCATATGATATTAAGTCTTGCATCTGTTTAGTGTTCTTTTGTGTCTTGCTGCTTAGCATCTCATACTAAAATGTCCTGCCCTACAGTGTTATCCTATCCTGTCCTGTCAATCCACACTTGAATATTTTTAAATTGCTACATGTTGCATTTCGCAAAATATGCAATTATGTGCATTTGATATACATAACTAAATATTTTGATATACATACTTTTGAATCCCCATTTTTCGAACTTAATATTTTCATCAAGCAAACATATATTTTACTTACCCTTATTATGGTTGCAACCTGTATTCTCTGTTCGGTTGTTTCATTTATATCAAAGTCGTGTTCTCCGAGTACCGCAATGATGCTTACAAGAAGGAGAAAAGCATTTCATTACGATGCAAACATCCATAGATTGGAATTTGTACAAAATAGAAATACGTTTAATTGTCTGCGGCGCAGATAATAATAATAATAAGAATAATAATAACAACAACAATGCGAGAAGAAGAAGAAAAGAAACAAGAACAACAACAGAAATAATAATACTATCTTAAGTTAGAGGTGATCAGTAATGTTGGTATGAAGTGATCTTATATATGGTCTATGCCATCACTGGACATATAAAGAATCCCAATAGTATAAAAGTGTAAACCATGTATACAATCGCCTTTACAAAATCACGTCGGTATCTACAATAGTTGTTTGACGTTAATATGCATAATATCATAAATGAAACTCTTTCCGACAAATATAGTATCTTTCTTTACATGGGCTTGTGTGGCATGGGTGACACTGCAAACGAAAATCAACACCATTGCATAGAAAATTTACGATGAATTTAGATTTTTGCATAGAAAATTATTGCCGAACAGTTTCTTTTATTTCTAAAAATATTTGGATCGTTCGAATAGTGATCGGGAACAGCGCACCCTAGATATTTCTAGTACCCAATTTCGAATCAAAACCAATATCTCCAAAAGGAAAGGTTTTGGAGTATAATTGAGTTCAATTATTTCCATTCTTTATTCTTGTATGCAAGGATAGGCTTGTGGAATACATGTGACAGAAGTGCTTGTCAAATCGTTTTACATATAAAGTTATATATGGATCATGAAAGAAAAAAAAATCAAGTGAACCTTGGAAAATGAGGACTTAGACACATACAAAACTGTCAATGGTTTCTTTATAAAATAAATTACTAAGAAAATATTATTTAACCTTGCAGTACCGTGATGTGGCTAATTTACATACTGCTTTCAATTTACGGTTGGTCAACAGTTTAATGCACTTAAATACATTGATGATTTGTTTCAATAATACCCGGAAGCCGTGGTAGCTTAGTTTGTAGAGCGTTTGACTCGTAATCCAACTGTCTTTGTTTCGATACCCGAACAGGTGATCCGGGGTCGGCTACCTCTCTGTCCCCTTAAGAAAGGAGCCTCACTTCCATTTCCTCGGCATGATATAGCCAATAATGTGTTGAAAGTGTCGTTCAAACAACAACCAACCATCCAAAATTACCCTTTAATGCTAATATCAGGTAAAGGTAGGAGATATAAATAGAAACTGGTTTTCATTTTTCATATCAATATTATTACGTAATATACATTTTTGAATTCTATCGATTATGTAGCTTCTTTATTTCCCAGTCTGAATTCTTAGATAATAGAAAGAAACTGAAAACGAATTCTTACGTGGTGGAGCCAACACAGTGACCAGCAGTAACCACCCATTGCGGATCGATCAAAACTCCGCCACAGAAATGAGATCCCGCGGTACTCTGCAGTGATACCTGCAAGAGAAAAAACTATGCATCACTGAAGAACGAAAATGGCTATAATGAAGATTTAGATATTTCCTCCCTCGACTGATATATACATCATTCAAAACTACACAATTTGTCAAATCTAGATAACAAGATATGACATATTTGATAGGTGTTGACTCTTTCTGATCCATGCAGACACCAGGTAATCTTCTGTTCGTGGGTGAAACTGACAAACAACTAGGCGTCTATATACATAAATTAGAGATAAATATTGTATGAGAAGAGGAAACGGAAAACTACATATTAAATAATAGATATTTCCTAACTAGGAGTGTCTATATAGGACTTGATAATCGGTCGGAATTAACAGCCAATTCCTTAAACCCACCCATACACCCCAACTCCCACCTCTCACGTGGGGCTGAAAATAGATAGATCCATTAGAATCTCTCCCTTTCGTAAAGGTTTTGGGTCCTTCACTAAACTAAGGATTTATAGTTCATATAAAAGGCTTGAGGAATGATATGAAGGCCCAGAATGTGCACTTTATATATGATCACACATTGAGAGATCAAACACATCGCTCTCTCAATGTTTGCCCCTTGATTTTTCGATAACATCGATCATCGCCAATGATGTCCTTTCTTCCAACTGTAGATTTCTTTTATTCAACTGTTTAATGGACAGTTACCAATGTGCATTAAAATTAATATATTTTGTATTCAAATCGTTGATGACTACATTTACTTAAAGGACACATCATTTTTTCTACATGTGTATGTTCATTCATATGTCTGTTAAAACATGGGATCATCATATGTTTTTGACATACAAATGATCAAGACCAAAGTATTTACAATGAAAAGCTGATACAACAAGCTAAACTCGTGCCGTACTATATATATATATATATATATATATATATATATATATATATATATATATATATACCATATAATTGTAAACGATAATGAAACTTTCGATTTTGTTGCTATTGTCTTATTTGCTTGAATGTGTGCGATAAATCTAGGAATCACAGTAAGTATTATTTTCAAAGAGAAGGTTAAGTCACGCACCTGCCATGGGTATTGTCCTGCGGATGCATCCGACCCTCCCACAATCCGGCCTTGGTAGAAATGTTCTGGTACCACGTCGGCGAAGCCTGGAGGAGAAGAAAGGTAGGGGACAAAACATCAAATAGTATATCTATTATAAGCACAAATATAAATTGTAATGATTCAGAAAATATGTATGCGGGAGAGAAATGGTTTTTAAGGAGGACAGATTGCATATTTGTTATAGCTGAAAGTACATTTAAAAAAATAAATACACATTTCATAAGGAGCAAAGGAGATAATGATTCAAGGAGGAACATTATAAATGTATTATAGTTTTAAGCACATGTATCTGTTTTACCGATTTATATTGTTTTGCAAATTTAAGTATATATAGCTCTGTGCACCGGTGCTTACAAAATAATATTTCAAAATGTGCAATAAGTATACAAATTGTATGGGCTGGACAAAAACGTTGAATCACGACAGCAATGTGTCGGGCTGATATTTTATATATATTTATATAATTTGAACGAGACCCTGCAAGTTCCATAAATTTAATAAAAACTGATTGTGAAATATTACCTGAGTACAGACCGCGATGAGATAGAGAGAGAGACTTACCAGTGGTAGCTGCCAAAGTAAGCAGTAGAGCTGTGAGAATCATGTTGATTGTGATGTACAGAGCAGTCTCTTGAATGCTGAAGATCTACCTCAAATCTAGATACTTTTATACAAACTTCCCCCGACAGACGAGACTTTCCCATCTTCAATAGAATATAATCACATTTTCAAGTAGCAATTCACCTTCAAATTGTACTGTATAAGCACGAGAAAACTCTTAGGTAAAAAGATCGAGCCGAATTCGTCAAAATTTCACGATCAATTTGTGTTTTCCCAATGTTATTGCACCAGTTTTTGTTTATGCCCATAGGTCTTCTGAAATTACTCGTATCCCACATAGCAATATATTGCAGTAACAAAGGAAAATAAAAACCTTTTGCAACAACAACCAACAGATTACCAATCTATAATTTCTCAGAGTCCCTCGTGCACTAATTGAGACGTGAATTTGTCCATTTAAACATATACTCAGAGTTTTACCAATTTGACAACATCAAACTCTTTATCTCGCTCCCTCCCCCATCTCTCTCATATATAGTTTCATTTGACTTTATATATTTCTGTTCTGCATCCTAGACATAACGGAGAGGAGCTTATAAATTGTGCAACTTGTTTCAAATCATTTTTGCCTTGTATATTTAAATTTTTGACAAGAAAATATGTTTGAACGAAGCTACCTCTTTCGCACTAAGCAAGTGTTGTTATTCATATCCTGAAATGTTCGTATGGTTGTATCTTTAATCGTCTCAGGTTCTTTAAGTGTTTTACCTTCAACATTAGGATTGCCTGTAAAAGAATGATTTCTAATGAACAATCAGTTTTGTTGTATGCCAACTGCCTTAGATGCTTTTATACACGAGAAAACTCGATACCGATTTGCTATCAAATTTCATCCTTCGTCGCTAATTGAACTGATTCAAATATTTGAGAATGAATTTAAAAATACATTAAAAATTTTAGGTCATTTTGTTCTGAATGTGAGATGATATGGCGTATGGTTGTGCAAGCTAAGTTTAATTCTAGGGATTCCACAATTTGTTTTGTACACATTTCTTTTTCTGGAAAGTAGCTTGTTAGCTTGGTAAAAGTTGTGAATGAACGATGAATTTGCAAGTAGACAATATACCACCGTTCCTGTTTTAGTTAACTAAACACTATTAGATAGAAAACTTGGATGGAGATTTATATTATGAGAATTTTACTGCTGCTTATATTAAATAGTATTATCAAGGACAAACATCATCTTTGTTCTCATTTTTCTTAAAAGCGGGAGGTATTACGTTTGGAATATTAACCACGTTCGTTCGAGGTACTGTTGTATAATATCATATAAATCATGTTCAGAATCAAGGGGAAAAAAAACCAACAACTAAGAACTTCAAATTAAAGATGCATGCATTCATATACATGGTTTAGCTGTATGTTTTGGGTGTAATTATCTTCTGTTCTTGTTTGGTCAAAACGAAAAGAAAAATAGTAGGAAGAGTTGAAGAACGGGAAATTTTAATTATTGTGCCTATACAAACAAAATTACAAAAAGAATAGGCCATTAAAAGGCAACCTGTATGAAAGTTAATAGATTGTATGCTTTAAGTCTCCTTTACCTATGAATAATGACATTCTTAATGGTGACATCGTTCTAAGCTGCACAGTAAATGTAACGCATTACACATTACACACGACACATTACACACGGCACATTACACATTACACATTACACACAACACAGTCATAAATCTTAGAAAAATTTGTAAAATATCGTATAAATATTTTCATGACTTGTATCAATCATACATTACTTTTTGTGTCTTTTCTGACATGGAATTGATTTTTACTCTAAATATAAGCAATACTACTCATGTACCTATATTATTTATTCTGAACATATCCAAAACAGTATACATGACTACAAATCCCAAACAGTATACATGACTACATAGTAATACTACACATGTACCTATTTTATTTATTCTGAACATATCCCAAACAGTATACATGACTACATAGCAATACTACACATGTACCTATTTTATTTAGTATGAACATATCCAAAACAGTATACATGACTACATAGCAATACTACACATGTACCTATTTTATTTAGTATGAACATATCCAAAACAGTATACATCACTACATAGCAAAAGCCAAAGGAATTAATACAATATTGATAGAATCTAAATTTCCACGCACATGAACACCACAGAAACACTACACAACACAAACACACACAAGATGGTGTCAATCACCGAAACTGTCTTCTTCCTCAAATGAAAATTTGGAAATCATCGAATATATCCTGAAGGTATATAATCAAAACAAATTATTTTTCTTTTAACGCACAAACACGGCAAATCGAAGAGTTTTTTAAACAAACTTTTGTAATGAATGTAATATTGCTGCTGGAATGCATTTGCTATTGCTCTGAATTCAAGGTTAACTAACGTTTGAAAAAATGAACGGAAATCGAAACGTACAGCCAATTTCCGCACAAAAAAGAAAACAGTTTGCTTCTATAAGATTATATGTCATCTGCAATAAACATTGTTAGTAGAAAATAAACTTGTCTATCGTATTTAGTTTTATAGCAGAAAAAGAAACATTCTGGTGAGAAAGAAACAGATTTAGAATGATACAATTTCAATGTACACTTTCGTCAAGTTACGCGTACGCATACAATTTTGCACAATATCTAAAATACATACACTGAGCATTGTTATAGAGAAATAAGTAAAAAGATTTGATGCTATTTTTGCTTGTGATAGAAGGATATTATAAAGGTACAATTTAATTTAAAAACATGTAGAAATATTAAATATTTAATTATTTTAATGTATTATTATTATTAGTATTATTAGTATTATTATTATTATTAATGTAAGAAATATAATCATTATGTAGACAGAAACAACTATTTTTTTATTTCAAAAAGCCAGAAAAAAAGAAAGAAAAGACGCACATAAGAGAATGTCAAGTTATGATCTAGACTAGCTTTTTGCCGTGAAGTCAAGGAAAAATCCATAACTTTGCCAGCTTACCGCATAAATATTTAAAGCAAGTAAAAGAGTCTGAAAATCAGCCAGTAATATGTAAATCAGCCAGCGCTGATAAACCGAGGATTGTCTGTGCGGCTGTAAGAAAGGAACCCACTTGTTTTGAGGGGTAGATGTTGCCAACCAATTTCCTTAAACAATAAGATGATTTGCAAAGTGAATCTGTTTTAGTCTGAATTACACTTATCTACATAATGTATTACACGAGCAGAAATTGTAGAACAAAGAATTAAAATAATGAGATGTTTAAAAGTGTCATTTTCAAAGTCTTCCATCTTCATCGTCGTCCTTTCGACATAACTTTAAAAAAAAATAGAAAAAGAAAAAAAGAGCATGTTTCTGTTGTCTTTATCCTCGTTATCAATTAATTTCGATGTGCACTCGCACGCCAGTGCAATTTAGATTTGAAAAAGGTCGATATCATACCATGTGTGCATTAAGTCTTTAGCGAAAAGCAGACTGGATATCCAAGTTGCTAAATCATTGGCTTTGCACATTAGAGGTTGTGTGTTCGATTAAAAGTGCCTTACCAATCTCTCTCTCTATTGCATACCGCGATGTTATGCCAATTAAACCGTGAGACAGACCTTTAAAATTGAAACTCTGTTTTGCCTCTATTATTGATCCCTTAAATTCATAAATGTAAAGATTTCTCTCACAGTTTTATCGACATAGCATTGAAGCAGATTGGTAGCTGTGGCGTTGCCTCCGGGTAAGACAGATTCTTCAGAGTAAAATAGTACATATATTAAATTGTTCCCTACAACATGTCGAGAACAAGTCTGTATATAGATGAAAGTAAAATGTACAAGAATGTGTAAAATGAGGAAGGCTTCAGAGTACATACATTGCATGTGGAGACGGGATTGAAGCTCGATGTGAGGATTGAGATATATATTCTGCAATAACAAACAAAAATGATACAATATATTTTCAGCAGGATAATGTATTCCCATTAGTTCCACCGCGTCCACAAAATGCGTAAGATAAATGGTGTTACCCTTATGTAAATCTAAATTTAAGCATGTACATCCGATTAAGTTTGACAACAAATTCACTAAGATAAATTTTCAAATGAACTTGATGATTACCAGTCATTCATGGCTTAGAACCGAATCCAAGATATATTTCTCTTACAGTAGTACTCCGCTTAGTATCAAACATTTTACTTTTTCTCAGTTATGACTATCTGGCTTAGTCAATAATTAAATTTGACTTATACTGACAACATATTTTAACTTATACTGACAACATATTTCGTATCAGATTCGTGCGAAGTGTACTTAGGTCTCTTTCATTTAGTTAGGGATATTAGTCCTTTTGAATCTAGCGTTTGTGCAAACTTAAGTAGACTAGAATAATGTACACGCCTCCACAACTAAACATTGATAATCAATCGTAACGTTCGTGTTGTATTTCCTTCTTTAGCATACATAGTCACTGCATATTAATAAACCATATTAGCGAATGCAATAATAATATATAAAAAAATAAGATTACGTATTGGCCTTGAAACCATTTTTCTAATGTAAGTATGAGCAGGGTGTACAACATTTATACAAATCTGTTTTAAAAAAGAGCTTTGCGCAGGTTTCCTGAAAGGACTATGCGACCGTATAATTCACTAAATACCGTAGATAAGTCAAAGACAATGTGCACCTTTTGCTTCTAATCTAATTTCAGTGCCGGAATTACACACACACACACACACACACACACACACACACACACACACACACACACACATATATATATATATATATATATATATATATATATATATATATATATATATATATATATATATATATATATATATATATACTGATAAACGGAAGGATTATTATTCGTAGATGAATTAGTGAAGCAAAAGGATTTTATTTATACTGCATTAACACTTTCATGCCTTGTAGCGAAGATCTCCCAGAGTAGCAATCTCAATTTCTTTCTTTTCATCTGGGTATAAAAACACACAAATGTGTATGTCTACACGCATATATATATATATATATATATATATATATATATATATATATATATATATATATATATATATATATATATATAAACACACACAAATGTGTATGTCTACACGCATATATATATATATATAAACACACACAAATGTGTATGTCTACACGCACTAATATACATTAATACAAACTTCCATCTACTCCGGCGGTTTTGGAGATATTTTACAGAGAGACACGGAAAAAAGGAAAGTTCAGAAAGTTTAGATATCATGCAAAATATGAGCGATAATGTTTAATAACTGCAAGAATCTTTCGACCCGCTGGAGAAATGTCCCATGTATGACAATTGTTCGAATAATTATTCTAATTTGAACCAATACGAATATGTTCAGCCATATCCACGACAGATACCTTGTTGTTCAGTAAAGCTTGCTTTGACACCTTCTAGACAGCGATGTCATTCGGATAGGTGCGATCACATATCTTTGTGTTCTCATGCTGTGTGTGTATGTGTGTGTTTGTGTGTGTGTGTGGTGGGGGGGAATAAATAAATAATTAGTAACAGTCGTTGTAGTCTTTCTCTTTTACTAAATTCTGACATGCACAGTCCTATGGATAAAATTAATAAGTCGTCAGTAAAATAAATCAACCAAATTTTCCTGCTTTTCAAATCCTGTCATATCATATGTCAGTTTCATATCATATCATATCATGTCACTTTTATATTATATATTGCTTACATATCATATTCAATGTCATGTCATATCGTATCACTTTCACATTACTTTCATATCATTATCATTTAATTTCACTTTCATATGATATAATATCGCATTCATAAAAAATTATCATGAATTCGGGTCGGCTGAAAAGGTTGGTGATATTTCTATATCACGGTATGAAAGTAAAAAGACAATTATGGGTTTTATTTTCCTCTATACCTTGTTTCATTGATTGGCCGACGGGAGGCTGAGGCCGATGTCTATACTGTATAGCTCAATACAACAATTTATTAAACTCAAAAAGTCCATAATTGTATAATATAATGCACAGTGGAATATTTTCAGATCTTTAAAAGTTTCAATCTGCAAAATAGTCAGTTATGTGCACTTGATGTGCATACTCGTCAAGGCCTACGACATGGCAACATCTTAATCTCAAACTTGATCTACTTTTATTTTATTTAGAAAACGAAGTTTTCACTTAAAACTTTAACTGTTGCGACTAACATTCTCTGTTCGGTTCCCTCATTTAGATCAAATTTGTGCTCCCCGAACACCGCTGTAATGCTTAAAGAGAAAACATTTTATTGCGGGGAGAAACTTGATAATTTTTTCAAAGAGTTTCTTGGTCGGCTGGTTTCTAACGGCAGTCTTAACACATTATTAGCTATATCGTGCGGAGGGAATAGGAGCTAAATGCCTTTCCCAGAGACAGATCGTGTATGGTACCGAGGGAATGGGAGCTAAATGCCTTTCCCAAAGACAGATCGTGTATGGTACCGAGGGAATGGGAGCTAAATGCCTTTCCCAAAGACAGATCGTGTATGGTACCGAGGGAATGGGAGCTAAATGCCTTTCCCAAAGACAGATCGTGTATGGTACCGAGGGAATGGGAGCTAAATGCCTTTCCCAAAGACAGATCGTGTATGGTACCTTTGATTAGGATTAGGAGTACGATGCTCTACCAACTGAGGTATCGCGACTCCCCTTTAAGATTTTGCTTCCAGTTCAAATACAGCCCTAACACTTTAGAACAGTAAAATATGTTTAAACTAAAGTAAACTAAACTAACATTATATTACTGCCGAGAAAGTTTTAATGTAATTTGGCAACTGAGTAAGCTCATTGGAATAATAATAATACTAATACTAATAATAATAATAATAATAAAAATAACGATAATAATAACAATAATAACAACAACAACAATAATAATAATAATAATAACAATAACAACAACAACAACAACAACAACAATAATAATAATAATAATAATAATAATAATAATAATAATAAATATCATCATGATCATCATAAATGTACTTAGGACATCGTATTTACTACTAAGTAATCCTACATATGTACCCTTTATATAACTAAACATATGAAGAATCTGTGAAATGATAAAATAGAAAATCATACATGCAATTGTGATGAAGGGCATTGATCTATAACGTACATCTCAGACGCTTAAAACAACAGTAGACTCTTTAAAGAGATATCACACGCATACATGCTACAAACGAAACTATTTCCAATAAGTAAAATATCTTTAGGAGTGAGGGGTGGGGGTGAGGCAGGGGATTGAATTCATGATCCAGGAATTACGTCATTGCACATACATTTATTGCTGATCAATCTTCTTTTGTCCTAAATTATTGGACAGGCACAATCGCGCCACGTAAAGTGCATCATAGCCACGTTTATATAATTCTTTTTTCACTAAAGTTTGTGGGACTCGAGCGACGGAAAATAGTTTATAAAGGTTGTACATAGAAATGTATCTATGGACAATGAAAACTGTTGTCAACATGACTGACAAAGAAAATACTGACAGATATAAACAAAATACTATCAACTTTATCTTTGTCATAAACTACCGTCAACATATTTAATAAATTGCTTGACATGCACAATATAGTAATTTGGATAATTATATACGTATTTCTTATTACTAGAGTTTAACAAATTCAATGCATTTATACATCACTAATTTGTTCCAAACATTCCTGCTAACAAAATGTTCACGTAACTTACTTTGCATAGGACACTACCGAAAGAAACAGGATATCTATCTGTTATATCATGTCAATCACGAATATATATATATATATATATATATATATATATATATATATATGTATGTATGTATGTATGTATGTATATATATGGTCCATTTCTGCTCAATCCTTCTAATATATTTTTGAGTTAGAATTTTACCAATGAATTTTCACATCGCCGTATTTAGCGCAAAATATTAGTCTCCAATCTTCTTTTCCGCACTTTTTGCTTTGAAAGCAGAAGGCGCTGACTATCGTGTGTCAGTAGGTTAGTGCTAATGCTTGGTCATACCCTCCTTTTCAAATCTGATTATGATAGAATTTCCTAAATTGAAGAAATGTACAATATGTTGGACTTATAATTTTGCTACAGCCAGTTTAGACCCAAACTTCTCTTGTCACAAACTTGGCTCTAATTAACAAAAATCGACCGGAGGACTTTATATATGAAATTAGATTACAAGCAAAATGTGCACGTTGTTTTGACTCATCTACGGAATTATAGACTAAAAAGTGACTCTGAATCTGAAGGAAAATAGTTTTCGTTTTCTCATGTTTGACACCGAAGAGGTGTCGTTAAAACACTTACTAGTAAATTATGTGGGCACATAGTCCTTTAATGAAACCTGTGCAACGCTCGTTTTTTTACCACAGTATCGTATGTATGTTTTAAAGAAAAATTATAACAAAGATGATGTTTTCGCTTGATTATACTATTTATTATAAGCAGTAAAAGTCTCATAAAATACATTTCCATTCTAGTTTTCTGTCTAATAATGTTTAGTTCACCAAAGCAGGATTGGTGATATAGTGTCTCCTTGCAAATGCATCGTTCATTCACAACTTTTACCAACCTAATAAGTTACTTTGCAGAGAAAGAAATATACGCAAAAGCAACTGTGTAATCCCTAAAATTACACTGAGCTTGCACAACAATACTGACATCATCTCACAGTCAGAAAAATCACCTAAAATTCTTCATTTATTTTTACATTCATTTTCTAATATTTGATTCAGTTCAATGTGTGTATCGTAGTGACGAAGGATACAATTTTATGGAAAATCGGTATAATGTGTGTATCGTAGTGACGAAGGATACAATTTTAAGGAAAATCGGTATAATGTGTGTATCGTAGTGACGAAGGATACAAAATTTTATGGAAAATCGGTATAATGTGTGTATCGTAGTGACGAAGAACACAATTTTATGGAAAATCGGTATAATGTGTGTATCGTGGTGACGAAGGATACGAAGGATACAGTTTTATGGAAAATCGGTATAATGTGCATATCGTAGTGACGAAGGATGGAATTTTATGGAAATTCGATATAATTTGAGTATCGAAGTGACAAACGATACACTCTTATATAAAATCGGTATAATGTGTGTATCATAGTGGCGAAGGATACGAAGGATACAATTTTATGGAAAATCGATATAATTTGGGTATCGTAGTGACGAAGGATACGAAGGATACAATTGTATGGAAAATCGGTATAATGTGTGTATCGTAGTGACGAAGGATGAAATTTTATGGAAATTCGATATAATTTGAGTATCGAAGTGACGAAGGATACAATTTTATGGAAAATCGATATAATTTGGGTATCGTAGTGACGAAGGATACGAAGGATACAATTGTATGGAAAATCGGTATAATGTGTGTATCGTAGTGACGAAGGATGAAATTTTATGGAAATTCGATATAATTTGAGTATCGAAGTGACGAAGGATACACTTTTATGGAAAATCGATATAATGTGTGTATCATAGTGACGAAGGATACGAAGGATACAATTTTATGGAAAATCGGTATAATGTGTGTATCGTAGTGACAAAGGATACAATTTTATGGAAAAACGGTATAATGTGTGTATCGTAGTGACGAAGGATACAATTTTATGGAAAAACGGTATAATGTGTGTATCGTAGTGACGAAGGATGAAATTTTATGGAAATTCGATATAATTTGAGTATCGAAGTGACGAAGGGTACACCTTTATGGAAAATCGATATAATGTGTGTATCATAGTGACGAAGGATACAATTTTATGGAAAAACGGTATAATGTGTGTATCGTAGTGACGAAGGATACAATTTTATGGAAAATCGGTATAATGTGTGTATCGTAGTAACAAAGGATACAATTTTATGGAAAATCGGTCACATTTGAATCGTAAAAGGAGCATTTGGCGTACAACAAAATTAATCGTTCAGCAGAAATCATTTTTTAAAGGACAATCCTAACGTTGAAGGTGTAACACTGAAAGAAACTGAAACGGAAAAATACAACCATACGAACATTTCAGTAAATGAATAACTAAACTTACATAGTTTGAAAAAGGTTGTCTCGATTATACATTTTATTGTACAAATATTGAATATACAATGCTAAATGATTTTAAATAAGTTGCACAACTTATAAGTTCCTCTCAAGATATACAATTACATATCCACAATGTATGATAAAGATATATAAAGTGAAATGAAACTATTTAAGAGAGAGAGAGAGAGAGAGAGAGAGAGAGAGAGAGAGAGAGAGAGAGCTTCGTGTGGTCAAATTGGTAAAACAATGAGTATATGTGCAAATAGATAAATTCACGTATATTTAGTGCACGAAGGACTCTTTCAAATTATAAAGTTAGAATCTATTACTGTTTGTTACATTGTTTTCTTTAAATTTCCTTTATTACTAATATCTCTTATTCTGTAATATATGAGTCATTTACATGGCCATAAAGAAAAACAGGTGCAATAAGATTGGGAAAACACCACATCGATAGTGAAATTTGGACGAATTCGGCTCGTTCTTATTACCTAAGGGTTTTCTCGTGCTTAAACAGTACAATTTTAAGGTGAATTGCTACTTGAAAATGTGATTATAATGTATTGAAGATGGGAAAGTCTCGTCTGTCGGGGGAAGTTTGTATAAAAGCATCTAGATTCGAGGGAGATCTTCAGCATACAAGAGACTGCTCTGTACATCACAATCAACATGATTCTCACAGCTCTACTGCTTACTTTGGCTGCTATCACTGGTAAGTCTCTCTGTCTGTCTCTATGTATGTCTTTGTCTGTCTATCTGTCTTTCTCCCTCCCCCCTCTCTCTCTCTCTATCTCTCTCTCTCTCTTCGCGGTCTATTCTCAGGTAATATTTCACAATCAGTTTTTATTAAATTTATGGAACTTGCAGGGTCTCGTTCAAATTATATAAATATATATGAAATATCAGCCCGACACTTTGCTGTCGTGATTCAACGTTTTTGTCCAGCCCATACAATTTGTATACTTATTGCACATTTTGAAATATTATTTTGTAAGCACCGGTGCACAGAACTATATATACTTAAATTTGCAAAACAATATAAATCGGTAAAACAGATACATATGCTTAGAGCTATAATACATTTATAATGTTCCTCCTTGAATCATTATCTCTTTTGCTCTTTATGAAATGTGTATTTATTTTTAACATTGTACTTTCAGCTATAACAAATTTGCGATTTGTCCTCTTTAAAAGATATTTCTCTCCCGCGTACATATTTTCTGAATCATTGCAATTTATATTTGTGCTTATAATAGATATATTATTTGATGTTTTGTCCCCTACCTTTCTTCTCCTCCAGGCTTCGCCGACGTGGTACCAGAACATTTCTACCAAGGCCGGATTGTGGGAGGGTCGGATGCATCCGCAGGACAATACCCATGGCAGGTGCGTGACTTAACCTTCTCGTTGAAAATAAAACTTACATTCATGCAAATAAGACAATAGCAACAAAATCGACGGTTTCATTTATATGATGTATATATATATATATATATATATATATATATATATATATATATAGTACAGCACGAGCTTAGGTTTTCATTGTAAATAATTTGGACTTGATTCATTTATATATATATATATATATATATATATATATATATATATATATTATATATATATATATATATATAATATTATGATCCCAATTTATAACAGAACTGTGAATTAAACGGTCGAATAAAAGAAATCTACATTTGGAAGAAACGACATCATGGGCGATGGTCGATGTTATCGAAAAATCAAGGGGCAAACATTGAGAAAGCAATGTGTTTGATCTCTCAATGTGTGATCATATATAAAGTGCACATTATGGCCCTTCATATCATTCCTCAAGCCTTTTATATGAACTATAAATCCTTAGTTTAGTGAAGGACCCAAAACTTTTACGAAAGTAAGAAGTTCTAATGGATCTATCTATTTTCAACCCCACATGAGAAGTTGGAGTTGGGGTGTATGGGTGGGTTTAAGGAATTGGCTGTTAATTCCGACCGATTAGCAAGTCATATATAGACACTCCTAGTTAGGAAATATCTATTATTTAATATGTAGTTTTCCGTTTCGTCTTAACATACAATATTGATCTCTAATTTATGTATGTAGATGCCCAGTTGTTTGTCAGTTTCATTCACAAACAGAAGATTCCCTGGTGTTTGCATGGATCAGAAAGAGCTATCAAATATGTCATAGTTTGTTATCTAGATTTGACAAATTGTGTATTTTCGAATGATGTGTATATCAGTCGAGAAAGAAAATATCTAATTCTTCATTATTGCCATTTTCACTCTTCAACGATGCATACTTGTTTCTCTTGCAGGTATCACTGCAGAGTACCGCGGGATCTCATTTCTGTGGCGGAGTTTTGATCGATCCGCAATGGGTGGTTACTGCTGGTCACTGTGTTGGCTCCACCACGTAAGACTTTGTTTTCAGTGTCTTCCTATTATCTAAGAATTAAAACTGGGAAATAAAGAAGCTACAGAATCGATAGAATTCAAAGATGTATATTACGTAATAATATTGATATGGAAAATGAAAAACAGTTTCTATTTATATCTCCTACCTTTACCTGGTATTAGCATTAAAGGGTAATTTTGGATGGTTGGTTGTTGTTTGAACGACACTTTTAACACATTATTGGCTATATCATGCCGAGGAAATGGAAGTGAGACGCCTTTCCCAAGGGGACAGCGAGGTAGCTGACCCGGAATGATCTGGCCGGGTATCGAACCACGAGTCCAACGCTCTACAAACTAAGCTACCACGGCTTCCGGGTATTATTGAGACAAATCATCAATGTATTTAAGTGCATTAAACTGTTGAAAGCAGTATGTAAATTAGCCATATCACGGTACTCCAAGTTTAAATAATTTTTTCTTAGTAATTATTTTTATAAAGAAACCATTGACAGTTTTTAATGTGTCTAAGTTCTCGTTTTGTAAAGTCCACTTGATTGTTTTTTTTCTTCAGGATCCACATATAATTTTATATTTACAACGATTCGACAAACACTTCTGTCACATATTTTCCGCAAGCCTATCCTTGCATAAAATAATAAAGAATGGAAATAATTGAACTCAATTATACTCCAACACCTTCCCTTTTGGAGATATTGGTTTTGATTAGAGTTGGGTACTAGAAATGTATAGAGTGCGCTTCTCCCGGGTTTAAATTTTCTATGCAATGGTGTAGATTTTCTTTTGCAGTGTCACCGATCCCACAAAACTATATTTGTCGGAAAGAGTTTCATTTATGAGACTTTTATACTCTTTAGATTCATCATATGTCCAGTTATGACAGAGACCATATATAAGATCACATATTACCAAAATTACTGATCACCTCCAACTTAAGATATTTTTCTTATTTATGTTGTTGTTCTTGTTTCTTTTCTTCTTCTTCTCGCATTGTTGTTGTTGTTGTTCTTGTTATTATTATTATTATTATTATTATTATTATTATTATTATTATTATTAATATCTGAGCCATGGGTAATTAAACGTATTTCTATTTTGTACAAATTCCAATTTATGGCTGTCAGTATGAACTGGCCTTTCTCAAAACTGCAAGACCACGGGCAGTAATTAAATGCTTTTCACCTTTTTGTAAGCATCATTGCGGTACTCGGAGAACACAACTTTGATACAAATGAAGGAACTGAACAGAGAATACAGGTTGCAACCATAATAAGGGTAAGTAAAATATATGTTTGCTTGATGAAGATATTAAGTTCGAAAAATGGGGATTCAAAAGTATGTATATCAAAATATTTAGTTATGTATATCAAATGTACATAATTGCATATTTTGCAAAATGGGACATTTAGCTATTTAAAAATATTCAAGTCTGGATTGACAGGATAGGATATGATAACACGTAGTAGGGTAGGACATTTTAATATGAAATGCTAACCAGCAAGACACAAAAGAACACTAGACAGATGCAAGACTTAATATCATATGCATCACAGGTGCAAGCAATCAAACACGAAAGTAAGGACACAGACAAGCTTAATGTGACTAGACATTTTAAGCTATTAAGGACTTATTACGCATTTCCAATAAGTTGTACATGTCACAGAAAATGTAGTTTCCACCTAAGAGAAACACTATTTGGAATAGTACCCGCTATTCGTTTATTGATAAACAAAATTATTTTCCAATAAACAGCACGAGAACTACAACGTAGGTGCCGGCACGTATCCTAACGACATCGCCCTCTTGAAGCTGTCGACGAAAGCTGTACTCAACAGCCGAGTTGCTGTCGTGGACATGGCTGTTGGCGGAGAATCTGCTACCAACTGCTACATATCTGGATGGGGGAAATTTACATGTATGTATATTGTTGTAGTTTATTTTCATGTCTGTAGACACGAAGGTGAGTTATTGTTTTCACTGACATTTGTTTCCCCCAAGATATACATTTTGATATTGTTAGCATTATTTAGCCTAACGCTACCCTTAGCATGTGCTAAACATTATCATTGTGGCTACAATTTTTTGAGACTTATATAGTTCGAGAGAAGTTACCAAAAACTAGTTTAACAAAATATGAAAGAATACACATACAATATTGTGTGTATTCAGTAATATTTGCCTCTGGTGCTTAATACATCAAGTATAACAAATCTACATGATATTCGGCGATGTAGTTGTCAAGATTACAATTCAGTTGTACAATTAAGAGTCACACTATGCCATTGTGATATTTGTATATCATGTTTAAGATTTCACAAGCTGAAACGTTTAACGGATTTCTTTAATACAATTACAAGAAAGGATAATGCATCAAACATTGGTAAAAAGAACAATTTCAGAAAAATAATAAGCTTCAACCAAGAAAAAAGGGCTTCTTTTATTCTGAAGGTATAAGGGCTAAAATAAAACCAATAAATCCACGTAAATTAAATAGTCCACACTTGAGTTTAATCATGAAGAATTCTATTCAAGTTTTGGAAGGTAATTAAATTCTTATTGACTGCATCTTCCTACAAGATATCTACAAATCCTCCAAACTGGATTGTGACTTTGTGTGAATTCCTGTGTGTATGTGTATTTTGTTGGCTTTTGATTTTCTGACGAGTAATTATTGACTGCTATGTTCTGAAATGAAAGTAACATGCATACTCTGTTGGGTTTATTCCGTAATTGAACTGGTTGAGTTAGTTTCGAAGATCTTCCCGAACAATTTTCCTTTTCATCTGACAGTAATATTTAACGAGTCCCTACACTAAATAAATTAAAATATGCAAAAATCATTGACATAGCCAATACTTTATTGACTACAATTCGACCGAATTTGAAAAAGAGTTCGCTTTGTTACTTCTAATACCAGCGAAATATCATCACTATATACTTTAATAGTGACTGCTGTGAGGACCTTTTCTTCACGGAATACCACGAAAAGCTCATTACCATTATATACCATACAATTATCCTACACAATTACGTCCATTGTCGCAGTGCCATTGACTTCAAGTGTGAATTACAAATTGGATAATAATGTTGATTGTTTATTTGAATCTAATATATGCATAACAATATCTGCTTTATTAAAAGAGAAAGAATGAAGGTGAATCGTTTCCAAAGACTAAACCAGTGTTTGGTTTGTGGAGGCGATTAGAATACTTTACTTTGCTCAAGCTTACAACACTAAATTTAAATTGAGTCTTATTTGTACCTTATTGAAACCAGAGCTATCAAGACCTCGCACGAATCTCATAAGAAATAGTTCTCAAGTGTAATATATTAAAATTATTGAATCATTCAGATAGGCATACTAAGAAAGTTCAACAATCCTAGGTATCTAGCAAATAGTATTACCTCTACATAAATTTATCTTGGCTTACATTCTAAAATGTCAGTTACCCGTAAGAGCATATTCACGAGGTAGTATTTAATTAATATTCGACTATAATACACAACACAGGTCTGCAGATGGGTATATTCCTCACTTTGTGGACAGCAATGGACCAACAGAAAGAAGTTGTTCAGATTTGACTAGTGTATCGTCCATGTTCTATCGTTTTCATTCGTATTTGCAATATATATATATATATATATATATATATATATATATATATATATATATATACGCTTATATCAATTTGAAATAATTACTTGTAGCCACGAGCGGCGTATCTAGGATACTGAAACACGCGGCTATGACCGCCATCACCAGGTCTCAGTGTCAGAGTGTGTGGGGAACGAGCAGTGTCCTTGACAGCCATGTCTGCATCCTTAGCTCGAGCTCCGATCCAGCCTCTGCTTGTAATGTATGTACTCTGCATCCCTCGTCAGTTTACAGAATTAAAAAAAGTACTTTAATCACAATACAGTCTTGTTGGAGAAACTCAGTTTATGTTCTCTACTTGTTGTAGGTAGCACCGTAGTGTATTCTTTACTCTGAGCAATTTGTCGTACAAAGAGAAAAAAGCTCCCAATCATTGATAAGCGAAAAATTCGGTCCATTATGATATCAAACACAACCCACGATTATCTCCGTTATTTTCGGACGAGAATTCTTTTTATAGACTTTATTATATGGGCCGTAATTTATACTTAATGCAGTAGTCGAAGTGCCTAGCTAGTAGGTACAGACAGTGGTGTTAACATTTAATTGGGTTAAGTGAAATATCAAAAAAAGTTTATACTAATGAAATATGGACTCTTTAATGAAATTTTTGAAAAGTGTGTTGCGACTATTTTGAATAAGTAACAGAATGATTTTGGTAATATTATCTTCGTAGATGACAATCAATCGCTTCCATCAAAAACAGGCTACAAATCTGTAACCTTTTGCAGGGTGACAGTGGCGGCCCCCTGGTTTGCAACCCTAGTGGCAAATGGATTTTGGCAGGAGTGACGTCATGGGGTCACAGCAGCTGTCCGACCACCACCTACCCCAACGTGTACACGCGCATTTCTTCCTTCCGGGACTGGATCTCCAGGAACATGGTTTAAGGAGTCACTGAAATGAAACGGAAGTGCGGAAATTTATGAATAGGGATGTTTATTCGCCGATATTTTGCTGAAAATTTCTGGAACTGTTGATAAAATAAATTCTGTACTCCAAACAATGGCTTTTTCACTGAATTGACACCAATTAATATAAATCTACTCTCCGTAAGTCTTATTACACCAGCAGAAATGAATGTAAAATGAGATTTGAAATTGTATACAGACACACCCCTATGGAACTACTGTATATGTTATAATCTTGATATATATGACCCATTAGATTAACTTTGTACATTGTACACACCTTTATCTGTTGATCTCAACCATTATTTTGTTTAAACAAAGGTTGGTATTGTTTTAACAATGGCACCAATACTTTCACAACGGTTGTGTCATCGCTTTCCTTGAAATGTATTGTTCTACATCACCCTTTTAGCTCTAGAAATTTGAAGTTGTATGCTGCCTCAAACCTTGTCTGTCATAATGAGCATCTATATTACCCTTAGTTTTGTATATTATTATTATTATTATTATTATTATTATTATTATTATTATTTCGTTTGATCTATATCTTTCGCTACGAAATTTGAAGCATATAATGGGGTCTTCTGAATACAATTATAAAGAGATCATAATACAAGATAAATTATTAAAGTTGAAATTTAAGTAAATCCATGATTTTTAACCAATACTTTTCTCATTGTACAAGATGTAAGAGAACAAAATACAGGTAAATGAACAATGTTTGGATTGAACAGTTTGATTAATGAGCATTATTATTCGCATGTTGCATGGGCGCTAAATTTCTATTGACTCCGTCTCTTTCCAAGGTATCTCCGAGTCCGCTGAATTGGGTAGCAAGCTTTAGGAATGTATTTGTGAATATGTGCATGCTATTTAGTTTTGATTATCGGAAGGATATTCACGCACATTTGTGTTTATGGATCAAAGTTGGATTATACTACAGTCATATTGGTTGGGTTTGTCTCGAGGATTTTCCAAAGCAAGTTTCTTTTCTTCTGAATGTATAGTTTTGTTGTTGTTTTTTTTTAAAAGTCCTTACACCTGATTACGGCTATGACAAATATGCAAACATCTTATGTGACAAAACTACTATATAACTGACTAAATTGCCACTGCAATTAAAAATAATTGCTCGTATTTTTAAATCTTATACTAGCTTAGGACACCTTAGCGCTGAACACCTATCTTTGTCTTTTTCAGTTATACGTTTTGCTAACGTCGGACGTCAAAATTAGGTATTAAAGATAGGAGTTTAGCGGTAATGTATCCTTGGTTAATTTGACACAAGCGAGATATCATCAATACATTCGTAACAGTTGATTATATGGAAAACTCCGAAACGACTCTATTCCATATCATACAAGTTTTTTACACAAATATTTATATTGCCACAAGAGCCTATCGATTTTAGGCCAATATGCATGTTAACTTCGAACATAATGCTTTGTTGACTTGGATCAGAGATATTCAGTGACGATATCTGCTTTATGAAGAAGAGAGAAATAACAGGACATGCGACAACCACTGATGTTGTTGTTATTGGCTCGTGTCTATTATTCTAAACGGCATATGATTGCGCAGGCTTAATTAAAATGGAATACTATCCATAAATTCTATTTATTGAAACCAGAGCTAAGTACACTTTGCATGTATCTGTAATAAATATTATGCTATTCTAAGTCTAATTTCATACGTAAATTATTGAATTAGACAGCTAGGTATAGTAGGAAAAAAGTCAGCTTCATAACACATTGCCAAGAGTATATAGCGACAAAAGTCTATCTTGTCTTAAGTTTTCGCTTACATCTGACCCATAGTGCTTTAACAATTCTTGCGTTGGTTTCATCATCACAGTGGACTGCACGTGACAGTGTACTGCAGAGATAGGTGAACTGGTCCACTGCCAGGAGGGTTTGTCCATTTACTGTGATCGTAGGCTCTACGTAAGACTTTCCTGGTGCAGGTTGGTACATCACCTCTGTCTCCTTGATACTGATTGTGAGACCGAAACTGTCATAAGCTTAAGAGAAATGGTCCATATCCTGTTGCATGTCAGACTCTGAATTGGAATTCAGGAATATTCGTCAGCAAACAGGAGATCACGAACAGTCACTTCCTGTAACTTAGTCTTTGCCTGTGGTATCCTTAGATTGAAGAGCTTGCCATCAGTCCGGTATCTCATGCCAATCCCAGTGTCATAGTCATCGAAGGCATCAGTAAGGATGGCAGAGAACATCATACTAAAGAGGGTTGGGGCCAACACACATCCTTGCTTGACTCCATTGGTCACTGGGAATGGCTCAGATGACTCATCGTCGTCCACGACACGAGTGAGCATGCCATCATGGAATTGCCGAACCGATATGATGAATTTGTCTGGGCAACCAAATTTTGCCATGATCTTCTAGAGGCCCCAACAACTGACAGTGTCAAAGGCTTTTGTCAGGTCGATGAATGTCGTGTACAGGTCGGAGTTCTGTTTCTGTCATTTCTTCTGGTGTTGACGAGCCGCAAACACTATATATATATATATATATATATATATATATATATATATATATATATATATATATATATATATATATATATACTCTAACATGCACAATTCTGACATCAGCTAGATACGCAACAATCAAATTTTGATATAGTACACAAATGTGATTAGCGAAGTACTTTTTACAAATGGTCTATACTTGGACCAAATACTGCTACTCGATTTATCGATGAATTCTAAATGAAGCATCGAGAGTTTTCCACGAGTAATATCTTTATGTATTTACTTATATAACACAAATATCTGCACACAATGACCAACATATATGAAACTTTTCTGATCACTCGTCAGATACGAAACTCTGTGCAATTAATGGATATGACGTTGCGAGACTATGCTGACAACATTAAATTATGAAACTATTTTCATATGAGACATGAATTTATGAAGTTGTACTGTTCACAAAACATATATAAATTTATGAATTTGTACTGTTCATAAAGCAGATATGAATTTATGAAATTGTAGTTATTTTACTGTTTACATAACATATATAAATTTATGAAATTACACTGTTCAATAACGGACATGAAGATCGATACCACATCGTTCGTAGCACGAACATAAAGTTGCCCCAATGTGATAGGACATAACACAAGAAATAATCCCATATATACTGTATTCATTCAGTCTGCCGAAGAACCCGCTGGAACCTCTCTTTAGCACAAACAGAGATCGGAAGATAATGTTTTCACGTCTCAGACTCTGGGCCGGGTCACCCATGACTTTATACATATAACACCATTTGTTTTACAACTAATATTTCTTAGCCAAACCCGGAAATCAGCTGGAAAAATACACAAGTGAAGCGTGTAATGCATGGACGAAACACTTCTAGTGTGTTTTGGAACAAACACCGCTATACATGTTATGTATGCGTACATAAGACAAAACCATGTTAAACATTAAATGTGTTCAACGTGAATAACGACTTATGCAATTACATGATAACCAAATTCATACATGAATCTACAAACATTAATACATGAGATTATGAAAAGCTAGAACCTTTTAATCATTTACTTACAGCAAAATACTTAATTCTAAACGGCTTTTTAGTTCACATAAACAAAATACGACTGTAACCCGAAACAGACTATATTAAATCTGATAGCACTGTTTTATGTGAAATTTGTCAGACCTAATGGAAATTTAGGAAACAACTCCTAATCATCTAACATAGCAGAGCACACAATCTATCAATCAAAAAGGTGGCTTACGTCTTACGTAGAACTAAATACAAGTTTGAGACAATAGCAACCCATGAATTCCAGAAAGCTCTTTCTATAAATTTAGGAATTGCGATGGAAAATCCCAGGAAAAGAGCAACAGTAAAAAAAAATTTCAATTGTTAAAAGCCATATCCTTTGTAAGGAGAACATTTATTGACATTTAACTACTCTCAGTCGTAACAACAAAAAAAGTCAAATTAACCAAACAAATTTATATTGGGTTAACAGCGTTAGTGTTATCTACATGGCTGATGTATGAATGTTACTACCAAAAGCCGAAGAAATAAACGCGCATAGAACGAGATTTATGTTGAGAAGGACAACGTTTACAGTGATATGAATGATAACATCAAGTTCTATTACACTAGTGCCTATCTCAAGGATAACATATTTGGTATTCCACAAATAAATAACAAATGTTCGCACACTTTTATGGATGAATTGAACGGTGTTCCAGTTAGAGAGTTCTGCGGGTTAAAACCAAACTCTATTCCTTTAAGATGGACAAAGACAAAAAGAAAGTTTGTAAGAAATCAGAAAATGTGTGATCTAACAATCGTTTAATTTCGAAATATACAAACGTTGCTTATTAAATCAATAAAAAAAATGTAAAGAGATGAATTTACATAGATCATACATTCATGAGATGTACAGGATTGAAATGAATCAACTAGCGTTGTGTATTATAACAGGAAGAATTGTTTGGTTGACAACGCAAATACATTAACTGTGCGTATGGTACTTAGAACACAACTTTATTGTCATAGGGATACTCAAGTCTCATTAAAGGTTTGTTTCGTTTCTTCTGTTTCAAAGTATGTACAATTTCTCATTCATTTTGTCCTGAATAGAATCGTTTTCTTCAAACACTGTTTCCTTTTCATTTTTGTATTTGCTGTAAAAGAGAGCCAAAGAACGCGTATTCTTTCTGAAACCTTTGATTGCAGAGATGTATCTATGCACGATCACCCACACTGATATTTCGAAATGTCTACCACTTAAAGCTAGTTTGTTAGGCTAGTTGATTTCTTTTTTGTATCGTCAAGATTGTCATAGTCCTTAGTCATAAAGAAAGTATTCGTATCTTGGTACACATCAATTAGTAGCTATAGTAACTTATAAGGTTAATTTCAGGATATATCACTATCATCTTTTCACCTTTAAATAACTACTTTCTGTTGCAAGTCTTGTTGAACAGAAAAGTTGGAAAGAGAGTAAAGATGTAATTGAAATGGTCTCTGTATTCAGCTTCTGTCTGTCAGAATTAGTGCACACATAGACTTTCCACATTAGTCACACGACATATTTGTAGGTTCTGAGGTTATTTAAAATACCTTTATTCTAGATAAAATAAAATGAAACGAAATAAATATACTGTTTTTGAGCATCTTAATTTTCTTTTCTGTTGATTTCATAGTTAATAAATTTTCCAAATGAATGTTGCCTAATTTAAGACCACTACCATGCAATCTGTTATCACGCATACTTCTCACATCAAGGTGCAAAATTGTTAACGCTCCTTTTTATAAGTTGTCTTTACGTTTGTTGTTCATCATTGGAATACCTTATGGCTTGTTGAAACTGTTGCATCAAATGGAAACCATGGGAATAAACGATATTTGGTAGAACTTCAATAGTAAGATATTTCAACTGCTAAGTTCTAAAGCTTTTCTGCATCTTTTCTTTATTCTTTTTGCTCAGTATCAAAACACACATTAAACTCATTTTGGGAGAATCAAGTCTGAGGTTCGTTTGCATTCACTGGTAGATTGATGATTTCTCTCTCCTAATCTAAATCATAAAAAATCAATGCCATCTATCTGTCATTGACTGATTGTGCAATCGATTCCGAAGCAATCCAGTTCATAGTGTTGATTAACATCTACTATCAATTCATAGACTTTTACAAGTTTGATGTTAAATGTGAAATTCTGTAGAAGTGCGTAAGCATACAGCGGACAATGGTCTGAGAGAATCTTAAAGTCTAATGGTATTCTAAACTTCTTTCCGTACATAGCAAACTGTACAGTTTGAATACCAGTTGGGCACTGCCCCTGAACGTAAAGTTGTCAATTTATCATTCGGAATGTCTTGTTGTAATTGTATTTATCTTGACAGAAACAGGTGACCGCAAATCTTTCTATATTACGATAATGTTGTAGTCATTCAACTTGGAAAGTCCATCACTTCTATAGTATTGTGGTTATGTCTCGCAAAAGCATTCTACTTCAATGGTTTAACACAGCATTGTTTTTGTCTCCTTTTTCTTTCATATCAGGGGTCCCGGGTGGCCAAATGTTCTAAGGAGCTCGCCATTACAGATTATTGATATCTCACCTCTGTCCGAGTGGGTTCGAGTCTCGGGCTCGGCCAGCGTGGGTATGTGAGAAAGCTTGCCACCAGCTTCCCGTGGGTCGGGGGTTCTTCCAGAGCTTTCCCGGGTTCTTCCTTCACTAGGTATAATGGCCGCCATGTATAGGCTATGATGTGCTGAAAAATGGCGTTAAGCCCACAACAACAACAACTTTTATTTCAGTGACAAAAAGAAACTACCAGTTACAATCAGTATATATGGGCTTACCTTTTGAATTGCAATCCGTAAAGTTTATTTCAGGTTTAACGCTACTCGGGATGTATTTGATCACTTTAAGTTTTGGAGTCCGGTATTTAGCACCTTATTGTATTTATTCTTCTTATGAGCAGTTATGTATTTGCTGTACGCTAACATTTTATTATGTATTTATTAAAAAATAATAAAAGAGTGTACCGAAGGTGTGCCATCCTAACCCTATCCGTAATCCTATGACAAACGACATCTTTAGTATTTATATGGTACAAAAATGACCGTGAGTATGGTGTTCTTTTTTCAAGAAAACTCTTGCACATCAGGTGCTGCCTTGTCGCTTCGCGACACCGTCACAGACTTTCTTTTTTGATAAATTTGTAAGCAACATGCACACAACACGCATCGCAAATGCAATGAATATGTACTCGTAATTTACTTGATCATTAGACGGATGGTAAAAATCATTGAGTTTAAGTTGTCTTGGTGTTTCAGGTTTTACATTTTTTCTGGTTGAGTACGAGCATACAGAAGAGAAGCATTATCCCGGTGGATTGTATATGAAATGTTGTCTTTGAGTATAAAAATTGTTCATCTTGATAAAATTCATTTTATAGTTTAATTTGGGCGAGTTAATTAATTTATTGTATTAAATTGAATCGCGGAATAATGCTAAGGTACAACAGTAGTTTCTTTTTTGAATCTGAAGTCCATTTATCTAAGATAAAGTTCTAGCTTTTACTAACCCATTATTTTTTATTTTTTTTTAATCATGTGCTGAACAATGTATATCGATCCACTGTATGTGAATTTGGCTTTCTTGTGAAAATACATTAATGCTCTCTGTTTACTGTTTTTCGATATCCATATGTAATTCTTTGCTGATTTCTTTCTCTAACCTGTTCATTTGTTCTACTGTAATCCCATTTTTATTATCTTAAATTTAACACAATCTTTACATGGTATTTTGTATTAGACTTTTCCATTTCTTTTATCATTTTTCTTTGTTACAACTGCTTGTATATCCAGTGCACGTTGTGTCTGATGCTATTTGCACTCTGTCCGCGAGATACCATCTTGATTTTACCATTTATTTCAACAGTTTCATTTCTACAAGATGTCAAATGAAAGTTCTTAGCAAATTGTTATCTTCAAAAGCTTTATATTTATATACTGTTAAAGATGTACTCACTTTTGCTCTATTCACGCTGTTTTAACCACTTCCCATATTAACTGATGTTTGTAGTAATTCTTTATAACAGAAATCTTTATAGATGTGTTAAGACTGTACATGGTAAATATTTTGCGCAGGAATATGTTTTCAGCTGGTTTCTAAATTTTAAGCGATTCATCATATTCTTGCCAATTTTCAAGTACATACCTTTTACTGTCCATTAGTTTGGTCTTCAAAATCTCTTTAACTTTATATATGTCATCTTGTTGGTTGTATAAAGATATTTTTGTTCGTAAATCAAGCCCTCTATGTCCTCTCTCATCAGGTCTCCCAGTTTGTAAACGGCAAGATCGCATAAAATTTCTTGCATGATTTTAAATATTTTTTCAGCAAAGTTACAAAGGCGGTCCATTTCAAAAGTTGTTTTGTATTTTGAAATCTTAACTGTTTCGCCGAATATAAACTTGGGAGCTTATATGAATCAGTTTTGTCAGGTAACCGAATAGATTTACCCACGCTTTTGATATGTTTTCTTCTTTGATTGCTTCAATCGGAGTCATGTCTGCCGATCTGTGCCAATTGTTATTATATTCCTCGATTACATTTGGTAAAAGGTCAATCCATTTTCTGGTTCATTTTTACTGAAACACTTCCACAGTTTTGTTTTGGGGCTTCTGTTAAATCTGTCTCCTCCTATAGATGCCCTTTTGTTTGAGTAAACTGAAAAGTAGTAGACGTTTTCCTCTCGGAGCAAATCCTTAATTTTCCTGTTCTAAGACACTTTACCCTCATCAAACTGTAACTTCTCAGGCTTTTGCTCTTTAAACATTTCGTTTAAAATATCGTGCATCTCACCTCCATTTTCGTTTTCACTTAAAAGGTCAACCAATTTTCTGGTTCATTTTTATTGAAACACTTCTACAGTCTTGTTTTGGGAGTTCTGTTAAATCTTTCTCTTCCTATGGATGCCCTTTTGTCTAGTAAGTTGAAAAATAGTAGACGTTTTCCTTTCGCAGAAAATCCTTAACTTTCCGGTTCTAATACTTTTTTCCCTCATCAACTTTAACTTTTCAGGATTTTCCTCTTTAAACATTCTTTTAAAACATCGCGCATGCCATCTTTATTTTCGGTGTCACTTTTAAAGCCCAAGAGTATTTTTAAAGAAATCTATCACTGTCAAAGTGTATTTATATCCATTGTTATATTTTGCATTTCTTTGCTGGCCAAGAGTGTCTGCTTGTTACTGGCCATCCACATGACGAAGATAAACTCTTTTGTTGGGAAATCTTTTTTTTTTGTTTCGCTTCCTTATGTAATGTGTATGTAGATTGATCAATTAATCAATTAACCATTCTTTCAATTCACCGTATCTTATTTTGCTATTGTCCCATTTAATTTGTTCCCAAAAATGATTGATATTTGTGTAAGCAACTGGACTTTCAGGATCGTAGTAAAGATGCTTTAATCAAGAAAATACTTGACGCTTGATAAATTCTCCTTGTGTGTCATCAAGAAGCTATCACGATGACCGTCTACAATAAGTATATTCATTTTAGCGATTGGTAAAGTTTCTTTAATCCTTTCAATCGTACGAATAATTTCAGACTGATGTCAAATTTTGCCATTCCATTCTTATGGTAGATTTCAAAACAGCTACTTGATATATTTACTCACCATTTATTATTTCATGTTCCCTATCAATTCTATATTTGTTTATGTTGAATCGTTGTAAAATTTGCGATATCTTTAACTTGTGTTATAAATTTAGCCGAAAAGAAATTTGTGTATTTACCCATTTCATATACGTATATTATTACGTATATTATTCCTTCCTCATGGCGTAATTTTTAACCATTTTTCTCTCAGGGTTTATGATGCTTATCTCAATGTTAATATCATCAGAGATAATTTGCAAGTCAGTATCTTTACTAAAACGTTGTAGTATATCATTTTGTGTTTGAAATAAATAAATCATTATTTGTATATAATTCTATGCTATTTTGTAACACGACTAGCTTTGACCACACTTGTATCCCATCCAAAAGTTGTAAATAGATACACATCATCTCTTGATACCAACACTCCTACTGTCATGTTAAACTCATGAAATATCTGTATCATCTCTCTATGAACTGCAGAATTCAATACAATGTAGGTTTGTGTCATTATTTATGATGCGTACACAATTTTAAACTAGTGTTGTGCTTTGTTAATTATCTTTATAGTGTGAGTGACTTAGTCATTTCCAATATTGATCCAGAAATATTGTCGTATATGTATATGAGATCGTAATACACAAAAGATATGAGTATGCTACTTAATTTTAAATTTTGATTTTTAAAGTTCCCGTTTCCCTATACAGGATTTTAAAAATGTAAACAAACGACTATCAGTTTAATCTGGTACACTGCTCATTTTCACGTCATTTAAATACTTTTCAGAGACATCTAATACTGCCAAAAGAAATAATTAGTAATGTCTCCATACAATACAGAAATTCAAGACAATATGATACAACTCAAGGGCAAAGTTTCAAGTCTAACAGGGGATATAACTCCATAAAGTTTGTCTTTAAAACTCAACAAATTCTTGTATGGCTTTGAAAGCAAAATATATTTAATTTCCTATATATCAACGGTCTCATTATTGGTTAATGTTGCAGATAATTTTTATTTTATTTGAATCGTTTTCATCAGCATACTAATTATATTTCTGATACATATAATAATATAAGATAAATAATTAATGATATAAAATGTAATAATTAATCATGTCTACATGTTTGTAAATGACAGGGTACATTATTAAGACTCTTCTAGCACAAACAATACAATTATTAAAAACAGTTTTCTCCTTTCTCTATAACAATCTCAATACATGTATTTTAGAAATGTTGCAAAATTATGTGCTTACCCATAATTTGATAAAAGTGCACATTAAAATTTTATCATTCTGAAATTTCCTCTTTCTCACCAGAATGGGTTTTTTTTGTGTGTTATAAAAATGGTTGATTGATTGATTGATTGATTGTGGTTTAACGGCGCATCAGCACCATGAGGCTATTTAGCGCCATAGAAAAGGTTATATGATGGATAAATTACAAATGTTAAAAGGTTTATTATCGACCAGCGATAATAGTCAAACAATTAAAATCTAAACGATGAAGTGGTGAGGGTAATATATGAAGTTTCCCGATCAACGGGGAATGTAAATGGTGTGTCTATGATTACGAGTAAAGGTACTTAGGATGAACGACTGTACATATATTCTAAAAATACTCAAAGTGATTGCTCTAAAGTTAGATTTTAGAATAGATGTTTACTTCTTTCAAGTAATTTAAAATGTAAGACACACTGACTGTATCAAAAAGTTCCTTCATGTGTTGAACATTATAGTAACGATCGCGTGTAGGTTGGAGATCGAAACAATCTATCATAAAATGTTTCACAGTGAAGGGTTCATTGCAAGAAACACACACATGTGGGTCTTCGCCCTTTAGGATGTAGGAATGGGTTACATAAGTATGACAAATTCTAATTCTTGCAGTGGCTACCTCGTCTTTACGGATGGTTCTGTAGGAAGGAGCCCAGTCGCCGAGGGTTTGTTTTATTATATTGTGTTTGTTATTCACTGCATCATCCCAAGATGCCTGCCACTTATTAAGTAAACACTTTTTGACACTAGGTTTAAAATCAGTGTATGGTATTTTAAAATCAGATGGTTCTAGGGATAGGGCCATTTTAGCAGCGCGATTAGCTTTTTCGTTACCTTTAATACCGATATGGCTTGGTAGCCAACAGTACACTATATTGTGGGAGGTACACAGCTCGGTATGTTTCATGAGAATGTTGGTCAGTAGTGGATTTTCCAATTTCCTATTGTGAAGTGACTGAAGTACTGATAGTGAATCCGAGAAGATGGAGTTTAAAATATGTTTGCTTTCGATATATTTCAGAGCAAGGTCTATTGCCCTGATTTCGGCTGAAAAAATCGAGGCACCGTCTGGGAAGCGAACTTTTGTAGTGTGGTTTCGACTAACCAAGGCTGCAGCAGCCTTTTCCTTATCCTTGGACCCATCAGTGTAAATTCTTGTGTAGTTACTAAATTCGGTAAGGAGTTCGTGGTAAGTGTTATGAAAGATGGAAGGGTTTGTCTCCGATTTCTTGCCGTCGTGTAGTGTAAAAAGTACTGTTGGTTGTTTAAGTAGAAAGGGAGGTGTTTCAGAAATGGACATCCTCTGGATTTTGGAAAGGTCAACTTTTGTATTGTCAAGGCTGGGTGAGATTCTAATGCCAAAGGTAGGTATGGCATTTGGTTTGTTTTCGTATAATGTTTTGTAATTTGGTTGAAATACAGCCGAAAAAGCAGGATTCAAAGGGTTCGATTTTAATTTGAGGGTATATTGTAGAGACAGCATTTCTCTACGATGTGATAGTGGTGGCTCATTTGCTTCAGCCAAAAGGCTTTCACATGGGGATGTCCTAAATGCTCCTTGGTGGTGAATTGGGTCAAGCGTCTTTAAGTTATATTTTCTGGCTGAACAGTAAACAACACAACCATAGTCTAATTTGGATCGAATAAAAGTTCTATATAAATTTAGAATAACTTTTCTATCAGCGCCCCAGTCAGTGTGCGCTACTACTTTGAGTAGATCTAGCGATTTCAAGCATTTAGCTTTCAAGTTCTTTATGTGTGGAATAAAGGTGAGTTTTCTGTCGAAGATAATACCTAAAAACTCTGTTTCCTCCACAACTGCTATAGGTGTTCCGCCCAGTGTGAGTCTAGGTTCATCATGATGTCTTCGTAACTGACAGAAATGCATGCATACTGTTTTCGATTTTGAGAATTTGAAACCGTTGGCATTGGCCCAATTTTGAATCTTGTTTATATTTTGTTGCAGTTGTCTTTCAATTGTATGCATGTGCTTGGATCGATAGCATATTAGGAAATCATCAACATATAGGGAGCAATCCATACCAGGAGCCAAACACTTGGTAATGCTATTAATTTTGATGTTGAAAAGTGTTACAGATAAAATACTGCCCTGGGGCACACCCATTTCTTGTTCGTAGATATCTGAGAGGGTGGAACCCACTCGTACTTAAATTCTCTGTTTGAGAGAAAGTTCGATATAAAAGAGGGCAGACGGCGTTTTAAACCCACATTGTGCAGGTCATTCATTATTCCGTACTTCCATGTTGTATCATAGGCCTTTTCTAGATTGAAGAAAACAGCTACTAAGTGTTCCTTCTTGATAAAAGCATCTCGAATAAATGTTTCTAGTCTAACCAGATGATCATTGGTACTACGGCCATATCTAAAGCCACTTTGGAAAGGAGATATTAAATTATTAGTTTCCAAATACCAAACAAGCCGAGCATTGATTATTCGTTCCATTGTTTTACATATACAGCTTGTCAGCGCAATGGGACGATAGTTGGTAGGATCTGAGCTATCCTTACCTGGTTTGGGAATAGGTATTACTGTTGCTTTTTTCCAAATTGTTGGTACATTGCCAGTGATCCATACATCATTGAAAATTTCCAAAAGAGCGATTAATGATGGTTCTGGTAGATGTTTCACAACTGGTAATGTATTTCATCAGGCCCAGCGGATGTATCATGGGCCTTGTTCAAAGCTTCCATAAGCTCTAAAAGTGAAAACGGTTGATTATAACTTTCTGAATTGCTGGATGTGCATTTTAAAGGTATTTTTTCTTTTTGACTTTTTAATTTTCGAAAATTTGATGAATAATTAGCCGATGATGAATTTTTTGAAAAGCTATCAGCAAGTATATTAGCTATGTCATGTTTGAGATGGAAGTTGTTATTGTTTACTTTTAGATGTCGGAAAGAGTTGTGTTTTGCCTTACCATTTATTTTGCGGACTCTGTCCCATACTTTCTTTATAGAGGAACGAGAGTTTAGAGTAGAAACATATTTTTTCCATGATGATCTTTTACATTCTTTAACCGTGCGACGAGCTTTAGCCAGGAATATAAGGTATGTACTTAAATTTTCGGGCGTCGGGCGGTTATTAAATTTTATCAATGCTTCTCGGCGTTGTCTAATGGCTTCTTTACATTCTTTAGTGAACCATGGTTTTTGTGTTCTTTTATTGTTCGATGAGGACTTAGGAATGGATTCTTCTGCAATCTCGATGAAAATAGATGTAAAATGTTGAATAGGGTCATTAATGTTTAAAAAGGCATCTCTGTTAAGTCTAGTTATACATAATGTTTCAAACTTGGCCCAGTCGGCCTTCTTTAAATTCCAGTGTGGAATTTGCTCATCGATGATAGAGTTAATATTCATAAGAGAGATTGGGAAGTGGTCACTGCTGTGAAGGTCATCAGCGACCTTCCAATCATAATGGTAAGTTTATTTTCTCAACTATAATAAGACGTTTTTTTGCAGATTAATATAATTTTATGAAAGCGAACTGTTTTCTTTTTGTACTGAAAGGGGCAGTACTTTTCAATTTGCTTTCATTTTTAAAACGTTGGTTAGCAATGAATGCAGAGTAATAGCAAATAAATTTCATTCGTAATGTTGCATTCATTACAACGGTAAAAACACTTTCACTTTCCTTGTTTGTGATTTAAAAGAAAAATAATTTGCTTTAATTATATACCATTAGGAATTATTCGAGGTCACAGCACCTGTGCGATCAACACGTATCCAATGTGTACACGCGCATTTCTTCCTCCCGGGACTGGACCTCGAGGAACATGGTTCAAGCAGTCTCGAAAATGGAACAGCTGTGCAGAAATGTATGAATAGTGATGTTTATTCCCGAATATTTTGCTTAGAAGTTTTATTAAATAAATTCTTTACTCAGATTCATGGCTCTATTCACTTAATGGATAATTGCTACTGGTTAATGGAAAGGTACTCTCTGATAGACTTCAGAAATATTACACCAGGGGAATGGGTCTAAATGTCATTAGCTCTGTAAGAGAATCACCATCATCATGGTGTGCATGGTTTAAATGTAACATGTTCACGGTTTTTGTTGACAACGATGATTTGATATCATTGAACAAGTTAAATTTAAATAAAGGACTGAGTTTTACGTTCGAGCCATGCAGATCAACTCTTGACTATATAATTGTTAACAGAAGAATGCTAGATAGGGTCGTTGATTGTGAGGTTTTTACAAATCACGATACGTGCATAGCCTCAGACCATCATGTTGTGTACAGCACCCTTACGTTTGCAGCTGCAAGGTATTGTAACTCTCGTTTTTCTATATTTCCATCTCCATCTTGGTCTAAATGCGGAGATGAGAAACTAATAGCTTACCAACTGGAAGTAGATAGACTATTAAAGGCAGATTGTGAATCGACCCCCCAATCACCCCAAGAAATAGAAAACATTAATAGTAAATTAATTTCTCAAACTTAGGAAAGCCCCGGGCATTGATGGTATTCAAAATGAGCATTTAAGCTACGGGGAAGAAGACTGACAGAATTCATTACAATGCTTTTCAACGGGGTAATAGAAAAGTGTTACATACCGTGTGACTGGAAAGTAGGGTTACTTGTACCCATATTTAAAGGCGGAGGGAAATCTAAAACGGACCCTGACAATTACAGAGCTATTTCCCTGCTACCTGTATTTGAAAAGAGTTTATTCAATAGATTAACTGCATGGTGTAATAGCACTATATATAATTTCCCTAATACTGAACAACAGGGGTTTCAAAAGGGACTGAGTAGTATAACAGCATCTTTCAATCTACGCGAAGCTGTTTTTTCTACTTTAGAACTAGGATCAAGAGTGTTTGCTGCTTTCTTAGATATTAAAAAGGCGTTTGACACTGTGAATCACGACGGACTTTTTCTAAAACTCAGAAATATGGGCATTCAAGGAAAGATCTTACATGTATTAAAGGAATCATACACAAATATTCAAAGCATTGTTCTGATGAACGAGTCAAAATCCTAACCTTTTCCAATAGAACGGGGTATTCGACAGGGAGGTGTTTTATCAACATTTTTATATATTGTTTATATTAATAACCTTTTACAAGAATTACATCAGTCAAAATTAGGGCTACTTGTTGGGTCAACTCCGTCTGGAAATCCAGCATTAGCCGATGATATAACTCTGCTCGCAAATACACCAATCCATTTGCCAAAAAATGCTTGATATATGTAACAGATACTCACTAAAATGGAAGTTCACCTTCAACGTTAGTTAAAGCCGTGTATTAGTTTTTAATCAGAATAAACAAACAACATGTGAGAAGTTTAACTGGAAAATAGGCAATCATACTATACCTATTTTAAGTGAAACCGAACATGTTGGAATTCCTGTGTGTTCCAATATGAAATGCTTGACTAAAGTAGACAGGGCTTGAACTAAAGGCAGAAAATCATTTTATTCTCTTGTAGGGGTTGGCACAAATGAAGCTAGATCCAATCCTCTTACCTACGTCAGCTTGTACCAAAAAATGGTGATACCATCAGCCCTTTATGGTTGTGAAGTTTGGTCGAATATCAGACTCAAAGACTTGAGAAAGCTCGATGTATTTCAGCATCATTGTACCAAAATTCTGAAAGGCTTTCCTCAAAACACGCGGTCAGGAATGAGCGAAAGTTTACTGGAGATAAAGAGAATTATATCAGAAATTGATAAAAGGAAACTGAACTTTCTTGGTAAATTATGCCATCTTCCAGAAAATGTAACAACGAAAAGAATATTTGTATTCAGACTATATCTATATCTTTCTAGAAAAGATGTTACAGAACAAAAAGGCTTTATTCCAGATATATGTAGCATTTTGCAGAAATATAATATTTATGAATTTATTGAAATTTTTGTCAGAGACAAAATATTTCCGGGAAAAATACAATGGAAACAAATTATAAAACATGCTACTCATAAATATGAAAACGAGCGCTTTACAAACTTGTGCCATACTGACATTTCCTACAAAAGATTCAAAAATGTTCATTCTTCAATAAAACCCTCAATTTTATGCAAACTCCAAAAACAACAAGAGAGTTACAGTTAATTACATCCCTTTCAAATGTTCTGATAACTGTTCCAAATAATACTATGCACGTTTGTAAACACTGCAGTTACTCTTACACAGATGTAATAATCCATGCATTTATTTCCTGTCAGAGCATTGTACGACAACGAGACATATTTTGGACACATAAATAACTTTGACATTCGTCTTGGCGTGTACCTTCATAATATATCAGATGAAGAATTTATTCAGCATCTCCTGGGTAGAGAATTTCCCAACGGTATCAGCTTACATGAACCTGAAATACTGAGAAATTTTGTAACGTCTGCCTCAGTGTTCTCTGCATACGTAATTCATGGATTCTTTTCATGGTAATAAGATCGATTTTCAGATTATCAAGATTTGGAATTATGTGATCGTAGAAATCTTGATAATCATGTCTTCATGCATGCTTTATATATATATATATATATATATATATATATATATATATATATATATATATATTACATATACAATATTTTTTCTGTAAAATAATGATGATGTGTACAATAATTAAGCATTGGAGGATTGCGCTAGAGTGCACCATACTTTTAGTAAGTATAGTGTCCTCATATAAGAATCCGCATAGGTAATACTCATAGATTCCTCTCATGTACACCTCTACTAATTGTATATAACTAATTCAATTCATTTTTCAATATTCTTTTCTTTTTCCTTTGACTGCATCTTTATTTCTGAAAAGAAGAAATAAAGATTGATGATGACGACGTGCCTTTAGCTTTCGGTCACAAATATCTTCTTTCAATGCTAAGGTAGTTTTTGTTTTCACAAAGGTACCAATATTGTTAAAAAACGATTGTGTTTGGAAAATTGTATCCTTTCGGACTGGAAAATGTATCCCTAATGGTCTATCTATTCATTAGAGCAAATCTTCTTTATTAAATATGATAAATTTATCCTGACCAAAACGGATCGCACAAAAATAAGAAACCGTACGATACAAATCTAAAGTTTGAACTATTCTAAGTATGCTTAGATAGAGACGTTGACAATACCTAAGAAAATCACTAAATGTACCCACACCAAGGTATATTAATTCTTCTGGACAATTTAGACAAAGAACAGGAAAGCAAAAAGATTACTCGGACACATGTTCTCCAAGAACGTTGTTGAAATATCACAGGTGAACTATTTGACTCGCATATAGCTATCCCGTCTAGAGATTAAGTATTTTACGCATGGCCAAAATTACGATATCATCGTACTCAATGACAATTTAAAGCATCTTTACGCACTAACTTAGATTAACTAATATATAATAAGTCTGATCGAAAAATACTACGGAGAAAATTCCAGCGAGAAGAGAAGCACTTGAAACTGGTATGTCCTCTATTCGGAAAATGGCATCTAAAAAGTTCGTATCACCCCACTCCATCTCCACATCCGATTAAACACACTTTGAAATGTGTTGTGATCTTATTTGTAAGAGTGAGTAACTATCAGAAACCAAAAGGAAAACGTTTTAATGTAAGATTGTATAAGGGAACTAGACAACGAAGAAATACAAATCGTGTGGATATAGAACAGTTTGAACACCTATATACGTGTACAAAGCAGAATTAACAATTTTGGGTAGGTTCTCTCCGTGGGTTCAAGACCAGTTTCATTCTAACTCCTTTCAGTAAATAATCACCCTGCAGTAACACAATAATCACCCTGCAGTAACACATTAACTGTAATATGGGCCCTCTTTAATACTAAATATAGTATCTTTTAATTAATACACCACCATATGCGTATAATAAAATGAACAAATTGCAACAAACGGCACACTCCAGAAACTTTGCTGAATAATACTATCCGTGCTATTTTGATGCATTTCCATTTATATCTATATACCATATCGGTGACATAAAACGTTCTTCGAGGAATAAGGAAAGCAGCTGCTCCGAACTACCACTAACCACCTGCAGCAAAACAAAAATATCACATCAAGTCTCAATCCATGTTTTAAAGATTACAGATTTTGTATACCAGATGTTAAAAAACGATCTAATTATCACACTTGAAATGAAGACATTTTATGCTGATAAGAGTTACACGAAGACTTGAACGCAAAGTTTAAGAGTTATTATATGTCAATACTAAACTTCAATGGATTTATAAAGCTTATTGCTTTATCACATAAATGTAATGGTGAGTTGTGACTTCAAATGTCTCTATCATACGTTTAGGAAAGAGATACTCACATGGAGCTTCGCCAAAGTACTGATGCGTTGCAGCTGCTGAAACTACTCAGGCTTACCTCTGTCACTCCCCTGGATGAAACTCAGCTTCACCGCTTTCTCATTAGTTAATTCCAGTTTATTGTTCTGCTATCGAGAATATATTCTTCCTTATCCAAATTGTAATACTCATCTCCTAATTTCCTGACAGATGACATTTTTAGTATAGGTCACATGCTCATAATGAGTGAACCCAACACTAAGCACTTGGACTTATGGGTCCTTACTTAAATGATAAAATTAATGATTCAGATGTGTGATTTCACGGTAACATACATATTACATATGGACGTAAACACGCCCATATATACAACCCTTGTTCATATACATTTTTATAAAGGAATGTTTGGGCTCATTTATGCATTTTCAGATATCATTCATATTTACTTCACAATTCTCTAAGTGTCGCTTTGATAGGATTGCTTATTCCCTTTTACAGTACAATCATTAAAGCTAACCTTTGCATATTTGTTCGTTATTTACATGTGATTACCCTGTTCAATTGTCTTTTTGTCATGTATGTATCTGTAAATCTCCTTATGGAGGAAATAAAGAATGAATTAATGAATGAATGAATGGTACAACAAACAAAGAAAAAAGAAATCAGACAAAAAATAACCAAAAAAGAAAGAGAAAATTAAATAAAAGAAGAACAGAAACAACAAAAAACAAAACCAAAGACGCAAGCAACACAAAAAAAAATACAAAGCCCTTTTTCGTTTTATTCTGACTGTTAATACAAATTAACGATTCAGAAAATTGCAAAGAACAAGCTAATTATTGCAAAAATTAACAAAATGGCATTATCAGCCAACAAAGATATAACCTTTCCAGCTAATGTAAAAAATAGGTTATTACACTACTAATGATACCAATCAGTGCTGCTACTCTTTGATTAGCTAACTATAGTCTGTCGTATGTATGTGATTATATCACTTTACTACCATAATGTCAACTCGGAGAATGTTCAAGTGTTTACGCCCCCAACCAATTATATATATATATATATAAAATAATGAACATGTATATGTGCCGGTTCATGTATAGAAATGATGGTGAAGCAATGGAATTATATATATATATATATATATATATATATATATATATATATATATATATATATATATATATCCTGCATTGTATAATTTTGTACTTGGACCAATGGACTTGTACGAAAACAACAAAGTTTTTCTCTCATCCAAGAGTAGTAACATATGGGAAATGGGGGTCAAAATGGGCTGTTGGGGGGTCATTTAACATGGATTGGGCACTTGGGGGTCAAATGTGTTTATAGGGTCAAATGGTAACAGCGTTAGAAGTGGCTGATCTCAATTGGAGTGATACGATACTATTGTTAGAGTTGACCTAAATATGCGCCACTATAGGTACCTACGGCGCCCATAGACTTACATTGCTGTGGCGATATGAGGTCAAATGATAATTATAGTTGCCATAGGTTTAACATAGGAATGGATTTATAGGGTCGAAAGTGTTTATAGGGTCATACGCGAAATCCTATGTTAAAATGGTTTCATAGGTTTAACATGGGGATGGGATTATAGGGTCAAAAGTGTTTATAGGGACAAAAGGGAATGGTAATGTTAATACTATCCAAACAGAGCCACTACAATCCAGCACCCTCTCTTTGATTACAATCCAAACACACACCACTACACTCCAACAAAAGGATAGGAGCTATACCCTCACACAAACATACTATACAATCTCACACAGGTAGGCATCGGTAGGAGTGTTTATAGACATACTACTATACCCTTACGTACTATTACAAGAGAAGGGGTTTTAAGTTTTAGTTTTTTCTGAAAGACATGCACGAACACATACACAAACATACACAAATTGGCAATGATTCAAGGTTGACAACGTTTGTAACGTAAGACTAGAACTCCAATCATTTAGTACAGTGTCATTTTGCCATCGATGCACACTACGTTTCTGAGCTAAAGAAAATAGATAACCATAATGTTCACAAAACCACTTTTCTATTGACCGTTATCCTGACTCGTTGACTATTTTGACCTACTGTGAGCATAGTGCACAGAAAGTAGCATCACTTGAACATTCTTTTGTAATAAAAAAGATAAACATTAATTTCAACACATTTAAGTACTAAAAGCTAGTAGTGGTTAGAATCAACTTCCCAGCATACACGCCGTTTCGTACTGATTGACCTAGTCACGCGAATAGCATCTTTAGCTACTGTGAGCATAGTGCACACAATGAAATATTGTCAAATGAACGTAGTAATATTTTTCAAATCCTATGGTTTGCCACAAACAGAAAGAAGATTACCCTTTTTATGAGTTTCTGAAGACAAGGGTAAATTCTATGATAGAAATGTTTTTTGCATTAATCAGATTAAAAAAAGTAGTGTTATATTTCTTGTCGAATGACTTAGATATATGTCATGTTTTGCTCCATACGCCTTGCGGCTACAAACAATGTTAAAACATTGCCTAAACCATAGACGGGAGTAACAGTAAAAACGCATCTTGTTTTATCGACAGTCTGAAATTGACTGACTGAAAATAGGGCCTACATTGTTACATTTTTACTTAACGCATGTTTTGGCTCTAGAATGAGAGCGCAGAATAAGACGGGTCATACTCTAGTCTTTATTTTTCTGAAAAAGGTAGATCTAATGTCAAAAATGTTTCTCGTGACACATTGCAGCGCCAAATTAGGACTACCCATACACAAAGCTATCTGACATGCACAAGCACAACTTAACTCAAGATTTTATATAATCCATGAAATTTACCCATTGAAGACAAAATCGTTCTACAAAGTTTTAGAGGTGCAAGTTTTTGAAAAATTTACAAAACTAAAGTAACATTTCACGTAATCATTGTGACTACTGCCAACATTTTTAGAGAGGTATCTTAAAAAACGGGAACATATACCATTATGATTTCAATCTAAATCATTTTATAAGAAACTTAGTGTGTGTATGATTAGGTTTTTGAAACAGAGATAGAATGACATTACGACGGAGAGAGAGAGAGAGAGGTATTTTATTCCTACTTTAAAAAATATCAAGGCACTTACGTTTGTTTTGGTATATTTTCCTTATGAAATTTTAAAAAAACACATCCCATTTAAAAAAATTACATCGATCGGAACAATCCACCTTTTTTGAAAAATATCACAAGATTGAATTGGAGACATAGTCTACTAAAATTCTTCTGTCGAAAACGTAGTTGTAACGTTCTCACAAAATATTACATCTAAACATTCCTTGATTTATTTTGACCTAAGACTGACACAGTTTTCATTGATCACAAATTGTACGATTGGGTTGTGCATTAGCTTATATTTTGAAACGCGACTAACGGTCAGGTGCAGAAAAACACGTCTAATCGTCTCACTGTGTCAATTGCGACTGTAGCCGATTTCAAGCGAACACGGTAAGAAATTTTTTTAGCCAATCAAATTACGTATACCGAGTGACGAAGTGTTTTGCTCTAGGTAGTGTGGCAAAATAATGCCTATGATCTGGCTTTTTTACCATTGCAGTGCAGACAGACTAGAGTGAATTTGCAATCATGTAAAGAATTCGTCTCCTGTTACATTTATTCTCGCCAGGCTAAATAGTGAACTGTAACATTTATCGGCTCCCGTTTTGAAAGTGACAACAAAAAGATTGTTACTTTTGAATACACACGCGCATAGGCAGAGAGAGAAGGCTACAATATTTAGTGACCTTTTTTTCTCCAAACTAGTGCATTTGGGGGCTTTTATGAATTTAAGATTTCTGGTAAAGTTGCAAGTGTGTGTTTTACAAACGACAAACATCGGATAGACATTTTTGTAGTGACACATATAAGGTTGAGAGTTTGAAGTCAAAGGACAAACCGAAGAAAACATCGATCTGAATAGCAGTCACTTGCGATTGAAACTCAAAGTACTCAAAATGGACAACACCAATCCTGGTGCCGATGAGACAGTAGCTCCCGTCAATAATTTCATGCATTCGTTGTTCAGCGGAGTGGATTTGTACTTGAATAACAAACTGGTCAGCATCAGTATGAATACTTACCCTTACCAAGCGTACTTGGAAAAATTTTGGACGTACGGACAAGAAGCCAAGAACACCCATCTGGATGCTTCCGTGGTATGGAAACCTGACACCTTGGACAAGTTCAACGACACAGCGTTGACTGCAGATAACAATCCTCACAATGTTGGATTTAACGTCCGTCGAAAGAAAATCAGACGAGGACGCACTTTAGAACTGATGGATCGTTTGCATTTGGACAATAGGTTGCAAGACAAGTATTTATTGAACAGAGTGGATGTACGCTTGAGACTGAATCGCAGTATTACCTTCTTCCATTTGATGGCTAATGCGAACGAGTACAAAAGCATCATCGAAGAAGCCAGACTTTACGTGCGCTGTGTAGAAGTGTTTCCTAAAGTAGCCAACGACATTTCAAACTTTGAGCAGAATGACAGCCAAGTATAATGTGCGATGAGTGGAAGTGAAAACGTTTACCATTACCTCTGAACTCCGATCCAAGATCGAAGATCATGTGTTCCAAGGACAGCTCCCCAAACGTTTGCTGATTGGCATCGTCAGTAATGCAGCCCTCAACGGAGCCATCGATCAAAATCCTTTCGACTTTCAACACTTCAACGTCTCCAAGATAGAAGTCACTCGTGATGGTCAGACGTTGTGTACCAGACCTTTTGAACCTAACTTTGCCAAGAAAAATTACTTGAGATCTTACTTGACTCTGTTTGAAACCACAGGACAGTTTGGAAGCAATAGTAGCCACGGTATTTCGTACAAGGATTTTGCAGGAGGATATGCTTTGTGTGGATTTGATTTCACTCCCGACCAAGGCAGCGACGAAGGACATTTCCACCCTATCGTTTAGAACTTCAGTTTGCCACAGCTCTAGTCAACACAGTGAATGTTACCTTGTATGCAGAATTTGACAATACCCTGGAAATCAACAGTTTGAGAGAAGTGATTCTAGATTATTAGAAGAAAAGATGCAACACGAAGAATCTATGGAGATAGGCGATGAGGATGTTTACTATCTAGAAGAAGATGAAGATGAAGACACTATAGTCATGATGCCAAGATGGCCAGAACAAGAAAAACAGTTTGTCTTCTGTTTTGATAAGAAGTTAGCTGAAGAAATCACACAAACGAACAGTAATGATTATTATACGTGTGATCGAAATACCAAAATCTACATGATGAGTGTAGAAGAAAAGTTGGCACAATATCTTGACAACGCATGGGATAGGATATCATAAAGGCATAGTTTGAGAGAGTGGTATAAAGAGTTGCAGGATCATTCCTTACCTTCATTAACTTCTCTGGAGACCGAACGCATCGAAGCTTTCTTGCCACAGAGTACAGAGGCTGCCCGTGGTTCATCGACTTACTTGAGAGACATTTTCAAGGAAAAAGTAAAGTGTGAATTGAGAACGCATCCATTTAGCGCCTTCTTTTGATTGTGTGTACTCTAGAAAAGATGATAAAATAGAAAAATGTTTTTTGGTGTGAACATGATAGTTATTTCTTGTCTTTTAACTCAGAAACGACGTGTGCATCGATGGCAAAATGTCTTAGATCATTGGAAGTTCAGTTTGACATCACAACGTTGTTAACCCTGTAGATACGTTCATGTTTAATATTGTTTGTTTGTATTTTGAGTTAGAGAAGCTTCTTCTTATTAAAAATGTTTGAAAAATGGTATTGTCTTGTTTATTTTATTGAAAAAATTGTATGCACATGCTCTTTCACATCTCTCTATCGATCTTATGAACCTACTCTTTCACATTTCTGTCTATCGATCTGGGTCATGTTTTCTTTCACGTCCGCGTACCGAATCGGAGGGGACATTTTCCATCACGTCCGTGCTTCAAATCCCCAGTCAACCCTTGTTTGTATATGATAGTGTGTGTCTATTTCATCCCCTTCTATTAGATCCTACCACTGTGATGAGATAGTAGATTTGTGTGAATGTAAGTATAATGTGTGTAAAGTACTCCTACCCTTTTCGGTTGGTTAGCAAGTGTCGGAGGTGTGGATCACTCCCACAGCGTGTTGGATAGTAATCAAAAAGTGGGTGTTGGATAGTAATAAGTCGATTTTGGATAGTATATCAAAAAGTGAGTGTTGTATAGTTTGTTTGTGTGATTTCATTCCTTCTTTCACATCGTACCCTTTTCGTCTGATGGTAGGTGTGGACATTTGGATTAGTGTGTATGGCGTATTGGATAGTAGAGAACTAAGTAATTGGATAGTAGATAACTTAGTAATTGGATAGTAGATAACTATTCGCATGTTACATTCTCGTAGACACCCATACATGTCCCCATGTTAAATTCCCGTAGACCCCTATAAGTGCTGGATTGTAATCAAAAAGCGGTTGCTGGATGGTATATATGGTGTTTTTAGATAGTCATAAAAAAGGGGTGCTGGATAGTATAGCTGGTGTGTTGTATTGCTGATCAACATTTTAACACCACCATTCCCGTATGACCTCATAAACACTTTTCACCCTATAATACCATCCCCATGTTAAACCTATGAAACCATTTTAACATAGGATTTCGCGTATGACCCTATATACACAATTTTGAACCTATAAACACTTTTGACTCTATAAACCCATTCCCATGTTAAATCTATTGCCACTATAATTATCACTTGACTTCATATCGCCACATTAATGTAAGTCTATGGGCGCCTTAGGTACCTATAGTGGCGCATATTGAGGTCAACTCTAACAATATTATTGTTACGAATCTATGGTCTAAGAAAAATGTAAATGAAAGAAAGTGAAACCAACAAATCAAGTAAAAATCAACAAGCAATTTATTACTAGATAATTAAAATAAAAAATCAAAAAGTCACTTACAGTAATGTGTTTTGAAATCCTAATAATCCAATAAGAATGATTGTTCTAATCACAAGTCCTAAATATAGAATGTTCCGAATTCACGGCTGTGTCCTTGAATGTTATTATGTGCCAATGGTCTCCAAAGTCCTGATGTACTAGAAATCTTGATGTGCTGATGTCAAAATGAAGTATTCCAAAATCTCTGAATAAGTTCACATAAATTCCCAAGTCATCAATTAAAAATCCAAAATCCAAAAGTTTATGAGCACTGTTATAATCCAATGAATATTTAAAATAATTCCTCTCTTAGAATTTGGAATGAATTTTCACAACTGTAATAGCTCTTTACAAGACTGATGGTAATGTCAAAACTGAAAAAATGTCAACCAAACATGGTATATATAAAGATTGGTCACATGACAGAATGTTCTAGAACATGAGTCATCTTAATGGAATTTTACTTGTAAACAAAAGTTCAACCTTGACCTTCAAATTGAGAAAACATATTGATCAAAACAACCTAATTCAAGGACACTAGTTAAACATGTTTTTCCTGATAAACATAAAGATTTAAGCAAATATTAAAGTGAAGAAACATTTATAATTTCCTAAAATATTTATAATATTATATAAACATCATACATAACAATTATCATGTCACTCCAATTGAGGTCAGCCACTTCTAACACTCTTCCCATTTGACCCTATAAACACATTTGACCCCCAAGTACGCATTTCATGTTAATTTCCCGTATGACCCCAGCAGCCCATTTTGACCCCAAGTTCCCACATATTACTACTTCCAAGTGATACTCCGTGTGGAAATGGGGTCTTAGGTTTATGGTAAACATGTTTACAACAAATGCAAAAGTATTCCCTGAGGAAAATGGAATTATAAGTTTATGGTGAACATGTTTACAAAGACCCTACCCAATTCTATACACGTTTCATTTCTCAATTGAAATCCACTGGGGTTGTGCATGTAGCTGAGTGTTTAATTCCGTTTGCCCAGCGAGTGAGTTCTCGTGCACGTCGAGTCCTCACCTTCTGTCTTGTTCCATCCTTTCTTGGGGATGAGTGCATAGCCGTGTAGGGTCGCTAGTGCATGAGAAACTGGCGATATTTACCGTTAGTGGCAGCATGGGTTACACTAACTGGAACGAATGCAAAGTATTCCATGAGGCAAAGGGGTCATAAGGCATTTATTTAAACTCTCTGACTCAGAAATAGTTTTCATATGTTATTGATCCACATGATTTCCTGGAAAAACTGAGTGAAATTAAACCTCCTAAAAAATGTATTCTGGTTACAGCAGATATTGATATCCTTTATATCTTGAAAAGAACGATCATATTTTTAATGAAACAGTATATCTCCAAAAGGAAGGTACAACTATGGGGATGCTGATATTTGGATTAAAGTCATTTATCGGCATGTAGAAGATATAGGGAAGAAGTTTGCTCCATATTATGCAAACATTTTTATGTAGCTAACTAGGAGAAAGAAATATTTCCTAACTCCAAAAGCTATTATTTTTCTATGTTAGGTTTATTGATTATATTTTCTTCATTTTGATCCATTCAGAAGAAGAAAAGAGTTTATTGCTTGCATGAGCGTCAGCGTCAGTATTTCCGAAAGAAAATTGTTAGTCATATGCAACATATTTCTTCTTAGTCTGCTCCTGCCTTCACCCTCTCTCTGTGTGTGTGTGTGTGTGTGTCTCAAACAAAATGTGTCACTGTTGGGGGGGGGGGCCACCTCTTATTTCGCTGCGCTCGAACATTATACTAAGTGCAATTGACCACAACCGCAACTGCAGTTCCGAAACCAGGAAAGAAACTGGATGCGCCGCCTTAGTACACAAAAACCATGAAACCATGCGGTTTAAACCAAAACGACTCCAAACGAACACCCACACGCGAATAAAATAAAATAAAATAAATATCTGTTTAGAGCCCATATTTTTCAATTTAAAAAATAAGATTTATTTAGTTCATTATTCTTTCACTTACCTATAAGTAGTACTTTTTGTAGTTCTTGTTGGTATTCGTATTATAGTTGTGGTTATTGTTCATAAAGAGACAATTAATTATCCGCGATACAATCTACGGCTACATCACTTTATATTGGAAATAGATGGCGCTTTTGCTTCTCTTTTGTAGATTAAAACCAACTAGATTGCCATTTTATCCTCCATGGTGGCTATCTTGAAAATATTGTTATCTTTACTCCTTGAAATGAATGGCTATGTCAAAATAGGTCTGTTACCAATAGACTTTGCATGATACCTAGTTGGTGCTAAACGAAAATGGTGCCAATCGTACATGCAATATGGCTGCCACAACAGCTGTCTGGAAAATCTTGCTGTCGCTACTTCGCCTGAATTGATGCTCGTATTGAAATGGGGTTTTCACCAAATGACTTCTAATGATGTCTACTTGTTCCTAAATAAAAATGGTGCCAATCTGACATACAATATGTCCACCACAGCAGCTACTTTGAAAATCTTGTTATAGCTGAAGAATATCGGAGGTGCTTTCAACACTCAGCAGTTACAAGGAAAACATGGTCTTATCTTGAATTCTTGGAAATTTCTTTTCGCCTAGTAGAGCGTCGGAGCCTTCAATGCACTATTGTTATTAAAATGCCAAAAAATATTCAGAATTAATATTTAAGTTTCTTCAAAAGTACTATTTCTAATACCCATCTTATGAAATATTTTGCAATTTGCTTGTAATAAATCCGATTAGGTAATCAGAAAAACAGCACAGTTTATATACTTTCCCTTCGAGCTCAGGAAACATACTTTGGAAATTCTGCAATTATGTATCAATTTTTTCTTTGTAAAATATTTATACACGATTTCGAGTTCGTCGTGTGCATGGTATTGAGGGTATCGATATTGGCATGTTACACCTTCTTTATTCTTTTATACGTATATAATTTTTTAAAGTCCGCCCTGAAGCCTTCAGGCCAGGCTAAATTATTTACTAGTAAAAGATTATTGTGCTAAGAAGAAACTTGTGGCTAATACCTGTGCTGAAAAACTAGAAATTATGAATAGGTTTACATATCTTGGAGTTGTTATGACGTCTGGTGGTTCCTTTACCAAAACACAGACAGCATTGGAAGGGCAAAAAATACCTATATAAATTTACATCCTTGAAAACAAGCCATGTCATGAATCCTTTTGACAGACTGATTAAACCCATCTTATCTTATTGTTGCTAAGTTTGGGGCTTTATTCCTGCTAAATGCATTGAAAGAATACACATATATTTGCAAAACGATACTAGGGGTGAAGAAGACAACATAACATGATTTTATTTATGGGGAGTTATGACGTATAACAATGATACCAAATATATCTCATTCCATTGTGAAGCATAGGCTATATATATATATATATATATATATATATATATATATATATATATATATATATATATATATATATATATATATATATGATGTTGAATGATTTAGAAGCTCTACCCCATAATGTAACTTTGGCATGTTTAGTTGAAGATTTATTGTCAAGATTGGGATTGTATGAAGTTTGGGTTAAACAAAGGGTCGGTTACACCGACATATTTAAATTATGGCTATTTAACAGTTTTATCCAAAATTGGATGGAAGAACAGTAGTCGAACATTATTTTATTGAAATATTGAAAACTTCGGAACAAAACTTTGCTTTGACGGCATCTATTCGTTTAAATATGGAACTGTAATGGATAAATTTAGAGTACCCTCTCACCGACTCGAAGGTGAAGCCAGTAAATGGGCTAATTCATAATAGACTTGTTAAATTTGTAACCTCCTTGAAAATGAATATCATTTTATACTTAAATACTTATTGTATAAAGATCTAAGATCCAACTGTTTTGATTAATGTTTCAGAAAAAGACCAAATATGTTCAAATTTATAGACCTAATGAATACTCAGAATACTAGAATTTTGAATAATTTAGCTACTTACATTTATACAGTTTTTAGTCATAGAAGTATCATTATATATGCAGTTATCTTGTAAATATTTGTGACTGACCGCAGCTTAAACATGAACATACCATCTGATTTTATTTTATTTTCATACGTTTCTACCCGTAATAATGTAGATATCTCGTTCTCCCTACCTGAGATATTTTCTGAATTAATCTACTTATTTGATTTGCATTGATCTGCATCTGTCTGCATGTGTAATTTCGTACGTTACTATATTTTCCTTGTATATTGGACACATCAATGACGATACCTTTTTGTTTATTGCACTATCCGCCATTCAATTCAGTAATTTGACAATATATCCACACAGTCCGTTTTGGGCTATTGAAATGAATAAAGATTATGTTGATATTCTGTCATATGTATCTTTTTATATGGCTTTACCACCATACTGTAGACTTAGACAATATTCATATGCTTCCGCGCCAATTGTATATATATATATATATATATATATATATATATATATATATATATATATATATATATATATATATATATATACTCCTCATTGCATAATTTTGTACTTGAACTAGTGTCCCTATTGCTTATTGGAAAACAATGATGTGTTTCTCCCATCCAAGTGATATTCCCTGACGAAAACAAGTCATAAGTTTACGGTAAACATGTTTACAACAAATGCAAAAGTATTCCCTGAGGATATGGGACTATACTTTTACGGTAAACATGTTTACAAAGACCCTACCCAACTGTCTCTGTCTGTCTGTCTGGGTATTTGTATATATAGTGTCACATAGGAGTGTGGCCACGAAGTTGGGAAACCTTCAGATTGTTAGTGTTCTGATTTAGCACAGCATCAGAGAGGACGATCATAATACACAGAGGTAATTATACATCTGTCCTCATCATTGTTATCTCTTTATCTATCTATCTATCTATCTCGGATGTAATTTTAGTAGTCAGAAATCTACTGTTCTATAATATGGTCAATTGGTGTGCCGCCCTTACACTCTGCGTTAATCCTTTGTTCTCCGGTGTGAAACAAAGTCAATGGCTCTTCTCCTTGCTGTTTTCTTTTTTGCATAAGTTGTTCATTTTTGTTTTATGCACAAACCATTGTTCTTTAACCTATTTAGCAAAAAGATATAGGTTAGTTGATTTGTTTTCTTTGATTTTGTCTTTAAAGCTAATCTCTCTATTTTCTCCTTCTTTTCATTGCGATAATGAAGATACGATAATTAGGATGTAATTTTCCAGAGTTCTTTTCTATTTCTTACTCTATTTCTCATATCTCTCCTCCTGTCTATGCCATCGATATTGTTGTCTATTGTCTTATGTTTGTGTTGATATTTTGTTGTATCTGTATCTTCTTTTTTACTAATCTGCTCCTTTTTTGTTGCGTGGATTCAAAATATCTGACGAGAGTATCATTTTTTCCTTTGCTCCAGGAGTGAGTTCTATTTCCTTACATTATTCCGTAATGATGGGTTTATTACACAGTCATTGAATATTGATAATTTAATTAAAGAGCAAACAAAAGAAAAATAGTCATGACTTGCAAATTCTGCCTGATAAAGAACTATATTTTGTCCTACCACACCTTCTATTATTGATTCAAGTTATACCCAGTTCGCCTAAAAGTCCCTAGTCAACATAGGTTAAGCACTATATGACTCGCCGAAAGAAGAGAGACATATGAAAACCTCATTTCTTTCAGCACACCGACCGTCACCCAGTTTTATGACTTAGCAGTTTACTAATAATAATATTACTCACTGTTCAGAGTGTTTTCACGTTGAAGCTGCTTCATAATGCGACACCTTACTGAGGATGTCTGAAATACAATTTTACAAATGAACGGTTTATCAAGTTCTATCAGTGCCCATTTTCTATATTCCAGAAAATGAAGTCATTTGGTTTAGCTGCAGTGTTCTTACTGGCCCTCGTCATAAGGAATGTACACTCTGTTTGTCCAAAAAGGTAAATGTGTATATTGTTTATTGTGAAATATATCAGTCCTTCTATTTCAGTTTCTACCTCAGTACAAAATGTACTTAGATTTTCTCTCACGGCATCTTTTTCTGAACAATGGTTTAGAATCTAAAGAATTATCAACACTTTGCCAAAAAAATGAACTTAAAGAACGAAGGGTGATTTCTGCAAAAAGCACTTTCAACGAATTGAACCCAAAGCAACGATGATGATAAAAAATAATCGTCAAAAAGTAGCTGTGTCTTCATTTTTTTAAAGCTTTGCAATTCTGAAAGACTGGAGACAATGTTTTACATTATAGAGGCTTAGAGGTTGGCTATTTGGATTGATTTCTATACTTAGTATAATTTGATCCATTTTCAGCAACGAAATTAAAGTCTTTGAAATGAGTTTCTGTATCTGTCTGCGTGTTTGACTCGTAGATTGATTATTGTTCAAATATAGATAGATAGAGATATATCCAATTACTTTGTTCTGTTAGCAGTAAGTCGGTCGTTCGTGTATGTTTTAAATTTGTGATCGCCATATATATCACATAATTCAAAGACTAATATACCTTTTACTCCCCTTCAGTGGATGCAAATGTGGTGAGCATTGTGTTGACAGCAGCAACAGATGGTGCAACAGTAAAAATGACACAGAATGCTCGTGCCAGAAAGGTAGTTTTGATTTTCTATTACCTTTTTCTCTCCTTCCCTTTCTTTTTTTCTTGAAGTTAGTTCTACTTCTGCTGCTAGAAAACCTTCCAAAACTACTACTACTTTTCTTCTGTCGCTGGAGCTGTTACTACTACTACCACTACTACTACCGATGTTACTAATACTACTGCTAGTGCTGTTGTTACTACTACTCATACTACTACTACTCCTACTACTATTGGTGCTGCTGCAGCTGATGATGATTAATACTACCATCACTGTCACCACCACCATCAATATTATCACAATCACCACCACCACTGCCACCATGATCATCATCTTCATTACCATTTGTACAGGTTGCCTGACATTTGACATTATGCAGAACCCAGGAGAGCATGAACTTATTTACTGTAATAGATGCATTTGTTCACCGACGGCATACAAAGGTGGAGCTGGGGTAAGTAAAAAAACACGCTTTGATCGTGCTTAGCATGAACAAGTATAAAATGAACACACTAAGTGCATCATCTGCTGTCACATTAGAAGTACATTTTTTTTCTAGGTGGTGTAAGTGTTGGTGTATGAATGTATTATAGGGTTGGTCTTAAGCTGTGCAGTGTAAGTGTTGATGAATGAATCAGTATGGGTGTGTTCTTAAGCTGTGTTCTGTAAGTGTCTATGGACGCATGTATTATAGGGTTGGTCTTAAGCTGTGCAGTGTAAGTGTTGGTGGACGAATGTAGTATAAGGTTGGTCTTAGCTGTGCGATGTCGGTGAACGAATTCATTATAGGGTTGGTCTTGAGCTGTGAAGTGTAAGTGTCGGTGGACGGATGGATTATTGGATTGGTCTTAAGCTGTGCAGTGTAAGTGTCGGTGGATGAATGGATTATGGGATTGATCTTTAAGTGTGCAGTGTAAGTGTCGGTGGTCGAATGGATTATAGCATTGGTCTTAAGGTGTGCAGTGTAAGTGTCGGTGGATGAATGGATTATGGGATTGATCTTAAGGTGTGCAGTGTAAGTGTCGGTGGACGAATGGATTATGGGATTGGTCTTAAGCTTTACATCTGAATCCAACAGCCGATGGTCGAATCAAATCAATGGTTGATGTGCGTGCGTTTTATCACTTCTTGAAAAATCTAGTTCAAAAATCGTCCTGAAGAAGTAAAACAACAACAAAACAACCATTTGTTCTGATTGACCTGCATTGGCCTCGTTTAAAGAAAAACACTATTCCCTCCTCCATCCTCAATGATTTATTTGTCTCTCCGTCCATATACCTTCCCTGTAACAATAAAGATAATCAGGAATGGGTATCTACAAATTTGCTGATCTATATGACATTTCTTTGCTGGTGATATACGATTTAATACATATGTTTTCTTATCCCAGTCCCTATTACACACAAATGCATGTCAATACATCAACCTACGTGCTGTATCCACAAATACCATATAAATAAATAATTGTTTCATTATTTCTTCATAAATAGTGTGGAATTTTAAACTGGAAACATTAAGTCTCGTACATTAAAACGGATAATTTCGAAAAGTTACCATAATCAACCATTTTTAAACTTTTAAATTGTGGCCTCCTTTTCTATCTATCAAAGTCTTTCTATATGCACATCGATTTTTTTATCTGTAAATACTGTACTGTATCTTTGTTAATGTGTTCGGTGCGAATGTGCTTTTAGGGTCAGTATTTAACACAACAACGTTACTCATCGTGCAGTTATTACATTAGATTTACCGTGTACATGTAGAATAACGGTGACCGTGGACAAACTGTTACAATTAATACCCCATCCCAAAAATACCTATATTCCAGTGAACAACATTGTTATAAAAGGTTGAACACGTTTCTCTGGGAGAGTTAAATCTGGCCGTATCTAAAACAAACAAAATATATATATATATATATCTATATATAAAAATAATAAACAAAAAAGACATTAGTATAGTAACTTGACTTCGGTCTTATAGTACTGACTGTGGGTTTCAGGCCTAGGTAAAAACAAAGGATGCGATATAAATGTCTGTTTGTTTGTATGCTTCTTTCTCTCTTTCTTTCTTACGTAAATACTGAATAAATGGTAGTATATTTAATTTTAGTGTACACGTAGGAGATGGTGTCAGCCTGAAGATTTGAAAGCTGGAGTCGACTATCCAGAAGATGATCTGAAAGATTCAAACTCTGAGGATTAATTATCGACTATTCAAATAGGTAATATTAGAGAGAGAGAGAGAGAGAGAGAGAGAGAGAGAGAGAGAGAGAGAGAGAGAGAGAGAGAGAGAGAGAGAGGTTAGATTTTTTGTGTTTTGAAGGGACTGATCGCCAGGTCCGAGATAACTCCGCCTTATTTTTTGCGATGTAACTTCTAATCAAATCAAATTTTGTTAAAAAAATATTTACAGACACTCTCTTTAAATTATGGTGAATTTTAAACAAACTAAAAATGTTATGAAAATATGATGAGACTTGCTTAAGTTATGACTATTTTAATTTACGATTACAATCACCTGGATGTCGGACCTTTAGGCCCACAAACTCAGACAATATCTCATTGTTATTACCATGAGCTGACACGTTTCCGGTGATAATTCTTTTCTATTCACAATTATCATCGACGTCATCCCGGGTACTAATCTGTGAAAAGTCGCTACTGTTTCATTCGACTACGAGGTGACTAACTGGGCATTTGTCCTTTACAGATCCTTTAAATTTGACAGTATACACAGTCATTACACTTCATTGCTTGGAAACAAAATAAGGCGAGGCAGTAGGCTCACGCAGATAAACCATATTTAATCTGTCCATACGCTCAGGTTGTTTTATGACGAAACCAGTGTCAGAATTACGCAATATGGTCATATGAATACTTGGTATTTTATCCACGACAAATGGTCCAGCGTATCTGTTCTTAAGTTTATGACCTGTTCTGGTTGTCTCATCAAGAAGATACACGTAACTTCCAGGTGAAGATCGTAAAGTGTAAACATTCGTATTTGTGTGGCATTCACGTGAATCAATTAAAGTGGCTGGATGATGGAGGCCGGTTGGGTGCAAATTATATACAGTATTCACATGCCTTTCATAAGAATACCTGTGGCACAATTTTAAAGCGTCATTTTGATCTGTGATTGAAGAATGTTTGTTTTCACTTTTCTTCGATAGTAACTCTGAGTATGTTCTGACATACGCGTGGGTGCCACGTAGGAAGCCATCACAATCACCTGGTTTAGGGGGTGATAACGGAAAATTGGTCGCTGATCAGAAACAATGTCATGCGAAGCCGCTGAAGACATTAACTGATTGGTTCACGACAAAGATAAATTCCAATTTGCCAGCCCCGTTTTGGTCACTTAGTCCATGTATGGGGTAAATCGTTCTGCTAATCTTCTGCGTGTTTGCTCACATGCCTCTAAGCAGTTATGAACAAATCTAGATGTAAATGTCTGTGGTACAGATAACAAGTTGCAAACGTGTTGTATTGCGTTTGCCCTCACACACCAAATAATTAGGATATCTTAAGGCAGAATCAACTCGTAATGGTTCTTTGTTGGCTTTTGGAATAGTCACATTACATTTTTCAGTCGTTATGATGACGATCATTTGACCTGCTACTAGTTCTCTTGCTACATACAACTCAAACTTATCTTAAGATTGAATCTAGAAGTTACAAATCACACCCATTCAGAATAAGGGCATCTATTGCTGCAGCAGTTGCCGGGTAATCACATGAATCAACCCATATAGAAGTTTCCCAGGGTCAAATATTGTTGAATGACAGTTGTAAATAATGTTGATGCTGGTATATTATTGATGTTGTCAGTCAAAGTCAGTGTAATGTTAGCTGTGGTCGCCATACCAAGATAACGAACCTCGAACTTTAATAACAGATTAATATGTACAAATTATGTGTAAACTACTGATTATTAAATGGAATTATGGTTGCAATAATTTGTTGTACTATCTTTTCTACTGTATATTTGGGGTAATGATATACATACAATTCACCTATTATAGTAAGTTGAAGAAACGTACTACCTACCTGTTGGAAATAAGTTCCCATTTCTGCTGATAAGCTTCTTTTTAAGAAAGTCTTTTACAGTGTGTATTTTGTATTTATTTTCTTACATAGATATGTATTTCTATTTAAATACTTAAATATTGTATCAAACAAATACAAAATATGATTGAAACTAGAAATGTCCCCAACCCAACCCCCACCCCAGGCCGCCAATAAACCGAATCAACCACTCATCAGTCGATATAATCTCATTTTAAGAGAATTCAATTCAATTCATTTGTTGTACTTAATATGTATAACAGACAGTGTACGAAAGAAGAACAAACTAGCACATGAAATGATAGTGACCTTTTGTGGCAAGTATATAGAGTACAATTACCTAACTAAAGAGGACAGTCTAGTTTTGCGATTTTTAAAAAATCTATATAGAAATGTAGCCACTATTTGCAATACTTGTATCAGCGTCCATTAGAAATGTAAGACTTTTATTAAAATAAACCTTTTGACAGAAGCATATCAAAATGCATTTTCTTAGATTGTTATTTATAGAGCATGACAACAGGAAGTATTCTCGTAATCTATCAAGTGTGGGGAGAAATGGAAAAAAACGCTGACTTGGTTCAGTTTTGTTATCTCGGCTTATTTTATTCTCTAGAGTATGGAAAGTAAGATGAAGACTACGTAGTAATTATTGATGATTTCATTATTTCACTACAAGCAAGTAGTATGTGAAGCTGATTGGTTCCTGAAGATACGATATATCCTTAGTTTATTAGACTGCTCAGTGTTTGAAGGAGCTATATAGGTTAGGAAAACATTATCAAGCTTTCTGAAACAAGGGTTCTTTAAGACTACTGATATTTAAAAAATGTGTCATATTGTTAAAGGTAATAAACACTCAATCCACCAATGTCCAAGATATGCTGTGCGGAGTACTTGTGGAAAAATACTAGGAGATACTCTTGTCTAAAATTTAAGCATAATAATAGCGATGTCAATATACTAGGAAGAAGACCAAGTTCAGCTATAGCTCCAATATTACATGTCCGCTTCGGTAGATCTAATATAGATTTCGCGACTTTAATGATAGCGGATTTGTATAAATCTTGAGCCAATTCTTAAACAGATTTGGATTTTTTTTATTTATTTTGAAGGTTGTATTCCTCAACGTATAGACCCGTACGGGAGCATGGGTTTGACTATAGCTTTAAACTCGTGTAAAATAACATTCGTCGGTTTAGTTTCAGTTTGAACTAGGCATGTACAGATTTTTCTCTGTGGTAACATTAATTCAGCGCTACCTTGAATAAACCAGTGTTAGCGAATATTACACCATGATATATGTATTATTCAACCAGATCGATATTGTTAGTATCGAACTGAAATAGATACTTTAGTTACTCACTATTTACAAAACTACAATAACAAGATATTTCGTTTGATTCACATTTCAGTTTGATATCTACTCTGATAGGTCATTTTGTAACCATTGTGAACATGTGGACAATAGAAGATTGATGATCATCTAAAAGTATGCTAAATACAGTGGGTCAACATCCGCCATCTTGTTTGCCACCAATATTAGAGTTTATTGTTTTGCTGACTTTAGGTTTCAGTTCCAGGAAATATGTGATATTATTATACATGTGATTTATCAAATTAAAGATCTTCTCTCAGATTCTATGCTTGTTCGTTTTATAAAACATGCTTTTTAAAATCCAACAAACTGGATTGTCTTTTCCAACAAACAATAACATTTTACAAAATATAATACACCATAGCTCGGCCGGAGCACAAGTTAATAATTGAATTTCATCAATGGTATAAATATATATGGTGCGTTTGATTTAGTTATTTAAAATTGACAAATGAGTGACCTTGGGAAACATGACACAGACAATGAGTATCGTACTGACTATGCCGAATTATTTCACAAATTAATTATAGATCCAACCTATATATTATATAAAGTCTTCGCAATGTCATATACCTTTAAATGGTGTGCGGAAGAAATTCCCTTAGACACGAGTTACTTTCGGCCTTTTTATTTCGCACAAGTTGAATGTGTGTGTGTATATATATATAAATATATATATATATATATATATATATATCTATATATATATATATATATATAATACACTTTCGTAAAACTGATAATACTGCTTCAATGGATGGTCCTAGTGTCACATCAACTTGACCTTTCGACAAGAAGAAGAAGCAAACGAAGAAGAAAATACAATGTAAGCCCAAGAACAAAAACAGTTCCAAAAATCTGACGATAAAATACTTAAAAAAAGAAAAACAGACAAAAAAAAAAAATAAAGAAAAGATAATAAAAAAAAAAAGACAAAAAAAACCATATAAAAAAGAAAAAAAAGAACGAGAAAGAGACAAACAGCAACAAGCGAATAAGTGAAAAAAACAATGCAAACAAAAACAAACAAAAAAGAAAAAAACCCCAAACATGCTACCAACAAAATACCAACCCAAACAAGACCACGCAAGACTTAAAAAAATCAAACAAAAACAAAAACAAGAGAAAGCAAATAAAATACCAAAAACGAAAAAAACAACACAACACACAACGCATAGCAACAAAAAAGGCAACCCAACAAAATACCCACCCACGACCTCACCACTCCCACCCGACCAACCGACCGTACCCGCCCCGGCGCCCACCCCCACTCGCGACCCCCAACACGACCCCCCCCCCACACCCTACCCGCACCCCCTCCCGCTGCACCCATCGCCCTCCGCCCCCGCACCACACCCCCTCCCCCCACCCCCCCCCCCCACCACCTGCCCCCCACCCCACATCCAACCAGTACTCCCCCAACCACCGACCCCTCCCCATCACCCCCACCCCCCCCCACTCCCCACCCCCCCCCCCACCCCCCCCCCATATACATACCCCCCACCCAGTCCCCCCCCCCTCCCTCCCCCCCCTCCCCCCGCGCCACCCCCTCGCCCTCCCCCCACGCCCCCCCCCCCACCCTGCCCTCCCCTCACCCCCCCCGCCCCCGCCACCCCCCCCCCCCCCCCCCCGCCCCCCCCCCCCCCTGCCCCACCCCCCCCCCCCCTCCCGACCCCCCCCCACATCCGCCCCTCTTCCCCCCGCCCCCCTCCCCCCTCCTCCCTCCCCCCCCCCTCCGCCCACCCGCCTCCCTCGCCCTGCACCGCCGTTGAGACCTGTATGTGCCAGACCAACCCCTGACTCGACTACCCTCAGAATACTGAGAAAACTCCGAACCCACCTAAAAATATCTTTGCGGGACCCCAGTTAAATATATAGCTGTTTGGTCTGGACACTCAACACCCATTATACTTTACCGTTCACATTCGTGCTGGACAACCCGCGTTTATGCTTCATGGACCAGAGAGCGACTATTTTGGGCCCTTGGCATGTGTCGAGATGACCTGTACTGTTGAATTGAATTTTATCGGTGTCAACACTATTTCATATTGTTATAGATTTGTCCCGCAATTTGTGCATCCTGCGCTACCCCCCATCCTATCCCTTCAAAATTATTTGTCATACCCTAAGCTTAATCATCCTCGAACAGTCCCAATCTTCTAAAAAACACTCAGATGAACACCACGCAGTCCTATCCTTTAAAAAAAAAAATGCAAACACCAATGCACTACTCATCCACACGATTAAAACTATTTTTCGTCCAAACCCCAGGTCCCCAGACCTGCTACTCCCTAAATAATGTCACAAAAGCACTAGATCACCAGACTTAAAATTTTAAGAGAATCATTAGGCTACCTACTCCTCAAAAAAGTAAAAAACAAATAATATTCCACCCCCAACAATTTTTGTGAAAACAATTAAACACACCGCAAGCCTAAAATATACTGAAAAGGAAAACATTTCTTATCTCGCCAAACCAGCGCTTAATGATTTCCAAGAGGAAGAAATACTGACAGGCCACCACTAGCGCACGCTCGAATTTTTAAGAAAAACGCTAGGCCAGCGCACTAGAACTCAAATTTAAAGAGAAAAAAAACTAAGGGGCCCACGGACCGCGTAAAATCTTTTTCACACATAACGCTGGGGGCAACTACACGTTATCGCACTAGGCACTACAGCCAACCTTAAAACAAGTAAAACGCAAAAGCATATAGTGTTCGGCCATAACCAATGCTTACAATACTTATATCGAAAACACTAGACTCCGACGCAACGCTCTTAAAATTTTAAGGAAACACAACGGCCACACAAGACTAAAAAGTTTAAGAAAAATACTACAGCCACCAACACTCACAATATTCACCAAAACACTTATAGGCCCTACCAGCAACTCTCAGAATTGATAAGCAAAACTGCTACGACCAGACCACCACACCCTGCAAACATTTTTTCAAAGACGTCAACCATAATCTATTATCCATAAATTCTAAACTGCTTTCTGCTAAGAAACTCGGGCATGACAAATCAGGTTAAAGGATTATTCACCCCTGTCAAACCACTAAAACAAAAACGCCCACCCTCAGTACCCTCAGCTAAATCGTTTAGATGGGGAGTGGGAGGAGGCAAGGGGGCTTTTTGCGCATCGCGTCTTACGCTCCTGGCTTATAAAATGAGAAAATGTATAGGCCTCCGATCGAAGACGTTTATACCTCGGCTCGTACTAGTTGAGGTTTTAAACACCATCTTTTCCAGAAATCTTGGCATGCAATTTTTT